>OY978459.1:3246576-5646576 GCA_963854805.1 Plagodis dolabraria | reverse complement strand
GCATATCATGATTTAGTAAATATTTTTACTAAATGTTAATATGTAAATAAATTTCGTAAATGTTATACTTTACCGCATAAATAAGTTCAGAGTTTTTACGAAGGAAAATATTGTAGGGTACATATCTTTTCAGGTTTTGATGGACAACACGCAAAATTGCAATTTATTTGTTGGATACAACTATTGTGGTAAATACATGAGCGGTATTATATTTCATTATAATATATATTTTTATTTATATTTATATACAGGGTGTCCCAAGAAGTAGTGATATACTGAAGCTGGGAAGTAAAGGACCTAGAGGGCTGTCTGAATCATCCCCATGTAAGTTCCGCGTATTTTCGGAGAAATGCTTTTTTTTTAATTTTCACTTATCGCCGGTACGATGAAATTTTTATTTATGGTGACGTGAATTATTATGGTAGATGCTTGATTTCTTTTGTGTGCTAAGCTGATAGATACGCCAATTCAGTATGCTATCATTTACTAGAGTTAAGTCTTTGAATGGAATAAAAAAAATGCCAAGAAAGATAAAATTACCCAGAATGTTCATAATTTAAGGGTTCTTGAAGTTGTGAACATACTGGGTAATGATAATTTTTATTTATATATATTTATTGATATTTATTTTTTGCAACCAAATTATTTCTATGCAAATCTGTGTCAACGATTTAATCAAAGCTGGTGAATATCAAGTCTAAGCTTAAGCAAGCAGATGAGCCATTATCAGACAAGATAGTTAACACAAAAATACTTATGACCTTGCCAGAGAAGTTCAAATATTTCCGTTCATCTTGGGAGTCTGTATGTCTAGATAAGCAGACCATTGAAGAGCTTACGTCTTAGACTGCTTATTGGAAAAGAATGATTTGATTCCCGGAGGAAGGTAATGTAGCTTTGGCCAGTGTAAGCAAGCAAGGAGCCAAATCCTACATCTGTGGAAAATTTAGCCAAATATCTAGGACTGTTCTATGAAAATTAAAGTAAGAGATTCTAGAACATGGCATTAGCATATCATCCGCTTGTGCTATAATTATAATTATAATGTAGAGCACCTATTTTTTTTAAAATGTTTATTAACTACTTACGTGTTGTATATAATTTAAAAGCTTATATTGATTTTTCAATTATGGTCACTCTATTGCATATTTTTTTATGTAATTGATCAAACTCATTTAATCAGTAAAGAATAACATTTACGAAATTAAAATACATATGAACATTTAGTAAAAATGTTTACTAAATTTTGATATGCATATGGTTTGTCTATGATGCTAGGCTACATAAATAAATTTGAAAATAAGGAGCACTCAGTTCATACATTTTCACAAAATTCATTCTTTATTTACGTCTTAATCGATAACTTTTGAGTCAAGATTTAATTTTTACAAATTTACTCATTACTTAAATAATAGATTACAAATTTTCCGTCACGAATTTATTTAGTCTAAGGACATGTTTTATATGTACATCCCTCAGTCTAGACTGAGGTATCCTGTTAAAGGGTCGTAAGTTTGTAACGCCACGCTCTAGTAGCCTGAAAATTTCTAAAAACCTTTTACAAATTCTTTACTAAATAGTGAAAAAAAGTATGCACAAAAATACAAAAAGTTTCGAGATATTTTTTTTCAGGGATCTGAACTGAGGGATCATATGATTTGGCCGTAACTTTACAAATTCGCGTTTTACAAATTTTTAGACAAAACCATCCTGTTTTTACAATTTTTTACTAATTACATCTTTTGCCTCTCATGAATCTGAGGAACTGATCCCTCAGTTCAGATGCACACCAGTAAGTATAGTGGAGATTTAATCCTCGGGTATCAAAGATAATGATAACAATTGAATTTATTTTAAAAATACCTGAATTCGGGTGCGTGTGATGCTAACGCGTCAAAGGAAAGAGACAATAAAAAAATTCCCTAGTTGATTACCTGATATATTCGTCATATCTAGTAGTGAGAAAAATATTAGTTGAGAAAAACACTGAAGGCAATATTAAACAATATAATAATTCTAATTTACAAACATGACATACTTTAAAATAAACCATAGGTTCTACCTAATTAAAAGTTTAAAGTAATTTAATTAGCTTTAATCCTACAGATTAAATTAACAGTTTTATTTGTGAGTCTTGTTTCGTCACGCTTTTAAGAAGAAATTTATTTTCCTACGGGTTTTTGGACACACAGTAGTGACTGTGTGTCCAAAAACCCGTAGGAAAATAAATTCTAGTAATAGTCTAGTATAATTCTAGGTGGAAAATATTTTTATGTATATCTATAAATTGTTGAATAGACCAGGGAGCCAACTCTCACCTCATATAGTAATAATAACGTGATCTTACTGCGAAATTGTATACCTCCACATCAATTAAGCAGGCTTACAAGCGGTAAAGGAATCGCTCGGCGCTTTGATGAAGTCACGACAAATAGTTCACTCATTTCGCGAACTCTGACGTGACATTTAATACTGTTCCAACGACAATTCCGTCATGTTTATCCATCTTAAAGAAGTTACTTCCTAGCAGCGGATTTAAACTTGATTTTGATTATTTTACGATAAAAATGGGTTTAATTAATGTGTAAATTGCATACAATGTTTTTATTTCTATAATACTTGAAATTAAATGCAGCAAAATTATTTGATGATTGAAAGTATAAAAGTTACAGATAGTTTTTGTGAAGCATACAAAAAAAATGTCTTTAAACTATGTTAAAACCGTTCCATGACATCGTAGTTCGGAACAGTGCGAGCGGAATAACGCTATATTATAATCATCTTGTATCTCGCTTGCACAACCGTATGATACATATTTCATTCGTTCTTTAAGTAGGATCAAACCAATATTGTTTGACGCCATTGTGGGTCGGTGATAGTTTGTGTCTGCGAATTATTATTTTAAGCATGAAACAAAACGCTACTTTTTATGATGGTTTCGTAAAAGGTGGGAGTTGGCCCCCAGAACATGCTGGTATAACTATAAGTTTTTTTTAATCAGTTTATAAAATTACTTCTAGTTTTAAACTGTTCTTTCTAGTTATTAGATCTTGAACTGTATTGTTGCTGTTAGAATTGATTTTACGAATAACAAATTATATATAATAAAAAGAAAATATCTTGTCAACTGTCACCACCTCTTAATTATCTACGATCGCGGTCTCTCGGTTTTTTTTATCCCTCGTGTGCTACAGTGCATCTCTGTTACAAGTACCTATATAATCAGTTCATTATTTTAGTCCTGATAATTTAGATATCAATAAACAGACTATCGAAAAACCACTTACAGACAGACATGCTTTTGGATATTTTGTAATATTATTTAATGATAATAGAATGGAGTAAGTATATGATCAGTACACGGTGCAGTGGGTATACACAATGTATCTACGTTGATATCTATCTAGCGGAATGCAACATTAGAAATAACCACTTTAGTTGTCGTACCGACCGATGAACTCAAGTATAAGTCAAGTCTCTACATATATCGCGCAATAGTGCTACATATTATGTATTCGCGTTTCTGAACTTGTGGAAGCAAGGCCGCAAACTGTCTTGATCAAATGGATTCATTTGAATGTCAATGAAATAAAAAGACAAACTGTTCATTTCATTGCTCGTGCTGCTAGCCTAGCAGCAGGAGCGGTCTTTTGTCGTAGGCTTTTATTTGCTATAACAGGTCTATAGTTAACTCATAAATAGAATCTCTTCTTACAGTGACGTGACTTCCTCCTTCCACAACACGCTATAACATTTGACACCCCGCGTTAACTTATTATATAAAGACTACCTCACCCAAGTCCATAGGTCTTAATCAATCAATCAATCGTTTATTTCAGAAAAATCCATATTTTGTACATGTCAATAGATACTTAATTGAATAATTATTAAAATTAAATAAATAAATAGAATTAATAATGTCATATAAGAGTCACTTAATATTAAATTTAACATTAAATTTCTCCACGACCGACCTCATATGTAGAGTGTTCCAGTGACGTACCACGGGACAATGTATTTTATGTAAAATCGTATTTATGAGACTGTTGGTGCTGTCTCGCACGCGTTGCATCAAGGAGGCCACCCTCTTCCTGACTATTACTCTGAAGCAATCTGTGTTATTTTCTATAAACATCCCCGATGCACTACAGTAGCGTGGCAACCCCAACAGCATCCTAAGCCCGTTATTATACTGGACGCGCAGGGCATTTAACGATTTTTTAGTGTAGTTGACCCATAGGCTGCAAGTATAAAAAGTTTGACAGTACGCCTTAAATAGTGTGATTTTAACCGCTCTTGTACACCTTGCAAACCTACGAGCCAGCATGTTACACCTCACAGCCAATGCCCTACGCTCCCGCTCTATATCTAGGTTATCAGTGAGATCCTCAGTGACCCAATGGCCCAGGTATTTAACTTTCGTGACTCTACTTAGAGGTACTTCTCCAAGTCTCACCGAAGGTACAGACTTGGGTGTTTTGTTCCCTGCCTTAAACACTAGTAGTTCACTCTTTTTACAGTTATACCTGAGGCCGTGGTTCACCGCATACCTCTCACAGATACCTAGAAGAACCTCAAGTGCTCTGATCGATGGGCTCAGCAGAACCATATCGTCTGCGTAGCTGATATTGTTGACAAACTTCCCATCTATAGAACAGCCGACGCCCGCTCTGCTAAGCTCATCGATCAAGCCATTCATATAAAGGTTAAAAAGTTGAGGTGAGGTCAGGCCTCCCTGCCTCACTCCACACTCCAGTCCATATTCCGCTGAGTATGAGTCAGCCCATCTTACCATGTTGGTTTGGTTATGGTACCAATACCTAAATACATTTATGAGTTCAGCAGGTGTACTAGTTTCATTCTGTAACTTATCCCATAAGACATTGTACGAGACCATGTCAAATGCCTTCGACAGGTCCAAAAAACATGCATACACTGGTGTTTTTCTCGTTGTGTAGTACTGCACAGTGTGCTTGAGTCTGAGAATAGCAGTTTCAGTCGATAGTCCCGGTCTAAAACCAAACTGAGCCTCGTTTAGAACCATGTGCTTACTCATTTGGTGCTCAAGCAGACTGTCCAGCACCTTTGCTATCACATTAGCTAACGATATCGGTCTATAATTGGAACTTTCGGAGGCATCGCCTGTTCTATTTTTCAATTTTGGTACAACAATGGTTTTCATAAGCTCTTGCGGGAGGTATGCATGACTAATACAAAAGTTAAATAGCATCGCCAACAATCTGGGTAGATGAGAACCCGCACATTGCAGATGTTCGATACTAAGTTCATCTTGACCTGGTGACTTACCCCGCATCATATTTTTTATAACCAGGTCGATTTCATTAGCAGTAAATCTAACAATATCACTACTTTTGCTCGCAGTACCAACCGTCTGTTTCACTAGTGCTAGAGGTGATTTTACATGAAAATGCTTCATAAACAATTCAGAAATTTGAGCTGGCTCAGACTGACCATCGACACACGCAGGCATGCAAGGACCAGAGACCAGTTTTTTCGTGCGCTTCCAGAAGCCTCTTAAGAAGTATCAGAAGTTAAGACATCCTTAAGAAGTTAAGACTCTGTCCGTAGTCATCGTCGTGACATGACAGTGATTGAACGACGAAACCTCTGGGGGTAGGCTCGGCTACAAAAGAAAGACTGCCTCGCCAGTCGCCACGTCATCTTGATCCCAGTAATGGACACTCGTGAGTCCCGTGACGCTTGGTACCCATTATTATAAAATTTTCTCACATGCAAAGAATATAAAAGCTTTAGTGAAAAATAAAATGATAAAAGGCTTACCATAGAAATACTGGAGGCATGCCTATAAAGAGTTCTTACTGATTTGGCTATTAGAACTTGAAGATAAGATCAGCCAGTAACAAACAGCTTCAGTGGTGCCTGCATAAAAAAAACATTGATAAACATTTTAAGTATGTAGAATGGTCTCGTGTTCTTGATTGCGTCAAGAAAACTGGAGAGTATCAGTGACAAACTCTATCCGGGCATATCAAAGATAATGATAGCAATTGAATTTCATTCCCTAATGCCCAAATTCAGTTTCCTGTGATGCTAACGGGTTAAAGTAGTCATAATATTACTTCTAATTGAGAAGTAATGACAAATAGTAATATTTGTCCCTTGTGCTTATTTGTGTCAAGAAAACTCAAATTATATATAATGTGGCCATATAATTAAATTTCTTCGAATTAAAAAGCAACGGTTTTATGGTTATTTATAAAATATGTGGGTGTACCTGAGCCGAATTATCTGATACATACTATTCTAAGATTTTGCTCACGGTTCATCACATTAGTAATTATAGAAACTTGGAGAATCAGTGTCTAACTTGGCACAGATATTACTTATTTTGGGTGTCATTAATAATTACGGAAGTTAATAAACATATTATCAGTCTACAAGCCTCTCGTAATGCATATCACCTGAGCCCTCTTCGGCTTTTCTTCTCCTGTCACTGCCAACTTACTTGCCAATAATCTTCACTTAATCTAGTCACAGGGCGCTCCACGGTACGTGGAATGTACAATAATAAGAACTGTTTATACAATGTATAAAGATAAAAAGAAGTTTTATTAGCCCTTTTATATTTTTTTTACAGGCAAGTCCAATGCACATTTAGAACTATTAATACTACTTAAATATAGTAAATTCTAATTACATCTATATAAATAATTGATTAAAATTTAATAATCATAATATTTTTTGTACACTTAATACAGTTAAATACAATTTTCAGTTATCACGTTTGTACTTGCCCTATTTTACAAATATTCTAATAGCTGCTTTGATATATATTCTTTTAATGTGTAGAAGAGCTAAACTGATTTTTGGTACATAGGTACGAGGGTTGGTTTTCAATCTCCACTCAAGAATCGAGTACATATGAGGGGTGGTCAAACAGTTCGCGGATTGGTAAGGAGAGAATAGAAAATCATATCAAACATTATTTTTCCTTTTTAATCTAGTCTCCCTTCACTCTAATAAATTTTTACTATCTGTCAATTAATTTGTTTAAACCATCGTTTTGTCGAGGTCTTCACAATTGCCATATGTCGCTGACTTCACATTTTCGTAATATTTTTCCTCGAAGTTGTATTTATTTTTTTTCATTTTCGGTAACAAATAATATTTTTTTCATTTTCGGTAGCAAATAATAATCTGAAGGGGCCAAATTTGAACTATAGGGCGGGTGGTTTAAAGTTCTGAAACCACACTTGAGCAGGACAGCCAGCACATGGCTCTTGTGAGCTTGTGCATTGACGTACAAGAGTGTTGCTCGAGTCCATATTCCTTTTCTTTATTCTTAGTTGGCATTATTTTACTTCGAGGAAGTTGGCGTAGTATTGTCCGGTTGTTTTGACGCCTTTTTAACCGACTTCAAAAAAAGGGGAGGTTCCCATTTCGACTGTATTTTTTTTAAATGAAAATGATATGAAATATCTATTTATTGCCACACAAATAACATGCCTGTGCATGTTATAAAATTAAACTTAAAAAAAATAGGGTGGTTCGTAAATATTGTGGGCTATAGGGTTAATTATTTTTAATGTTTGTTACCTCAGAACTTTTTACTGGGTGAACCGATTTTGATAATTCTTTTTTTATTTGAAAGCTGATGCTTTTCGTTTGGTCTCATTTAAATTTCATTAAAATCGGTCAAGCCGTTTTTGAGTTACACTCCAACAACTGAAAAATATTTTCCTATCTTGATGATATAGTCGTTAGCAGTAAATGACAAATGTCAATCGATCCCGTAAGTAGCAAGGGTAACTAAAAAGAGTGAATTTTTTTTTTTACCTAAATATGGACTTCTACACTCAAAAGTGTGAAATAACTTGTCGAAGTCGTTACGCACAATATTGTCATAATAGATACTTTTGCACTATCATGATACCGACTTCAATAAGTTATTTCACACAATATTAAGGATTCTGCGGCAGTTATTGACAGCTCATTGCCACATGAGCTTGCTATAATGCGTTGAGCTATATTGGTTATGTTTATTTTCTGGCTAACCAAAAAAAAAATGTAAATTATGTCGCAAGGCAGCAAAAGAAAAAATCTTTTAGTTCCTAAGAGACAATAATAGCTACATATAAAAGTAACTACAAAGTCTTGGATGGAGTGATTGTCGAATTGATATTGTTGCTAAAGATGAGATCTTGCTTAGTCAGTGATGATCCGCCATTTATGATTCCTTCTGATTGAAATATATAATATATTAAATATTACTTTTAATTCGTATAAAACATTAAATTTTAATTATTCGTATACTAATTTACCGCTTACATTATAGCATTGCATATTGATATCTAGAGTAGACGTGTGTTATATTAGTATGTCGTCGAATAAATTTAAATGTTTGTCACTTTTTATATACATAATTATACGATTTTATTCATTTTCGGAAGGGCACGCTTTTCATTAATACTTCTCTGTCGTTACTGTCGTTAGCTCTATTATGTCGGTTGAGAATAGAGTTAGACAAACACCTGAAGTGGATGCCTAAATTAGTTTAGCCTGATATCGCTAGATGGCACTTGATTAAGCTAGACAAACAGCTCCATCTAACAATACTGGTAGGTACTCTAGCATACAATGTTAGTGACATATTCTAATATCATTAAAAACAAGATTATACCACGCCTTACAATCCTGGCAAAGTTTAATCATGTTTTCCTGATCAGCATCAGTTCCAAATAATCAAAATTCCATATACTGATTGGCAACTTTCTAACATAAAGTATCCTTAAACAAGAATTGAGACTGCACTTAATACAATATCGTCTTCGTGCCATAACAAGCAAGCAAGCTTACAGTTATGTAACAAATAAAGTAACTTATATTATGCACAATACTGGAGTCAAAATTACTCAATGAAAAATGTGTCCCCCGCAATGAACATTATGTTGCAACAAACGTAACTAATACGCATCGTGCAGTCACGAACATCTCACAATAACAAATAAAACGTCGGCATTAAATAATTACATTATTTTTAGGGCGTTCGGATAGCCTATCAGTTCCAAAAATAACACTCACAAACGCTACAAATGATCACACAGGGCGTTCGGATAGGGACTTCGTGAGCATAAATATCGTTTTCGCTCACCGTTCGGATAGCTTTGAAAACGCTACAAATGACAGAGAAAAGTGCTATTTTTGACCCACCTCTTACCGTGGGATCGTTGTGATCGTTTTTTGACAGCTAACATTTTATGAGAAATATTGTTGTTCCCATCATAATGAATAGAACTGGCGATGCCTCCGGCAGATTTAATTACAGACCTATATCTTTGGCTTCAGTTGTTGCACCTATATCTTTAGCTGCAGTTCCAGAAAACGTTATTTTGGGTTTCAGCGGTTGTCAAAATAAGTATAAGACGTTCGGATAGCATACAGTCATTGGTGGTCAAAAATAGCAGAAGCTTCTTTCCGAACGCTAAGATACAAATGCCACTTTTGAAACTGCTACAAACGCAACCGAGCCAAAACGAACGCACCATTTATGTGCCAGTCCGAGCTATTATAAAATGACAACAACATCATAAATACCAATAAAATATGTTCATTTCTAATAGAACGTGAAATCCGTATACACTACATAAAATAATCCATACAATTTAAAAACAAACGGTAGCTAACAGTTCGTACAGCCATAGGAAGGAAGCGGTCTAGCTATCGTCAGCGCTGACTTTTATGCTTGATAATCTACCGTTGCAATGTTCAAAATGACGTAACAATGTGAATCGAAATCGAGAGTGCTTGATAAAGCACGCGAAATTGTACCTTATCCCCGGCATACATTCAGGTGGCTTGGCCGTGACAAAACGTGCGATTGGGCGGGGGGCGGGGACGCGGCAAATGTGGGTTAACGCTAGCGACACGCTCAGTCAAGTTCAAGGCCACGCACGAAAGGGAGGGGGCGATAGATGGCGTTGCGCGGTGCGATTTGAAGTTCGAAAATTTTGCGAGCTCGGGGGTGCGGTGCGGGGCGCGGGACCGTGGTGGCGGGAACAAATTTTCGGTGCAATATATACGACACACTGCACTCAGCACTCGTGTACGGAACGTCGCGACGCGCAGTACTTTCGCGCAGCACTAGACCCAGACCACCAGACTAATCTAACCTAGCTATTACAAAAATACGCCGACATGGACTGGATGGAGATGGAAGACGTGGTGCGTACATTTTCAATTATTATTTAGTAGGTGAAATTAGATAGCTGGAGAATAAATATTTTTTGTAGACCGAGTTTCGCCTTGACCTATCCTAACATTTTATCAACACTGCCGGGCCGAGTTGCCGAATAAGTATTTATCGTATTAACAATGATATTTTCCTCTTCTAGATTAATTTATATGTGTAACGTGCGTACATATAATATTTATAATGTACATTTTCTGGGATATTTTAAGTATTTATATCATCTTGTTCCGCAAGTAACTAATGTCAACTTTCTGAGTTATCTATACTTACAAGTTTTATTTTCATGAACTTACGGCACCTAAAATATCTTATTTATTAAAAAATAATAAACGTACAATAACATTTTAATTAGAATAAGTATACATATTTTTTTATAACCGGTTAATAAAGCATTTTATTAACATAATTATACGAACTATATATTATTATGTACAACACTACAGTTACTGCAATAAAAGCATTTAGATAACTTATAAATCATTGTATACATATTAATTATAATATTTGTACATTTTAATTACATAATCTATAAATAAAGTTTCTATGGTAAAAATACCTAACAATATTGTTTAATTCTATGTGCATATTTTCCGGCATATTTTAACTTATTTTTTTTTTCATATACATGCTTCGTAATCAAAAGTAACTAAAATAATGTATATATATATATTTTTTTTTTTTTGTGAAAAATATCTAACATTCTAATTTAGTCTAATTATTGTAATCAAATATTACTTCCTTCTCATTGTCATCCACTTAGGGAAAATTGTAGCTTAAATGGTATACTAAATACCACGTCATCAGCCTTACAAACATTACCAAGATCCAAACATTCCATCAAAGAGCTAAGAATGTGTATAATGTTGTGCCCAACGCCATGAGTGTTGTCCTAAACACCGGCAAAGCACGCAGGAGACGGCGGTGGCGGCGGCGTGCCCGACCTGCCCCAACGCGCCGATCGATCGAGCGCTCTGCCGCCTCTAGCCGCCTAACGGTTACACTTCTATTTTCACGCGATTCTCACGCCTTGGACATATTTTTTAATGTTTTGACAAGTCTCCAAAGAATACTTTATTTTTTCATGCTATTCTAGATTATAATCTTAGCTAGCCTTGTTGGTTGAGCATAATAATAACTCAATGTTTAGTAGGAATTTTGAAATGTATTATTGTAGCATTTAAAACTTTACATGCAATATTTATTATAGAGAATTGATTTTTAGGCTATGTATCAAATTATATTCCGTTAGATAAGACTCAATCACAGATAGCAAAATAGTTAATTTTACTAATATCTTTACTCTATATATTTTGTTTTGCACATTCCGTTCCGATGCGTGAAAAGGAATCGTCGATATGTCATCGTCGCGCTGCCATATTTCCTTCAGATCTATGCCACATACGCGATGCTTTTGTTTTATTCATATCAATTACGTAATAACATCTTGCAGTCTCTGCTACGTATTAGGATGAAATCGCTTATTCGGTCACAGAAACTCATCTCATAAATCATATATTAGATATACGCGGGCCCATTTCAAATGCCCTACATTTCGACCCAGTTTCTGTTCAAAGTTTTTTTTATCTTGTATCTGTATAATAGGTCCCTTGTCTTCACTTTGGGTGACATAGTTCTGTGTCTCTTTTAGTTAATTATACGAGATTAGTATTACAAGCAATACGTTTTGCTATGTTGTTTATATGATAGCGATACGATGAGTAACATTTTCAATATCACATATACCTATTGCGCATTTAATGCGTAATCTTTTTGTTCGTTGTTATTTTTTGAGCGGTTTCGGACCAAATACTAAACGCTTATGGTTGGCGCTGACTGATGGCACGGCACGGTACGGCATGCTTTAGCAGCCCGAAGGATGCTGTGGCATACTGAACCATGCCGCGGCACGTCGCTGCATCCCGCAGAAAGCCCAGCCTATCTAGTATATTTCCAAAGTTGGTCGTGTCATTATGATTGACTGGGATTAAAAATTTATATCAGTTCTTCCTGAAGATGGAGATAGACAAAAACGAAGTGCTAAGTAGAAGAAAATATATACAATACTTCTCGTGTCATGATACTCGGCCTCATTGTATCAAAATAAAGTAATATGGATTCTAAACTCATTGTAAAAATAACTATGAAAAGAATGTCGTGCCGTGGCGTCATCATCAGTCAGCGCCAGTCCTTAAAATAGGGCTCCTCTTAATATCACTCTGCTGCTTGTCTTTTCGTTAGTATTGCACGGGCCTAGCGCGTAAACTGAATTAGTAACATTTTGTGTAGAATTTTGATGCAAAGTAAATTTTTGGTGGCCTAATACTTAAATAAGAGTATGTAGAGCATCGTCGAGTCGACGTTGAAAGCTCGTTAAAGTACAGTGCAAATATATTTTTAATATTTATTTTGTCTAAAATAGAGCTGTCAGTTTTAAACCGATTTGTTACGGTTGCGTGGTTTTTGCCCCCTGGTTTTGTGTATAGCTGTAACTGAACTTTTAAAAATCTGAAGTTGAGGTATATGCATCCTTTTCCCTAGTTGAGTAACAAAATTCTGAAAACCCTGATTCGTAACGTAGTTTTATATAAGAGTTATAGATGTAATCAAAGCAATTGGAACATTTTTAGGGTTCCGTACTCAAAGGGTAAAAATCGGACCCTATTACTATGATTCCACTGCCGATGCCGTCGGTCTATCTGGCTGTCACAGGCTATAGGTATCTCATGAACCGTGATAGCTAGACAGTCGAAATTTTCACAGATGATGTAATTCTATCGCCGCTATAACAACAAATACTAAAAATCGGACAAGTGCAATCCCGACTCGAGCAAGAATGGTTCCGAGCCCTTCATAAAAACTAAAAAAATAGGTTATAATGTAGTGTCTAATGTTGATAATGGTACGGAACCCTTCATGCCCGAATCCGACTCGTACATGACTGAGTTTTTATTTTATAGTTAGTTGCGATGCGAGGATTTTTTATGATTCATCCGTAATCAAAGTAAAGTAATGGTTATCAGATTTTTGGAAACAAAAAAGTTTTTTTAATTCCCTTTAGAAGGACCTTATATGATAATTAGTTAATAAAAATACTGTCGAAAAAAATTAATCTTCGCTCCATACGTTAATATAGCAACGTGTGGCTTTCTATCTAATCTACTTTGTATGCAGTGCGATGCATATTATTCTGATACAAAGCGACCTTGACTACCACCTTATCTGCGCCCAATCTTTGCATGTGTACGGGCTGACACATATTTATGTTACCTAATGTTGAGTACAATTCCGGGCCAAATTATTTCGTATATTCGTAGTTGTATGTCATTACCAACTACGTTTTTGCACTACAACCCATGTACAATATATTATCGATCACAGTTTTTTCACTTATGTAAATAAAAAACAAAGGTTTGTATTGTAGTCATTAAACAACCGATATATTGTGTTAAATACAAAATAAACGCTGTGAAATAATAATGATTATGATAGCAGACTATAGTAATAAAAGTGTTATGTCACGCATGCCTGTGCGCATCGTTTTGTGGCTATGTAAAATTAATGATATTATGAGTTTCATTGTCTGTCCATCTTCGTTTTAAAATTATAAATTTATTAAAGTTTATTTCAATTAATTCAAAACCATGCATGTTCGTAACTTCGGAGTTATTTGCGTCTACATAACTTAGGTATGTCTCGTATAGCTTCAACAGTAACTTCTCCATAACTTGAGCATTTCAATACTTATTACAACTAATCGATAAGTGCAGTTCTATCAAAGTTTTTCATTATAATCAATGTATTGATGTTTTGCTGATATCAACCGACCTTAGGTTACAAGACTGGTCATGGACATGACTATAGATAACAAACATATAGAAACGAAAACTTCCGCTATAACAAGCGCTTAACTAATGCGGTGATTTTACTCATATTTCTTCTTCATAATTTTGTTATGTATTTGAGTTTACCTACTGGATCTTCGTGTCAATTAGTCTCGCATATTGATCTAAACATTCCGCCAGACTGGATTGTTGAAACACCTTCTTAGAGCCTTTAACAACAATTACATAATCTGCGACAGACTGTTCTTTTAGTCATGCAATTTGCATAGGTTTGCGATCAGACTGAGTTATGACTTAAGCGGCGGACCTTGATAAAACGTGCAGTATATCATCATCATCACCATGCCGATATTTTAGCGCCTATAAGGTACTAAAGCGGGCGGATACACTACTAGTGTAGTTCTTTTGTACAATCCAAAATCAAACAGGCGCAACGCCACACCGCTTGATAAAAAAACCGACGGAATGTGATATGCAACGTTAAAAATACTCGATTATCGCGACTGCGACATGTACCAATAGCTAAGGAGGAACGAATACGATGCAAAATATTTTGTTAATTTATTCTGTGCCGCAACTATTGCGGGCCGTCTTAAGATTATGTTAAATGAAACCCTCTCTGTCCGAGCAGTAATCGCGTATCAAGCAAAATATATTTTCGGCGAATACGAATAATTGACTATGGTTAGACTGCGGTGGGAGTGAGGGGGGGCTCAGGCGGGAGATTTGGCTGTTGGCCTTGACAATGAACCGGCGGCGCGCACACTAGTGGGACTTTATTTGTGTTTGAAACTCACGCACACACAACCGAGTTATTCCACGAATTGCCTCCTCCCTCCCACACTCTTCGATTATAGGGTTGTCTTGGGTAAATTTTGGCCTGAAGGATTTCCAAATCACTACCAAATTCATTTGCAGGTTTCTTCTAGGAGACCTTCCATGCTTTAATATCTTGTCTAGTTTGATTAAATAGGGTTTTGCATAGTGGTAGTACATTTTATAAATGTCCGCCTAGCTAGCTAATACTCTCAGTAGAAAATCTATCGTCTAACGGTGTGTTCCAGCAGCTGTAGTTTTAGGTGCTTCAAACTCCTTTTCTTGCCTATATCATCCGGGTACAAAAATCCTACTCATTTTATTATATATTGGTTCTACGCAACTGATTTGCCTGTTATTTATATTACATTGTTAAGCTAAAGTGTAGCAACCCTATAGCCAAAAAACTAACAAATTGCGGCCTTCTGGCGCGCCGAAGCCGACTTCATGCCTGCCCTAAGACAACCTACACATAGACAGCCTAGGGCTCGCCGCCGCCGCCGCCGCCGTCGCCGGGATGTTTATCGATATCGAAATGCTCACTAACGAGCCCCAAGTCTGCTGTTATTTTTGACTACATGCGTATAGAATAGTTTTTTTTTGCAGGGCTTTTTTGATAGGTAATATTTATTATAGTACTTTATACGCATAATAGATATTATGTAAGATACGTACATATGTATAAGTAATGAATAATATTCAATGTGAGCATATCTGTAATATAAGTCTCAGGATAATTTTATTGTTGTGTTTAGGTAGGTCCATAGTATAATTAATCAGCAGCTTAAAAGTTTTGAAAAGGTAATTATTATGTTGTTTTGCGTGCCTTGGACTAAAAAGGACAAGTTTTGTTTCCTGGATCTCCTAATACTTCTATCATATAACTTTTAGTTCACTACTAAGTTACAAAGCAAAGTTCCCTTTCTATATTGAAATGTTTAAGATGAAACATTAATTTAAAATACTTACATATATCTTCTTCACTTTCGATTACCTACTTTAACAGTCGTATGTATATTTCAAGGTCTTTGGTTTATTATTGTCTACATAAACTAATACGTCAATCGTATAGGTATGAGTTAGGAAACCAGCTAACTTAATTCTGTTAGTTTTTGCCGGTCTGCCTTATATCGGTCTACCTATGCATGACATCATCACGTTCTAGGCTGTCTGCTGGCTCCCCTTTGTTATAAGGAGCGGAAGGTGGTTCGTTTTTCTTCATTTGGTTTGAATTGGATGCTTTGGAATCCATTTGTGTGGGCTTTGTTGAAATGTTTTAGTCAGTTAACTCCTGGGTGGATTAACTAACAAAGATGAAATTGGATCAGCATACCTAAAATATCTTCTTAAAAATGTTATCTCTGCTTAGATTTTTTAATCATGTTTTTTCATATTACATTTCTGTACTTGCACTACATGCACGACGCTGAATAGTAAACACCGTGTAGAATTAGATTTAATAATGGTCAGTTGTATATATTCATGCAACTATTTCACATGTAATTAATAATTATGAATAAATAAGTCTACGTTTGTAGTTTTTGCAGACGAGGTTGAAACCTTTACAAAGCGGAACAATCACAGCTTTGAACCAATCACTTGCATGATATCTACTTGGCAGGTGTTTCGGCAAAGGTCCATTTTATTCTGTGGCAAAGGTACAAGACGATATACAACTGATACGCTCATGTCATATTTCCTGATTTCATACCTTTCAAAGTTTAGACTTACACTATGACTTCTATACTAATATTTCATCATAACTGCTTTTATTTAATTTTTAGGCAGTAACCGCTTCCCACTCCATTTCAAATAAACTTCTCTTAATACTCATTCGATAACTGCAGTATAAGCTATAAATTTTACCCCATACTGAACGAACGGCATGCCAGAAAATCATTTGTGAATCCTCAGATAATCTATTGAGCTCATTATTTTCTTTATCACTTTTCTCTTTAACAATTATTTTAAAGATCTCCTTCACTCTTTCTCTCTTTAAGCTTCCTTTATAATTTCTTTTACATGTTTATTAGTGGCAATTTGCATTTTCTTTGAATGACTTCCAGTTTACTTCAATCTTACAGTTTATGAATGTCTGGCGTAGAACTAAAAGAGAGACCATAGCAGGACTTTTTGGTAGGTATTTTGCATGGGTGCCATACCGGGACCATGCCATAGCGGAACTGACCCTCTGGTTAAACTTACATCAAACGTTTACTTACACCGCACTGCTTAAAAGGTTTTTTTGGCTACCTGTTATCTATCTGTTTTGGTTAAACCATACATCAAATGAGGCGCTTCACTATATGAGGCATAAGTTGATACCGGATACCATCGAGATGCTGAGTCTTGCGCAAGGTAATAAAAAATAAGTTCGGCATTTAACAGGTCTTCGAGAAGAAGATATACGCGTAAAATCTATTGAAATTTGATTAACCCTATGTTGAATCGTGTTCCTCAATTTCCGCTGAGTTTTTACTATAGATCAATATTTAGTGATAGTGGGACGTTATGGTAACCTTGAAGTGATTCTTGGTTTAGGTGGTCTGATGCAGTTGATGTTGGTCCAATTATAGGCTGAGTTTCTATGGGCTCAGAGTCCTTTGTGTGGTGGGGATCTTAATATCCGCCATTTTGAATTTTGTCATAATAATATATAACATAGAGCTATTCGGACCCTTTATGACATTTCATTAAACGTTTGATGTTATCTTGGTAGTGCAGTATTATTCAGTACAGTCTACAGATTAATCTCTCTTTAACCTAGGTTGGTGGCTAGGTTGGCTAAGTTGGTAAAGTGCACTGCTGTTGGTAAGGAGACGTTTTCAAATATAAACATTATATATGTTTATATTTGAAAACGTGTCTTTGTTTATTTGTAGAATACGCCCAAAATACGCCGCTCCTCACCTCAAAAGGAAAGAGAAACCCTTATATTATGATCAACTTGTTGTCGGTCTGTCAAGAGCCTTTTTCTCAGTAACGCGTAGAGGTATCAAGTTGAAAAGTATATCAAAACTCGTGTCTATATAAGGTCTCTCATCATCGAATTAGCCTATCCATCGGTTAAAGCTTGAAACGCGCTGCATGTTAACTGTCATTTTTATCATTCAGTTATTTTATGTGTTGGTGAGCCACCCGAAACGTTATTAGGACATTCTGAAACGGATCCTAAATCTTTCATATAATTTTATTCATTACGGAAAGTTGGCATGCGATTATCCGTTCAATTTCCCAATATTGCTCCTGGACAATGCTTTTAGAGTAATATTGTTTTTACATTTATTCATGCTATATGCGCCTGTAATTTCTATTATTTACCCACAAATTAAATATTACTTATGAAAATATGACCCAGAATATTCATAAAAATGACCAGTTTTACCGCAATGATCAGAGGAATCGCCGATATTATGTAATATTTTAAAAATAAAATAAAAGGAGTCTAGATATAAAAATGAGCCTCTTTCTTAAAAAAAATATGCAAGAAAATAATTGAATTGGCTCAGTTTTATAAGAAAAAACAGGGAGCATGAAACGGTGATCCCGTGATGTTTCTTCGAATGCCCCGCATAGGTACATCGTTCCTTCTTAACTGCACATTAAAGTTATCGATTCATACCATCTGATTCATTACTCTGAGATTTTGTAAATTGCATCAACTGTTGCTTATGAATTGATACACACACTACTTAGTACGAGTATTTTATGACTGCTAAGTCTTTGTTAACTAGAGTTCGCGCTTTAAAGTCATTCAACGTATTCTTATTGCTGAATTACATAAGTGAAATGATGTTATATATAACTCACAAGGAATTCAATGTGATCTGCCTTTTAAGCGCCTGCAATATTTATCTTACATATAATAGCGAATAATAGAATGAGATAATTAAATTACACAATAAAATGAAATAAAAAATTCAAATGAGTGTATTGGTAATATACCTAAAGAGAAATATAAAAATTGGTCAATATGGATAGATTGATGATAAATTAAAATTACCATTACCTACCTAATCCTATCCTAATATGACATATACTATAAACCTATCTATGACATATATAAATTGTAATTTTTCTAAAAAAATAAATTAAATTACTAAGAAAATATTACTTATTTTTCAACAGAATTATCGTTTATAAATTCATAAATTTTGTAATAAATTTCGTTTAATAATATCGTTCTCACCTTTCTCTGAAACATCGAGGTTGGCAGTTCTCTCAATTAAAGAGGTATTTTATAGTAATGGAGCCATACTGAAGATGCTTTTGAGCATCAAAGTTGTATTGAGGTTACGAACGTAAACTTTATACTGATCTCGTCTATTACGAACTGGCTTCCCTATGTGAGGTATGAGCAAAACTTACAGGATCGAGAGATTAAAAAACAGGTTAGAGTGGGATGAATTAGATGTCGGGTTGCTTATAATCAATTGCATGGCGGATACAGAGCACGTCATACGTTTTTTGTAGTTACGGTTCGGATTTGTGAGTTCACATACTTTAGAGGTAGATAAACGCATGTCTCCTTAGACCAAGTGATTTGAACTAGTTAGGTACTTATTCCTTTTTAAGATAGGTCTAGATCCCTATCTCCGTTGTGTCGTAAATCGCTATACCCAATATGATTATAGCTGCGACCTACAGACTGAGAAAGTGGCCGTTTAGGGACTATAAACTTCTTAAATAATAAATTTTATTCTTTTATTTCTTGAATTAAGTCCCGGGCGGTATATAAATATATTCTCACCTGCTTAACATTAAAAGCTAAGCAGGTGGATTAGGCATATTTATGTACCGCATGGGACTTCGATCTCTTGAATATGGATGCAGGAAAAAGTAACTAGACATTTTAGAAAACCCATTTAGCAGGGTATTTGTTTGACCTTATTTCATGATAGTTATACCTTCTTGAAAAGCAAAGCCTTCATTATAAGTTAAAAGAAGTATAAACCATGTTTAATTTGTTGACCGAGAATGTATCCATTAAGTAATATACTTTTTCTTTGTATCATTAAATTTTCCATGACAGTCACAAAAACAAACTCTAATTTCATGAATAGGAATCACATTTTCTTAATTTGTCGGCATTTACATTTTGTAAATATTGGTTATCGAATACTCAATTTCACAGTTTTGTCTGATATTGTAATTGTATAATATTACAATGTTATAATTAGTGAGTGATAAAATAGCACGCGAAGCGATAAATAACATTATTAAATGCAACGGCGCAAAGGGCTGCGAGACATGACGATTCGCTGCCGCCGACCAATGGCAGACAACGGTGTTGGCAGCGCTTCAGGAAAATAAAACGTTTTGCCTTTATTCGTCGAGTTATATGTAAAGGGACCAATCTGAAAGGCGATGGGCACGTGGTCGGTCGCGAGGCGGCGCGTGCGTTCACCGTGCTGTCTGGTGGGGGACAGGCGGAGCCTGCGTGCACGCAATGCGTACCGACAGTGCGTGCGAGTCGCTCACAGCATATGGATTCCCTCATACACGTCGAATTAAACTCGAAATAATATCTGAATTCGCAAAAAAACATTGCGTTTACTTACCCAGTGCAACAACCTTTTGTTACGTGTTTGTGCAATGTGATTTGTTTTTAAAATGTGTGCAGTCAAAGACGCCTGGTTATTTTCGAATATTGCATCTACGTTGGAAATGATCGAATCGTCGTCTCATAATGGAAGTGTTTTTGTAAGTGCTTGGAAAATACCAGTTTCGTATATAGGTTCAATGACATTATTATTTTGTTGGGATAAAAAATTATGCAGGTATATAATTCACTTTGAAGTTGTGAAACCAGCAAAATCTTAAATAAACGCTAAAGGATCCCCCAATTGTTTTGTTTTATGAACAGCAATGTTTAATAATTAGGTATATAGGAGTAGGTAATTACGATTGCATACATCCACAACATAATAATTGCAATGGTAGCTTTTATACGCAATAGTCGTAGATAACGAGTAGTTGTTGAGATAGAAAATTGTAAACAGTGAATTAAGATAGACCAAAAGATAACACAACTACATAGTAAAATAGTTCGCAAACACAAATAAAACAAGGCTATATAATTAAATAAAACATAAGTATAGCATATGTATTGTGTATATTATGTAGGTATACATAATCAGTATTTGGTAATAAAATTATTATCATTGTTGAGCGTTGTGTATGCTTCAAATTCTAATATTTTCACAAAAAATAGCAAGATATACATTTTAATAACAATTTAACAGCGCAGTATTGGTATATGGCGCATAAAGCGTTTGCATATTTTGACACTTTAGTGTGTCACGTCTACACTAACCAAGTGAAGAATAGATTAGATATGTAGACATGTTGGAAGCTGACCCTATCCAACGCATGGTATGACTCTATGGACCCGCCAAAATGTGATTTCGAAGTTGTGGTCATGGTATCATGTCAAGATAAATATTGTGGAACGGCTCCCTGGCAGAAATCGCGTCACTATTCCAAGACAGGACTGTTTTCCATAATATATCACCAGAAAGGATCTCCGCGAAGTTTCAACTCTGTGGTGTAACAATCGGGGATATGGTCAAATCGTGGTATGGGCTGAAATTCTTTTGGCTTAGAAGGTATATCACTTCGTGAAAATACCGTAATAAGGGGGAACTGCAATTATCCTGTGCTAAAGGGGACATAGATACTAATGCCTGTGCACATATTACGGCAGGGCTGGTATTAACTGCGTTTCGGGAAACTGACCTCCTCAGTCTTCTGACATGCATGGGACATAATAATATAACAAAGAACAGCCATGGAAAATTTTTCGCCAAATTTGATGACAGAAGAGCGACTGTAGGTAGGTACTTGCATATAAAAAGAACCTGGGACTTTACACCTACCGCATTAAAACTTGGTCCATATAATTTTGAGCATAATAACAGATGCCGAACTCTTATTAACGCCAAGAGCGGAAATCCTGATTATTAAATTTAATATGTTTTTATGTGTTATTCGTTACTTTATTTTCCATAATTTTATAAATAATTATCATCACAACCAGTATTTGTGTACTAAGTAAACAAATGTGAAATAATTTGTTTTCAAGTGAGTATTTTATTTTGAAACAAATTTGCCCTTTTACTCTTTGTAATATATAATATGTCAAATATTATATTATTTTTTAAAACGATGTATTCTACAATTGGCCTTCGACATCATATGTAGGTACGTCATCTTTGCGTCTCAAAATGTAGGTAAAGAAGAAAACGTGGATTTTCACACTCAAGTATTTTTTAGGTCCTATATAAAAACAGGACAAACCAATTACCAATACCAATTAACCAGGCGCAGAACTGTGCTCTGGTCGGGAATGCTACTTTCAATATTATACTCGTATCATCTACCTTGAAATGTTTGTAAAGCCGGATTATCCACTTCTGATCGCAGCCTCCCTCCTTTAAGAGGGTTTGCCATAATCCTGCCGCTTGACAGGCGTCTTGGGGATCGCAGTTTATAATACCAGTTGCTTAGAAAGCGCTGCTGCCCACCTTCCGGTATTTTACATTTAGTCGCCTGTTACGACACCCACAGGTAGCAAGCTTGACATTCTAGCCCGGTAATACAATTGTGGAATAAGTATACATACCTAAAATAGGTTCCTACTACTTCATAATATAAATACTAAATTGTGTATTTTTCACCGGACTATTGAAAGTCACATCGTGCCGTTGATCTGAAATTAGCACTCGATGCACTCCATTTATCTATGTTTTGATCATGTGAGCAGGATGTTCATTTATTAAGAGGCCGTTCTCGAATTTTCGATCAAGACAATGCATTCCTTATGTTAATGGTTTAGGGTTACGTACCCAAAAGACAAAATATATGTTAATGATGCTCCTGTCCGTCCGTCCGTATGTAACGGGTCTAGTTCATAAGAGGAGAACGTTGGCCCAAATGTGAATATTAAACAATTAAATTATTTAAAGGGAAGATATGTCGGCGGAATGTCTACATGAGAAGGTATAGTAAAAAAATCTTTTCTGCACCCTTGCTACCATCAGCAATGAGATAAGACTTTTTAACCGTGATGGTTCCTTATTGTCTAGACTCATGGGGTAAATTACGATTATTTTTTTTTCTTCAATACATAAATATGACGGGAACCGTAAAAGTTGACAATTTAAGATTATACCTAATTATTTACAGGTTCTCAAATACTAAGTTTAGACTTCAATTTCGGGATATTATGTACATATACAGGGATATTGGAAAAAAAACTAACAACCTCTTAGGGTTGACTTCTGCTAGCCTCTCTTTATGGTTGTTACAATGTGAAACCCCTTAAAGGGCGAGGTCCGAATCGCCCTTGCTTTGCAGTTTTTGAAACCAAATGACACAATACATGATTTCTATTCATTTCCCTGATGTATTCGCTCATATTCAGCGCTCAAAGTGAATAATTTATTGTAACTACCTACTGTGCTTATAATATACCTTTGTTTATTGGTGTAATTGTATCATCCGGAGTTTCTATTGCGTCTTGGGATCGCAGTATCAGATAACAGCTCCTCAAAAGGTGCTGCTTCCCACCTTCCTGTTCTCTTAATCGCCTCTTACGATACTCATTTGAAAAAAATTTGGAAATAACATTCTATCGCGGCACCCCTCGGGGTGTTAATCATCTATTGATTTACCAAAATATAACAATTTATATTCTAAGTGACATAGTTAATAACAGTAGGTCCGTATAAAAAAATATATTAAGATGAATTGGCACTCTGGTCATAACTCCTTTATTTGTGGTGTTAGATCCAGAACTGAGCACGACATCGACTTATCTCTGCGTTATCTAGGCTTGTATAAATGTGTAAAAAGATAATAAGCTTGAAAGTTATGAGTGTCCAAACATGTTCAAGTAAATGTTTCTAGGCTGATAACTTTTTAGTTCGTTTTTTGAGTAATTTGTAACGATAAAAGCCTAGGTAAAGAAAAGAGCAATCGATATCGTGCTGCTGGACCTAAAACCTCAAATATGGGAGTGATCATTGATCACCCTTCGACGTTTGTGTGGAGACGTGATCGGCCAGTTCAACCTTAGGTATGAAGAGATGTGGGTTACTACTAGGGAACAAATCTATAATAACGTAGGCAGTACCTGTTATAAGTATCAATTTTATATTTATGTTATAATTTATAAACTTATAATATAACTCGAAGAGAGACCCTTATTCCAGAAGACTGACGCATCATAAATATAGCTCATTGATTTAGTGCCAATTTAATACCAAAGTAGATTCTGGCTCTGGCGATTAATATCTATACCAGAGCTTCAGAACATATTCTGGATTGACTTGATGTCAAACTTTTATCACTTACATATCTATATATAAAAACTATCTGAGACTGAATTTATAAATTATTATGTAATTTCACCGTCAAATTCTGATATAATTTTCTTTTATTTTTTAGTTTAATTAGATTTTATTTTTATTTTAACGCAAACTCTCGCCTCCTGAACTATTCGTAGATTCTCAACAGCCCGTTGAATAGCGTAAATGGCCATAATACACAATATACGTAAAATAAATCTTAGATTCTTAGATGATTTAAGATGATCGCTACGAAAAATATGTCTGATCGAAGATTATTTAAATATTTATAAGTTTAATGTAATTTGATAAATAGGTAGAGCGGATGAAGCACCGCGCGCCATTTTCCGCAGCCCGGGAGGTGCGGGCGGCGGCGGTTGAGCGCCGCTGCTGCGTGGCGTAGGTCGGGCATAATGTCGACGGCCGCGCAATGTCACCCCGAGCGGAGATATTCGGCCCCCTCTCGCGACCCTCGCCTCACACCCTCCAAGGCCCTCCATATCCAAGAGCCGAACATAATTTCCGAATAGCAATTCAGCGGCCTCTGATATTGCCTAGTTTTTTCAAAGTTCTCCATCTTCTTTCTAATACAAAACTCACATATTTTAACTCTGCTGGAATAAATGGAATAAAGTTTTGATTGCCAAATCAACAATTACAACCGTACTCATAAAATTCATGAAAGCAGCTGCTTATCATGTTACCTAAAAAATTTAAATACTTTTTTGAGTTTGCTTTCATATGTATGCTAATGTGGGTTATACTCCAAGTTCCGTGGTGTTGGGGTAGGATGGACGGTGACGTGCGACGTGTTGTTGAGGTTATATAAGAGAGCCACGCGGCGTAGGCAGGTGCTTGCGAATCCTGCGATCGTCCGCGTGATATTGGGCGATGTCGGTCGTCGACCCCACGCTATCTGCGTTATTTAGCCCGACTCAATGTCGACGCAATGTCGAACCTCGCGCGAGTTCACAGACCCAGTCACGTCTACGTTCCTCGCTCAGCCGTGTTGTTCCACCGAATTTTTGTAGATATTTATACCTATTATACAACATAATACTTAATTTATTCTGACAAACAACTTTGATATACAATATGCGCCTTCATTTACCTTCTAGTCTTTACCTATATCATTTGGTAATCAAAGAGTTAGTATTGTAATCCAATCGAGTACATAATTACTTAACTCATTATATATTAAATAAAATATAAACACGTAATCGACTTGTAACACTGAAAAGTATGAAATACCTTGTGAATGTAGATGCCGATTTAAAACATTTTCATATCAGTTTTAGAAGTCGGTTATAAATAGCCATTGTTTTTCGTGATGCATACGGCTATTACAAGAATAATACAAGATCAATTGTGTCACTCGCCCACAATACTGGTCACCATCGGCATCGGCAAGAGTTGCAATCATTAAGTCATCCCGGTATAACCGGACAAACTTGGAGGTATACCTTCTCTACCCAACAAGAGAGAATCCTCAAGATTTGATGATCCAGTACAATGTTATGCGTGGTCATACATAATATTTTATAGTTTTACGCGTAGACTTAAAAAACTTCATCCTCTTTTTAAAGTCGGTGAAAATTCAAACAGCATAATATACTATTCTTATACGTTCCCAACTTCGTAACTGTTTTTGTTTTGAATTTTGCTATAATAGAGTATCTAACGATAAACTTAAATAAAATATTGTTGGTGGGTAGTTTAAGGAAGAATGTCTAAGATCGAATGCTGAATTTTACTTTTTCTTTTGATTATACTATAAAAAGCATTCAATAAGTGGAACCACTTTTCCCTTTTCCAGTTAAAGAGTATGACAATAATTAAACAAAATTATTGTCATACTCTTGTCGTTTCTATCATTTTCTTGAACTCTTTGACTGACTCTCTTAGGCTATTCTTCTCGCTTTTGTCGTGTCTGTGCATTCCCTATGTGGTTTCTTCTTCAGTTGCTCTTCTTATAATAATAACTGTGCTTAAGTTGAATCTTAATTTTAAAAAGATTCACAGAAGTATGACATAAAGGGCCCTCCAGGACCCTGATTGTCAAAGAGTAGCTGTATACTGTCGAGCTTGTCTAACTCGGGCTGTGGGTCGCGGTCGCGGCAACCTCGGTCGCGCGGAAACCGTGTGACGGTCAAGGCCGATGTCTAGACGTACCTCCCGCCCCCCGCCAACCCTCCCGTCAGCCCTCCAAGTCCTCCAACCCCGCTTACCACGCGATTACACCATTAACAATCTGATCGCACGTTTACTTTTGCCGTTTAACAGCATCATTTGAATTTATACCTGACCTACCCTAAACATCATCGCCTACGTAAACGTTATCTCTTATTTACAATGATAATTGATAACCAATCATGCTTATTTTATTTCACTATTGTCCTAACAGGCTCCATATAATTACTTTGTTGTTTTTTTATATATATTTTAAGGCATTTCCTATAAGTAGGAATTTTTATGTTTGTTATTTATAATACTTATATATTTCGTTGAGTTACCATTACGTATAAGTTAGTTAGACTTAGTAGGTACCGGTTGATATTGTTTCAATTAAAGAATTCGATATTACCATATGACCTGAAATTCAATTTATTATTTTCATGGTTTGGCTTGGCCCTGACATAATTAAAGGCTACTTAATTATTGCAGTGCTAGAATACTCCATCTTAAAAAAAGGGGCTTTTCAATTCTTATATGTTGATTAAGGCTGGTAGGCATAAATACATCTCAAAGTTGAGTTCGATCTTAAGATGCAGTTTTTGTAGATGTTTTTCATATATTAAACATTAAGATCGATCTCAACTTTGAGATGCATTTGTTAATATTAGCCACTAACACTCGAAAAAAATGTACCTAAAGATGACGTAACCGTTTGACGGATGAATTTGTGCACCAAAATAACCTTGAACTGCTTCTAATTTTGGACGTAGTTGTAAAGAAACAAGATTTTTAAATGTAGTTGTGTGAGTAAAAGCGTCTTATTATACGTACTCTCGTATTATGTTTCACAAACGAAATTAGATTCCCGACCCGTCTCCGTAGACCCACCCGAATACATTATATGCTTAATTCGTCTATGTTCCACGCTACTGACCCAATGACTTATATTTGAACCCGCTTTGAACTCTCGAGGTGAAGGGTGTGGGAAGACAACAAAAACGCCCACTCGTTAGAATTGGGCCGAAGTAAAAGTAAAACTTGAACATTTTAGGTATTCGATCAATAATTTGGTACCTGCCACGGTCCTATCAATAAAGATGTCAATTTCATATGCAATCACTGGCTGTAGACGTGGATTATGTAAAATAGTTGGTGGATTTAAAGTTTTGGACGTGTCTGGTTGCAGAATTGTGAATGCTAGCATGCTATGAGTCAAACCGAGATCCATCTGTGTAAACGTTTGGAGCACTTGTGTGGTGCTTCTGAAGTCTGCATCGCGACCGCATATTATGTATCTATAATATACTATAAATACATAATACCTATGTGAAATGCATGAGTGAGGAACTTATCACTACTTTATAATGTTAAGATATGATAGCGAATGGAAAAGTACTGACTGACAAATTACTTATGTAGTGACATGTTGAGGTAGGTCTTGGTTTTATTGAATACGTAATGCCGGTGTTAGCATTCCTCATACATGTTTATTTCAGAATCATGATGTTACGTCACAGCCATGAAAGATTAGATACAATATGATTATACAGTATTGTTTCCTTTGTTTTGTGTGCATGATTTTCTAACGTCGCAAAATTTATTTGTTTTTCCTGTTTGCAAATATGTTGGAAGCATGTTAGTATACCTATTTTTATTGTTGAAGTGGTGAAGAAAGTGATCGTCATAGATAAAACGTGGCCAATCTATTTTTACCACAGTATTTTGGCCACGAGGAATTACATTACCATGATGAAAGGAGAGTCATATCTATCGAGTAAATAGACTAATCTGATTTGAAAGGACAATTTTCAAATATTGAGGAAATAAGATATAGATAATTAATGGTTAAATAGAAAAAACTGAAGTCTTTACCTAAA
Organism: Plagodis dolabraria; assembly: GCA_963854805.1. NCBI lineage: Eukaryota > Metazoa > Arthropoda > Insecta > Lepidoptera > Geometridae > Plagodis > Plagodis dolabraria. Next base: position 5,618,285 of record OY978459.1, on the reverse strand, counting down.
ATAGTTTTATCTAGTTGGTTTTTCCTAGAAGATTCGAGCAACATAAAAAAATTAATTGAAAAGCATGTTTACAATGGTGTGATACAATGTTATAGAGCCTGGGTGCGTAGCTTTGTCTACAATACAGACTCAGCCGAGCATCTCAAATCTAGGAAAATTTGACTAGTAGACCAGGATCGGGCATGAAATCTAAAACAAAAAAAAAGAGTTTTGTGAAGTGAGACTAGGTGCCCAATTTAGTGCGAGCCTGCCCCAACGACCGTCCAGGCGCCCGAGGCCGCCCGCACGCCCGGCCTTCGCCGCCGTCGCGCCGCGCCGCGTCGCCGCCGCTGTAAGAGCCTGCCCCAACTCAACACTTTAGTTATAGCGCAAGTCAGGCGCGTTGTTTGGCGGTCTCGAGCGGCCCGCGCCACACTATTCCAAATGACGTTTATCTACGAAGGTGAGACCACGGACGAACGGTCGCTGAACTCGACAACCGCATGTTATGAATCTATACCTATTTTACGCACACATAAATAGTGTCGCGGCTGCGACGCAGTCAGGAATTATATTTATCTAATAGACAGATGTTATTTTTTTCAATAATTAAAAAATTATTTCTTATTCGTCTTTGACGGGACTAGGATATCAGGTAAACAGGGAGCGTATTTTCATCAGCAAGACAACTTCCCTAGCTCTAGGAAAGTATTACTTTTCAGTAATACATATAAGCTAATTACACCATAGGTATAGTATAGAAAAATATTGTCTGAACCGGATGTACTTACCCACAAATGTCCTGATCATGGCCACGTCATGCTATCGGACTAATGTTGAGGAAGGCAGAGCTCTGAAGCATGACACATCATTTTTTTTGTTATTATTGTGGCTCGCGCTATGACATGACCTACACCAATTGTTCAGTTGTTATCTTCAGATTTAAATAATTTTATGTTGAATGGACGTCATTTCGATTAAGTACTTAAATATTTTTGATTAGAAGAATAATCATTGGGGTTAGTTCATTAATATTTAGTTTATTATTGAATTAGTAAAAGGTTACCTCATTATCAAAACATTGTGCTATGTACCTATATGTATAGAATGTTGTAGATAGTTTTCTTTACCTTAATTTCTATTAAGTATAAACATTCAAATAATTTTAGGGGACTAGTGAATGCAATTAGCCATTAAATCGTATACATCCAGGTTAAACCATTAAGACGGTAAATTCTAATATGTTACGGTTTTCCTAATATACTGGAGTTAAGAGTAACATGCGTAACTGTCTAGACCTGCCGCAACCAAAAACCGATAGTCTCATCTCAATTTTATCTTTACAATTTGGCAGGGGTCGTATGGAGCCCATGTTGGGCGCCAAATAAGGCTCATTATGTAACGTAGTTGTAGAGGGCTTGATATGCTTGTGAAATTAAGAATGTTTTTTTAATTGTGAGAATGATAGAGTAAAAAAAATTGGGAAGCTTATTATTATTTCAGATCAGCAGTAGAAGTTCACTACTGAAAACAATCCTTCCCTACAGTACGATCTTGAGGGGGATGTTTAGTAATAGTGTCTAAGCGTGACAAGCGTCTACACTCGACTAGGTCGCACTGGGGTATTTATCTACTCTTAATAATATCAGCTTCATTTTCTGGTATTATGTCTTCAGCTGGGAAATAAGTGTGATTACGTTGTTACCCCAGGACAACGCGGCAAGAAGAAATAATATATGCCTTAAAAATCCCAAGATACAATAGTTAGGTAATTGCACACCGTTCCACATTATTGAACAGACGGTTTTATTAGTAATGCATAAGGAGTAGGTACCTAGACATTTGCTTGCACTTGACACTTGCATCACTACTATTAACATACATAACATCGACAATGTCACGAGTACGTTGAACTCTATTATCTCATCCTTGAAACTTTTTTTAGTTATCGTAGATAAATGTGTTTTTGCAACGGCTCCGTTCTCTGTAAATAATCATGTCATGATAGAGAATGTTTTTCGTTTCGCAAATATGTAGGTACTGGATATTCTTGCTTGAATGCATCACGTTGCCCGGCGTTGAGTATTTGGCACGCTTTTGCGCTTCTTCAACGAATGTATAATGACTTGATCGACTGGTTTTTGTTGTAAATAAGACGTGAATCCGCCTCTTCGGTTTTATATTTTTTGAATTGCATAAATAATATGTATGGCGTCAAAATCGAGACATCAACTATAATAAATAAATAAATTAGTAATAATAGAATTCAAATGTATTGTGAATTTCAATTAATACTTGTTTTTAGTGCAGATACCTAGATAGGTATCTCGTATACGTACAAAAATGAACTGTATGCAGTAACGGACTTTAAAAAATATATTAGTCCTGTTCCATACAGAAATGGCAAGAATATGCTGAATAAGTACTATACCAGTACTCATATCGAAGTGGCAGGATGTAGCTGCACATAAACCATTGTAAAACCAGATTTTTGGTTTTGATATATCTTAACGCTTTTATTACATGAAAGGTAGCGGGGTATATTGTGATCAAAAAGAGCATTCCCAAGGAGGGTAACGATAAGGAAAGCGGTTGGCCATAACATTTTATAAAGTAGGCATTTGTGTCGTAGCTAATGAAAACATATTGTATCGACTCCATAATAATATACGTGATATGATCGCATAATATGATCTGGATGAGTTAAAATAAATAAATAATTGTGATAATAATAAGAAGATAATATAATAGTTCTTTTTTCTAGTTTCGTATATACAAATCTATCTAATAGATTAAAAATGCCATTACCCACTACTCATTGCCCATGAGTTCTTCCACTTAGAATATCACTTATTTTATTGATCGACTGACAATTAATAAAATTTGGCCAGTAATCAAATGCCAAGACAAGCTTTGCATATATTGTTTTAATGAAACAAATAAACACGTGTTCGTGCTTTTCCAAAATAAGAATATTTAGGGATTGCAATGCGGGCTCAGAGTTTTCGGACGAATATAAATTCAATCTATGAGTAGGCGTGACAAAGTGCGCTTCTGCAGAACAAACATACAAAATCACTTAGGCAACAATAATAATTGTAGCAGGCGTTTTATCAAAACTTTGGAACATAAAATGCATTCGATGCGATAACTTATGTAATTGTGGTTAATTGGCTACAGAGCACATGATAAAATAATGATATCGTGAAGTTTTAAAATACACGTGAGTTTTATGATATTGTAATGTAAAACTATTGTAATTAAAGGAACTCTCATAAATAAGGTTTGTTACGTAAACTGATCCTTTGTCCCAAATTTGACCACAGTCTGACCAGTAGGTACCTAATATTAATAATTATAAAGCCCTTTATTCAGACACTACATTAACAGTAATATATATATATGTATATAAAAAGTAACAATTATAGTATTAATAATATGATTGAAATACTATGACATCAAAATGCAGCTTCTTCTGTGACTGTTTGCCATTTGGCAAAGGCCTCCCCCATCGACTTCCAGTATTCCCTTTCTTGTGCTAGTGTTGACCACTGCTTTCCAGCCATCTTTACAATCTCGTCTTCCCATCTTTTGTGCTGTCTGCCCTGTTTCCGGTTTTTACCTCTAGGGTACCAAGTTGTAACCGTTTTGCAGCATTTCTCATGGCCTCTTACTATGTGACCAGCCCAACTTCACTTTAACTATTTAATTTTTTGACTTATTTCAGTGAGTTTTTCTCCGATGTATTCTATCTATTATCCGATGAGTTTTTTATTCTATCTTTTCTGGTAATTCCTAACATACTTCTTTCTATAGAAAGTAGGTACCTATCCTACTATATATCTACTACTATCCTTATGAACTTCTAAATTGATAAGGGATGAACCATTGCCGCTTCATACTACAAGAATATGGGATTGTTAAAATTGTCACAGAATATGTGTTAGGAGGGATTGCGTAACTAATAATGACAATAACAAAAAAAAACAAAAATAAAAAAGGGGTATCTTACAAGAAACGTGTTTTATTTTTAAATATTTTCATTTTGTCCTGACTATGTTCCGCGGAACGAGTGGAAAAGTTATACCCGCTCATGACTATAATTTTACCGCCCGTTTTAATTTTGTAATATTGTGTTTTGGGTTTAAATCGTGTTACTTAAATTTTTTTTTCACGGATCTACAATACAAAATATACAAAAAGTTATTGCGATACCAACAACGTTGAGCACAAATTACTACATTTTCATATTCTTGTGTTGAGAATTAAGACTACAATGTAGATATAGATATCTCAGCTTGGTACCATTATAGCCCAATATCTTACGTACAACAATAAATAAATAACGCCCAAGTGCGGGCCAGACTTCCGCTAAAGATTTCGAGATGTATTTAATAAATAATTATTCTATAGTACATTCCGTGTTGGTCCGAAACCCTCGATGTGTGAGTCTAACTCACACTTGGACGTTTTGTTATAGATAAACACCTTATTTTCTTATTGTGTAGGTCTATTATTCCAACGGCATTCGATATATATAATACTTGTAGTTCGTACATACGTTCGTTCGTACGTTCGTATATATGAGGATGTATTGCAGACATAGGTACCTGCGCCGTCAAAACGTCGATGTCTCCGGTTCAGAGGCTTGGTTACCCGATATGGAAATCAGACCATAATTGGATGTGCGGGATTATAAAAATATTTATGTACAACAACGTTCTAAGCTGTGAAGGTTCAAAGACTTAATTGTTATGTTATAAAATGTGCCTAAGTAAAACTACGTCTATCTATATACTAGTATACACGTACATCATATCCACTAAGGTTTTTAACCTTATTAGGAAAGTGGCACCCTTTTTTTTTTTTTTTTTTTATTTACGTCTGAAAAATGCATTTACGCATTCCCGTCCACCTCGGGGAAAGTGGCCGGGATATGTCGGGCTCAACACCAACTACACCCACTGCAGCAAGTGCCCCTACCGACTAAATAACACACGGTGTTCCAACTCTACCGCTTCTCGGCGGGCCGCAGGGACGCTTTAGCTCTCGACCACGAACTCGAAGGAAAGTGGCACCCTCCTACAACATTTTTCAAGTGGAAGTGGAATTCGGCGATTTTAGTGCAATCTCGGGAACCATATTTTTATTTATTTAACAGACATAGAACAAACGCCTCTCCTATTAGGGGCTAAGGTGTTGCCATAATCCCCACACTTGGCGTCGTGGGGATCTCAGTTAAAAATGCCAATTCCTCAGACTGCGGTGCTACCTTCAGTATTTTTCCCTTTGTCTCGTATCTTTTTTCTATCTGGTGCAAGAAAGACCTCTTGCACCAGATATAAATAGATATAAAGTTATTGGGCATAAAGGATAACGTCATCATCGTGATCTACTGATTGTTGAACATAAGCCTCCCCCGTTATCGCCTCAATGTTTGCAATTTCTGAGAGCTATAGCGTTGACTTTGGTACTTCTTTTAACAATATTATTTTGCAAGTTTTTATTTAAACTTGTAATTTGCGTACGTTTTTCTTCAAAGATCACACGCAAGAAGATTAGAAAAACAACGAATCTTTGAATAATATCAGGATTCTAATGCTATCTTAATAATCAAGTGTCAGACCGAACAGAAACTTAAAATGTTGAACTGAAGAGTCTTATTGTCTCGCAGGTGCAGATGATGTCAGCTGTGACTGGTGAGCAGATACTACGCAGAGTAAAGCAGGAGACTGATCCATCGCCTCACTACTCTTCTCCCGAGCCTCAGCCCCCACATGCGCAACCCTTGCACCCCAGGCCCATGCCTATGATGCAGCCGCCTGAGGTAAAAATGGTAAACACTCTTTATGCTACCCTGGTACTTTGAAAGAGATATTGCAGAACTAGAGACTATTACATTTGAAGCAGTAATAGCTGAGTGGCTTTGGCTATGGACTGCCGCGCAGCAGGTCCATGGTTCGAATCCTGCCGCGGGCTTGATTTTCACCGCATGGTGGAAGGGCATTTTGCGATTTCCCGCCTGGCTAGCGACGACGATCAAGTAGAAAATCTGTCGCCAAGCACCAAACGGTGTGTTTCGGCAGCTGTCTTTGAGAGCCCAGTAATTCTAGGTTAAGCCTGTATAACACATGTGCACAAAGGCTGATAGGTTAACAAAACAACAAAAAAATGAAAATTTTGACCTAAGTACTCGTAGGTGCATTAAAATGTTTGGTTGTTTTTCTCAACTTGACTCCCAAGCTTGTCGCTAATATACCCCTGTATATTAACATAGTTTGAATAGACATTCCAACATCTATTTGTCACTTCTAGCTTGTTGGAACCCCGACAAGTCTCAAAGAATAAGGTACGTATACGAGTATAAGCCGGCGAATAATCAAAACTGCATTTTTCAAGTGGACCTACACCTTCATGATCCTATCCCGAATTTGGAAAGTTGATAGAAATGTTTTAAAGGAATCTCGACGGATACTAAAATTTGATTCCTGCTTCTTTGTGAACATATTTTAGTATACACGTGTCGAACAGTTACACGCGGTAGTAATGGACCTTGATTTTATCTAGAATCAGACGTGGCTAGACGATAAAGAAATATGTATATATTGTTTTTACGACATATTAATGATATTCCTGAGTTGGAAATATCTGGGTGCTAGTTGTAACACTAAGTAGGTTAAAACATTGCCTAATTTAAGGCTTTCCGCAAAATTTCAAGTCGGGAGAAGTGAGTGATACTTAACTCTGTGTATAAATCCCAATTTGTAAGGAATATTGAAAATACATCGTAAAGCCAACAAAAGACGACCACGAGTCCGTAGTTTAGTCCGAAATAATAGTTTACGATAAAAAGACGTGACTAAAAAAATCGTTTACAACACTGAATTACATTGTGCAATGTTTTATCATGCCTTATTAACAAGGCATTAGAAATGTCATGATGAAGTTTTTTTTTTATGTGATTTTGATGGAATAAACACGAGGCCCACCTGATGTTAAGCGGATCAACCTCTGACTATAACAGATGCATATCGTCGTGTGACGAATTGCACTGCGCCCGTCACATTGAGACATACAGTTGTTAAGTCTCTTGTCTCTTGAAGCGCTCGTAGCGAAGTTTGCTTACCCATTCTCAACCGATCATCAAAGTTAAGCAACGTCCGCCGCGGTCATGAGTTGGATAGGTGACCGTTGGTGACATTACCACTGAGGGCTTCCGTGCTTCGGAGGGCACGTTAAGCCGTCGGTCCCGGTTGTTGTCTTAGGATGGCAGTCGTTATAGCATGATGGTAGGGCATTTTGCGAATGCCCGCCTGGCTAGCTACCACCCTCAAGTTGAAAATCTGTCGCCAAGCACCTAACATTGTGTTCCGGCAGCTTTTTTTTTTTTTTTTTTTATTGCTGATATCTAAGCCTTTGACCACAATCTCACCTGATGGTAAGTGACGATGTGGTCGAAGGTGTTATAACAGGCTTAACCTAGAATTACTGGCTCTCAAGGACAGCTGCCGGAACACACTGTTAGGTGCTTGGCGACAGATTTTCCACTTGAGGGTGGTCGCTAGCCAGGCGGGCATTCGCATAAATGCCCTTCCACCATGCGGTGAAGCTCAAGCCAGCGGCTGGATTCGAACCATGGACCTGCTGCGCGGCAGTCCATAGCCAAAGCCACTGAGCTAACACTGCTTCAAAAGCTGTCCTTGGAAGTTTCCATAGACAACATAATATAACCAACATCGATAGACGATCACATATGTATGGTCTTCTGGTCTATGACAGAAGCAGCATCAACGTAATTACGTAAAAATTATGCTACATCTGTCACTTTGTGGCGTAGGATGTACCATCTTTCTGTACTCCGCCCTATTATAGTCCAAAATCGCTTGTCATCAATATATCTGCTTCAATTGTTCACGTGCACATTATTCAATTCTGTCTACAGTTGGACCTAGAACCAAAAGAGGAAGTGAAGTTCTGCGTGTCTCCTGGAGACGGTTCCATAGTTGGGAACACAAGTCCGGAACAGCAGCATTGCTCGTCGACCACAGCCGCCGCCGCGAGCGGGGCGAGGGATGACGACGCTCCAAGGCGGCTGTGTCTCGTCTGCGGAGACATAGCCTCAGGGTTTCACTATGGAGTGGCCAGCTGTGAAGCTTGCAAGGCGTTCTTTAAGAGAACAATACAGGTGAGTCTACATATGATAATGTATATACTAGTTATCTTAAAAATAAAATCTGTCACTTAATTGTGGGACACTTTATACAACAAAAGAATTTAGAAAATGTGTACTTTTATACTATGGTTGTAAAGTTTAGTCAAAATCTTGCAGTTAATTTGTCAGCGAGCCCCAAATTAAAATTAAACACAGCGGCAGTCATGTTTGATTAAAAATTTGTACATAAATATGTAGTACATACATAAAAAAATAGCATTAAATAATTCTTGTTGCTTTTGACACTTTAATGCTAATAAGTGTTGATTGGCGTCTCTAAGTACAATACTAATTTATTTGGTCCTTCGAGCCGGATCATGATTTTAGGTTGATAGCTAAGTAAATATTTTATTGACAAACATTTAAAAAAAAAGGCGATCCCCTCAAATCAGTTTAATAAATATATTAGGTTATATAGATAAAGGAAAAGAGCGCTCTAATAACTCGCCAGAACTGTCGTTACCAGGGCAACATAGAGTACACGTGCCCGGCGTCGAACGAGTGCGAGATCAACAAGCGGCGGCGCAAGGCGTGCCAGGCGTGCCGCTTCCGCAAGTGTCTCCGCACGGGCATGCTGCGGGAGGGCGTGCGGCTCGACCGCGTGCGGGGCGGGCGGCAGAAGTACCGTAGGGCGGCCGGGGCCGACGCGCCCGCGCCGCTGCAGCCCAGGCCGCACTTGGACGATATCAAGGTATTACAACTATACATCTACATCTACAACTACTAATTCCTATTTAATAAAACGACACCTTCGACCATATTATCACTTACCATCTTGTGAGATAGTGGTCAAAAGCTTACCTATCAGACATAAAAAATAAACAGAATTCTGTGGAGGAAGTATGAATTGCGCGATTTCGCTTACTCGGATTATATTATTATTCCAATTATTCTGATTTAAAATTCTATCCGCAGATACAATTTGATAAAATTTCTATAGGGTGGGTCATTCTGACGGTTAATACTTTAAAATAAAAAAATAAATGTTTTATTAATAACAGAGTTCTGAGGTAAAAAACATAAAAAAAAAGTTTGAAGTCAGGTTAAAAACACACATAATCATGCTTGTATTCCCGGAAGGGGTAGGCAGAGATGTCTAAACACCCACGTTTCGCTAGATATGTATTGGTTTATTTTTTTATGGGCGATTCTTTTCTTTATTCCGAGACTAGTTCTTGTCTCGTTTGTCCGTAAATTTCAATTTCTACAAGTGTTTGCACAATACTGCTTCGAGGCAGAATATCTAACACTGCGGTGGTATCCACCGAGACATACTTGTTAAATGGGCTTACCACCTGCTATAGTCGTACCATGCCTGAATTGAAAGACAACAAAGATATGCACGTTTAAAATGATTCCCATAAGATAAAGTATGTTTAATACAAGGTGAGGTCACTATTTATTTGCTAGGTTATAAAAATACATACATGTAAAACCCCATTTTGTGAGTATTCGGTTTGATGTCTCCCAGTAAATATGGTAGTAGGTACCACTAGTTACCTATCCGGTTTGTAATCGATTTTAACTTCATGTTATACATCATTTTTTAATTACTATTTGCTAGGATTTCTTAAATTAATTACTAAAATAATTGAAAGAAGGCCTTAGATTCAGTTTTCCGGATGATATTATGCGAGTTTATTTATTTAAACTAATACGATAATAACACCAATTACATTAGTTATCAAACAAACTTAATTATACAATCAATTATTATATATATTATTATTTACAAATTATATACATGTATTATATTATAACAGATCAAAATAAGGTAATAAAATTATATAAAATTTGAAAAGAAATGTAAGTAACAATGAGCTAGTTTTCATTATGTCATAATTTCACTAAATTACAAAATAATCAATAAATTTATCAGTAAATAGATGACATGATCACTCATTAATTCATTATTAATATTTAATATTAAGTACATCATTGTTGCCATTATGTCAATAAGAATAAAAAAAATAATTTTTTGGTCAATGGACTATAAATATTCGCATTATACAGTAAATATAATAAGAGCAAGTAACATTCACATTCTTCATTCACATTGCGCGCTCATAAAATTCACATTCTTCATTTACATTGCGCGCTTTCTTCTCACATAATTCCAAGCATGTTGTTACAATACTCTTCCATACATCCGCAAACAAATCGCAATCAGGCGCCATGGCAGGAAGTTGTTGAGTGCTCTGAGAGTACGTGGGGTGGGAGAAACTGTGAGAGCGACTGTGGGAGAGAGAACAGCTTCTGACACCCGCCACGACGCGGTTGCAGGGTTTAGGGTCGGGAGCATTTAACCGTACCAAAGAATTATGTACGTTGGGTGCATACATTTTTCCTAGAAGGACCTTGCACTTGAAAAGCTTGACTATGCTCCCACTGAACCTCCAGTGAGTTATAGTTGAAGCAGCCCAGGAGAAAGTTGGTTGGGTAAAAAATGGGTAATAACCATACAGTATTATATATAGCGAGTTCAAATTAGAAGCACAGGAAACTATTAGCAAATAAAGAAATTAAATATGCGGGTTTTACGCCGCTGCGATAAATATATTTAGAGGAAAATTTGGGCAAAAATAGATACGTACCTGTATATACATACCTAAATAGTCTGTTTATATGATGAGCATACGGATACTCAACCGTGACCACTTACCTACATATCGAAGACAAGATTCACAATTGATAATATGTACTTGTGTATTGATTGCTGTTATAGAACGGATAAACTGTGGTACACGGTTATTTTTTTACCATCAGATTTATCTATAAGCTATTACACGATGGCTGTGTTTCGATCGTACTAATTTGAAATCTTTTTTTTATATCTGGGCGCGTCATGAGTGTTGACTCCGAATCTAGTAGGAGTATATTTTATTGAAGTTCAGATCTTAGGCATGAAGAGGTTATTGTCGGGCTTATGGTTCAGATCTTATTGTCGGGCTTATGGTGCAAAACTTATCGTGGCATTTATATTAATGGCATAGTGGTAAGGCAAGCGAATGCTGGCATAGTTAGCTGCCAATCTCAAGTTGAGAATCAGTATGTATGCACAACTGATAAGACTCAATGGTGTGTTCCGGCAGTTGTCTTGGAGAACCAGTTACTATTCTCGATATAGCCTGTTTGTAACTTCGACTACATCATCACTTACTAATGGGGAAACCCACTGTCAAATTATTTCCGCCCAGATTGCACAAAATTTTTGTAATATGGAAAAGGTGTAAATAATTAATGGATATTTAAAAAAAATACTGAATACAACATAGACTAAGAATTTGCAAATTTCCTACTACCTTACTAGGCAAGCATGTTCCACCGTCGACTGCGTCGTCACTTTCCATCAGGTGAGGCAGCGGTCAAATGCTTGCTTATCTATTATAAAAAAAAAACCTACGGAACAATATGGCGGTTAGTGGCCTCTATTCGAGAACTTATATTCCCCATCGATTCTTTTATGTGAAACTTTGTAAATTTACTCAAAAGTAGAAGACTCTTTTAGTCATACAGCGACCACTGCATTTTTTTTTCGTAATTAACCCCATTATCAATAATATAAGTCGAATGTTAAATTTCGTCAATGGAGTGTTTTCCTAAAAAAGTCGGATTTCACATTTTTACAAAGAAAATAAAGACTTCATTATGTAGAACTATTCATAACAACTCAAATATTAAACGTGCATATTTCTTTTTATCAATATCATTTTACTGATACTGAATTTTGTACTAACTTGAGTTAGTATAAAGTTTTACTTTAATTTGATAATCAGTGTGAAATGATAATAATGCATGGTGGTAGGCCATTCTATTCTGTAAATACTCGCCAGGCCAGCTACCACCTTCATGTAATAAAATCTGTCGCCAAGCACCTAACAGTGTGTTCCGGCACACGCCATTGGTAGCCAGTATTTCTAAGCTAAGCCACAATAATACCATCTTCGACCACATCATCACTTAAAAATATTGTACATATTTGAGGATGCTTGTCCCCTAGTAGCGGTAAGAGCGAGATAGCACAATCAAATAGTGAATGTAACAAAAGCTTTGCCCTTACTTTCCAGGTCCTAGAAGCATTATCATCATACGAACCGGAAATGCTTTCATGCAGCCCTGCCCCTACTGGTGTCACTGAGCCCGTGGCTAAGACCCTGGCTCTGCTTGCAGACCTGTATGACAAGGAACTGGTTGGAGTCATCGGGTGGGCCAAGCAAATACCTGGATTTACGGAATTACAGCTTAATGATCAGGTAAGGACTTCTGAACACCAGTAAACATACCAAAAGAATAACCGACCAAAAAAAAAATAGAATAAATGTTGATATCTGTGACTGTTGAAACATCCCTTTTTTAAATTGCTGACAGGCTAGCCTTTGACTATAATATCACCTGATGGTAAGTGTTGATGAGGTGGTAAGGCAGGCATAACTTAAAATACGAACTGGCTCTCAATGACACCTGCTGTAGCTTACCGTTAGATGCTTGGCGACAGATTTTGTGCTTAAGGGTGTTAGTTTCTTAATTGTATCGTAAGATCGACCTCAATTTTTTTGTTTTGTTTTCAATTGTGACAGAACAGGCACGAGACCCACCTGATGTTAAGCGGACAAACCTCTGCCTATAACAGATGCATTTGCACTGTACCCGCCAGACATATAGTGTTATTTCTCATGTGCCTGTTATTTTACTGGCTCTCAAGGACTGCTGTCGGACCGCTGCCGGAACACACCGCTTAGGTGCTTGACGACAGATTTTCTACAAAATGCCCTTCCACAATACGATGAAGCTCTAGCCGGCGGTGGTAGGTCGAACGTAGTGAAGGTCGGCGGTGTAGGTTGATAGCTCAGTGGCTTTGGCTATAGATTGCCGCGCAGCAGGTCCATGGTTCGAATCCCGCCGCGGGCTTGAGCTTCACTGCATGGTGGAAGGGCATTTTTGCGAATGCCCGCCTGGCTAGCTACCACCCTCAAGTAGAACATCTGTCGCCAAGCACCTAACGGTGTGTTCCGGCAGCGGTCCTTGAGAGCCAGTAATTCTAGGTTAAGCCTGTTAACACCTTCGACCACATCATCACTTACCATCAGGTGAGATTGTGGTCAAAGGCTTACCTATCAGCAATAAAAAAAATAATAAAAAAAAACCATGGACCTGCGGCGCTGCAGTCCACTATTACCGCTCGGCCATCATTGCTTAAAAAGTTTGAGGTGCATTTATTAATACGAGCGTTATAAAATAAAATGGTTGATAGACAATAGATTGTTTGTGTAGATGCGTCTCCTACAAAGCACCTGGGCGGAGATGCTGAGCCTGATGGTGGCGTATCGGTCGATGGGAGCGAGCGGCGCGATGAAGCTGCGCTTCGCTAACGATCTCTCACTCGACGAGCAGCAGGCGAAGGATATAGGCGCACATGATTTGTTCGTACAGGTCTGTATCATTCTATTTTCTTCTATATATCCTTATACATATAAAAATTACGTATCACGTTGTTTGTCCGCGATGGACTCCCTAAAGTACTGAACTGATTTTAAATTTGATTTGCACACCATGTGCAATTAGCTCCAAATTGAAAGATAGGATAGCTTACATCTCAATTTATAGTCGCCATTACCCGTGCAAAGCTTGGGAGGGCCGCTAGTATATATATATATATTATAATATAAAACATCCTAGACCACATCAATGCTTAACATCAGGCATGGTGTAGTCAAAACGAGAACCTATCAAGAATAAAAAAAAATAAAACAAATTAGTACATACACTATCGCGTGCTAATCGAAAACATATTTTACTAATTATTGAAGCACAAAAATTTTTGTTACGGGCGGGAATCGAACCCGCGTCCTCCAATTTCGCGCAAAATGCCTAATCCACTTGGCCACCTGGACACGCTCTTTCGAGTCGAAATCTTCATTTCATTATTAACACCCTGACAAATGCTGAAATATTATTGCTATTGGATTAAGTAGAAGTGAAAGAAAGGCAGCGTTGGTGAAATCGCGTTCACTTTAGGTAAAAACCGAAAGAAAGCTAACTAACACAAAAACTAAATCACAAAAATCATAACCAATCATCAAAAATTATTATATTGAAAATGTGAATTAACTAGTACGTCTTGGTAAGGTTTTGCAATTTCATTGTTATATCTTTATACGCATAATACTTAAGATATTTTCGTTACATTGAGGGTCCTTTTCAGAATGTCCTAATAAAGTTTCGGTTGCTATGCAACGCATAAAATAACTGAATGATTAAAATGACAGTTAACATGCAGCGCTTTAACCGATGGATAGACTAAATCGATGACTGTGAAACGCAAAGATAGTGTTTTGTTTAATAAATATGTTCTGGGTAGTAAAACCGGAACTTACTCGAACATTCTGAAACAGGCCCTAAGAGTCAATTTTGCTATCATCTTCTATCGAGATAATTTTAAAGAAACTTGTTTTGGAGTCAACTTGGCCTTAGAGAATATGATTAAAACTTACATATAATTTTCTTACGTATACAAACTAAATATATTTTTGTTTTAATTTGTTCAAGTAAACCTATTTGCCACCTGTTTATGCAAACTTATGAGATTTTGATGGAGATGCTTTGCTTTGTTATTTAGATTGTATGCTTCCGAGCTTCCGAGTAAAATACTCGGTAGCTCAAGCCAAAAGCAGTTTCTTTTACTGCTTATAAGCCACAATCTCACCTGATGGCATCTGATGATGTGGTCGATGGTAGTAAACCAGAGTTAGAATAGGAAATGGCTATTGAGTACAGCTGTCAGAACACAATTCTAGATGCTTGGCGACAAATTTTCTACTTGAGGGTATTAGCTAGGCGGGCATTAGCCAAATACCCTACCATGCTATAACGACTGCTATCTTAAGATAATAACCGGGACTGAAAACTTCAACGCTCAGTAGTAAATTCCAGCAGTAGTCACCCATAAATTATAAAGGGACGCGCCTTCGTGAGTGAACAGGTCTGTAATGACCGCAGCGAACATTGCTTAACCTGTTCTATAGGTTAAGAAAAACTAGGGGACTTTAATAATTTTGAAGCGCTCGTAACGAAGTTTGCTTAGCCGTTCTTAATCGATTAGCTAAGTTAAGCAACGTCCGCCGTGGGCAGGAGTTGGATGGGTGACCGCTAGTGACATTACTACTGAGCACTTCCATGCTTTGGAGGGCACGTGAAACCGTTGGTTCCGGTTGTTGACTTATGGTGGCAGTCGTTACAGCATGATGGTAGGGCACTTTGCGAATGCCCGCCTGGCTAGCTACCACCCTCAAGTAGAAAATCTCTCCCCAAGCACCTAACGGTGTCTTCCGGCAGCTGTCCTTGAGAGCCAGTAATTATAGGCTAGCCTGAACAACATCATCACTTGAGCAATAAAACAATAAATAGAAAATTGGCGTAAATAACCAGCGCCTTCAAAATGCAGTATACGAACCCAATAAACACTGGACTCCTTGTAGTTTTATAGTAACTATTATATTATCAATATTATCTTAATCTTATTAACATTTCATATTAATATTCGTTTCACAGATAGCTGGTGTAACAAAACGCTTGGAGCGCGCGGCCGCCATCCGCGAGGAGTGCTACTTGCTGAAGGCGCTGGCGCTCGCCAACTCCGAGGCGAGGATCGACGAGCACGCAGCGCTGCGCCGCTTCAGGGACTCCATACTGGCGGCGCTTAACGACGCTGTCTCCGCTTTAAGGTACCCTACGATAAACTTACCCTAACACTACAACTAACAGCGTTACACTAAGAAATACTCAATAGACTGGATTTTGTAAATGTAATGTTCAACTAGCATGCTGTAGTACTTTTCAAATACCAGTTGAAATCGTATTTATAAATAGGAATGCGATATCACTACGAGAGCTAAGTGTTTGAAAATGCAGATGAAGTCCAGTAGTATGGTTGATGGTCACACTTTTTTTATATTTTATTGTGACGGCACAAGCTCGAGGCTCACCTGATAAGCGGACTAACCTCTGCCTATAATAGATGCATTTTACCGCCATTCACCAATAACACTGCGCCCGTCACCTTGAGACAAAGTTGTTAAGTCTCAATCTCAATTTATACAGAGACGTTAGGTGTTTGGCGACAGATTTTCTACTTGAGGGTGGTCGCTCGTCAGGCGGGCATTCGCAATATACCCTTCACACTGCACTGTTCCCTATGAGCTGACTTTTAAAATAATAAAATTAAAGCACAAAATCCGCGTCCGCCCAGCCAGTCTCGATGACCGAGCGGTTTAGGCATCCGTTGCGTAACACAGATTTACGCACGCGGGTTCTCGAGATGAATTACAAAAATGTTAAAATGTGATGCGATAGTGCTTGAAATCATATTTAGATGTAAAAGAAATATTTTCGTCCTGATGAAAAAACTGCAATGCATTATTTGGCATTTTTTTCCATCATGTCCAAAAATGCATTATATAATAATACATTATACAGTATGTAAACATTTGTTCCACAGGCCATACAACGCCAACGCGGCACTACAACAGTTGCTCCTGGTGTTGCCCGCACTGCGGCATGCCGACGTCTCAGTCCGTCGTTTCTGGTCGGCCGTACATCGCGACCGACGCGCTCCCATGAACAAACTCTTCGTGGAAATGCTCGAAGCTTCGCTACGGTAGACGACCGCTGTACGACTTCTAGCTGTATTGTAGTTGCCGGACGGCGGCTTTAAAACCTTTGGCTGTATAGTAGCTAAGGGCTGCGGTAGACCGGTCTTCAACCTATCACTGTATAGCTGCGGAGGGTTTCTAGCGTCGGCTATTAAACCTTTGACTGTGTCGTAGCTACGGATTTTGTGCCAGCAAAATAATCCTTGGATGTCAGCTAGGGGTTATTGTGGACTGACAATTTCAAGCTATGTCTTAGTTAAGACTTTTTGTCTCAACAGCCTCTAGCTGTATATTAGCTACGTATGCGTTGTGACACCTAAAATACCTCTTAACTATAAACTTTGGTGCGTTGGACTGGCTCAACAATTTCTAGCTATAAATACGGTTCGGCTACACAGCCTTTAGCTGTATAGTAGCTTGGAATATGATGCGTGGTGTGGGCTATACAACCACTAGCTCTATGTGGCTGGGGTTTAACACGCTTCTTCAATTCTGTGACGGCGCGCGGCCGCGATGATAAGAGGCGGTTGGTTGTGAATCGCGTTCGTAATCGCTGTATTGCCCAAAAGTGAGTTGTTTTTAATCGATTATGAATTTTATGACAGCTTTCTGGTTGAAAAAAGGAGTGACAAGCGTTCTATAGATTTTTTAAATTACTATTATGATTAATGACTAGACATTTTATTTATTTACTCTTGAATTTGATGTACAATGAACAAACTATTCGTGCACATAGATATTGTCATACATATTAGTTACAAATAATTCATTGTAAGTTATAATTGGTCTTCGCTATAAAAATATCAAAATGGTTAATAAGCATTATTCATTACGGAAACTTAACAGCGATAGTTTATGTGATAGTAACAATAATCGATGATAAGTCGATAACATCACAATCGACCGCCTCACATCGCCTCCAACATCACAAAACATATCACGGGCGACGGTTTAGTTTGCATTTAAAATGTATATAGATTTAGACGTAGAAACCTTGGCTGTGAATGTAAAACCGGCTAAAAGTTTCGATTCGGTATGTAAAGAAATCTGCGCTAACCTCTTACTTACAAGGTACGGAAATTATGTCCTAAGGGCATAGTACTCGCCCTTAGGACGTAAAACATCTTGCTCGTACGATTCTGCCTATCTTACTCCTTCGTTGATTCCAAAACCATTTCAAGATTTTTGATTTCTATGCATTAAAATAAGCGGATTTAATATTTATCTTGGTATACATCTATAAAACCCTACACTAATATATATTCAGGATTGTATCCATAGACAAAATGTGGCATCATATCTGGATGGCTGCAAAACCACAAACTACGTCGTATGTGGTCATATCTACATATCGACTATGAACTGGCAATAAATACTATCTGATTTTTTTCGTCGTATGGTTTTCCTAAGTTGCGTGAAAACATATAGGACTTATTGCCAGTTCATAGGAAATATAACACTATATAAATTATATATACATAAATGATTATGTATGTATTGAGATGATACCTACATAATTAATGTTAGACTAAAAATTTTAGCACATGCATAGAGTATATCACAGTTTTAAAACTAATAAAAAATACTTATTTATGATATAAATGCAGTATAAACTTTACATACCGAATTATCGACATATTGGTTTGTTCATCGTGTCCCCGCGCCAACAATGTACAAAATGGACGGATTGTAGTACAAAACTTGTTACTATTTTTGTATATTAAAAAAATATATTCTAGTTTTACTGTGAAGTGTCGAGATTATGCACGGTCGAGGAAATGATCCTTATTGTGGTGATGATGATTCGTGGCGCTGCTGATCTTAACATTTTCATAAAATACTATTTAAATTTTATAATTAATTTTAATTACTTAAAAAAAATGTTGTTTTTTCATCAAGCTGTATTATTAACATTTTATAACCTTTATATGACTTATATGCATATAAATTTCTTTAAAATAAAAATGGTGGTCAGCCTGATGGTAAATTTCAAACAGACAGCGCCACGTTTCGCATATACCCTTCGACGTAGGTAGCGCGAGATCGCAATAAAATACAAACAAAAATAAACGCGATTTTACTTTATTATATTGATAAATAAGCGGAAAAGAGACTGTTGCAGCTAATAAAACGTAGTTTTAGTACGCGACGGATAATTTAATGGAAATTTTATATTATGATGATTAGAAATGAAAATGTTTTAACTCCGTTGATCCAGTCTTACGGTATATACTTTACATAATAGCTTTCAATGATAGCCTTAGCACGAATATTTGTGATTTGTTGTTAACTACCATTGTCGCGTACAACCATGTCACAGGTAAAATACAGAGTATGTTCAAGTTAATATAGGTTTTAATTGTTCATGCTACAGACACAATACATTCTTAAAAAGGCATGATTGATTGTAGTTATGATCTTTCATTTTTCAAATCAATTTATATTAAGGGGATACACATAGGGTTGTTGAAGACAATAAAGCACGATTTTAAAGGGGATGATTCTAGATCTACATTAAAGATTTTAAATTTTACTTTTTTTTGTTTTATAAGTGTGTAGAATTCAAGATTTTGCTTAAAAAAACTGCGGCAAAATACCAAATTGTATTTGAGACAAATTTTAATGGAAGTCATGTCTTATGTTGGATGTATTTTTTTTAGGTAATTAATATAGTTAATTCATGCCGCAGTGTATTAGCATTAACTAAATATACAACTTTATTGTTTTGATTTGATAATTTTCAATGGAGTTAATACATTTTATTGGATGATCTTAAAAATTAGGCATTGTTTCCCCGACTGTTGAACGAATAGGGGTAAATTCACAGGGCCGTATTCGGCATTTATCATTTAATGTAATGTTATTTTTGTTTTTATTGCTTCGTTTTAAATGGCACTGCTTGCAATACTATCAGACTTCATTATAGAAATTAGTTCAGGATGGCTCGTACGGAATTTAAGTACAATTGGACATAGTTTATTACGAGTTAAAATTGCATTTAAGTAGTCTTAACATAACTCCAGTGTACGTTCACGGAGATGGCGAGAAGGACAATAACTCATAATCAACTCTTTGTTTTAGTCAATATTATTGCATACAAAGAAGTATGGACGCTGCGAAATTTTATTTAATGTATATTTGGCATTAGCCTGATTATTATAAGCTAAAGGTACTATTAGGTACTTGAGCACGCTATTGGTAGGTATAGTATGCGACGGTGCCATTCTGTTTTTGTTTTACATTATAAAGTAGCAACACTTGTGTACATTTAATAGCTTTGAATTTGTATAAGTCACATTAAAATGTAGCAATAGGTATGCTGTTCCACTGACAAAAGTTACACGTTGGTGTCGGTTCCACATAAGTACTCTAAAGTATGGTGGTTCTTATTCTGTTCGCCCTAAAGCTCACATTCGGGTAACACTTAAATTTGCCATTATAATTAGGATTAATCTATTCAATTTCGTATCAGTTTGGTGAGGACCAAGTTATATGACGACTTAATTTACCTAAAACATACCATATATGAAAACAAAGTCAACTTTAAGGACTGTTATTCGCAAGCGTTATACGAATTTAGACTTTAGCGTGAACAAAATAAGAACTATTATAATTCAGAGAATTTGTATAGGTTCGACACCATTATATCTGTAGGATATATGTTTATATTAGATGTTTGCCATTGAATGGTGTTAAGCTAATGTGTACCTTACCCTTGAATATATAAAGCCTTTTGTATATTAATCGTTGGGTAGATGTTGAATTAATGAAAGTGGAACAGTGTTAAAAAATATTAAATACCTCAAATCCTGTTACCAATCACGTGACTTCAGTATCTATAAGTTTATATATATACTGCGCAATATAAGATGTACTATATAAAAAGTTTTATACGAAAGTAAATTAAAATGTGTTATTTAGTGAGCGAATCGACCAGCTTTTAATTTAATATTAAGGTTATCAAGTTTTTGTGAAATACTAATCATGGCGGTGAATGGCGGCCATTTTGAAATTCATATTTCAAAATGGCTGCTTTGCCACATCAACTAGGAAAAGTTATTTGTATAAGATTGTTTATACACTTGGTACACAGAATATCAAATTGAAGAAACATTGTTGTTTTAAAAAGAAAGATTTTTTAATACAATTTTAACAATCATAAAAACAATCGATGGGTTGTAAAAAAGCAAATAATAAAATGATTTGACGCATATTGTATAAATACGAGTAACATAACAGTCTTGGATGTAAATTTAAGGAGATACTTTTGTTCACATTGTGAATATATAACGAATGTATGGAAATAAGAGTACAAAATATACTACCTAATTTGTATGGATTATCTATATTATTGTTTCAAAGTGATATTTACAATCGAATCAAGTTTATATTTTGATATCTTCACTTTGAGTTGAAAAATTGTCTTTTTGACTGATTTAATTTATCAATTATCGTACAAATAATCTCGGGTCTTGGTTTCGAACACAAACAACGTTCAGTGTTTTTATGTGCTGTTTGAAACTTCGATTTAACAGTGCGCCATTATTTGGCGGATTACGTCCACAGATTAAATTGAATCTAGGCAGACATTATTGATCTGTAGTAAGGACATGTAAAATAAAAGAAGGCACTATGAAGAATGCAGTATTCGAAACCCAGGTCGAATTATATTTCCCAAGGAATATTGGCGGTACTGATAAATGTGTAAAAAGCATCACAGATTCCAATTGAGCTATTGTCCTGAAAGCTTTCTGTTAGTTATTCTTATGTTAAGAATATTTACGTTATTTAATAGTTATATATAAGGGTAATGCTCGGTGGTAGTCTCAGGGATATGCGTGGGAGATGTGCCAGATAATTTCATAGTTGTTAAGTTGAAAATTATGTAAAAATGTTATTGATCTGCGGTTACTGTTGTGAGCGTGTTTTTTATTTAAAAGCTACGGTCGGGTAAACGAAGACTTGTCATTGTACATACAAGATTATACGTAATAATAAAATTTTTGTTTTTCTTTGCTCTATTTTCATATAGGTACACACGAGGGTGGAAGAGATCTCATTATCAAAAAGCATGGCTTACACCGACCCTAGCGTTAAAATGTTTTGTTTAAGGGCTAACGTCCACTGTAAACTATTTGTACCTAAATTAGAATTAATGGACTACTTTTTAAATGTACCTAAAATTAGAAGAATGATGTAGAATGAATATAAGTGTAATCTCAGATCAAAGTTTTTTTTAATAGAGAACATTAGAGCCCGTGTCTTACTTTTTGTATTTAATGAATTGTACCTAATTTTTCTTTACATAATGTTATTAATGTGAACCGGTACCGGAATATGTGAAATAAAATATTTGAAAAATAGTAAAATTCTATTTGTTCTTTTATTTTGACGAATGAATTCTGATTAGTATCTAATTTAATAAAATAATAAAAGTTTTGTTGTACCGTTGAATTGGTACACACAAGTTATAACGTAGTTAGAATCCAAAACTAGTTTTTTAGTAATTTAACCCAACGAAATACAAACTGAAAAATAATACATGAACTGACAACGTGACTGCTGACACACAAGTGTGTCTGTGAAGCAGTGATAGCTCAGTGGCATTGGCTATGGACTGCCGCGCAGCAGGTCCATGGTTCGAATCCCGCCGCGGGCTTGAGCTTCACCGCATGGTGGTAGGGCATTTTGCGAATGCCCGCCTTTCTAGCGACCACCCTCAAGTAGAAAATCTGTTGCCAAGCACCTAACGGTGTTCCGGCAGCTGTCCTTGAGAGCCAGTATTTCTAGGTTAAGCCTGTTTAACACCGTCGACCACATCATCACTTAACATCAGGTGAGATTGTGGTCAAAGGCTTAACTATCAGAAAAAAAAAAAACAGCTATGGCCTATTTATTACAGGGTTATTTTAAAGCCTACATGTGAAATCATTCTATATTATAAGATATCATTCTATATATAAACATCAGCTTCTGGTACTGGAGTTCGATAGCGGAGAGAGTAATGACTAAAAATATCCGAGAGGTTTATAGATATAGATATAGCCGTGCCGCAGCTCCGAGGTTCGAATCCCACCGCCACCGAGTTTGCCACAAAACTTTGTAATTTATCTTCTCACAAAATGACCATATAGCTCTAAGATATAAAGGTGTCCATCACCAGGCCGGGACCACCATCTCCGATATGGCTCAACATTCCCAAAAAGATGGACACTTTGTCTCCAAACACTAGAATTTGTGCCCATAATTTACGAGATATTTCAGTCAAACGTAGCACCGTCATGGCGACGCTTCGTTTTGCATGGACTATGTAGCGAGCTGAATACAATCGACAAAATTACACGCGAAACTTGGCAAAACATTAGTGCTTTTCTCAATTGAGCATAAAACCTATGCAATCCTACCTACCTCAGACTGTTGGGTAAGTAAATCATCCATAACTTTGGCCTGCTGTGGTGACGGTTGGATTCACCATAAAGAATAAATAACGATAAAATGCGGTAACGAATCTTCTTTAAATTTACATCTTTAGTGCCTTAGTTGGAACCCCTTTTCTTTTGCTAAACGAGAAAAACTTCTGGGTCTCGACGGATATTTTTTTGGCACAAATGGAAAACTGAGGCACTAAAGATCTGGTCAATTTGAAGAAGATTGGTCGACATGTTTAGTCACGTTTTGTCGTTATAGATTCTCAATGTAGAAACCAACCATCACCAAAGCAGGCCACAGTTATTGATGATTTCCTCAACAGTCAGAGGTACGATTGCTTTGGTTTTGTTTTCGTTTGAGTTATTTTTTGAGCACTAGCGTTATCCTGGCGGTGACACCTATTCATTGAAATATCTCTTCACACAAATTCTAGTTTTGGACAAAAATTAACCCTAATACAAAACAAACTTGCCGTGTTGACGCTTAAAAATAAATCGGAAATAAAGCCAATTCATAAAGTCAAATTTACAGAAAGCGGTTACACAACACAAAATATATCGAGACAGTCTATTTTCGAACGATTTTCAGCTATTTATAATAACTATAATTTTAGGTATTTGATTTATAATTATGGGCGTTTAAGATATATAAAGATTTAGATATATAAACTATTAATAATACGCAGTGACACAAATTATCACCTTAGTACTAACGCGGCGACACTCCATTTTTATATGGAATTATAGAATAGCGTTTTCATATATAAATAAATTTGAAAAATAATTATAAATCATTTATGTTTCATTATTTACATATATCAAGCATTGTTTAAATTTTAAGATAAATATTCGTTTCTTATACACCAATTTATAATTACATTGACGCATAGTTGAAGACATCCTGCCCAATAATGTTATATTTTACTTAAAAAATCTGATGGATCTAGAGAAAATGGCGGATTACGTGAAGCTGTTGTTAACTGAAGTCCATCAGTTTATATCAGCCTCAGTTGAAAATGTGTACATAACTGAATCTTTATATTGAATATTTGCACTCTCGTATTTAAGTTATGAACCGAGCGTTTGAGGGACCGCGGTGTTAGTGATTTACGCCATAGTGTATTAGGTTTAAGGCATTTCTTCTTCTTAGTCGTATCCTCATGACTGAAGGACGTGATTATGGCGTGCAGCCTGCGCCACCACTGCTCTCCAAGCTGACCTGTCCTGT
The DNA here is from genome assembly GCA_963854805.1 of Plagodis dolabraria. Taxonomy (NCBI): domain Eukaryota; kingdom Metazoa; phylum Arthropoda; class Insecta; order Lepidoptera; family Geometridae; genus Plagodis; species Plagodis dolabraria. The sequence goes on along the minus strand of OY978459.1, from coordinate 5,593,790 downwards.
GCCATCTGAGTAGCGGCCTGAAGGGTTGACTGTGTTGCACCCTGAGTAGCATCTGTCCATCGTGTTGGCGAGCGTCCTCTACTTCTCTTGCCCTCAACACAGCCAGTAATCATAAGCCTTTCCAGACTGTCTGGGTCTCGCCTGACTGTGTGTCCGAAGAACTTCAAAACTCTCTGCATGCAGATAGTTGACAGTCTTGGCTTAATTTTGAGCTCTCTGAGGATTGACTCATTAGTCCGGCGTTCTGTCCAGGATACTCGGAGCATTTTACGCCAGCACCACATTTCGAATGCGTGAATCCTCGAGCGCATACAAGACTTCAAAGTCCAGGTTCCAGATGCATTAAGAAAGGCATTTAGGTTCCTCGTTATTCATTGACCTATATTAATTACAAATTTACCTAAAATTCGCCTCTCATAAAATGTGAAATTTTAATGTTGTCACAACCCTTCTCGGGCTACTTAGAGACCTATATTAATAGCTTAGAACCTAAATTGATTGAACAGAAAATTATGTTGACTTTTTGTAAGTATCACCAACTGTTCCAGTGAAAAAGAAGAATTAAGAGAGATTAGATAATTTTATAGGTCATAATTTTCTTAAAGATAATACTTTATTTACATTCTTAATTTTCATACGCAGACAACATACAACACAATCGCGACAAATCACTTTTAAGATAAATAATTCTAGATCAGACAATAGCGAATTGCTCGTAGAGGAGCTCCCGCACTTTGTAATACTCTTCGGACAAAACGCCTTCAAGAGCGACGCGCCCGTTCTCCAACTGAAAAAAAATATATATTACTGTGACTGCTTCATTTTTTTTTATGCCTTATAGGTTAGCCTTTGACCACTATCTCACCTGATGGTAAGTGATGATGTGGTCGAGGATGTTGTTCAGACTAACCTAGAGTTACTGGCTCTCAGGGACAGCTGCCGGAACACACCGTTAGGTGCTTGGCGACAGATTTTCAACTTGAAGGTGGTAGCTAGGCAGGCGGGCATTTGCAAAGTGCCCTACCACCATGCTGTAACGAGTGCTATCCTAAGACAACAACCGGGACCGACGGCTTAACGTGCCCTCAGAAGCACGGAAGCGCTCAGTAGTAATGTCCAACCAGAGGTCACCCATCCAAGTCATGACCACGGCGGACGTTGCTTAACTTTGCTGATCGATTCAGAATGGCTAAGCAAACTTGGCTACGAGCGCTTCCCGTTGCTTACCGTTAACATAGCTTCGCTACAATTTTTCTATTTCATTTATGCTGTCGGGTTGTTAAGCGATAATTTCTGTCTCTTCTGAAGATGCAGTTCGTGACAAGTGGCGAATGCACTGGCTGTAATTTCACCGGCACCTATCTACAATGAATTATTTTTAACGTGACATTTATTTTTCTTGAGTGTCTAAAAAATATATTTTTGGTCTTTCTGGTATTCATTTTTATATTATAATTACTTGTTATACCGTGGGATTCCGGGCTAGAATTGCAATCGTTTGGTTGATTGCGAAAGCGGGAAGATGTGCCCTCGTTGGGGACAGTAGAACTAAGTGTCTAAAAGTCGGACTTTCCCATCATAACCGGGTATTGTTACTTTAAGTATACAATTGTATGCCGATAAACAAAGTACGTCCTTTTTATTTTAATAGCGAAACTAGCTGTAACCGCTCCAAGGTAACTGATGCGGTCTTATACAAAAAAGTCAAACCGATTTTGATAATAGCTAGCGAAGTTTGCTTAGCCGTTCTTAATCGATCAGCTAAGTTAAGCAACGTCCGCCGCGGTCAGGAGTTGGATGGGTGACCGCTAGTGACATTACTACTGAGCGCTTCCGTGCTTCGGAGGGCACGTTAAGCCGTTGGTCCCGGTTGTTGTCTTACGATGGCAGTCGTACAGCATGGTGGTAGGGCATTTCCCGAATGCCCGCCTGGCTAACTACCACCCTCAAGTAGAAAATCTGTCGCCAAGCACCTAACGGTGTGTTCCGGCTGCTGTCCTTGAAAGCCAGTAATTCGGCTAGCCTGAACAACATCTTCGACCACATCATCACTTACCATCAAGTGAGATAGTGGTAACCTAACCAAACTATATCAGCAACAAAAAAAAAAGAAACGTAGCTACACTCAGCTGCTGTGAGTCAACGTGCCGATGCACTATTCTGACGGGCACTCCGTATTCTATGAGTAATACAACTCTTTGTGAACTCGTTCGTCCGGGGAAGTATTGCCACCATGTTTATTTCTACCGCCAACCGTAATGTACTCATTACTGTGTTCCCGTTTCAAGGGTATGCAATTTGCCTTCAATTTTACCGATACCCATGCCCTTCAAATTTCAAAAAGGTGATGGCATATTGAGACATCGGTTTTTTAAGTCTCATGTGCCTGCACTTTTACCGACACCTCAGCCCTTCAAATTGGAACACAGTAACGTGAACATTACAACTCGTGGAATCAGTACTAATAATATAAATGCGAAAGTAACTCTGTCTGTCTGTCTGTTACGCTTTCACGCCAAAACTACTGGACCGATTTGAATGAAATTTGGTATGGAGATAGTTTGAGACCCGGGAAAAAACATAGGATAGTTTTTATCCGACTGCGCAAAAAGAGGTTAATGTTTTCGCACGATAACCGACAAGCGCGGGCGGAGCCGCGCCCGGAAAGCTAGTTTTCAATAAATTTTAATTAAACCTGCATAATTGATTAAAATTAACGTAAGTTTGTCACATACTAAAAAACATTTTGAGCCGATCTCGACGTAAATTTTAATACTATATTTTTGACCCCAACTGATCCCCTTGACATTTACAAAACTATTATATCACTTAAAAACACAAACTCAACAGGATTTGATGATATAAATACAAATATATTAAAAAGATCCGCAGAAGTTATATCTTACCCATTGTCTCATCTGATTAATTTGTCTTTTGTGACAGGAATATTTCCAACCCAACTAAAACAGTCAATAGTCAAACCATTATATAAAAAAGGTGACCGCAAAAATATTAATAACTACCGGCCCATTACACTAATACCCGTGTTTTCAAAAATATTTGAAAAGGTAATGCATTACAGGATTTATAGCTTCGTAACTAAACATGAAATTCTCAAAGCAGAACAATTTGGCTTCAGAAAAAATCATTCAAGATCCAGTGCATGCTACATGTTGACTAAAATTGTAACAGAATGTCTTAATAATAGAATTCCAGTTATATCCATATTCCTTGACATGTCAAAAGCGTTTGACTTTGTTAATCATAACTTACTATTATTTAAGCTTGAGAAATATGGAATTAGAGGAAAGGCTCTGGAATGGCTTGAAAGTTATCTTAGCTTTCGTCACCAGTGTGTAGAAATACATAACTTTTCAGGATTTGATAAAATAACTTATAGATCTAAATATATTGAGAATAAATGCGGAGTTCCTCAAGGGAGTATATTGGGGCCTCTTTTATTCTTAATATATATTAATGACATGCCCAACATAATTAATCATAAGTGCGTTCTCTATGCTGATGACATGACACTCATCATAGAAGGACATGACAAAAATAATTTTGCATCTATTAGTAATACTGCATTAAATAGTGTAATTAAATGGCTGACATATAATAATTTACAAATCAATTTGAATAAAACTCATATGATCCAATTCAGGACTTATAACAGTAATCCAGAAAAGTTGACATTAAAGTGTGGGGACAATATAATAAAAGAAGTTGAATCAACCCTTTTCTTAGGCATCATGATAGACAACCATTGTAACTGGAAAGAGCAAATAAGTAGGGTCTGCACAAAACTCGAAAGGTTTGTATACGTCCTTAAACGTCTTAGGGATGTAGCCTCCATAAAAGCTGCGCTGAGTGCCTATCATGGCTATGTTTGCTCAGTTCTTCGCTATGGTATCATAATCTGGGGTAATTCAGTTGAAGCATCTAAGGTTTATATCTCGCAAAAAAAATGTGTAAGATCATTGTGTAGAGCTGAGCCACTAGACAGCTGTAAACCACTGTTTAAAAATAATCGTATATTACCTTTACCCTGTCTCTACATTTATGAAATCTGTATATTTGTACATAATAACCCACTTTATTTTAAAAAGCATAACGATGTTACATTAAGAGTTAACAATAGAAATAAATTCAATATTTATGTACCGAACCAGATCCTTAACGTATTTAGTCACAATGTTCACTGTATGGCTATACGCTTATATAATTACCTACCAAAGAGTTTCAAGGAACTGACACCTAGTATATTTAAAAGAAAATTATTTAACTTTTTAATCGATAAATTTTATTATACCATTGATGAATTTTTAGTTGACAAATTTAAGCAGAATATATGAATGTATTATTAAAGATTATATAATTGATGACATTTTGCATTATTTTATATTGACATTATATTATATACATTTTGAAATTTTTTATTTTAATAGTTATTACTTAAATTTATGGAATTTTAAATTTATTTTTGTAGTTTAGATTAATCCATAGTGTAATCATTTTTATGTACTACAATTTTTATAAATATTTGTACACCGGCAGCGGTTGAATATTGGACTGGACTGAATATATTATAAGACCTTATGTACCTACAATATTCTTATGAATAAATTTATTATTATTATTCACGTTATTTATTTAATAACATAATTTTAAATTTTTTACAACATTCATATATAGAAAATAAATATTATAAAAAACTTAAAACTAGGATGCCGCCAGCAGCGGGGCAGGGCCTAAGCTACCAGCGGTTAGGACTGCAGAGAAAGGAACCTTCGGACAATGCGTGTCGTGTCGAGTATCACTGCCTTCTGTATCTGACCCTTGATCCAACCGTCTAGTGAGAGCCTCTTGAGGTGTTGGTCGAGGCTCTTCGCTATTAGGCCGTTCGCCGAAACGACTATCGGGACAATGATCGTCGAGTCAACATCCCACATGGCGGTTACCTCGTGAGCTAAGTCAAGGTACTTGCTGACTTTGTCCTTCTCGGCCTTCACGAGGTTCTCGTCATGTGGGATGGTGATGTCAACAAGCACTGCCCGGCGCTGGGATCGGTCGACCACCACGATATCAGGCTTATTGCAAACAATAGTCCTGTCCGTGATGATAGAGCGGTCCCAGTAGAGCAATGCACGACCATTCTCGAGAACTGGCGCCGGTGCGTACTGGTAGTACGGCACCTCTGACTCGACAAGGCCATATTGAAGGGCAAGTTGCTGGTGGATGATCCTGGCTACTTGGTTGTGCCTGTGTAAATACTCGCCGTTAGCAAGATGCGAACAACCGGAAATGATATGCCTGAGTGACTCTCCGGGACGGCGGCATGCTCGACAAATGTCGACCGTACCGTCCTTCAGGATATATTTCCGATAGTTGTTCGTCATCATTACTTCGTCTGCAATTGTACAGGCAAAACCCTCGGTTTCTCCAAAGAGGTCTCCGAAGCGTAGCCAGTTCACCGAAGCGAGTAAGTCCACATCAGGCCCTGTAAGGGCCCGAAAGAACCTCCCGTGCAGCTCCTTGCCTTTCCATACTGCCTTGCGGTCATCAGTGCTCAGCACCGTTGGTTTGCGCCAGTTATCGTTCGCCAAGGAGAGCGGTGTGAAGCCTTTGTCAACCGTCATGACATCACGATGCATCCCGCACTCATGGTTACGGAAATAATCCCTGAGACTGCACACTTCACGGTTGTGAAGGCTCTTGGCATTTAAAAAGCCACGACCTCCCCATTTCCGTGGAATGTACAGTCTCATAACTGACGAGCGCGGGTGTAGCATGCGATGCAAAGTGAGCAGTTGACGGACTTTTCTATCCAGGGCGTCCAGCTCAGTCTGCGTCCACTTCAGGATGCCAAAGGAGTATATCAGTAGAGGCATCACCCAACCGTTAAAGGCGCGCGTCTTGTTGCCACCAGACAAAAAGCTTTTAAGTACTTTTGTCAGGCGGTAAAAGAAGCGTTCCTTTACCGATTCCTTGATGTCATCTACCGAAATACCCAACGACTCTGACATACCGAGGTACTTGTAGTATTCGACTTCGGAGAGAGATCTGAAAGTTATTGTCTCAGAAAGCTGCAAATTCGGAGAATTTACAACTTTCCCCTGCTGTACATGCAAGACCGCACACTTATCTACACCGAACTCCATCCTAATGGCGCTGCTAAAAATCTGTGTAATTTTTAGCATTTCCATCAAGTCTTGGCGTTTCGGAGTAAACAGCTTGAGATCGTCCATGTATAACAGATGACTTATAACCTCACCCTCTCTACGAAGTCGAAAGCCTAGCCCTGAATCCTTCAGCAAAGTGCTAAGAGGATTTAGTGCTAGGCAGAACCACAATGGACTCAGACTATCACCCTGGAAGATGCCTCGCTCAATCCTTATAAAGTCCTGCGGGCCAGAGGGGGTATCGCTACCACCTGGTTGACGAAGTACTGTGGTCCATTGTCTCATACATGCAGATAAAAAGGATTTCAGAGTTGTATCAATTTTATACAATTCTAATATCCTTTCCAGCCATGAATGAGGCACTGAATCATAGGCCTTTTTATAGTCAATCCAGGCAACAGAGAGAGCCCCCCTGTTCCGCCGAACTTGTTGGCTAATGGTCATGTCTATGAGGAGGAGCTCCTTAGTACCACGGGACCCAACCCTACATCCATTCTGAGCGGGGGCCAAAACATTGTTCGCAACTATGTGCGTGTTAATTTTTGTAGTCAGAATGGATGTAAGGAGCTTGTAGATGGTAGGTAAGCACGTGATGGGTCTATAGTTTTTCGGGTCCGTGGTACTACCGGACTTGTGGAGCAGAAAGGTGACACCGGTGGTCATGAAACGGGGAAGATAACCAAGCTCGAGGGCTTCTTGAAATTGTGTCGCCAATCGGTCGTGTGAGCATCGAATCCATTTTATCCAAAAGTTGTGCAATCCGTCTGGACCAGGACTTTTCCAGTTCTGGGTCGTACGAATTGCACAACTAACATCTACGGGGTCTATATTAACAGACCCCATGGATTCGATAGACTCACATTCCCGCTGGATAACACGAATCCAATCACCCTCTGTATGCTCGACGGGCATCGACCAGACGCCACGCCAGAAATCATTCATGGTACTGGCATCAGGCAGTTGCCCGTCGATCACACGCTGATCGGTCCCTTCCCATTTCCGGTACACCTTTCTTTGATCACTTTGAAAGAGGCGATTAAGCCAGTATCTATCCACACGCTCTCTATAGCGGCGAATACGACTCGCCCACGCATAGACCTTCTGCTTCAGGTAGTCAATGCGATCAGTGACACAGGCCATGTAGTCTCGGGGTAAGACACCGGTTCCGGCAAAGGCCTGGGTCACGAAACGCATGACTCGAGGGCGGTTATTCCCTCCACTGAAGCAGATAAGTTTAGCAATGAGAGTCCGGAATGAGTTGATACGCCGCTCGATCCGTACTTGCCATGCGGGCGCACACCCGGAGGGACGTGATGCGCGGTCGGTGTCCGGGAACTTGACATGGGCAACACGACACGCCGCAATGGCGCCACAGTACAAAATCGAGTGGGTATCAACTAAATCTTCGCTAGCCCGCAAATACGGGGCCAGCAAAGTATTCAGGGCTCCCATTAACGCTAGATTGCGTCTATGAGTAGGCAAACGTGGTAGTCGCGGCCTAGAGTCAGGTGTGAATCGATACTGGCTAATTGCGTCCTCCAAAGCCCTCCTCAGTTGCTCACTCACCTGGCTAGTCACGCTCATATTCGCGCAATCTCCCTCATCGACTTCAAGATCCACCATTGCCACTGGTGTCATACCCGACGATGGCATCATAGTCTGGGCCGGGGTCGACGAAGCGGCGGGCAGATCCTGTGCCATGGAAGGAGTCGCGTGAGTAGTAAGCGCCTCCAGGCGGAGCCGATCAAGCACAGACTGGTCTAACAGCTTGCACCGGTGGATAGCCCGCACTTGATCTGATAGGCGTTGGGCGGATACGGCGACAGTCGGTTCAAGGGTCTGAAACAGAGGCAGCATACGATCACGATACGCGGTCAGAATTGTTCCTCCCTCCGTAGCCCCATAGTAGGCGCGCATGCAGTTTTCATTGATTGATGGAGTCCATCGCATGCGGCGCACTATACCACCGGTAGCGGGGGCCGGGCGCGGAGCAGATTGCCCCACAGGCTCCAAGCGTGCCGGTAGCGGGGGACGTCCCCGTCGCACAGGTCTCGGCGGCGGCGGCGGCGTCGGTGGCCCACCCTCATCACTCGATGCACTCGATTCGCGGGGAGTGTGGAACTCATCTCCCGAAGAAGAGCTCGGAGCTGACGGGATAGGCGGTGATGGGATATGTGCGCAGGTGGTCGCCGCTGTGGTATTCTGTGTCGCCTTTAATCTTGTGATCATATTTATGATATCTATTGGTTTAATTCCATATTGTAATTTGTTGTTGTTTTCTTTGTTCTTTGACATAAAGTGTCAGTATAGCAATTTGTAGTCATTTTAATTGTTTCTTCTATAATTTTATAAAATATTGTCTGCTTATGTTATGGAAGGTTTTATTATACACTCAGAATATAATATAGTAGGAAATATCAGCCATAAAGTGTAAAAATTCAATTTTAAAATTGTTTTGTGAAAAAAGGCGACGTATGTCAGCGGTGCTTTTTTTTTTTTTTTTTTTTTTTTTTTTTATTATTATTACTATTATATTATTATTATAAAAAACCGTAAGTTGAATCGGCTCAAAATGTCTCTTAATTAAACTGCATAGTTTAAACCTCTTTTAAATTGTAATACGATTCATCTGAATTTGATTGAAATTGTGAATTATGGGTTACATTATCTGGAAAAAGTTTATTTCTTGTTTATTATGGTTTGGTTGTAGAAATAGGTATGACGTGCGCTCATGCGCAGTGCAGTTCGTCACTTGTGGCGAAATCTGTTATAGGCAGAGTTTACCGCTGAACACGAATGGGTCTCGTGCTATTTTTGTTACAATCAAATAATTAAATATTTTTTTCTTTTCCCTCTATGTTAGTTAAGAAATATTTTTATGTTGCTTTTTTTCTTCTTGTATATTGGTCGCAATTGTTGTTTCATTCTATATATGTGTGGCAATAAATGAATTTTGATTTGATTTCATTTATAAATAAGAGTGCGAGCTCAAGCCACTTAACCGATTTTGGCGAAGGCTCCGCTAAGCTACAATGCTCACAAAGAGTGTTATCACTTACCCGACGTATAGCCAAAGTCCCGTTGCAACACTCTAGCGCTCCGCCCGCGAACTCAGCCGCCAGCCCTATCTTGGCGATGGCCGCGCGGAGCTCCGACAGTCGCACAGAGTTGATGAACTTGGCTGCGTGCGCGCCGCCCGGGGCCGCTTCTAGGGACATCATTACATCAGAGTCCGCTTCGTCTGGAAATAATAACACATAAATATAATTTATGACAAAAATTATTTAACAACAGTACTATATAGGATCCCCATGGTTAGAATGACACCCTCTATTTCTTAAGCATGTGAATAGTAATGGGAGGATAGGGGTAATGGGAAACACATTTGAGGCAGTGATGGCTCAGTGGCTTTGGCTATGGACTGCCGCGCAGCAGGTCCATGGTTCGAATCCCGCCGCGGGCTTGAGCTTCACCGCATGGTGGAAGGGCATTTTGCGAATGCCCGCCTGGCTAGCGACCACCCTCAAGTTGAAAATCTGTCGCCAAGCACCTAACGGTGTGTTCCGGCAGCTGTCCTTGAGAGCCAGTCATTCTAGGTTAAGCCTGTTAACACCTTCGACCACATCATCACTTACCATCACGTGAGATTGTGGTCAAAGGCTTACCTATCAGCAATAAAAAAAAAAACACTGATGTTTAAAGATGGCGACATTGGCGCTTTTAGCTTTATTACAAATACCGCAGGTAAATGGTGCGGGGCTAGAATGTCACCTCCTCATCTCTACCCGTGGAAGTCAGAATATGCGGCTATGGGTAACCCAACAGTAGGTGGCCAGCTATGGCAAACCCCTCCTTAATGTGGGAGGCTGTGTACAACAGTGGACTATCCGGCAGATACAGTACTAAGTTAATATAGGTGTAGATCGATATCAAATCTAATTTTTTTTTTTTATTGCTGATAGGTAAGCCTTTGACCACACAGCTGCCGGAACACACCGATAGGTGCTTGGCGACAGATTTTCTACTTGAGGGTGGTCGCTAAAATGCCCTTCCACCATGCGGTGAAGCTCAAGCCCGCGGCGGGGTTCGAACCATGGACCTGCTGCGCGGCAGTCCATACCCAAAGTCACTGAGCTATCACTGCTAACCTAACCTAATAAACAGATTGATCTGACAAAACCATTTAAAAAAAAATTGTTATTATTCTCACCTCTTCTAATTTGTTGTGCCCAATGTGATCAATACAGTTTAATATAGTACTGTGTAACTGCAATAATTATATGAATCTGAATATGTAGTGTGTCGCTTGGTGCGTGTGAGATGTGGGTGTATATAAAGTTACCAGGCGCGGAGTCGAGATGGCGCTGATGCCGGTTGCAGACCTGCGCCGAGAGCCACGCGAGCTCCGCCTCGCCCGCGCTGCGCCACGCCACGCCGCACATCAGGCCGTCCGTCAGCTTCACCTAACGCAACAAACAACACATACAACTAACCTTTAAACCACGCTCTGACACCCCAACAATACCTCAACCTTACCACTATAACTATTTCACTAACAAGTACGGAATTTAATCGTGTTATATAGGTTGGATAGTCCCGCATTATATTTTCTAATTTAATCCAATTGAGCTAACATGACAATGAGTCATAACTCAAATTTTTCCTATCGTTCTTTAACCGTAGTGTTGGTATGGAGCATGATTATTAAGCCCGAAAATTAAAGAAAAATATCCCTATCGGCAACTTAATTTAACAATTTGGTTGAAGAACTGATGGATGAATAGGTTAAGCCTGAGTTACCGTCCAGACCACATCATCACTTGCCAACAGGCGAGATGATAGTCTAAGGCTAGCCAATCAACAGTTAAAAGGAAGTAAAAAAACACTATCGGTCTCTTGGAGAGTGAAATAGAGGCAGAAAAGATAAATTCTTGATACACTCGAGAAGTAAAAGCAAACAAGAATGTATGTTTACAGAAATATTTTGAATAACGGGATTCAAATATACAACCTATCCGTTTCTGATTCTGCTAGGGTATCATTGCTTAAAAAAAATAAACTAATGTACTTCAAATTTACTAAAAATCTCAAGTGGAACTATTTAAATCTTCCCAGCCGGGGCTATTGTGTACCAAATAATCGATTTGGTCTCATTTAAGCTTCACTTCTCCCGATATTGGTTAGTTACATCCTAATAATGCCCAAAATGTGTAAGTTAGGAAAGGCTGCTGGGTATGAATAGATACTAGTCAAGATGCTGAACACTGGCCAAGTACAGTGATTGGTACAACGTTGTGCATGTATTGTTCTGCTTCAAAATTTTTATGAAAGAGATTGATGACAATATATACGGTATGTGTTTACTTGTTTGAGTATTTTAGACAATGAATCTGGAAACGAGATACAAATTCGTCATTACCTGATATATGTGAGACTCTGTGGTGGCATCGATAATGTCACCCTTATTTGGTATGCAAATTTTCTCGATACCTTCTGCTTCGCAGTGTTTCCTGAAAACAGTAAATAAAATAATGTTACTAGGTATCTGTTATCTACTTGGGCGGCGTTTGCTGTAGAAGAGCCGCGGTCCTTGGTGGAGGAACGTTAGACCGTTCGAAAAATTTATATGTAAAAATTAACTGTGGTGATTTCCAGACATCACTCGGGATAATTTTACATTTACCCAGTGATTACCAAACGCACCCTTTATTTGTATTATGTACTTAATAATTCGTATTGACAAGTATACACAATGTTCCGTATCAGTGTATTGTGAAATTAATACCAATAAAAACGTTTGTACTGCGATAAAATTTTGGAATGTTTCTTTTGTAGGAGACATAAACATAACTTTTATACAGTGTGATTCATAGTCAGTATGTGGAATTTTTGTGACTATAATATGTACAATGCGATTAAAATAAGAATAGGACGGGCTCTCGGCTAACTTCACTCATATAAGTACGATCAGCAGAACAAACTTAAAAATAGGGCAGCGCTACATATTTATTTATACGTAATTTTAAAAGTGACTCGAAATTGTTAATTTTAAAAAATTCATATTTTTAGCGTTAACATGGCGCTAGGCCGATCCTATCCTTATTTTAATCGCATTGCATATGGAGATTTTCATATGGAGAAACCATTTCATCGATTTTAGAGTTAAAATATTCCTGCTTCGATGTCTTTCAATCTATGGGTTTTGTGGCTGTGTACCTCTACAAATATGCGCGGAGGAAACAGGCTTATGCTGGGTTATGAAGTTATTGCTGATTAAATTATTTAACAGATTGATAGGATTTATAGAATGTTTTAATTAATCGTACATACTATCAAAGTAACTCAGGGTAATATGTTATGCTAGATTTTTTGTTTTACTAGTTAATTACTTCAAGTATTCTTTTTGTTCTCTTTCACTTTGTTAGGAAGTCGTCTATTCCAAAAAAAAATGTTCACTGACTTCTAAAAACTCAGACTCATAAAAATCTCAACCTTTAAGTGAACATTTGTAATTGGTCATATAAATGAGTCAAATGTTATGTTAAACTGGCTGTAAAATATCTGCAAATTCTAAAATGAAATAAGATATAAAGAAGTTTTATTAGCCCATTTGTAAACTTTTTTCAGGCAAGGCCAAGGTACACTTAATACAATCTTATGCAATTTATTGATTAAAATGTAATAATCATAATATTTTTACACTTAATATAGTTAAATACAATTTGCAGTTATCGCGTTTGCACTTGTCCTAAGAACAAAGACTACAAGCTGCATTGACATATATTTTTTTTAATGTGCAGAAGGGATTGTTTTCTTAAGTTTTAGTTTGAACAAACTATACTTTAAAGTGGTCAAGTTTTAGTATTTTATTATACATCAGTATTTTCGAATAACTAACTACCTACCTTGTTTCTGTACTTTACCTAATCTGATTTTTGGTACGACCCGAATTTCATTATAATTCGCTTTTTATTATTACGCAGATTGTACGGTAAAACTTTTTCCCGTTTTTCAGGAATATCCCTATCGTCATTATTTTTTAATAAACAATAATGTAATACAACTTTAGAGGTATGTTGTGGTACATATATCTTACTTCAAAGTGTTCAATGCGGCTGTACTGGCCCGTAGAGCGATGACAGCCCGCGGCTTGGCGTGTGCCACCACCCGCAGTAAGGACTCTCCGTCGCATCTCCCCTCCAGCTCTATGTACTGGATGTTCGCCTTCACCGCTACTTGACGCACTGAAGTTACGCATTTCGTTGGGATCTCTGCCGTTTCCACTGTAACCATTTATATAAAAAAATATAGTAAGCATCTCATGCCTCGCCACACTTTGCCAGATTTTAGGTTCATGTTGTAGGGGCGATTTGACAAAACAAGCTTGACACAAACTCAGGTGGGCACCTGATGATAAGCGGACTAACCTCTGCCTATAAAAGCTGCATTTCATCACACGTCACGAATTGCACTGCGCCCCTCACCTTGAGACATAGTTGTTAAGTCTCATTGTGCCTGTAATTTCACTGGCTCTCAAGGACTGCTGCCGGAACACACCGTTAGGTGTTTGGCGACAGATTTTCTACATGAGGGTGGTCGCTAGCCAGGCCGGCATTCGCAAAATGCCCTTCCACCATGCGAGCACTCAAGCCCGCGGCGGGATTCGAACCATGGACCTGCTGCGCGGCAGTCCATAGCCAATGCCACTGAGCCATCACTGCAAAATTGCCATTTACAGGCAGGTGTCAGACACAGGACTTTTACTGGAAATCCAGTAAGAAATACCAATAATGCTTCGATGATCAAAGGGATAGTAACTGTGGCCTTGCGGTTTAGACGACGATTAGGACACTTTGAAACCATAATTCTACAATGATGTCCTTTTAATATGTCCTTTTTGCTCTTATGAAAGTCAATTACAAATTTAAATATTGATATATATTACATTCTACTGACACATTCAGCATAAGTGTTATGGAACCACTACGAGAAGAACGGGCGATAAACTGAGATCATTCTTTTTAAACATCTTTTAACAATGTTTAAAATATATAATTATTACAATATTTGTTTCATTGATGTAGGCAGAGGTGGAATGTCCCAGCACTTTTGTCAATTAAATAATCACAAAACTGTACAGTTGGCTTTCGTAATCAACATGTTTTTCCCATGCAACGTGAATGTTCCTTGAACATTGTAATATATTTAGGAACTTTATTATAAAACCACACACATTTCCCTAAGGATCGTTAATTTTTTTATTGAGTCCCTCAGTCAGATAATCGTTATGATCCAATTCATATATGGCTCGAAACGCAAGCTTTTTTAAGGTATGGATTGTGACTATCTAAGCAGCAACTCCTAACAGCAATACAACATAAAACGGTGAAAGTACCCGAAATAATCTAGCCTAGTCGTAGCTGCAGCAACGTCCGTTAATATATAATCTTAATAATTTGAATATCTAACTGCATATGCAGCAGAACTAAGTCTTTCGGATAGATCATATGGTCAGACATGTGATAGGTGAACCTAATAAAAGAGTCTTACTAACAAGCTTTTGAGATGGATATCGTTAGAAATAAACTTCCAGTTGTAGGGTTGCTACAAAATTGGCGCAAAACAGGGCTCGTTACCGTCGCGACCATTTTGTAGCTCTTATTACATAACAAGAATACCCAAATAGAATCAAAGTCAGGGCTGCCAGCCGTATAGCCGATATAACTATCTACAATGTTCACAAAAAGCTAATTGAACCGACCTTCCGGTTCCTGTTTCTGCACAGGGTTGGGCGTCAAGTCTTTGTTTTCGCCATCTGTGTCCATTATTTCTGCAAGTCTGTAGTCTTCGGGCTGGAAATAAAGCATTTCATGAGTAATGTCTATAGCCCAACCAGAAAATAACATTCAACTGATTGCTTGGTTAGTGTTCTTGAGAGGAAATTAGAGTAATTCTAAGCTAGACCTGGGCGCTTATTGCCTATTTAGATACATATAAACTAGTAATAGTGTTGTTATTCAATTAGAAATAAGCACTAAAAATTATAATAAAAAATATTTTATAATAATTTTAAGAAAACATTAACTTAATATTTTATTATATGTGGATATCCGCAAAGTAACGCCTGAATTTATTCATTAACTAATAATAACTTTATTACAAGAGATAAGATCGGGCAATTAGATGAGCAATTGGACGGGGTACAAACAATTAGACTCTAGAAGAGTCACAAGTACATCCATACATTGGTACTCACATTTTTTTACATCATAACTTATGTCCAATAGCTTAAAATAACAGATTCGTAAGATAAAGCTAACAATTCAATACTATTTTTTTTTTTGTTCTCTACACTAGGATTCCCTGTCGTGAGGAACAAGATATATTACTTAAACTATCTTTTATATTCTGCAATACCTATTATACTATATATGCAATACGAACGATATTGTGCTGGAGCATTAGCTTTGCCTGTGGACCTCGCCTGAGTAGCCTGGTTGATGGCCGCGCACCGTCCCCTATGACGGTTAAAGAAATACAATTGGAGAACGAAATTTCGGCGAAATACCCGACCCTCCGTTAACCAAGCGGTTTAGGCATCCGCCGCGAAATCGGAAGGCCGCGAGATCAATTCCCGCCCGGGGCAAACCATTTTGTACTCCAATAATTTGTAAATTTATGATTTTCGCTTAGCACGCGGTAGTGCTTGTAATCATAATGTTTAGAAATCTAAATGTTTGAACTTCGAGTAACTTTTACTCATACTCACAACAAAAAAAGATTTTGCTGTAGGTTTTTCAACACTAAACTACCCTTTTCGTGCTGAAAATTTTGACCTCAGTAACGTATTTATAAAGAACAAAAAACAGATTTTTGGATATGATGATAGTAGCCGGCTTTTCGTTTCGCACGGTTTTCCGTGAATAATAACAATAAGAATGCATACTTACTTTAATAAACTCTCCGAAGTCGTCGGCCCGGGTCCGTTCGTCGTGACAGGGGTACATGGCGTGACACCGCTTGTTGGACTTGAAACATCCGGTGGTTCTGACGTCATGCCGGACGGGGATGTCGTGACGTCCGGTCACCACCCACATTTCTAGTTCGCCGTCCGAGTCCGAATCCGAGGATACGCCGGACACTTCTTCTCTGGAAGTTTTTTGAATAAATTGACATTTATCTTTATGTACGTGAAAATGGGACATCGATGGGATGCTGTTGCTGTTAAAAAAAACTTCGTGTTATATTTAGCCGGCGGAATTCAAATTTCTTAAAACGTTTTGAAGCGCTCGTAGCTAATATTGCTTAGCCGTTCTGAATCGATCAGCTAAGTTAAGCAACGTCCGCAGCGGTCAGTAGTTGGATGGGTGACCGCTAGTGAGATTACTACTGAGCGCTTCCGTGCTTCGGAGGGCACGTTAAGCCGTCGGTCGGTCCCGGTTGCCGTCTTACGATACAGCACGGTGGTAGGGCATTTTGCGAATGCCCGCCTGGCTAGCTACCACCCTCAAGTAGAATCAAGTCAAGTCTACATCGGTGCTAACCTGTAACTAATAATAATTTTATGCTTGGAAGCTATTGGCACAAGCCTATACGTATGGGAGGTGTTCTTATTTTAGAATTTAAATGTAAACACAGTGAACCCATATTTGGGTGAGATACTGGAGAATAAAAGCTGTTGCTGCAACCTTGTTCCAATTATTTCCTTTCCAGTCAAACTTTTCCGCAATCTTACAAACTATGCTGGTAATTATACAAAGATCAAAGAAAACTTGTAACAAATCATGTAGTAAACACATACTTGGGTGGGTTGTTGGCGAATAAAAGCTGTTGTTGCAACATTTGCTCCAACTCTTGCCCTTCAAGGCGGACTCTCTTCTTGACTGTCAGCTCTATGGTGCGGTTGCCGCCTTTCTCTATCAGGTCTCGCGCTAGAGTGCCCGGCGATGTTCTGAGGAGGGAATAATATCATACAACATCATTTAGTAAATCTTACTGAACTAATCTTGGTGGATGGCGTAAACATTAGAAATATATGTAAGAGATTAGTACAAAACTTTAGAAGCACCCCACCAGTGGAACTTCAATACTTCTGCGATAGTGGCGACACCGTTGAGTTGTGGATTTATAATAGGGTATTTTTCTTAACTATTTAAAATGCAAGCTTGTACAAGAAACAGCTATATAGCATCGCATCTAAGTGTATACTAAACTCAAAAATTAAAAAAGCTCTATTAATTTCCTAAACACTTAGGTCAAGACAAGTCTTAACTTTATAATATTGATTATGCGAGTCGTAACGTTTAAACCCGAAACATAGATTTCTCTCTCTTTCATACAAGAGAAGAGGTAAAGACATATAGAAATGTATGATCTCAACATGTTCACAGTCCAGCATCTATGGTATAAATAAAGTATCGCCCAAGACCAATAGAGGTTTTGGTAAAATTCTATATTTACATAATTACAATGAAAGTTTTTTTTTACCACGAGCGGAATACTATCACACGACTATTCCTAGAGCAGGATGATGCTCTGCCAATTGAGATACCGTGGTGAGTGAGTCAAATCTCAAATTTTTCGTTTCGGTACTATTGTTTAACTACTTTAGGAGGGCGGAGCAACATCTACAGCATCTAACACTGCGATCCCTAAGACGCTTGCATAGCCTGGGGCTTATGGAAAACCCTCTTTATGGAGGAAGCCTTTGTTCAACAGTCGACTTTTTCGCTGTTGATGCGGTGTGAAGAACAGTCCGTCAAGCACACAAAGCTGTTACTGATAACAAGATAGACTATTAATCACACACAGAACATCACTTTGTCTGTGAGTCTAGTTTTTTTTATGCTATTGTGACGGAACAAGCTCGGGGCCCACCTAATGTTAAGCGGACTAACCTCTGCCTATAACAGATGCATTTGGTAGTCACGAATTGCACTGCGCCCGTCACCTTCAAATAGATATTATCTGCGAAAGCATTACGAGTACCTGGCAGTTAGCACGATAGAATTCTGCGGATGCGGCGCCCACAGGAGGAAGAGGTCCCTCGCGAAGCCAGCCTCCAAGTCCGGAAAGGAGGCGAGCACCACTTTAGGTCCCGGGGTGCGCGTCACCTCGCCCACTGAGTGGCACAGGTGCAGATGTCGGAGGGCGAAGGGGTTGCTTCTAGCACCTTCGAACGCACGCGTCAGCTTATCGCTCATCCATTCTATCTGCAAACATGTTTAATGAAGGAATTTATTCTCCAATACTTTCCTAACATTCTGTCTACTCCTTCCGGGAATGTATTTATTCGTTCAGTCTTGCGAGAGAAGAAAAAGAAGATAGAACATTTGCATGGTGTGGTGATAGGGCATTTTATATAAATGTTCCTATGAAGTCATTTTTTTTTTCAAATAAATTTCATAAGTTAACAATTTAAACGGGCATATAGAACTCGCACACCGAGGGTTCTGTACCAGAGCCCAATATATTTGTTGTATGTATTTACCAAATAAAAACAAAATACTTCGTTCAGTTAGGTTCCATTGCATGAGTTCACCTCTTACTTCGCCAGTTTGAATTATTTGTTGTATACTTTTATGTAGTATTGCTTTAAAGGTATAAAGCCTTACAGGCACGACATAAGGACGAACACAGAGAGCCGTAGGTTTATTTAGGCTGTTTATCAACCAGAGATGTGCAAGAAAGATAGGCGGCCTTAGGGTCCTATTTTCTCTCTGCTGTGGGGAGCTGCTGCTGAGATAGAGACAATCTTTATCTTACAAAAGCGTGCAATTCGAGCCATATATGAAATGGATCCTAGGGAATCCCTGAGAGATATTTTTAAAGAAATTGATATTTTAACTTTACCAAGTCTGTATATATTTGAAAATATTATGTATGTTCGTAAAAATTTGAGCAAATTTAAATCAAACAGTGACACTCACGATTATAACACTAGGAATAAAGATAAAATAGCGGTGCCAGGTTTTAGATTAGCAAAGACAAATAAAAGGTCCTTCTTAGGAAATTGTGTGCGGTTTTATAATAAATTGCCCAAACATATTACAACGCTCACAGAAAGAAAATTCAAGTTGCATGTGAAGAAAATTTTGATAAAGAAATCTTACTACACAGTTTGTGATTACTTAAACGACAAAAATGCTTGGACTGGTTCGCCTCTGCCAAGCTAGCGCCTAACACCTACGTAATGTAAATTAAGTATTGTAATAATTTTATTATATAGTATGTACCAAACACATTTTTAAAAAACGTTTAAAAGAATGGCCCCGAGTTTCTTGCCCGTTCTTCTCGCAGTGGCTCTATAATTTTTGTTTGCTGAACGTGGCAGTACAATGTAGTATATTTCAATATTAAAATTTGTAATTGACCTTCATAAGAGCGTCGTAGACGCCTAAATTGAATAAATGATTTTGACTTTGACTTTGACTTCTTAAATAACGCTAAAATAATGAAAATTACAGTACAAGCTTGGCTATCTTATGGAACATACCTGTGACTTGGCAAACTCCACAACATTATAGCTGACATTGGACAACAATAGCAGCGAGTATGCAACCAGTCCAGAGTCCTTGTTTCTCCAGAGCTGGTCCAACATGTGAGCCAGCTCCAGGACCCGGCCAGCGGTGTCGGTACAGACCAGCACGCAGCCGCCGCCGCGAAGTGTTGTAAGGATCGTTGCTAAAATTACAGGCACATGGTTAGCAATACTGAAGTAGTAACATTAAATATCTTGATCGAGGGGACACTGCAAATCAAATCATTTATTTGCTAGAATACAATTCGATATATATTATAAGGTCTTAAAATAAGTTCGGCCATGTATTCAGCCTATAGGCAGGCGTGCAAATATTATACCAATAATTAAAAAAAAAAAAAACTTATTGTGAGGATCACATCAAATTTCATTACAATAATTCATTCATTAACACTATAAAAAAAAATTGTCCAGTAAACAACCTTTTAGTTTTAACTTAAACTTATAGTTTTGTAATAATTTGATACTTTGTGGTAATTTATTATAAATAATTATGCACATGTTGTACATTTTTTTTATAAATCTGTCTATGGCAAGTTGGCTGGTAAAGTAAATAATTAAACTTAGCTCTTTTTTGCCTAACATAAACCTCGTTATAATTTTGAAAGTATTTCGGATGAATTCTGACAAAATCACATGTGTCTTTAATGTAGGAAGTGGAAGTATATTACATTTCTTAAATAATGGCTTGCAACTATCTAAAAACCACGCCTTGTTCAAAACTCTGACACACCTTTTTTGAACTTTGAATGTTCTCTCGGAGTCTAAAGAGTTTCCCCACATTATTAGTCCGTAACTCAGAACAGATGACACGTAGCCGTGATATGCAGTTAATGCAGCTTCCGCAGAAACAGTTTGCCTCACACTCTTTTGTGCGAAAACAAAGCGACTCAGCCTCTGACAGACAGTATTTACGTGTATTTTCCAATTAAGGTGTTTATCTAAATGTATTTCTAAGAATTTAAAAGAGTCTACTTCTTGTATTTTTTTATCGTTACAGCCAATGTCAAGTGGTGTTAGTTTTGAATTATACGAATCAAATCAATGTCATTCTTAAATAAATTATTAGTCACGGTAGTTGAAATCACATCCCAAGTACTTTTACATTTATTTTTGCCATATTGTATTTGTCTAGTATTTATATTTTTAGGATAGATGAAAATGGTGGTCATGTCTCAATCATGTAATAACCAAGATAGAAACAAAATTTACAGAGTCGACAATCATGTACAAAATTGGTATGTTAGAGCAATTTATTATTGACGTATCTGCAGAAAGTTCATCAGAACGATGACGTTAATTTTTAAGATTACAAGAATTGTAGTAGAATTATTTGATTTATATGTTCTAGTGCATAACATTATATATTATTACAATATTGTTTTATCTGAAGTATGTCTTAAACTAAATTCTGGTTTTTGTCAGTGACTTACTCATCAACTTTTCATCTCTCAATCTTCGTCTATGTTGCACATAATCAGCATTCATTGCCCCAATCAGCATCAGCGAAGGCCTCATAAGCCGTTCGATTTCACAGCCGTTGAGATGCCGTTCTTTCTTGTGGTTGAAGTCTGGTGCATAGACTATGTCTTCTTCGCCTGGTGCAGCGATACGCCAAACAGTGCCACCTAGGGAGTGGCCAGCTGGTAACGGTGTGATCTTGATACCTAAGCCTTTACCTGTAATTTGAAAATGCAATGGCGATTTGCAGTTACATTAATTTTAAGGCAGAAGATAAAAAATAAAAAATAAATAAAATAATAAAATTCTTTATTTGTTGTAAAAGGCAGATACAATATATAAAACATAAGTGGTGGAGTACCTGGAACCTAAACTAGGCTCTAGACCCGTAAGATAGGTTCCAGGTCTCTTTCGTCGGGGAACAAAATAATTGCCTGTAATTTGATATTAACTGTAACAGAACAAAAGCGTGTGTAATCGTGATTAAATGTGAGAGAGTTATTGTATGTGTAGGTAGATTAGGGTGTGTTAGAGGTTGAAAAACTAATTAATGTTTTATGAAGTTCTGTATACCTGCATTGTCCATTTTAAGAATTAAAAATAATATTCGCACCGAAGTTAAATTTCATGATATAATAGGTCTTCTGTTTCATTATAGTTAAGGTTGTTTAGTTTGTTAAATAATATTTTCTTCACTTCATAGTGGTTTAGAGAGTACATTTTTTTATCCTTATTTATAGAGATAGGGGCCAGTAAAGTTAAGAAATTTTCTCACAAAAACAGTGTTCGTTATTGGTTGTTTACACACATTGTGTGAATGATGTTTTTTAACAATTTCAGGATCCAAAACAGTTTCTGTATGATGATGAAGAATGACATGTTGGATATAAAGTTGCCGTACTGAGAGAACTTGGCATTCTTTGTATATATCAAATGTAGGATATCTGAAAGGTCTTTTATTACTACATTTGAGGATGCCTCGTTGGGCTCGCTCTAGAGGCAACATGTGAGTTTTATAAGAGCCACCCCAGGAGATAATGCAGTAGTCGAATGATCTCCCAATCTGCACTATCACGAATAGCTTTAAAAAAAGATGGTATTTTCACATAAAGTTTGCTTTCAAATGTCATGTCGTATAGGAACGAACAATCTAAGTAGCAAACTCAATGCAGTGCCTTGAAGACCATACGCATTGCAGACCATATGCATTATGCATGTCACAAAGTCACAAGGGCAGATATGTATCCGGGACGGGCCACTTACATAAACAATATTTAAAAAGTAATAATTGCATTTGAAAATGGAACTCATTGGCTTTAGAAGTTTAGAATAGTTTGTTTCACAACTGTCAAGTGTTTTAGCATTTTGGCGCCATTTTCAAAGTTGCATGTCGATCATCATCATAGATTTAACTCGTGAAAATTTTTCGTGCAATAATTTATTACGATTTTCGGCGTGGTTTAAGTCAAAATCAGTGCATCGGTCAACTCACTTTTGACTTTTGGGGATAAAGCACCATAGAAAACTGCCGTGTATCACTAGTTCAGTGACTTTAACCGTGAGCGTCGTATGCTCACCGGCGAGTTTAAAGAAGGTCGCCCTAAATCGGTTTATGTACCACAAAACTCGATCGTGCGGTCGTAGAGTCAAACTTCCTGAGGATGCTTCGGGTAGAAGCGAAATGCGTCGAAAATTCTTCAGGTTTGGCTGCGTGGCGTTTGTGACCTCACGTCGGCTTTACAGGAAAATTAGGCGGTATTGTCACTAGATGTATTTTTAAGTGTTATATTAAAATATTAATTTGATGTTTGCTTAACATATTTTTGAAATATTTGTCGTTATTAAATATGGATTTCCGCAAAGCTACCCCTGACTCTATTCATTATAAATACTGTGAGCAATGAAAGAATTATGCAACCTAACTAACAATGCAAAATCGTCATGTATGTAACATGACAACATGGCACAAGTATGAGGAACTATGTAACATACTACATGAACTTTTGTCTGCAAAGAAAATAAGTAAGAGATACAACTTGAGACTAATTTATTGATCTACCCCGTGTGGGTTAGAATTGCACCTCCCCATATCATCCCGTGGGTGTCGTAAGAGGCGACGAAGGGAAAAATAGTGGAAGGTGTGCAGCAGAAGTGGACATTCCGGCTGTTATAGTACAACTTGAGAATTGATCATAATGACTGGTTAAAAAATACAACAGTGGTTCGTTAAAAGCTGAAAAGAGACGAATTACTTAGCATTCCATGGATTCACCGCGCGGGTGCCGGGTCCATAGCGTTGCAGAGGAAAAGGCTTGGGGGGCTGGGGCTTGCAACCCAGGTGTAGGGTTAAGAGGCCTCTTTACAATGCATCAACGCTTGCATGGTTAAACATTTCTGCGATAGTTTTATTCGCAGATGATACCTCCCTGATTTTTAAAGATATCTATGATCTCTAAGTGGTTTGCGGCTAATAATCTTCTCTTAAATTCAAAAAAGACCAAATGTTTAAAGTTTTCTTTACCAAATGTTACTTATGTTGAACCAAACATTAAGCTTGGCCTAGATAAACTCTCTTTTGACAATGCAACAGTCTTTCTGGGAATCAAAATGGATTCAACTTTACAGTGGAATCCACATATACATGATCTATCCGGAAGACTTAGTTCTGCTGCATATGCAGTCCGTAAGATAAGACAGCTAACAGACGTAGCTACTGCTAGGCTCATTTATTTCGCATACTTCCACAGTATTGTCATATGGTGTATTGCTGTGGGGAGCTGCGGCTGAGATAGAGACAATCTTACAAAAGCGTGCAATTCGAGCCATATATGAAATGGATTCAAGATCTTTTTAAAGAAACTCTCACTCTCACTTACCAAGTCTGTATATATTTGAAAATACTATGTATGTTCATAAAAATTTGAGCAAATTTATATCAAACAGTGACAATCACGATTATAACACAGGAATAAAGATAAATTAGCGGTGCCAGGTTTTAGATTAGCAAAGACAAATAAAAGGTCCTTCTTAGGCAATTTTGTGCGGTTTTATAATAAATTGCCCAAACATATTACAACGCTCACAGAAAGAAAATTCAAGTTGCATGTGAAGAACATTTTAATAAAGAAATCTTAGTGTAGTAAGATTTCTTTAGTTTGTGATTGTGATTACTTAAACGACAAAATGCTTGGACTGGTTCGCCTCTGCCAAGCTAGCGCCTGTCACCTACGTAATGTAATTAAATATTGTTATAATTGTATTATATTGTATATAACAACACATTGTAAAAAGACGTTTAAAAGAATGGCCCCGAGTTTCTTGCCCGTTCTTCTCACAGTGGCTCTATAAATTTTGTTTGCTGAACGTGGCAGTACAATGTAGTATATTTCAATATTAAAATTTGTAATTGACCTGCATAAGAGCGTCGTAGACGCCTAAATTGAATAAATGATTTTGACTTAGACTTTGACTTTCCCCTTCCCGCTCAAGCCTCCTCCCCTACCTAACCAAATTTGGTAAGATCCTACTAATGCCGCCTTAGATACACGTTCTAGGGTGGAATTTACGGTTTTTCTTGGTAGGCCAAGGTCTTTAAGTAGGTTATATAGGGATTTTGCTGGTATACCCCTTGTTCCAACTTCTACAGCATATAAATTAACCACATAACCGTATTTGGTTAATTCGTTTGTTAGGTCATAATATTTTTTTGTTTTTAATGTGTGGTCCTTAGGTATGTTTGTTTCCCACGGCACAGTAAGTTCTATAAGTACTATGCGTTTTAGATCTTTTGGGTATAGAAATAAGTCTGGTCTGGAAGACGAAACACCAACATCCTCAGGAATTTTGTAGTATTTTTCATACGTGTCCATCAAAAGAGTCTAATCGGGAGCTGCGCCTAAGATGGAGTAAGGCTTGGATTTAGATTTTGTAGATGAATGACCCTTCTTTTACAAAATCGACGTGTCGTTTGTTCGTGGTCAAACCTTTTTTTGCTCTAGCTACCGAGAGACTCACCGCTTCTCGTATGATTTCGAGGACTCTATCATGGCGACGTGAATAATGACCCCTATCAAGGAGCACCTTGCATCCTACCAATAAGTGCCTTGCTGTACCTATCGCCTCCCGACAAATACCGCAAGACTTTTTACTAAGTTACTTTGGTCTGGGAGGGTCATCTGAAAGGCGTTTAGATAAAATTTTAATGAGGCAGGTGACCAATCGTATATCAAGGTACGCCACTTTAACGCCAGAGGGATACAAAATTCACCTATGGTTAGCCATTCACTTTGCATTTCTAAGCTCATTGCATGCACTTTATAGTTATCATTTTCGTCTTGTTGTAGAAAAGATTTTACAAAGTCTTTATCCTCAACTTTCTTTTTCGACCCAAAACCCGCTGTGCTAGACTGTGCACCTATCATAAATTGTTTGTGGAATTGAAGCCTCGAATCAAGGTCGGAGGCACTTTTGTCTTTTGGGAGATGCGACTATATCGTCTTGAGATTTTAATAAGACGTGCGTTTTGGTAACTCTGAGGTGTTTATAGAGCTCCGATGGTTTCTTTAATTTCATCCCAAAATTAGTTTGATCCCTAAATAGAGTAGATGGGTCTGCCGAAAGTGCAAGCCCCAACCAAGACATTAATGTCCTTATGATGTTCCAGCTTTGTTAAAAGGGTTTAATGTCGTATACTAAAAAAGGCCAAGTCAGACGTGATGTTAAGTAGTTGTCATATATCCAAGCTTTTTTAATGTTACTTATATACAGTGATGAATCTTAGACGTGTGCGTTTCACCCCAATACGAAGCACGGGTTTTTGACTCGCTCTCACATTTGCAATGGGCAGTTCTTAAAAATATGCTGGCATGCATTAAATAAAAAAATACTTACATTAAATAACAAATAAACAACTAATTTATTTACTTATGACCCTTAGTATTGGGATCATGTATTGTGCAAGTTTTTTTTAATGTTATGAAGTGATGCGACTTACAAGTAGCACCTAGCATTATAGTATGGGTCAAGCATTTCCATTCCGACTATAGGAACTGGTGGTCTCTGGTTTGAATCCTGGTTGTAGTTCAAATTTTTCCTTTTATTGTATTTTGTAAGGTTAGAAACCATTAATGCAAAAATTACAATGTTAGAATTAATGGGTTGCGTCATTGTAAACAAATCTAACTGATATATTACTCTTATTTATAGTTCAATTCAGTTTGTCCGTAGCTCCATCCCCTTAAGACCATTAAACAATAGGAACAAAGGGATAAAGGTCTCTTTAACAACAGTCCATCTTGTTGGGAGGTAGTAAGTAGCAAATGCTAACTAAATGCAACAAAAAAGTCTCAGAATGATGGCAGTTATATTATAAACATTATTCTTGCAATCAGTCTGGTGACCAAAGGCGATGTGGTGTATGATTTTTTTGTGGTGAAGGGTGCTTCATCATTATATAATACAAAGGATAAAACATAAACTTACCTTTCATATCAATACTCTGATTATACTTAAGCTGCACAATCCTATCGAATGCCATATCTACATCATCTAAAGTAAACAGATCGAAGTCTTCCACATTCTTATGTGACTGGTACAGGTCATACATAAACATTTGTCCCATTTTGTAGACTGGCAATGTGGCATATATTGGACAATTGAGGCCGAGCTTGCCCACTGCATACGGGAGTGCTCCAAGGTGAAGAGGATCTGAGTGGGATATTAGAACTGCATCTATCGAGTTTATGTGCCTGGAATCAAAACAAGATGTTTCTAATGAGCAGTCAAGATCTACCAATTTATGACATGTTAAGAACATTTTACGGATGACAGGTATAA
This sequence comes from Plagodis dolabraria, assembly GCA_963854805.1. Taxonomy (NCBI): domain Eukaryota; kingdom Metazoa; phylum Arthropoda; class Insecta; order Lepidoptera; family Geometridae; genus Plagodis; species Plagodis dolabraria. The sequence goes on along the minus strand of OY978459.1, from coordinate 5,566,772 downwards.
ATTTTTCTTTTCTTTATTCGTTTTTGGTAGATCATAATCATTCAACCATTAAATAAAAATTGTGTCCCTTATGGGTAAAGAGCCTCATAGAGCTATATATGATAAGCTATTTAAGCAACATCAAAATTTTATTCTTCCTGTTTGTGACAAAACATTGCTGGGCTACCCATTATAGTATATTAAGATTTACCTGAATTCTAGAGCCTAGATGTTAGACTCCTGGATCTAAAGAAGTGCCTAGAGCCTAGACGTTACATAAAAATACTTTTCCTATACTACTTTCTATTTCTGATATTAAGACATTTGGTGAAATGATTTGGCCAAAATAATTATACTTTTTTATATTGTCTTTCACATTATTGTTGATAGTGATTGGTTCTTGTACACCATTTGTCATAAGTTTTGTTTTTTGGGTGTTCATAACCAGTCCTGCCTCTCTCTGCTTTTCTAGCCCAAGTTGTTATTCATTGTCTGAAGTTTATTTTTTGACAAAGAGAATAATATTAGATTGTTTGTTCTATCGAAGAATCTAAGATCTGTTCCTATTTCTCCATTGATTGTCAGCCCAATTTTTTCAGTTCAGGTTTCGAAACGGGTCTTACAGAACAGCAGTGAAGAGCTTAGGTGATCCTATATCACCAACTATAACAACTTGGGTTATCGCATTCTTTTTCTAACAATACTGTACATAATACTTTCTATTTTTGTATACATTGTTAAATATTCTGGTATATTTGTTCACCTTGCTTTAAGTGCATGCCATATGAACTCCCGATCCAGCAAATGAACAGTATTACAGTACAGTAGTCCACAAAACAGCCGTAAAAATTTAATTTATATTCCCTACTTCTCTCAATAAGCTATACTTGCCTCCAGACATCTGATTTAGCTCAATCCCATTATAGTCCAATTTTAATTTTCCAAGGAAATAATGAGTTCTGTAATATTTTCATGAGATCATGGTGTGAGTATTGTATGGGGCTGTATATAAAAATCTTTTTGCCATTTGCATAATATTCAAATTATATTTGGAGAGTAGTAGCCTTCTTGCCCCATGGTGACTAGCTTGGGGTGGAATGTCTTTGAGTTTTATTTGATATTTTGTTCTTCTTGATATGGTTCCAGTGTTTGTCAGGAAAACCCAATAACTATCCAACCTCCCAAGGACACCATACAGATCTGAAGGATTTTAAAGCCAGTTTTACCTTCATATTTTTTTTGAGTGACTACTTCGGTAAATACTTTAATAATCTAAGTGAGAGACACCAAGATCTAAAATGGTGACCTTTTTATTGTTGTTGAGTCTAAATGTATTATTTAAATTTGACTTTATAATTGTATTGCCTAATGCCCTGCTGCCATTGCTTGTGGAAATATTTTATAATTAGTTTTTCTTGTAATATTCCCACTATACTAGATAAGTATAGCTAAGTGCAAAATGCAGAAATCTAAGGATAATAAATATAATTTCAATAATTTATTCCTTATATGTATACAATTTCCTGTGTTTATATAAGATAACTGTCACTTTCTGTAAAAATAATTGAAGGAACATTATGGCTTATAGTGATTCTAATGTTCATCTCATCACTTGACCAATGAGGCAGTCAATATTGGTATTTTTTCTGTTTGAAGAATTATTTTTCATTCCATTCCATGGTTATAGCTTAGTACACATTTAGTGCGTTCTAATTAGTTGATAGCAATCAAATATATTTTGTGTTTATCCGCGTAAAACAGCCGTAGTTTACTTAAGATTTTACGACAACATAACCTAAAACTCACCTCTTCAACTCCTTTATGAAGTCCATATCGAATTTCTCATCCCATCCGCAGTCAAGTAAGAACTTGAACTCGTCTACTTGAAGCACATAGCATGGAGGAGTCTCGTCTCCAGCCCCTGAGAGGCAGTGTACTTTGATAATGGAAGTCATCTCCTACCGGTTTATTTCAATGTCGGAATAAAAGTTTTTACAGCTTTCGCATGATTTTGAAGAGCAGGAAAATAAATATTGAAAGTAGGTATTTTTAGGAAGTATTCTATTAGAATTACCGAAAACCTTAAAAATTGTTTCTGTGCCGAGCGTTCAAAATTTTTTTTTTTTAATTTAATGGCAACTGTTGACAAACAAATTTAACGAGCAGTGTTGCCGTTTATTGAAAGTAAAATGCACCATACCCTTATCAAAAAGGATAGAGAGATAGATTCCGCTAAACATGCGCTAAACAGAACGACGGGCCTGTACCAGCTACGGCCCCTTTTTATAGAGTTTTGGAAATTTTGTCTTGGCCATTTTCAGATAGATTATGTGAGTGAAAACTTTGCTTTACGATTTTCAATTGATGTTATTACATTATAACGGAGTTCATTGTTTCAACAGTCATCCTGTTAAGTTGCTTACATATCTCAATGTTCATTTGTAATGTTACGCATAAACGTACATATATGCGTTATGTATATAAACATTTCGTAATTAGGTATTCACATTTGTTATTTATTAAAGCTATTTTATAACTAACAAGCTATTAACAGCTTTAGTTAGAATATAACAAATGCGAATACGCAATCGCGATACCACATTTTTTTTGCTATGAATTCTGATTTGTTAGTAACAAACAAAAAATTAGGCTACTGAAATTGATACTAACAAGTTAAATGGTCACCCTGGTATGCTGCTGTGGTATTTCAGTTTTCACAGTGTAAAGCAGGAGTGACCAAACAATTCTCATCGTGGTCAAAAAACTAGAATTAAATATGTTTTTTTTCGCCATGACACAAACAAGGCGAATCCAGCTTTTGCGATTTTGAAAATAATTAAATCAGAAACGAATTCGTACATGAACTAAATGTAACTAAGATCAAGTGGATGTCGCAACGATGGTGATATGCCCGCTACCATACGGGAACTAAATGTTTTTTTTAATCGATATGACTTAAGATGTTGGTGGGCTAGATAGGAACTGTTAGGGACTGGACGTTGAATATTGGACATTAAATTCATTGTATTATTATTTGGAGAGGTTCCATGAAAAAGTAGCCAAATAAAAACCTTTTAAACCGACTTCGAAATAGGAGGAGGTTCTCGGTTTTTTTTTACTGTAGGCATACATCTGTGTTTTTTTTTGTTTGTTTCCTCAGAACTTTTGACTGGGTGAATCGATTTTGATAATTCTTTTTTATTTGCAAGCTGATGCTTGTCGTTTGGTCCCATTTAAATTTCATCAAAATCGGTCAAGCCGTTTTTGAGTTACACTCCTATCATATTCTTTGTTTATTTTTAATGATTTTCTATCTTGATGATATAGTCGTTGACACTGAATGTCAATCGATCCCATAAGTAGCAAAGGAGGGTCAAAAAGAGTGAAAAAAATGAAACCGATTCAACATTTCATTCAAGTCGGTTTCAATTTTGGTTAAACATTTTTGGTTGCAAATTTTTTTTAACCCTACTTATGTCATTATCAGGAGTTCATTCAGTAATTTTATGGGTTTTTTTATGCTTTCATATTTTGTTTTACAGGCGTTACTTTGCGGCGTATTTTATATTTTAAAAATATAAAAAAAACATTAAATTAATATTCTAATAAAACACTTAAAATATAAATAAATATAAAATTACAGGCACATGAGACTTATCTACTATGTCTCAAGGTGACGGGCGCAGTGCAATTCGTGACTTGAGATCTGTTATAGGCAGAGTTGGCGTCGAGCTTGTCCCGCAACAATAACATAAAAAAACTATTTAGTTATATCACCACTACCATCATCTCGTCCTATATTTTTGTCGCGCTAAGCATTATATTGTTTATCTAGCTAGGCGTTCTTCGCTAGACCACACACTATGAGTAGACGTTTTGATGATGGTGCATTTGTGCTCTAGATCTAAGAGAACTTTAAATTAAGTTAGTTCGTAGCTTGTCTTCACTTAGTACAGTTGAATATTAAATTTAATTCGATTTTAATTAAATTAGTATTTTTTAAAAACACTTCTACGGCTTTTCCCAGTTTGACTGGCGCAGCCTTGTGGATTTTTCGCGAATTTTCCGACCTCGACTATCGGAAATCCTTAAATCGGTTTCGTGAGTAGTGTTGTGCTCGGAAACGCGAAAACACGAACCAAATAAATTCGTCTCCCTTGGGAAACCGGCGTGAGGTGTTGTGTCGACTGCTACAACTCAGGAGGACCATGGGATCGAGCGGCTGGTGAGTAAACCTTTTCACTTCCCGTCTTTCACTGTCCCGGTCTATTCCATATTTTTTCCCGAACTACATCGTTGGGCCTATTTTGCGATCTTGCATTTATCTGATTTTGTTTGCACTATAATCGGCAATTGTGTTTTAGTATTACGGATATAATATAACTTGTGTTAGATAATATAACTGTGTATAGTATAGTAATCAATCGTATATAATGGAGGGAATTGAGACAATGTCAAAAGAAATCTTGACTATAATCCCTAAGTATGACGGCGATGAAAAGTTATTGAATCTTTTTATAACGAAATGTGAATATGTCTTGAACGGTAGCCGTGTTCGAGGAAACGCAACACAGGAATTATATTTATTCCATACCGTAAGCAGTAAGTTAACTGGTAGAGCTGCGTCTCTACTTAGTGATAACCCGAATATTACATCATGGGAAAGGTTAAAAGAAATACTTACGCAACATTTTGGCGACCCGCGTTCGGAAGAGTGCATAGCGATCGAGCTAGAAACTTTGAAACTGAAACAGAGCGAGTCGTACATTCAATTTTGCCAAAGAATTCAAGCCACAAAAAGTGCATTATTCGCGAAGGTAAATCGACTTACTGACGAGGGGGTTAAGGCAGCTAAAATGATTATATATAATAATACAGCTTTGAACATATTCCTATACAATTTACCGGAGGACTTAATACGTATTGTGCGGTTAAAGGGCTGCTCAAGTCTTGAAAACGCGTTAAGTATCGTTACCGAGGAAGTAAATTTCCAGTTTCAATACAATGCTAAAAATAAATTAGCTAAACAAAATACAATACAGCCATCGAGTTCACAAAATGTGATTAGACCACTCCCTATGTTCCAAGGTTTTAAGCCGGCATTTGGCGCACCGCCACCAAATAATAATTTTAAGTTTGGTATTCCGCAGAATAATAACTTTAGATACGGTGTCCCTACAAATCAAGGGTTTCGACCAAACTTTGTGCAATCGAATAAATTTGAACCACCTCAAGGCCAGTTTGGACAAAACCAAACGCAGTCATATAGAATGCCACAAAGTCAGTTTGGACAAAATCAAACGCAGCGTAATTTCGGTTTGGCACCTTTCCGCCAACAGCGCGCGCCTTTCCAACATAATGGGTTTAGATATGGTATACCTCAACAACAAGGTTATAAGTTCGGTATTCAGAACCAACCCCACTCGAACCCTAACCAATTTAAATTCGGCATCCCTAGTCAACAACAGGCACCTAGAATGCAGGAGTCTGACGTTTCAATGCGTACGGCGCCTGTTAGGCAAAATATGATAAGCAACGACTTATATTATATGGAAGAACCAAGTTATTGTCAGGAGTACAACCCTGAAATGACTTATGATTATGACCAGAATTTAAATGAAACGTGTAGTGAGTATGTAGTAACACCGCCGATAGAAGATTGTCACTACTTAGAGAATTATGTCGATTTTGAACCCGTGTCTCAGGAACATGACACTGAAAATTTTCAGGAAGCAGCCTCGAAAAACACAGTGAGATAATTAACTTGAACTATTGTGACAGTATACTAAAGTTACCGCATATTGAGATCCCTGAGATCAATTCTAAGTTTCTTATCGATACTGGCAGCAGTAGATCTTTTGTTAGCCCAGCAATAACTGAAAAGTTTTTTAGCAACCATAAGTATTACGAACCATTTACTGTTGTAAGTACACATGCTCAGAGTATGCACAATGAAGTGATCTATATCCCACTGCTAAAAACTTTTAAGAGCACACTTCCTCACAAATTTTACGTTTACGATGTAGATGGACGGTACGACGGGTTAATCGGTTCTGACTTATTAAAGAAATTAGCAGCAAACATTGATATGCGAAACCAAATTTTGCAAACACATAACGCTGCTATTCCCATAATTTATAACCCGCCTTACGAGTTAAATATACCACCGCGATCTGAAACACGTGTTAGGATTCCAACCAATCTACAACACGGCGATGCCATCGTTGACTTCTTACAATTCCAAGAAGGTGTGCGAATGCCCACAGCCCTTATCAAATGTGACAACTTTTTCGCCGAAACTATTATTCAGAACGCTTCAGATTGTGAATCTACAATAACATTTAAAGACCCATTAGAAGTAACAGTATTTGAAAGTGAAGAATGTGAGGTTAATGTTGCGAGTGACGATTGTATGATTGACGAAGTTTTAAAAGAAAACTTGTGTAAGATACGCATGGACCATATGAATAAAGAGGAACGCGAATGTATATATAAACTATGTAGTGAGTATAAGGATATATTTTGTTGCGATAAATTACCTTTATCATTCACGAACGAGGTAAAACATAGCATCCGCACTACCAACGAGGACCCAATTTATATTAGGCCTTACAGACATCCACCTTGCCAAAATGAAGAGATCCAAAAACAAGTAGATAAATTATCAGACGACAATGTAATTCAAGATTCTCACTCACCTTGGAGTGCACCAGTGCACCTTGTTCCTAAAAAGCTAGATGCATCTGGTGAGAGAAAATATAGGATGGTGATCGATTACCGACGCCTAAATGAAATAACGGTAGACGATAAATACCCTCTACCGAACATCACCGACCTCTTTGATAAATTGGGTAAGTCCCAATATTTTAATACCCTTGACCTCGCGAGTGGGTACCACCAAATAGAAGTCAGGGAAGCAGATAGAGCTAAAACTGCGTTTACCACTCAGTCGGGTCATTACCAGTTCAAAAGGATGCCATTTGGCTTAAAAACGGCACCTGCGACGTTTCAAAGGGCCATGGATAGTGTGTTGCGAGGTCTTCAAGGTATACACTGCCTGGTGTACCTTGATGACATCATAATTTACTCATCAAGTCTCCAGGAACACGTAGATAAACTCCGCAAAATCTTTGACCGCCTCAGGGCGACTAACCTTAAAGTCACATTAGACAAATGTGAGTTCTTGCGGAAGGAAGTTCTGTATTTGGGTCACACTATTACCAAAAATGGCCTCATGCCAAATAACGATAAGATACAAGCAGTATTAGACTTTCCATTACCGCGAACATCTACCGAAATTAAGAGCTTCCTTGGGTTGGTAGGTTATTACCGTAAGTTTATAAAGGATTTTGCGAAACTTACTCAGCCTCTAACATCGTGCTTGAAAAAGAAAAATAAAATAGACTTCACAAAACAAGAATATATAGACGCATACGAGAAGTGTAAAGAACTATTGACCAATGCACCTATTTTACAGTTTCCCGATTTTTCTAAACCATTCCTCCTTACAACGGACGCATCAAATTTTGCGCTAGGGGCAGTACTCTCACAGGGCCCTATCGGTGGTGAGAAGCCAATAGCGTACGCAAGCCGTACCTTAAATGACGCTGAATCTCGGTATAGTACGATTGAGAAGGAGTTGTTGGCTATTGTATGGGCCACGAAACATTTTCGACCGTACTTATATGGGAAAAAGTTCACTATATATACCGACCATAGGCCCTTGGCTTGGTTAAACTCGATAAAAGAACCTAATAGTAAACTTACAAGATGGAAGTTGCGTTTGGGGGAATTTGATTATAACATCGTATACAAGAATGGTAAGCAAAATTGTAATGCGGACGCGTTGTCGCGAATCAAAGTTAACGCTTTAGGTGAACACGACAATATTTCTATGAAAGTCAACTTAGATGAGAGAGAACAAAAACTGCAAAGACACTTAGCCGATTAAACAAACGAAATACGACGGCTAAGTCAAGATCAAGACAGCGCCCCTCAGGCATCTACGTCAAAGGAAAGAACTCCTACACCAATCCCAATCGACGATTCGTCTGATTTGGATAAAACTATTAGCATCTCAGATTCTGAGAAAACTATGAGTATCCCATCTGTGACAGGTGACGGTCGACGTTCACCGTATTCGGTTCCATCTCCGAGCAGTAGTACCGTGACAGCATCAGAAAAGCCTAGTAGCGATAGTATAGGTACAGTGCATTCAGCTCGTGACTTAGATACGGACGGCATACTTATACTACAGGAGGCTATAGACACTAAGCCAAATCAGGTGTTAGTATTCACTTGGAACAGGAACGACCTAACTGTTAAAGATTTATCACGATCTAGACAGAAGGTCATGGAAATTCACTTACCAGAAGATAATCCAGATCTAGTAAAAAGGTTCTTAAAAGAGTATATTCGCCCTAAGGTAAAATATTTCTTTTACTTTGAGAGTAAGACACATCGCAAACAGTTTTCGGACGCTACCATTAAGCTCTTTCAGAAAGGTACTGTAAAGTTTTATGAGTGCACCAAAAGAGTGGTTTATGTTGATGATGAGAATGAGCAGCGAGACATTGTGCTTAAATACCATGTAGGCAAAAACAGTCATAGGGGAATTAAGGAAACACTGGTTCATCTTAGACGAACTTTTTACTGGAATAACATGGATCAAATGGTCGCAAGCATCATAAATGGTTGTGACGTCTGTAAACGCATGAAATATGAACGTAAACCTTTTAAACCAGAACTCCAACTATCACAGACTCAAACTAAACCATTCCAGGAACTGTTTATAGATACTTTTTCAATTGAAGGTAAATATTACCTCACAATAGTAGATGCCTTCAGCAAATTGGGCCAAGCAATCGAAATTAGTACTAAATCCACCCCAGAAGTAGTAAGAGCCCTCCTAAAGTATTTCTCAATGTACGGTATTCCAAATAGAATCAGTTCAGACCCTGGTGTAGAATTTAATAATGCACTTATCAAAGAAATGCTATCATTTTACAAAATTGACTTGCACATTAGTACACCACACAATCCTAACTCTATGGGCATAGTCGAAAGATTCCACTCGACCATTATAGAAATATATAGAATTGCAAAATATGATCGTAAAATAACCGATGCGGCATCAGTAATGACCTATGCAATAATGTCGTATAACCATACAATACACTCTGCGATTGGTCTTACACCATTTGAAGTAGTTTTCGGTCACACCGAATCCAATAACGCATTCTGTATAGATTTCAACAAACAATTTACTCAGCAGTTGGTCAAAGAACACGCGAGAAAGACGAAACACCTGTATGAATATTTGACGGATAAGATGATTGATAAAAAGACAAATGTAAAAGAGAAACGTGGAGGAGAAAAAGAGTTTGATTTAGACGTAGGAGATACAGTATACATGAAAGGCGTTAACACTAGACGTAGTAAGGATAAAGCAAGATATCAAAAGGCTAAGATCACGGGGGAAATTAATAGGAACGTTGTACCTATAACAACACAAAATAGAGATACCAAAGTCCCAATTAAAGATATCAGGCGTCCTCCGCAGGTTAGTTCTTCTGGCAACGCTAGTGACCCACAGCCAGGCTCTTCAACTGCAATTGATTGAGAAGAACCCAGGGCTGCTACCTGTGAAGGAAGGCCAAGCGGTCGTAAGCCATGATACATGGACTATTATAAAAATTTTAGATTTAAGGTTAATTTACGAACAGTTAGAATCAAACATTGACAATTACGTAAAACTTCATGAACATGTACAAAGCTGTTTTAATTTTAAAGCATTTGATTCAGATTTCGTCGAAGTCGAATCACAAACTGAGTATGCCATGAATATTACGATTGAAAAATATAAGCAATTGGTTCCATCTCTCATAAGAACAAAACGTGGTTTACTTAACCCCCTTGGTTCACTGCTTAAGATGATTACAGGCAATCTTGACAACGACGATGCCCTAGAATACGAAAGATTGATGAATAAATTGAAGACAAAACAGGATAGGATTGCACGAAAAATAACAATCGTTGCCGAAATGTTGGGTACCCTTACAAATATAGCAAATACCACACGAAACAACTTCATTCAAATAGACGAAACTCTAAAGGAAATTGATCTTAATCTCAATGAGTCCAAACTGTTCCAAACTAGTAATAAGATTATTCATATGTACAATACTTTTACAAACAACTTTCAAACGCTTTACATACGACTTGATGAAATTGAAACAGCTCTTGTTTTTGCTAGGATTAAATTGTTACATCAATCCATTGTGGATACAGATGAATTGATATCGCTCTTACAAGAAATTGAGAAATCTGCAAAAATAGTGTACGATGCTAACATAGAAAATATTCTTAAGATTGAACAGTGTATAGAAATTAAAGCATATGTAAAACAAAATCAGATTAAATTCATAATGCAAATTCCGTTGATTAGAAATGATATTTTTAACTATTACAAACTGATTCCATTACCTATATATAATAACATTAATGGCCTCACTACCCTAATCCTACCTAAATACCCTTACCTCCTTGTGAAAGGTTTACATACCAAGTCGCTCTCCCAGCCTTGCCGTGAAATAGAAGAAAGTCGCTTCCTGTGTTTTGAGAACGACGCATCACTGCTGATCAAAGACGAGTGCATTACTGCACTGGTACAATTTTCCACGAATGTTTCAAGCTGCCATCCAGTCCCAGTCATCATCGATGATGTAAAAGCCGATCTTATTCAGCCTAATCGCTGGGTAATTTACGCGAGAACAGAAACATTAATCACCAAATATTGCGATTCAGAAATAATGCAAGAGAACATCTGTGGAACCTATCTGTTGACCCTGGATGACGACTGTCAGTTAAAGATAAAGGATTTTAATTTTAAAAGGCAACAATTTCAAGGGAAAGATATTTTTTACACAAGATTACCAATCTTCAATTTGCCTCGAATGGAAACCAGAGAGTCTGATGCGCAGAGAAGACCAGTCCATCTTAACGGAGTTGATCTTGTCAACATCCAACATCTGAACAACTTATTGCAGGAAAGCGAGAGTGAAATTATCAGTGAAAGTGAAATGAATTACCAATTCAAGAGTTTTTATATAGGAAACATAGCATTTTACATAACCATTATAGCGCTCTTTGTATTTTTAGGTTATAAGTATAACATTCATAAGATATGTGTAAGAGATGTGACTCAAGATGATCCTCATAATTCGGATAATCTTGAACTTACGGAGGGAGGAGTTATATCACCACTACCATCATCTCGTCCTATATTTTTGTCGCGCTAAGCATTATATTGTTTTTCTAGCTAGGCGTTCTTCGCTAGACCACACACTATGAGTAGACGTTTTGATGATGGTGCATTTGTGCTCTAGATCTAAGAGAACTTTAAATTAAGTTAGTTCGTAGCTTGTCTTCACTTAGTACAGTTGAATATTAAATTTAATTCGATTTTAATTAAATTAGTATTTTTTAAAAACACTTCTACGGCTTTTCCCAGTTTGACTATTTATAATGATAGTGTTTTGTTTAAGTAGGAGCTGCGGTGGCGTGCGGCGCGCCACCTGCCGACCCCGTAGCCGTGCGCCGTGTGCTCGCAAACACCTGTCTGCCCGCCGATCGCTCGCTGCGGTTGATTTCATTAACTACAAACGAAGTGCATCGCATAATAACCTCACGAATTCCGCCAAAAACGTCGAAAGATGCATACGGGATATCCATGCAGTTATTAAATATAGCAGCCAGTTCTCTCGCACCCATTCCAGCTTTGTTGTTCAACAGATGCCTTAAAAATGATATTTTTCCTGAGCCGCTTAAGATAAGCAAAGTTACTCCTATATTCAAGGGAAAAGGGAAACGCTCAAATATTGATGGTTACCGTCCAGTCTCAATTATACCAGCCATAGCAAAAGTGTTTGAAAATGGATTAAGTTCTCGGTTGTTATCGTATCTGTCTTCGATAGACGCGCTGTCTGATCGACAATATGCATATCGCAAAGGTCGGTCGACAACCGATCTGACCCGAGAGCTAATCCGTCGTGTTATAGACGCCCGCGAACGGAAGCTGCAAGTAGCAATACTATGCTGTGATCTTTCAAAGGCGTTTGACGTGGCGGATCATAACATCCTTGCAGTAAAGATGCAACACTACGGCATTAACCACAAACCACTTGAATTGCTAAAAAGTCTTCTAAAAGATCGGTCTCAAGTGGTAGTGGGAGATGGCGGACAAGTGAGGTCGGACCCTCTAACATCAAATATGGGAGTCGCTCAGGGTTCTTCAGTGTCCAATATACTTTTTACATTGCTGCTCAATGACCTGCCAAATGCTATATTGGATGCTGACATACTTATGTACGCAGACGATGTAGCTGCAATCGTGACGGCGACATCGGTGGACTCTCTAGAAGCAAGGTTGAATGACACTGCTACTCAACTTGCAGTATGGTTTCGTAATAACGGTTTAATACTCAACGCAGCTAAAACACACTTCGTTCATATAAATTTATCAGGACACTTTGTGCGTCGTTTAAATGTTATAGCAGACAATACAAAAAATGAGCAAACATATAGCACTACTTTTTTAGGTTTTGAGGTGGACAGTGGCCTGACCTGGGAGCTGCATATGCACAAAGTTTGTGGGAAGTTGGGAGGGGCGAGCTTTACACGAGTGCAACTATCTCGTTTGCTACCCATAGACGTAGTAAGGTCCTGCTACTTCGCAACTGTACACTCAGTACTGCAATACGGAGCAGAGTTGTGGGCCATATAAGAGCAATCATGCGAATCACCAGCGACACGCCAGCTCCGTATTTTAAGTCTCTTAAGATCTTAACACTACCCTCTATAGTAATATATCAAGTAGCAGTATTTGCTCGGGTAAATATTGAAAACTATCCAAAAGTAGGTGATTCACACACATATCCAACACGCAGCAGAGGTCAGCTGGCGGCTGTGAGCCGTTCCCTCACCAAATCTACAAGGTTGACTCACGTTATGGGACCGACAGTCTATAACAAACTACCTAAACATATTATACAATCAAGAAATCTTGCTGTAATCAAATCACGATTAAAGTGCTGGCTTATTAACCAAAAGTTTTACTCAATTGAAGAATTTTTTGACTTGAAATAATTATATAATTGATTTTTAATTTTTATTATTATTTACCATTTTTGACATTATTTATTGTAATTTAATTGATTATTTCTTTAATTTTTAAATATACCTAGGTATATTTTAATAATCTAGTTTGTAAATGAAACCTGAAACTTTTTATATCACGTAATTTTTATGTAATTATTATGTATCCATGTAGTAAGTACCTATAACTTACAACTCCAACAATCAAATCTTTATGTATCATTAAAATTATTATTTAGTGGACCTGTATACAATTATACCAATAAATACTATGAACTATGAACTATAATAAATATGTTCTATGGATACTAAAACCGGATATTACTCAAACATTCTGAAACAGGTCCTTAAAATTTTGTAAGCTATCATAAATTTTGTATTGTTTATTGTCTCCAATAATTGATTAAAATATGTTATTGAAGATTCTAGTATGCACACAAAAACATACAAATACTTTGATAGTTAATGTCCAATTCATTTAGCTCTCCTCCCTCTGGTACCTTCTTGCACCCTGTGAATTTTGATCGTTTCTTATGTAAGTTAGACTGCGTAATGACCGGATAGGTACACACCATCTGACTGAGCTCCCTTCACAATAAAAGTCTAGGCAATAAATTATTACTACTAAGTAGACAATACTGAGTAAAATAAAGTATATTTAAGTTACTAGGTACAATCAATGCGATTCACACATTCATCACTTCGACGTAGTCTGGTCATCCTCAGAATCACTTTTCTCAATCAAATCCAATGCCCACTTTCTTAGTTCTTCCTCATTTTGAATGTGTAACAACTTTTTAAAACTTGGCGCTGATTTGGTTTGCTTTAGTTTTAAAACCATTTTATCTACTATTTTCTCTAAAATTTCATCTCTGTCTGCGTTAACTAAGCTCTTACTACTCCTGATTGCATATGATACGGCGCTCAGGTCTTTGTGAATTGTTCCATGAAAATTTGGCTTACTTGTTACCTCTGCAGTTACTTTATTAATTTCATATCTTTGATTGGTTAATTCGTCTGTTTTTGTAATCGTCACCTCTTTATCGCTCTGATTTATTACGTCTTCATCTTTTTGATACATTATATATTTATCTATCTTATTCATCACCTCTCCATCCCTTTGAATCACTAAATCTTCCACAGGCATATTGGCGAGATTAAATATTGGGACCTCTTTTGTATCAATAAAGCTTTTAACTTTATTGAGATCTCTGAACTTAAGATTATCTGTGACATAGTTATCGCTATTGTTAATCAAGTAGCTACTTGTTATAGCCGATGAGTTGGGGCGTTCAGAGATAACTTTTACGTTTGGAATGGTATTCAATTCATTGTCAATCGTTCTATGTAAATTTGTTTTAGTAACATCATTACTTGTGGCCTCCACTGGTATTTCTTTAATATCAACTCCATGATTCGTTATCTCTTCGTTTACTTCATCTATAAATTTTTCATCTCTCTCATTAAGGACCTCTCTATCTTTTAGATGCATCAACTTTTCCATAGACATATTGGCAGGATAAACTATTGGGACCTTCATTGAATCAAAAAAGCTTCTGACTTTAGTTAGGTCTCTGAACTTAAGATTATCTTTAAAATAGTTTTCACTGTTAATCAAGGATATGCTAGTTAAAGTGGATGAGTTAGGGTGTTCAAAAACGGCCTTTGCGTTTGAGACAGTGCTCAGTTCATGGCTGATTGTATCAAGTAAATCTGTTTTAGTGACATCATGGCTTGACCTGACCTCTACTGGTATTTTCTTTATTTCATCTCTCTGACTGAATACCTTTTCATCTCTCTGATTTATTACCTCTTCATATCTTTGATTCCATAACTCTTCCATCGACGTTTTGCAAGTTTTAGCAACCTTTAGTAGTTCAGAAAAACTTTTAAGTTCAATGAAATCTCTAAATGTTTGATTCTGTTTGAGGTTATTATCGATATCATTATTCATAGATATGCTAGTTATAACAGGCAATTTAGAATGTTCAAATATTATTTTGGCGTTTGATACGGCACTCGGTTCCTTGCAAATTGTTTCGTGAAAATTTGGTTTGGAACCATCATTGCTTGTTATCTCCACAGGTATTTCTTTTGTTTTATCTCTTTGATTTATTACCACTTCTTTGTTATTTGATAACGTTTCTATTGACATTTCGACGCTTCTAGGTACCGAGACTTTCATTAAATCAAAACCACTTCTAACTTTACTTTCAGCGCTAAATTTAACGTTTTCTTTGAGATATTTATTCTTATCAGACATTGCGCTTAGTTCCTTGTAAATTGTGTCAAGAAAATCTGGTTTAGTTACATTATTGCTTGTAATATCCACTGGCATTTCTTTTGTTTTATCTCTTGGATTTATTAGCTCTTCATCTCTTTTATTCATTAATTTTTTCATCAACATATTGGTGTTACTAGCTATTGGTAAATTCATTGTATCCAAACCACTTTTTACATTACTTTGTTCTCTAACCATTACATTTTCTTTGGGGTATTTATCGCTGTCGTCAATCAAGGAGATACTGGTTATAGCAGGCGAGTTAGAATTTTCAAATATATTTTTCTTGTTAGACATGGTGTTCAATTCCTTATAAATTGATCCAAGAAAATCTGGTTTAGTATTAACATTACTTGTGACTGCCACTGGTATTTCTTTTGTTATGTCTGTTGCATTTATTACCTCTTCATATCTTTTATTCGTTAAGTCTTTCACCGATATTTTGGTGTTACTAGCTATTGGTACTTTCTTTGATTCAAAACAACTTTTGGCTTTACTTTGATCCCTGTACTTAAGGTTTTCTTTCTGATATTTATCGCTGCTATGAATCAAAGAGATACTGGTAATAGGGGGCAAGTCAGAATTTTCAAACGCTATCTCTGTGTTTGTCATAGTACTCAGTTCCTTGTAAATTGTTCCAGGAAAATCTGGTTTAGAAACATTATGGCTTGTGAGTTCCACTGGTGTTGCTTTTATTTCATTTCTTTGATTAATTAACTCTTCATCGTGTTGATTCTTCAACTTTTCCATCGACATATTGGCGCTATTAGCTATTGATACTTTTATTGATTCAGAATTTTTTTTAGTTCTAATTTTATCTCTAAACTTCAGGTTTTCTTTGAGATAATTTTCACTGTTGTTAATTAAGGAGATGCTGGTTACAGTGGGTGCGGTAGGATGTTCAAATTTAATTTTTGTCGGTACTCTTGGTATTGCAGGTGAGTCTGAAATTCTTGGGACTTGCATTCCACGATTAGCTGCTTTATTACTGCTGGTAAATCTACCTTGAAGACGAGCTTCTGTAAACACAAACACAATATATTTTATTCTAAGCCTAAAAGTTTCCGTTTTAACAAATAGATCTATTTGATATCCTATTTGGATATCCATTATAGTGTTACTACTTTTTTTAGCGCACAACAGGGCTCATGTAGGTTTGGTTTTTAAAGTTCTTATCGGGGTAGAAATTCTCTATCTAGTAATCATAACTTGTTTAATAATGTACAAATAAGCTAATATATTTAAACTATTTATAAGATTTTTTTAAATTGTAGGTAGCTAAAATAGATTCAAGTCAATATATATAATTACTATTTTAGTTATTAATGATCTAATATTGTACCGAACTGATCAGCCAGATGTTTGCTGTTCGCCTCTAAACTTTTTGGGAACTGCTTTGGTATATTACGAAAGCAATGGTAAATATTCATCGGTCAAGATATAGCTATTATACAAGAAACACACGACATGTGCATTAAATTTGCTGGGGTCTTATTTTTCATATCCTGTCGCTTTCGTTTCTTCCCAATAATTAGAATATAGGTACTCGTAGAATCGCACGTAGCGTAGCTTAAACGTTCTCTGATCAACTGTAAGCAACTCCTTCATTACTTGGATGGCTGACCGCTATTGGCATAAGGTACATGTGTATAATATAACAATTTAAAAGTATCTTACCATTTATTTTCTTAAGAATGTAGTTGAGAATAAAGGCGACAAAGAAAAAGGAGAATATCACCAGCACATACACCCACCACGGGTACTTAGTTAAATCACGTAGGAAGCTCATATTTTTTTCTCTTAGCGTAAAATTCAATAATGTAAACTAAAAACATTTACAATCATGAGAATACACTGTTTCGTGAGATAGTAATTATTGTAGTCAAAAAGCCAAATTAAACTTCAATTATCTGTCACGATGACGTCCTCGACAGTTACACGTCAGATCCCAATACACCGTAAATGAAAACAGGCATGCTTAACTCAAAAAAATATAAGAAAGAAGATCGAACATATTTTATTTGTGTTCCAATAGGTTCAATCTAGGAGCAAATATCTACTGCTACTGGCTCCTATAATCATGGTCTTTAAGTGCGCGATCGTGTTCTAACTTTACTAAAACCTGAAGAGTCAGGGTCACATAACTCTTAACCACCAGCTGTTCAGGATGATGAATCAGGATTTGGAGGTTCCTGGCACTTAAACTCTAGAACAGGCTAGAGACTGCGTCCCCCATATCTTTCTGTGGGACTCGTAAAAGGTGACGAAGGAAAAAATAATACCAGAAGGTGATCAGCAGCGCCTGCTGAAGTAGTACCATTTTACTCAATGTGGTCCCAAAGACGCCTGCCAAGCGTGGGATTTATGGCTATGGCAAGTCCTATTTTTATATAGGAGGCATTTATTCAAAGAAGGACGTTATATATTTATGGCTGTTGATTTGATATGATTCAGAATAGGATATTATTAAATTGTTTGTTACATGAGAGTTTCCTATGCGATATTAGTCATAAATTATTATATTGAAATATCTAAATAGCGCACTTGACCAGATAATAAGTGCCTCTGTTGAAGTAATTAATGCAAGCATGTAAAAATTTTTAGTTCTCGCAGGCTTTTCAAGTGTGCAGTTATGGATATTACACGTGCTCGTTGCTTCACGCAATAACGACTCCCAGACTCAGATGAAGGACTTTAGAACAGTTATGTAGCAATAATAAACTAGTGGTAATAGCTATAGACTGCCGTGCTATAGATCTATGGTTAGATCCCTTTTTAGATCCCCACTGCCGGTTTGAGCTTCACTGCGTGGCGGAATTTTGAGAATGCTCGCCTGGCTACCACCCTCGAGTAGAAAATCTGCCACTAAGCGCCTAATAGTGTGTTCCAGCAGCAGTCCTAAAGAGCCATATAAATTACAGGCACATGCGACGTTAACTACTATATGTCTCAAAGTGACGGGCGCAGTGCAGGTCGTCATTTGTACGAAATGTACATATGCTATACGCAGAAGTTACCGGTTTTTCATCAGGTGGGCTCTGTGCTTGTTCTGTCACAATCCAATAAAAAAATATTAAAGCAAGGGTCTTACTTGCCCAAATTAACCGAACGAACACATATTTCATACTGATCTTGGAGCATTTATTTTCCTTACCTACATTTTGACTGTACAGAATATTTTAAGGAAATTGATTTTGGCACACTGATCTCCATGGAATTTCCCGAGAAAAGACAAGAATAACAAACAAGAAAAAAATCAACAGAACTAACGTCTGGAAAATGCGAGAGCAGTACAGTGTCATTCACAACTAGGATGGTCTTAATGGCACTGCAACTTACTGAACAGACGTGACGCTTATCAAAAGAAAGGCGAATTCTCTGTCTTATCACTTCATAACATATAAAAATATAATTTAAACATACAAGTAATTTATATTTTATACTTATTTTGATAACATAAAAAACACTCATTCATTCATTTCGTATCAATGGCTAATTAATAATATAGTTCGGCCGTTCAGAGAATGCGTTCCTGACACCTATCAGTTAGTCACGACTAGTGATGGGCATAACATAACACTGAGTTCGTTACCGTTCCTCCAAAATGAACCGCCGCATTATTTTTAAGATTATTATCGTTTTAAATTGGCGGAATCATTTAAAATTTATATTTCAGTTATTTAAGGCTCGGAAATTACGAAATAGTGCCAACATGATATGGAAAATCTCATAAACCAGGTACCGGATGGTACTGCAATTTAAATACACGATACTCAAGGATATAAGTAATACTTTCATCGATTTCAAAACATGTTTTCTAATAATTGGCTCGATAGAAAAAAATCTCAAAAACACCTCTGAAAATAGAGGATTCCTACTTTTTCCGCCAGATTTTAGTGTATTAAAATTTGTTTTTTTTTTCTAAAATATTGATTTTTTAAGTACAATAAATTTCATTGATTATTTTAATCCAAAAAAAGCACAGTTAATGCGTACTGAGCCTGTTTACAAAATGTCACATACGCCCTTTCATTCCGAGAAGCGTTAACATCATGTCGCACTATTTACTCCAGCGATCTACGTATATTGCTATCATCCTCGCTCATATCGCGGTCAGCCGCGTCATGCGTCAGACCTGTGTCACTTTTCTCGGCGATCTCAATTAAAATAAAACATGGGTAAAATTATAAATTAACGCTTTGGGAATGCAAAAAAGATGTATAAAAATCGTCAAAAACGCATGATGGACATAATAAGGTAAGCATCTATGGCTTCCTTTCTCCATGTACCTATGTATATATCTCTTAATATTAATGAAATTATGATATGATTGTGAACCCTAAAGCAATATAAAAAACACTTCAAACATTTTACAAGACATAGGTACAACTTTAGCTACCTAAAATAATTATTATAAGCAATATTCAGAATTTTTCGTAATGAATGTGTTGTAATTATTTTAGATGGATCATGATTAATTTATACAGTTTCTGACAATAAGGCACAAAGGTTATGTACATAATTTTCGACTAATCAATCGTCGTTCAAATAGCGCATAGTAAGTGACATCGCTTCGCAATTGAGAGGTACGTGGATCGAATCCAGCGTAAAGAGATTCTTTTTGGTCAAATTTTAATTTTACGACATAATTCTTAATAATACAATAATAATTTTACGTATGTACGTGGACCAATATAATGTGTCTGACAGTAAGGCATAAACGATATGTGTGTAATTTTCGACACCTTGGTCAATGATTGTATAGTGTGTAACTACTGAAGTCGAATCAGAAGATCGAGTACCGTGGATCGAATCTCACATACCTAGATTCTTTTTGGTGACTTTTTTATTTGTATTACTTTTTATTTGATACGTATTATATTTACGTATAATTAAGTTTTCTGACGCGTATTCAATTTACGATTACAATGCTTGCAAATTTATTAGGTATCTCGAGTTTCCATGTTTTCATATAATTAGAGAGTTTAGTATATCTAATGAACGTGAACATTAAATAGGTACTACCTAATCTAGCTACCTGAACACGTTTTTTCATAGATCTCGAAAAAGTATGTCTTGGATGGACACGAGTTGCCACAGCGTAATAGTTACAGTAGAACAACATTATCAATTTACTACAAAGCTATGTTGAGTAAACACCGTCCTTCTGTCCACTACTATAGAAAACACAAACTTTCATACATGGAAAGTTATTGAAATATTCATGGTATTATCGAGTACGTAATATATTAGTACATATAAATTAGTAGTAAAAAGATGGCCGTAAACGTTTGATGCGATAGAGATAATGAAATTCTGAAATGAAAACTTAATACAAAAAGAAGAAGCCTAAGCTTCTGCTTTAGAATGAGACTTTCCATGGTTTTCTTGAATAGCATAAGAATTAAGAACTGACTAAAAGAAAATGAAATAATTAGCACCATACCAATACTTACGTAAGAACATCGAGTAAGGTGCATTATAGGGGACTTAACTATAACGCCCTTAATAACCAAAGTGTAGCGGATATACTACCAAAGAGAGTATTCCCCAGGACGTTTTGGTGTTAAGGGGCGGCCGGTAATTCAACAAAAGTTAAAATTATACACATTATAGCCATTATGTTTTTAAATGTTACATCTTCTGTGTTGTATAAACAACATATGGTAGCCATATAAACAACCCCATATATTGTAGGATAGGAGGATGCTTCTTGGTTATTGATACTATCCCATAACTTACTTACCAATAAAATTCTTCACCAAAAATATTATTTGAAAATCAATAAAAATATGTTATTTTTCTAGTATAGAAAATGGAGGAGAAGAACGACGCATTGTTGATATACACTATTACACAAAGAGTATATTAAGACAAATCTCGAAACATTCACCTTTCGATTATTTTTTTATTAATATGCAGGGTTATTGGTAAAATGCTAAATCCAGGGAAACCCGGACGGATGGCAGCCCTACTCTCATAGAATGTCCGATTTTATGTCGCACTCCGGTGCATCTTCGCAACATATTCTACCTATACAAGTACATACATCAAGTGACGGCACGGGTGTCGTTTACAAACATAAACGTATCTTTCGTAATCTTTGACAAATACAGTTAATAACAGTAATACCACGGTTTTATAATCGATATGTAATATTGTGGTATTACGTATGAATAGTAATACAAAGTAATAAATTTTCAAACAAAATACTTATCTTTCTCCTTGGGTGATTTCAATAATGGTATTATTTTGTTAGAAGTTTTGTTGTTCCACCCATCTACACAATAGCATCCACGAGATGTATTTATTATTATTAACAAATTGAAACAATAACTGTACCTACCTACTACATTCTCCATGTGATTTTTTGTAAGTGAAATCTTAATAATGACTTGTAGTAATGACACGAGCAGGTACCCTTGATTGTTAGCGGAAACAAAGCCAGGATCTGAATGAACTACGCTACTTGATAAAAAAAAAACAAAAATTGGAACCGACTCCAACACCCAAAAGTGTGAAATAACTTGTTCAAGTCGGTATCAGTATAGTTCAAAAGTACCTATTATCATAATATTGTGCACGTGGTACTAGTGTTGGACTTCGACAAGTTAATTCACACTTTTTGGTGATGAAGTCATTTCCATTTTTATTTAAAAAAAAAACACTTCTTTTTATGACCCTTGCTACTTACGGGATCGATTTTCATTCATTGTCAACGACTATATCATCAAGATAAGTAAATATTTTTCAGTTATTGGAGTGTATGTCAAAAACGGCTTGACCGATTTTGATGAAATTTAACTGGAACCAAACAACAAGTATCAGCTTTCAAACAATAAAAGATTTTTTTAAATCGTTTCACCCAGTCAAATGTTCTGAGGTAACAAACATATAAGAAAAAACAGACGAATTAAGAACCTCCTCCTTTTTTTGAAGTCAGTTAAAAATACCCAATAGTATAACCCGCTATTTGTATTTTGATCAGGGGTAAAAAAGTTTTTTTATGATTTTCTTTGTAAATTTTACACAATATACTTGTTTTTGTAATAAATAAACCATCTTTTGTGTAACAGCTTACGCCTTGCATCAAAGTAGATACATAGTTCATGTTCATCAAAACCATAGTTCATGTTCATTAAAAATGAACATACACAAAAACTGCAAAAATCAAACAAGTTGGTAATAATCAAGACTAAACTTGTTCTACTGTAGGTATGGTAAATTTATTAACTGTGTCACACTATGATATTTACAGCATACAATCAACTAATGGTTGGTATCATGTATGCGTACTAGATGGCGCTTCAGCACACATCACATTCGTGTGTGACAAGATAGTTTCTACTAGTTCTACTAGAGAGCGCTCTAAATTTTTAATCAAATAAAATATTACCGTTGACTTGCGGACGTGGCGCCATGTACACCGCGAAGTAAACACGCGAGGAGAAGTGGGGACAAAATCTAACATCTGGTTTTAGAATTCTGTCCCTTAAGTGGAAACCAAAAAAAAGGTAATATTAATATAATAAAATTGTTTTATTTATTCTTTGTTACAATGGTACAATCTGTATTTCTATGCAATAATGTACATTGAATTGAATGTGCGTACAGAATATTAATCAGACTCCGATTCGCTTGAGGAGGTGGTGTCTTCATCATCATCTTCGCCTACATGTATAATTATATTATTATCAATAGCAGAATCAATCCTGATATCTCGGTCAAAATGTTCCAAAATCAGGTTTTTAGTCTTCTCAACAACCTTTGCCTAGTCATCTCTTGTGACTTCCCCGCAGGCTTCTTTTAATAGAGTCATCATCTTTTTCGTGCTGAATGGCGGGGAAGAATTGTGGCGGGCGGCGTAACCTTTTATTTGAGCCCAGACTAGCTCGATCGCGTTATATTGTCAATGATACGGTGGAATTTTTAGAACGCGATGACCGTACTCCAGAACCAGTTCATCGATTTCGTATCGCACATTTGCCGCTTTATTTTCTTTAACTAATTTAATTAGCTCTGCTTTTAGCGTCTGCATATTTGCGTCAATGCCTTGCAACCATGCTTGTAACCAAGCCACCATTTCTTCTTTTTAGGGTTCCGTAGTCCTGACAAGGAACCCTTATAGTTTCGTCATGTCCGTCTGTCCGAGGTTTTGCTAAGAGACCGTTAGTGCTAGAAAACTGAAATTTTGTACGGGTACGATAATTAACCACGCTGACAAAGTGATAAAATATTTTTTTTTAAAATATTTTTTTAGGATAGCTCCCATACATGAGAAGTTGGTATGAAATGTTTTTTTGTCGTCTAACCCGTCGTGTATAGTATCGTTGAATAGGTATTTTAAAATTATTTAGGGGTTCCTAAGATCGTTTTTCGATTAAATGCTCCATTTACGAAATATTAAACTTTAAAGTGCAAGTTTTTTTTCAGCAGGGCATCCCCCCCCTCTAAAAGCTAAACTGCTTGAAAAATAACGGCTTGAAAAATCTGAAAAAAATCATGGTGATAGTGCAATTTATGAACTTTTAAGGAAAAGTATAGCGGTTTTGATAACTTTATTGGTTTTGCAGTAATAGTCGTTAAACTTGAGTATTGGATAATTTTGTACCAAATATAAAATCCTAAGAATAAATCCTTTTAAGTGACTAATATGAATTAGTTGGTTGTTTTTCAATCGTAAATACTCGCATTGAAAATGTAATCTTAAATAAATAAATTAATACAATAAGTATTTGGACCTCATACTCGCCGTACCGCACACAAGAAGTATTTTCTGGTCCCACGAACACAAGACTGGAAGCCATATAATATGTTTAACTGCTAACCTAGTCTAGTTCTAGTCCGGCCATTAGTTAAAAATAAATGTAAAAATAAGTTATAAGTTACAAATGAAAATGCAATTTTTTAATGAAGTTTTGTAATATTACTAAAAGTGACATGTACATATTCATTAAAGCCTCAGCAAAAAATAGAAACAATACTCTATTCGAAACGGCCACCATTACCTGTCTGGCCATATATCTATGGGTTAACACACTGTTTCCATGGGAAATTTCGCCACTGCTTGCTTCAGAGATTTTATAAAAGATGTGATGTCAGCGTGTCATTTAGAATAAGCCATGTACTCTAAAACTGGCCTTAATTTGTACACTTGTGGGTGGGTTTTGAGGGTTGAGGACTAGGCTAGATGAGGGCCAGAATATAGCTTTGTGACACCTTGGTAAGACACGCGCCACCAAATGTTCACTGACGCAGGATTACGACCACGTTGTACCTGTCCAACCATCCAACCACTTGAGCAGCTTCTTTAGAACTGTGAGCGTACAGTTTATCATTATACTGATTGTAGGCCTCTTCAATAGTTTTTTCATCGGTGAAAATAATATTTTACTACCCTTTACCTGCGTATCGCGACGGAGGGCATTTTGATCGTGTATATCGACCATAAGGACCAAACTTCACTTCTTGTTTTATAATACGCGATATTTTCCCAGTCTCTCGTCTTCATTTCTCACAATAAGATTATTGTTGAGTTATCATAATATTTTTGCTTCCTAATGGGATGTAGACACATTCTGGTTTTAACAGCATTAACAGCTTTTGTAGTTCTGTTAGAATGCACGCCGCTGCCCTGATCTTTTGACAGGTGGTCTTTGACAGGGGAAGTGTTGTTGTATCTATTGATATTACGATATACGAACATACGGCTGATACCAAGCTTTTGAAGTGTCTGGAATATGACCGACGGCTCCATACCCAGTTTGTGCAAGGCGATCAATGCAATCATATTTTCTTTAACACGCCATTCCATATTATAATTTGATAATGAACAAGAAAAATATGCGAGTGGCGAGAAATCGAAAGAACTTTTTAAAATAATAAACGCGTTCTAATTCAAAACAATTGTTTTTGATTCGTTAAAAAATATATATATGTTGCAGTATATATGGCCAGACTAGTTATATAGCATGATAGCCCTTGTATAAGCTTACTTGCATTTATCGGTGTTTACTTTTTATTTTTCTTTCATATATATCAACTATTTTCGAATATAATTGAATAATTATTTATTGCTACACAAAATAAATTAAATGACATACAACTTGTTACAAACAATATACAACATGTAGCACTCAGTTTGGGTTATGGGCACACCTGTTAAGGTGCAACCATAAACTGATTTTCATTGAATTCCTGAACTCGGGCTAAGATATTCGCCGAGAATAAATTTAACTAGAAACAAAAACTACGAATAAACACTTATAACTATCTAGACACAGACAAAACAGCAATCTATGCATAGGACTTATTAAAATGGTTATATAACTTGTACTTTCAACCTTACTCATAATTTTTTTTTACTTAATTTGTGGTCGATGATGTTGTTCTCACAATAATTACTGTAAATAAGAATACTTATGAGGTCCATGGTTCGAATCCTGCCGCGGGCTTGAGCTTCACCGCATGGTGTAAGGGCATTTATGTTGCTATAGTTGCTAGCCAGGTGGGCGAATGCCCACCTGGCTAGCAACCACTTTCAAGAAGAAAATCTGTCGCCAAGCACCTACCGGTGTGTTCCGGCAGCAGTCCTTAAGAGCCAGTATAATTACAGGCACATGAAACTTAATAACTATGTCTCAAAGTGACGGGCGCATTATATTCTTCGTGAAACACGTGGAGGAGAATCATTCTATATTATGATAACGGGCTACTACGGAACCCTACATTGTACGTGGCCCGACACGCATTTGACCGTTTATTTATTAGCTTGGGTAGGTGGTTTCTGTATTTGAAGCGAGTGATAAGAGGCATTATCCATGAATATTACAGAAGGCTCTGGTAAGCTGGGCAAAAGCACGTTCTGGAACCACTCTTTAAATGTAGTGGCATTCATTTCCTCGTGGTAGTCATTTGTGGTTATTGATTGAAATGCCAGTAACGCGTTCTCCACATAGACGTATTTTGCAGAACCTGCGTGGCATATTATCAGACGGGCCCCCTTACCCATTGGTACTTTCAACGTCGACGCTTGTGTATCATCCGTCCAGGTACGGGAAACCGTGTGATTGGCGTTTAGCCATGTCTGTCAATGAACACGACATTTCCCAGTTATCAATTTGTTTCGCTTCTCTCAAAAAACTTATCCGTTTTAAAATTATGTCATATCGTTCTAATAAAATTTTTCTTTTGTCTGTATTTTTATACAAAAAACCAATATCTTTTAAGATTTTGGTTAAAACAGTTTTACCCCCGCTAAACAGTCCAGCTTCTCTTAACGATGCCAAAAGCTTCTTCCTGTTAAGCTATTCATTTCTGGAATAGTAACCATATATATGATTTCTGATTGCATCGGCGTCAAAAGTGTTAATATCTGTCACGGGTTTAGTTATACGTTTCTTCTTCGAAGTACGTAAAATATTATCTTCCATACCAATAGAGCCGAACTTTTCTTTATTAATATTTGTTATCGTTCGTTTGCTAACTCCAAGTGCCTGAGAGACGCGTTCTTGAACTTGACAGGTGCCAGTCCGCAATTTTGCCGCTCCCGCCCAAAGTAATCTTGCAGCTTGATGATTAACTCACGGGCTCCACTTTTCAATGTTTGTCCACGTTTAGGAATTATGATGCACCAAAAGTAAAAAGAACGCAATACAAAACACAATCTAGCCGGGTAATCAAATAAAAACAGATCGAAAACACTTGAAGAACGTGGTCTATGCACACGAAACGACAACAGACAACTGTTTTAGCGTCACAAAATGGCGGCCAATAACGCCATTTGGGGTTACCATTATCAACCCTAAATATAAAAATGCTACTTTCTGTCGCGCGTTCTGTATGGACGTAGTTTTATTTTTATATTTCATAAAAGTTATCTTATAGTCCATTATTTTCAAATTCTTAAAAAGAAAAACAAATCTTTTTTTTTTATAAAGTATAACTGTATAAGAACAGATAACGATACGATATTATTGCCTGTTATTGTTAGCATAGCACTACTGTAACCTGGCTAAGGCCAGGTACAATAAATTATACAAATTATTAGAATAAAATTACTTAGAATTGAAGAGCAGCGCCATCTGCTCAAGCCGCAACGTACTAAATGATATGAATGACTGTTAGCTATCACACTGTCTACACACCTCACTGTAGTACCGATCGTGGCTAAAATCATTTAGTTCTTCACTAAACCTATAGAGGTCGCAATAATAAATATGTACGTACCGTACCAACTTCACGACGGTGCGAAGTTGAGCGAACTTCAGACTTAAGCCAGAGCTCAAAACTTCCGGTTGTTTAGCAAAAATTTCAAAGTAATAAAGCCTCCGATTGGCTCTGATCATCATAAACGATTTAGCAGCGAAGCATTACCTTATTTGGTAATGCTTTGAGGACCAAACTTCCGGTAGACTCAAGGTGTCTTCAATGAGAGAGTGCTTCGTCACTTGTTACGAGCCAACCGGACAGTGAAGAGCTAAAGAAATAGTTACTAAATTCTCTTTACTATAATTTAATACAAAAGCTTTCAAACTTTCTGCCCCGTTCTAGGGTGAGTGGTAGCTTTAAGACGTGTATTCTGTGATCTAGCCAATTAATACTGTGTTATTCTAACCTTAAATTGGCAACGCCATTGTGTAAATTAACAGTGCTAAATACTTCTATATCTGTTCCTTTTAGTGTCGGAACTTTATTACATTTACCATGTGCTTTTAATCAGTGAGCCTGACTGTAATAAATGTCACCTTCCTACCTAACAGTAGGTAGTAGGGGGCATAAAGGAAAGAAAGAGAGAACAGATATAGAGATATATTGAAGATAATAGTATTGAGAAAGGGTCGTGGATCACAGACAGGTGGCGTGTGGTAGACTTCCTTGTTGAAGGACTTATCTCCGGTAGTTGTAGAGAAGCACGTGCTCAGCAGCAGGCGCTGTGATGCACTCCGCTCAAGGTCAGCCTGTGAGCCGCGCCGGTAGGTCGTCCCAGCCAGATGCTGTAGAGACGGGTCTTTGGGACCGTAGAGTGGCAGCGGTTGGTAGAGAAATTGCTGGTCCTTGTAGCTTGCAGAAGCTAGCGGTTTAGAGGTGAAGCCAGGAGATCTGCCTCCTACTGGAACCCTGGAATCCACATGGCTCCGGTTAAAATAGGTCCAGTGTGACGTTGAGCTGGTGGGTCCACTGTCCCTGCCACTGAGCATTTGGGGACGAGCAGAGAGCCTTTGGATGTGGCCCGCCAGCAAACATGAGGTTGCCTGAAGGGCTAGGTTGCCTGAAGGGCTAGATATAAAAACACAATGATATTAAAACAGTAAAGACAGAAAAGATTAGGTTAGGTACATTATAGTTACCATAATTAAGTGCTTGAAGAGCATTTCTAGTATTGAATAGTCACATGGTTGAGTGCACTGGTTGTTAGAATTAGGTTACATACCAGAAGTAATTGCAATCAAGTTTACACAGGTTTATAACATCGTGGTGGCTTTAGGAGCTTACTCACTGATTAAAAGCACATGGTAAATGTAATAAAGTTCCGACACTAAAAGGAACAGATATAGAAGTATTTAGCACTGTTAATTTACACAATGGCGTTGCCAATTTAAGGTTAGAATAACACAGTATTAATTGGCTAGATCACAGAATACACGTCTTAAAGCTACCACTCACCCTAGAACGGGGCAGAAAGTTTGAAAGCTTTTGTATTAAATTATAGTAAAGAGAATTTAGTAACTATTTCTTTAGCTCTTCACTGTCCGGTTGGCTCGTAACAAGTGACGAAGCACTCTCTCATTGAAGACACCTTGAGTCTACCAGAAGTTTGGTCCTCAAAGCATTACCAAATAAGGTAATGCTTCGCTGCTAAATCGTTTATGATGATCAGAGCCAATCGGAGGCTTTATTACTTTGAAATTTTTGCTAAACAACCGGAAGTTTTGAGCTCTGGCTTAAGTCTGAAGTTCGCTCAACTTCGCACCGTCGTGAAGTTGGTACGGTACGTACATATTTATTATTGCGACCTCTATAGGTTTAGTGAAGAACTAAATGATTTTAGCCACGATCGGTACTACAGTGAGGTGTGTAGACAGTGTGATAGCTAACAGTCATTCATATCATTTAGTACGTTGCGGCTTGAGCAGATGGCGCTGCTCTTCAATTCTAAGTAATTTTATTCTAATAATTTGTATAATTTATTGTACCTGGCCTTAGCCAGGTTACACTACAAATATAAAGCGCTGACATAACCTTGTAATAGCGCAGTATAGATTTAGAAAAATATTGTTTACCAAGTTATTTGACACTCAGTTTGGCACTAAATTATAATATTCATTGATTAAGCAAAAATATTTTTATCGTAACTGCAAGGCCATTACAAAGTTACGTCCTCAGTTCAATCGCGACGTGTCAGGAACGCATTCTCTGAACGGCCGAACCATAATAATATTAATTTATCAGATCAGTAACATACTTTGAAATCTAATTGGCTCTTAGATAATTTATTCCCAATCGGAGGCCACTTCCACGGCCCTCGAAGATACACACTTGAGGTCATCTTGTGTGCACGTGGTCAGGCACTGGACAAAGGACAAAGTGTGCCATATTGCTCAAGAGCACCACAAAGATATTTCACGTGTAACATGTCTTTTACTGCCCATTTCACCAGGTTGCTTATGCAACGACCAACGTGCAACGGTATGGTACGGTGTCTGTTGAGCGACTTCCAAATTGGCCGCTGCCACCAAACAATAAAACACTTAAGTTGGTACTTTGTCAATCTTGATATTGCTTCCATATTTGGTCAAAACGTCCCTAATTTTTGCCATGAAATCCCAAGCTTTTTTATTGTTGAACTTGAATTGATTGTGCTTTCTGTAAAGTATACAATACTTTAAGATGTCTTAATTTCGATAAATACTTGTAGGCATCTCTTTGTAATTTAATAACGTTGACTTTACACAAGACGATTTTGCTTGTTAACTCAAGACGAAACGTGCTGCTATGTTGTATTCTGTGACAATATTTATGATAGTGATAAATTAACTTATATTACAGTGTTAGCAAGGCCTGTCTACTGGAAGTGCTGAGCGGTGTGGAATTACCCACTTCAATTTCAAAAAAAGTCATGACACCCTCGTTTAAGATTCCAGATTGCCTAGGCAGGCATGGTAAATAGCAGAGTTCTTCTACTCAGACAACCTGTTGATGTGAATCCTAATTGCCCGCGATACGCGGGGCTAAAAGAAGACAAATAACTAACAAACTTCTCCTTGTGTGTGTCCCTTCGATGCCCACAGCCTTACGCTTATCTAATAATAATACGATTTGGCCAAAAAATACTAATTTAGTACCACGCAAAGGGGGGTGCTGCAGAATCTCCTCATGAGTTTTCAAAATACAATTCACCAAGTCTATAACGTCTGTATGCAACAGCTACACTACTTCAAATACAAACAAAAATAAACCAATAAAACAAATTCAAGGTTGAAAGTTCATAATTCAATAAATTATTTTCACATCAAAAGTATAACCAAGGACAAAAGTTTCGCTCCAAAAAGATGAGCGTCAAAGTCAAACAAGTAGATTGCGCCACCGCAAGTTGCATTCGGAACACCCTTTGCTTCGTGATGTAGGTATGCGAAAAATTTGTTTAGTTCTATAAAATCATTTATTTTACAATGAAATCAGAATACCTAAACAACTAACGTCAGTAAATAACTATCTATAAATTCAATACACGGTCTAGATAATCACCGAGTGGAAGGGTCCCCAGACCACTTGCAGCATTACCTCGTTGGATAGCGAGGCTCTATTTTTGGGCAAAATATGCTCTGATATCCCCCAAGGGGAGGACCACTCTAATCATGATTTAACGATTGAGAAGATAGAGCGAGATTGCTTCGAACTAGTCTTGAAGAAGAAAAGTATGACACGCTCTACTTCATCATGACGTATAATGAAATGTTATTATATTAAATCTGTACTTGCTTTATCAATACATTTTGGGAATAGTCATGAACTATACTGTTATTTGTTTTGCAAGCCTGCAAAGTAATTTTTCGTTAGTATTGAAGTCTGAGGAGGCAAATTATTCTAGACGGGGGTTTCAAGGAAGGTACGTGATGAATACTGCCAATGAAACACATTTATTCACCACCTCGAGGAAATTCCTTCAAAAAGAAAGGTTTTCGAATTTTAAAATGCTAGACGCTAGCAGATAAAATTCAATTTTGCACGCAGATTTCGAATGGTAAACATAACCATTGAGCTTGTGAGCCGCTGACCTATCTACAAGAATTTCAGTCATCTAATAGCCTTATGCTCATCTAAAGAATTTGGGTGGAAATACTACATTCAGTTCTACGACAAGTAGTTTACCGCTAATACCTCATACTGTACTGAACTTCTTATCATTTGGTTCAAATACTGACCAAGTGACCAAGACATGTCAGGTAGGGAATGCAATCTCGGCCTTTGTTTGCGAGATTGATCTCGCAAACAAATGGGAGAGATCTCGCGAGTTTAACGAGATTGCACTCGAGCATAAAAACGTCTTATTCTGAACTGAAACGGAGATTTCATCTCTTTCTGAGACACGAAAGGAGTATTTAATTGCAACAGGAAACAAACACGAAACAATTGAAAAAAATATCATATATCATTCTTATTATGTTTTTCCTAATTTATTACAATATATGATTATTTACGAGAATAAACATACAAAACCGCCAATCACGCGAGATCTCAAAATTGTCGAGATCTCGCGGTATTCTGATTCGTAAACTCGCGAGATTTCGCCTGAGTCCCAAACTCACGAAATCAATGTCAATGTTTAAGGATTCCGCAAAGCAAAAGCCTGTGAAATAAAAAAGAACTTCAATAATTATTTTTATGAGTTTGTGACGGAACAGGCTCGAGGCCCAACTGATGTTAAGCAGACCAACCTCTGCCTATAAAAGCTGCATATCGTCACAAGTGACGTAATTGCACTGCACCCGTAAACATGAAACATACTGTTGTTGTCTCATGTGCCTGTATTTTTACTGGCTCTCAAGGACTGGTTTGGTTCTGATTACAGCTTGGAAATAATATCATAAACTGTCCTTATCAGTACATATGTAGGTACATTAAATAGAGGATATGGTAGGTATATGAGAAATATCTAAATTTAGGAAACCCAACTACCTATTATTTGAAATTTCTAAATATTGTGATAACAAGCACTATCGCGTGCTTAGCGAAAATCATATTTTACAAATTATTGGATAATCATAGTAATCGTAATAATTAGAAATATAGAAGGGTAGCGACATCATTAAATATAATTATTTCAAATCCCGCAAAAAAAAGATCTACTTATATCATATTAATTATTTAAAATAAAAAATACATTACATTTATATTTGTATTCTTCGATGAAATATACGAGTACATATGATACTCCATATTCTAGGATGCGGAAATATTTTTTTCATGTTTTGGTGCCCTCTCGAAATATATTTAATTTTAATGTCTAGTGACTAGACATAAAAATTACTTATTACTAGGCTCTAGTCCAATGTTCATCTATAGGTAGGTCAATATTAACACAAATTTGTACACAAAATTTGATTTCTGCTTTGTAAGTTTACAAGCTAGAGATAAATGACATACGCGGACTGACAGGCTGCGAAACCTTACTTTAAATAGCACAAAAAGAATTATTTAATTATGTGATAATGGGGCCTGGATTGCCTTTTGGGTACGGAACCCTAAAAAACTGTGATGTCAAAAATTATATGTTAAAAAATTAGTTCCAAAAATTACAAATAAATACCTTTTAACATTGGAGTTGACCTTAGTTTTGTGACTTTCAAATTTCAACACTTAAGACCTTATAATACCGACTCTACTTGTCTACCAAGTAGGTACACATATGGTTGAAAATTGAATAAGGTAAGTGTTTGAATGTTCATACTTGAATATCTAATCAAGGGTTCGAAAGTTGATTTACGAAAATCGAAGGAAAAATGTTTTTAGACGCCAGCGGGTTTCTAAGCTGTGATCCGCGACTTTGCAACCTCATTCGCTTAGTCGGTGTTGGTACAAAAAAACTATATTAGATTTTATATTACATGCGCTTGATCAAAGAGCTTTCATATTATGGCCAACTAGTACCTACGCTGTGAAGCTGAATTTCATGTTTTGATTGAAATTTACGACCATCTCATCAGCAGTCGACACTAAATACCCACCACTGCTTTGCATCACGCATCCGAATTCAGGCGTTTATGAAGAAATTTAATGCATATCGTTATCCATGTTGCGCAAAGACAAGTCTTCACCTAACTGAATCTTGCACAGGTTAAGTACGAGAGAATGTTAAGCCAAAAGCGTTTCTACGAATAAACAATACAAATGACTATCATAGCGAGCTTGTCCGTACACCCACAGGCACATAATTTTTGACCTAACCGCGTTCGTTTAATATAAACGTAGGTGCACTCGTATATCCTGAAGGCACAATAGTGTATGTACCACAGAAAATTGAAGATTGATTAGAAGGGTTCACTGAGATCTGTACCCAGGTATGATTTCAAAAGCACGGGAATCAACAACTGCATGAATTATTATATCATTCTTAGTTTCTTGAGCTCCAATGTTGAGTAGTAATTACACTTACTTGTTATTGTTTTTTTTTAAATAAATTTTCGGACGTCGTTGTAAAACATATTTTCAAAATTTTTAAATACTTATTCACAATGATCTCCAAACTCTAACTGTACTCTTATGGTAGTTATAGTATTATTATAATGCTATGGTGTAGTTTTACTACTTTTCATCATAATTTATTACGTGATTTTAAATTTCTATGATATTATTTGCAATAAGTGGAACAGTTATACGAAGCAATTCATGTCGAAAATAAGTGTGACAATTTCATTAAAGTAAATTGTAATAGGGGCAAGCCTAATGCCATCTGCCAGGCATAGTGCCTGTATCCGCCCTCCATTGTGTACGATCTGTAAGAACAATTAATTATACACTTAATCAGTCAAAGGATTAAAGACGGGACCAAATGGTTTGGACATGACAGCCGTTCCACTACCTTCCTAACATTCCGTGGAATAACCTGAAGTAATGTACGATGACAATATCAGACCAGTTGTTTGAATTGGGACTTTATTCGCTTCAAATAGAGTTGTTTACTTAACAACAGTTATTTATTCGTAGAATGTTGCACAAGATAAGGCTTGGATAGCTGTTGGTAGTTCTGTTGTCTAGGACTAAACGGAATCCTTTGGGTCTCAGCTTAGAAAATATCATGCTTGTTACATATATAATAAGTACGCTACTTTATAAGTGATCTTATAAACGCAACATAATTATAACTTAACTTACATATTATATTGCGTTAATAAGTTCACGTCTTCAGTTTTTAAATTAAGTTCAAGTGGCTCCTCAGATAATATAAACAATTCTATGATCTGAGAGTGGCTCCCTATGCGCCTTTGTCGGAATATCCGTATAAGTCGGCAACGGAGGTGATTAGGTGACCTGACTATAGATCACTTTGAAACAGATAGATCAGATAATTATTGCCACAAAGGTTTAAGTACGAGTAATGTATAACTGCTAACTTAGATTCTAGTATAATTAAAATTCTTATTGAGTAATTGACAGCGAACCACAAACTAAGCATTAAGCCTGTATCTCGGGGATAATAAGGAAGCTGATCGTGTCTTCTGAGGATCATTACTATAATACTCGAATTTCGCCTCGTATATTTCGAGATCCGCATGGCCAGGCGCCGCCGCAAGCTATTGACAGAATTTTGGCACAGAACGCTTTTTTGGCAGGCGGAGAAGCGCGGTGAAAGGTGCCTAAAGTTGCGGATTCACCAGCGATATGTGTGGAAGATGAGCGGTGTGCGATGAAAATTTCTACCAATAATGATGAAATTCGCTGCGCTCTTAGGCTAGGAAGCCTATTAAAGCGATGCCATTGGTGATTTTTTCCAGTTACATCGCTTCTCTGATATATACGCAGCTTTAACCTCTGTTGTTACGCGCGGGAATTCATCCAGCGGTTGACTCGAAGAGAAGGCTCGTTAGAGGCGATAAGACCGCCCTTTGTATAATATTATCTTCTGCAAAATTTTTTTGTTATTCTGTTTTTCATGTATATATAATTAAGTGTTGTCTCAGTTTTTTAGATGCACAATTTTTTTGTTCGTTTATAAACTTATATTATGTCATAAGATTTATTTTGAGAGTATAAAAATAACAAGAGAGGTATGCCATGATCGTAACAAAAGCAAATCTATGGTCTCTACCCATCCCTTCGGGTGTATAGCAATAATATGTGTGTAGGTATAATTTATTTACCTGGGCCATAGGATTTCATGCAATTGGCATACAAACGTTCATTTATGAAACAACCACTAAAATTAGCTCTTGGCGTCTGTCCACAAAAGAGGATAAAAACTGATCAATAAATATTCCAAATCCGCCAATAAAGAAGTGGTGAGTAAGCGGAAAGTCGATATTTAGTGCAATAAATCGCTAATGGTCGCGACGCGATCGTGCGCACATATTTTCTAGGATTATACCTCGTTTGCACTTCATCTTTGGAGGCTTGATTCATAAGATGTAGCGGTTTAGATTATTTACATCTGAGATTTAGCGTAAACAAACGCGCATTTAAATGCGCGTTTGTTTACGCTAAATCTTCCAGAAAATTAAGTTCACGACACGTGTATTCTAACAATAAATGATAAAGATTTTATTTGAGACAACATTGATCCATTATTGTTGGTAAATAACTTATGTCTAAAGGTTAAATTATTACATTAAAATTATGTATCATATTAAATTATTATATTATTATAATAGGTATTCTTATCTGTACTAGCGACTAGAGCGATCTCGGGACTGAAATATATTTTTTTGTTTTGAACCTCATATCTTTGCCGTTTTGAAAAATTCTTAATATGTCTCGAATCTACTCATAAAATTTCACGAAAATCGGTTGCGATCTGTAGAAAACAGCCGGACATTCGCCAGATATATATACAAAAGCATATTGCCCATGCTAAAATGGAGCCGTTCCCTTCGCGCTTCGCACTCACTCGGACAATAATAGATCCACATAATTAATTTGATAGATATGATGCAAAAAGAGATTATTTTATTGTTCATTCAAAGCATAACGGTATAAGCACAAAAACAAAAATATACGCTTTTTCGATTACCTTCGTTATGATTAATCTACAAAGAGTCCACATCAATTGCGTATAAAATCGTGAAAATTTTATAAGCTCATTAGAGTCATAAGTTTCATATTTTTTTATGTTATTAGAAGCTTCAAATTAGGAAATATGATAGCGCATGTAATGAAACTATGTAATCAATTATAGTTTATTTTGAATGCAATCGATCTTTTTCCATGGTTCTTAGATCACGAAGTATGTTTTTGATCGCTATGATAGCGAAAGGCTACGCTAGTATCTCAATTGTAGAAAGAGCGATGGAACATCTTAAATGGCAACTGGCCGACCTGGCCGACCTTGAATCTTTGTTTTGTGTTGACAGAATTTCTGCTTCAATGGTCGGGTGATTGGCAAGCATACTCGATTCTCACCATACATCGCTTCCAACAACATCGGACGAGTGATTAACCGATTACCAATCAAAAAGTTTCACGTCGAATTTTTCCGCTTCCACCTGTGAATAGCACCACGCTAATAATTCATGCATACAGTCTGAATTTTAATTGTTTGCCGATACCCGTATTTGCTAATATGCGAATTTACTGGTGTATAAAAATTAATCGCGTATTGCACCATCGGTAATTAATTGCGTAAAATTATGTGCTTACATTATCGTTGGAAGTTTTAATCCAGCGGTAGTCGACAATTAGCTAATTGCTTGTAGATTTTAATATTGAAAATTGTGCATACGTACCTAGTCTATAGAAATATAGTTATTTTGTAATTTTTATTTTTAGAATAACGCATGCTCCATTGTAATTTTGTAATGTAATCCGCCTGTAATGCGTTATTGCAAAAATTTGAATTGTGGGGTTGCGTGATTTACGTCATCGTTAACAAGTTTAAAACTAATTGCAAAAGATAGTCTTGTTCGTAGCTATAGGTGTCGCTCCATCCCCATGCGATGGTTGAGAACGAGAGGCCAAGTCAGAATTATGAGTTCATGCGTTGGCGTAGCGGTTAGAGCATACCCCGGCTATAGGGGCGAATAGCGCGGATTTGAATCCCGCACATGACTATAATTGTTCCTCACGTTGTAATTTTGTAATTTTTTAATGTTAGCCTTTGACCACTAACTTAACTGTTGATAAGTGACAATTTTCCCTAATTTGTCATCAGGCTTTGTAGCAGTGACATCTTAGTGCTATAAATCCCCGGATAAGAAGACACGGGTCTCTAAACAGCAAATATTCGCTACATAGGTATGTTTTATTTTTACATTGTGACGATATACGCAAGACTACGGCTTGATGGTACGCGTTACGTCTGTCCATTACAGCTGCAGTCTCACCGTTCTCGTCCTGCTTGACTGCACTCCACTCGTAACTCCGAGGCATTAGTTCTTATGTCCGTCCGCTCAGTAATTTTACTTGCTACAGTGCCCTTCAAGCCTAAACATAATAGTGTTTGTACACTACTGCTTTGAAGCAGAATATCTGACACTGCGGTGGTACCCACCAAGACACTTGCTGCAGAGACCTACCACCCGGTAAAATCCCATGTAACGGGAGCTTGCATCAAACAGAGAGATACCTACCTCCAAAACGAGCAGCTAACCCACTATAAATGCCAAAGCTATTTATTGGACCTTCCATGTGTGCAGATCAGTTGCTCCAGTGTGGAACAACTCCAGTGTCTTTGTTTTCCAATAAACACTGGGTGCCTTATAAGTACAGGCTGGTGTATCTTCTAGGCAGGCTTTCCACAGTCATCAGTTTCATCACATTCCACCGGGTGAGTAGTGAGTAATTTATAACAAAAATAGCGACAGTTTATTTCGAATTTGGTTCGAATACACCATTTCGCGCTTGATAATAATAACTTCTAATCTGCATACTCTTTGAGAAATTTCTCAGTATGCGAATCTTTTAACTGGTCGCAATTCTGTTGACACCAAACTAACAAAAATTTAGTTAAATTAGATTTAGAAACGTCAAATGAACATTTCTTATTAATAAAATTAAATTTAAAGTTAATTAGCTCTAAATGATTAAAGTAACTAAACTTGGTAAAATGTGCAGTTTTGCTATTATGTTATACTTACCATAATTGAGTCAGATTGGGCGGAATCATAGAACGTTTAACTTTATCACGATCGAAATTGGTATTAACTATAGCTGTAATATTCTGCAAATATTTTATTTTGTATATCTAATCTAACCTTATTAATTAACAGATAGAGTAACTATTGATATTTGGCATTACGCCAAAGTGTAAGGAACATAATCAGGCTGTAGTAATGCCGTGATGTAAACAAAGCCCTATAGGTAAGAAACACGTACCACAGACGGAAAAGTCTAATAAAACAACTTGCGCTATATATAATACTTGGCGCGCTATATAGCGTTAAGTAGCGGCAAAGTCAATTCAATTCACTTTTGAAGCGCTCGTAGCGTTTGCTTAGCCGTTCTGAACCGATCAGCAAATTTAAGCAACGTCCGCCGCGGTCATGAGTTGGATGGGTGGCACGTTAAGCCGTCGGTCCCGGTTGTTGTCTTAGGATGACAGTAGTTGTAGCATGGTGTTAAGGCATTTTACGAATGCCCAGGTAGCTAGCCAGGTGACAAGCTACCACCCTCAGGTATAAAAAATGTCGCCAAGCATCTAACGGTGTGTTCCGGCAGCGGTCCTTGAGAGCCAGTAATTCTAGGTTAGCCCAAACAAAATCTTCGACTACATCATCACCTACCATTAGGTGAGATAGTGGTGAAAAGCTATCAAGCATAAAAAAAAATCAGGTTTGACATTTTACTATTTTAAATTTAGTTCAATGTTACAGCAAAATAACTTCTAGGATTCCTAAAAGTAAAATTAGATATTTATAATTAGTTAGTATAGTTTTGAGTGTACAACAGAATTGCTGCCGTAACTATTCCCATTTTTGCTAGTTTTTCCTTTTCTTACCGAGGAAAAGAGTTTGTTTTCTACGTTTGTTTAGTGGCTTAGTAAAACTGTTATTTGTCAGTAGTGTTCAATACCTACTGTTTAGCTGTTGTATTTAGCAGATCAGACAGTATCGTCCTCGCCTCTGACGTTGAAAAAGCTATTCATTTAAAAGAAAGATCAGTCGCATTCGCAATTTTGTAAGCAATGGTGGTAATGGAAATAGAAGACTACATTAATACATTGTAGACATTAGTTTTTAAAATATATATTCTTATACGAATTGATGAGTAATATCTTCGCTCCACTTTGCCATTATTTAAAATTGAGATAGGCACCTACTCCATACTACCTTTAAGCTGTGCTACATGCGTGTATCTACGCAAACAAGCACCCATCCAAGAGGAGGGCGCCGGGCAGTTCGGTGCTTTCCACTTGGATGGGAGTCCGAGAGTGAATGTGAAAGAGGGAAGAGTGGGACGTGTCTACTCGCAAAAAAAATTGAATGCACTACTAAACACGGTCACTAAACAGAGATACTAAACACTAATCACTAAACAGTTGCGGTCCAAACATGTTGAGTACGAAGCAGCTGTGCATGTGCAATACCTACACGTGATTCACATCCGTTTTTGTTTTCATGCTTCATGAGTTTGGACATTTTTGAGCGATGGCCCGATGTCCAGTTTTATAATGAAATTGTTTGCAACTTCACTTTTATACCTTAGTACATATTAATAATATTATTATTCAGAAAGACACAAAACACACGAGACGATAATTCCATACGTTCTGAATTTCATCACGATACCTCTTTTACTCCCGCATAACTTAAACAAATGTAGAACAAATGTGTAAATCGATGTATTGAAGAAAGGTGAGGATAGGCTAAGAGCTAGCGATCTTAATGCCCGCCATGAGTAACAAACTTAATCTAATGCAGATACTTGCTTCTTCATTCAACTTTAGCACGCGGTCAACAAAATGATCGAAACATCGTCGTTGAGGTTCGGTAAAATTATATTTTGGTGTAACTCTGTTTGTGAATATACTCAGTATTCTCTTTATACGTGTGATTATAAACTTATCACTTATTTCATTTCTTTGCCACCAATGTTGTGGAATGAGATGAGAATGTGCTCTAATTTTATACCAACCCAGACTACTGGACTTCGTCTTACTGAAAGAAATGCTTTTACAAATAGTTAATTCTATATGATGTCACTAGACATCACAAATTCATTTTTTTTTTCTTCTGATAATATATCTAACCTTTGATCATATAATCTCACCTTGACCTTTTAATCTCACCTAACGGTAAGTGAAGATGTGATTGAAGGTAGTAAAGCAGGCACAACCTAGATTGAGAAATCCACTCAAAAAAAACTGCCGAAACAGACCGTTAGATGCTTAGCAATATACTTTATTCTCAAGTTTAGTAACTAACCAGGCGGAAATTAGCAAAATGCCCTACCACCATGCTATAACGACTGTCATTCTAGCACAAGTATAAGGATTGACGACTGAATGTGTGCTCTGAAGCACGGACGCGCTCAGTAGTAAATGGTACTATCAGTCACCCAACCAAATAGTGGCCGTACATACGAGCACTTATTTTTTTTATTGTTATTTCAATCACACTGCTTTTACTTGGTATATTGTGGATTACTTTATATTTTTATACATATTTTACCTATTATATGAAAAGTATGTTAAAATTCTTACCTGTAAAATATAAGTAGCTTGCTCCTGTACTTTATTCGTAGTTTACTTATTCACAGACGTGGTTGCAGCCAATTATACCGCAGACTGACATTACCATTCCAAATCAGCTGATTTACCTCTCCTTCGCTGTATATCGAGTTAAAATTATACATACGTAATGTCATGCTATATTCGAGCTAAAGCAAATAATTCTAGATAGCGAAGTTTCTTTTATACAAAGTTGAATTGAGCAAGACTAGTTAATACCCCGTGGGGTGCCGGGTCAGAATTGCATCTCCCATATCATCCCGTGGGTGTCGTAAGAGGCGACTAAGGGAAAAATACTGGAAGGTGGGCAGCAGCGCCTTCTAAAGAACTGCCAACTTACACTGCGATCCTCAAGACGCCTGCCCAGCGTGGGGATTATGGTAAATACCTCTTTAATACGGGAGGCTATGTTCAGCAGTGGACGATCCGGCTGTTTCAGTAGTTAATATGACAGGTTTTGCTGGATTTTACATTTCTGTGACGGGATATGTTACAATTTTGCAAGGTGTACAATTAAATCAATGCTATTTTTACACGACAGCCCATAGGAGTCTAATATTCTTATAACACAAGTAAAATTATGAAAGTTTTGTTATTCCACCATAACTTTTAAAT
The DNA here is from genome assembly GCA_963854805.1 of Plagodis dolabraria. NCBI lineage: Eukaryota > Metazoa > Arthropoda > Insecta > Lepidoptera > Geometridae > Plagodis > Plagodis dolabraria. The sequence goes on along the minus strand of OY978459.1, from coordinate 5,524,863 downwards.
TCCTGAAAAGATTTGGATGTATATAATATCGTTACAATCATCACATCATCCCTAGTGAAAGGCCATATTTTTTAAGGTTGCCTAAATGCTTTCGATGTATTAGCTGTAATTGTATTTAGTTTGTAGTATGTTGTTATCCAAATAAGAAGTCATTATCATGCCCACAATATTGTGCGCGTGGTACCGACTTTGACAAGTTATTTCACAGTTTTGAGTGTTGAAGTCAATTCCATTTTTTTAATAAACATTTTTTTCACTTATTTAGTGACCCTTGCTACTTACGGGATCGGTTGTCATTCAAGATTTTTCAGTTACTGGAGTAACTCAAACACGGCTTGACCGATTTTGATGGAACAAACGACAACCATCAGCTTTCAAACAAAAAAAAATCAAAATCGGTTCACCCAGTATAAAGTTCTGAGGTAACAAACAAAACAGACAAATTGAGAACCTCCTCCTGTTTTGGAAGTCGATTAATAACGGTGTCAAATTGACACATTGAAGGCCTTGATGAGGCAGCACTATCGGCACATATTTATTTTTAATTGTACTACTATGTATTGAATGCCCCACCAAGAAAAAACCAAGCTGTGTTAGAGTCATCGCAGTCAGGGGACCCTCTAAGATTAAAAAGTTTTCCTCGACAGGCATAACACACACACACAAATTGTTTAATTACTTTTTGGTTCTTGGCAGGACAATCGCATTTTTATTTTTTGAATATTTAATATTATAGCTGATTGGTTTCAGAGCTAAAACTACCATGTCTTGTGGGAGTTGTGAGGCAACGATGGAAAAAAAATGGTGTCTAAATGTGATTAAAAGCACTATCGAGAGCTAAGCGAAAATCATTTTTTGAGTACTAAATTTCTCACCTGGACTGAGAATTTCAGATTTTACCGAGTGCCTTAACCATGCAAGGCCCAGTAGTTAAGGCACCTGGTTATATTGGTGAACGTGGGTTCGATTGCCACTCGAGGTGAAGAATTTTGTGCTGTAAAAATTTATAACTTTATGTCTCAGGATGAAGGTGCAGTGCAGTTCGGAACTTGTGACGAACTGCATCTGTTATAGGCAGAGTTTACCGTTGGACCTCGTGCTTGTTTCATCACGAGAGCATAAAAAACCTAACTCATCAAAATAAAAGGGAAACTGTATATTTTAATAATTACACCTAGATAGATGGACAAACAAAATATATAGCATGGTGGTAGGGCATTTTCCTAATGCCTGCCTGGCCAGCTACCACCCCCAGGTAGAAAATCTGTTGCCAAGCGCCTAACGGTGTGTTCTGGAAGCTGTCCTTTAGAGCCAGTAATTCTAGGTTAGCCTGAACAACGTCTTCGACCACATCATCACTTACCATCAGATGAGAAAAATCTAAGCTAATATTTTAATTCTATCAGTAGATTCTGTAGTTGAATTACGGCGCCAACATAGTTTTACCGTCCACAGAATAAATATTCCTTAATATATCCCTTATGCTTACAAGAAAAAGGTATAATTTGCACTGCGTGAACATTTCTAAGATGGTAACGTTGTAAGTCGTGTAGTTTTATTTGACCAGTCCTAAGCAAACCCACTTGCCACTTCCTGGGGCGTATTTAACATGTAGCCAATAAAAAAGTTGTTTGGAATACGTAATGGATTTTTTGTTTTTCTTTTAGGGGTTGCCTTTTGATGTTGTTCTTGGTGTTAGTCCGATGCGGAGTGCAGCTTTTGTATCGAGATGAAGAGATAATTTTCGGTGAAATTTTGGTTACGGATTCGTTGCTTAGTTTAATTTGCTGGTCTTATACAGCTGCAACAAATGAACATAATCTATTGATATGTCATTTATACTCCTAGTCTATGCTTCGTGCGTGACACATATAATGGTCTCATTTAAATTTCATCAATATTGGTGAAGCAGTATTTAAGATACACTCATATAACTGAAAATAGTTATTTGTTATGCAGGCAGCAAAGTCAATAAAAGTATTCGTGCCAAATAACAGGCTCGAGTACTTCTATTGAAACCCGAGAAAGCGGAGGATTCTAGATCTCAACGAATTTTTTTTGTGTATGTTCATAATATAGAATTCTGAGCGTACCGAAAGTTTCAAAGGAACGAGATGCAACATAACTTTGTGGCCAAGCGCAACACACAATATTTCACGTCAATCCAGCGAGGAAAATGCTAGGTGCACGAAAAACAACTTAAATATTGTTGTAAATTTTTGTTAATTTATAGTAAAACTTAAAAGTATATTTAGTAAAATTGGTAATATTCAAGGAAAATACATTTTTCTGCACCTTTTATAGAATTTAGTTTTTCAACAATATTTTCCACGCTGGCGAATAAAAAAATCTTTTTTTCGCAGATTTCCAATAATAACCAACACATTGCCGAGCTTATGGTGGTGATTGTGAGGTGCCTATACCTCGTGACATGGCAATTCTTGTAGGTAGATGCTGTTACATGGGTTCGTTTCGGCGCTTATTTGATACAATTGGTACCAATTTTCCACATTCCTAACTAGTATACATTTTGAGATAGGTCTCGTAATAGAAAAAGTATTCATTACTACGAATAAATAATATATAGGTATTCATAGTAACAATATTTTAATAGATAAAAAATATTTAAATAATTTTGGTAACTCAAATACGATAATACCGCACATGCTAGATTGAGAAACATGACAGATAGAGAAACTAAAGATTGAAAATATAAAAACAAAAACAATTTTTATATTTCGGTACAAACTTCATGTACCTAATAGGAATTGAAACTGAAAAATGTTTACTAAGTTTTGGGTAAAATTTCTACACAAAATATCTCAATTTTAGGTTTCCCCGTGACATACAGACAGCAGTAGCAGTTTGCCCTTTGGCATGATTGGCCAGTTTTTATAGTTTGTTGTTATACTTTAGACTTTGTTTTCTAATCATAACAAGTTTGATGTTTGTGTCCATTACCGTTTTTACTATAGAGCGAAAATAACAAAAGTTAAACAACAAAAGATATGGGAACCCTTCCTTTAAATATTTTTTTAAATATTATTATATGTCCAAAATCCATAATATATAATACAAATGATGTTTAGGCTTAACTGGCTACCTAACTATAACGCCTTAAAATAGACAGCCGAAGCTTAGGTCCCGTAGGTAATAGGGTCTCGTTTTCTAGTACTGAACCCTAACAATCATCCTGACAGTCCATAGTTAAACACTAAGCCATCTTTTCTTCAACAATCCCAATGTTTAAAGAAGAAGATAGCAAAGTTCATAAGTAAAAAAATTACAACGAGAGAAAAAATATTACACAAAAAAATTTAACCGACTTCAACAAGTTATTTCACACTTTTGAGTGTTGAAGTCGGTTAAATTTTTTTGTAATGTAAATTTTTTTGTCGGTATCATGATAGTTCAAAAGTACCTATTATCACAATATTGTGCGCATGGTACCGACATGGACAAGTTATTTCACACTTTTGGGGGTTGAAGTCGGTTTAATTTTTCAGTTAAAAATATTTTCACCCTTAAGTGACCCTTAATACTTACGGGATAGATTGTCACACTGTCAATGACTATATCATCAAGATAGGAAAACACACAAGGCTGTCCGATTTTGATGAAATTTAAATGGACCCCACGGGAAGCACCAGCTTTTAAATAAAAAAGAATCATCAAAATCGGTTCACCAAATCGAAAGTTAAGAGGTAACAAGCATAAGAAGAAATGCATAGTCCTCTTTTGGAAGTCGGTTAAAATAATAGTTATGTGCGGGATTCGTACCCACGCCATCCACCTCCATAGCCGTGGTATGCTCTGACCGCTAAGCTAACATGACATATGACTCATGACTCTAATTTGTGCTCTCGTTTTTAACCATCATATAGGGATGGAGCGACATCTAGCGTTCAACTTACGTTGTACAACAAACAAAACTAATTTTTGCAATTACGAGTAGCTTTTAACTTATTAACGATGACTACACTATAATTTATTAATGTAATAAGCGGAGCGATCGTATTCATTACAAAAAAAAAACATAATATTCAGATATCTAAGCAAACTTACATAAAGGGAGGACCCTGAACAATTATATCAACCATTCATTATTTCCATAAGGTCAAATATAAATCAATTAGATAATCTTCTTACGAACAAATGATCCCGATTTATTACGATTTATTTCCAACTTTTAGATTTAGTAGCACGAAATTACGTGACGGATCAATATCCGTTACGTACAAAATCAACATAATACTGGCACATCACATGTCAAAGAACATTTCCCAAATTTTTGATTTAACACGGTCTAACGTTCAATATTTGATGACGTATACGTGTGCACGCCGCCTTACTCATAAATTTATAAATATCTTTAATTATCTTTATATTATTGTTATATTTGCGTCCAAGATTGTGATAAGCCTAGTCACAGATATCACTAGGCAGCTTCTTAAAAGCTTCTGAGAATAATGAAGACGAGCTGAGGCTTCCTGTGGTTAAAGTTATTGGTCATTCAATAAGTAAAAACTGCTGATTGATACTACATGTTTGGTGTCCCAAATAACAGCTTTATCTGCGAAATCTTATCATTCTAACCGTATTCAAATTATAAAAATGTTTATTGGTAGTTATAAACACCGACTCGGCGATGCTCCTTACATATCACTACATACCTTGCCAATGATTTACGCACATGCAGTAGTTTTAAATGCAGTGATATGAACTCCATAAGAGATCCTCTCAAGGAATTGGTAACAGCTGAACAACATTTTACCAAAGTGTTTATGTCATCGATTATTAGTAAATTCTAACCAAGACTGCAACCTATACGAATAATTTAGTATTCGTTACATCATTAATGTCGAATAAAAAGAAACTTGATATCCCTCTCACGAGCAAATGATCCCGAAATATTGCGACACCATTCTCTCATTTCGATTCAGTAGCACAAAACAAATTGGTCCGTTACGTAATTCACGTGAGACGCACGTAATGCGAGAACAAAATCGACATAATACTGGCACATCACACGTCAAAAGAACATTTTACATTTTGTGATTCCACACGGGCGAATGTTGAATATTTGATGACGCTCGTGTGCACGCAGCTTTACTCGTGAATTTATTAATGACATCGATGATTACAGTGGATAATTGTGACAGTGTGAAATTCATGATATTGTATAGCAAAATATATAACGATCTCGTCACGTCCAAACAACAATTCTAGGATGGAACAAATCTTAATTGTTTTTTCCTGAAAAAGAACTCAGTGATACCAAAAACTGTGATATGTGTTTTTATATTTTGTGGAGACGTCATCACGTATTTAGGATTCCGTATAAAATTGCCAAACAAAGCGCTGTTAATGTCACTTTTTCGTTTAGTGTCTGGTATCTGGGCCAGCACAAGAAAATTTATCATCCGAACCAGTACTAAAGCTACATGTATCTACGTAAGGAATTGGGAAAATTCCATACCCTTCTGGGTATTATAACCGGAACTTACATTTATTTATTAAACAAAACACTATCTTTGCGTTTCACAGTCATCAATTAAGCCTATCCATCGATTAAAGCTTGAAACGCAATGCATGTTAACTGTCATTTTTATCATTCAGTTGTTTTATATTGTGTTAGTTAGCTACCCGAAACTTTATTATGACATTCTGAAACGGGCCCTATTAAATTGTTTATTTTTAGTTTCTAATCCTACATCTGCAATGTTTACCCAGAATCGACATGATCCCGGCAGGTAAAGGTTTTTTATACGAAGAAATCGACAGTATGAGACTAATGAACCAAAATCTGTAAGCCAAATTTGGTCAAGAATTCTCATAGAAAAACAATTTCTAAAAATGTAATATCTTTGTGAAGTTGGTATTAAGAGAAACAGTATTAGTAAATCACTTTATTCTCTTTAAACACAGAGTAACCCAAACTATTTTATGTCACACAAATATCTTAACTAAATCCGTTAACTGACTTTTACTTTAAAATTTGAATCTACTTAAATCAGATAACTTTAATTTTCAGCAAACCTAGAATCCATAAATTATATAATATTTAAAAGAGACTACTTAGTCTCGTCGTTACGAAGGCTCGAGCAAAAGTGAGTTCCGCAGCCTTTGCTGCCATTTTTGACGCCACCGCGACGTGAAGTTCGCTGCGAGATTGTTGCACGTTGCTGACGTCACATCCGATTGCATTCGAAAACCCGAGAGCGACAACATCCGGCCGTCCTGTTCACGTGTACGTCCTCGGACATCGTCATGGTCTGATGCAGAAGCTGAAAATAACAGAACATTTAGAATGCTACTGGATAAACAATGTCTTAACCATGCTTCACCATCGTCCACATAACTGCAATAGGGTGCATGACCAAATAGAGCTTGTTATCCCATCGCCAGCCAACATGCTCATAGCAATTATGGTTTGAACTAGTTGATGTTCATCAGAATCAAGCTAGCCGTGTATCACCATAATATCACACCAAACTCACTGTCACAGCGTTCACATCGGATGCCTGTTTCAGTAAGGTCAAAACTATCATAGCATTCGCTTCCAAAATTGTCACGTAGTTGCTTTGGGGTGTTTGATAGATTTGACCTAGCATTCGCTTCCAAAATTGTCACGTAGTTGCTTTGGGGTGTTTGATAGTTTTGACCTAACTGAAACAAGTCTTATGACCATTTTATCTATTTTTATTTTACTGTTCACATCTTTAATCCGTCTGATTATGGAGAATTATTATTCTTACACAGTAAACAATTTGATCATTAAATACCTGACTTCTCTGTGATGACTGCTGACGTACTTAAGACAACATCCGGGCTTACTCTGAGATGCGAATCCTTGGCTTCATGTTTTCGACACAAGCAACACCATCAACGTTTTGATGTCCTTTCAGCTCCCCTGCTACACGCCACCTGATATCTGTCGTGACCCAGAATGTTTGTCACCTGGAATGGACCCTTGTAGAGAGGCATAAGCTTAGTTCTTTGACCATCATTAGAGTGACTTGGAATTTTCAGATCTACGAAGTCTTTAATGAAATACCTAGAGGCACCTTTTCTTTTCGCATGGAAAGATGCCTTATGTAGTTCGGCACCTTTCTTAATATTAATGTCAACTGATTTTCTCAATGTAGTGAACAACAGAATATAGATACAATATTATCATCGTATCTGTATCGCATAGTGATCGCATCGTTATTGATTCTAATTCTATCTATACCCGAAGAAAACCTCACTCGGTACAGCAGACGTGGTTTTGGTAATAATGGAATTTGCCCCGTGCTATATAATAATCACACGCTGGTCCCACTTATTACTAGTGGTGGCTCTCCGAGCTGTAGACTTGGCGAGTATGCCTTAGCATAGTTTAGGATTGAATAAAGGTTCACTGCGCATGCTTTTGGGAAAACGGGTCACAAAATCCAAAAATCTAGATATGTATTGTAAATAATAAATGATTTCGTTAGACTTTTATCTAAGAAAATCAATGACAAGCGGGCCCCAGCGAAAGCTAGTTATATCAGAAATAGGTAGGTAAGTAGTAATTATACAGTAATTTTATATACCTACTCGGTAGTGTATTTATCTTGAATTCATATACTGGCTACAGAAACATCGAAGATAAACGATTGATTATACCAGAGAGAGACTATCACATATAGGCAACTGGCGTGCGTATCAGGGACATTGCCATTAAATTAAGCGCAGGGTCCATACTTTCAACACGTTATAATGTATATCTCCGACAAAAAAAATATGGACTTATGAAACCTGTTCACAAAATTTCGTGAGAATCGGTTGAGAAATGCGACCTGTAGAGGAGTGCAACTGGACATACGAAAGCATTTTTTGTGTTAGCTAAAGCAGAGACGCTTTGCTCGAACCGAGTTCTCGCTCGGTCAATTATTATTGTCAGCATCGATAGTACGTAAAAATGGTCTAGAATGGTCTGATTATAGCGTTCCACTTGATCGTTTGGACACGGTACAGCCGCCCGTGGCAATTATGTGAGCCCTGATATTCCAATCTTTGCAACAATTTTGAAATGAACGCGCTACCTGCATCGCATACTAAACGAATTGGATTCCCAAACACTAAAAATGTTATTAATTTCATTACTTACAACCTGATTTACAGCCGAAATAAACACAAATTTGGTATATGAGTACCATTACTAAAAGGTAGCTATTACTCTAGGTGGTTTTAACGAAAAGATCACGGTGATCCAGGTGAAATGTGTACTGGCATGGCCTGGCGTGAATATTTTTGGAAATAAGTACAATTAAGGCAATTTTTAGTTATTAGTAACCTAAGTTTTCTTAAGGCAAGCCTTAAGAAAACGGTTACTAATAACTTCCAATACTTCAGATCCGTTCGACAGTACTGTCCACTGCAAAATGGCCTACGTCATCGTGGATTGCGCGAATAACATTCCATATGCATTTCGCAGTCACCCAGACACTAACCATCGTCTTCCAAGTGCAGTATTATTATTATTATTTTGTTTAGGCATAGAAATCATTTTCAACATCCTTTTCGGCTTTGGTTTTCGGTTTCCATTTACAGGCAGCGTCTAAGTGTCCTAATGTATTACACGAAGAACATCTGACGCTATCTTTGATAGTGCAGTTGTACCTTTAGTGTCAGTCCAACAGTGTTCAGTGTTTGGTATAAAGATAGTATAGGAAGGAGAAGCCTCCTGCTAACTAGCACATTTACTTGATGTAATGAGATAGTTTGTGATTTAATTGACGAGAAGTATGTTTTAGTGAAGTTTTTTTTTTTTTTTTTGAGAATGTTCCTAAGTTTTATCATGTAAAAACGATGCTAGTTCGACGCAATCCTGGAAAGTTCCTGCTTCCGCAGCAACGCTAATATCCGTATTACCGATTGATCCTACTATGGTGGATATTATATCCCGTTCCCGAAAACCTAGCTGTAATCTACTTTAGATTTTTGTTAAAAATAAAATTCATACAAAGATTGATTTAGTAAAGGATTTGTATCAAGCAACTCCTTGAACAATATAAACATATTGCATTTTATTACAAAATTACAAATTTACGAGAGAAAAAATTATAGTCATGTGCGGGATTCGAACCCGCGTCCATCCACCCCTTTAGCCGGGGTATGCTCTAACCAATTGAGCTAACATGACACAATGACTCATAACTGTAATTCTTGCTCTCGTTCTTCATGCAACCATCGTATTGGGATGGAGCGACACCTATAGTTCAACTTGCGTTGTACTACAAACAAGACCATGAAGAACGAGAGCAAGAATTACAGTTATGAGTCATTGTGTCATGTTAGCTCAATTGGTTAGAGCATACCCCGGCTAAAGGGGTGGATGGACGCGGGTTCGAATCCCGCACATGACTATAATTTTTTCTCTCGTAAATTTGTAATTTTGTAATGTAATTCGCCTAGCAGGCGTCATTGCAAACTTAACAATATTAAAATTATAAGGTTGCGTCATCATTTACAAGTTTAAAACCAATTGCAAAATTGGTCTTGTTTGTAGTACAACGCAAGTTGAACTATAGGTGTCGCTCCATCCCAATACGATGGTTGCATGAAGAACGAGAGCAAGAATTACAGTTATGAGTCATTGTGTCATGTTAGCTCAATTGGTTAGAGCATACCCCGGCTAAAGGGGTGGATGGACGCGGGTTCGAATCCCGCACATGACTATAATTTTTTCTCTCGTAAATTTGTAATTTTGTAATGTAATTCGCCTAGCAGGCGTCATTGCAAACTTAACAATATTAAAATTATAAGGTTGCGTCATCATTTACAAGTTTAAAACCAATTGCAAAATTGGTCTTGTTTGTAGTACAACGCAAGTTGAACTATAGGTGTCGCTCCATCCCAATACGATGGTTGCATGAAGAACGAGAGCAAGAATTACAGTTATGAGTCATTGTGTCATGTTAGCTCAATTGGTTAGAGCATACCCCGGCTAAAGGGGTGGATGGACGCGGGTTCGAATCCCGCACATGACTATAATTTTTTTCTCTCGTAAATTTGTAATTTTGTAATGTAATTCGCCTAGCAGGCGTCATTGCAAACTTAACAATATTAAAATTATAAGGTTGCGTCATCATTTACAAGTTTAAAACCAATTGCAAAATTGGTCTTGTTTGTAGTACAACGCAAGTTGAACTATAGGTGTCGCTCCATCCCAATACGATGGTTGCATGAAGAACGAGAGCAAGAATTACAGTTATGAGTCATTGTGTCATGTTAGCTCAATTGGTTAGAGCATACCCCGGCTAAAGGGGTGGATGGACGCGGGTTCGAATCCCGCACATGACTATAATTTTTTCTCTCGTAAATTTGTAATTTTGTAACGTAATTCGCCTAGCAGGCGTCATTGCAAACTTAACAATATTAAAAATATTGCATTTTACTTGAAACGCATTAGATAATGCATCACTTGTTTCCACTTCCACGAGGTCCACCTTGTATCGTTCTTTTGCAACGAGTCTAGCTATGTGCTCTCGGTATTACGTAGTTTTTGTAACGCCTGATATTTTACCATATTATCGGACCATCCAAAAGAACGAGCACTGACCTCTACAACATTAATCTACATAATATCTACATTGTCTACGAGTGGGTCAAAGTCAGGGATCACTGACGGTGTAACGACATTCCGACTCACAGTTGGCGATCCTGTACCATGTCATCTGCGCCGCCATCCGTCATCTTCACTGCTACTGGAGCTAGATGTACTTGAGACCGATGATCGCTCCCTTCTTGATCTTCGTCTCCGACTACGTAGCATTTTGTGACCGCGTAGAACAATCCAAACTTCTGATAAGAGACAAACAGTATTAGCAAATCACTTTATTCTCTTTAAACACAGAGTAACCCAAACTATTTTATGTCACACAAATATCTTAACTAAATCCGTTAACTGACTTTTACTTTAAACTTTGAATCTACTTAAATCAGATAACTTTAATTTTCAGCAAACCTAGAATCCATAAATTATATAATATTTGAAAGAGACTACTTAGTCTTGTCGTTACGAAGGCTCGAGCAAAAGTGAGTCCCGCAGCCTTTGCCGCCATTTTTGATGCCACCGCGACGTGAAGTTCGCTGCGAGATTGTTGCACGTTGCTGACGTCACATCCGATTGCGTTCGAAAACCCTAGAGCGACAACAGTATATTGTATCGTAGCAAAATTACTACTTTTAATATTGTTAAGTTTGCAATAACGCTTGCTAAGCGAATTACATTACAAAATTACAAATTACACTGTAATTTTGTCATGTAATCCGCGGAGCAGGCGTTATCGCAAACAAAAATGTTAAAATTATAGGGTTGCGTCATCGTTAAATAGTTTAATACTAATTACAAAAATTAGTCTTGTTTGTAAGTTGACTGTTCAACTAGGTATAGGTGTCGCTACATCACGATTCTTTGGTTTAGAACGAGAAGACAAATTAGAGTTATGGGTTGGGTCATATGTCATGTTGGCTTAGCAGTCAGAGCATACCCGGTAATTTAACCGCGGAGCATGCGTTATCGCAAAAATAAAAATATTATTATTATTATTTCACATTTATTTCAGATAATCAATCCATATAGTGTTAGTAATATAAACAGAATAATGTTAGTTTTATTAAAAAAAGGTTATTATTTCCTCAAACAATATTTAAATATGTTATTCGATGTACAGTACAGACTTTTTGTACTTTTCCTCATTTCATGATGAGTTTAGATACACAATATAAATATTTAAAAAGCACTTTCATATCAATCTGTTTACTTTACAGAGCTCCCTGGATTAAGGTTGACAACAAACTTGTTAAATTAATTACTCAAACTGTAATCTAAGAGCTAAGTCGCTAAAACAGAATTAGAACCAAAATAAACTAAATCTAAGAATTGGTTAGTCGTTTTAATTAAATTTTACATCTGTTTGTACAATTCAAAAGATTTAAGTTTGTGTCTTGATTGCTACTTTAACCTTTAGATTGTTTAGAATAAACTGGATCTCTTTGTTTATCTATACCTATTAAAACATTTAGATTAAGATAGAGATCTTAACGAATCAGTGGAAGTCTTTCAAGCCACGTGTAAAATGGAACAAAAAAGAAATGCTCCGTTTTTTAATAAACCTAATACTACAGTATTACCAAATATTAATACTTTTTTTTTAATGGGATTACCGATCGGGCGGCTCACCTGATGGTAAGTGAACGCCGTCGACCAGAGGTATCGAGCATGCGTTGCCAGCCTTTAAGGAGGGAATAAGCTCTTTTCTTGAATTCTCCTAAGTGGTATCTGTACGGAAATACTTCACCTGGCAGCTGGTTCCATAATGTGGCAGTGCGAGGTAGAAAATGCCGTGAAAATCGCAAGGTTGTGGACTTCCAGACTTGGACATGAAATTGATGAAACATCATGCTTTGTCGGGAAGTCCAATGGCGAAATTGAGCTGCAGGTAGTAAAACGAACAGTTCCTCAGAACACTCCCCATTATACATACGGTAAAAGATACAGAGTGATCTGACATCTCTACGCAGTGCCAAAGGGTTGAGCCGACCAGAAAGAAAGAAAAAAAAGTATAAACAAAAAGAACTTAGTCCTAGTGAAATATAACTTATCTACCTTAGACTTAACAGACCTGCAAATCAACACTGTTTGGAGTTGGATCTATTTAAAACAAGCTAGTTAGTATTTTGAAATTTCCATATACAATGTAATATGTTAATGTTGTTTTTGAATGAGTTGTTACGAAGCGGAACCCTAATAAACGAGGCACAGCTCGTTCAAATACACCAACAAGATTCGATGGTCTTGTTACAAAAACATCGTGACTTATTTAAAGAAAAGTGACGCTTCGTGTCGCTCGCGGCAACGATGTGGTCGAAACTATAGTAGGAATTATCTGGCATATCTACATCCCGTATTTATCTTCAAAAATAAGATTTAGATGTCAAAAATATCACAAGATTTTTTTGCTATTTTTAGTCATAATAACAGTTAAGATCTGACACTTAAAAGCAATAAGAACATACTTAAGGATTTCATATTCATTTGATATGTTTGTTGTTTGGTTCAGATACCTTGGAAAAGGATTTATCGGTGGTGCGTGGTTACTGCACTGGTTGTGGCGTGGCCCACACCTGCTATTCCATGCTGTAATTTCCCTAGTGGACTGGTTTATTTTTTAGTGGACATTTCGTACTACCTACGGTAAACGCATTGACTGACTTTTGTCCTATTAGCCTACTTATTGCAGTTTTCTGGGAATACCACCTAGCTACCCCCCTCAAGTAGAAAATCTGTAGCCAAGCACCTAACAGTGTGTTCCGGCAGCTGTCCTTGAGAGCTAGTAATTCTAGGTTAACCTGATCAATATCTTCGACCACATCATCACTTACCATCAGGTGAGAAAATGGTCAAAGGTATATAAGCCTAAAAGACATAAAAAATAAAAAAATGTCGCAAAATTTTTGTCTAACATTTTTATTGAACTTTACATAGTTATACAGGTTTATAAAAGTTTAAGTCTATTATCATCACAAATTTGTAGCTGAATCCTATCTTCCTGAAGGATTATTTTTAGAATTAATATTATATTTAGGTTTTGCATGGTGATAAGGCATTTTGCGAAGTTTGTATTTTGGTCAGTAACCACCCTCAACTATAAAATCTATTGCTAATCATCAAGCGGTGTGTTCTCACAGCTGGAGATCCAGCAATTCTAGGCTAGTCTGTATATCTTCGACCGAATCATCAGGTGAGGTAGTGGTCAAAGACAAGCCCATTAACAATAAAAAAATGAGGACGTTAAAATTACAAAGAGCATAGTTATGCGCCTAATGTACATTCACACACAATTTCACGTTGACGTCGTGAACCATTTAAAATAGGAAGGATAACAAATATGACATCATTTTCTTTTAACAATGTACTAAATTTGTCGTAAATATAAAAGTCTATAAATGCAACAAAAATATCCCAGTCCCAAGGGAAATCACACCGATGGATGGCTAGCAGGAGGCTACGTCTGCCCACGACCACGGACCTCGGATAATATGTCCTTGTCCACGGATGTCCGCAGCAGGCTTTCACGGGACGTGCGACAAGCGTGAAGAGCAGGCGGGACTGAAATGCCGCTGGAATTCAGGGTGAAACTGTGGTAATATAATTCTCAATGAAACTTAAGATAAGTTCAGTGTAAGCCGCTTCTATGTAATATTTTGTATATCAGTTCTATGGACGCCTATGTTATATAAAATATCTACAGTATTTAAAAAAATGCGGTTGGATTTTTAATCAGACATGATACATTGACGACTCGATAGATAATACTTTTTATATCTCTATGGATACAAAAGAATGAGTTACTTCACAGACTGAAACACAGACAAGTACCTACTTGTGTTTGAAGGATGTGGGTTCCTTCCATTTGTTGGATATCGTACCCAATGAGCTCTATTGACAATGTCACTCTACTTTTTTATTCGTCTGTTCATCTATCACGGATCTCTAGTTCGTAAACATGCATACAATAAGTGGTATGCATTGCATACAATAATTTCAGACATCTTGTGTGAAAATTCAGAAGAATTTCTAAATATTTAATTTAAAATTAACCCGTGGAGTGCCGCGTTAGAATTGCACCTCCCCATTTCATCTCGTGTGGGTGCCGTAAAAGTCGACTAAGGAAAAATACTACAAGGTGGGCAGCAGCGCATTCTTAAGAACTATGCCATCTTGCACTGCGATCCCCAAGCCGCCTGCCAAGCGTGCGGATTATGGCTAATACCCCCAAAAGATCTTACCACCAAAAGTTCATAATGATGCATATTTAGTTATACATGAGCGACATTATAATATAACACACATAATGATACTACTTATATAGGCGTATGATACTGGTATACCGCATACTTATTACGGGTATACCTTTACGACCAAAACAATTAGTCGACTAACATAACCACACAACAATTTGTTAAAATTAACCGTAAGCGTTGGCCGTAAAATTAACGTTATAATTATGAAAGCGTCGAAAATACCACCTAACGTTATATTTTAGGGTTATGCCCTCTGAGGTGGTCCCGAATCGCTATGTAACGGATAGCCAGAGGTCGTGGATTCGATTCCCAGGGGGGAGTAAAATACAGTCGGAGCCTCGTATGCTCCGTTTGGGACCCAGGGATTTTTATTGGACAAATATAATTATTATGAGGCAGGGACGAATTGATCTCTATTTTTATGTAGAAATGACCTGGGGAATCTTAGTTTTGTACAAGATGTATTAGAGACTGGATTAAACTTTTCTCAGTTACTGTGCTCACTCCAAAAATGTATTGTCTTGCCTACTGCTTATATATACTGAAGATATATACTTGTGACAGCATATAAAACATATCTATTGAGCAATTCTATTCAACGTTAATATAAGTAGAGATAAAAAAGAAACAGACAAAGAAACAAAACATGAATAAAAAAATGCACGCTGCATGTAGCGACGACGACTTTAGTTTCAAATCAATTTTAGTTTCATCAAAATTCGTTTATTGCCACACAAAAAGATATATATATAGATAGAAACAACCATGACAGCTAAAGTTTGTCCGAAACGCACAAATATTAGAGGAAACATTGACGTAAAATAAACGAGACAAGGTCAAATCAGGCGACGTCTCCTGATAGTCTCAGAACGTATGTGCCTGATGTGTTCCTGTCTTTGTCATTGACTAAAACGTATCCTATACAATGGAAGTGTAGCTGTATTGTGTACTACAAGCTTGTGTTAAATGTTCGCCACATGATATTATCGTGACCTTAGAGCGTACGCTATCTACCTTTTTTTATTTAAGTCCACGAGGAAACTATTCACATAAATACGATTACCCGATTTAAAAATTTTCAAAATGGATTTGTTGCAATAATAGATCACATTTTAGCGAAATTAGAATTGAAAATTCATAATCGTTGAGTTCTAAAAATATATTTTGAAACAGCTACTTTTGTTTTTTTCTCTCCTATGAATGAAGGAATTGTGAAAAACATTCAAATTAAAATTTAATTTATTTGCAAGATTATGAATAAGTATACAATACAATATAAGTTATTAGTAAACAGCAACAGATCTTCACACACCGCCATGTTTGGTATGCATAAGTATACCTAACCTTGCTTATAAACTAGAACTTACTTATATATTCTACCAGAGCTCATGAAAGGTATCAAGATACATAAATTACATTTTAATCATGTTCTTAATATATTAAAATAACTATTTACATGTCATATCAGGAATCGTTATTAATAAACATTTCAGTCAAAGCGTCCGTACTGTACTGTTTCAGCTGGATTGGTCACTGCTGAACACAGACTCCCCTATTAAGTGGGGATTTGGCACAATGCCCACGCTTGGCAGACGTTCTTAGGGATCGCAGTTTAAGATATCAGTTCCTCAGAAGGCGCTGCTGCCCTTAGGGTAGCAATGGATGGGGAATATTTTATATAAATCCCAATAATGATCCTCTGATGAGCAGTTCATAATCAAAATGATAAAGGGAATCGCCAAAACACTGGTAATGTGTGCATCGACTGTGTATGTCAATTATGTCACAAGAAAAAAAGAGGTGCACTAATCCGTACACCTCTTACATTTACTTCACATTAAACTCATATATATAAATATAATATGTCTCTGGCAGTTCTAATTATCTAACTAGTCAAGTATAAATGAACATCAAAATGTAATTTTGCCTATCCTCAACCACGCGTCTAATCGTGACAAGAAATTAATGCAGTTCGATTGAAACGTCGAGGTTAGCCAAAATCAATTTTGATGTAGATTTGTGGGCAAAACGTATAACGTATAACGTAAACGTATATACCCATTAGTGACTTATAAACGACGACTGTATTAATTATTTTTATTCCAGGTCTGAACTTATTGCTGGTAAGAGCAATAGCTTAAAAAATAAAGACTACTCACGCTACGGGTAGTTTTCTTTGTTTTGTTTTGGTATTAGTTATACTCGTTCCCGCTCGATAGTAGACGCCCACTGATGAAATTAAGCACATTCAGTGTTTAATTTCATCAGTGTCTCGATGAGGTATTCTAAATTAGTTATATGACATAAGATCCCATACGACGGTTAAAGAACAATAGGAAAAATAAGAGTTATGAGTTATGACTCATGACATAGGTATGTGTCATGTTAGCTTAAACGGTCAGAGCATGCCCCGGCTGGGAGGATGGCGCGGGTTGGAATGCTGCAATTTTTTTTCTCTTGTAATTTTGAATGCTATATTCGTTATTAAGCAACATCCGCTGTGCTCATGACTTGGATCGGTGACCGTTAGTAGCATTACCACTGGGTGCTCCCGTGCTTCGGAGTGTACGCTAATCTGTCCCGGTTGTTGTCTTAGTATGATAGTTGTTATCACAGAAAAGAGGAAATAGTATTTTATATCTCTATGGTTGTTATAGCATATAAAGTTTGTATATTCCATGGAAGTAATAAGTACTACGTACAATAGTACTTATTACTTCCATGGTATATTCATATTCATATTCATTTATTGGTAATAATTGATTACAAGTCAAATATTTGCGTTACATAAACATAATATTATAGGTAAGTATATTAAATAAGTATAAAATAATCATTAATACATTTAACCATTATCTGCTCACATTTATAAATGCGAAACTCATATAACTTGTCAATAAAAAAATTAAAATACAAATGTAAATCACAATGTCAAAAATAAAAATCAAATTCATAGAAATAGGTAAAATTAAATCCTGATCATCATAACGATAAATTATGAAATTGGTAAAAATATGTCAACATGGTACAATTTAAACTATTATAAAGAGTATGAAAAATGCGAGTTATAAAGGTCAAAATGAGAAAAAAGATTAAATAAAAATGTCAAAATAAAATAAGTAGAAATTGTTTATATGAAATATACAACCTTTATGGTTGCCTGACTAGCTACTACCTTCAATTAGAAAATCACTTCAATTAGAAGTCACTAAGCACGTAACAATGTATTCCTGCAGCTGTCTTTGAGAGCCACCTCCCATTATAGGCTACGCCTGTTTATCACCTTCAACCATATCATCAAAAATCAGGTGAGATTGGGTGACAGAGGTTAGGCCATTAAAGTATATATCCTTTGTTGTTTATCATAAATATCAACTCTATTTCATCGCAAGTACCAAACAAATCCAATAAAGTGATCTAGGTTCATCATAATCGCTAAGCATTTCATAACAAATGACGAAATCACAAAGGTTTCCACATGGCTGGAACATTCCAATAAATTCAACCAATATCTTGCCAACCCCTTATTCTATCAGTTTATATTGCCAATACAGGTTATCGTGGATGTTTTTATATATTTTAGTTTTATTTTTATTACGCTACTTCTTGATAGCTTTAGCACTGAAAATCGTAATTAAAAAGAATTCGTGATAACTCTGTGATGAGAAACATGATTATTTTGTTTTTATACTTTTTTTATGCTTGATAGGTTAGCCTTTGACCGCTATCTCACCTGAAGGTAAGTGATGATACCTATACACTAATACTATAAGGCGAAAAGATTTGTATTTTTGTATGTAACAAATAAACTTAAAAACAACTGAACCGATTTGAAAATTCTTTGACCATTAGAATCTTACATTATCCCAGATAAACATAGGCAATAGAATATTTTCCAAAAATTTCTCATTTTTTTTAAATACCCGTGCAAAGCCGGGGTTGGACGCTAGTTTATACGTAAAAGTAACAAAAAGTTGAAAAAATACTGGTGTAACAATAATCCCAATATCTTTGAAATAGAATTATTGGTATATATTTTACTTAGCTATATTGTGCTGACAAAGATTAGGTAGCAGTTACTATATAATTAAAGCACGCCCACGGCGATGTGACGTCATGTCGCCATACGCCGATGTTGTAACTACTAAATAAAAATGTTGATGAAATAGTTTATGAAGTTCTTAAATTCATTAGTTTTTAATATTTTTAATATATTTATATATCACATTTTTTATTCCGTAATAGAACGCATTCATACTCACATCTTTCTCATTATAAAATTAGATCAAAATATATTATTGAGAATCCATTTATATACTATGAACCATATATATACAATATATATATATATATATATCCATATATACAACAAAAAAAAATTATATACTAGAATTAAGTGGTCTAACAACGGACACGCCTGAATTCGTATCCAGCAGACATGTGCGAGTCCTGAATTCACCCCCGCGTCACAGATTATATAGAAGTAACCTTATACCTAGTTACCTTAGCTACGAAAGGTCGGCCGAGGTGAGACAAGGTGAATTTAAGTGATTTATGTAGGCAAACACTTATAAACAATATCTCAATGTGATTACCATTAATTTTGTTTGACGCATACAAATGCTGCTTGCTGCTACATTGACAATGTTTGCTGGTTATCAACTACTTTAGTTACTTAGTTTAGTACTTTATCTTCTTCAAAAATGTTAAGGCTGCGTCTTCACCAGATTTCTACTATTTTGTCAAAACATGATGTAAATGCGCTTTAAGTAGATCTAACTTATTTGGAAGACTATTATCACCTCCATAAGTTTGAACTTAATCCAAGTGCTCTGTTATTTATTACCTTCACTCGAAAGCATACTGTCATTTCCACAAGCTATACTTTATAAGGACAAACTATATTGTGTAGGTACCAAGATACCAAAGTACTGTTCTACATCCATGTTGATACAATGGTTAGTAGGGCTTCGAAATCACTGGGATCCATTACGCGTCTTTATAAGAGCTTTATGAATATCAAGACCATTGTTGACCAAAATTGTTTATTGTACGTTTGTTAGGAGTCATCTTGAGCCTCCCAAATATGGAGCCCTTGCTATATTAAAAATATATACCGTATTTAAAGTATCAAAAACGTTTCTTGAGATACCTATATTCTAAACTAAAGATACCCTATAATTCTCATTATTACACTGACCTCTGCAAAAAAATGCACTTCTTGTCACTTGAAAAGAGTCATGATATTGCCAATTACTTATAAATTTTGAACATCGATTGCCCTTACCTACTTAGCAAATTATTCGTCGTATAATAAATAGTTCACGTAAAATTCTTAGATTTAATCAAACACTCAGATTCCTGATGTCACCACCAAGTATAGACAGAATTTAACTATTGTACGAGTGAGTGAATCTTTAAACCGATACACTCAGTTATTGGACAAAGATCTATTTCTATACAAGTATTCCTAAGGTAAAGAGGTGCATAACTCTAAGCTACTTTAATACTTAGCTACGTTTTATACGTGTATTTCTCTTAGAATAGTGACTACAAGTTTTTTAATAAATATTATTAATGTGCAGGTTTTTGGTTAACTTGGTGACTTATACAGTGCTGCATAAATTCCATAAGGTAAGTCTCTTTCAGTGCAAACCTGTAATTGGCTTTCTGTTTTATTCACTCAATAGCTTTGCGGCCGCAGCTCCGCCCGCGCGTATTTAGGTTATCGCCCAAAATCATTAACCTCTTTTTGCACAGTTGGATAAAAACTATCCTATGTCCTTTCCCGGGTCTAAAACTATTTCCATGCCAAATTTTATCGTAATCGGTCCAGTAGTTTTCAAGTTTATTTGTTGCATAAAAATACATTTAAAAATAAAATTCTAATCGTTACAGCATTGTTGTAGGATATTTAGGGCCGCCTGGCTAGCTACCACCCTCAAGTAGAAAATTTGTCGCAAAGCACCTAACGGTGTGTTCCGGTAGCTGTCCTAGAGAGCCAGTATTACTCGGTTAGCCTGAAGAACATCTTCGACCACATACATTATTATCATAAATTAATAAAAAAAATTACTATAAATTATTATCATCAGTTGAGATAGTGGTCAAAGGCTAACCATATCAAACAAAAAAAATATACAAATATTTCCTCTTTATATTATAAGTATATTATATATGATATAGCTTGTTATAGATAGCTGTTGATTTTCAAATAATATATATAGGTAAATCAGCGGTGCGAAGACGCGTGGCGAAGCTTTGAACGGTGTGACTTTTTTCACTAGAGATATATATATTCGATGAATGGCGAACAAATCGCTGAGCTTGCCTCTTTTTTTTTGGCCTCTATTAGTGCCATTTAACGTTTGATATTTGTTTTATTTATTTGTGAAATTTGTTATGTACTGTATCAGCCGGATTGCCTCCTGCTGAATACAATCTCCCCCATTTAGGGGAAATTCCATAATCCCCACGCTTGGCAGGCGTCTTGGGAAATATCAGTTGTTCAGAAAGCGATGCTGTCCATTCGGTATTTTGCCATTAATCGCCTCTCACGACACCCTCAGGTAGAAATGGGGAGGTGACATTCTAACCGTTCTTTACGAAGCGTTCGTAGCGAAGTTTGCTTAACCATTCTGAATCGATCACCAAAGTTAAGCAACGTCCGCCGCGGTCATGAGTTGGATGGGTGACTGCTGGTGACATTATTACTGAGCGCTTCCGTGCTTCGGAGGGCACGTTAAGCCGTCGGTCCCGGTCGTTGTCTTAGGATGGCAGTCGTTACAGCATGGTGGTAGGGCACTTTGCGAATGGGCATTCGCAAAGTGCGAATGCCCATTCGCAAATTGCCTGGCTAGCTACCACCCTCAAGTTGAAAATCTGTCGCCAAGCACCTAACGGTGTGTTCCGGCAGCTGTCCTTGAGAGCCAGTAATTCTAGGTTAGCCTGAACAACATCTTCGACCACATCATCACTTACCATCAGGTGAGATAGTGGTCAAAGGCTAACCTATCAAGCATAAAAAAAAAAAAAATAACCCGGCATGATAAATATGTTATGTTAAATATTATTATATTCCATTGAGATCTAAAAACTTCAAAAGGCGAGTCGATATCTTGTAATTTGAATCTTTATCTAAGCAATTGAAATAAATTACATTTTCATCTCATAAAAGCGTTTAGAACAAATTGCTTGTTAGCCAAAAGCTTGTCTACGCAAAGACTATAAATTATTAAACACTTTGCTACCTACGTAAATTACGTAATCTTGCTACATTAAAAATCAATTTATCAACGTAGACTCGTTTTAATACAATATTAAGTAATGTTATCAGAATGTTTTTATTTTATTCATAAAGTTTTTTAAGGATTCCATAACCAAAGGTTAAATCGCAGCACTTTTTTATACTGAACTGGGTAGCACTTGACCACTATCTCACCTGATGTTAAGTGATGATGCGATCGATGATGGAGCGCGCTTAACCAGAACTTCACTCGCGTTTTCAAGACCCCCATATTGTACTTAACCGGAAGTACAGACTCTGGCATGGTATTCCATTCCCTTGCAGTTCGTATGATAAACGAAGACGCAAATCGCTTCGTTCGGGTAAATGGAATATCAACCATATAGCGGTGGCGCTTCTGAGTATCCCTGAATGTCCGGTTATAGAATGGGAATGGCGGAATCAAATCATGCAGTTCCGTGGCACACACTCCGAAATGTATCCGTAAAAAAATCGATAAACGAGCGACTATTAATAAAATACTGCGTGTATCCATCGATATATTCATAAAAAATGTGTAAGTCAAGCTAAAAAACAGAAGAATTCAAAGCCTATCCGCAGCGGGAGATGTTTAAAAAGCGTACCGTGCAGCGCATCAACAATACCTTGACGCGACCAATCGGATGCGATAATTTCTTAGTGTCAAATCAATTAGCCAATCCAATTGAATTTGAATACTGTGCAAGTCAATTTTAAACTTGATGAGTCCGAAATCAAAGCGGTAACTGTATCAGAGTTACACTTTTATCCATACGTTTGTCATGGACCTAGGTCTAGCTAGAGGTTCCGCAATGATTTACATATCTGGAAGCATTAACATATCCTATACACTGCGTGTAACCACTTAGAGATAATTGAGAAGTATACTAATTTGTGTATGTATACATCTGTGATAATATATGAGAGGCCTTCATAGGTACGAACCCTAAATAGTGATCTCACTAATTGTTTATTTTCAAAGTAAATATACAACTAAATATTCGGTGAATATTTCAAGTTTCTACCTGTTTTCATTATTATTATTTTTAGCAAATATATGGCGAAAACCTCTTTTATTGTATATATTAACCCCTTAACTATTTGTTTTATTTTAATAAATTATATTTAAAGAGAACATAAAACTAAATATTCTGTGAATAGTTAAAGCGTCTACCAGTCACCGTTATTACTATCGAGCAAGAAACAGTAAAAAACATCAAGTTTGTTGTATGGGAGTCCCCTTTAAATATTTATTTTATTTTTAGTATTTGTTGTTATAGCGGCAATAAAAATACATCACCTGTAAAAATTTCTACTGTCTAGCTATTACCGTTCTTGAGATACAGCCTGGTGACAGACGGACAGTGAAGTCTCAGTAATAGATAAAATAAAGCGTCTCTGGGTTGCCAGTTGAAAACAGATGTGATATTGCCGTTGCTATTTACAATATTTGTTGAAATAACGTAGGTGACAGCTAAGATTTTTTCCATTCTCTGGGTGACAGGCGATAGCTTGGGAGAGGCGGTATTGGCCAAGCATTTTTGTCAAAGTGTTACTACCTAACTCTCATACAGTTCCCGCTTTGATTTCGGACTCATCAAGTTCACAATTAACATTACATGAACCATCTTACTAAATTAATTGGTTTACTTAATTAATTTGGCGCTTAGAAATGATCACATCCGATTGTTCGCGTCAAGGTAATGTTGTTGCACCACATGGTACACTTTTTAAACCACGCCCGCCGCGGTAAGGTTATTGCTATTTTTGATCTTGACTTAAATTTCTTTACATATTTATTCTTAGCCAAGGCTCAACTCGCACATGGCCAATTTTATGTTTTATTTTGTATGCTTAGGGCCTGTTTCTGAATGTTCGAGCAAGTTCCGATTATACTATACACAGAACATATTTAATAAATGTTCTGGGTAGTAGAAACGGACCCTAAGGGTCCATTTCAGAATGTCCTAATAAAGTTTCGGGTTGCTATGCAACACATAAAATAACTGAATGATAAAAATGACAGTTAATATGCAGCGCATTTCAAGCTTTAACCGATGGATAGGCTAAATCGATGACTGTGAAACGCAAAGATAGTTTTTTGTTTAATAAATATGTTCTGGGTAGTATAACCGGAACTTACTCGAATATTCTGAAACAGGCCCTTAGTCTTGAATTTAAACTTTTAAATTGTGTGTTTTTAGGATTCGGAGATAGTTTATTTTAATAACATTTAAGTTTAGACAGTATATGACAAATGTCACTGTAAGATTGATCTTTTAATGTTTAAAGATTCGATTTCAAGGCTCTTGTTTCTCTTTCATCTTAAATTCAATTGATATTCATATTTCAATCTCATTTTCGGTGTTCTATATTTTACGACTTACGAGATAAGAACTTATTTAATATTACCATAAGGCGGCTTCGCTATATAATCCAGAATTTCTCCTTCTTCAATATATTATTCAAGGTTGTATTATTACCTGATACGTGGTTTATGATACGTGCACGATGTTAGAAGTTCTTGGAATCCGTAAATAATTGAATGAAATAAAGAGATTGGCCGATTAGATGTTAAAGTGGGAACATTTTGTTTCCATTTATAACTGATAGGCTAGCCTTTGACCACTATCTTTCCGGATGACAAGTGATTGAAAACGTTGTTCAGGCTGACCTAGAATTAAAGGTTCTCAAGGACAGCTGCTGGAACACGCCGTTAAGTGCTCGGCGACAGTTTATTACTTGAGGGTAGCTAGCCAGGCAAGTATTCGCAAATGCGAATACTTATTCATAATAATATTGATATAATGATTTTTTTATACATTTGAAAGCTGGTGCTTGTCATGTGCTTCTAGTTAAATTTGAGTGAGATCTGACGTGTAGTATTTAAGTTATCTTTATTAACGCGTATTTTATGTGTAAAGGTAGTTGTTTTTTTTATTAAAATTGCTTGATCTTACAACGCTATAATATTTTTTTTCATCGCATACAAATGAAACAGAAAATATTTTGTGTTGATGATTTTAATTCTCACGTTATATAAGTGAGTTCCATACTTTTCTTGATAACTATAGCTGAAGATGCACGGTTTTGGACGTTTGTGAGAATCCCTGACGGCTTGTGATTGTGGAGACTTCTCTTCGATGTGCTCCCGTTCGTTTGTGCGGAGCTGGTCGGTCTTTCATCGCAAGTTTGCTTCCCAGCACCAGCTGGTACTTTTGTCTGTTTAGGAGGAGTTGGTTCTTGGTTACGAAAAGTGGTGGTGCGGGACTGTGGTGATCTTTGCTCAGCTTGCTGCAAGAGGACAGTTCGTCGACGTTCCACTGGAAAGTAAACGACATTACATATTTAATACTAGCTTTCCGGGCGCGGCTCCGCCCGCGCGTATGTCGGTTATCGCGCGAAAACATTAACCGCTTTTTGCACAGTCGGATAAAAACTATCCTATGTTTTTTTCCGGGTCTCAAACTATCTCCATACCAAATTTCATTCAAATCGGTCCAGTAGTTTTGGCGTGAAAGCGTAACAGACAGACAGACAGACAGACAGAGTTACTTTCGCATTTATAATATTATATAGTACTGAAGTACTGATTAGTACTGATCATGCCTTTGTGTCCCTGAAGGATTGGCGACGCTAATCCAGACTGCAGTAAATTTAAATTAATTTAGCAAGATAACCTTTCGAGCCGGAGATTGTTGGTCCTGGACCATAAAATACAAAGCGACATTGATGGAAAAATACATTAAACAAAAAATATTTTATCGGTGATTTCCTTCCAACATTACTCTTTGTTTTAGTAAATACTTTAGAGCGTTCGTCTGGAAACCATCTGGGAAGACCTTATTATGACAGACCTAGTACCAGAGAAGACTACATTGAGAAATCGACACATCAATGCAGTTGAAGTCCAGCAATTTTTTTTTCAGATCCGATGAAACTACCATTAGTACAGTGAGAGGAAACCTTGCTTAAGTAAACAGTAAGTTAAAGAAAGTGAAATAAAGTGATAAAACGGACAACTCGCTCGCATGCGCATGATGATAAGCGTCGTTCTGCTCGATACTGCACTGCACTCGTTACTCTGAGACAGTTATTTTGTCTCTTCCGCTCAGTAATTTCACTTGCTACAGTGCTCTTCATGCATATATAGACGCAGTAGTTTGCAAAATACTGCATCGTGGCAAAGGCAGAATATTTGATACTGCGCTGCAGTGTCTGTACCAAAGACTCTTGCTAAACAGACTTTAGTCACACCTTAGTAGACACCTAGTAACAATTTATGTGAAAATTTCAACTGGTTACCTATTACGGTTTAGATGAGCCCTTTAAAGGTAGGAACGGACGGACGGACGCAAAGCGTAGGTTTTGTAAAGGTCCCGTTTTCTCGTACGAAAAATCATAAATTTGATATTAAGAAGTAAATGGTTTTATCTTACTTAATGTTTTTACAGATGGTAAAATTTTTCGAAGGAGCACTACGTAAAAACAAAATATATAGTAAAGTATTGCCACTTTGCCGTTGACGAGACGTTTTTATACAATGTAGAGCCTGGACAGAGATGGTCAGTATGATTATAGAGATAATGACCGAAATGTATCTATACATCCTAAACAGAGGTTTAGGATGTATAGATATATTTCACATGGGTTACATGTTAGAACTCGCATCCACACAACACTTTTCATGAAAAGGGCAAACGGTGGGGAAATTCGCCGTATGAGCAGCATGCCACTGTATTAATGTGAGTGGGGTGTAGCTACACATTGGATTCACCAAAGGGCGCTTTACATTATGGAATGCGCCATATAACTCGGTGAAAACCATGTACTTGAACCTAATTATAGCCGCCAAAACTTGTTGCCATGTGTGCCTCGCTGTTATGTATTCCCTCCAAAGTGACCTTTTTCCTACCCTGCTCCCGCGTTCCTCCTTCCCGTCCTCCCCCCAGTCTTATGCCGACAATCGCCACGCGTGGTGCTGTGCTAAAAATTAGTGAAGTGCACGAATACATCAGTGTGGTGAAAACCTAATACAAATGCCCAGTGAAGTTTATTGAAGTGCGCCGGCTTTGCGCACGCTGGCCCTACCTACGAGAACGTCGACGAGCCGCGGCCGTCTGACCAGTGAAAACCACGAGGAGCAGTTCCAGTGTCCAAGTAAGTCCCTTCCCCCCCTCCCGCCTATTCTGGCGGGTACACTTACGACGTAATTACGTTTATATTGATGAAGCGCTCGTAGCGAAGTTTGCTTAGCCGTTCTTAATCGATCAGCTAAGTTAAGCAACGTCCGCCGCGGTCAGGAGTTGGATGGGTGACCGCTAGTGACATTACTACTGAGCGCTTCCGTGCATCGGTGGGCACGTTAAGCCGTCGGTCCCGGTTGTTGTCTTAAGATAGCAGTCGTTACAGCATGGTGGTAAGGCATTTCCAGTCGGGCGAATGCCCGTCTGGCTAGCTACCATCCTCAAGTAGAAAATTTGTCGCCAAGCACCTATTGGTGTGTTCCGACAGCTGTCCTTGAGAGCTAGCAATTCTAGGCTAGCCTGAATAACATCTTCGACCACATCATCACTTACCATCAGGTGAGATAGTGGTCAAAAGTTAGACTATCAGCAATAAAAAAAATTGGAAAACGTTTCGATGACATTTAACGCCCTGATTGACCTGAAAGCTACCCACGCCCAGCAGGTAAGTATTACTGTATCAGCCGGATTGTCCATTGCTGAACATAGACTCCCCCTCATTATGGGGCGTCAGCGTCTTGGGGATCGGAATGTGAGATATCAGTTCCTCAGAAAGCGATGCTGCCATCTTCTGGTGTGTTTCCCTTAATGGCCTCTTACGACACCTACGGGTAGAGATGAGGGGGTGACTTTCTAGCCCAGCACCACAGGGCAATAAAGCAGGTATCTTTGACAAAAACATTTTCAAGAAGACAAATTTGTAATATGTTCTTTTGTAGTCCTTTTTATTCTTTTATGAGACAAAGCATATTGCACCCACCCTATGTGGGACTGGTGTTGGAGGATGAAGGTGTGCAGAGATACAATAGAAATGTGAATAACATACTTACTAAAACTTCGCATTGCCTGCTCGATCCTCCTTTCGAAGAGAGTTCCGACCAGCAGGAACATGATTACGGCCAGAATTATGGGCACATATGACCACCATTCCATGTGAGGGTTAGGTTACCAGTTAATGGTAAGTTTGGAAAGAAAACGGCCGCATTTGGTGTTTGTTTACCAACTCTTGTAAATTTTAGGTTATATCGGATAGACACATGGATACCATCGTGATTTCATATTAAATGTCACTGTCTAAATGAAAAACAGAGCTTAACGACACTTAAAAAAGTTCAAGTAAGACTCATTGAGATTTGATGCAAATAAAAAAAAGAACGCAATAAAGTTTCAGCGGGAAAATTCTATTTAACTTTAAGTGTTATCAAATAATTGTGTTCTTTTCTTTGTGTAGTAAAATAAGTCAAATTATAATTTAATAGATAATAATTTATTGCACGCACCACTAAAATACAATATAGTAAATACATAATATAAATAAATACGAAGGTTTAAAATTAATGGGCGGCCTTATCACTGAAAGAGATCTTTTCTATGCAACCTTTGCATAGAGAGAATATGGTGAAATCATAAGAATAAATTGTTCGGTATAGTGCATGAATGAAGATAAGTAGTGTTTTTAGGGTTCCGTACCCGGGACCCTATTACTGAGACTTCGCTGTCCGTCCGTCCGTCCATCTGTCACCAGACTGTATCTCAAGAACGGTGATAGCTAGACAGTTGAAATTTTCATAGATGATGTATTTCTGTTGCCGCTATAACAACATATATAAAAAGTTGGCCAAGTGCGAGCCGGACTGAGTTTAAACAAAAGAAGGTTAAAATATGAAGTCTAATGTTGTATAGCTATTGGTACGGAACCCTTTGTGCTCGAGTCCATTTCGCACTTGGCGGATTTTTTTAATGTTATGAAGTATACAGACAAGTAGCCCGCCTGATGAAAAGTGCATGCTGTCGAATACAATTGTAGTTTTAGCATTATAGTTGTGTTCGATTCTACTCTATGAGACTTTAGTTTTTATGTATGGTTTGCCCAATGATTTCTCTTACTACAGTGCTTTTCACGGTCAAACAAAGCCATACTGAATAAATATATATAATTGTATTTTTTATATATATTGTGTATCCAGTACTTTACTAAAACCACAGAACTAAAACTAATATTTTATTTCTGTGGTTCTAGTAAAGTAGTGGCATATTTTACTTATATGTAAACAACAGGGTAAACTCAAGAACTTGTTATAATTGCGAAATAATCGGTGGCTAGACTGGCTAGCTGAAACAACAATAACAAAAGTACGTAGAATTAATGTTGCCAGATGCATTGAACTATTTATCTGTAGTGGAAACTAACTGCTAATGCTTAAATCTGTATTAAATCTCATAGTATCAGCTATCTTTAGAAATATATGAGGTCTGGCGAATGAAATAGTCCCTGAACTTCTTAGAACATATTGTGCTCGGTTATGGCATGATATCAGAACTGATATATGGGTGAGCCTTGTTGCAAGTACATATATAAAACATAGACAGGTAGGTACGTGACGTAACGTTATTGTTGCTGATCGAGGCTATACCTTTTTTTTATTGTGACTGGATAAGCCCGAGGCCCACCTGATGTTAAGCGGATTAACCTCTGCCTATTACAGATGCATTTCGTCACAAGTCACGAAATGCAATGCGCCCGTTACCTTGAGATATAGTTGTTAAGTCTCAAGTGCCTGTAATTTCATATGGTCAAAATTGAGGACCACGGAGCAAAAGCGAGACAAGTCAACTATTCTATAGTTGTGACTTATGCGAAAAAATCTTGTAACATTTAGTATCGTTTATGGGATTAAAAATTATATGCTATGATAAAATATCAATAGTTTCAGGTAAGTATATTTAAAAAGTGTCAAAGGTAAAGAATAAGTAGATGTTAAATAAGAGAATACAAATTTAGCCTCCAACTGTTTAGAGTAGGTAGCCAGGCAGGCATTCAAAATGCCCTACCACCTCTCTCGGCTCTTATATCGCTTGGCAGGTTAGGCAGACAGCAGTGTGTTTTTATTAGGTTCCTTTTAGCGCACGGTAACGGAACTCAAAATATAGTAATTTTTGTACCATAACCTGTTCATAAAATCATCGTCCTATTTTCAATATCTATTAAAGCAAAAGTGAGCAAAAAATTACACGTATATATCTCGCCTAGTTAGAATTCGATTCTCGCAACACTGAACATAAATAATCAACACTGAACAAATCCGGACGAATTCACGGAAAACTGGTTATAGGCGCCGGTAGCCGGATTATGTTAACGGATACTAATTGCTACGTGGATGGAATCGAGATTCATTTACCTATTGCTGTGAAATAAGGATGACGACTGAAAAGAAAATATGGTTTAATTAAGCGTATATTCTATTAAAAGGTAAGGCATCTCAAAGTGCGTGCGATTATAAGGACCGTCGCCACAATTTACTAAGAGTTTACTTAAAGAGAACATTAATTTTAGATAGACATAATACTATGAACTATATACAACACTACAGCTACTACAATAAAAGCATTTAGACACCTATAAGTCATAGCAGACTCATAGGCAGTCCAAATGCTCCAGCCCACTCCCAGTTGGCAGCATGCCCAGCATGCTGGCAGCATTGCCCCGTTGAATTGCAATGCTTATTCGTTGAGCCAAATATGTGCCAGCATTTTGATCACGCGTCGCATCGACCAAGCGCTCAGATAGGTTTTGGAAAATACGATGAGCTCCCGGTCCCCACGGACCCAACGTCTCCACACCAAACGGCTCAAATATGTAACCCATACCGAGGTTAGCATATTTGCGCCGCTTGAGTTGCTCCGCCGAAGTAGCCGCAGCGCCAGCCCTCACGTTGGTTTCAGAAAGATGTGACGGCGCTAAAGTGTCCACGCACGTAGCGTCCCACACTAAGGGCCGTCCTAACTTCCACGGAACCAGAGTCATGCCGTCAGGTCTTTTACCATCGTCACGCATCAGACCATTCGGTTCGAGAATAGCTGGAACATTGGCGCTGGTAAAAGCCCGGCGAATGATATCGTTAAGGCTGGCGTGGCGGGAAATTCGACCAGCACTTCGAGAGCAGGAGAGGCCATGGTGACCGAGTTGATCAACTGCAGTACCACACTGGCAGTGATGTGCAACACAACACCTTGCACCCAAGCGTAGACATTGGTTTTATAAATTAGGTAATAGGTAGATACTTATAAAGGCCATTTCTTCAGTAGGTACGTGACTTTCCACGTGAATTTGATTATCATCTCATCTATAGTTCGGTGGGTTAGAAAAATTGTGTTACGTAAAAATACTTCAGAAAGACTCCAAAAATTTTAAAGATTAAAATGGTAACGTTGTTGTGGAAATTAATCTGACTAGCGAAAAAAGTTTGACCCCTTTCACCTCCCATGATAACGTCATAGACCGCGAAAGAGAGCACTGAAAATGAGTAGTCGCGTGAATGCCATTCAGTGTAACCCGCGATAGCATGAAAATTCCTTAGTTGAAGCACAGAATAAACAATCTAGAGATATAGTCTGGTGACGAAAAAACGGACGGACGAACGGACCGACGGTCGGACGGAGGAACGTCCAGCTAAGTCTCGGTAATAGGGTCCCGTTGTTACCCTTTGGGTACGGAACCCTAAAAAATTAATGATAACAATATTAGGGGGTAAAGTTTATGCAGTGTGTTGCATCTATCATCCCTATCCAAATTTCAATTACACCACTGGATAGCTAAAAAATCAAAGAATTTAATACGCTAGTATTAATATTATAATACTAGCGTAATACATATTATGTAGGGACTGTAAAACAACGCGTGCGGCGGAAAGGGGAGCCCGCCATTTTGAGACGTATTCAATCAAACAAACGGCAGTATCCATAAGATAGCCACACTCCATTTTAAGTGATAACTCTGATATTATTTATTAATACGTAAGTGATAATGTTGTCGCAGATGTTCTTCAGGCTAATCTAGAATTACTGACTCTCAAGGATAGCTGCTGGAGCACACCGTTAAGTATTTAGCGACAGAATTTCTGCTTGAGGGTGTTAGTGTGCCAGGTGGGCATTCGCTAAATGCCCCAGCACCATGCTACAACGACTGCTATCCTAAGACAGCTAGCAGTCATCCAACCATATCATGACCGCGGATTTCTAATTTACTCTTAAAGCTTATAAATCACCGCTGAATATATTATAACAGAATGAGCTTTATAATTTACAAAACGTTAACTAAAATTGGACTTTTAATGTAAGATTATAACTTTACAAATACAATTAAATGTTAAACTAACAGCTTATCACAACAATAAACATTAATTAGGCTCATAATGAAACCTTCGTCTAATTGCTAAAATAACAAGCAGACGCCGCACCGCAGCACAAAATAACAAAATACTCGTGCCCAGCGGCTAATTTCTCGAATTCCACACTAATGTATGTATTTACCACTAACAATACCTAGGTTATATCAGCTAGTTCTGCCCCTGGTCGCAACAAAGCCCGCCATTTTAAGGAAAGGATTTTAATGGCTGCCGTATTTTGGCGGGTAGCGTCCGAAATGAAATTCATTGTGCCCCAAAATGAGTTGCCATTGTTCTGGGCAGATAAAACATGGCAGGAAAATTACGGAGGCCCCGAACGATTGTGTCAGTCATTGAATGCTGGTGTTATACAATATTGTCGGTTTTCGCGCGGTATTTGCGACGCGGCCGGATGTGAAGTGGTTTCGGAGGATGCTTTCGGCGGGCACGGAGGGAGTGTTCGTTATTGGAAGTTTTTGCGGCGGAAAGTCTTTTTCAAAGCTGTATTTTTTGCGAATTTCGAAATGTTACACGGTTAAGTGGTTCATCTGTCGATACTGCTGTCTGAAAGTTTTCCATATATTTTTGTATCTTTTTTCGTTGCAAAACACGAAACGCAACTTTTTATAGATGTAATTTAGAGGTGTTCAAGTGCATTCTAAAAATACTTAAACGTTATCACTACTACTTAAATTTGTACAGTTAAAACAATTTGATATTACAAATCTTAAAGCACCCTCAAATATTACCAAAAACAACCGATCAAATAGACTCATTAAACTACGCAAATTAAAAGTACCTAACAAGCCCATCTTTTGTTATACGCACTTAACTGAAAATATGATCTAATGAAGTCAGATTTCGGAGAACATGATTGAATAAATTAAATTCTGTCATTGGTTGTACAGTAATTTAGAGGATCTTAATAATTTTACGGCGGATTTCCTTCAATCATCGTTCCGTATTTTACAGTTATCTTTTACCGTCAGGTACTAAATCCGTAGCAATAAGGTTATGTTTGTATTAATTATGATCTAGTATCATTTTTCAATAACATATTGCTAAACTCAACTTCCCCTCATTAAGGGAGGAGTTTTCCATAATCTCCAAGCTTGGCGGGCGGCTTGGGGCTTATCCCAGAATAAGATGATAGTTCTTTAGTAGGTGCTGCTGCCCAACTCCTGGTATATTTTCTTTCCTTTTTAAGTGGATAGCAAGGCTAAAGATTGCTGTACCAAGACCACCCTGTTGACATCGCACGGATGATAATAGTTATTTTGGTATGTAAATTTTGACGGTTTGTCGTAGAAATGCCAAAATAAGGGTATTAACCTGGAATTTTATCTTTCCTTCAGTCAAAAGGGTTCAGTCAAAGGTACCGAATTAAAATCAACTTTCCATAAATAGTATACCTAAAAATAGTGAAGACTTGTACAGCATCCTCACAACTAAACCGCGGACCGAAATCGATAATTACTGGTTTAAAAATACATAAACATTCTTTGGCTGCGAGGCGTCTTGTCCTTTGACCATCATCTTTTTTGGTTAGAGCAAATAAATTTGCACCGTAGATAACTTCGACGATGTCGTTGTTGATCCGACCCGACAACATAAAATTTACCAAAGCTGTCAGATGCGCCTCGCCTGCCTTACCAAAACTAAAAGATAAAATCAATTTTAGGTGCTGCGGTCTTTGGTCACCTAGGCCACCACCAGCTGAGCAACTCTGATAGAATGTCTTAGCTCAAACATCTTGTTTCTCTACAGTCATAAAAATGTGAAAAAAAAAACTAAATAATTAAACTGAGGTGATTTAAAACGCATAGCTATTGCAAATGGAAACAGATAATTCTAATAGTTAACTATGAGTCGATCTGCCAGCTTTGTGTTTCTTGTAGCAGAAATATATAAAATCTGATAATTTATTCTAATACCGTGGGTTTGAATCCAGCACATGACTATAAGTTTTCCTATATTAGTAATTTTGTATTGTTATCCGCGGAACATGTGTCATTCCAAAAACATTAAAAACACTATGAATTTATAAAAACTCAAAAATAAGAGCTAATCATATATGTTCCTAGGAGCTTGACCGCTCTTGTGTTTTACAGAAGCTGCAATCACAATAAGATTAATCAACGAAGTGCAACGAAATCTCTCCATCCGTACATATCGACTTACTAATGAAACAAACTGATTCATTGTAGAAGAAGCATCGAGGAAAAACATGACACTGGCAAATGCACAAGACGTGCGAAGCCAAATCACGGCAGGGAAAAAAAAACATTTTAGTTTGGAATCCATATAAAGAGCCGACTCGCAATTTATTCTATTCTAACAAAAGTTCAAAAACCGACTATATCAACCCCCTTGAAGGAAGGATAGTTATAAGAAAATTGTATATAATATGATTATTTTAATTTATAATACATTACCTTTCACATGAAATTATTTAATGGCAATATATTTAAGAAAGTTTTGACTAATTGGCTATTAATTTATTGTTTTAACGATATTAAGGATTATTTAAGTACTAAGTATATCACTGGAAATTAACGTTCTTTAATATTTGCACGTCTGCATGCAGGCTGAATACACTGAACAAATAATATTATTAGTTTAAGACCACATTAATGTATTACTGTATTTTAGCAAACAAAATATTAATTGATTCATTGATTTTTATTTGTTGTTTTTCAACAACAACACAAAACATTGAAAATAAAACTGTTTCTAAGAAAGTGATGAAAACCAAGTTTCTTGAAAGATACCAAATTTTTACGTTGTATATCTTGGAATTGTTTGCTCCTCTATAATAAAACATATTCTGCGAAAAGTTTATCTGTTGATACCTAACATAATTCCATAGATTGCCTTTTAAATGTAAGACAGACTCGAAGAATGGCAGCGGTTAGCCTTTTATTGCATATAGGCTAGCTTTGTCCACTATCTCACCTGATGGTACCTAAGTGATGATGCAGTCAAAGATGTAGTTCACGCTTACCAAGAATTACTGGCTCTCAAGGACAGCTGCCGGAATATATTATCTTGAGGTGATTGGTTACATATTTTCTACTCGAGGGAGGTACCTACCAAGGCTGGCATTCGCAGAGAGTCACCATACTTTGACTGCCATCCCAAGACAGCAACCTGGCGCAATGGCTTAGCACGGAAGATCTCAGTAGTAAATACCATTAACACCGCTTCTATAGTTTGTTGCGACCCAAGCAATATTTTTTTTTTTTATTTTTTTTTTATGCCTGATAGGTTAGCCTTTGAACACTATCTCACCTGATGGTAAGTGATGATGCGGTCGAAGATGTTGTACAGGCTAACCTAGAATTACTGGCTCTCAAGGACAGCTGCCGGAACACACCGTTAGGTGCTTGGCGACAGATTTTCAACTTGAGGGTGGTAGCTAGCCAGGCGGGCATTCGCAAAGTGCCCTACCACCATGTTGTAACGACTGCCATCCTAAGACAACAACCGGGACCGACGGCTTAACGTGCCCTCCGAAGCACGGAAGCGCTCAGTAGTAATGTCACCAGCGGTCACCCATCCAACTCCTGACCGCGGCGGACGTTGCTTAACTTTGCTGATCGATTCAGAATGGCCAAGCAAACTTCGCTACGAGCGCTTTAAAACTACTAATATAATAAATGTATACTAACTTGCATATTAGTATACATTTTTTTTTCTATTATTTTAACATTTTATAACGATATGTAGGAAATATATTTACAAGCTGATAGGAGTCAGATGATTTATAGCTGATGTTTGTTCATATTTAAAATTCAATTAGCCTTCACAACTGATACCCTCTCTTGTTCACACACACACACTAACACAATACACACAGAGCTGAACATACGTCAACACGAATAATATAAGACTATTTATCATTATTTTATTTTTAACCGACTTTAAAATAGGAGGAGGTTCTTAATTCTACAGATTTTTTTTGTATGATTCCTCAGGGTTTTAATATTTTTTTTACATCCGAAAGCTGGTGCTTGTCACGTGGTCCCATATAACTTTGGTGAGATTTGACGAGTACTTAGTATTTGAGTTATCCCTAATAATGTGTATTTTATGTTTTAAGTCATCTTGTTAAAATTTTATTTTATAAGGTCAGGAGATAATTTATTATTTATATTATATATTGCATTGCAAAATTGTATTCGTATAAGCATTAGACTAGTTTTTACTAGTCTAATATAATTTAATGGAATTGGAATATTTTTCTAACATTATTTTTAATGGAAACATCGAGAAGAGCATTGTACGCTGAATCACAGGTGTTCATCACCTTTGGCAATACATGCATTTTATATATAATATCTTTGCATGCATCTATATAATAATAAGTGTAACTTTCTAGCCATATAAGTTTCAACAACTATGTAATTTCTAAATGAACAAATAGTAATAATAATTTTTGCATGGTGGTAGGGCATTTTGCAAATGCCCGCCTGGCTAGCTACCACCCTTAAGTTGAAAATCTGTCGCCAAGCACCTAACGGTGTGTTCTGGCAGCTATCCTTGGTAGCCAGTAATTCTAGGCTAGCCTGAACAACATCTTCGACCACATCATCACTTACCATCAGGTGGTCAAAGGCTAGCCTATCGGCAATAAAAAAATAAATAAAAAAAAAATATAATTTTACATCCTAGTAATGATTGCAGCGGACTTTGCTTTGACAAGTTGACTAAATATACAAGATCCATTGCTGGCGGCACAAAAAAAAAACAGGTTCAAAAGGCTTAGTGTATTCTGTCATATGGCTTAGTGTAACTACAGATGAGAAAATACGTGAAACCAGCTTAAAAATAACATAAAAAAAACAATATTATTTTACCGCTGCATTATAAGCTAATTGTTAACACAGTAAACTTAATTGGTGAAATTTTGGAGCTGACACTATAAGCTGTCTCGAAACGAGTAATTTGGCTGGGTGCCAGCTAATCGACTGTTTCCGGATTGATTCTTGGCCGGGACAAGTTTGTTTCCGGTCTAGATACCCGAGTATCCAGGCTATAACCGGGATCTGGGTATAAGTGGGATTTAGGCCTGTCCATGAGCGTACGAGCGGACCGTGTGACGGGCTTACCTAATGGCCATGAATAGGCTGACTTATTGTTTGTTCCATTGTTTTAGGCGTTTTACAACCTGATTATGCCCACTTTTACCAATAAGGTCTAATTTATACGCGGATATCTTTATATTTTTAACCAATTGTGATGACCTTCTGGTATCATAGGGCGTTAAAGCTAGAAGTAGATTTTAAATAGAAATCGAGGCTCGAAGGTTTGCATTCCGATCGGGACGAAATTTGTACGTTAATAAGTTTTTAAAGCAGCTGTTAAGTTTCTTGGATCTCTTTTGTGGAAAAATAAAACTCCTTGGTTTGACTATTGCAGCTATGAATATAAAAATAGTATGTGCCATCAGCTGAAGTAGTGGCAATATTTGTTTTTGAATTATGGAGCTATAGCGTCAAATTAAATTATATAAATTTATATCTTCGTGATGATGTTCTAGGTAATAAAGTTTTTTTTAAATGTTATAGTGATGGCACAAGCTCGAGACCCACCTGATGTTAACTGGGCTAACCTATAGGTATAG
Organism: Plagodis dolabraria; assembly: GCA_963854805.1. Classification (NCBI taxonomy): domain Eukaryota; kingdom Metazoa; phylum Arthropoda; class Insecta; order Lepidoptera; family Geometridae; genus Plagodis; species Plagodis dolabraria. Next base: position 5,486,724 of record OY978459.1, on the reverse strand, counting down.
GCCTATACAGATGCATTTTGTCACAAGTCACGCATTGCATTGCGCCCGTCACCTTGAGACATAGTTGTTAAGTCTCAAGTGCCTGTAATCTCACTGGCTCTCAAGGACTGCTGCCGGAACACACCGTTAGGTGCTTGGCGACAGATTTTCTACTTGAGGGTGGTCGCTAGCCTTCGTGAAATGCCCTTCCACCATGCGTTGAAGCTCAAGCCCTCGGTGGGTTTCGAACGATGGGCCTGATGCGCGGCTGTCCATAGCCAATGCCACTGAGCTATCACTCCTTCAACACAGTTACTGCAGTTATCCTCTTATAATTACACCCTAGTTTGGGGAAATTGGAATTTAAATTAAAGCCTTTTCAGGACGATACACAACTCAAATACCTATCACATCCTATCAAGCCTGTACAACAGTGCAAAGGTAATATATATTTGGTAGGCTGATGTATCTGAAGACTGATTATTTTACCATCGTAGTACATTTACTGCCATCCACTATACATTAACAGACTCTAAACTGCGATTGAAAATGTATTTGTCAGAAACCCAATAACTTTCTGACCCAGGACTTCGAAGTTCCGGAAGAGGACCGACATTCTACGCCACTCTACCAACGAGGTAGCCAGAAATACTAATCGATCGCCTACCTAGTTTACTTTGAAATTGAAAATATGACTTGTATGGTGTTAAAGTATTTTGAGAACGACCGCCTGGCTAGAGTGGCCAGCTACCAACTTCAAGAAAAAAATCTGTGGCCAAGCATCTAAGCACGTCCAGTCTGTCCGTCTTGTACCTATGTTTTAACATCCATGGTATATTTTATGTTTTCGTAATAGAAAATAGAAGAAAAAAGGCCTAACTATGCCTCGGCTGTCTGTCTGTTCGTCCATCAGACCTTTAACGGCCTGTTTCTGTGGAACAGTAATAAGTAGCCGGTTCAAGTTTTCTCAGAATATGTGTTTTATAGCGTAAAGTTTGACAAACAATAATAAAACCAAAAACTTTAAAAAGGATATGCAAATAACGCGAAGGCGATATAAGTAACGTGATTTTTTTAAGCGTCAAACTTAGTGTGATTATATTATTCTAATATGGCGTCGTCCATCCTGTCTTACACGCTCACGAATTCGAAGCCTGTCGTGGACTGGGTAGGATCGCCGCCTAGACGACATTTCTTATAGTGTGCGGGGTGCGCAGTAGAATACTTCTGACAGACTTTTTTTACAATGTGTTTCTTACATCTTCAGTGCTATATGGTTTTGTTGACCAATGGACCGCTACGTAAAACGCGATGGGAGTGTACTTAATTTAAGGAGTACTCTCGTTTAAATTTATTCATATTTTTATGATTTTTAATTGCAATTAATAAGGATGAATGATAAGGCGTATGCGAGGGAGCATGGACAGAGTTATAACTCCAAGAAGAGTGAAGTTCTAATATTCAGGGGTAGGAATAGAAAACCTGTGCATGTTCCACCAATTATGCTAAACGGTGCAGCGCTGCGAGTGGTTAGTAGCTTTAAATATCTGGGGCACATTGTGACGGAGGATCTCAAAGATGACACGGATATAGAAAGAGAACGTAGGACGCTGGCGGTACGAGGAAATATGATAGCACGCAGATTTTTACGCTGCTCGAGGGAAGTAAAAATAACCCTTTTTAAGGCATATTGTCAGTCTTTTTACACCAGTAGCTTGTGGATAAATCATACTCGACGGACGGCCAGTGACCTACGAGTCCAATACAATGATATTTTCAGGGTGCTGATGGGGCTGCCTCACTTTTCCAGCGCTTCAACTATGTTTGCTGAGTCACACACGGACGGTTTTCATGCAATTATTCGCAAAAAAGTTGCTTCCTTAAAGCAGCGAGTGCGAGGCAGTCGCAACAGCATTCTGCAAATGATTGCAGCCAGGTCTGACTGCCCTATACAGAATAAGTGGATGGGTATTATGATGGGTGAAAAACCTTAATTAGTTTTTTTTTTTTTTTTACGTTATTGTGACGGAACAAGCTCGAGGTCCACCTGATGTTAAGCGGTTACCTCTGCCTATAACAGATGCAGTTCATCGTTCAAGTGACGAATAGCACTGCGTCCGTCACCTTGAGACATAGTTGTTAAGTCTCATGTGCCTGTAATTTCACTGGCTCTCAAGGACTGCTGCCGGAACACACCGTTAGGTGCTTGGCGACAGATTTTCCACTTGAGGGTGGTCGCTAGCCAGGCGGGCATTCGCAAAAAGCCCTTCCACCATGCGGTGAAGCTCAAGCCCGCGGCGGGATTCGAACCATGGACCTGCTGCGCGGCAGTCCATAGCCAATGCCACTGAGCCATCACTGCTTCAAAAGTTTAATGTGATTATAAGAATTTAAATTTAACATTAGGTTAGTATCTATAATTCTATTTGCTCTGACATTTATCGACTTGTATTATGGATTTTATCTGAATTAAAATTATTAATAATAAGCCAGCTCCATTTTTTAACGATTTACTACAAATTTCCTATAACTACGAACATATGGACGATAACCATAATTACTGATATTTAGATAAATTTATTTTGTAGGTTTCAAAATGTTAATACACAGATTGGGAATTTGCAAGGCTGAAGTCACGAACTTCCAAGAACTATATTGATTTACAATTTAGACTAACAAATTGAATAACTAATCTTAGGAATCTCGACTAACAAGTTAAATCGACTAACTATTTGATCTTGGTATCTTTAATTAGCAATTAAAGTGCTCTCGGCTGAGTTTCACCGTTCTGTGAAAACAGTACTTACCTAGTACGGCTTGATTAGGCAACCTCCAGTCCGGCACTTGACCTTTGTAACGTTGGAAATTTCAAGTTACCATAGTCATTGCTAAGGTTTTGTAACTAACACATATTAATTTAACAAATTTAACGCGGTTTTAACCGTGTTTTTTTTATTGCCTGATAGGTTAGCTTTTGACCACTATCTCACCTGATGGTAAGTGATGATGTGGTTGAAGATGTTATTTAGGTTAACCTAGAATTACGCGCTCTCAAGCACAGCTGCCGGAACACACCGTTAGGTGCTTGGCGACAGACTTTCTACTTGAGGGTGGTAGCTAGCCAGGTGGGCATTCGCAAAATGCCCTACCGCCATGCTATAACGACTGCCATCCTAAGAAAACAACCGGGACCGACGGCTTAACGTGCCTTCCGAAGCACGGAAGCGCTCAGTAGTAATGTCACCAGCGCTCACCCATCCAACTCATGACCGCGGCGGACGTTGCTTAACTATCACCTACGTAATTTATAAAAATATTGTAATAACATTATTATATAGTTTGTAACACATTGTCAAAAGACATTTAAAAGAATGGTCCCGAGTTTCTCGTTCGTTCTTCTCGGCTTTACAATTTTTTTTGCTGAACGTGGCACTTTCATAAGTGCGTCGTAGCTGCCTAAATTGAATAAATGATTTTGACTTTGATATGTTATAATAAGAACTAGAATTTTTATGATGTCACATATTTCATTATTTGTTCCATTCTGAATATTAATTACCTTGTAACTTTATTTTAAATAAAGGTAACATCGCGCCGTAAATTAAACCCGTAAAAGTAATTAAAAATTGTGATTACACTTTCTATTTGAATATTAAATTTTAATCTGAATGTGTTTCTGTCATACAAAATAACTGGATTTTAATTTATTTTATCACTTTTATCACAGTTTCTGAACGTAACAATAAATAATATTTACAGTCCAAATAAAACAATATATTACATTGGTAGTGCGCATTTACATTTTAATGTTGTTAAATTAGAGTTTAATGTTTATTTGTGTCAAGATAAATTTGAAAGTAATGTTTTATATGCAGGAATATTAGAATTATGTGTTATTCTACGAATATGCGGCGTAAATTTTCGTATGAAATAATTTAGCAACAGTTTGTAGTACGGTTCCAAATTTTATGAAGGCACGAATAATACATTTTGGTGTTGCGGATGTCCGTGGGCAACGGTGATCACTTACTACCAGGTGAGCAGCCTGCTCAATTGACCTCCAATCCCATATTAAAAAAATATTAATGAAAATTCCTATTGGGAATGATATCACATACATCAAAATTGGTTAAGCCGTTACGAAGTTATGGTGGAATAAAGAAACTCACAAACATATATACATAATATTATATGAACCCTGAAAACATAACTCTCATTTTTTTTGGCAGTCGTGTAAAAAGTAATGTCACGTAGGACTCGGGAATCGACTATAGGATTTGCGGTTTAGATGTCACGTCTATGTATGTACATGCACACTAACGTTATATCATACACAGTATCATGCAACGGTCCAAAAATCACAACTATAAGTTTTGTTGTATTATAGGTAATTAAATATATTGATGGTCTCAATCATGAAACTAATTCAACATTCTGTTTGGAAACTAATACAAATTAATATCCCTGCACTGATATAACCATCTGTAAAGTCACCATGCACGCTCAGACAGTCGTTAATATTTACTCTGGAGCTGGAAAATATTGCAGATGTAGGAAAACCTTTATTGCAGTGTCGTTACAGGAACCTTTGCAAGAAAGTGATAGTGAACATTTTTACTTTAGACAACACTGACTTTTAGATAGGAAAAAGCTGACCTCTAGCGGGACTTGATCTCAGAATACCAATCTGTTGAATAGCTAATTATATAATGAGATTTATTATAGTTTAGTGATAGAATTTGTTGCTAGGTTTTCACAATCAATCGGCGTATTAAGCCACCGTCGCTCCAATGGCATTTATTTTAACAGCTACATTTGCATGTGATGTTTTTAGATTGAATGTTATGCTGAACTAGTTTATTACCATCTAAGAACGTAGCGCCATTTTGGGACCGTAAGATCACTATAAGACTATCATATAAGATTATTTTTAAACTTGCGTCTCCACCAAACAAAAGCTGCAAACTTTTATTTGGTGGATATCAATTGTGTTTCCATTAGGGATGTTCATACAAAAAAGTATCGATATTTTTTTCGATATAATAATTATATCTTAGTGTTCTATTGATACTTCGCGATATATCGTAGTAATATATCGATATATTCGATATATCGTAAAAAATGTATTTCTTATATTGAGCTGGTTAGTAATAAATATTTGAAAGGACCCAGGTTGATATAAGTAATAACAGGTAGGGTAAATAAACAAATCAACTTTATTTATTTTAAATTACCCATATTTTTTCTCTAGACCTTGCATAAAAAATGTAGTTACGAAGGTGTTCTTTCAACATAACCTTCGTAACTGCGAAGGCTATTATTCACAATTCGTGGTTTTACGTTTTATTTTTACTCAAGTTGCCAACCATAAATCAGTATCTATTTATTTATTTATATTGAGACACAAACCAATACAATCACTAAAAGAACACACATGATATAGGTTAACTATTTATATTTACGAGTCAGACTATGTTCCTAAATATGTGTACACATCATGATTAGCATAATGAGCAGTATGTACTTATATTATACAGTTAAAAGTGATAAAATTAAAGTGGTATTTAAGCAACGTTTACGATCAATTTGCAGTAAAAACAACTTTTCCCACATCCCTTTTGAAAATGTAAAGGTTTTGGTCAAATATGTCAAGTGAGCTTTGGTGTTATATCGGTTGAATAATATCGATAGATGTATCGATACTAGGTTACTCGATAATATCGGGTGGAAGCGATATATCGTCTCCATATATCGATAGTTTATGAAATATCCATTTATATCGAGCACTCCTAGTTTCCTTACATGTTGACGTCTTGTGGTGACAAAAGTTGCTATTTTTTTAATTGGTTAAGATTTTAGAAGTTCTTACTTTTGTTAAGAGGAACCATATCTTTAACTATAATCCTATACCTATATATGCAGAATATGTAATGTCAGTATTTTTTTTAACAATCTCCGAGTCGAGTATTGAAAAAATCGAGTAGTGCCACAAGATAGGCTGCTCAATAACGAGGTTTTCAACCTTTATGTTAAGTTGAACTTAAGTAACTGCTACGTATCTGTACTGGAGCAAAGTTGTTGGAGGTCTCGAGTCCCCAAGTCTTCCAGGCAACTTTCGACTAATTTCTCCTCCCAAGTTGAAGTAAACTATGCCACTTGGAGTTGTGGATATGAGTAGTCTGCAATCGACGAGTGGTTATGGCTACAGAAGTGTTGATACCACTTTGAAGTAGACGTAGACCACCAAGTAACCACTCAAGTAAAATATCTGTCGCCAAGCACCTAGCGGTGTGTTCCGGCAACTGTCCTTGAGAGCCAGTTAAATTACAGGCACATGAGACATAACAATTATGTCTCAAAGTGACGGGCGCAGTGCAATTCGTGACTTGTGACGAAATGCATCTGTCATAGTCAGAGGTTATTCCACTTAACATCAGGTGGGCATCGTGCTTGTTCTGTCACAATAACATTAAAAAAAAACGTAACATGCTTTAAAGCCTGACAATATTGAAGCCTCTATGATGTAAAACTTGATGGAATTTTACTGTTACCTGATCACACATAAACGAAACTACGAGCCTGATATATTTTTATAATGTCATGACCATGACTTCGACATGTCGAGTTCACTGTCGCTAAAATTGTAAGTATTGTAGAAGCAATAGAATTCTTTGTGCGAGTTGAAGCGCGGAAGTAGTAATTGAAGCGCTCGTAGCGAAGTTTGCTAAGCCATTCTGAAACGATCAGCAAAGTTAAGCAGCGTCCGCTTCGGTCATGACTTGGATGGGTGACCGCTGGTGACATTACTACTGAGCGCTTCCGTGCTTCGGAGGGCACGTTAAGCCGTTGGTCCCGGTTGTTGTCTTAAGATGGCAGTCGTTATAGCATGGTGGTAGGGCATTTTGCGAATGCCCGCCTGGCTAGCTACCACCTTCAAGTTGAAAATCTGCGTGTTCCGGCCGCTGTCCTTGAGAGAGATTCTGGGTTAGCCTGAACAACATCTTCGACCACATCATCACTTACCATCAGGTGACATAGTGGTCAAAGGCCTAACCAATCAGGCATAAAAAAAAAGTAGTGCCTCCAAACCTATTTCTACCGCCAAGCAATAATGTTCACATTACTCTGTTCCGGTTTGAAGAGTACGGATGTTTTACAAGCACACGAGACTTAAAAAAAATATGCAGTAGGGTAATGGCCGCAGCGCAGTTTGCCATTTGTGGTTACCGCTTAATACCGGGTGGGCGTCATGCTTGTTTTCTCACGTTATCATAAAAAAATGGCTTCACTAGGTATCACTACTTTTCTGCCCCTATCCTGGTGTCAAGTACAATATATTATTTCTAATAACACAAATTATGTTTTAAAACCACATTGTTCTATGTATAGATTAAAAGTTGGTTTCACTTTTATGACAAACATTCATAATGGTAAAAATAAACCAACCAAAATGTTATTGAAAAAAGGAAAACTAGACAAGTGTGTGTCGACACTCACTTTTTTAAGGTTTCGCACTGCAATGGTCCTTAATTGTATTAGTTTTTTTTAAATTATCTCCGTAACTAAAACGATTATTGACAAATTTGAACGCACCCCAACCCAAGTCTATTTTTTAAATAAAATATATATTTGGTCTACTTAATAAAGTTGCATTTTTACAAAAAGTTTTTGCTTTTCATGTATAGATATATATGTTTGGACTGATAAAAAGACAGTCAGCAGAGACTCACTACAGTATCGTCCGGAACGATACGAAGTATGAGCTATGACATGACTATAATAGACATATTGACTCTTCGAGTGTTCGTTCTAAAACAAAGGAATATTATAAAACAAAATAAATACATGTATATACTAGGTTTTTCCTTTAGAATATATAGCAGGTATGTATGATCCATATCTATCAGCTAATACGGAGTATCTTACACTGCGGTGATACCCACCAAGATGCCCTCTTGCTGAATAGTCCTGGATTACGTGTTAGATGGAATGGCATTTTGTGTTTAAAACAACATTGAGTGCTCTTGAATGTACTCAATAAGTCAAATTGCATATTTTTATAACAATTAAAACGTCGAACATGCCGCCTTCTTTCTTCACGAATAATAGAGGATAGACTAAAACATTAAGGCCACAATAAGTTTACCTCAACACTTGTGGCACAGATTACATGCCTAATGCATGGGTTGCAGATTTCGTATAACAAAGTGAAATAACTTCTAATTTGAAAGCATTAGATTGATGATCCGCAGCCATAGGAACTGAGACGTAATCTGTGCCTTTGCACTAATGAGTACTAATAATGGCGCGCCTCCTGTGTTGGTTCATTAACTATTGTTTTGCGCTCCTTTAGCAGCTTAGTGCACGATGTAAACAAGATAATAGTAGTGTAAAATTAGGGCATCTGGATCAAAGATCCATCTACCCTAATTTCACCAGTTAACCGGGGACCTAATAATCTAGGTTCTCATCTGTTCAATTAAAAGACTAGATGATTCATCTATCTGATATATCTTCTCTCTTTCTACTTCATTCTAATATTAATTCAATAGATCCAGCTACCTTAATTTCACCATTTAATTTGGGACTGAATGATCTAGGTTTTCACTTATTTACAAAGATTTGAATAGATTAGATACCTATTAAATTCCTCTTATCTGCTTTTAAATATAACTTCAATCTGAATTGACAGCTATTTATGTATGTATCTAATACTCTCAGCCATCGTTAGGTATTGTATATGTATAGCTATTAATAACAATAATATTATTTTCTGACTATAATAATAGGTAAGGATGATTAAATAAAACAATCACAAATAAACAAATATTTAAATCAGTATTTTATTATTATTTTGACACCATTTCTTAAGACACATGACATTTTTCATTGCACATATTGATGAATGGTATAAACAGCTAAATACATCACTTGATAAATTGTATTCCTCATACAAACTATTTAAATTAGGACATTTAAAATCCTCCAAATCATAAACTCTACTTGTTGCGAACATTTCGCTGATCCATTTAACCTTTTCTTGACCTTTAGTATAAATATTTTTATCTTTTAAAAGCTCGATGATATTATTTCTAAGTACATTTTTATAAAATGCGTATGGAATGTAGCCTTCGTTCCACTGAATTTTTCTATTCCTTTCAATCCATCTTACTTGCTTATCTTCTGACTCAGTCAGCTCAAAGTTGAAAAATGGAGGCTTTATTAAATAAACTTGTAATTGATTTTCATAAGTTATTGCTATTTCTTTTGCAATAAATTCATTTTCATCAGTTTTAAATCCTTGCACGTCCACTATAGCATTCATGATAATTTTCGTACAATATTGGTTAGAGGCTTGTACTCTATAAGTCTATCGTTTACAATAAGACAGTAAGCAGCTGTGTTATCAGGAATATCATGAGACGTTTCTATTTCTAGACGTACATCTACAGGTCCAGATTTTAAATTCTCATTTTGTCTTGAACAGTCTATTATGAATAGAGGTGCCTTTTCTTTAAAGCTTACAATGTCTAACAAGGGATCTGCAGGAACGTTGTAGTAAGACTGACGAAACTTCGTGTATAATTCATATAATATACTGTATTTATTTTCATTAAAGTTTATATTAAGTGAGTCATACGGATAGTACTGAGAATTTAAAAATAAAGTTACGTTTGACAAATGACAATGATCAAATATGGAACTATCTCGGTCTTTCTTATTTTTTCTATTAGTTTGCAAACCGAATATTACATATCTAGGTTTTTCCAATTGTGAAGCTGTTTTCACGGACCACGAATGTTTGGTAGTTTTTGGTAATAATGGATATTCATACAGATCCCAATTTCTGAAAGCTATTTGTATAGGTTTATCCTTTTCTAAATATTTGAGTAAAGAAATCCTTTCACGATCTGATACTTTTATATGTGGCACTCGCCATTGAACTCTTTGCATATTAATCTCAACACTATCATCCTTATCAAGAATTACACTGTTTAAAATACTGCTACATCTGTTCAGTATAAGTTCATGCTTACAATTGATGATTATTTTCTTGTAATCTTCTGCAAATCCCATCACCCTGTTGAGTGGTATAATAATGCTAAAATATCCATCTTTGAGATTTTTATATCCATTTATATCCCAACCCCACAATGCAGCAATTCTATTATCCCCGTTGTTTAATGAAACATACGATTTTATTGTAGAAGTAATGCCCACATTTTTAATTCGATCTATCTCAACACCATTTATTTCATACCGAATGTCTTGGAAAAGAAATGCTAAAGCATTATTTGTAAAATTGACTGGTTTTTTAATTGGTTTTCCTGCAGAATCCTTCCCAGTCACAGTAACACGTCCTTCGATATAAATAGAGCTGGAGGAGGGAAGTACATAAATGTCTTGTTGATTAATAGATATTCGGATTTCATCATTTTCTTTAAAACTGTTGCTGTAAGGATTATACGTATGGATTTCGTAACTTTCTATTGAATTATCGAAATGTGGTAAATCATGCACATTGAGAATATTCATAGTTTAAATCCAAGAGCTTGAAGAAACTCTTTATTTTTTTTGGTAATTTTCTTTTTATCCTTTACACGTCGTTGCCTTTTGAATGTGTTCGAATGAATAGTACTGTTTAGGTTTGTTTTTGAAGTTATAGACTTATTATTGTTATTCTTACTAATGAAATTATTACTATTTTGGTTGAACACGATCATCTTTTTTGACCTCGAATGTTATTTAATGCACAATTAGTCACAGAATGAACGAAAAGAAGTAATAGCGAGCTATTTATTTTAAACTGTTATTACGCCAAAATGTTTGTAGAAACTTTAGACACAGATGTCCACAGTTATAAGAATTTGTTTTCTGAAAATTATAATAATTGTACAGAACATTATGATTTGCCACATATCTAATAAATTCTCTAGGTGGTCTCAAGTTGCCATAACTATCAAAATATTCAATATAGTCATAAATTTTTGCGTATGCTACCCAATGTGTACCAGGATTTTTCGCTGAATCTAAATTCACGATACCACACTCTATAGGGTGTGCATTTTCAGGTAATCCATCTCTCATAAAAACGCCTCGAAAGTAAGGAACATTGCGAGAGTGTTCAATGATATCAATATTAGAGAGGGCACGTTTAGGAAGACGATGAGTTAGGCTTTTTTTTTTGGCAAATGTATCGCTAAACCATTCTTGTAGGGTTTCAGACACAATCCTTTTCCAATACATACGCCCTCAATTTTCTGATTATGTCTTTTCATTTCTTCGAAACGTTTCATTGCAGTTTTATATTCATTATATGTTTTAATTATTCCTGATATTCCTCCAGCTAAGCTACCAGCAGCAGACAATCCTGCGAATATAGGAATAAGTGGAAGAACGCCTCCAGATTTTGGTATAGGTATGACTCTAGGGAGTATCACAGGAGAATCTTTCACCAATTCTTTAGCAGCTGCAAAAGCCATTTTTACTGCCATTTTTTTGTATTTGGGTTTCACTTTACTGATATGTTTACGCGCACGAGATACAATACTCTTAAATCTCTTTTTCAATCCAGACCCAGAACTAACTTTTACCAACATTGCTTTATTCACTAAAGTAGCGGCTAGCTTTTCTCCAACATTAGCAGTAGACGAAGTTGCTCGTTTTTTCGCCATCTTTAATAAATTTATATCTGCTTTATGTCGATCTTGTAAATTTGATGACTTTTGGTAAGCTATATCGTGTTGTTTACAGTATTCGTCCAATTGATTAATACCCTTATCACCTCGAGCAAGTCTTTCTGCTAATCGTGTTCCAGGCCCACAATAATAATTATATCCTGGTAAATGAAGTTCAAATGGTAGTTTATTAATTATACTGTTTAGAAGACTATTCTCTTCCATAACCAATCAATTACTGAACTAAAATTAGTTTATCAATAGTATTATAAAACATTTCTTTTATCGATCCAGCTATTTTCACTAGACGGTAACCCCAACCATTTAACATAGCACTTTTTATTTTTTCGTTTCAAAACTTTTTCTACTAAGTAGACATTAGGGTTTTCAGTTTTTTGAAGTTCTTGAATATAGAATGCTCCTAGAATAGGTCGACTTCTTGCGTCTTCTATCAAATAAGTTATAGGTTTAGTGTTTTGTATCTTAACGATCTTAAATATTTCTGTGGACCAATTGGGCGTGTAACCTTTTTCAAATGTTCCTTTATATTTACTGATACGTACAAAATCGTTAATATTAAGTTTTTTCTTTTCTCGAAGAGATTTTGACTCGTAAATCTTTTTGAACCTCTTCAATAACAAACTTTCATTATTTGCACTGACTTCATCAGGAGGTAAACCAATCGTTCTATGAACTGTGTGGTTGTAGATATCAATAACTTTACAGAGCAAACCATCCTTCCATTTATAGTTTCCTCTCAAACTAAATTCTTTATACAGTTTAGACTTGAGAGTTCTTATAAACCGTTCAACAATCGATGCTTTCTTTGTCGAGTAAGTAGAATAATGATTAATTTTGTACTTGTCTATCAATTTTTTAAACTTGTCGTTATAGAACTCGGTGCCGAGATCGGTTTGCAGGTTTTTAGGAACCCGACCTTTATCTAGTATTGACTGGAATGCAGCAGATACGAGTATCTTGTTTTTTTGTTTTAGTGGATATACCCATGCATACTTTGAAAATGTGTCAATGACAGCTAAAATATAATTATGACCTGAGTTAAGTTTTGAAACAGATTGCATATCGATTAAATCGGCTTGCCATAAGTCATCTATACTCTTCATAACAACATGCCTACGAGGAAAATTAACCCTTGCATATTTGTGAATTTCATTTACTACGCTTCTTTTGCTCATTTTCGGTAATACGATCAAAAACTTTTTTAATTTTATATATAATTTTAATAGTTATATATTTAACCAATCAAAGTTTCATAAGTTAAGATTTTATTCAAAACGTCAATCAAATATTGTTAAGTAAGTAGCACTATTGTTCATATCAAAAATATATATTTTGCGCATCCAAACTTGCATCACTATTTTTTGTTATTAAATACCAATTATTTTAATACTGTCTTTTCTTCTGTATTTATATTTTGTAGACTTGGATCTCAAATTTATTGACGTTTATGTTTGAAAGACTGTGTGATACTAATATGTTATAATTAGTAGTAAATCATTTTATTCTTTTATGATGTCAGCTTCTTTTAGTTCTTCAATTATAGATATAATTTCATTGTCATGATTGCTGTTACCTGCATTTTTCGAGGCCGTTAGTAGCATTAGCCTTTCAATTAACTCATTAGGATCATCCCAGTATATAAAATCTGTGTTCATTTTGTAAGATTTTTTAAAATTTTGCATATTACCACCGCGCTTAACAACTTTTTTTTCCATATAATCATCAATTGGTTCCGATTCATAAAATAAAGGTTTAATTATCTGGCAGTATTTCATTCCCTTATCTCCTTTTATTTGACCCATACTATTAAATTCTCTTTTATGAGCATTAGTTTTATGTAACAAATCTTTATAAACAAGTTTGTCTTTGTCTGAAACTAAATCTATATCTGGTTTTTTTTTAAATAGAAGCTCTTTTAGACCTCGTGTCATTTCGTACTCAATATCTCCAATTGAAATTATCATAATCTTGGGATAACTAGAAGTTTCTTTTAAAGCAATGGGTATATTTCCCATCATTAGTTTATTATTTTCACTGCGTACTCCAAAGGGTACATTTAAAGTATTAATATCATCAAGTATATTCTCTTTTACTAGCAAAGATAGAAAAGGTGTATCTAAGGTAGTAAGATATTTTTCATTTTGAATAGGAGTACTCATATTTTGTTCGTTACATTCCATATATTTTATACGACTATTTTCACTTTTAATGGAGTCGTTACTCTCAGTTTCAAAATCTTCATAATATGAAGTGTTCAAATCATTAGACTTCATTGATGAATTGCAGACTTCACCAATCTCAACATGTTTATTTTTATATAGGTTATTTTTGGTTAATTCCACCATTTCTGCCAATGGAATAGTAAGAGGTTTAAAAACCCTATTCATATTAAAGTTTGTTTTGTCTTCTTCATTTTTTATTTGTTTTATTTTACTTTTAATAGCTTGAACTGATTTAATTAATTGTTCTTTCATATTTATTTCCATATTTCATCAGCAGTCACTACTGCTAATTAATAATGTAGATCTCGGAATGAATCCCAATAATGCTTGTTGTGTGTACTTATATAACTATTATTGTCTTCATTCAAGTTTAATAAAAATGTCAAAACCCCGTCTATATCTACCGTTGTTTAATTCACAATCTTTATTAATCAATAAAAAAGCATGTTGGTCTTTCCATGTTTCATAGCATATGTTTTTAAAGTTACACCAAAGCATATCGGAGTTCACATGTTCATTGTAAATATGTCTCAAGTTTACGTCATCTTGTTTAAAAATTATTAGAAAGTTTGCATTATCTCGGATTAACTGTTTTGGTATTTTCGAATATGTTTGAGACAAGTAAAAACTATCAACTTTATTGTGTCTGCCCATCGAAAAATAATTTCTTATATTACTTTGATTCTCACATGCAACATCATCAAAAATAAAGACAGAATTTGGTAATGCCTTTTCAGGAGATATAACACTTTTGTTATCGTTAAACATTACAAACTGTGTATCTGGAATGTTTTTGAATACTTCGTTTAAAAAACAATATTTTGGCTGGAATGTGGTTTTCGAGTAAATATAAACATTCTTAAACTTGAGACCATTTTTATGTAATAACAAGCTAATCATTACATTGGTTTTTCCACAATTTGATGGCCCACAAATAATAGAACGAACGGTATTAGGTAACAAAGTACTGTGTCTAAAAATATATGAACGCGGTTCTAGTAAAATATCGTTTACTTCTAGAGATACGGGTTGCTTAATCAACTTCATTTTACAGTCTGATTCTAATTATTGTGAAATCGTACTTAAATAATAATTGTAATCATATTTTATATATATTTTTTAAATATTAAGGTTCATTCGGTATTCAGTTTTGGTTTCTTGGTCAAGAATAAAAATCCAAACACTCCAGTCAATCAATATAGACATTTATTAATTAATTCCATAGTCTTATAATGACATTTCTTAATCAACTATTAAATATTATTTAACGGCATACTTATGTACAAAATATCACTTAAAATAACTTATTATTGAAGACAATTAAAACATTATATTATAGTGACCCCATGGTAAAGTATCCACTTGATTAGTGAGTATATACCTTTTGTCATCGCTTCTATTCATTACTATTTTATGTATCTCTTGTGAATATAACATATGCTTAATGGACTTAATTATATTCATTTTACATGATAAACTTTCATCACGAAACAATGCGTTTTTATAATGAGATAACTGCAAATTTTTTGTAACACTTTTTGAGATTCCTTTAGCTTTATTTATTTGTGTTTTAGCAGCTATTAAACAATACAATTTAGCTCTTAAGCCAGCAAATTCACTAATTACTTTGCCGCCAAGTTCATCTTTAAACATTCCAGGTACATTACCATTTCCTAGCGGGATGTAATAAGGATTGTTCTCATCAAAATTACTTGTATCGAATTCATTTAAATTATTTTTTATGTCTTTGTATATATCATCCGTATAAACCAGGTAGAGCAGGCTGTCGGTATCTGTATAGCAAAGCTTTACATTGTTAGCGTATTTCTTTTTAATTACATTGTAATGGTATTGATACAAGTGCTGCTTAGCATATTCCAAAACGACAAAACCTATATAGATTGGTCTGTCTAAAATAACTTTCTCGGGTTTTAACTGAACCGCTACCAGATTTTCAGAAAAAATAGAAATACATTTCACATTAGGCTTAGAAACTAATTTTTCCGCACCAAGCTGTTTATTCGTAATATTGGTCTCATCATTCCATTTGGTAACTAACTTTACCTCAACCTGTTTGCGTTTATTTTCTATAGTCTTGCCAAATATTGAATTATTTAGGAGTTTAAAAAAATCTTTTTCAAAGATCGTAGTGGATGATTGCCGAAGACGGGTATTTAAATCAATATATTTCTTTAAGTATTCTTCTTGTCTGAAACTCAGTATTCTATGGATTTTTTTTAATACTAGTCCATTTTTTATGCATTCTTTGAGGTGAGTATAGTGAATAACATAATTAAATTTATCATACAAGTTAGCTATTAGTTTTTCCGTCTTTCCTCCTATGGGTACAAACTTTTCTGGCGCAAAAGGTAAATCACTATGATGATCATGCAAGTATTTTGGGTATTCCAGATCAACCTCTAGAATAAACCCACAATTGCTGTCATCTAATACATTCATTACATCAAACTTATCAATTTCATTTTGATTTAGAAATTTAAAATCTGAAATAGGTAACTTTTTCGTCATTGCATAACCATATAAATTGTTGCAATCGAGATATATCAAATAGCTAGAATCTTTGAAGTCGTCAAATTCTGGTAAATAAATATTATTAGCTTTTGCATGACGTAGTGAACACTGTGCTAGCCCACCTCGAATACCCTTTTCAATCATTTGGTATATTTCCAGATCATGAATCAAATCTAATTTAACACCTGTATAAAGTAGCATAGCATCCCAACTAAAACTAGGTGCGGTGATGTAGTATGCTGGATCTAATTTATAGTACTGTAGACTTACATCTCGAAACTTTTCAAATATGTCACACAATAGCAAAACATCGCATTTTAGGTACAAGTCAGTATACTCGCCCAATGAGCTGATGTTAAACTCTTTCCAAACAGTTTGAGCAAATTCATATTCTTCATCAGTTATATGTTCCAATTTTAATGTGTTATAGAAATCTTCTTTAGGAGGAAGTTGTTTATACTCATATTTTTTCCATGAGTTCATGAAATCATATGGATAAATTCCTTTGCTTTTCAGCAAATGTACGTTTTCAACATTAAACTCGTCTTTTACGTGAACAAAATCTTTTTCAGTCAAGCTTTTACTCAGGATATCTAAACTTGAACTGAGAAACTGAAAGGAGTCTATGAATTTTATTTGAATTGGGTGGTCACCCTTCTTGTTACAGATATATTTAGTTATGCTTATATATTTTTCTTTAGTTTTAGGTATAATTGTAATTTTACCGTTATATTTTGCTAACTCTTTAATGAATATATGAGAGTCATAGTTCGATAAGTTATGAAATACCACAGGTATGAATGGACATACCCTGTATATCAAATTACAATACACATGCGACGGGCCCCTATATTGGGAGGTAATGGGGTCGTGATCACGAACCTTCAAATCTCCTAGTAATAAGAGGCCACAAATATGACAATTAGAAGCATTTTCGAAACTGTCTTTCTCATCTTTGGTTAAAGGTAACATTGGTTTTTTATCTCTCAATATTTTGCTTATTTGTTTTATATCTTCAATCAGTGTAGTAATAAATACTTCAACACAATCTTGTCCCCTGTAAGAAACGTATTTATTCATACTTGGATCATGTGAACAGCAAATATAATAACCAAAACAAGATGGTTGATGTTTTTTAAAATTATGAGTGTTATGAGAGCAATCTTGGTCATAGTTTAGCAAGAGA
Source organism: Plagodis dolabraria (assembly GCA_963854805.1). Taxonomy (NCBI): domain Eukaryota; kingdom Metazoa; phylum Arthropoda; class Insecta; order Lepidoptera; family Geometridae; genus Plagodis; species Plagodis dolabraria. The sequence goes on along the minus strand of OY978459.1, from coordinate 5,469,106 downwards.
CATTCAAAATCAGCATAAATTATAAAATTTATCTTTTGTTTTCTCTCATAATGTTTAAAACCAAGTATACTATTTTTTTGTGGTAAAGTCGTTACAACTTTAGAACAGTTATGAGTTTGATACTTTGTTTCACTGTTACTAAACTGTAAACATGATTCACACATATATAGTTTACCTTTGTACTTAGTTATCTGTCGTCGTACTAATTTAATCAAATCTTTTATAAGACAATAATGACCCTTATAGTTTCTTTCTAGATATAATAAGTTAACATGGATAGATTTTCTGTTATTTGTTAGGTATAGTGGTCCAGTTACATTATTAGCTTTCTTTTCTAATCCATATATATTGATACTTATTTCATTGTTCGTTTCAAATGCTTTTATGTCTTTATATGAGGGAGGAAAAGACATGCCATCAATATTGAAAATAGAACTGTAGTGTGGGTAAGAGTTTGTTCTGCTAACATTACTCTTAGCAGGATATAAAGCAGCTAGAACACTCCATAGAAAGCAATAATTATCATTATTCTGGATATTAACACAACTTTTCGTATTTTTTACGTTTGGAGGTAACTCTATATATGTTCCTCCTCTCATAGGACAGTATTTATTAACATTGATTTCTAAATGACTCACGGATTGAAAAGACCATCCCGATTCTTTGTGTTCAAATTCTGATAGTTTACGTTTGAATGTTTCAATCGTTTTTAAATACAAGTCAGTAATATTCGTATTCATATAAATAATCTCATATTTCGTATTGAATGATTTTAATTGCTGATCGCTTGATTTAGGTAACATAAAGTAAGCGAACAATTCAAAATTAATCTTAACACATGTATTTGTCTTTAAAGTCATGTTTACAAGTTTCAGAATACCATTTTTGTTCTCGCACAAGAATGTCTCTAGTGTGAGATATTCGGCTTTTTGTGTGGGATTTAAACGATATGTTGCAATTCTATTTTTAAACGCACTCGCAATTATATAAATATTCTCTGATTCAGTTGGTAATAAGCATTTTGATTTATGTAAGTTCGTTTTCAAATGATATTTCAATTCATGTTTCGGTAATTCAATTTTACATAGTTTACATTCAGTTATCTCATTATAATTCAATTTATGTTTCGGTAATTCAATTTTACATAGTTTACATTCAGTTATCTCATTATTAGTCGATAGCCTTTGTTGAGTAGAGTGGGGTACTGTAAAGAAAACAAAACAAAATTATATATACAAGAACATGTATATTATATAGAAATAAGTAAGTAGATTACATTCCAATATAAAGCTTTAGTACAATCAAGAATATAAGCACCGATTACTAATTGGGTATAATATAGATCGTTAAAATGTCGCATGAATCTAATAGTAACTGCTCACAAAATCTTGAGGGCAGTGCTTAAACTCCTTTCTAGTTTCGTCAAGAAACTTCTTTAAATAACCCCATGCGGGTGTATCGTTTTCGGTTCGGTTTTTACAAGATATAATAGCATGGCGCCAGCGGTTTATTGGTAAAACGTGTTCAATTTCACCTACTTCGTAGATTTTCATTTCAACATAGTATGAACCCTTCTTTGATTCATCACATTGTCTACTTAGACCATTTGCAACTCTACGACTGTATTGACAGTATAATGGAGGAGTTTTTTTACCCTTAACAGGAACAGCAATCTCATCTTCGTCGCCGCTGTCACTTCCAAATAAGTCTTGAGAGGTTGGTTTTGTAACAGGGTTGATGACAATTTTCTTTTTCTTCGATCCGTTAGTGGAAGTCGAAGACTCGTTGGATCTTTTATTCTGCAATGATGTTGACGGCGATGGTTTGCAGTACTTGACCTTCGCTCGCACTTCTTGTTGCTCTTGGTGCTGATCACACTCGTCTTCAGAAGGGAAAAGTTGGGTAGCTGAAGTCTGACAAAGCTTTGACCTGAAATAAAAACATATAGCTATAATGAAATTATGGAATTAGTAGACATAAAAATAAAACTAGATGCACCTAGATATTTTGTTTCGCAAATAGATGATGTGAGATGGATGATTTTGTAACTAAAACAAGAAACAAAAAATTATGGTATATGATATAAAAATAAGTACTAAATTGCTAATAGAAAGTTGAACAGATAAAAGATGAACGTGGAGAAGGTTATTGAAATGAACAGGTGAAACAGTTGGTTAGCAGATGGGCTGTAATTATAACTGAATAGATGATAAATTAAATAGGCCAGTGGATGAAACTCAGCAGTTGACAAGAATAAAAGTTAAATGAAACATTGAATTGATGAATAGATGAAAAGATCAATAGTTGAAAATATGAATAGATGCAATGATTAATAGTGGAAAATACGAATAGATATAAATATGAATAAATTGATAGATGAATAGATGAATAGTAGAATAGATGAATAGACGAATTGATGAATAGATGAATAGATGATTGATATATTATAGTTGAAAACATGAATAGATGAGGAGTTTTATTTTACTTCAAAGATGAACTGATATTGGTAAAATAACTTTTCACGAGTGAACAGTCGAGAATAAATAGATGAAACAAGTGAGTCGATGAATGGATAAGTAATACAGGTGGTACTTACATGATTGTAAATTTTATTTTCTGGTAGTCAGGCCTTGATTCCAGCAAAATGTGATATGTGACAATGGTTTCTAAAAAACGTGGTTATATATGGCTTACACCTATAACGTCTATATAGTATGTGTTTGTAAAAACTGCACACTTGCAAAAATGCATGGTCAGGAGATTATCCATATTTGTAGGGCGTGTCCAAAGTCCAGACATCCCTTATACGTATTAATGCGAAATTGCATATCGAATGCTTTGTATTTTAAAACAATCGAATACGAATTTAAACCTTATCTACGTAAAATATATGTTTAAAATAGCATGTTAGTAAAACAATATCAAAACACTTAAATAGACCTATCAACTAGCTGGAGATATAAAACAGCACACATACAAAAAAAACTGCATGCTTGGGGATATCCATGTTTGTAAGCCGTGTACAGGTATCCCTTATACGTAATATGCCAACTTGCATAATGATTTCAAATGAATATTAGTTATTGTGAACCTTATGAACAAAAAAAAATATATTGAAAATTGTATAAAACCCTGTTAGTGAAACAAATTTAACACTGTTAAACTTGTCTTCCATTTGCATAGAAGTTATTCTGTCTGCACGCTCTCCCACTAAATGTCGGTAAGTAAATATTTCCTTAAATTTAAATATTTTAACCAATGTCGAATAATAGGAAGAAATTTCTATTCAACTATTTCGATAATATCATTGGTGTTGAGTAATGATCCCATTCTATATAATGTGTACAAAATTCCGTTCATTTACATATTATAAGTACCTAATTACTTCTTTCGTATTTCAGAAATCTCCAGATATGTTCAGCAGTTACTCACCAATCTCACCATTCCCTCCAGAACAAATGCTCCGTCAAAATGTAGTCGATTATCTTGAGCGAGAGAGACCATTTGAAATCGAGGAAAGTCCAATCAGTAGAACCGACAACAATATCAATGAAAACAACCATAAAAAACGAAGAGCAAAAAAGGGTTTGCATTCATACATCAAAAAACCGATGAAGGGTGCGCCGTCAAAAATTATACGCATACAGATCTTTGACGCTGAGGAGTTTCAAAGTTCTGAACATTCAACATGTCACTGTAAAGCCAGTGTGTGTGCGCAATATATTTCTGATATGTTTAGTGATGATGTGTACCGGAGTGCTAAAGACTTAGTGGGTAAAATACATAGAAAGTTAATATCATAATCATAACAAGCATTAAACAATTAAATAAATACCTTGATATTATTTGTTTATTGATTTTTAATACCATAACCCTCCTCACCTGGTTTCAAATTATGATAGTACTTAATAAAATAACTCGATCAACTCTTATAAACTGTAATAGAAAAACATCATACGGAAAGTGGCATCAGAACCACAATTTCAAGGATATATCAACTGGGCGTGTGTTCTGTCTTTCTAAGAGAAAGGTTTAGAGATAGAATAGGGTGATATTATTACTGATGATACTAAAATGATGATCAGATTTAATAACTATCTCTAAAGCATTTCATAGCGTGTCTATGTAGGTAAGTATTTCAAACCGTACCTTACTTCTATAAAACTTACATACTTATATTTGGTTGTGTTTATTAATATCATACAGATTCGAACGTATTTGAAACGTTATCTTGCATAATGATGCTTCCTTTATACATATAATGCATAATATACTTCCAAAGGCTCGAGACGATAGATAGGAATGCGTTCAGTATCCTTTTATGGATCATGGAACGATACTTAGCAACACACTGTGAGAGTAGGGAACATTGCTTTATAAATAAAATGTTGTATGATCTACGCATCAGTTGAAATAAAGATTATCATCTTAAAATAGGTAACTATAATGTTACGAATTAATAGACTACTCATTAAAGCACACGTACAACATCGTTGTCGTACCTATCTAATTATATCGTTTTAACCTAAATAAATAAATGTAATAATCACAGTTCTTTTATAATACAAGTAAAACTATAAAAAAAGAACTTCTTTAGATTTGAACGAAGAAGAAAGAGAATAGATAATAATTAAGTCCTTGTGGATGATCAGTGTAAATTATATATCGAATGGATGAATCGTCTAGTCTTCTAATTGAACAGATGAAAACCTAGATCATTAGGTCTCAGGTTAACTGGTGAAATTAGGGTAGATGGATCTTTGATCCAGATGCCCTAATTTTACACTACTGATAATAACCGGTAACGGCTTGGTATTAGCTGATAGATATGGATCATACAGTTCTTGCTAATAATCTAAAGGAGAAACTGACTGTATGCTCCTATACGCATATATTTTTTTGTTTTATACTTTTCCTTTGTTTTAGAATGTTCGTTCTAGATCTTCTCAGAGAGTCAATATATCCAGATATGTCATTGCTCCAGACAATACCTCGTATAAAGGCGCACAAAAATTGTTCTGAGTGTGCTAGTTTCATGATGTCAATGGTTGCTATTTTAATTGTAAGAGGTAAATATATGGAAAAACTGAGCCCTATTAGTGAGTCTCTGCCGTCTGTCAGTCCAAACACATATATATATACATATGAGAAGAAAATACTTTTGGCCTCTAGCATGCGAAATTATGAAATAGTCCTAATAAAATAAAGCAATTGGGTGCCTTTAAAGTTGTCACTCATCGTTTTTGTTACCGGGTTTATTTAAGAAATGTAATACTATTAGTATATATTTTATTACAAGTAGTGGAAATTTAGAATGCACGGTACTAAATTTAATACATATTGTAGAAATGTATTAGATCAAAGAGGTCAGCATCCACCTTGAGGTGAGATTAGTAGTCATACAGTAAGATAGTAAGTAGCTTATAAGCAAAAATAAATACCTTAAAGGTAGAAAGGATGCGAGAAACAGATGGATGGACAAGGTATCGTAATCGGGTTCTTTGTCTCGTACGGAAACTTGAAAAACGAAGGTCATGTGATTTTTCGGAAATCACGAATTTTCGTAAATTTATCACCAAAATATTTCTGCAGTATCTTTATACAAAATCTCATCGTCATACAAACGATCGTTTGTAAGATTTCTCCAACGTTTTCAACTCCATATTTCGCAAAGGAAACCCTTCTCGTCCTTCGGCATATTTCCCCTTATATTTGCGATGGTGTAATTGATGGATGTAGTGTGGTCAAGTGACAAATTGCTGACTGTACGGACCCGTGTCAAGAGGGTCGTGACTCGAATGGTAAGGACACTCTGCTGTTTCTTTATATTTTATTTGCATAAGCTGAGGTGAGGGGCACAGAGGTATTTAACCACTGCCGATAGAATATAAGATACCTACTCACCTGACTAGCTACCAACGTATTAAACGTCATAAATCAGTCCGTGAAATCTCGAAGATCCTGAGTTCATTCCTCACTCTCTCAGAGAATCTAATTCCGTAACGTTTTCGACCACATCAACACTTTCCAATTTTTTTTACAGTGGATAATTAAAACCACCATATCGCCTGTTGGCGCAGGATATATGGTAAACATGCTTAAAGTTGAAGATACTGGGTTTCAATGACAACTGTTACACCAAGAGAAGAAACACACCAAGAGGTGCTTGGGGACAGATTTTCTTTTTCAACGTAGACACACATTCGTCATATAAACAGTGTATAATTAGCTTTATATCCTTCAATGTTATGGACCCGGTTCGGATAATGGACTGTGAAACCTGTAACACCACATGGAATACGGAACTAAACAAACGTTGGTTCACAATTACAGACCTTCCTACTCACGAAGGATCGCCCCTCTAAATTTTTTAAGTATAGTTGCAACTGCTGCTGCCTATCCGAGCGATCATATTTCATATTATATTGTTCTGTTGTAACCATTATTTTGTTATTTTAAGATTAGCTCCATTCCAATACGATAGTTAAAGAACCATAGGAAAAAAATTAGTTATGACTCATTGTCATGTTAGCTTAATTAGATTAGAGCATACCCCAGCTAAAGGACGCGGGTTCGAATTCCGCACATGGGTTAAATTTTTCCTCTAGTAATTTTGTAATTAGCCACCAATTTTCGTAAAATAAACAGGCACGCAACCACCGCACCGTGTGTGTCAGTTTGTGGCGTAAAGCAGGTAGCCCCTTCGGGGTCTAAAGGGCAAGTTTGTATCGGCAAAGTTAAATTAATCAAATACAGGCAATAGTGTATGAGTGGCTAGTTGCATTGCTAACATGTAGGTACATAACGTTAGGTGGTTTGCAATGATAAGTTTTTATTTTGGAAATTGTAATTATATTACTATATAAATATGTGAGCAATGTATAAAAGCATTGTCTAAATATCAATATCATTAACAGCACAAGTGACCGAAAAATCTCTAGTTTATATACCTCGCCTAGTTAGAATTCGATTCGCGCAACACTGAACAAAAACAATCAACACTGAACAAATCCGGACGAATTCACGGAATACTGGTTATAGGCGCCGATAGCCGGATTATGCTAACGGATACTAATTGCTACGTGGACGGCATCGAGATTCATTTACCTATCGCTGTGAAATAAGGATGACGACTGAAAAGAAAATATGGTATTAATTTTGTTAAAATGTCGTGACGTTGACGTCGGTTGGTGGAAACTTTTAGGCATTCGTAAGAAAGGGGTATAGAAGGAACGTGGGTACGAAACGCTTACCTCGATTTCTTCTGTTTGTTGGTTCATGAATCCACCACAGTTCATAAAGTGTTTATGTAGAAAGTTTATAGTTTATATTATGTGACCGGTATTAGTACAACACACAGTAGATTATTTATCCGAATTTTACCTTTGAAGTCTGTTTTTTTGTAAAAAGTAGTAATAACAGCTAGTCCTGATTAAGCTTAATTAATTTTTCATATCATAAAAACAGTATTGTCTTATTTCTTAAAAATCTTGATAACTCTCTTGATAACCTGATTATTAATAATTTTGTTTGAAATTTTAATCTGGATAGAAGCGCTACCATGTAACTTTATTGTTACGTGATATAATTCAGCACCTTATGGTAACGATATCTGTATAAAACGGAACGACGATTGAAGCAAATCCGTCGTAAATATATTAGGATCCTCTAAAATTGCTGTAAAACCAATGACACATTGAATAAATTCATTCAATTACGTCCTCCAAAATCTGACTTTATTGGATCATAATTTCAGTTAAGTGCCAGAAACAAAAGATTGGGTTATTACTCATGATGTGCATATTTTAATGATTCCATTTGGTAGGAGATATCCATTTGTAGGATAAGTCACTTGCTTATTTTGTCACTGTGAACAATATCTTAAAATGCCACCTAGTCAAAATACCGTGTCGTATTTTGTAATGAGAACAGATACGAAAATATAATCTGAGACTTTTTAGGTACCAGTATCAACAGATGAAACACTTAAACATGTAACTTTTCGAAATTCCCATGAAATACAACTTTGAAAAAGACCTTCCGCTGCAAAACTTCCAATAACGAACACTCCTGCCAGCGCCGTGCCCTCCGAAACCACTTCACATTCGGGCGCGTCGCAAAAACCGCGCGAAAACCGACAATATTGTATAACACCAGCATTCAATGACTGACACGATCGTTTGGGGCCTCCGTAATTTTCCTGCTATGTTTTATCTGCACAGAACAATGGCGACTCATTTTGGGGCATAATGAATTTCATTTCGGACGCTACCCGCCAAAATACGGCAGCCATTAAAATCCTTTCCGTAAAATGGCGAGCTTTGTTGCGACCAGGGGCAGAACTAGCTGATATAACTTAGGTATTGTTAGTGGTAAATACATACATTAGTGTGGAATTCGAGAAATTAGCCGCTGGGCACGAGTATTTTGTTATTTTGTGCTGCGGTGCGGCGTCTGCTTGTTATTTTAGCAATTAGACGAAGGTTTCATTATGAGCCTAATTAATGTTTATTGTTGTGATAAGCTGTTAGTTTAACATTTAATTGTATTTGTAAAGTTATAATCTTACATTAAAAGTCCTATTTTAGTTAACGTTTTGCATAGTTTACATTTTATTAATTTAAAATATTTTCAGCGGGTTAGCAGTTTCAGTGGTAAGTTCTGTTTGGATCTAATTTGCCACTGAAACCATTGCTTAATTCAATCAATGTTCTCTCAAAATATTGACCATCTCGCCAAGCCATTGTTTGTTCAAACAATAAGGAGAAATATATTTTAGGAGATTGACCCCGTTTTCTTACAATTTCGCATAAGTTTATTATCTGTAAGGTGGAAAGTACATCGCGTAGTCGCTTTTCATGACTAAAAATTTGTGTAATATATTTCTAAATATTAATTTAAGAGTTTCCCAAATATATAATTGAAACATCATGCATGGGAATAATGGCTTACAGATTAAGAACTACAAAATCGTATTTTCTTGGTAACGACCTTATTAATCTTAAAATTATGTTATTTTCAGGAACTACAAAACGATTGAAACAATGTATTAAAAAAAAAATCTAGCCCGCTATGTGTTTATGGATGTAATTGGTAAAGAACACCCAATTTTTCGCATTAACCCATGCAGTCAGCGGCAGCAAAAAGTGAAACGCTCTCCTATCTACCTGCCTTTCGTTAAGGGGTGACTGACAAAATCGGGCACTACCTGAAACGGAAGTTCGATATGAAGGCTGTATTCCGTCCACCCGGGCAGCTGCGACAACTTTTCCGGTCTCCTAAGGACAAGGATGCTCTGAATTGCCCTGGAGTGTACAAGATCCCGTGCGATTGCGGCAAATCGTATATAGGCAAGACTAGACGCAATGTTTCCACCAGAGTGACTGAGCATATCAGGAATATCAAAAACTTAGATACCGTGAGGCAGTGGCAGAGCATTCCCAAATCTCAGGTGCACACTATATCCGCTTTGATAAGGCGGCCGTACTAGCGCGAGAGAAGTTTTTCGTTCCGCGTAAAGTACGAGAGGCCATCGAAATTAGACGCCATCCTAATTTTAATCGGGATCGTGGGTGGAACATTCCACCGTCCTGGATACCTGTTCTCAATATTTGTGATACGGCATCGGGGTTGTGGAACCGCGAAGTGGACAGTACTAGTGTAGTGTGTCGCTTGGCTGAAATCGGTCACCAAACACATAACGACGTGTTTCGTTAGCTATAAAAAATATGAAAATTCCTTATTAGGAAAAATTAGTGTCTTGTAGGATCTGGGAATCGAATATAGGATTTCGCGGTTTGGACGTCACGCCAACGCCACCGTACCAATGAGAAATCATACAATCACGCAACGCAGTACAAAAATACACAACATTCTTATAGTATAATTAAATATATTGATGGTCTCAATCATGAAACTAATTCAACATTCTGTTCAGAAACTAATACAAATTAATATCCCTGCACTGATATAACCATCTGTAGTCACCGTGGAGGCACAGACAGTTGTTAATGTTTACACTGGAGCTAGAATTTATTGCTATTGCAAAATAATCTTATTCATACCATCGTTACAGGAGGATTCTAAAGCCAGTAATAATGACCATTATTATTAAATATATGTTTTGTTCTGCAAAAATTTTTTATTTTATGTTCTTACATTAAGAAAAGAAAATTATAGTAACGTGGCCCCCATCACAATGTTCCCGTACCGTAAGGAAACGGGGGTGGCTGAGAATTAGCGCGCCCGGAATGTATATTTCGGGTCGCACAAGCTGAACCTACTTTTGCTCTGTTTCCTCCTTATAGTTTTTATATATATTAATAGTTACCTATGTAATAGTATTAAAGGGAAAGCAATAAATATTTTTATTATTATTATTGTTAAAAAAATATACCTTTTTTTGGGAAAAAAAGATGACTTCTAGCGAGACGATCCAGAATACCATTCTATCACATTGCCAATTATATAATTAGTATTTATACAGTTTAGTGATAGTATTTATAGATAGATTTTCTCTATCAGTCGGTTAAACACCCAAGGAAAGAGGGGAGTTTGCAGATTTATCCATCGTCATAATTTATTTATTATTTTCTTGGAGCCAAATGTTCCTTGCATCAAAGCCTTTGTAGTGCCACTGACAATTAATTTAATACTCAAATTTGCTAAAAGATTTCTGTTATTCTAAATATACAAGTAATAACAAGTCATGCAATTCCCGTGTAACGACGTAGCGCCATATTCAGGAAAATGTAGTGTCAGAAAAATTCAGTGACCACTGTCCGATCCGTGTCCTAAACCAATCACGCTTCAAGCATTACTATAGTGCTACAGCTTAGGCTACTCACTAACTACGCTGTGAATCCTTATGTTGTTGTTAAGTATATTAAGTAAGTTGAAGTTAAGTAACTGCTACGTAACTGTACTGAAGCAAAGTTGTTGGAGGTCTCGAGTCCCCAAGTCTTCCAGGCAACTTTCGACTAATTTCTCCTTCCAAGTTGAAGTAAACTATGCCACTTGGAGATGTGGATATGAGTAGTCTGCAATCGATGAGAGGTTATGGCTACAGAAATGGTAGTACAACTTTGAAGTAGATGTAAAATGCTTTAAAAGCCTAACAATATTCAAGTCTCCCGTTGAAAAACTTGATGGAATTTTATGTTCACCTGATCATTCATGGGCGATACTATGAGCTTGATGTATCTTTATAATGTCATGACTGATATATCAAGTTCACTGTGTTACTGAGATTGTATAAAAAGCGTTCCAGTAGGTATCACGGAGTGTCACCACTTTCCTACCACTATTACAAGTTTCGGGTACAATATATTATCACTAACAACACAAATGATTACAAATTTACAAATTTACGAGAGGAAAGGTTTAAGACATGTGCGGGATTCGAACCCGCGTCCATCCACCCCTTTAGCCGGGATATGCTTTAATTCAATTGAGCTAACATGACAATGAGTCATAACTTAAATTTTTCCTATCGTTCTTTAACTATCTTATTGGGATGAATCGACATCTATAGTTCAACTTACTATAGATAAAGGCTAAAGAGGTGGATGGACGCGGGTTCGAATCCCGCACATGAAGTAATTTTTTAATTTTGTAATGTAATCCGCAGAGCATGCGTTATTGCAAACAAAAAAAATATTAAAACACAAATTATGTCTATAACCCACATTCTAAATAGATTTGGTTTCAATTTGATGACAAAAAATAATAATTGGAAAAATAACAAGCCAAAAATAATGGCATAAAGGAAAAGTGGCCAAGCGCGCGTCAATACTCGCTTTTTAGCGTGACGCACTGGAACGGCATGTAATAGTTTTTTTTTTTTCAAAATAAGTTCCGTAGGTACTGAAACGATATGTGACAATTTTGGGAATCGCTTTATTTCAATATATATTTGGATTCTACTTAGTATGTTCCCACGGTAGAGTGCAAACAATCTTTTTCTCATGTATGCATATCCCCTTAAAACTATTTAATAGCACTTCGCGTCCAGTATTCGTCTTTGAATCAACGTTTTATACAAAATATATAACTACTAGCAGCCCATCCCAGCTTCGCGCGGGTAATTACGCCAAAAAATTAATTGTTAGCTATCCTATCTTTCAATCTGGAACAGATTGCACACGATGTACAATCAAATTTAAAATTGGGTCAGTAGTTTAGGAGTCCATGGCGGACAAACAACGTGACACGTATTTTTTATATATAAAGATAGATTTCTTTCTCATTCTGTTTACGAGCTGAGAGAAAATCTGTGACAAACAAACTGAGAGACATACAGCAGATACTTACTAATATGGCTCCGCTTTTCCATTTGTTTACGGACCTCTAACACTAAAAATAGCAACCAGTGACATTACGTACCTAACGGAACAATTTTATTTCGCTTTCATACGAAGTCTCGTCTGGAGCAATGACATGTCTGGAAATATTGACTCTCTGAGTGTGCGTTCTGAAACAAAGAAAAAGTATAAAACAAACTAATATATACGTACACGAGCATTCAGTCAGTTCCTCCTTTAGATTATTAGCAGGAACTGTATGATCCATATCTATCAGCTAATACCAAGCCGTTACCGGTTATTATCATGTTTACATCGTGCACTAAGCTGCTAAAGGAGCGCAAACAAAACAGGAGGCGCGCCATTATTAGTACTCGTTAGTGCAAAAGGTACAGATTACGTCTCAGTTTCTATGGCTGCGGATCATCAATCTAATGCTTTCAAATTAGAAGTTATTTCACTTTGTTATACGAAATCTGTAACCCTCAGGCATGTAATCTGTGCCACAGGTGGTGAGGTAAACTTATAGTTGTCTTATTATTATGTCAATTCTCTGCGTAGGATCTTTTTTGTGAAGAAGGTGGCTTGTCTAACAGTCACTAGTGGTCAACTTTTACTTATTGAGTACTTATACATACAACAAAGCACACAATGCCATTAAACTCGTTATCCAGATGGTAGGTTTCTTCAGTCCGTCTTGGTTGATACCACCTCGGTTGATGTCAGATAATCAATAGTTGAGACTTGTTTTGTGATTAGGGGTAGGACACTGTAGCGAGTGTACTGAATTATTGGTCTCCTCACCCCTTAACATAAGTATGACTACATTGCAATGACAATAAAATGTATTATCTCAGTTTTATGAACGCAAGGTGTCAAGTGAATGGGTTATTTCGATTTTGTAGTGATCTTACAAGAGTAAAACATAAGTCTTACAGGGTTAATTTGTGGTCTGTCTATATAATGATAAGAGCCTTTTTTCAAGAACATTTAAAGTACGATTATTTTTCTGGCATCATAATTTTCCGCCAAAATTATCGCTTAGGTAAATTTTTCTGCATTATCTTTATATAAAATCTCATCGTCACACAACCGATCGTTTGTAAGATTTCTCCAACGTTTTCAACTCCATATTTCGCAAAGGAAACCCTTCTCGTCCTTCGGCATATTTCCCCTTATATTTGCGATGGTGTAATTGATGGATGTAGTGTGGTCAAGTGACAAATTGCTGACTGTACGGACCCGTGTCAAGAGGGTCGTGACTCGAATGGTAAGGAAACTCTGCTATGTTTCTTTACATTTTATTTACATAAGCTGAGGTGATAGCCCAGAGGTATAGGTCTTAGCTACTCGTTTGTCTAGCAGCCGATAAATGTCAATGCTATGTAGAAAATCGTATCTGACTAATGTCACAGATCCCTAAGCATTTCTAGGTATATCCTTGTAACTTTTGCGACGATATCTTCACTTTCTAACAGGTGACTTTTTACAGTTGATAGATCAAAGTCAAAGTCAAAATCATTTATTCAATTTAGGCGTCTACGTCGTTCTTATGAAGGTCAATTACAATTTTTAATATTGAAATATACTACATATTACTGCCACGTTCAGCAAACAAAAATTATAGAGCCACTGCGAGAAGAACGGGCAAGAAACTCGGGTCCATTCTTTTAAACGTTTTTTAACAATGTTTGTACATACTATAGCGCTTGCTATAGTATGTACATAAATATTAAACTAATAAAACCTTATACGATCTTAAACATGAAGTGGATGTGATACGATGACGATAATAATTATAAAATGAACTTGTGAAGTACTTTATTTGTCCCCTTATCCCCAACCTGCAAACGGTGAGTGCGGGCAACATTCTGGGTTACACTAAGACATATTTAAACTAAGCCCAGTATATATACCCTGTTTAATGCGCAAGTGTGCTATATGGTAAGTTTTTATTTCGGCCTTACTTCAGAAACTCCACAACATTCTGACGTTTGATACATTCTGTCCTGTATCTCTCAGTCAAGAACATACCATCGCATCGTTAACTTTGGCGCTTGGAAGGAAGACAAAGTCCAAAGAAATCAGTACTCTCTACTCACTAAACGTCTCCCTTCTCCGTGATTTTAAGACATACCTATCAAATTCGAAAAAGTATTCAAGGCACAGAAGATTAGCTCCATATATCTATTGTGTTCAAGGTTTTAGCGAAGCATCTAGACGTTATTCGGATATCCTAATATAATTCCAGCATTATTAGAATACATGGTTTCAATCATGCAAAAAATAGGACTCAATTATCATTTAACTACACTGAACGAAGTAATAGGCTTAGAATGATAGTTTCTTTCAAAGTTCCTCTCATGATTGAAGCACTATAATAATTAACGTGTGTGTAACGCTTACGTAATTACATTCGCTGGTACGAATAAAGTTAATGGATACTTTCCCCAAAAAGCAGAATAGTTAGAATTATTGTGTAAGCCAATTCTAAGAATTATCGTATTTTAGAACTAGCATTCCGGGCGCGGCTCCGCCCGCGCGTATATCGCGGTTATCGCGCAAAACATTAACCTCTTTTTGCGCAGTTGGATAAAAACTAGGTATCTTCTAAGCAAGCATGCCTAGGCCATCTGCCAAGGCCACATCATCACTTTCCATCAGGTGAGATAGCGGCCAAATGCTTGCCTATAGCGCATAAATAAAAAAAAACTCCTATGTTTTTTCCCGGGTCTCCAACTATTTCCATACCAAATTCTATTCAAATCGGTCCAGTAGTTTTGGCGTGAAAGCGTAACAGACAGACATACAGACAGAGTTACTTTCGCATTTATAATATTAGTACTGATTATTGTGTAGAATCACTAGTTGTAACATATTTTATGATTATGTTACAATCTTTTTTAGAATTTAGATTATTTCCAAAGTTAATCGACTTGAAATTGCTTCACGTAGCGTAGGTTGTACCTGCGCGGGTTCTGAGCATTATTATTCTAAGATTACACTGATATCGATATGTTGGTCATTTTTTTTTTTTACCGGCGGTATGCCTTTATTAAACAAAATACTATGAACTATATACAACACTACAGCTACTACAATAAAAGCATTTAGACACTAATAAGTCATAGCAGACTCATAGGCAGTCCAAATGCTCCAGCCCACTCCCAGTTGGCAGCGTGCCCAGCATGCTGGCAGCATTGCCCCGTTGAATTGCAATGCTTATCAATGTTGGTCATTTATGTAACAAACATGGGTCACGAGACTCACGAGTGTTCAAGTAGTTGCATCTCACAACAAAACAATGATTATCAGTGGAATCTTATCAATGCATTTTTAATGTCTATATCCATTTGTTGCTATATATTATATACAAAGTGTATACTTGGGATATATATTGGGAATATATAAAAAATTAAATAAAAATTAAATAATTTACATAAAAATTAAACGTCAACGATAGTTAACACAACTGTTCCCATTTTTGAATCCAATTTTTTTATATTTTTTTAAATTTCTAGCATTCTTTAGCAAGGCTTCAGTAACAAGGTCCCGTGCGCATTGCTGTCCGTCCGTAGCGTCTCGTGAGTATATAAGCCAACCAGCAAATGCTCGCATAATCGAAATAATGCTGAAGAAGGTACCTATGCGTGCGATAGTAAGCGAAGCAATGATTGCCGAGTGGCAATAGCTATGGACTGTCGTGCCGCAGGTCCATGATTCGATCCATACCACCGGCACCGGATGGTGGAAGGGCGTTTTGCAAATCCTCATCAGTCTAGTTACCACCGTCAAGTAGTATATCTGTCACCAAGCACCGTACACTGTTCCTGCAGAAGTCCTGGAGTGCTAGTAAGAAATTATGAAACTACAGCACATGAGACATAACAACTGTATGTCTCAGGGTGATGGGCGCAAACAGTTCGTTTTTTGTGACGAAATGCATCAGTTATGGGCAGAGGTTACCGCATAACTTTAGATGGGCCTCGAACGTGTTCCGTCACATTCGCATAAAAAAAAGCAAGTTCATGTAAGAACATTTTGTAAGAACACGAAAGTTCAAGTACAGCAGAATCGCTTATTCTAAGCCATGTTCGTGAGGCAAGCTACACATTAAATCTGGAAGCTGCAGTGCGCCGGTAAACACAGTTTTATTAAGAAAGTTAAGACTTGCCGATAGTTTTACATCGACGATATTCTGAAACTTGGGAACTCCACCGGCGTTTCTACCTGTTAGGCACTTGCTGAAGTTGCAAAGTATTTTTATTGTTTCACTTTGTCGTTATTTAAAAATGGTTCTTATATAAAGCTTATCTAAAAATACATTGGCATTTGAAGAAAGAATTTGACATAGAATGCTTGGATTGCCTGCGTTAAAATGTATATGTAATATTTATGTTTATTGTAAGTTTTCATCAAGCATTTCACCGGCCGTTACTGTCGTGTTGAAATAAAGAATTGCCGAAGTTTATAGGGACACCGCATTTTTCGATCTGCAAACAGTATTTTTCACAAGATAAACAGGATTTGTTTGACTTGGTTAGTTAATGTGCCCTTTGTTTTATTAATATAATTGTTATTTTATTATAGATTAGAATTTGGCAACATTAAAGTTTATTGATGGTTAACGCTAAAAATTTGACATTAGATTAATATGTCATTTAAATGAACGGAATGAATGGTTAATATTTAATTGTATATGACATTAATTAATGTGGGTAGATGTCTTTGTCACTTTAGTAGTTGACATATTTAGTATGTTATTATTATCGGTGATTTTTTTAATATTAAAAACAAGTTAAAAATGCAATTCATTAATGTAATCTTGTATGAGCATTGGTAGTATATCTATGTAAGTACATAATCTAGTTTATAAGCAAGACTTGGCTCTTTACTTTTGCATGCCAAATATGGTGGAATGTGCAGATCTGTTTACAGTTAACTAATACTGTATTGTTTAAATAATTACTCACATTCTTGCAAATAAATTGAATTTGAATATATGAAAATAGGTAAAACATTTTTTTTTGTTTAGATACAGTATATGAAACATACAGAAATTCTAAATCAAAAATATAAAGAAATTCTAAATTTATGTTGGAAAAACGGTCTAAAACCTACGAATATAGTCTAAAACGGACAACTTTGAATATATATATATATATATTTTTGGTAAAAAAAAATGTACATATACCATATATATATATTTATTATAGTACTATTCTCATTGAACTCTAGCTAGAATATGACACCCAATATGTGCCGCTACATTTGGGACGAAGGACAAGTATTGGTTTAAATAAATTATTTTGGAATTAGAATTATACATTCAGTATTTGGTAATGGGTCACCATTCTACATATACCTCATATCTTGACCCATTATCATACAGATTATACATCACATCAACAGCAGGAAGACGTCTACCGTTCAACAAAAACCACCCACATTTCCCCCTTTATAATTGATTACCATTGCCATAGGTACACTCTGCCGCTTTGCAGGCGTCGTAAGATCGCAGGTGTAAGATGGCAGTTCTGGAGAAAGCGCTGCTGCCCACCTTCTGACATTTTGCCCTTCGTCTCCTCTTAGGATTCCTACGGGAAGATGAAGCGGGTGCAGGTCTATCCAGGCACCCCACGAGGAAAAACAGGTAAAAAATACTTCAATGTTTTTGCAGCATCTCCTGTTGACTGACAACCTGGATAAGGTCGCAACATATACTTGTACATTTTCATAAGAATTGCTTCATCTGCAACGATCATCTTTCAGGAGATACATTTAAATCTGATCCAGACCCTACATCAACAATCATAAATTTATAAAAGCGCATCTGCAAGCTCTTCGAGTATGGTATTGTCTAATGATCTATTTCCCATAACTTTTAACCGTTTTTAATGGTTTTGATCAATAGATCCACTATAATTAATAACACAAGGTTTCCAATAAAAGGCAATTTGGGAAATTCCATAAACTTTCAACGTCATGTGCTACCTCCTGCTTTGGTTGTGGCATTACTTCTCTCATAAGCATGTTGACAATAGCACGACATTCGCTGTTAACAGAAGTGTGTAAGTCAGAAAAACAGGATTGCATATTAATAACGCTCAGTTATGACCTTTGGGAGCGGAACCCTAGAAATTTAAACATAGTCGGTGAAGTTACTCGCAGACGCGCTCCACTCTGTTATTACTTGCACAATGGGGAAGAGTACTCGAACCTCTCTAAAGGCTTGCGAGCACGCCCCGTGTATGTCAACACTTGAAAACTTGACGCTCGATTGTTATTGGCTTGTTATTGTTATACTGTTCGAGGTGGAGCTGGCTTGAACCATGTGGAGTGTGTATTTAGATTTTGAAAATGTTTTTTAAGGCTACTAGCGGCCCGCCCCGGCTTCGCATGGGTATTTAACAAAAATTCCAAAAAAAATAAATTGAAACTCATAAAAAGTTGTTATTGTGACATAGCTGTAATAGCTAAGACATAAAATTGATGACTTTTTTGTAGATATGTCTTCTATGAAATTATAGTACATCATTTTTCTCTATTGTAATCTTTTTCGCAGCGTACGCGATTTAACGATTTTTTTGGTATTTTTTTTTCACTCCTTGGGTTGCATTATCGAAGTTTTCACACGGATCCCTAACATTTTTGAAAGTATTTTATCACTTTTGTTCATCGGGGATAATGCAAAAATCTTATGTTGAAAGATTTTTTTCCAATCGGTCCAGTAGTTTTTAAGATTATTCCTTACATACAAAAATATGAAAATACAAATCTTTCGTCGTTATAATATTAGTGTAGATGATGTCATGGCCCGTGGGGTGTCTCGCTATAATGTAACTCCCCTATTTTTCGCACGGTTGTTGTAAGAGGCGACTAAGACTTTTGAAGCGCTTGTAGCCAAGTTTGCTTAGCCATTCTGATTCGATCAGCAAAGTTAAGCAACGTCCGCCGCGGTCATGACTTGGATGGGTGACCGCTGGTGACATTACTACTGAGCGCTTCCCTGCTTCGGAGGGCACTTTAAGCCATCGGTCCCGGTTGTTGTCTTAGGATAGCAGTCGTTACAGCATGGTGGTAGGGCACTTTGCAAATGCCCGCCTGGCTACCACCCTCAAGTTGAAAATCTGTCGCCAAGCACCTAACGGTGTGTTCCGGAAGCTGTCCTTGAGAGCCAGTAACTCTAGGTTAGTCTCAACAACATCCTCGACCACGTCATCACTTACCATCAGGTGAGATAGTGGTCAAAGGCTAACCTATAAGGCATAAAAAAAAATAAAAAAAAATAAAATAGGGTAAGATACCGGAAGATGGGCAGCAGTGCATTCAGAAGAACTGCTCTTTTATACAACAATCCCCAAGACTAGATAGCCCTGCGCCTTGCTAGGGCATTATGGCAAATGCCATGAATGGAGGAGGCTGGTTTCAGTATAATCCAGCTGCTACAGTATTGATGATTGATGTGAATATGGAAAATATTCTATTTTTCATAATTGAACTACACAAGTTTATTTGATAATAGTATATTTTCCACGTTGACATGACAGCAGATAATTGAACTACACAAGCTGCATTGACATTAAATCATCTTAAAATGTTGAATGTACTGTTTTTAAATTTTGTTTTAAAAACACTACATTTATTTTATTTTTCATTTGAAAATATATATTAATATGGTCAAGCTCTTTGGTTATTTATTATATTAAGGGCCTGTTTCAGAATGTTCGAGTAAGTTCCGGTTTTACTACCCAGAACATATTTACTAAACAAAACACTATCTTTGCGTTTCACAGTCATCGATTTAGCCTATCCATCGGTTAAAGCTTGAAACGCGCTGCATGTCACCTGTCATTTTTATCATTCAGTTATTTTATGCGTTGAATAGCAACCCGAAACTTATGAAACGGGCCCTTAATATATAATAGTATATCAGACTAACGACCTCGATTTTGAAATTTTGCTAATCTGTTTATTGGCACGGCACGAATTACGGGTAAACTGTTTTTTTGTTGTCACATCGTTATTTTGTTACCATACCAATTTTTAGTATGTATTATTATTCATATTGCCCTAAGGTTCGCCTTTGACTACTATTTCATCTAATGGTATGTGATAATTTGGTTGAAGATGTCGTTCAGGCTAACCTTTTAGATATAAGGTGCTTTGTGATAGATTTACTGCTGGAGGGTGTTACCTAGACATGCGGATATTCGCAAATCGCCCTATCACCATGCTATAACAACTACCATCCTAAGAGAACAAACGGGCCTTACGGCTTCACTTGCCCTCCGAAGCACGAAAGCACTCAGTAATAAATGACGTTAGCGATGACCCATCCGAGTCATGACCGCAGTGGACGTTGATCATTTGGCTATACTCTCTCTCTACGGTCGTTCCTTCATTGCTGAAGGTCGTGGTCACTCTTGGCTAAATAGGATCGGACAAACTGTTTCCATTGATTTCGGTCCGTGGCCTTCCTCACTGCGGCATAGAATTTAGACGCAAGAGTGGTCCTCTTGAACTTTTTCCTGCGGTGTTGCCAACTATAACCAGTATTTCCAGACTATCGTCACCACTCCTGACTATACTACGACTCCTTTGGCTATACTACGAGCTTTCAATACAAATATATAATATCTACTATTTAGATTTTTATATTTTCTTTCCTAGGTATGTTTGTGATGTTAAGGCCCCTGCCTACAAAATATGCATTTCGACACAAGTGACGAATTGCACTGCGCCTGTCACCCATGAGATATACAGTTGTTGAGTCTCAAGTGCCTGTAATTTTACTGGCTCTCAAGGACTGCTGCCAGAACGCACGTTAGATGCTTGGCGACAGATTTTCCACTTGAGGGTGGTAGCCGGCGGTGGGGATCGAACCATGGACCTGCAGGACAGCAGTCCATAGAAATAACCGGCCATCATTGCTTCTAAAATTTAAACATTTATTTTCTCTTGTGCTCATAAATACAACACATTCACATATAGTATAAATAAGAAGGGTGTATGTGCTTGTGTGTGTTTGTTACCCTCGACTTTCAAAGTGCTGCTGGCTTGACTGGTGTTGATTTTAATAGGTTAAAATTCAAAACGTAATACTATATGTTCCTTAAGAGCCCTTATTCCAGCAAAGCCATTTTACAGCCCTTTTCTCAAGGCTGTTGCAGCTAAAGTATAAAAGTTTTTGTTTTTTAAATGATGCAGGAAGAAAGTCTATTGTTTTTTTAATAGAGTGCATTAACCAAAACATTAAAAAAAACAACTGAAATACGACAAAAAATTTTTTACCAACTCATGTTTTCATAAATTTCTTCATCAGTGTGACTTCAACCGTCTTTTTATCGAACAAAAATTATTCGTTTTACAGATTCAAAAATACCAGTAAACCAATCATATTACCACCAATGGAGTGCATTAATAACATTTTGATAAATATATGTTACAACTGAGTAAATAAGGGATTGAAAGGGCACATTTGGCACAAAAATACCATTCAAATTTCTTGTTATTTCTACAAAATCTGGTATTTTATCAAATAAATAAATATGCAATTCATTAGTTGAAGTTTTTATTTAATAGATAATAATATTTTGTCGTTAATTTAGTGAAAAATGTATTTTACACAATTTTTTCAATATGACCTATAAATTACGGAACACAACGCCTTGCATCTCGTTTAGCGTTATCCGCAAGTCGTCGAGGTAAAATCCCCAGGTGTGAGGTAATCAGAGGTCACACAATCAAACACCGAGCTCGCCGGCGAGCTCGAGGCAAAAACAAGGTCACGATAAATTGCTCTCCAAATAGTCAAAGAGTATTATTCAGTAGGGCCCAATTGTGCAACACTGCAGTTGCACAGAGGCATTTTGCTCCGATCCCCCCCATGTCTCTCGACAGCGAGACAAGCCGAGGTCCGAACCACAGTGGTGCCCTTGAGCTCGCTGTCAACCCCTCCTATAATAGCGGTACGTTTTCGGCGTCCGCAGGAGACGGAGGTAGAAAGCGCTTTTCGCCTTCTACGCCCGTCTCGGGAGAAGTGCCTTCGGCACTTCTCCCGGGCTATTGTAGGGCCAGGCCCTCGCCCAAAACCCGGTGGAGCTGGACGACCGCACAGGCGGTAGCCAGCATCTATGTCCTCCCTAAACAACAACCTTGCATCTCAGTTTGCGCCTAGCGCTCGCGGAGGGAGAATGTATCGCTGCTCGTCCCGCGCCCTACACGTGCCGCAACTACGGTGCGCAATGAAACTATAGCATGACCGAGTTGTTTTGATCTATGCGTATGCTTTTATTATTGTAAAGATATTTTTGTTGAGACCATGCCTTTTTCATTATTAACTAGGATTTATTATTTCCTGATCGGAATTGAATTTTTAACCGACTTACAAAAAAAGGAGGAGGTTCTCAATTCATCTGTATTTTTTATGTTTTTTACCTCAGAACTTTTGAAAGGGTGAACCGATTTTGAGTATTATTTTTTGGTTTGAAAGCTGATGCTTGTTGTTTGGTCCCATTTAAATTGCATCAAAATCAGTCAAGTCGTTTTTGCGTTACACTCCAATAACTGATAAGTATTAAACCTATCTTGATGATATAGTCATTGACAATCGATATCGTAAGTAGCAAGGGTTACTAAAACTAGTGATCAATTTTTTAACCAAAAAATGGAACCGACTTTTTGGTTTTTGCCTTAGTAAAAAAAATTAACCATAAAATGGAACCGACTTCAACACTCAAAAGTGTGAAATAACTTGTCAAAGTCGGTACCATGCGCACGATATTGTGATCATAGGTACTTTTGAACTATCATGGTACCGATTCCAACAAGTTATTTCACACTTTTGGGTGTTGAAGTCAGTTCCATTTTATGGTTAAATTTTTTTACTATGGCAAAAACAAAAAGTTGCGTGGTTGCTATATATAGAAAAAAGTTATGAAAAAACTTGAAACTAGCTAGAGAGGCTAAAATGTTTTTTTTTTCTCATTTGTTCCTTATTTTATTTTATATTAGCCAAACTTATTATTTTATATTTTAACTTGGCCAAACAGATGGAAACAAAGTAATACATTTTACAACACGTGTCTTTTACACGAAATAATTGGCCATCAAAAAGCACGATCTATGCCTCTAAGAAATAATTTTATTTAAGGCAAGACTATCTAACGGTCTGTACCGTGTACTGATTTGGTTAAAAATAAAAGATGTTTATAATAATATAGACGTTATATATTTTATTAAACTATTAGTACCGACCCTGAGTTAGGATTTAAGACTTCTATATTAAACGCAACTTATTTTCTTTCCGTAGCGACCACTAAAGCCGCTCCGCCAACGGGGCAGTTATACAAATATAATGAACCAAGATATGCATGCACAAAGCAGGTATACAAACTACAAAACTAAGTTATGTGCCTATATACAATGATGGTTAGAAGTACATAATCGAATATAGATACCTACACAGTAGTCCATTGAAATGTTACAATTTAAGGACCGAATATTGCATTTCTTAGAGGGCACAATTTAACTTTTGAGACATATGTGGGTGGTCAATAGAAGCTTAACCTAAAGTTTGTAGGGTCGCCACCCTTGTCCTCCGGCCGCCATCTTGGAAAAAGGGGTGAAAACACTTATTTCGCGATATCTTGGAAACTATACGACTTACAAAAAATTCTACAGCATATAATTTGTAGCAAATTATTTTGCCTACAAATATGATTATATAAAATTTTGCCCTAAATTAAAAATTTAAGCAAAAAAGGTGAGAAAATTTTCGTATATTTTTTTTGCTCCATAACTTTCTTTTTCTCATTTCACAAAAAAGATACCTCAGACCAATCTTGTTGATTATGGATTTTTTAAATTTAATTCATTTAAAACACTTACAGCGCTACCAAGTTGACCAGGTTCATCAATGCTCATGAGAATCCGGTAAAATGAAATGTTTAATTTATATTTTTCATACAATAACATATCCTTAAAAAAAAAAAAATTATTCGTACAACTTAACTTATTAATGTCTAACTGTTTTCCTTACCATAGAACTTACCAAATATAACTTACTGAAGGATAAGCAGGTAGAAAAGGTCTGAGTTACCGTTTGGGGACAAAGGAACATCTGCCTGCTACGACTATTATTATTATACGCAGGCTTAGCTTTTCAGTTTAATCAATTAAACTGCGAATTTCGGAAAAAAATCCTCACAACATCATCTACAATATTGTTCTGGGGTATTTTTTTTGTAAAATGTATAAAAAAAGTTATGGTAGAGTAAAAAAATATATTATTGCTTATAACTTCTTTACTATTTAATTTAGGGCACAAAGTTATATACGCATATTTATAGGCAAAACAATTTGCTACAAATTATGTCCTAACGAATTTTTTGTAAAACGCATAGTTTCTGAGATATCGCAAAATACGTGTTTTCACCCCTTTTTCCAAGATGGCGGCCGGGGTACATGGGTGGCGACCCCACAAACTTGAGGTTAAGCTTCTATAGACCCCCATACATGTCTCAAAAATAAAATTGCGTGCTCTAAAAAATGCAAAGCTCATGTAACTTTTCAATGGACTAATAGGTGTGCTAATGTTAGTCAATGAGAGGTTTATTATTAGGTTCATTTAAGTCTACTTTGTGTGTAAACTGTAAAGACGAGAAATGAATTTACAAAGTTACATAAAATTCCACATTATTTATTAACAACAAATAACACTTCAAAAAGGATCAAAATGTTTTATTCCATGCGACATCGTCTTTGACCGCTCGATCCTTGCTAACGGTGTGCTCGTGTGCGCCGCGCTACGATAAATGCCTAAATTTGAACGATAGCGCAAGGCGTAAAGACCCTTAAGCGCTAAGCAATATTGTAAGACCGGATAGTTAATATTAGACGTAAGTGCCAGTGTTTTTTTTTATTTTTTTTATTGTAGATAGGCTAGCCTTTGACCACTATCTCACCTGATGGTAAGTGATGATGTGGTCGAAGATGTTGTTTAGGCTAGCCTAGAATGACTGGCTCTCAAAGATAGCTGCCGGAACACACCGTTAGGTGCTTGGCGACAGATTTTCGACTTGAGGGTGGTAGCTAGCCAGGCGGGCATTCGCAAAATGCCCTACCACCATGCTATAACGACTGCCATCCTAAGACAACAACCGGGACCGACGGCTTAACGTGCCCTCCGAAGCACGAAAGCGCTCAGTAGTATGTCACCACCGGTCACCCATCCAAGTCATGACCGAGGCGGACGTTGCTCAACTTTGATGATCGATTCAGAACGGCCAAGCTAACTTCGCTACGAGCGCTTCAAAACAAGTGTCATAACTAGGTATTATGGGAGAAGCCTATGGTTCGGACGCTAGTTCGGGAACCTATGGATTCAAATTTACTCTGTACCTATGTAACTCAAGTCAATAAAAACTATTTGTATATGTATATACACTTCATCAAAATTGCTTCTAAATAGCAATCTAAATGTCAAGTAATAAAGAACTTGTCTAATCAGGGGTGCGTTCTTATTTGTCGTCCGACGACGTCCGACGACGCCCCGAGCGTTTTTATATGCCCGGAGCGATCGTCCGATGATCTTCCGGAGCGTTCTTATATATCGCTCGACGACGCACCGGTCGCCCCACGAAATCGGTGGATAAATATCGCCCTGACGTTTCATTTGACAGTTGGGACTTGATTTGTCTTTGTTTTAAGTTACTTTTTGTTTACATAGACTTCTGTTTACAAAATTTTATTATTATTATTGTTATATTATGTATGTTTGTTTTAATTGTGTGTCGTGGAAAAGTACATAATTGTAAATACATTTCTTCTGAGTCAGTGAAACATTTTAAGTAGTGTTCTTGATACAGATATGATACAGAGCCGTTCTTAAAAGGCGGATGACGAGCGTCGCTCTGCTTGGAGCGATCATCCGTCGTCGGACGACAAATAAGAACGCACCCCAGAACGTTGCATTCATGCTCTCTCTGAGATAGACAGTAATCTGTGATGAGTTCCCTACTGTGCTAAGATAATATCCCAAACATATTTCAGCACATTTTTCCTTAAAAAACATTACACCCTTTTACCGTCTGTTTTCTTTCCGTTGCCAATGCATTTCGTCAAGGCCGCTTTTACAAATTTTCCATCAGAATTTTACCACCTTCCATCAAGGTCAGACACAACATCGAAATAAATAAATTCGATAAGTTTTAAATCGAATCCATAGACCGGCAGAACGGTCTATTTGGCCAATGAGCCGAGGATATCAGCAAATATCACGAATTCCATCGTGTTCTGCATGAAATATCATCGGATTATATTTTTACGCACGGCCGACTCCGGCCGTTAAGGCTTTCACGACTTTATAGCTTTTAGCTGAGATAAAAATGATGTTTGCATTGCGAGGAAGTTGATGAGTTTAGATTTATGAAGCAATGATATTGAGTGGTGGTAAGCCCGCTGGAATCCGCATGATCACACAGAATAGGATTATTTTTGTACGGCACAGTTTAGGGTATACTGAATACTCCCTAGCGCCCTATATAAAACGAATCTAAAATGACGCCGATAATCATGACCTCTCATGTCATGAAAACTTCCACAGATTTTAATAAAGTGGCAGCACCGGTAACGTGTTCCCCACCACTATGAGTTACTGGGGAAGGGGTGTAACGGACTATTGAGTGATGCCGTGTACTGTGGGTCATTCTGTCACCGATGTTAAATAAAGTGATAATCTAGAAAGAATTAGGTGTTTCTTTTTACTCACTTGGACACGATAGATATCAATAGTCTTTTAGTTCTGAATAAGACCGGGTTATACAAGTATTATGTCGAAGGATATTCGTGGAGTACGTATTACTGCACTTTGAAAACTATCGCGAGTTTTAAACTAAGATCGCGTAATATTTACCGAAAATATTCCGACCAATTTCGTACTGTTTTGGTAAATATAACGCGGGTCCTAGGTGGTTCCAAATCAGTTAATAAGTACGTATTACTTCACTGTGGAACAAGTACTGCTCTGCGAAGCCAAGGATTAAATAAGAATCATAATGGGACGACACATTTCACCTAATATATCCTCACCACCAACACGTAGGCACCCATGAGGAGTAGCTAGTAGCGCAGTTACGCGCTGAGGCCCGTGCTCGTCGCTTCGCGCAATCGTAACTCCCAGACGAAAGACTTCAAAACAGTCCGAAACTGGTCGGAATCTTTCCGGTGAATATAACGCGGGTCCTAGCCGTTTCACAATAAGTTGATATGGATAAAACTGGCGATAGTTTTTAAAGTCAAGTAGAAATAAACAACCCAGTGCGAGTCGGACTAGCGCTCGAAGCGTTCCGTACCATTAGCTATACAACATTAGACTCTTGATATTTTAACCATTTTTAGGGTTCCGTACCCAAAGGGTAAAAACGGGACCCTATTACTGAGACTTCGCTGTCCGTTCGTCTGTCCGTCTGTTACCAGGCTGTATCTCAAGAACGGTGATAGCTAGACAGTTGAAATTTTCACAGATGATGTATTTCTAGCTATCACTATCAGTCTAGCTATCACCGTTCTTAAGATACAGCCTGGTGACAGACAGACGGACGGACGGTTGGACAGCGATGTTTCAGTAATAGGGTTCTGTTCTGTTTTGTTAAAGAGAAGTGAAGGAAACACCCCAAGCGTAATATCAATGCAGGGCATATCAACCCCAAAAAAAATATGTCAGTTGCGTACTAACAATGTGTCCCTATAGGTGTCTTTGAAAAATAGTTAGTAGTGTCTTCAACATCATCACTTACTTAAAATAATAATCGTCTCGTGGCCAAAGTCGCAGTAGAAAAGAAAACAATTCAGCTCATTTCAACCAATACAGCTTGGTTTTGATTCGCAGGGTAGTTGTGAGGCTACTGCACATTCAGTTTGCACATTTCTATATGAAAATTGTGGAGAAGCGCTGTGAAGCGCCTTTAAAGACTTATGTTAAACCTTTTGACTGAAGTGAAACTTAAAATAACGGACTTACACCCTTTTCTTACGCAATGCTACAGCAAACCGTCAAAATTAACATAACAAAATAAGGTAATATTATCTTCCGTAGAATTTCAACAGGATGATCCTTTGGGTCCAGCTTTAGCTTTGCCATCCACTCAATAATTCAACGTCCACTCAAAACTAAACGTTTGGTATTTAGATGTTAGAATCATAAGAAGTTATCCGAATTGTCAATTTTCGTCTTATTGGCCTAAAATTCTTCTATTCACATGGAACTTTATGTTTTTTATATAGTTTCGAGCCTTAAAAAGTCGGCCAAGTACGACTCGAACTTGTGTAGGTACATAAGTAAAAGTTATGGTATTTTTATTGTTAAATGAAATCCATAACATTTTAAAATTATAAAAAAATATTTGTGTTTTATAAGGTGGATATTAATTCATCAACAATATTGCGGGGGATGGTGTAGAATCGATAACGGAATGTGTTCCACTCATGTTTAATTTTCACATACAAAAAATCAGTATAACTATTTTCTAAGCGCGGCGCGTTGCCTTTTAATTTTATAGCGAGAACCGCGGTTTACTCCATTCTCACACGTACGAATGCTACTCGATGTCAGTTAGACGCTATCACTAGGGCACCTTATTTAAACCACCTTTTATATGTCACTAAAATGTATGCTTATCACAATTTTTCCTTTACCTGTCCTATAAGACTTTGCTTCGTACCAAATTTCAAGAGTTCAAGTACCAACCCTGTCGTTTTTGATTCCGTTGCAAGTATCGAAAATCAGCGGCATAAACAGCTGTATATTTTGATTGCGTTGTCTTAGAAGTTTGATTTTTTCACAGTTTCAAGGGTCAGTAGACCTGAATTAATGATACGAAATTCAGCGTGATACGCGTTCCTGAGAAAAAGAATCTTGACATATAGCCTGACGGACAACAAAGTGATCCTATAAGAGTCGTTTATTCTTTTGAGTTATCGAACCCTAAAATCGATGCTTCGTCTCATGGATTCTCCGACTCCTGATGAATTTAACGATATACATATTCATTAAAGTATACAAAATTATTAAAAACATTTTACTGTGTGTTTGCAATTTACCGTTGAAGGTTTGATTTTAGAATACAGTTTGTTAGGAGACCCCTTTCACCTCAGTTTCAGAGCAATCTTTGGGTCTACATGATAAAGGTTTTCCACAACTATCTTGGTCATGGGAACTAAGTTCTATAGTATACTTGTATAAGTCATTGTCACCACACCCAAAGCATTTAAGCTTTACCCGGGACATCGCTAATCCGCGCTTTAGCCCTCCCATTGTGACCACAATTTAGGAGCAATTTATTTAATTTAGATATAGTAGGCACGGGCTATTGTTTACGTGTTTGGGTACTTAGAGATGGATTGTATTGTGTCGGGTAAAGATAAGTTTCCGAAATAAACGGCGATATTTTCTGACCTCTATACGTAGACGTATTATTAAAGCCGGCCAAGTGCTGTTGTACCTTAGAGGAAATCTATAGGCACACTAAATTATTCGCAACTTTTTATACCATAGAACAATATTCTCTCACTCAGCAACAACACTAACTTCAAACAATTGGGCATATTGAGAGTTACATAAAAAACGTTCTTAAATGAAAACTGCCTTATATTTTTTAAATTTATGAGGCTATGATAGCCGAGTGGTGATAGCTATGGACTGCTTGCATGGTGGAAATGCATTTTACGTATACCCTCCTGGCTAGCTAACACCCTCAAGTAGAAAATATGTCACCAAACACCTCACAGTGTTTTTCGACAGCAGTCCTTGAGAGGCAAAAAAATACAGGAACATGAGAAATTGATCACATGTGACGAATTACATTTGTTAATCAGTGATTACCTCTTGACATCAAAATAAAAAACCATTTTGCTATACTTATTATTTGTTAGGCAATTCACCATACTAACACATATTTCGAGGCATTGATAGCTCAGTGGCATTGGCTATGGACTACCACGCAACAGCCTAGGTCCATGGTTCGAATATTGATGGGCTTGAGCTTCACCGCATGGTGGAAGGGCGTTTTGCGAATGCCCGCCTGGTTAGCAACCACCTTCAAGTAGAAAATCTGTCAAGATTAGTAGAAGTCAAGTTTAATTAGTAGTAATTAGTAGAAAATCAAGCACCTAACGGTGTGTTCCGGCAACAGTCCTTGTGAGCCAGTGATATTAAAGGCTCATAAGACTTAAAAATTATGTATCAAAGTGACGGGCGCAGTGCAATTCGTGAATTGTGACGAAATGCATCTGTTATAGGCAGAGGTTAGTCCGCTTAACATTATGTGGGTCTCGAGCTTGTCCCACCACAACATAATAAAAAAAAACTGAAAACTTGAATCGGCTACATAATACAGTTCCAAAGTTGCAGAACCATACTACTTACTTTGGCATGAGGTGTTTCTGTACATTAACATTAAGTAATATAGCATAGAAAGCGGGTATATTGCCATCAAAAGCGGTTCCACACAGGGTTGGCGTCAGGCGGCGGCCAGCAATAAAAGAGAAGCCCAACTCTTTTTTATAAAACTATCTTTTATTATCCTACGTATTGTTAGAGAAAAAGTATCTAGAATATAATATCGTCCTAACTAATATCGTCCTTGAGGACTTGAAGCCAAAAATAACCTGTTACGACTTCATACAGTATGGGATAGCAGTTGGTTTGCATGGTGGTAGGGCATTTTGCGAATGCCCGCCTGGCTAGCTACCACCTTCAAGTAGAAAATCTGTCACCAAGCACCTAACGGGTTGTTCCGGCAGCTGTCCTCGAGAGCCAGTAATTCTAGATTAGCCTGAACAACATCTTCGACCACATCATCACTTACCGTGCGGTGAATAGTGGTCATAAAAAAAAAGTAGTACGACAACGATAAAGAAAAGATAAGCAGGCTAGCTCAAAATATACAGTCACCATATTATTCCTTTGAGAAAATATCGCTTGGTACTACCATTAATGAAACGTCCAGTGCACTTGTGTGCTATGAAAGGGCTCTTTTGAAGGATTCAATCGGCCCGAGTGTCTTTTAACCCTGAAAGCGGCGTTTTAGACCTTGTGTTAAAAATAGTGGTGATAATATGCTGCATGACTGCTTTGTGTTTTACAATTGAGTTACGTAAAACAAAGAAATAAATTTCATTCCAAAAAAAAAACAAAATACTTGTTTTTGTATAATACGTGTAGCTTACTTAATGTTGAAGCCCTGCCTGCTGCTTTAGTATAATACCTGTGTTGAAGCAGCCGTATAATTTAGCACTAAATAATAATACGCTAATTATGCATTGATTGTGAGTTTTGCTTGTGTATATATTTAAGGTGTACAGTTCTTGCCATTAACAAAGACGTGCCATTCCATATTTATGAGTGTATTTGCAACTACTATTGCTGCCCAAGCGGAAATGTTTGACATTTTCTTGTTTTACTGTATGTGTAATTAGCATTTACATCCACACTAAGATGTAGCTACAAACGAGGGTTACCCGTACAAATCCGCATCCATAATTTACTGTGAAGCGACGCGCGCCTTCTTGAGTGAACAGGTTTGTAGTTGGGATGGAAAACAAATATTGATATAATAGATTCAGGCGTTACTTTGTGGAAATCCAAAAAATCCAATATTTACATATAAAAATATTTTAAGAAAACAATAAGTTAATATTTTAGAAAAATATTTAAAATAGCGCACGATCGACAAACTTCAGTACTTCAATCGTGCGCTTGAAGAATCAAGACCTTCTAATGATGCTTCGTTTAGAGGCGGAACGCGTTGATGATTCTTCCGGTAACAGTAAAATTAGGCGGAATTGTCACTAAATATATTATTATAATTCTTAACGTGGCATGGCGGTGTGCTTTGATTATCAAAGTACAACGAACTATACACAACGCTACAGCTACTACAATGATAGCGTTTAGAAAACCTACAAGTCATTGCACACTCACAGGCAGTCCAAATGCTTTAAATTGCAATGCTTATTCATTAAGCCAAATAAATTACTAGATTATATATTTTTTTTTAAATATTAATTTAGGTAAAGTTTTCTTAAAATATTTTTAAAATATTTGTTATTATTGGTAAAAAAACATTTATTCTTTCACGTTGGTGCGATATGGAAAAGTGTTACGCATCACACAAGCCAAGAACACCATAGAACAAGGCGTGGCTCGAAGTTCGTCGGTTTTTATAAGTGATGACGTCTGGATTATAGTTACTGAAAGTGCAAAGCCTTAATAATCACCAATAATTTTGCATTAGCGAGAATGACGGGAAGAAACAAACGATCAAGTTGCATTGTTAAGTTATCAAAGTACAATTTGTAAAATAGTAAGATAGAAGATTTCTTTAGACTGAAGTGACATTTTAGCTCCCCACTGGACCGTTCTTGGCGATATTTTAGATTAATGGTAGCTACTCGTGCGTCTCTTATTGCCAGAAAATGTTTGTCATCGTTCACTTACTTTAGCCAGGTGGAGTATTTGATTCAGACTCACTAGAATAATCTTTGGTCGAAATACGAAATATTTGTAGCACAATTTTATGAGTACGTACCTCAAGTAATTGAGCTCGATGTAATGAGAGTAATGAGACGATAAAAAAAGGGCAATATTTTTTTATCGTAACCTATTTGACTCTTCGTGACCTTATTATTTGGAGATCCAGCCGATTTAGCGTGGGTGCTCAGCTACTGTGGGAGAAGTAGCTCCGAAAGAAAACTCCGGATACAACCAGTTTGCCAGGGGGTAGGTCTCGTCCGTCTTGGTGGTTATCACCATGGTGCCAGATTTTTTGCCTCAAAGCAGTAGTGTGCAAACACTAGCTATGTTCAACCTGTAGGGCACCATCGTAAATAAAATTTCTGCGCGAATGAGATTTAAGAACTATATCAGAGTGATGAGCGCAGTTCAGTGTCAATCAGGACGAAACACAGCAGCTGTAATGGATAGACGTGACGCTAACCGTCAAGAGGGTGCAATGGCAATCTCATCACATTAAAAAAAACGAACCTTGTTGCAAATGCCCGTTAGGAACAAGTGGGATTCGACCTTATTATAAATGGCCGAACTCTGTCAAAGAGAGAGAACTCCGAAACATAAAACTCATGTATAACGTGTAAATGAACCCTTTGATGGATGCATGGCCAAATGGAATCCTGATTGCTAACTGAGGGTGGTGTCTAGTATGACGGCTAACGAACGCAATAACATTCTGCACCGTAAATGTCACGGGCAATAGTTTATTATCAACAGGGCTATCTCCTCAGAATGTTCCTCTATTTAA
This sequence comes from Plagodis dolabraria, assembly GCA_963854805.1. Lineage (NCBI taxonomy): Eukaryota > Metazoa > Arthropoda > Insecta > Lepidoptera > Geometridae > Plagodis > Plagodis dolabraria. The sequence continues at coordinate 5,435,484 of OY978459.1, read as the reverse complement.
ATAGTATAATGCTTTTAAAAACTATTATGGAAACTCAACGCTCAACAACGCTCAACAAGCTCAATTTGCAGCTTAAAATATGAATATATAAGATTCAAACAGATTGATTCAATTGTTCGTCTAGAATTAATACAGATAAAACAGGATTTCAGTGTGGCGGTTGTTAAAAATGACAGTTTTAAAATATTCTAGAATTACATAATGTATACCTAGTTTACAGTTCTCAAAACGTATTCGTGACGTCATGTACGTCACGAAACAATAATACGTTTTGAGAACAGTAAACTAAGTATACAATGTAATTCTAGAATATTTTAAAATTATGTCATTTTTATCAACCGCCACACTGAAATCCTGTTTTATCTGTATTTATTCTAGACGAACCATACTGTCTAATTTCGGATTGCCTGATACATTGTGGCGAGAACGCTTATATCCTTGATTGACTGTAGTAAACATTACGGGAAGTTTCAAGGAGATGCGCGAGACATTGCTAAAAAAACAATGTCTCCCCTTACTGAGCCTCTGTATTCTTCACAAGTGACTGTCGTATCGAAAACTACTGCTGATGTTTATTATTGATTTATTTAGTGTAACGTAACTGCTGTTTATATGTTGAGTGTGGCTCTAGATGTGTTGATTTCGTTCTTCCAAAATGGTTTGCCCCTTTTATTATATCGTGGAAGGTAAAAATATATTACCATCAAACCCCGCTCTCACATTAAAGTTCTTATGTAAATTTTGTATAGTGACATTTGGTAGTGCAAATTAAAATTGTAAATGTAAGGTTAAAATAAAAACGAGTTAAGAGTTGGGAGTTGGCTCTTAAGCTACCCAAAAAACTGACAGCATTATTCCGTTGGCAATACTAATTCTCTGTCCAATGTATGCGCCAGCCCTTTGATAAATGTTTATTGCAGAGTATCATACTAAAAAAACTTGGTAACCTTCACAAAAGTCTAGGATGTGTGTCAAAAGTCGGCGAACAAACACATCTTCAATAGAAAAACTAATAAAATTTGTTTATCAATACAAAAAATATAAATATGTTGTGTGACTTTGTGATGACGGATTTTATAGCCGAAATCACGGCTGCAGCGCAAGTTACAGCCGAAAAAGAGCCCTAAGTCTAGAGCCCGGTGTATTACTTTTCTCTATGGCTAGAGTGCTCGTAGCGCTTTCCACACAAACGTAGTTTCATCAAAATGCTGGCACATAATTGGCTCAATGAATAAGCATTGCAATTCAACAGGACAGTGCTGCCAGCATGCTGGGCACGCTGCCAACTGGTATTGGGCTGGAGCATTTAGACTGCCTATGAGTCTGTTATGACTTACAGGTTTTCTAAATGCTTATACCTAATATATTGTACACGGAAAAAAAAATTGTTTCAAATCAAGAATATATCTATTGGTCAAGACATTCCGTGTTTCATATATGGGGAAAACAATATATTCTTGAGATTAGTAAATATTTGTCTTGATAATCATTTTTCATGTAAGTATTTATTTACTCATACTAAGATTATTATGTTCTTATTAAGAGAAAGTAGCCATGTCTCTCTCTAAGTACATCATTGTTCTAATTTAGAGAATCAGAAATTCTCAAATTTAAAACAATCCTTACTTGAATAAATGAACTCATTCCTTCACTCATTCATTAGATTCTAATAAGAAAAAAAAATATTCTACTGTCAAGTACATAAATAGTTCAGTTAAGATATTATTCTTACTTCAAGTAAAATATATACTTCTGAATAAATATTATTATTAGACCAAGAACAGAGTTTTCTACGTACAAGAAAATTTATTTTAGGTCGAACTAAAAATCTTCTTATATGAATACTGTGACTTATTTATGTTAAGAAACCAAAGTTCAATGAACAATTTTCAGTTCTCATTTCAATATAAAGTATATTTAATGTAAGTAATTTTAGATCTTAGTATTCTAATGGATGTTTTACCCGAAGAAGTTGTATTGATTCGTTCAAAAGAATATGTATGTTGCACGAAGACAGAATTTTCTACAGGATAGAATATCAGATTTCTTGACTCGACAATGGAATTTCACTGTAAGAAACCTCAGTTTTTGTTCAAAATAATTACATATTTTACATTGAGATCTTAATTATCTTAGTAAAATAATGGCGCGTTTTATTGTAAGAAGTTTAATTACATGGTTCAAGTCATTCCATGTTTCACACGGAAATCACATAATATGTTGTAAAGAATATCTATTATCTTGGTTCAATAATAGGTTATTTTTGTAGAAGGAGTCTTAGTTCTTGGTTCAAATGTCTAAATGTTTCATACGGAGATCAGATAATATATTAGGAAAAATATCTATTGTCTTGGTTCAATAATAGTGCGTTTTACTGGAAGGAGTCTTAGTTCTTGGTTCAACTCATAAAAGTGTTTCATATGAAGATCAGATAGTATTTTGTTAAAAATATCAATTATCTTGGTTCGAAATCAAAGAACTAAGACTTCCTATAGTAAAAAAGCACCATGCATTTTACTATAAGAAGTTTCAGTTCTTGGTTTAACATAATATAATGATATTTTGATAATTGATATTTTCCATTAATACAATAAGATATTCATATAAAACGTCCAGTTAGTAAACAAGAACAAAAACTCACTTACAGAATACAGAGCCTGGTACACTGTACAGATCTACCAATCTGATCTCCGCCTTTCAAATCTGCAAGTAAAGTAGGATAATAGTTAAAAGTAGTTCTAAAAGTGATAGACTAAAAACATCTATTATCGTAAAAATAAATAAAATACAATAAATATTTTCTGTTGATAATTATTTATTTATAAAATAAATTAAGAAGCATACAATTGTATTATATAATAATTATCATAATGACTATACATAATTTTATTTAATATATAAGTATTTTAACGACTCGGAGTGGTTATTAATAATTTCAAGATATGTACTAAAAAATTATACTTCAAAATTATTCACACTTTGTAATTGCTTACATTATTTTAACTACATGGTTTGGCGTTATTCGTTTTTTTAGGAATTACACTTACAGATAAACACTCAAACATAAAATCAATGAAACTAATTATAAACTCTAAGCTAGATTTCAAGAATATCTTACATCACAGAACCATTTACCATAATCCACATGTCATAAATGTAACAGATTATATATATAGATATAATTTCGGAATTCACTCACCAGCATCCTCATTACATTGAAAACCTTTAATACAAATGATACAAAATGCCTATAATGTAGTTGAGAATTAAACCACTCTGGTACTCTGGTAGAAATGCGTGAAATGTAGGTGACTTAAAATTCAATCTGACCTAATCTACCACCAGATAATATTTTTTCTCATTATTATCAGCACCACATTATATGTTATGAGGTATGATTGAACACTGCTTGTTGAGTCGAGCATTTTTCTTCACCTCCTCCCTTTTATTTTGGACATCTCCAGGATTCTAAAAAAAAGAGAATAAATGAAAATATTGCAAAATACATAAAGCTTTTATAGACGATAGGTATCTTTTGACCATAATCTCACATAATGTTGAGTGGTCAAAGATGGCAAACAGGTTAAACCTAAAATTAGAACTGTCTTCAAAATCAGCTTCCAGAAGACCCCGTCCCGTTAGATTATTATCACTTATATCATCTAAACTGCAAGTTAGCGGTTAATCAGACAGTGCATTTTATTATATACTGTACATAATCATGAAATATGATTCGACACACTTTTAAAAGTTTTGTGTAGAAAATACTGACATATATATTATATTTTAGTAAGGAATAGAATGAATATTTCATTGAGACTTCCTAACATTATAATAAAAATATATTATATGTGTAATAGATATGTGTTTTCATACATAATTAAATTACATAATTACAATTGATTTAATTACCTGAAAATCAATAACAAAGTTCTGAATTTGCTCCAAAACGTGGTAGCCTTCCTCTTGGGGGTATTGAGTTGAGCAGCATAACACTTATGTTTCATTGGTAAATTTTTGATCTGAAATGTAAAAAAACACATTGTATATTCTTGAATGCCGGTTTATCTAACAAGAAAATCTATGTATACCTATGTAAAACATTATAGAGAGAATAGGTAGATATATATACATCGAAATCCATTCTGAATAATTAACGAGGAATAGACACACATACAAATTAAGGATTATTTACCAACAAGGCTGATGTTGAACTTTATCATAAAGAGTTGTCTGTTACTGATGTCATTATATCAGTAGGTATGTAATACAATTATGTATTACCTGCTTACCGTCCGTTAACTTGGCTGTACTTAATGTATCCAAACAGCACGTTCCAGGCAAAGAAAATCTAGCAGCCCCTATGATGGATATTTTTTTTCTATCTACAGTTATTTATAAAGTAAGGAACAAACTTACATTACTGAGCACAAATTAGGTTGCTATCTCAAGCATAACTTGAAAAATATTCACTTTATAACACTATATTAAACAAAATTTACGAAAATGCTATTAAACGACGCGTGCGCCTTTCGCTCGCAGCGCAGTGTGTTGTGTGTAGCCAACATCATCCATATAAAGTCCCGAAACTTAATCATATTATCATTATTATTTAACATAAGTACATATAAATATTATTTTACATTCGAATAACTTTTCATGTAGGTTGACGATCAGTGTTAAATACTGCCAGTATAGATGATTACCTATTGTTGTATTATTACCGAGTCTGTATATATTTGAAAATATTGTGTAAATTGTAAAAAATTGAGAAAACTTAAATTAAACAATATCAATCACGATTAACACGCTAGGAATAAAGATAAATTGCGATGCCAGGTTTTAGATTAGCAAAGACAAAAAAAGGTCATTCTTAGGTAATTGTGTGCAGTTTAATAATAAAATTTCCGAACATATTACAACGCTGACAGAAGGAACATTCAAGTTGCACGTGAAACAACATTTTGATTAAGAAATCCTACTATACAGTTTATGATTACTTAAACAACCAAAATACTTGGACAATTTTGTCACCTACGTATTTTAAAGAAATATTATAATAATTTTATTATATAGTAGGTACCTACGTAAAAAGATATTTAAATCAATGGTCCCGAGTTTCTTGTCCATTCTTCTCGCAGTGGCTCTGTACATTTGTTTGCTGAACGTGGCAGTACAGAGTACAATATTTCAATATTAAAATTTCTTATTGACTTTCACAAGAGCGTCGTAGATGTCTAAATTGAATGAATGATTTTGACTTTGACTAGACTTTGATTTAATGTCATAACTAACGAAATCTATGGGTTCCTACAGCGGGTTTGAGATTCAGTACATGGTGATAGGGTACTTTACTAATGCTCACCTAGCTAGCTTTCAACCACTTTGAATTAGGAAATGTGAAGCCGAGCACCTAAAAGCACATGAATAAATAACCGTATTCATGTGCTTATAGGTGATAATCGGACAGTTTTAAAACACTAGCACCAATATATTTGGGCACTAGCGGGGTTCAAACCCTACCATTTTGCCGTTATACTACGAGTATATTAGTCTACCAGTCCGAATTAGCCGAGTAAGCTTATACTTTTGAAATGATAATTTAAATATCCTATTCATAATATGAATTTCATGATGTTTATTCGACATGCATAATTGATTATAATTAATAGTATTTTTACGTTCCGTAGTTTACCCACAACAAGGGAGAACTAGACAAAACTAAAAAATTGCAACACGGAATAAAATCGGAAATAGAGAAACCCCTTCTCAAACTAAAAACTGACTACTTGATCTGAAAACACACATTTTGAATGAAGAAACCGTTATTCTTGACTGGAAATTTGTCTTTTCAAAAGCTAGTGATGAAAACTTTATTTTTTTTATGCCTGATAGGCTAGCTTTGACTACTATGAACTATATATCACCTGATGGCGAGTGATGATGTAATCGAAGCTAATGTTCAGGCTAACCTAGAATTCGATTTTCTTGTTATAACCATAATTATGTTTAAATATGTACATACGTATCTAACGTAGGTATGATTTCGATCCCCAAGCCGCCTGCCAAGCGTGGCGATTATTGCAAACATCCCTTTAATGACTCTTCAGCAGTGCACAATTCGGCTGATACAACATGATGGATATCATCTACAAGTTTGTAGATATAATATATTTGTGTGACTTCTAAGACTGAAAAATATTAAATACGTACCCTATATCTACTTGTGGAAGTCAATTAAAGTGTGAGCGTCAGAGTGTTTCAATTAGCACGTTCCTGACTTTAACGAGTTGGGTATTTCATATTTTTCAATATTAAATGTCAAGTTCAGTTTTTGTCAATTCCTCACTGAGTTCACAGTATATATATAGGTTCATCGTATCAAAATGGAATGTGGACTTTACAATACAATTGGTAGCAGAAAGGATGAATAAATTAAAAAAATCTAACTACTTTATAGAAGTCATCATTATCATCAACAGCCATAACATCCACTCGTTATTTATTTATTTATATATTACAAAAAGTAAACTTACAGCTAAGGAGCCAAACCGTTTACAATTTTAGACAAAACATAATATTCTTATAAATAGTTCTAAAGGGATCGACATGGATGTCGACATTTTGGACAGTTAGGAGGAAACAGTTTATAAGATTTACTGCCCTTGCCGTGGGTGCATTATTGGCATATCGGGTGCGTAACTTGCTAGAAAATGCCAACAGACGGTGCCGACGACGCTCACCTACGCTAGTGTAGTTTTGTGGAACATAATAGCTTACTCGAGATAGTGCTGAGGGATTATCTACTAAATTGCGCAACAGCATACAGTAATGCATAATCAGTAGAAGCTTGCGCCTGCGCTCTAGAGTAACAAGCCCTACCATACCAGATACAAACAAGGATGGGAAAAGGAAGGGGTAGTAACCGTATATCTTCATATAGAGGGACCTGGCAAACTTACGCTGAACTCTTTCCAAAAAAGGAATGCTTGGAATGTTAAAGGAATGCCTCCCCTTATAAGAGCTGTAACACATGCTTGACAGACCTCTTGGAGACCGCTGTGTACGATGGCAATTCTTCAGAAAGCTGCTGCCCGCTAGTTGGATCTATGTATATTAGCTAGTGACTTGTAAACTACCCAGGTTAAAGTGTCGGGCTCAGCTGGTTGTCTTCAAGGACTGCAGCAGATTTACTGTTTCTTAACCAAAGAATATTGCATCAAGTAAATATTCTTAGATCAAAAACAAAAAATTTCGGCCAAGATTGGTTTTCTTTATTAAAGATACGTTATAACTAATTTTACAATCTAACACTTTGCTTTGAAAACTTTAATATTCTTCACATAAGATAAGTCACTCTCTGCAGTAGAGATGTACTTTATCGGTTCAAAGTGGTATATAGTTTGGCTGTTAATCCAATATCTCTTAACGTAATAATATCGTATCAAAAATCAATCAAGAACATAGCTACATTTAAGTTAAGTATTCCTTTTCTGAAGTGAAGATGAATAACTTCAACAATTAACAATATATCATTATTGCCTCGAAAACTTAAAAATTCTTCATTTAATAGAAGCCACCATCTGCAATCAAAATTTAGTTTTTTAGTGATAAAATAAGATTGTTTTGTTTGAAAAATAATGTCTCTTTACCTAATAATACCGTATCAAATATCAATCAAGAATTCAAATTTTAGATCAAGATTTGTTTTTCTTTACTGAAGATGAATTACTATAATAATCAACAATCTATCACTATTGGCTTGAAAACTTTAAAATTCTTCAGATTAAATAAGTTTATGTCTATAATGGACATATTGTGTTTTCTTGGTTCAATAAATGATATTGTTTTCATGTTAATCTAAGATTCTTAACCGAAGAATACAATATCAAATAAGTATCAAGAATAATGAAACAAAGATCAAGAATTTGATTTCTTCACTTAAGATAAACACATTCCACAATCAACAATCAATTACTTTTGCTTTGACAACTTTAACATTCTCTATCTAATATAGGTCACTTCTGCAGTTGAGATATTTGTCTTGGTTATACCAAGTATATTGTTTTGTTGTAAATTCAATGTATCTCAGCATGACAATACCAATTCACAGTTCAATAAAGAATATATGGCTCAGATATAGAAAACAAAGATTTTTAAGAGGATAATTATTTTCTTGCTCGGAAATATGTTTATCCTTGTTATTTACTTCTCATAATTATTTTAAATGAATAAAAGAAATTTCTTGTATTAAGAGCATCGTTGTTGAAGGAATGGAAATATTTTCTTAATCCAATAAAACTTTTATTATTCTTGGATAAAATTTCAGAATTCTTATGCTAACTCCGTACATATTCAGAATGAGAATTCATAAAATATTTCATTCGAAATATAATATTTTCTATAGTCAAGAGCAAAAACATCTCTGACGAATAGTTATAATCTTGATGTAAAAATATAAAGTGAGAATAATACTATTTATCTTGGAGAAAACGACGTAACTTCACTCAAGATATTATTTTTGTTTTAAGTAAATATTTACTTGAGATTAAACAATACTCCCGAGAATAATATTATTCTTGGATTGACACTTTGTCAGGACCCATTTTTTTCCGTGTAGTAGCTGTAGTATATAGTTCGTAGTTTTTTGTTTAATTTGTTTCATCATATTTTAAAAATCAAGTGTTCAAACTCGGTGAAACTTAGCATGCATTCTCTGAGCCTAAACTGTAGCTTAGATATTAATCTAAGCTACAGTTCTTCTTTCTCGCTACTTCAGCCTCTTGAACACTCGGTATTTCAAATATGACGGGACTACGTTTGTATAGAACGTGCAACTCCTAAAAGTAAACATTTTAAATATAAACAGAACCGACTTCTGTCTCTGTAAAGTATGAAAATGCATTAACATTTTCATGTTTTAACCAGTCGAATATGAGAGATGATTTATCAATTTGAATTATCAAATCAACTCATTTCTCATATTCGACTGGTTAAAACAAACACCAAGAAGACTTGCTATTACCATGTCATTGAATTACAGGCATATTGGCATTTTTTTTTAAATACCTTCATTAATAACACACAACAAAGAAAATACAACACTACAGCTTCTATAACGAAAGCATTATTGTATTGGCAAATACTTTCAACATATGAAGTGTAAATGAAACTACCTTAGAAGTATAACCTAACCAAACAAAAAAATATCAACAAGTTTAATTCATTATTGGATCGCGTAAACAACAAACAAGAAAGATAGTGTTGAAAAGAAAACCGCCTCCAATTTGAAATACGTCAAAAGATGAATAAGATCTTGTACTTAGATCATAAATTCGATTCGACTTCGGGGACATAGCCATAGGGCACATGACATTCGAAATCAAGCAGTAAACCCAATTATCATTTGCGTGTACATATTTATAGTATGTACAATGATTGGTTATATCTTCAGCACACGTTTTTATATATTTAAATCCAATAAGAGCCAAATACCAATCAGACCTGACTTTACAGGCGATCTACTTCCACGGAATGCATTAAAACAGATAAGAAATATATATTTCATATCGTCAGATCTGTGACTACATTTATAACGTATACTGTATCGATAGTAGCGCCAATACTTCTCAAGTTAAAAATTGGTTTGAGAAAGGATATTACGTTAATTTTCTGAACAAAAAGTTTATTATCCTCTTATACCATATTGACGATTTCTTTATAACCATGTCAATCGATAGATACATTTAATATCTTTAATCTGTACATACGATTTTGAAACCGAAGAACGGCGTCCATGTGCAAAGTACCTATATTTTCACAATTTTTTTGCGTTTCGGACGGAGCAATTAGCATAACAGTCACGTTCTAGCATTCCCTTATTTCAACATGGTTTAGATTGATTTTCGTTTGGCATCAAGTCGCATTTTTGGGTCATAAGGGCCGTCATTACCACAGCTAATAAGTCTAATAACACAAAGCATAAATATGTTAATTCAACTATCACTAATTTGTTTCAATTTATACCTATTAGATATAAACAATTGCGTAACATCTCCTTAGTCCCGAACATCTCCTGATATTCAAAATGCGGTGTCATGCATTGTTTTATTTTTATGTGATTGTGACCGGAGCAAGCTCGAGGCCAACCTGATGTTAAGTACATCAGGTCATACAACGTCATATGCATTCAGTCACGAGTGACGAATTCCCGTCGCTCTGAGAAGTAAAGTTGTTAAGTCTCATGCGCATGTAATTTTTCTTTGCTCTCAAAGATTGCTGCCGGAATATTGTTAGGTGCTTGATATCAGATTTTCTACTTGAGGCTGGAGCTAGCCAGGCGAGCATTCGCAAAATACCCTCACACCACGCAAAAATAATTGTAAATTCTCACTCTACAATCAATTCCTGTATCACTTACCACCAGAAAGTTTGCCCTCCAATAAAATAAAAATTTAAATTCAACCGCTAAATACATGAGGGTAATGGTCACAGGCTTACTTATGAGGCATAGATACTTTACTATAAGATAGTTTGTATATAATATACCTAAGCTTACAGCCCTATATAGGTAAATTAAATCAATATTGAGAGCCGAAGTACCTAATCAAATTCAGAATTTGATTATTTCGATTGACTTGCGCAATAATACTTCCAAATTCATATTGGATTACAAATTCTACAAAAAGTAGGTCAACAGGAAAACAACAACAAACAGACATGAATAAGTATAATATACAACTACTCTTACCAATTGTGTGCATATAACTAAGAATCAAACGAACTTACCTAGTGAAGTTTGATGTATAATTATGCGAGTATCTGAACGAAGATCATTACTTGTTTACATGCAGCATTACAACTTATGGTGCTGTCCTTGTCACAAGGACCTCATCTTCGTCAGAGATACGATGTATAATCTAAAATAAAAGAGTTAAGTAACGTCTGCTGAGGTCATGACTTGTATTGGTGACCGCCAGGACATTATTACCGAGCACTTCCGTCTTTCTAACCGTCAGTCTCAATTCTGGCATTTTGCAAATGCCCTCCTGGCTAGATACCAAGTAGAAGTTTAAGGAGAAAATAATTTGCCAAGCACCTAACGGTGTTTTCCGGCAGCTGTTCTTGAGAGCCAGTAGTCTTAGGTTAGCCTGAACAACACCATTGGCCACATCATCACTTACCATCAGGTGAGGAAGTGCTCGAAGGCTAGCCTATTAGCTATAAATGAAAAAATTTGTCCTCCAACATCTATATGACGCCTACGTTTTCGCGTTGACCTTAAAGCGATGATTATAAGTGACGATAAGGGTGCTAACACATTAAACCTTGAATCACTGGCTCTCAAGGACAGCTGCTGTAACACATCCTTAGATACATGGCATCCATTCTACTAAACGGTTGTAGCTAGCGAAGACAATTGCATGTCCATACCCATCATACGGTAAAATTCAAGCTCGTGACAAGATTGGAACCGTTAACAAGTTCGTGGCAGTCCACAGTCATTGCCACTGGGGTAATCACGATCATTGCTCAAAAATTAATTTCTATGAAAATGCTTACTACGATCACCTGTGAGGTGCTTGGCTAGAATTATAAGCCCCATTGGGAGCATAAGAGGCGACCAACATAAATATCAGAAGGTGAGCACCGGCGCCTTCTGAAGATTTGCCACCTTAGACTGCGAACCGACGGAGACCTTTGCTCAACCCTGGATGCTATATCTGTTGATGATGATGTTTTTTTCATCTTTGTTTATTGAGTTTTGTTAATCCAAGTATTATAATATGTATTTCCATTAACAACCCACTATACCGGCACAGGATAAATAAACTAACATCTCTTCCCGTCGTAGGACACTGGGTACTCTCAAGTTGCGAAGACTTTCGTCGATACAGTTTTCGATATCGCTTAACTTATCGCAGCACTGTATTGAATTGAACCAATATCCGAAATAATATATTTAAACATCTTTATATTGTAATATTGGATCCAACTCGAATATTGTCATAACCACATTACCGAGAACGATCGCTCAAATTGCCTTAAAATTGAACAAAAAGTAGGTCAACATGAAAACAACGCCAGACAGTAATGAACATTACCATCTGTCTGTATGTCACTCCCGTACATTAGAAGGCGGTGAAACCCGCGAATAATACGTAAAAAGGTTAAGTGAAACGGCTGGAATCATCCCTGAAGACAGGGCAATTTATGGCCACTTAATATACGGCCGAGAGTCACACCGAAGTATTTTTTTCGCAACAAGCCTATTGTAGGATGTCTGGGAGTAGGTACTTGCGATCAAAATATGTTCGACGATTGCAAATCTGTACAGTTAAAGAACATATCGTTTTTATAAAAATAATTATTGTCCATCTTAAATGGTAATGTTTTCAAACGAACATATATTAATGAAGGTCATATCTATTATCATTTTAGTTACATATGTATAAGGCCGCAGTATCTACCTACATCATTTGAAATCGCGCAATAAACAGGACCCTACGCATCGTCGCAATAATTATTATAATTTACTTTGGCCCTCGTTGGTTGAGTGGCGCTAAGCCTTGCTTTAAATATTCCTGGTCCTAGATTTGATTCCCGGGTCAAAAGTTTTTTTTTTATTTCTGATCATTAAATTTCGGGCTGAGAATCGCCCCTTCTTTTACATGTGACTGAAGCATGTCTGGCGATACTGTGGTGCTTAAATTACATCTGCCTCTTCCCTCAAAAATGGTTGAGGAGTACGATGGCTGGCACGCGAGTCAACTCGTTCTCTTGAGTCGTCTGCTTGAGGACAATGGTCCGTTCGGAATGTCAGTGCACATCTGTTTGCAACTGTTTAGTAATAGTGAATTCCTTAAAACTGTGTTCCCCCTAGTATGTGAGAATGCTCCCCCTATTAATGTAATTACTCAATAAATTCTCTGTTAACTTAAAAATGGCACGGACCCCGGAGTCTGTGGAAAATGAATAAAACCAAATAAAAAAAAAAAAACATCTGCCTACAACTTACAGGATTTAAAGGCGTTGAAATTTCGAAACTACTAACTAACCAGGGGAGTCTTGCATTTGTATTGGGGATCCTCGTTGGTTGAGGGGCGACTAGTTTTAAAACTAGTTTTTAGTAGTCCTCCTCGATTTTCTCGTTTTTCACATCCGAACATGCTAAGATGCTATTGTCCGATTTGAAAATTGACAACACTTCGTGAAAAGTATTATTTACTCAAATTATACGTACTTTGGACAAACAAAAGGTTGTATCCGCTACTTGCAGCGCACACTGAGTTTGAACTTAATTTTATTAATTAATAGATTCAGTTGTTACTGCGCTGGTACGCGGTGTTTGTGACGTCACGTCGGCTTAACAAGAAAATAAGGCAGAATCGTCACTAGATATATTTTTATATCTTTGAAGTGTTTTATTAAAGTATTAATTAAATGTTTTCTCAAAATATTTGTTATTATTACATAATTTAATTCATATTTTGTTTTATTTTCCATTTATAATGTCCAAACTCATTTGAATCGATCTCTTAAGCCGTCACTCCTGGTTGATGTCTTAGGATGGCAGTCGTTATTGAGTGATGGTAAGGTATTTTGCGAATAATAAAATTTTGGATAGCTGCCGTATTCAAGGGAAAATCTGTCGCCCAATGAATGTTATGTTAGACAGTGGTCAAAGGCTAGCCTATCAGCTATATAAAAAAGAAGATTAAAATTATTTTGAACAGCATTGACGCATGCTAAATAAACAAAATGGAACGGTATTTTCTTATTTTTTCTTTATAGGTGTCTTTTTTTTTTTTTTTTAATTGGTTATAGGTAAGCCTTTGACCACAATCTCACGTGATGGTAAGTGATGATGTGGTCGAAGGTGTTAACAGGCTTAACCTAGAATGACTGGCTCTCAAGGACAGCTGCCGGAACACACCGTTAGGTGCTTGGCGACACATTTTCAACTTGAGGGTGGTCGCTAGCCAGACGGGCATTCGCAAAAATGCCCTTCCACCATGCGGTGAAGCTCAAGCCCGCGGCGGGATTCGAACCATGGACCTGCTGCTGTCTGGCTAGTCTTTGCTATCTCGCCTGATGGTAAGTGATGATGTTGTTCAGGCTACCGTAGAATTTATCCTAAAAGTATCCTGAGGTTCAAGCCCCGCGGAAACTATCTTTTTCCATAAAAAAAAAAACAATAAGATCTTTTAATATACATCAATCATTGATATAAGTATATTTTCCTACTCAGGTATTCTGTATATAATGAGTATTTCATTATATAATGCTTTGGTTTAGTTGCACAATCTACAGTTAGCGTCAAATCGTATAATCATATAAATTATACGTGAATTAAGGATATTTAATACATCCATTTCTTACTCACAAACAATTTGTAGAAATATTTTGTTTTCTCACCAAAAAATCTCTTATTGAACACAATTTAATGTTCCCATATGTCTATTAAACCAACGCAATGAATTTTCAAGTGATTATACCTTAAACAGTTAGGTAATTAACATTGCCGTAAATACTCACTAACCAGAATTTATATTAATCATTGTTTTTCTATATACGAGTATAATGAGCAATAATTTATATATCTGACTAGTGCGCGTTATTTTTATATCTCATTTCCTGCACCCGGAAACGTTTAACGCTATTCTTGTCTCGACCCAGGTTATAATAAGTAGTAAAATTAATGAAGGAACGCGGTGTCGTTTGAAAAGTTTTTGAGAGAAGACCCACTTCATGATGAAGCTTCGCCGGAGATTGATGGCGTCACCGAGGTTCTGGGATCTTGAAATAGATACGTTTGTCTACTATTGTTTACATGCTTTTGTGTACCCTGCAGCAAGGTTCAACCATCCGAGTTTCCTGCGCTCGGGGAATCGGAATCTTAAAACAAGTCCGCTTGTCCTAGTTTTAGACCAAAATGGTGGACTTTCAGCATTTTGATGTCTTGGGAAAGGTATTTTCATTCAAGTGCTACCTTTCGGTGTAAGGTACGCCCAACATCCAGGTAAAAAGTACAAGGTTTCACCGTTCCCAATATTATTATTAATGTCGAAGTCGGAACGTCTTAACGAATATTTAATATCGCCTTGGCTCGATTTATGGCCGTCTCCAAATGTATTGTGTCGTCTGGTTTATGGACGGTCGCATTTTTATCTCTTGGCTTAAATGCTGGGGCTTATTTATAGAGTGGGACCGCAGCCATGGTCTCAGAATTTTGCGGCACTTGAAGAATCCACGTTGGCTGTTATATAGGAGGCTAGAGTTGGAAATAATGGCAATAAGTACCTTACTTTGGTATATATATTATAGAGATTATTTTATTTGGTATATAGATTATAGAGCTATCTAATAATAAAATAAGGCTGAGGAAAATATATCCCATTTGGAGCATCTGTTTATTGCAGTATGTCTGAAGCAAATCTGAAGAAAAAGAGCCCGTGAGTACCAAATTCGCCTATTTTTTGCTGACACAGTAGATGTTCATAATTTCTCAAAAGGATATGGTACTGTAGCACTCACCCCGTGGCAATGACTATGAAATGTCGAGCAAGGGGTTTATTTTTCGATTCCTATCGGAGGCTTAAGCTTGACCTCATAGTGGGATCATCAGGCCAGCTACCAATTTAATAGAAAATCTGTCACCTAATGGTGTACTGCTGTCCTTGTGAGATAGTTCGCAATATATTTAGCTACATCAACAACTTTGAATATCAGCTTCTTCATTTATCAGCTAGTAATTAATAAACTTAAAACTGTTGAAATCGCGTCTAATTATCATTATTTTTACAAATCTGTTTTCTCGTAACTCGTTATGAGAGGATTGAAGAGGCAGTCGCATCAAAAGAATAAACAATGTTTTTCAAAAAGTTCTACATAATGTTTTGTATTGATACAGAGAAAGCGTAATGTCTCAAAATGACTTAAAATAATTGTAGTATGGTTGGTAAAATAATAAATTGTAATTTAACAATTATTAAGGAAGTCATGAAGTGTGTATACTGTATATTAAGGTCATGGCTGAAAAGGTCATTTTAAGGTAACGTACCTCTCCACTAACCAATCAGAACTTGAGATAAATCCGAAAGATTATCTCATCTATTGTGTTTCCCGAATTGTTTAGATTTACAATTGAAGCTTGAGAAGACCTTTTGACCTTTACTTGTTTTTGCTAAGCGTCGACTATCGACCGGGCCCTGAACTTGATGATCTTTGTGTTTAAGATTTACAGCCGGACGTACAATGTTACAAATGAACTTACCTAATACAATGTTGTGTTTCAAGATATTAAGCTAAGACGTTTCGGATACGTAATTCTTGTGCAATTCCAATATTGTTTTATTTTTTGTTTCCAATACCTATAGGGCTATCAATTTCTATGAAACAAAAAATAAAACTTTTTGTATAAAATCACAAACACATGACAGTGGTAAAAAAGTCACCATATTGCATATAGACGCCTTGTTTCAGTCACATGACAAATAACATTCGCTTAGTTGCCCAATTATTAGGAAATATAAACATGAAATGTATAAGTACGGGTAATGTAATTTTGATTACGCTTTCTACTAAGAATGTTATCGTCTTAGTTATGGCGTTTCTTTTGTTTTATATAAAATAATCATCATGGTTGGAAAACATCTGGTGGATTCTTTCTTAAAAAATCCTACCATTCTCATAATACTCGTATTAAACACTCTTCAAATGGTCTATGACACTAAAACGTGCGGACATTGGCAGATTTGCGACACTACGATACAGAAGCCATATATATAAAAAAGTCAAATAATAATTGGGGAGTGTTCTGAGGAACTGTTCGATATACTACCTGCAGCTCAATTTCTCCATCGGACTTTTTGATAAAGCATGATGTTTCATCAATTTCATATCGACGTCTGGAAGTACACAACCTTGCGATTTTCACGGCATTTTCTACCTCGCACTGCCGCATTATGGAACAAGCTGCCAGGTGAGGTATTTCCGAATACATACATGCTTTCAAGAAGAGAGCATATTCCCGAGAGAGATATATATATATGTAGAGGCCGGCAACCCATCCTCGAGACCTCTGGTGTTGCAAATTTTTGTGGGCGACGTTGATTACTTACCACTAGGTGAGCCGCCGGCTCATTTGCCATCCTATCCCACAAAAAAAACATCAAATGTTACTTTGACAGGTTTCATTTTTAATGACTGACAGAAACAGCTTTAAGCATATTAAACATACAATAAGTGCTATCACTGGCTGAAAAAGTGCATCTGAAAGATCAAGCTTTTCAGCTGCTTCACAGGGCAATAATACCGGTTCTTACGTTGTTCTAATGAAATCTTAACGAGACATTTATCAACTGATATTTTCTTAATTTGCTTATTAATGAACAGTTTCATTATTATTCACTCTTAATATTAATATAAGGCCATTATTAATCACTATGATTGTACCATTAAATCTACTAGGTTATAGGAAAGTAAATTTATTTTGTGTGATACAGAAGTGTGACCATCGACAAAAACATTTATTATTGGTCAAATAAATATGACAACATCGGTATCACCGCTATAGGTGATACGGTTGTGTCCGTATACCTAGCGGGACCCCCGCTAGTTTGCATATATAGACGTCGACATTATTTACTATACATTTAGTATTATCTTAATCAGGAATATCAGATTTGGTATTACTCAGATAATTGAATAAACTAGCATGAAAGAATGGATATGGCTAGTGGGGCCCTTTTATCTTTGGGTGTTTACGCGCATATGGATGTCACTATGATTTACTATGCTTTCAGTAATATCTCAATTAGATATATCAGATTTGGTATCCCTCAGGTAATTGAAAAAACTAATAGGTATAAAAAAATATTTGGCCGGCGGGGCCCTTCTTTCCTAGGGCATAAATATTATTTTTACATACACCTGCTTTTAGTACGTGTTATATAGAAACAGCCTTCGCAAAAAAAAATCATCCTGCTACACTGGATTTAGATGTATAAATTTTACAAGTTATTAAGCAACAGCGGAGCCCTCCATTATCTGTCAATCAAAATACATAGATAATATTTTTTCTATAAAAAACGTTTTAAATGCAGGTATATGTAAAAATAATATTTATGCCCTAGGAAAGAATGGCCCCGCCAGCCAGATATTTTTTATACCAGTTTTTTCAATTACCTGAGGGATACCAAATCTGATATTACTCATTGCGATATTACTAAAAGCATAGTAAATCATAGTGACATCCATAAGCGCGTAAACACCCAAGGACAAAAGGGCCCCGCTTGCCATATCCATTTTTAATACTGGTTTATTCAATTATCTGAGGGATACCAAATCTGATATTCCTGATTCTGATATTTTTTCTAGTGCCGGAGGTATTTACAACTACTGACGTGCCAAAAAAACAAAGGTAATTTTATTTATTGAAGTGCGTATGAAACGGTGTACATAGACTTAACTGTCTGTTTACACTATCATCTTAATTTTTTCCTGAAAATAATAATTTCAACCTCAATATTTTTCCAGGTGGTGAACAAAGATACGGAGTCATACAACCACCAATAATCAGATAACCTGCTGATTAATTATCGAGCAGTTTTCCATAAGTTATCAGCGACAACCACACAATTAACTATTTAATAATCTGTGACCGAGTGCAGCAGACCAAATGTAATACGACACGATACAGATAGCACCAGATGTTCCAGCTGCAGCGTGCTGCAGGACTTGTCGGGCGGTGGTCACGTCATCGCACGTGACTGCACGCTACTGCACACTACAAACCAGTAGCTTACCTTTACCATCTAGGGGGACTATTCTTTCTTTGTGCTGGTTTGGTCTGTTGTAGCAATCTACAACTTTATTAAAGAATTGGGGATATTTTCTGATGAACTTGCAAATTTCTAAAGTATATATTATGAAAGCTAAGGTTAAAATTTGGAGTTCAATAAAATGGCAGTTTCAGTTGAGTCTATGTTAGGGATAATTCTACTGATTTATTCCTAGTATAAATAAGTTTTCGACACCTGTGTTATTTCTTCACAATATAATACCGTACTGTAACCAAGCGCGACCATACGCAAAATATTACCTGATACATATTGCCGTCGCGATGTCGTTGTTTCCTTTACCTCCATTAGTGCTTGAGAAAAACTGCTAAGACTTGTCTTTTGAGTCTTGTTGATTATTTTATGTGTAGTAAACATATGAGGTGCAAAATCAGTTGGAATGAAACTTGGATACTGTGAAGAAGTTTTAGGGGTGTAGTCACGTGACCCCAACGATCGTGCTGTGAATTGACTGCAGGACTCTTTGACGTATATTTATGAACCTTCGATTTCATGTTTCAGTTTTCATTAGGGACTTTGGGAAGTTTACTAGTTTTAAAATATGTAGATAAATTCGTGTCCTCACAATAAAGGATTTAGATTTTAGTCTCTAGGGTAGTTTTGTTTATTGCTGACAGGGTAGTTTTGGATCACTATCTCACCCGATGGTATCTGATGATGCCGTCGAAGATGGTGTTTAGGATAACCTAGAATTGCTGGCTCTCGAGGACGGCTGTGAAAACACACATTTAGGGGCTTGGCGACAGATTTTCTACTTGAAGGTGATAGCTAACCAGGTAGGCATTCGCAAAATGTTTATCACCATGGAAGTTGAACCATGAAAATGTGAGCTTAGAGTGTTTTGAATCAGCATGTTACCGACTTCAGCAAGTTATTTAATACTTTTTAGTATTGGTAGTTGATTCTGTGTAATTTTTTTTATTTCAGTCTTCCATAGAAATACATTTTTGAAGTATTAAAGTTTATTTTTTAATTAATTGTGAGTTTATCTGCTTGTTAGTTATATCATGTGTAAATTTATCATGAATTACCGATAATTTCAATTTAGACCGTACCGTGAAGCGGAACAATTCTGATGTTCTAATATGATCGCTTTGGGCTCTTAATAAAAATATTAATACGTAGAGTTTCATAACATTAAGGGCCCGTTTCAGAATGTCATGATAAAGTTTTGGGTTGCTATGCTACACATAAAATAACTGAATGATAAAAATGACAGTTAATATGCAGCGCGTTTCAAGCTTTAACCGATGGATAGGCTAAATCGATGACTGTGAAACGCAAAGATAGTGTTTTGTTTAATAAATATGTTCTGGGTAGTAAAACCGGAACTTACTCGAACATTCTGAAACAGGCCCTAAATGTACTTAATAAGCTGGAAAATTAAAGAGAAGGAATGCTAAAATCATTAGAACAATGAAAAGACATGTTTCTTAGAAAACATTTTGTTGTATAAACACCGTAGCTGGTCTTGTATCTTTCGTTTTTAACTGATCTTCCTACTGAGCGCTTCCGTGCTTCGAATGGGACGTTCAGCCATTGTTCCTGGATCTTTCTTAGGATGAAAGACTTAATAGTACGGTAGTAGGGCATTTTACATTTCTCCTTGCTTCGGAGGGCACGTTAAGCAAGTAAATGCATCCAATTTTGAGTTTTATAATAGATTATATTAAAATAGAAACATAATAATGATAGATTCATATTTAAATCATCATAAATAAAGAAAATACAATATTAGCTTTAGACTAACAACTAAATGTAAACTTTAACCAAATAAATACAAATACAATAATGAAATAAATAAATCTCCTTGTAAACGGCGCGTTAAAGATTTTCTTCAAAACCATTTCAATTGATACATAAACTTGATTACTACAAAACGATCTTCTGATCAAATCAAACAATAGCTTCCATCGTAATAATATTGTATCTTCTAATATATCGCATCTTTAACGGAGCGAATGACTGTACAAGAATTTCATTACGTGGAGCGCGGGTCCTGTTAGTTCCAAGCCACGATTGTCGTAACCGCATCGTATTACAGGTCATGCTGATAACTATTAACCTTATACAGGGTTATTGGTAAAATGCTAACAACCTCTTAGGGTTGACTTCGGCTAGTCCTAACGAGCCGAGCGATAATAGCTATATACCTACTGCCGTGCCCCAAGTCCATGGTTCGATACTCACCGATGACTTGAGCTTCACTGCGTAGAATGAATATTATGTTGTATGAAGCGCTCGTAGCGAAGTTTGCTTAGTCGTTTTGTACCGATCAGCAAAGTCAAGCAACGTCCGCCTCGGTCATGACTTGGATGGGTGACCGTGGGTGACATTACTGCTTAGCGCTTCCGTGCTTCAGAGGGCACGTTAACGGTGTGTTCCGGCAGCAGTCCTTGAGAGCCAGTGAAATTACAGGCTCATGAGACTTAACTACTATGTCTCAAGGTGACGGGCGCAGTGCAATTCGTGACTTGTGACGAAATGCATCTGTTATAGGCACAATAATATTAAAAAAATAAATAAAATACCGACTACTATGCCACGGTCCTGAGCATCTACACTCGAGAGGAATGAATCCGGGTCACTTAAAGAATGTTAAAAATCTCGGAAACTAAAAATGATAGGTTAATGCAATAAATTGTATTTAATAGACAATGTAATACTCCTTAAATGAAAGTAAAAAAAATATGAGTCACCATACATTTTATTAACACAAAATTACATAAAGAAAAAAACTGCTGATCTCTCCTTAAAACAAAAATAGGAAACATGAAATTTTTGAACTTTATTACGATTTTCTTGAATTTGAATACTTCGTATTGCCTCCTCGTGCTTCCATTACTGCGTTTACGCGGTTTGGCATGCTGTACACCAAGTTCCTTATACGATTTTGGGGAATATTCTCCCATTCCTCTGTGAGAGCAATTTTGAGCTCACGAAGCGTGATTGGGGGAGGGTTTCGTTGTTTTACGCATCTGCCTAGCTCGTCCCAAGCATGCTCGATCGGGTTGATATCCGGGCTGCGCGCTGGCCACTCCATACGAGTAATGTTCATCTCTTGAAGGTAGTCATTCACAATCCTACCTGTATGAGGTCGGGCATTGTCATGCATAAATATAGCATCCTCACCTAAATTGACCATAAATGGACCAACGTGATCATTGAGGATTTCTTCCACATATCTTACGCTAGTTAAAGAGCCGTTTTCTATGATCACCAGCTCTGTGCGACTTTCAGAAGAAATTCCGGCCCACACAAGTACAGACCCACCACCGTAGGCTACTTTTTCTTCGATGCATGCTTGCTTGAATCTTTCCCCTGGTCTTCGATACACTCTGTGTCTTCCATCGTGCTTGTAGAGCATAAATTTTGATTCGTCGGAGAACATAACTTTTGACCAATCTTCAATACTCCAATTTACGTGGCTCTGGGCATATCTTAGTCTCGAAATACGATGCCCACGCTCCAGTTTAGGGCCGTTTGCAGGTCTAAGGGGTTTTAAGTTAGATTCAGCAAGCCGACGTCTTACTGTCCATGCACTTGGGTTACTTCCTCCGAGGCGTCGAAACTGATTGGTGAGTTCAGTTCCTGTGAGAAAGCGATTTCGAAGCATGGTGTTCACCAAGTATCGGTCTTCTCGTGCTGTGGTACACCTGGTTCTGCCCGTTCCTGGTCTGCGTAGGTTAGAACCAGTTTCTTCGTAACGTCGGAGAACTCTTTGTACTGTTGACAGCGACACACCGACAGTCCTGGCTGTATCGCGCTGACTCCGGCCGGTTTCCAGCATTGTAAGTATTCTGGTGCATTCTTCAGGCGTAAGCGACATAATTTCAGCTTGAATAATGAATATAGAGCACTATCAACATGGTTTATGTACCCACATAAATGACAGATTACAAACAAAAGCAAAACCAAATGCTGTAATTTCTTAGTTCCATCTTCAAAAGTGGCCCTTTTTCAAATTTGATTTTTTTATGATATAACTTTACAATAACTAAGAAGTTTTAATACCTTCATTTAAGGAGTATTACATTGTCTATTAAATACAATTTATTGCATTAACCTAGCATTTTTAGTTTCCGAGATTTTTAGGATTCTTTAAGTGACCCGGATTCATTGCTCTCGAGTGTAGTTGAGTGCGATGGAATAAGAGATAGAGGAATACGGTTGTCATTTATAAATATTCGTCTCAAGTGCATCTTATTTAACTGAGATTAGCAGGTCCATTAATTAGGTACAAAACAATGTAAACGCTACTTTTTGGCAGCTGTATTAATTGGACAACGGAAGACTTTCTCACCACGGATTCGGTTTATTCCTTTTGTCCCTAACTCTTCAGATAAACCGTCACAAATTGACACATCGTTACGCGAACAACGGTTGTTTGACAAGTGTCAAATTTGCGATGGTGTAGCTCAACTGACTTTTGCTCAATTAATTACTAAAACATTAACAGTCCCACCCTTAAGTCGCATTTTAAACTGAGTCTTACCTATATCAAATAATTAATTGCCAACTTGGGAAACTCGTGAAAAATTTACGCTAAGCTTCATAGAATGGAACAACTCAAAATAAGCCAATGCTCTTTGTAACAGACTTCAAAAAAATAAAGGCGGAAGTTCTCAATACGATTGTATTTTTTTATGTATGTGACCTTAATACTCTTTACGGTACAGCCTGTACCGATTTTGATGTTTTTTTTTATATTCGTAAGTTCATAATATGATCCCATTTAAATTTGAGTGAAATTTGACGAGTAGTATTTGAGTTATGCGTATTTTAAGTTCGAAGTCGGCACTTTTGTCAAAATTTTCATGTAAATGTTTTTCGTACGATGCAACTTGTGAATTCCATGCACCAGTTTTAATGAAAAATTAATACACCTATTCTGAAATAATAAACTTTTGAAGCAGTGATAGCTCAGTGGCTTTGGCTATGGACTGCCGCGCAGCAGGTCCATGGTTCGAATCCCGCCGCGGGCTTGAGCTTCACCGCATGGTGGACCTAACCAAGCCTCGCCAAGCACCTAACGGTGTGTTCCGGCAGCTGTCCTTGAGAGCCAGTCATTCTAGGTTAAGCCTGTTAACACCTTCGACCACATCAGCACTCACCATCACGTGAGATTGTGGTCAAAGGCTTACCTATCAACAAAAAAAAAAAATAAAAAAAAAATAAACTAAAACTGTTGTAAAGGGTACGAAACATACTTTGAGCACAAAAAACAATATCAAACCGCCTTGCCATCTATATTTACCAACTTTTTAACACAGTTCAAAAAATGCAGGAGGTTCTCAATTCGACTGTATAGATATTTTTTTGGTTGTGTTACCTTATCTATTTACCGGGTGTAACGAATTTGTTTTTTGGTGCTTATCGTGTAGTCCTATTAAAATTTCAGTGAGATCTGACGAGTACTATTTGAGTTATCCCTAATAATGCGTATCTAATTGGCTTCGACTACATCGGTGATGTTCTCATTTTCACTTTTCGATGTAAAATTAACACAATGTAAAAACACAAAAAAATATCGTATACATGATTTTATTTATTTAATTTTTAGTGCATTTTTTGTTCTAGAATCTTTTCTTATCCTTAAAATATTTATACTTTTTAAATTTTAACACATTATTTTAAGTAATTTTATTTCAATGTTAAGAATATATTATGGACAGTTCCATATACTCGTGTCAGATGTCTATGAGAAAAATGCGCTGAAGGAGCAACATGCCATTATTAACGCTGTTGGATTTTGTAGCTGCACATTTAATATTTGCTTGCATAAACTATTTTTCTCAAAAATGGTATGTAATGTTGCCATAACATCTCTAAAAAGTATCCAGAAAGTGAAATCTACCGGGACTTATGCACAACTGTCGAGTAAGAAGCGAGATTTTAAATTTGGAATCTCCTACTTTCCAGTAAGTAAGTATGTAATTTATTTACTGGACAGTAGAAGGTCATCCTCTTTAGATCTGCCTAGAAAAAAAAACATTGCAAGAGACACAGTTTTTTTCCCTATCTCGGGATTCGGACGCGCACGTCTTGTGCAGACACAGAGTTTAGCCATTATAACATGGTTATGGGAGGCTCCAAATATCTCTCTTTTAGGTATGACATTTTATGAGATATATTTTTGGAGCCTTAAACAGCCATTTTATAGTCTGTGACACTTAACGCGACGCAGAAATAGTATGCACTTTGCGTTTTGTACTTAGTAATTTCTGTTAATTAATCATGTTGGATTAAAACTTTCCATTCTAAAATGAACATGGAGTTTCAAAAACAATAATTTACATTATTTTAATAAAACATTCATGTTATGTAAAAATAGAACAATGTTCAAAACTAAACGCAAACTTTTATGTAAAAAAACATCGACTGGCGGATTTCACAATAAATTGCGACAATTGTGTTTAGTTGTGAAACTTTCTTTCATTTATGAGAAAAGCATTGTACAAGCCTCAACCAGTAAGAAAGCCATCCTGGCCTCGTATATAACCGGACCTCACCTGCTTTTCGGTCCGGTTAACTCATACTAGGCCAGGAAGACTTACTTACTGGATTCTGCAGTAATGTACTATTACGTACGATTTGGCTCATATGCACTGGTATCATATGCACTACGTAATTAAACTACACAAAAATGTGATATTTACATATTTTAACATAAAAATAACATCTTCAGGATGTTAGCTAGTCAGGCGGGCATTCGCAAATTGCCCCACCACCTTCTTCAACAACCGGGACCGATGAATTAGCGAAGCACGTGCAGTAATGTCACTAGCGGGCATATATCCAAGTGATGACCGCGGCGGACGTTGCTTTACTTAGCTGATAGTTAAGAAAGGCTAAGCAAACTTCACTACGAGCGCTGCGAAATTTTATTACTAATCAATTTACTACAAATCCGGTTTTATATACTAGCCTAGCTTATATATACCTACATCACCTCAGGAACAACACAAAATTCATTTTACAGTATATCCTATAATAATTAAGGTAACTTTTCAAAGAAAATCATAATGGACTTCAACATAAGTCCTTAAACACGACCCTAAAAACCCCTGGAAAATTCCACGCAGACCTAAACTTCAGCGTTCATTTTTAATACAGTATTTATATGATTTATTACACTTACGAAGCACTTCAGTAGCTCCGACAAAGTAACAAGAAACATTCATAATTGACTTTTTAATTAAGTGAAAAACTTGGAACTTGTGTAACTTACGTCAAGGCTTCTTATTTGATATAAATTTAATGATATTCCGAACTGTGCTAATGAAATATTAAGTTGTATCAAAGGTGAAACAGAGCGGATGATTCTGAAAAGTTATAGCTTTTATACAGCCTTGTTGCTTTGATACCCGAAGTCGTACGTTCAGTTCCCAGGTTGGACAAATTATTGGGTATTGTGCCCGGTAGGTTTTAATATGCTCGCCCACGATTACCTAATACATGGGAACATAACATGTATGGTAAAACGTGGGTGTTTAGATGTCCCTGCCCACCTTTTTGGGGACTATAGGCAGGACTTTATGTCATTTAGGTTAAGCGCTTAACGTGATCAATCACGAATGATCACTCACTGGCGGGAAATACAACTTTTAATTTTAAACTGTCACTTTGCCTTCTATTGTACTTGATATCGTAATAAGCGAGATTCGAAGAATATTTGTGAAGATATCGATTTCTTTTTATACTTCTTGAATTAATTATAACCATCCATACTAATATTTTAGATGCGATCGAACTCTGTCTATTTGTCTGTCTGTCTCGCTTTCACGCCAAAACTACTTGACCGATTTGTATGAAATTTGGTAAGGAAATTTTTTGATACTCGGGGAAGGACATAGGGTAGTTTTATACAACTGCGCAAAAAGAGGTTAAAGATATTGCGCGATAACCGACATACGCACGGGCGGTGCCACGGCCGGAAAGCTAGTATATTATATATATACATTTATGTAAGTATAGCGATAAAACGTATTTTTGACGTTTTTATTGGTAATTTATGAAATCATGTGCATATGTTAAATATTTTTTTAATATTATACTTATAATAATATTTTACTCGTGCATTAATAATAATAAGTTTAAGTTAATTGAATTTTAGTTTAATTTTAAGTTTTTAATAATATTTTTTTTATTTATGAATGTTGTAAAAATTTAAAATTATGTTTTAAAATAAATTATGTGAATAATAATAATCCTTATTACCTAAAAATACATATTTTACACTAGGAGTACAATTTAAGTATTGAACAAACAGTATGAAAATTAATTTGTTATCAGTGAGACCCAAACTAGGAGATACAGCTCTCGAGAGGCCTTTACAAGAACTCCATCGTGGCTTTCGAAGTGTGTGTGTGTAAAAGCGGTGCTTTAGAATATTGAGGTCGTAGGTTCGAGGCCAAGGCTGGACAAGTTATTGGGTTTTTTTTGACAAAGAAGGTAGCTACAGTTCGGAGTCTCGAACGCTATCCAGTAGATGGCATTAGGCTTGCCTCTGCTTTTTTTAATGCCTGATAGGTTAGTCTTTGACCACTATCTAACCTGATGGTAAGTGATGATGTGGTCGAGGATGTTGTTCAGACTAACCTAAAGTTACTGGCTCTCAAGGACAGCTGCCGGAACACACCGTTAGGTGCTTGGCGACAGATTCTCAACTTGAGGGTGGTAGCTAGCCAGGCGGGCATTTGCAAAGTGCCCTACCACCATGCTGTAACGACTGCTATCCTAAGATAACAACCGGGACCGACGGCTTAACGTGCCCTCCGAAGCACGGAAGTAATGTCACCAGCGGACACCCAACCAAGTCATGACCGCGGCGGACGTTGCTTAACTTTGCTGATCGATTCAGAATGGCTAAGCAAACTTGGCTACGAGCGCTTCAAATATAGCTTCTGTTATATGTCTGGTGATATATGCATCTACACTTTAACCTACCCCTTTTTGAAATGCAGAAAAGGCTTGGCATGGCAGCTGGTTGATACCAGCGTATATGGATGGAGAAAATAGAAATAGGACCTATTGATATTTTAGCTATTTAATATATTATTTATATTTCTAAAATTTACATTAAATTTATATTATTTTACAAGCACTATCGGAGGACGCGGGTTCGATTACCGCCCGGGGCATACAGTTTTGTGCTATATAGAAGGGTGGCGACATCATACCGAGAATTAAGTGTTTGAAAAAACACTTCTTTCGATCAGACGAAGTCTAGTAGTCTGGTTGATGGCCGCGCACCGTCCCCTATGACGGCTAAAGTAATACAATTGGAGCACGAAATTTCGGTTTGTGGCGTGTCCAGGTGGTCGAGGAGGTTTAAACATCCGACGCGATATCGGAGGACGCGGGCTCGATCCCCGCCCGGAGCATACAATTTTGTGGTCCAATAATTTGTAAAATATTATTTTTATCCTATAAAAGCAGTTCAGAATTAGTTCTTCGTTCCTAGATTAGAATCGAAAATGGCGAAATTATCCCTAGACATTATTGTTATTATCATCCCCGTGAGTTGCCGGTCTAGAATTGCACCGGTCTATATCTTTCTGTGGAACCCGTAAGCCGAAAAAGGGAAAAAATATAAGTAGTGACACAAGGTAAAATAATAAAAGCCTTGTTACAATAAAAAAGTTACTGTTATTGGGATAAGTGTTACGCTCTTATAACTAAAAACTGCCCTCTTACACATCGATTCCAATGACAACCTGCCCATCATGGGGACCCTCATATGCGGAAGAAATTTGTTCAACGGCGCTCATGATTGTTGATGATGGTAATTAGGAGTTGTTGAAATTGGCCTTCCGAAAAGAAAGTATTTATCCTTTTTTAAAGATTATTCAATACCTGACTCCGTTTAACGTTTACCTGTCAGTTATTCGCACTTTTGTGACAACATTTCGGTCTCTGTTTCGATTATACTTCACGCCTATTTTTTTTTTGCTCGACACTACAGTTTACAAATGTTAAAGTACTTAAATGTACTAAATGACCTTTATGAATTTAAGGTTGTAAGAACTACAAGTATAAGTATATAACTGTATTTAATCGGGATAAAGTCCCGTTAACTACTAATAATTACGTGTTCAAGTCGCGAAAGCCTTGTTACAATAAAAAAGTTACTGTTATTGGGATAAGTGTTACGCTCTTATAACAAAAATAATTTTGCTAATAAGAACGCCTTTTAAGAACTATTTTCAACTTC
The DNA here is from genome assembly GCA_963854805.1 of Plagodis dolabraria. Lineage (NCBI taxonomy): Eukaryota > Metazoa > Arthropoda > Insecta > Lepidoptera > Geometridae > Plagodis > Plagodis dolabraria. The sequence goes on along the minus strand of OY978459.1, from coordinate 5,406,405 downwards.
AGTTTTCAACAGAGAACTAGATATTTTCGTAGCACAAATGCTATCAAATTGATGATTGTCCAATATTGACTTTTCATAAATTTGCCCGTGAACTGTACGATGGACGAAATGGAATTTTTAATCAAAGCTAGAGTTGTGCCAGGGTATCCGGCCAATTCAGCGCGTCTGAGTTTATTTCTTTACAGCTGCTTTGTCTAGCTTGCATACCTAACGCTACTTGTGTTGCAAAATTTCAGGCCTTTTTTAATCATCTCGGATGACTTGTAAGACGTTGGTCTGGGGGTGCTCTACCCCAAAGTCGTGAAAACCTCAAGGCAAGTCTGGGGGTTATCCTTTTCGTGGTTGCTGCGTGTTATTTCTATTTTAGAAGGAAATAGGCTTTATCCTCTTGTGTTGCACAACAACCTACCTCACTACTTATAAAGGACTTATAACCAAAATGGAAGGACATGCTATAATATAAATATTTCCCAGGTGGGTACTAGCCTCTACGAGTTATACAATCCCACACTGCACTCTGGCCGTTGTATCAGGAGTGAGGAAGGAGGTCTTGACCTCTTAGATAAGGTAAAATGGTAGATTAAGAGGTAAAGAGTTGAAAATGTGATGGAGATGGAGGTAACAGTTGACATGCGTTTGACTTAGACGCGAGTGTGCAGACGGAGTTATCAGACGGGGTGGTATTGACGGTGTTGAGGGTCGATTGTGGAGACCCGTGCTCTTGTTCTGTAGTCGAATCTACATGGTGGCGTTCCTACCCAAACACTTCAGTGGTTCTATGTACCTATACCTAGTCAAATATTACAAAATCATTGTTAAATTTCATTTAGAAAATCCACCTTAGGGGTATCGTTCCCCATACATTGGAGAAATAACATAGACAATTTCACGTTAAAACATAGAGTGTAGCCTATCAAAATTTGCGTAGCGCAATTCATCTAAACAGTGTAAATAGTATCGTTTTATATAAAAATATTTCACCAGACAGCAAAAACCTACTTTTGCAAAAATTTTATGACAATATTTTAAATTTTTCGTGTTGTGTATGTCTGTTTCCTAATTGTATGTTGTTTTTGTGTTTATTAAATTGCGCTCGCTGGTAGCGGACCGTCCTGCGTTAGATTTAGGTCATTAGAGTCAATAGTCGCAAAGTTATTAACATTTTATAGTCGTTCATTTTCAAAATTTCGTGTATTTTTGTACCTATAAATTTATTTTCAACTTTTTTAAATAGCTCCACGCATCAGAACAGGCGGGCCGCGATCCCCGGTCGTTTCCCGTTGGATTGAGCGCGATCGGAGCTATACTTTCTTAAATATTATAAAATATTTGGAATTTACCAAAGTTTTATCTCTATAGTAGTTTTTATTGGCATCGAAGTTTAATTTTCATTTTAAGTCATTATCTGTAATAGTTTGGTATCGCACCCGGCCAAACCATTGTTGCTGCAGCTCTATTCAAACGTTTATGTGTATTAAAGCCAAAATTAACTTTTCCCTGCGAATGTTTATCATTGTAATTTTGGGCCACGTTTTTATAGTTGCCAAATATTTTCTCCCGCGAATTAGTCTTTAAGCTTTATTACAATGGACTGACATAAAATTACCATTTTTGGGTTCCATTTTGCAAAAGGTTACATTTTCATGTATCATCTCAATAACCAACAAACTTCGCAAAGAATAATAAAAATGTATACGAATTCTTGCTATAAAGACTATGGAAAGTTGTAAGCTTATCAGAAAATATAATATTTTAACTTTTGTTCCCTATAAGTTGAGCTTCAACGCAAGGAAGGGCATTTTGCGAATGCTCGCTTGGCTAGCTACCACCATCAAGTAGAAATCTGTCGCAATGTCGCAAAGCACTTCACGGTGTGTTCCGGCAGCAGTCCTTGCGAGCTAGAAAAAATACAGGCAAATGAGACTTAACAACGTGATGTCTCAATGTGACGGGCGCAGTGCAATTCGTCCCATGACAAAATGCAACTGTTATAGGCAAAGGATGATCCGCTTAGCATCAGGTGGGCCTCGTGATTGTTCCGTGATAATCCAATAAAAAAAGTCTTAGGAAATAACCTCAGCTCTTTGTGGAGGAAATATACCTATCAAGAAGATGTCCCACTAGTTTCAGACATAAGTTTTTAATACCGAGTTCAAAACTAGTAGTAATACACAGTGTTCGTCCTAATGTAATGGCAATAAAAAAAATAACACACCATCAAATAAACTTAAAAGTGAAGAATAAAAATATAATTTAGTGACTAATTGAAAGAAAAAATCATTACATAATGCTATTATACCATATATGACTTTCTCAACCACAAATTTATTAAGGGATCGGTTGATCTACTACTATACTACTATATTTTACTACTATTACTACTACTATATAGAACTACTATTACTATTACTCATATTATATTATTCTATACTATATATAGTATAATACTCTGTATTTTATTTCATTATGTATTATTTCACTGCAAAAATAGTGTGTTTAAGTTCTGCATTACTTGTAGGGTAGCCTACTTAGTAGTTCTTAACTGATCACCTTAGTTAAGCAACGTCCGCTGCGGTCATGACTTTGATGGGTGACCGCTAGTAACATTAGGTACTACTCAGTGCTTCCGTGCTACGGAGGGCACGTTAAGCCGTCGGTACTAGTTGTTGTCTTAGGATGGCAGTCATTATAGCACGACAATTTGCGAATGCCCTTCTGGCTAGCTACCACTCTCAGGTAAAAAAATTGTCGCCAAGCACCTAATAGAGGAGATTATTATTTGTGTACTTTGCAACGGTTTGTCTGGAAGAGATCGCTCTCAGCGATAAGACTGCCCATTGTCACACCTACTCTTACTTTTTATGTTTTTAAGTTCTATGTTTGTAAATTTGTATTATGTCAATAAAGTGTTATATATCTCTCTAATAAAGTGCTCCGGAAGCTGTCCTTGAGAGCCAGTAATTCTAGGTTAGCCCGAATAAAATCTTCGACCACATCATCACTTATCATCAGGTTTTGCATGTCTTAAAGCCTAATATCTACGCTTCTGGTTTGCCACCTTAAGACATACATTTGTTATGTCTCATGCGCCTATAGGTTCATAATTACTTACTGGCTCTAAAGGACTGTTGCCGGAACACACTGTGAGGCGCTTGGCGACAGACTGTCTACTTGATGGTGTAAGGCAAGCATTCGTAAAACACCCTGCCACTGTGCGGTGACCCTGGGGACCATGGGCTGCGGCACGGAATGCGGCAGTGCATAGCTATTACCGCTAGGCAATCATTGCTTCATAATAATAAGTAGAATTATTTTTTTAAATTGAGAGTGCAAGGACTTTCTAATACAATCCAAGCTAAAAAAAAAAAGTTTATATACAATAGGCATGGAAGTAATAAGTACTACGTACAACGTAGTACTATTCTTACAGGTACTTACATTATTGATAGCCCTTAAGCCCCTTGTTTAACACATAACGGCTCAAGAAAAGTAACATTAAAAGAAAGGTACAGAACCACTTTCCTAATCCCATTTTCTCCCCGTGCAACATTAATGTAAACCAGCGATATAAGGGCAACTGATTTACCCTCTGATTTATGTATAATAAGGGCCACTTTTAATTTCGTTAAGGCGGCAAACGGCGCGATTTGTTAAGCACAGGTTATAAAGCTGTCTCAAGATATTTATTGCCCGCGACGTGCATGCCTTAAATATGAAGAAAGGACGGAATTATAAACATAAGCTGCAAGTCTGTAGGGTTTGTGTATGGATTTATTTTGTTTTTTATGTAGGGGAAGGAATGTGTAAGGGTGCCGTTTATATTTTTATTGCTGATATAGGTTTAAGCCTTCATTATGATCTCACCTGATCGTAAGTGTTGATGTAGTCGAACGTGGTCAGTAGTCCTAACCTAGAATGGTAATAGGCACTCAAAAACAGTCGGTGGAATACACCGATAGGTGATTGCCGACAGATTTTCTACTTGATGGTGGTATTGCGGTACAAAATCCCACCATCATGCAAAGTATCGGAGTTTTTAGGCCTCCAACATAGTTTAACGGTTATTATCCAAACCTTTCCAAGCACAAAAGCGCTCAGCAGTAAATGTAATTATCTGCTGGTTATCCGTACAAGTAGTGACCGCAAACACGTTGCTTAACCTAACTGATCGTAAAGAACAACTATATATAATGTTCGCTACGAGTAAATTTGGTACAGAACAGTATCGGCTGAAGCGACAGATTGTAGACTGAACATATGCAGCTCTTAAGGGAATGACCTGTAGTCTAAGACCTGGGTAGTTATGATCCCCACGCATAGCACACGTCTTGAAGAATGTAGTTTATGCTGTGCTTGATAGCTCTGCAGAAAACATTGTCCAATCTGAGGATTGGATTGGATTGTCTACCATGACTATTTGATCCCCCGATTGTGTCTATGTTATTTTTTAGGATGGTTATATAAATAGTGCAGTGGTTGACAGACCTACAAGCTAGCTTTTGCAATTAATATTTTAACAGAACTTGTGAAAAGTTTGGTTAAAGCGGCAGGTAACTAGAAAACTTGCTAATATTTTGCATCTTTGCTGTTCACCTTAGTAATGCAGTCAGGGGCACATCTCCTTCAACCATTGGTTTTCAATGTATTTTCAATCGCTCATCTTTTTCTTTGTTTAGTAACAATTGCTAGTATATTTTTTCTGACCGTTTATTATCATTAAAACTTGAAACAAGTCGAAATATTAAAGCTATTTACAAAAATTAAGTGAACTACACCTAACATCAATTTGCTTGAAAAAGTCGAAAAAATTCAGATTCAATTCTTCTCAAACAGAACTGCATAAATCTTGTACTTCCCTTGGAAATGAGTTCTAACACGGCTGATATTATTTCCTGTCGGTATATACTTGTTACTTTATATCAAGCTGAATATATGCTCGATAGATGTATGACGGAAAGGTAGATTTTATACCTGAACCGGGAGCATGTGTGACCAAGTAGAAATTTGTACTTATTTCAATCTAACTAGGTCTCTTTATCTCAGTCAGGTGTGGTAGATATTAAAATTCTAACTTCAATCAAATCAAAGTTTCCACCAGGAAAAAGTTTAAACTAAAATTGCTATTTTGCTAGTCCCCTCTCCAAACGCAACATTGATATTGCGAGCTGTTTTTGCCCCGATAGTTCCGCATAGGAACTCGTATTCAAACATCACTCGAATTTTCAAAGTATCCATCTTTCTTGCCTAAGCTGAATAAGAAAAAACAACTAGAAGTCGATAATCGAATGTTGCACATTTTGTAAAAGAAGAACCTCATAGGTATCATGTGAAAAAAGTTACACTCTAAAATCTCATACCATGAAGGTTCTATGTCAATTTGAAGTACCTATTACAATAACGCGGGAATTTCATATGTTTACCCCTGTTGCATAACCGTAGAAGGTCATACAACATTAAGGGATGAAATCAATAAGATTCCAAAGCGATCGGAGAGCTATTATTTGTAAGATCCTGGAAAAAGACAATACAAGCAGACTTACCAAAATATGTCCCCAAACGACAGTATCCTTTTTGGAGATGACACAACACAGCTGTTTTTATTTAAATCACTTTTCTATGTTCAAGCGGAGATTTTAATTGACACGTCCGTCTTCCGAATTTGAGTTTTTTAGACTGACTTAGATAGGGATGTGCATTGTGCATTAGAGATGCGCACACGCACAAACAACGGTAATAGCTATGCAATAATCGATATTTTCAACAAGTCGATTTTCATAGTGTATTGTCCAAGCAGCTCCAGAAGTAGTTCCTAGGCACCCCAGGAAGCCTGCTTGCGCTTTCCATCGCACTTGTCGAATTTTCCATCACTTAACAAACAACACATTTGCCAATGCAATGGAATCTGATTGAGAATAATTGATTGGTATGAAGATTACTATGATGACGATACAACCCCTATTATTTCTCTCATAAGCACACGTTCCACTAAACGTGTAACGAAATAACAAACTATTCTATAGTTTGACTATGCACTTGCTACTTTATTTGTTGAGGGCATTCAGTAGATATAACACACCGCTGAGCCCGTCTCAGTTTTGATCCGAAAAGGTACGCGTACTCTGAGCACTAATTAATACTAGTTAGCTTCTTGAAGTTCAAATTACCAAAAATTTCAAGTGGTCCTTGATTTATTTTTATCTATACTCTCAGGTACTGTAGAGAACAATAATACTCAATGTAGATTAAGTTTTAAAACAATATATTTCCACTTTAAACTATCAACTATACGTGCTTCATCACAAAGAGCACATTCGCATTCCAAGCCGAAATCCACCCTCTACAATATTATTTGAAAACCTCAGCGCGCCGAGCAGCATTACCCACGGGAAAACAATTCCCTCATATGAAATTCCTCCCAAATTATTCCGTAAGTGGGATTTAGCTCCTTTGATATGGCAACCTTATTGAGATCTCGCGCTCTTGACGTCTTGACAGCCCGTAGAACATACACACGAATTGTGACGGATTTTGTGCATTAAAGATTAATTGGGTTAACCGAGGTTAATAGTTTATATTATATTTGGCATACGCATTGTTATACTTCTTCTATATTGCCTTATGCAAAATGAGAAGACACGTTTCTAAATTACTGACGGGTCTATCCACGCACGAATTAACATCAAAATAATATTTTGACTAACCTCGACGTTTCGATCAAGTTGCATTGACCGTGGTCACGAGTAGACTGACTGAAGAAGCGGGTGTCATCGTCTTGAGGAGTGGCGGGAGCGGTTTAAATCTACCCCCGCTTGTTAATTCGTGCGTGGATAGACCCATCACTAATTTAGAAACAGGAGTTTAGTTCATGAAAGTTTAAAGAAAAATTAGAAGACACTATGTATTTTTCTTCCTTACCACTGTAACAGCAATCACTATGCTTTATTACATCTTCATTAGGCTTAACTTAAGTAGTCCATCAAAGATTTTATATGGATTTATAACTTTTTATACTTACGTTACTCAGGACTCTTCTGACATGACGAGAGTTTGTTCTGTTTTTCTTGTCATTCATAATATTTAGGTACACAAATATATTATTATCGTCATCACTGGATATACTAGGTACTTAACTCATATCAAATTGTGCCCATTCATGACTATAGTGGATTAAACCACTGAATTCTAATTTAAAACTACAATTTTTATATCAAGGCTGTCTTAAAATCGTTAAGGCAAGTACCTTAGCTCTGACAGGTAAGTAATACGCACATATTTTATACATGTCTATCCTAGATCGTGAACAAAACAATATCAAATCAATCGCACATCAAGTATTTAGTTCTTAAACAATAACTTTATCTTCACCTCTACAGAATGAAAAGGCCTATGTTGGTATTCGAAAACTCACAGCAAAATTGAAATAAATGATTTGATTTGATACACACATATTGTATTTTTTTTATGCAAGTCCTTCTTGACACGAGGTTTATATATATTAGGTTGGTTTCCTACACCCAACGCCTCAAGTATGTATCCACTATCATTATTGTATCGCTTGAGTTTAGCGTTCATACATCATGGATTAAATCATAGCTTTCATAGCATTAGCAGACCCCGCAGCAAAAATGGTCTCACCGGACACTTAAGATTTGACGGGGGCCCCGTCGGACAATTTATTTATTTTTATCATTGGACTTATATAAATGGATAAAACGGCATCCGTACATTGAACATGGCAATGTCAAATCAGGCGACGGCTCCCGATTGACTCTCAGTAGTGTACGTATATGCATCTACTGAATTTTTGTCTTTCAGTCTTTGCCATTCTTTAAAACGTTTCATATAAAAATAAAATGTAGCTGGTGTGCATTATATTCTTGTATTTTTTTTCCATATTAGGTATAATGTTGTGATATTAGAGGGTACCCTATCTCCCTTATTTTTATTTACATCGATGATTTTGATAGCTAGAAAATATAAATAAGTTAGTTTTACTCTCCTGAATGAATTTAAGAGTTTTTTTTTCAGCTACTCTCTTATGTTATGTTGTCTTAGGTTGCGGTTATTACACTTGGGTCATGTTTCAGAATGTTCGAGTAAGTACCGGTTATTCTACCCCGAACTTATTTAATAAATAAAACACTATCTTTGCGTTTCACAGTCATCGATTTAGCTAATCCATCGGTTAAAGCTTGAAATGCGTTGCATGTTAACTGTAATTTTTATTATTCAGTTATTTTATGTGTTAGCAACCTGAAACTTTATTAGGACATTCTGAAACTTACTGAAATTACTTAGGGTCTGTAATTGAACAACTTGAAACTGTTTAAATCGCGTATATTTATCATTGTTTTTGTCTCGACGACGTTTCAAACACCTTGCAGCGATCGTCACGGGGTGACTCCCCCAAACACACGCGATTTAATCTTCTTAAAATTGTTTAATAACTATTATTCCTCTGCATCTTATTTTCCCTAAAATTAATTTAATTGATTTTTAGTCCAAAGCTCATCTTTGGGTCAAAGTTCTACCATAGTATAAAAACATAGATATATCTGTGGTAACATTAAACAAAATATCGAAATTTTAGGTTTCTAACTCAATTCTTTTACAAGAGCCCATGACAAACGGACGGAATAATAGACAGGCAGCGGAGACCCGTTTTGGTACTTTGGGTATGGGATATCTAAAAAAAACTGACTAGGCTGGAGAAAGAGACTATAGTAAGCATTCTGTGTAGTATATACCTCAGATCAACAGCCACGAAGTCTATTGCCATGTTTTTTAAGCTATTGCATAGCTTCTATCACGGGCCTTGAGCGTGGAGACCGAATCCAGAAATTCCGTAACTAAAATAACTTAACACTCCTCACTCCGACCGGCACAGTGGTGATACTATATTTGATCAGCGCCTCTACAGTGCGTAAAAGGAATTAAATTTTGACAGAAAACAAGGTTTTGACAACTAACGTGTCAAGATTTATAATTGCATAAGTTGATAAAAAATGCTATGTAATAGCTTTACCGCGGCAGTCTCCGAGTGCCACACGTCTTTTTTTTTGTATGGGATTATAGCGGTACGCACGAGACTCATCTGATGTTTAGCGGTAACCTCTGCATATAATAGATGCACCTCATAGCAACAAATTACACACATCACCCATCACCCTGAGACATTCAGTTGTTAAGTCTCATTTACCTGTATTTTCATTTCCTGGATCTCATGGACTGCTGCCGGAACGCACTGTAAGGTGCTTGGTGACAGATTTTCTACTTCAGGGTGGTAGCTAGCTAGGCAAGAATTAGCGAAATTCCCTTTTAGTATATGGTGAAGCTCAAGCCAACGCTTGTGATCGAATCATGGACCTTAAAAATAGTAATTCAAAGCAATTACCGATCGGCTACCATTGCTTCAAATGATCCCAAAGTGGATATGTTCTAGTCCCCACGATTGACATACGTATTGGGGATTACAGTTGAATGGCAAAGATGGCAATTGTTTAGGAGTCACTGCTGCCCACCTTCTGGTATATTTCCTTTTGTCGCTCCTTATGGAGGAGATATGGTTGGGTGCATCCATTTACTACATCAAAATAACTACAATGCGTGCGTCTCAAGATATGTATGTAGAGACATGTCAAAGCGTTATTGATAGAATACACGGCTCAGTACTCTGTTATTAATAGTGATTTAGGGCCCGAGCTGAGCTAATCAGATTGAGATGACGTTGCGATGCCAATCATAGGTATGTATACATGCCACTCATAATTGAGTATGCATTTTGGTATTTACGTGTGACGCTGATAATACATTTATGGTGACAGACTCAGGATTAGGTACGTTGGGCACATTAATGGGCGCTAGCTGCATTCGAGTCAAAGTGTAAGACAATTGGTTAACACATGAAACTTTGCATAAACAGAGCTGCTGAGTTTATTGAAACGATTCTATAAAAAAAAATATCGAAAAATGGAACCGACTTCAACACTTAAAAGTGTGAAATAACTGGTTGAAGTCGGTACCATGATATTTCAAAAGTATTTATTATCACATTATTGTGCGCATGGTACCGACTTTGACAAGTTATTTTACACTATTAAGTGTTGAAGTCGGTTCCATTTTTCATATTTTTTAGTGACTCTTGCTACTATGGGATTGATAGTCATTCACTGTCATCGACTATAATTTTATCAAAATAGGAAAATATTTTTCAGTTATATATAAATCAAAAACGGCTTGACCGATTTTGATGAAATTACTAAAGTAAACGACAAGCATCAGCTTTCAAATAAAAAAATAATTATCAAAATCGGTTCACCGAAAAGTTCCGTTTAGTCAAAAAATACAGACGAATTCAGAACCTCCTCCTTTTTTGATGTCAGTTAAAAGAGCAGTTGCTCTGTAAAACTTTTATTTTTCTTAATACTTACTGAGTAACCCACTATATCCATGTTTAATCTCATGTGAGAATATAAACATATATCCATGTTTAATCTCCTGTGAGAATATAAACATTTGAACATCCGTGGTGGAAGTCGCTCAGCACCATTTCTTCGCATTAGTTGACAAGTGCTCGTTCAGGACTGACGTTAATTCGTGATACGTCACCAAAAAACGACTAACACCAAAAATCAAAATTCAGGAAGCTGCGCCGTCTCTGGTTACGACCAGACGGCGCAGCTTCCTGAATTTTAAATATTCATGAAAAAAAAAACAGCTCTTACCAAAACTTAATTGTTCTGGAATATCATTTTGAGAAATTCACATCCAGGGTTGTCTTTTTATCGCCTTAGATCTAATCATCACCTCCATCAGGTAGGATTGTAGTCAAGGCCTATCCTAGTATCAGCTGGATTGTCCACAGCCTCCCCCATCAGGGGGTTTTGCAATAATCCCCACTTTTTGCGGGCGTCTTGGGGATCGCAGCATAAGTAAGCGATTACTCAGAAGGCGCTGCTGCCCAACTTCAGGTATTTTACTCTTAGTCGCCTCTTACGACACTCAAGGAAAGGGAGGGTGACATTCTAGCCTGGCACCCCACGGGCTGATATATGTATATAAATATATATCAGCCCATGGGGTACCAGGGTAGAATGTCACACATATATATATAAGTGTGACATTCATATATATTATATATAAATATAACATTTGTAATTATCTTGCCATCATATAAAATGAAGGTCAAACAGGGAAAGAATTACTGAAGCGCTCAGTAGTATATACTCGTACCCCTAACGATCACCCATCCAAATAATAAACGCAGGGTACGTACACTGTGCTAAAGGCAAACTCCGCTACAAGTGCTACGAAATAATTTATTTGGATCGATTAATTATATTTCTTATTACATCGAGTACAAATGGAGGATTTCATGTTAAGAAAATGTTCTTATAAGTAAATCTAAATATGCAGAACATCAAAAAGTGTGGCATTAAAAAGTCCAAAAACATATCAACTCAAAGAGTAATGATCTTCAGTCTACTGAGACGTAATCCTGTTGTTTTGATACACAATTCTATTTCTTAGATAAATTCGGGCGTAAATATAAAGGCCTCCTGACTATTGAATAATTAAAATCTAAAAAGTGGGCGTAGTAAGGCCGTGGGAGGTGCACATAATGACTATTCATATAAATAAACTGTTCATATATATAAAGCTTATGTATCAACCAGAATTAGGTTGTTATGAGAAATGTAAACTAATAAAGGTACCGCTGTCGTGTATAACGTTTGTAAAGTACTTACAAAAATGTAATAAATTGCCTAAATAAGCTCTTGTTGTATATATTGTAGTAAAATAATATATTTATATAAATCCTTTTTACTTCCTGTTTGTGTAGGAGTCATTACTTTTTTCGTAGCTTAGGGTACCTGAAATCTACAATTCATCACTTTCTTCTGATATTGTAATAGCTGTGCGGAAGAAAAACTGTTTGGCCCGAAAAAATAATCTACTAAATAGTAGATACTATTTGAGGGAGCGATTTAGATCAATTAAGAGCTGGTAACGGAAAATAAAACATTAATCAAATAAAGCTCTGCCTAAACGCGCACTATTACGTGGCGTGGCAGCTACAATATTTTATTTGTGTGAATATAATATTAAATAATAGTTTTCACGTAGATGCGACTGTCCAATTTAAAATTTTCAACACTGATAATTATGTTATTTTATAATTGTTCACATTTTAACAAAAGTTATGGATGTTAAAAAGGTATTCGATGTGGTTGACCGAAGAATAAATTTAAAACAGCTGCGCCCCAGATTATTTTTACCTATTAATCAAGCGAAAAAACCTTTAGCAATGATTTGTTCTAAAACTTCCGTATATCACATACATCTTTTATGAAACTAAATAATGATACTTTGACGAGGAGTTCATTTTAACAGTCACCTAAATTCAAAGAATCACCATCTACATTTACAAAGTTAAAAACACAAGGAAATATTTGAAGAGTTGAATCCCGAGCAGGACCTTACACTTTTATTTTATTGAAATAATATGAGCATATTAATTTTGCCTCGCAAGCGTAAAGTAAAGACTACAAGGCTCAATCCAGTAGCTTTTTTATTTCTTGCATTTAATTGCTGTCAACTAATTATTACCTATTAATTTACCCCTTATTTGCACTGGAACCGGCCCTTTCCTCGCTGCGCCTATGAGCAGAATTTAAAATTTATATAAATCTAGTTCTAGAAAACTTGTAACATTAATTTACCTATACTGGCCTTTGTGAGGTTCGATAAATCTTAGGTACTCTTGGCAACAGAATTATGTTTTGTTAGATTTATAGCATTTGGCCATTCGTATTAAGTAATCTGTGATTTGGCTACTTGATAGGGCTGTCAACTTCACTAGTAGTAATTGCAATTCTGCTTCTTCTAGTAAATATTACCATAAGCTTAGTGGGTTCAGAACAACATGCATTATTCTTCCGCTGTTATCTTGTTCGTCATCTTAGTATTCAGCAGTTCGATCCTGGACAAAACTTGGACCGACCCATTCGGGAGCAAGTCTGCTGTTACGGATTCCTAATAATAGACGAAGTCGGGGCAGTGGGTCCATAGAATGCCCAATAGGTTGAACTATGTCCACTTATTGTCGTGGTGGTAAATTATTTGTAATAATTATTCGAAGATGTACCTACAGTCTTAAACGTGTACTTAGACCTCAAGGATCAGTATTAAATAGACTTAAATAAACTACTATTACCCAGTAGCAAACCTGTTTTCTGGAGGCTCTAATCTAAGCAAATTACAAAATGCACCAATTCCTTAAGAGTTTTTCGAGATGACGGCTCCCCGCCGTTTACCGATTTGTGTACTCGCTACACTTATAAAGTCTCTTTGAGAACGCTGTCATAGATAACGCATACACACTCGCCCAGTAACCTAGACCTAGCGTATGGTATAATTAGTTATATGTTTAATTGATAACAATGTCGTGATACCGGCCGCAAGAAGCTGCAATTATACACTTTAATTCAGAGCACCCGAGCCTCACACCATGTGTCTCGCTTCTCTCCCCTCAGTATCACGTCGTATACAATTATCGCTTATTGGCCAAACGGCGCGGTGGACGCGTCTTCCAGATTTCTTATCTTTTCTAAACACACACATATCCTTCTATAAGCAGTTTATCGACCTTCTTGGGCTTCCACTACCCCATATCCATTCACGATTATATAACACAACACTTTTCAAGTTTTCATACGGTACTGTTTTTCGTATGGAACCCAATGCAAAAGCCAATGGTGAAACTATTAAACCAATTTAAAGCCTTACTCTCAAATTACGATATTGATAATTGACAACTAAATAAATACGTTTCGACAACCCTGATGTTGGCATTCAATCCGATAGTATAGTAGAATAGAATAGGCAATTTCACATTTACACAATGGAGATAGGTAATTGAGAGACTAACATGAACGTGGCTGTCATGTCTATACAAAATGTATTTTATATTCTGTGAAACTAGTCAGTTTCGACAATGATTGTTATTTTATGCCCATTTGAAAATAGGTTTTGCGGTGGTATTATTGTTATTAAAATAATTAGAAATTATATAGTTTGTCTTGCAGTTATACAGATTGCCTCTCTGTGGCTCTGCTCGGGGCTCAAACAGGTTCGTTTTCCGGGTCGGACATGTGTCACGAATATTTTTTTTACTTTTTCTTATAATGAATTCTAACTATATCAGAAACAGTTCAAAGTTCGAAATTGTTTTTTATTGTGTGTGACCGCAGGATGGCAATAAGCTTGCCTCTTTACTATGGCGACATATTTCCCATGTTGACGTGGGACATAGTTCTTTTTTTTTTGGTTACTTACTATGTGTATGTCAAAGCATGCAGTTTTTTAATACTACCCGCGAATCGCGATTGATGCTTCGCTCCGCCGCGGCAAAACCAGTCTTGTTGAGAGTCGTCATTGGACCGCGCCCCGGCCATTCACCACCACAGTGTCACATTCATAATTTAAATAAGTCAAAATAGTGTCGTATCACCGAACCGTGTTATCTACAATAAAAATGCATCTTCATACGTTCCTTGAATAACTGTTTTACTGCCTGAGATTTTGTGATGTGCGTGAAACGTCCCGCACCGCGGCCTCTGCAAAGGACTCCGACTACGGGACATGGTGGAGAAAGCTATGGTATGTACACATACATTTTAGTGGACTCAAATAAGAACCTCCTTTGTTTTTGGGAATCTCTTTTGTATAGGACCCCTACTGAAGGCTTCAATTACCTACATACTATAAACGACTATATCTAACCAGCCGATACCCCGCGATGGCAGTACCTTATGTTTGAGGACGATTCTTTTTGCTAAGAAAACCCATCAGGGCTCAAAAATAGCAATTTATTAGTGATTGGTTATATTCTTAGGCCATCTTTTCGAGGATATAAAGGAATATACGGAACGTTATATAGTAATACTTTATTATCTATCTATCCGCTCGTCAAAAACTTTTTTTTATAGAGGGTAGAAATTATACTATATCCCTTGGATCTGTAAAAAACCAAGTGCAACTGACTAAGGGGCTGACAGCACATGCGAATGAAAACGCAATCGTTAACTTGAACTTTTGTCACAGACTACTTTTATTTATGCTTATTGTACTAACTTTTACACAAATAAAAATGAAGAAAGAAATTAGAGTCACATTGTGTGGTGGTACGACTCATTCGTTGCGCTAACCATTCCTTACTTGTGTAAATGGTATCTTTACTTTGAAAACACTCTCGAGTTTTATCCGTTTTAACTTATTAGGGACCATCTCGAATATACCGTCGGCATGGAAAACAGCAAAAATTGGTCTTGTTTGTAGTACAACATACGTTGAACAAAAGATGTGGCTCCATCCCCATACCATGGTTAAGAAGGAAAGAACCAATTAGTCATGAGGCGTATCTCATGTTGGATTAGCGGTTAGAGGCCGGCTATACCCGGCTATAGTATTGGATGTCGCGGGTTCAAATACTGCATTTGACTATATTTTTTCCTCTCGCTGTAATTTTGTGATGGCGAACGGTTTTGAACATTAGTGACACCAATATTGTGCGCCTGGACCGTGAGACTGATACAGTTAGTGTGGTCTGTCTTCAATTCTATTTTAATACTCCTCCTAATTTTAGGTTAGCCTGAACAACATCTTCGACCACATCATCACTTACCATCAGGTGAGATAGTGGTCAAAGGCTAACCTAACAGGCATAAAAAAAAATATATTAAAAGTGACGTTGACAGTGAGACAAGTGATAGTTCTGACGGTGACTTGGCAAATGCAGCTGAGCCGGGACCTATGAAAAATCTCTTAAAAACAGTCCGAAACTGGTCGATATCTTTCCGGTAAATATAAGACGAGTCCTAATAAGTCTTATTAAGATAATAAATAATATCTAGTTATTTGATACTACAGTCATGAATGAGATGCAATTTTAAAGCTGTGATTGCTCAGTGGCATTGCTTATTGACTCGCACTCCAGGCACATGGTTTGAATCCCGCCGCGGGCATGGTGGAAATTGCATTTTGCGAATGCTTGCCTGGCGCGCGACCACCTTCAGTAGAAAAATCTGTCGCCAACCACCTAACGGTGTGTTCTGGCAGCTGTCCTTGAGAGTCTGTAATTCGAGGTTAAGCCTGTGAACACCTTCGTCCACATCATCACTTACCATCAGGTGAGATTGTGGTGAAAGGCTTATCTCTCAGCAATAAAAAAGCCAGCAAATTTCGTCACTCAACATACATAAATCATGTAGCTACGACTGTAACATTACTCAGGGCAAACCGACCAATCCCAAACTTTCCCCCTAAAGGCCTTGGTAATTTCCCAGATAACAGGGAAGATTTTTTTATGAATTCCCTTTTTTAATTTACGGGTAATTTACGTCGACCGAAAGTTTCATTTGTGAGGTTAAATTACTTTAACGATTTGGGCTAACTCCGGCGAGGAGTTAACTAGGGTGGTGAGGAATTTCGCTGGCCGTTTATGGGTTTCCTTTTTTTGCTAATTGATGAAACGTTTTTGTCATTTTGGACGTAAGTTACCGTGAAAGGAAGTTTCAAATTGTAGGTAATATCAAACCTTTTTATTAGGTGATGTAAATTGACTTTATATGATATGTAAATTGATATCTACTGAAGAGCATTTCACGGTGTGTTCCAACAGCAGTCCACGAGAGTCACTAACCAGGTTATCCTGTACAATACCTTCGACCACTTCATCGGCTTCAATCAGGTGATATAGTGATCAAAAGCTAGTCAAATTGCTATAAATAAATAAAAAAGACATTTTGCAGTCAATATAATAACTAAGGATTTTTTTATGTTATTGTGACGGAACAAGCTCGAGGCCCACCTGATGTTAAGCGGACTAACCTCTGCCTATAACAGATATATTTCGTCACAAATCACAAAATGCAATGCGCCCGTCACCTTGACACTTAGTTGTTAAGTCTAATGTGCCTGTAATTACATTGGCTCTCAAGGACTGCTGCACTAAACGGTGTGTTCCAACACACCGTTTAGTGCTTGGCGACAGGTTTTCAACTTGAGAGTGGTCGGTAGCCAGGCGGGCATTCTCAAAATGCCCTTCCACCATGCGGTGAAGCTCAAGCTCGCGGTGGAATTCGAACCGTGGACCTGCTGCGCGGCAGTCCATAGCCAATGCTCCTGAGCCATCACTGCTTCAGTGGCATTGACTATGGACTGCCGCGCAGCAGGTCAATGGTCACAATTGGTAAATATCGAGTATTCAGCTGCTAAATTGTAAGTCAATATCATCATTGTCTCGGTTCAGCCTAGCTCAAGAATATTGTATATAACCAATGCAATTTAAAATGAAAACAATTCCTGAAGTAAAGAAATGTAGTCGAATGAATTCACATGTTTTCTGTCTTTCTTTAGGGTGACCACTAATGAAACCATAGCGAGTAGACATACTCGCTATGGTTTCATTAGTAAATAAAAACTATTTCCAATATCATGTTTGCTGCGAACGAAGTCTTGCAAAGTACCTACTCGCTATGGTTTCATTAGTAAATAAAAACTATTTCCAATATCATGTTCGCTGCGAACGAAGTCTGATATGTGGAACATGAGTTTGTATTAATTTGTTTAAGATTGGTTTATACTATCTTCAATATTGGTTTCTCGTGTCATGAATGACCAATCGTGATTATTTAATGAATAATTAATGCTGTCAAAGTCAGCACGTTTAAATTGATATTTTATACGGGGCTGAGGCTTTAGGGCAGGGATCACAAATTTGAATTATAAAAATAATAACTTTGAAATCCACTGCTATATATATTTTTTCGCACATTTAGAGATCATAGTTTAGTAAACATTGGAATTTTGCGACGGTCTTGCCCTTAATATTATAGATACAATAATGTTAATACGAAGCGTGCGGACTCGGTCGCGGCTCGGGCCGCGCGGGGTTAGGGCCGCGCGGGGCGCGGCGTGGCACTTTTTGGCTGCTGCTTTGCACTATCGTATTAACTCCGTAAATATTACATATAGGTACTTATTACCTATCTAAATATCACATCGGTAGGTATAGGGGTAATAACATAGTTTCCAATCGGGAGCACGGCGCGGTCCAGTGTTGCCGCGGCGAACACTCTTGGCTAGTAGTAGACTAAAACACAAAAAAAAAAAAACTATTCTCAAAATGTTTGTTAGGACTAATAAAATAAATAAAATAAAATAAAAAGCCTTTATTCCTACTACTTATTTACAATTTCGTAACTATGTCTAAACTAAAACTTAAAAGTTATTAATTTATTTATTTGTAGTAGTCGCCTCAATAGCGTAGGCCTCCAATCTGGTCCACATCTTTGAGTGAATATATCTCTCCACCTTTTTTCTGCCTTCCTTGCTTTCTCTTACCCTCCCACGGGATCCACTCTGTCACAATCTTCGTCCATCTGTCATTGCCTAACCTACATATGTGACCTGCCCAATTCCATTTTACTGACCTTATCCTTTCTCTAACATCTATTATCTTTGTTCTTCCTCTAATACTATTATTACTCACTTTGTCTGAAATTTTAATACCTAACATACTTCTTTCCATTTTTCTTTGGCACACAGCCATTCTCTCTTCGTCTTCTTTTCGTAGTGACCAAGTTTGGCATCCGTATGTTAGACATGGAAGTATTGCAATTTCAAAAACTTTTTTCTTTAATTGTATTTGAATTTCTTTGTTTTTCATTATTTCTTTTAAACTCCAATACTTCTTCCAGGCTAAAGCGATTCTCCGCTGTGTCTCTTTTCCTGTAGAGTTTTCAAATGACACCATCTGGCCCAGATATATATAGTCTTTTACATATTCTATACCTTCGTTTCCGATTGTTATGTCATGTATACGCCCATTTGTTAATATTTTTGTTTTTGAAGAGTTTAGAGATAATCCTACCTTTTTGCTTTCAGTTGCTATTTCGTTAATCATTGTTTTCAATTCCAACGCATTTTCTGCAAACACCACTATGTCGTCGGCAAAACGAAGGTGGCTTAAGAACTCTCCATTGATCTTCACTCCTTTATTCTCCCATTCTAGTTTCCTGAAAATATACTCAAGCACCGCTGAAAATATTTTTGGGGATAGTGGGTCTCCTTGTCTGACGCCTTTTGTAATAGGAAACTCGGTACCTTCCCTCTCCAGCCGTACTCTCGCCGCGCATTTGGAGTATACGCTACAAATCGTGTTTATGTACTTCAGTTTGACGCCCTGCTGCTCTAGCGCGGCCCAAATAGCTTCATGTTTTAAAGAATCAAAGGCCTTTGTGTAGTCAATAAAACATATGTACAAAGTTGCTCCGTATTCGTTGACCTTCTCTATAATTTGAGTGACAACCTGAATGTGGTCCATTGTCGAAAACCTTTTTTCGAAAACCTGCCTGTTCGCACGCTTGATTTTCATCTAAAGCCTTTGTAATCCTGTTGAGTAAGATTTTCAAAAATATTTTGTACAAGTTAGTCATCAGGCTAATTGGTCTATAATTTCCAAGGTCGTCGCGAGCTCCTTTCTTGTGTAAAAGTATTATTGTTGATTTCGACCACTGCGTTGGTGTTGTTTCTTGAGTCAGGACGTTGTTGAACAATAATTGTAGAGGTGTTTGCAATGAATCACATAGAGATTTTAACACCTCGTTTGCGATATTGTCATTCCCGGGAGTTTTGTCGTTCTTTTGGGTGTGAATTGAGTGCTCGATCTCAGATTTTAATATGCTAATTAGTTCTGTGTCTACCTGTTTCACTATATTGCGTTGATATCTGTTGTCGTCAGAAGAGTAGAGCTTCTTGTAGAACTGTGTTGCTTCTTTTATGATGTCTGGTCGTCTCGTTAGTGATGACCCGCGCTTATTCTTTAGATGTGCTGCCCACTCTGATTTGTCTCTTAGCTTTACGTATTGCCCCTTTCCCTGCTATAAATTTTTCAAAGGTTTTCCGTCTTTTTATTTTCCTATTTCTGGTTATATTTCTATTTATTTGTTTGCTTACTTTTGTAATGATAGTCTTTGTTTCCTTTGTTCTCTTTCCTTTGAATAGTAGTTTCCTCTGTTCTAGAAGAGCTGTTGTTTCTCGGTTTATATATTCCTCCTTGTCCGAGTTACTTTTAGGGAGCTGGTTCAACATACATTTCATAACCTTCTCGAAATCATCATACTGCTTTTGTACATTATCTTTTGAATTTAGTGATCCCATGAATATATTTTCCCAGTACTTTGCATTAGCTCCTAAGACCACTGGAAGATCCCTTTTGTAGTAGGAGTATTTAAAAAAAATTCTACTTCGATTCGACTTAATAGATAGCACACATCGTATCATTCTATGATCAGTATTAAAGTTTAGATTACTTATTATATCAAAGCTTTGGACATTTGACGGTTGGTTGGTGAGTCTATAGTCAATCTCATTGCATTGCTTCCCATTCGGCGATCGCCAAGTCCACTTTTTGTGCCTTTTTCGTTGGAACATGCTATTTATAATTTTATAATTATTTTCTAGTGCAAACCCTACTAACCTATGACCATGTGTACTTCGCTGTCCATAAGAGTATTTTCCTAAAATATTTTCTTCCCCTCTTTGCATTTTTCCGACTTTAGCATTAAAGTCACCTAATAAAATTACGTTCTTAGAATGTACAAAGTCTAGAGCTGCTTCTACTGAAAGATAAAATAGATCTATGTCTTCTTTTGTATATGATTCAGTGGGGGCGTAAACTAGAATAAACGACCATACGGCGTTGTTTGCGACTTGTATTTCTAAAGTTGCCACCCTATCTGAGAAAGCTTTTAGACTTATAATATCTTGTTTTAGGTACTTTTTAACTAAAAATCCCACTCCGTTTCTGCCTGAGAGTGTAGAGGTATGGTAGAGTATGAAATCAGAATATTCCTGAATTGTCTCTTTTGCCCTTCTCGTTTCGCATAAGCCCATGATATCCCAGTGTATTGATTTCGTAGCATATTCCAGTTCTGTAATTCTGTTATCTGATAACAGAGTTCTGACATTAATATATGTCACATAGAATTTCTGTGTTTGTATATTTATTTTCATATCCTTAGTTATATTCCTATTAGGAAGTAGGGGGTGTTGGTCTGACTCCTCCACGGTGACCGGCCGGCTTGGAGGAGGTGCAGGGGAGGCGCTATCTAGTTTTTTTGATCATCCTTGCCATCGCGGCTTGTCGAGGCCTGGTCGTTTAAGCTCAGTTGTGAAGGGCGTAAGAAGTTAGTGATATTTTGTGATTTATTTTTCTTTGGAACTTGCCTAACGGTTTTGTCATTATTACTGTCCTTAATGACCTCAAATGCCTCAGGCGATTCAGACATAAACCTCTTGTTGGAATGCTTCTCTAATGATGATAGACTTGTTGGTTTCTGTGAGTTAAATGTTACTATTTTATCGTAGCGTAGAGACACTTTATTTCCAGCCTCTCTCTCTCCCGTTTCAACTCTTCATGAAGCTCTCTACGTTTTTGCAGCACAGCAGGGAAAAATCTTCTTTGATATAAATACCTGTATTGTCTAAAGACGTTTTCTTTCTGAGAAGCTCGAGTGATTGTTACCACTACTGGTCTGATTTTTTCGTTTCTTTTCCCCATTCTGGTCACCGTTTCAATTTCCAATCTCTGACACAGTACACCCATTTTCGTATTTATGATTTCTATGATCAAGTTTACCAACTCATCATAGTTTTTCTCTGTTTCTTTTACTCCGAAGAACACTAGATTTTTTTTTCTTAATTGTCTATCAATAAAATCAATGGTTTTTTGCTGCTGTTCAAGTTTTTTCTCCAGTTGGCTAGTTTTTATTTCAATGCGGTTGAATTTTTCATCTATATTTTTATTTATGGCTTCCTTAATATTTTCTTCCATTTCTTTCAAGTTCTGTTTTTGTTCCTGTTTCTGTTTCTCCATATCTCCTTGTATGACTTGTAACATTTTCATAATATTCTCCATTGTTTTAAGAACCCTCTAGTGGTGAGCAGCGTAACTAGTTGTGTTCTTAGATCGCGGTACTCGATAATAATCTTTGACAGATGGCTTATAACGCAGTTTTGCTACCCGGTAACAGATGGCGCTAGATGTTGTTGGTGATATGGTAATACAATTATGGATCAGTTATTTTGAGGTTATATTGAGGTTATATCTGTATCAATTAACCAAATGTTGCACTAATCACTTTTCCACTAGCTTTAATAAAACTTGAGCTTGACTTACTGTGTTTCCACCAAGTTATCTTCACTGTTTCACTTGTACTTTTGAATACAAGCGGTATCCGTTACATATTGTTTTTTTCACTTTATTTTTAGTGCTAATTGATATTATAACAATTTATCAGGTGTTTCACTCGGTACTGCACCGTTTTATCACTTTTTTATACTTATTCGTGTGATTCTGGATTTTTAATTACGAAAATAGTACTGTATGTACCTAGTATGGAGTAGTAAGCAAGAGCACAGTAGCGACCTCCTACCACGAAAGTCTACAATGAGAGAGGTGGACTATTTCGGATAAAAATTAGTAACTTTAGTTCACCCAGGCGATCTTTATTTTCGAAAACAACGCTGGGACAACCATTCTTGCACCATTTATGCTGAACTACTGTTCCTTTAATGTGCAATCAGACAACAGCAACTATACCATTAAGCACCATAAGCATAGTGTCCCATCATCATATTTAGTTATGCACAGACATTTTTATTTATTTTTTTCTTTCGAAGCAGGTGGACTATGACCAATGACACCACAATCTATGCCATACCACAGTTAACCTTTGCGCTTATCTACTGGTTTGGATTGACTGGGTTGCAAAAGCTTTGGCGGGCATATGACAAGAAATCCTGACTTCAAAGAAACCTTACATTTTATACCCTTATAATAATTCGTTCCTAAAGGATAGATTTGTATCAACGCATCACGTTTCATCCTTCCCAAGCACGGACTTTCCTCTCAAAGAGAGAGAACAGTGGGACATCGTGTCTCAGCGGATAAGCTAGTGGCCAGCTAGAGACGAAATATCATACCACTCGAAGTTCACTGATATAGCCTGACAATTGCCATTCTCCATGACATGCCCTGGGAAGCCACACCGTTCGGTTGTATATGCCACTAGCGTTTTCCCACACTAGTAGTCTGTTTTTGCAACTCAGAGTCAAATTATAAGTATTTATTTAATTCAAGCATCTACGACGCTCTTAATATAATCAAATACAAAGTTTAATATTGAAATATTTTTCATTTTTCTGCCATTATCAACAAAAAAGTGTTATAGAGCCACTGCGTAAGAAAATTGAGGCCATTCTTTATAAACGGGTTTTGGGTTACATGTAATATGTGTTAAAGGTAGGTATTTTATAAAATTACCAATTTACGTGAGGAAAAATTTAAGTCATGTGCGGGATTGGAACCCGCGTCCGTCCACCCCTTTAGCCGGCGTATGCTCTGACCGTCTGAGCTAACTCATAAATGAAAATAACTCATAACTCAAAAGTAAGTATTCTTTATATATTTTTTACAAGAGTATAATTCAAACAAATACTTATTTGTTTGAATTATATAGGGTGAGAGTAAAGATGTTAGCCTCTGCCAAGTTTCCATTTGGCAGAGGCAGAATTGTCCAAGCATTTTTGTCGATTATATAATCACAAACTTTATCATAGGCTTTTTTGATCAAAATTTTTATCACATGCCACTTTTATGTTCCTTCTGTGAGTATATTTAGGAACTTTATTGTAATATCGCACACAATTACCTAAGAAGGAATTCTTAGAAATTATTTCGGATGGAAAAAGATAACAGCGGGACTTGAACCCGCAACCCCCAGAATACCGTTCTGGTGCATTACCATATATGCTATGGAAGCGGGGCGCTGGACACTCGAAATTTCTCCATCCGATCCAAGGAATTCTATTGTGAGCTCATCGGTAAGTGTTTAATTTGACAAGCTAGTAATATACAGATATAAATTGTGCATATTTTACACTTATCATTGATAAACTTACCGCGATATATGGACACTACCAAAATACAGTTGAATTGTTAATTATTCTAGTTGCTGGAGGGATGACTAATCACTAATTAGTGCACGTCAGGGGAAATAGTAGATTTGCGGTACGTTCACACTAGCATCTACTGGTTAGCACTAATTACGTTTGCTGAACAAGGTGTACGGTTACTCTGTTCGTACATGTTGCTTGTGGAGAGACTTCAGTTAATAATATACAACGGTACAAAATTACCAACCAAATCACTAACAGGTAACAAGTAATCTAGTAGTATTTGTGAGGTATTTATGAAGTAAAACATTGTTTATTTGAGTCTTTTCCTTTACTTAATTGTTATTCTTAGAATTTTATTTTCATTGGTTGTGTGCCCAATCATTACTGAAGAAGGAATAGTAGATTGTTATTTTTTTTTGTTTTTTATGCTTGATAGGTTAGCATTTGACCACTATCTCCCCTGACGGTAAGTGATGATGTGGTCGAAGATGTTGTTCAGGCTAACCTAGAATTACTGACTCTCAAGGACAGCTGCCGGAACACACCGTTAGGTGCTTGGCGACAGATTTTCAACTTGAGGGTGGTAGCTAGCCAGGCGGGCATTTGCAAAGTGCCCTACCACCATGCTGTAACGACTGCTATCCTAAGACAACAACCGGGACCGACGGCTTAACGTGCCCTCCGAAGCACGGAAGCGCTCAGTAGTAATCATAGAGATATAAATACTATTTAGAGTGGCAGCCATGTCAGTTTTCTTAGAAAACGAGCGTAGCCAGTTCAACACATGTAAATGATACTTGACATTACATCTTTATTGTTCACTACAAACAATCCGATTCTCTGATTAGTCCCATTTTTACCCAATTGAAACGTTTAATAAACCAATTTATAACAGTTGAAATTACACCTTATCTAAAGAGTGGTAAGATTTAATTTCTTGTGAACTTTGTCAAGCTATCCCTTTCAGTGAGAGAGACAGATATATGGTAATTCCCCTAATACCTGGTGAAATTTGGCAGTTGACAATATCTGTAAAGTAATTGTGCAGTCTCTCAGTCAAGTAAAATTCAATTTAAAAATCGTTCCTTGGTAAAATCTGAGCATAGACAATTGAAAAATAGTTCACAAGTAACTGCACGAAAAATGATTACGAGAAAATAATTATTGGGATAGCTAGTAAAATTTTACCTTTTTTTTATTTATTTATTTGGAACAAAAAGTGGTATCCCATTGTTAAAGTAGCCAGTGATGCAGTACATTTTTATCGATAAACTTTTATCGTTTTAAGTCTATGTAAAACGATTTATAGGTGATGCGTTGATGTACTGTGCGTTTGTGCTATAATAAGTTTTTATGCGGTTTTATATAATCATTTGAATATGTAGTAATGACAGGCAAGTAAGCGTCTTGACTGAACCCTATAGCTTACTAGTATGTCTATAATAAAAGCTTTAAAGACCGCTGAAAACAGAAGCACGTGGAAGAGCATAGTACATCGAGCGATAAACACTACTTCAGACTAGACACGACCTTCAGCAGTGAAGATGCTGAATAAGAAAAAGACGATAAAAATAAAATAAAGCTATTATTGCGAAGAACAGCTTAATTTCGATATAATATGTTATAGGCTTGCTTATTTGTAGTAAAATTATTACAAACACTTGAAATTCGCGTAGAGGGTGGTATTAGAGATAGGCACAGATAGGGATTCAGGAAAATCAGGGAGACCGACACAATAGTAACTACCAGCTAAATTGGTAATCATTTTATTTCCATTGAAACGAATTGTACTTATCGCATAATCGGCGATTGCTATTTCTAGATATTATTATTTAGCAAAAACTGAAAACAGTATATTTGTGTATTTCTCTATTACACATTTTAACAAGTGAATTCAATGGCAGCCACTGAGATATTCTCCTTATTGATGATAACGAAAATCTCCAAAATAGACTAAGTCATAACCTAAAAGTACGCGTGTTCGGTTCCATTCCCGTCTACGTTGCTGCAACACACCCCGCGATGCTGCAACGCACATATGAACTAATCCAAACGGAAAAAAAAAGAAAAAAAAACATGTGATGTTGTCAAAGTAGCTTTGGTCTGTCATGGTGAAAGAACACTGCTTGAAATCCCTATCGATGCCATTCAAGTTGAGTGTGTAGAACCTCCTCTTAGCCTTCGCAGGCAGTTTCTCTCCGATAAATTCCTTTTTAAATTAGCTTAAAACTCAAACTTTTCTTGAAAAAAACTAGATTGTTTACTGACATTATATAACTCATGCAATAAAGCCTCATCTGAGGACTTCCTTTGTCTCCTCCGCAGCTATTTACAATTCACCCTTCTTCCTTATTCTCTCCTTCAGAATCCTGTTATGCCTTTGTACTCATCATCTTACGAATCATTCGGTTTTAAACCTAACATTATTTTGGATTTTGGTATTGATAAAAACACAATAGAAGCTAATAAGGTTTTCATAAATAAATTCTTCACAGAATACAAGGTCTGGACTGCCATGCAGATGCTTCTAAAAATCTAGTCCAATTGGTGTTGTAGTTTGCATCCCATCTACGAGAATAATTTTCAATTATAAATGTCCTTCTACCACTTCCGTCTTTTCAGGAGAAGCCATCGCAAAACTATCATATTTTCAGAAATCAAAAGCTGCCTCCAATCTATTCTTGCTAACCCATTTCGGTCCAAATCTAGGTTCCCAATTGTTTTAAAAATTATAAATGCCCTTTTCGAATGTAGCTCTCACGGCAAAAACGTGATCCTTGCCTGGATACCTGGTCACGCCGGCACAGTGCGCAACGAATCTCAAGATCAAGATATCTGTTCGACTTTAAAAAACCTTGAAACCAGAAATGGCAAATTTCTAGAATATTAAAAGGTAAATTCTATGGTAACATTCAACCTGAGATGCCCAATAAACTCAGGTTCTCAATATTCCAAAACGCTAATAAAGTGACCACCTCTACAATATGCCGTCCGAGTCTAAACTATTCCTGTAACCCAGTCTTCCTGGCCAAACTTATAACTCCCTCTGAGAATGTGGTTTGGACGAAGGAAATGTGAAACACATATTCTTCTGTTGTCCCAAAATAAACTCTTCTCTCTACAATATTATCCCTAGAGATATCCCTCGTCCTTTCTCCCTCAAACGTATCCTCTCCTTAGTATTTAGTCCATATTCAAATAAAGCTATAAATTAACTGTTCTTATATTATATAATTTAACCAAAAGTTGTTCCCAGGTGTTTTATATTTCCCCTATATATAATGAATTTGTGTGTGTATGTTTGTGTGCGTATATACATGTGTGTTCTTCCAGTAGTTAGATGAACTAACATCTAATGTTTCAGCACCAATTTTGGCTTGGGCAGTTCTCACCGGACATAACTCATTAAAACTAAACAATCTCCTTCGTTTGATCTATTTATTTGGTCTATATAACTATGTGACATTGGTGAAATTGTGGTGGTGCCCACAGAAGCCACAAAACAAGAGTTGAAGTTGAAATCACAACCATGAAAGATTGCGTGTTCTTGAAAATATTTGAATAATTTGTTAATTTAATTGATGTTTACCTTCTGACCTACACGTGTATTTTTACGTCCAGGTAAAAGTTTTATATGCACTAAAAGCAGTGGGACAGATGGTGCTTGCTTTCGGAGGTCTAACAGGAAAGCTCCAAATTAGATATTGGAATGAGGTGACATTTAGACTAACAATTTATCGATAAATTTGTCGATAAAAAAATCATGAATCACTTGTATGTCAGATTGCACAGACTTTGTTCATCAGCGAAATATAAAACATTTAGGAATAATTTATTAAGTTTTCCGGTGATAGGATATTCCTACTTTCTTTACATTTGTGACATTGCTATTAAATCTGCAACTTATAACAGCACAATGCGGCATTTTCATATATATTGACGGAGATGCATGCGGCGCGTTAACCGCGGGTCGACTGTCAGTAGCATTATAGTTCGTTGACGTAAATACTCCTGTTTAGGAGTATGGTGAGCTCGCTTGCCACGCCCCCTTCACCTTTCTATTGCTTTCTCTTTTCTGTGGTAGTAATGCCCAACCAGCGGTCACCCATCCAAGTCATGACCGCGGCGGACGTTGCTTAACTTTGCTGATCGATTCAGAATGGCTAAGCAAACTTGGCTACGAGCGCTTCAAAAATCGTCTTTCTTTTAAACATAATACTTATTACGTATATTTTCCCATCTTCTCTACACGAAAAGCGTTGAATCTATCCAAATTTTATTCTTTCACTAAAAAATACAAACAAAATGAAAAATTGTTACCCAAAATATTATTTAATCGCGTTGATGAATTACTCTACCTTGTTCTCTCAAGCAGATTTCATTAAAAAGGTATAACGGAAGAGGCCACAATAATGAAAATAATTAAAATAATTTACTTACCTTTTATCACAACAAACCCTATATTTAAATAACAAATTATTTCATGCAATCCTATTGTTGCTGGGTTTAAATCTGCGCAATTCTGGGAGTCGCCGGGGCGAGGGGTGGGGGGGTGGAGGTTTTGTTGTCTTATGATTATGAATTTGGGATGCATCCGGTTGCTTTGTGATGGTTGCTTTGACTGCTGTGCTGGGTGGTCGGATTATTAGCGGTTTATGATAAAGTAAAACTTATTTTTATCTTGAATTCCGCCGTCGTACAAAATTATTACTTCTATGGAATGTAGCGCAAGCTCGCAGTATTTAGAACAATGGACCCAATTGACCGCAATCTGCACTCACAGCTTATTACACTCACATTTACTGTTCATTTATTATTAGATATGCCCTGCGGCTTTACCCTCGTAGACAGTAATGAAAAGTGATGATGACGATGATGATAAAAGCATCCAATATATTTATCCATGCGCATCCTAGACAATATATTATGAATGATATCGTCCACGCGGATGCCAAGAGGTTAATCCTGGCCTAAAATTATTTATAACATTAGTTTCATCCCAATAAGTTTAGCCATTCAGGCGTTAATGTGAACGTGATTTTCGTCTTTCTTTTTCGTCCAATATTCAAAGAGTTCCTTTTATCCCCAAGTAATATTGTTTCTGGTTTCAGCTCATACTATTAATGTACTTTTTAGAGTACAAGTACACAAGTTTAGTAGATAAACTTTTACTACTTTTTTTAGAATATTACGGTTCTTAAGTAAATATCTTACTCGATGAAGAATACTGACTATGCTAGATTTTGCGTGAAGCACACACATCCACACATCCTCACTCACGTCACTTACATACATACATACATACATAAAATCACGCCTCATTCCCGTAGGGGTAGGCAGAGACCACAGATTTCCACTTGCTACGATCCTTACATATCTCTTTCGCTTCATCTACACTCATCAATCCTTTCATACATAAGCGTTGGTTTCGGGTACATACCTGATTTCGGACTTACGAACCTTCGCAATATTTATCACACTTGTAATATAAAAACAAGTGTGAAAAATATTCTTGATCGTGGTTAAAATACATATTTCCTTTCGTTGAGATTATTAGGCAAGCTTATTTTACTATTATTAAGTTTAACTGGCTTAAAATTTCAAGCCATTACAAGTAGAAATTAATCAAAAGAGTAAAAAACCCGACCACGAATTATTTATTTTCATTAAAGTTATTAATTATTTATTTTCGTTCCGTTGAAATTATTTATTTGTATTTATGAAATCGTTTTTAAAGCCCTTCATTTTGATATCCCACTCGATGGGTTTGGAAGAAAATATAATTTTTTCTCACAATATGTTGACAAAAATCCGCCAGCTTTTATTTTTGTTATGTACTTAGTGTCACTTATGGTGCCAAGATGAATCTAACAACATCTCATACATAAAAATTGGTTAAGCAGTTTAGAAGTTATGGTGGAATAAAGATATTCACAAACATACTCCCACAAATTCACATAATCCTCAAACATAACACTCCTGTTTTGGGCAGTCGTTTAAAAATTGTGTTGAAGACTTGCATGAAATATAATAATCTAGAAGTTTTCCGTTCCGTACCGTTTTCTGAATATAACTCGGGATCTTCAAATAGCTTCAATTTTGTTTAATCCGCTAGAAGTGTTGCCACACCCCCATTATACGCCATGGCCTTAGCGCAGACCCGGTGATTAAATAGTTGGAATTGCGACTGTTCCACACAACTATATTGTTTTCTATTACGTGTTTCAATAAAACAGACTATTTTGTGGATAATGTTGCTGTTTGGTTGGTAATCAAAAAGTTTTACATACTGAAGTAGGGTTGGTGGATTGAATTTAAGTGGGGTTTATTTCGTGCTTACAAATGCGTCGTGACAGCTTTATTGTCATATAATAACGAGGTCACGGTATGTCGTAAAACAGTCGCAATTTTGACTTGACGTCAACAAGAAATGGGATTTCTTTACAGGAATACGTTGATGGATACTGTACTGTATCAGCTGCATTGTTCACTGCTGGAGACAGCCTTCCCCATCTCGGGGGGTTTTGCCATAATGGCCCACGCTTGGCGGGCTTCTTGGGGATCGCAGTTTAAGATATCAGTTCCTCAGAAAGTGCTGCTTCCGGATATTGCCTTTAGTCGCCTCTTACGACACCCATAGTTCTACTACCTAACACGCGGGGGCTACTTACCTAAGATGGATACTCCCTCCCGCCTTATTCATTCATTTCTTGAGAGCCAGTAACTCTAGGTTAGTCTGAACAACATCCTCGACCACATCATCACTTACTTCGTGAGATGGTGGTCAAAGGCTAAACTATCAGGCATAAAAAAAAAAAAAAAAAAACCAGCTGTTAGGTAGACATTTATTAGCAGTGTTTTGTTGATAAGCTCAGAGCTATCATCTTCATACTATTGACCCACTTAAGTGAGGTCGGTAATATGGGACCTTTTTTAACAACATAGTAAACATTTTTTTTAATGTGTTTTACATACATTTAAATATTATTTATTAACCAGGAGATCACTGTCATAACTACATACTCGAGGGGAGCTCGTCCTGATAATAGGATCTGGTATGCTTGAAACCCGCG
The DNA here is from genome assembly GCA_963854805.1 of Plagodis dolabraria. Classification (NCBI taxonomy): domain Eukaryota; kingdom Metazoa; phylum Arthropoda; class Insecta; order Lepidoptera; family Geometridae; genus Plagodis; species Plagodis dolabraria. Next base: position 5,375,308 of record OY978459.1, on the reverse strand, counting down.
ACGCATATTTGATCCCTATAACATATAGTTTTTTAAATATTAAAAAATGCTCAGCCTGTCGTGATCAGAGACGTGAATAATTACAAGATTCTTACAAAAAAGACAGAATTCGAATTCCTGAAAAACAATTGCATGAAATACTTACTTAAAGAATGTTAAAAATCTCGGAAACTAAAAATGATAGGTTAATGCAATAAATTGTATTTAATAGACAATGTAATACTCCTTAAATGAAAGTAAAAAAAATATGAAGTCACCATACATTTTATTAACACACAATTACATAAAGAAAAAAACTGCTGATCTCTCCTTAAAACAAAAATAGGAAACATGAAATTTTTGAACTTTATTACGATTTTCTTGAATTTTAATACTTCGTATTGCCTCCTCGTGCTTCCATTACTGCGTTTACGCGGTTTGGCATGCTGTACACCAAGTTCCTTATACGATTTTGGGGAATATTCTCCCATTCCTCTGTGAGAGCAATTTTGAGCTCACGAAGCGTGATTGGGGGAGGGTTTCGTTGTTTTACGCATTTGCCTAGCTCGTCCCAAGCATGCTCGATCGGGTTGATATCCGGGCTGCGCGCTGGCCACTCCATACGAGTAATGTTCATCTCTTGAAGGTAGTCATTCACAATCCTACCTGTATGAGGTCGGGCATTGTCATGCATAAATATAGCATCCTCACCTAAATTGACCATAAATGGACCAACGTGATCATTGAGGATTTCTTCCACATATCTTACGCTAGTTAAAGAGCCGTTTTCTATGATCACCAGCTCTGTGCGACTTTCAGAAGAAATTCCGGCCCACACAAGTACAGACCCACCACCGTAGGCTACTTTTTCTTCGATGCATGCTTGCTTGAATCTTTCCCCTGGTCTTCGATACACTCTGTGTCTTCCATCGTGCTTGTAGAGCATAAATTTTGATTCGTCGGAGAACATAACTTTTGACCAATCTTCAATACTCCAATTTACGTGGCTCTGGGCATATCTTAGTCTCGAAATACGATGCCCACGCTCCAGTTTAGGGCCGTTTGCAGGTCTAAGGGGTTTTAAGTTAGATTCAGCAAGCCGACGTCTTACTGTCCATGCACTTGGGTTACTTCCTCCGAGGCGTCGAAACTGATTGGTGAGTTCAGTTCCTGTGAGAAAGCGATTTCGAAGCATGGTGTTCACCAAGTATCGGTCTTCTCGTGCTGTGGTACACCTGGTTCTGCCCGTTCCTGGTCTGCGTAGGTTAGAACCAGTTTCTTCGTAACGTCGGAGAACTCTTTGTACTGTTGACAGCGACACACCGACAGTCTTGGCTGTATCGCGCTGACTCCGGCCGGTTTCCAGCATTGTAAGTATTCTGGTGCATTCTTCAGGCGTAAGCGACATAATTTCAGCTTGAATAATGAATATAGAGCACTATCAACATGGTTTATGTACCCACATAAATGACAGATTACAAACAAAAGCAAAACCAAATGCTGTAATTTCGTAGTTCCATCTTCGAAAGTGGCCCTTTTTCAAATTTGATTTTTTTAACTTTACAATAACTAAGAAGTTTTAATACCTTCATTTAAGGAGTATTACATTGTCTATTAAATACAATTTATTGCATTAACCTAGCATTTTTAGTTTCCGAGATTTTTAGGATTCTTTAAGTGACCCGGATTCATTGCTCTCGAGTGTATAATCATCTACATACCACTTTAAGAAAATTTGTTCTCTAACGACAAACTATGACTATATGTGACTATAGTGTAGACTATAGTGTATGACTGACTGTTTGTTTTTTTATACATTGTGGAACCTATTACTCCCACAGCAGCAAATACTTAAAATAACGGTATTACATCACAAACCTTGGCCGCATCTGGCAGAATGCTTTCGCACACGACCGCGGACCACCGCGGCTTTCCATTTTCGGTCTCTTCCCTCACTTCCCTCGGGGAGCCACCGGCAGCTTGCGTGGTCCAACCACCCTTAAAAAAGCTATCATGGACAGTATTATACCCGACACCATTTGTGTGTTGCCATGGTAAGAAGCCCTGTTGGGCATGCACATGAACGTGATTGATGGCACGCTGCTCATCAGGCGCTTTTTTTTCCCTAAGTCACCCTTTAAAAGGGTAAGGAACAGTCCATTTATTGAAAAGTCGGTAACTGAAAGACATAAAATATCATGTTGCATTATATTTTTATCTACGACCCACATATTTCAAAGTGACGGAACTAAGAACAAGAATCAACAACTCCCGAACTAAACCAACACTTACCGACATTCCTGAGATTTAACAGACACTATGTCCAATAACAGACGTCTCGGTTTCAATAACAAATATGTCTAGGCTGGGAACTACGGTATTTATTTGTAACCCACTTAAGTCCAGAATTAAAACACGTTCAAAGTAGTACACCAACTTTCAGTATAACAATGTGACAGATGTCATATTGAAAGCTAATGTGATATTTGACAATTGCAACAACTTTTTTTTTATCATTCATTATGACAGATGTTATATTTTTTTGTATTATGGATCATGAATTTCAAATAAAGTTTTATTACGTCATTTATTTAATAACATAATTTTAAATGTTTAATTAATTTTTATTATTATTATATTGAAAATTAATGTGATACTTGACAATTGAAACATTTTTTTTTTCATAGCAGCTAGAGGAAGATTAATCCGCATTATTACGTGTTGGGAAACAACAACGCAGTCGACCGTGAAAGATGGCTGCCTGAACATACACGTATTATTTCTGCATTTAAAGACACACACCATCAAAACACTTGCTAATTGTGGACATGAGTAATTTGCATGGCAAACCTCCGTCCCTCACCCCTTACCCTTTGATGGATTTTGATGAGATGCCTTTGTTCAACTATCAACGATTAAACTTATCGGCAAATAAGCTTGTAGAGTATATCTCATGTCAGGCCTGAGAATATTTAATGTCAAGCGAAATCTCTGCGTATATATCTTTGAAATATTTGCCATGTACTGATATTTCTTTTTCTGTAAATCTTCTCAATTTTCTAACAAAATAAAGGAGTTAGAGGAATAAGACTGGGTAGATCAATCACGCATTTTCCAGAAAAACATGTATAAACCTTAAATTTACAAATTATTGGAGTACAAAATGTTTTGTCCCGGGCGGGAATTGAACCCGCGACCTTCCGATTTCGCCCAGGATGCTTTATCCGGCTTTACATATTTTTATTTATTTTTATAATTTTCGCTTAGTACGCGGTAGTGCTTGTAATCATAATATTTAGAAAAAAAAAGTATATACCGAATAAGCGGGCAACTTTGCACCAATTTACGAGTTGATAGAACACGCGGTTATATTCTTGGTGATAGATTTTCTTTTACTTGCATGTGCATTTGCAAAATGGTTCTTGATGTACCCACACATCACGCTGTAAATTTCAATCTCACAGTGCGATTCAAAACTTGTACTTGAAGTTTATACTCACTGACAATTTTACCCTTTTTGGGATTTTTGACAGCTGTCGGAGCTCTGAAATTGTCTATGGTATATTTTGTACAGATCCCCACGTTTTGAAATAGGAATCTTTGCGAAATGTATACTTATCTCGTAGTTAACAAAAGTGCCAGTGTTTCCCAACCTAAGGGTCACAACGTCTAAGATTTGTTGTTGGAGAGGATTTCGAACATCCGCTGTAAATCCACACACGCTGCCGAACACTGTTTTATGTATTACGACATCGGTGCATCCACATTATTATTACCGTGCAATTTCTGGCAAAGAGTATGTAGGTTGTTTGAGGCAGTGATATAATAACCGAGCGGTAATAGGTAATAGCTTGCCGCAGGTCCAGGGTTCGATCCCTCTGCCACCGCGCCTCCGGCTTGCTTCACGGCATTATGGAAGTGCATATAGTACCTATACTAGAACATGCCATTTTAAGGTACCGTATTCAAAAGGCATTACGGTCTTCTACTTATGAGTTATAGAGATCACTACTGCATTCCACATAAACGTAGTTACAATATATTTTAAATACTATCTGTTCAAATTCGGTGAAACTTTGCATGTATATCCTTGAGCCTAATATCTATGCTGCTGGTTTGCTAGATTTTCGTAAAATTAAGTATATTCAATAATAATTCGAAAAAACGTTTGTATGGGAATTATTATTTTGATAAAGTCAATACGTTTTTTCGAATTATTATATATTATTAAGTATATCAATATAATATTCAATAATTATTCGAAACGTATGTATGGGAATTTTCATTTTGACTTTGACAGTTAGTTAGTTTCAGCTTAGGCACCTCAAAACCAAAACTCAAAAATAAAATAAGATTCTTTCAGTTGGTATATAACATATTACAATACCATACAATACGTTAATTTATAATGTTATTTTTATACTATGATAAAAACTTACACTCATTTTATATCATGGGTAAAATTTAACAAATACCTACCTTAAGAGATGAAGGCTTAACACGACCTAGTGTTTTTAATTCTCCGTGTTTAAGGGATTGAAAGGCAGAATTTATAGGTGTAAGTATAGTTAAGATTGGTTGGTCAAATCCAGTCAAATTTTAATTATTAGTATTTGGTCTTATATTATTAGGGTCAGTTTTTCCCGATGAATACAACATGAGTGTCTTCAAGTTTTTTATTTTTTTTATTCGAGATAGGTTCGCGTTTGACCACACCCTGCCTGATGTTAGGCATTGATGTGGTCTAAGATGGAGCACGCTTACCAAGAAGAAACCTATTTACTCTCGATTTGAAGACACCCATGTTGAATTTATCGGGAAAACTGACAACGGTAAGGATTTCCACTCTTTTGCAATACGCACGAGAAAAGTTGAAGCAAAGCGCTTCGTACGAGTCCTGGGAACATCAACCATGTACGGATGACGCCTCTCCGTCTGTCTGGACGTCCGATGGAAAAAGTGGGAGAGCGGAACTAGGTCGTGTAGTTCTTGTGCACATTCGCCGAAATGTATCCGGTAAAAATCGAGAGTAAATATGTTTCTTCTAGGTAAGCGTGCTCCATCTTAGACCACATCAATGCTTAACATCAGGCAAGGTGTGGTCAAACGCGAACCAATTTTGAATTAAAAAATAACATTAATTCATGTGTACGCACTTAATTAAGAAAAGAAGACAGTCAATAAACAAAAATATATATTAGGTCCAAAAGTTATTCTTCATTTTCTAAATTACTGCCGGCCTTTTGAAATCTCGATCATCTGACCTATTTTAAAACCATAAACGGACGTATAACAATTGCTCTATCATTGCAGCTCGGTATATCAGAGAGAGTACGTGAGCCTTCTGTACAATATCCTCTATCCTCTATGGCATCGGTTATGAATTTTTCATAAACGCGAGCTCATGTGAGACTTGTAATGCACATAACGCAACGCCACCGCCCGCCGTTATTGTGGTCATATTGTATGCTTCTTTTTGATGACAACGTATTTGATAGACATTTAGCGAATTGGTTGGTTTTTAGATATTTTTTAACCGACTTCCAAAAAAGGAGGAGGTTCTCAATTCGTCTGTTTTTTTATGTTTGTTACCTCAGAACTCTTGACTGGGAGAACCTATTTTAAAAATTCTTTTGTTGTTTCAAAGCTGATGCTTGTCTTTTGGTCCCATTTTAAATTTCAACAAAATCGGTCAAGCCGTTTTTGAGTTACGCTCCAATAACTGAAAAATATTCACCTATCTTGATGATATATATAGTCGTTGACAATGAATGAGAATCGATCCCGTAAGTAGCAAGGGTCACTAAAAAGAGTGAAAAAAAATGTTTACCAAAAAATGGAACCGACTTCAACTCCCAAAAGTGTGAAATAACTTACCGAAGTCGGTACCGACTTAACTTTCACACTTTTGGGTGTTGAAGTCGGTTCCATTTTTTGGTAAAATTTTTTTTGTGTTTGTAATTTTGAAACTGTTCGTGCGAGTTCGTCCGGGGAAGTACTACGTAGTAAGTATTTCTACCGCCAAGCAGTTATGGTGGAATTACTGTGTTCCAGTTTAAAGTGGTGCCGGTGAAATAACAAGCACATGAGACTTGACAACTTTATGGCGCAGTGTAGTTTGCCGCTTGTGACCAACTATATCTGTTATAGGCAGAGGTTAGTCCACTTAACATCTTGCAGGCCTCTTGCTTATTCCGCCACGATCCCATATAAAAAAAAATTAAAACATTGCACGGCTGCGTTAAGCATATCAAATTGTATAAAGGCACTTCGTGAAAAATGTGCAATGAACTCAGAGCAATTTTATTTAGATTTTATTAATAAGTTTTTTTGCAAATTGTACATAAATACCATGTTAGTACTTGCACCAAATAACAACCAATAACATGATTTAGGACAAAATAACTGTTAAGTGTTTGGGGTATAGTTAATGGCTAATCACTTTCCTGATCACAACCCGAGAATGCTCTCGTTGAAAATATAAGTTGAGTCCTGTTGTGTGTCTAATATGAAGCAACGAACAACGATGAACATGCCACAATGTTCAACATAAGGCTCCATTTTTCGTCGTATTTAGCGACATCTGGTTGAATGCGGTGTCAGTACCACAAACGCAAATGGGAGGGCGAGTGTTTTGTGAATACAATTTTAATTGCCCGAGGTCGGAATCATTTTCGGTTCTCCGATGAAATCACTGTTTTAAGTTTTTTGTAAAAGGCCACATTGTATTTTGTCCTAATTTTTTTTCATATCGTAAACAAACCATTTCTACTATAACCTATGACGAATACATCCCGTATTCGTCATCTGATTGAGGCTAAAGCACCCACAAACCCAGAATATGGGTGAAAATGTGGGTAACGTACAAATAAGAATAGAGAGAATGATTTTTAAGACTATGTTTGTTTTTAATCTACGGGTTATGGGCATGTTTACCTCTTCTTTAATGAGCGCTGTGCAGAAACAATATTACACACTTCTCTTTTGGCCAAAGTTTCTCATCACTGTGACACGTCCGCCATAACTTATCACGACGTGGTCTTCAAAGTCTGCTGCACATAAACTGTTGTCATCTTGCATCACTACGATCATGTTGTCACGTGACACGGTGTCACAGCCATACCACAGATTACCTACTGGCCGATACACCACTGTCCTTTCAATTAGTATGCTGGTAACATCAGACGAATACACGGTGTGTAATTTTCTTTGATAAAAAATAAGTTCATGTACATATTTAATATGACGAGTAGGATATATTGTTCTGTTCTTGGTTGCATGAATTCGTCAATAACGCATCCAGAGATAACTTTTTTTAGATTACCTGGAAACTCTGAAAGGTAAGACTATAAAATAAATTTACTTACTAGTAGGTAGGTTACCTACATAATGCGTTTCTTTTTAATGGATAAGTGTATTTCCTTTTATCTCCCGAAAAAAGCTGACTGGATTAATCAGTACTAATATTTTAAATGCGAAAGTAACACTGTATGTCTGTCTGTTACGCTTTCACGCCAAAACTACTGGACCGATTTGAATGAAATTTGGTAAGGAAATAGTTTGAGTCGTCCGCCTCGGTCAGGAGTTGGATGGGTGACCGATGGTGACATTACTACTGAGCGCTTCCGTGCTTCGGAGGGCACGTTAAGCTGTCGGATGGCAGTCGTTATAGCATGGTGGTAGGGCATTTGGTAGCTGCCTGGCTAGCTACCACCCTCAAGTAGAAAATCTGTCGCCAAGCACCTAACGGTGTGTTCCGACAGCTGTCCTTGAGAGCCAGTAATGCTAGTATAGTAGGCTAGCCTTTTGACCACTATCTCACCTGATGGTAAGTGATGATGTGGTCGAAGATGTTGTTAAGGCTAACTTAAAATTCATAGCTCTCAAGGAGAGCTGCCCGAACACATCGTTAAGTCCTTGGCAACAGATTGTCTACTTGAGGGTGCTCTATATCGACTGCCATCGTAAGACAACCGTGCCTTCCGAAGTACTGAAGCGCTCAGTAGTACCTAAAGATCTATTTCGAAAAGATATAGATCTGCTTGAAAGTGCGCAAAGAAAATCCACAAAGATACTGCAAGCCTTACGCAGCAAATCCTACGAACAGAGAACGGAAATCCTGCGTCTTACGAAAAACTTCTCTTGAAGAAAGGAGATTACGTGGGGAACTCATAAAAAACTTTCAAAATCCTCAATGGATTATACAACCTTCCTGAAATACACAATTCGTTTGTGAAAGTCATCCGTGACAAAGAAGTCAGAGGGCACAACCAGCAAATTCAGCGTGTACATGCTAACACAAACACTTTTGCTTTTACGCAACCAGTCATCCAGCCTGTTCTTAAATGCGTTCACAGATGTAGCAGAGACAACCTCCTCAGGCAACCTGTTCCAGTTTTGAGCAACTCTGTTGCTGAGGAATTATAGTGCGCACTATAATTCTGTGAATTATAGTGCGCACTATAATTCTGTGAATTATAGTGCGCACGTATAATTCTGTGTCGCATCTGTGAACGCATTTAAGAACAGGCTGGATGACTGGTTGCGTAAAAGCAAAAATCTCTTGCCGACTTGTAACTAATGCTAATGTATTTCGACACAGTATAATATAGGCACATCAGCATTACGCTGCTCGTCTATAATCGAATAAATAAATAAATAATGTCACTAGCGGTCACCAAAAATGACCGCGGCGGACGTCGGCTAAGCAAATTTCGCTACGAGCGCTTCATAACTCCCCTTCTAACTATACTTTAACTTCCCGCTTTACGTTTCTGAACGTAGCGTGCTTAATGGCTTGATGTACCTTCGCCATCGAGGAGAACTCCATGTGGCGTAGTTTACTCGCACACTCCGATATCTAGATGTAGCTAGGCGCCCATAAATATAACATAAATTTGTGGGTTTAGATAAGCAGTAAACCTAGAGAATGAGTAGTAAAATATTCTTGTTTTTATAGAATCTCGATACAATATCGATATCTTAACGCGTCTTTTGCGCTAAAACAGCAAATATCAAATTTCAAAAAACGAGCTATTATCAACAAGTTTAGATTATGTACCTAATAAAGCTAGATTAGTATCGAGATGTCTATTACCTATATCTATTTATCTTTTTTTACCAGCAATATGTTTTTACTGTATATGATTGTCCATTACTTAACACAGCCTCCCCCACTTAGGGGGAGTTTGCCATAATCCCCATGTTTGGCGTCTTGAGATCGTAGTGTGTAAGCAGCTCCTCAGAGGCCGCTGCTACCCACCTTCCGGTATTTCAACCCCAAGTCACCTTTTACGATACCCAAGGGAAGAACTATATACAAAACTACAGCTACTATAATGCATTAGACAACCTACAAGCCATTGCAAACCCACACGCAGTCCAAATGCTCCAACTCACTACCAGTTGACAACGTGCTCAGTATGAATAAATAAATAATATTAAAATTTATATATCTATATTTAGGAATAAAATACCGATTAACATTGGTATAAATCTATCGGGCCATTTACGTTTAGTATTACAAAAAAGGTTATATGGTTAATATAGATAATTTAAACTTACGAAGGATAATGGTAACGTTTACAAGCTACAACTAAAACTGAACTTCTTGAGTCCAGTTTTAGTTGGCACCGAGCTTGTATAAGAATGTACAATAATATATTCCATACAAATCTAGCACCTACTATAATATTTAAAAAAAATGTGTGTTTGTACACTTGCTGAAATTTTGCATCTATCTCTATGAGCCATTATGTATGCTTTTGGTTATCAGATTTCCGTAAAAATACCTATTTTCAAAATTAATCTACATATTTTGTTTTTACATTTTTAGATAAAATTCAGAATAGACTGGCATAACAGAAGCATAGAAATTAGGCTCAAGAAGATCTTTGTAAAATTTTGAATAATATCAAAAATTTAAATCCGTACCAAGTTTTCAAACTTGGATCTCCGAGAGAAACTTCTTTACTATGGAAAGTGCATCTTTACTATATGCATATTCTTCCTCTGCCAGTCATCTTTCCTAAGGTAAGTATTATACATAGCGCTTTTAACGTCATTTATTGCCGTATGTTGTCATGGCCCTCCTTACTGCATAGGTACATACGTTCTTGTTCATATATGTTAGAACTAGCTGATCCTAAATGAATAAAGATCTTATCTACAACCTCTTAATCAAATAGCCAAACAAAAAGCTTCATCGTCTCAATTCAATTAACAGGCTACTATGGAGATCGGATCACTGACTCAGGCTGTTCACTATATACGGGGTGTGTACAAGATACACAGGATGTGTAGGTACAATGGCGGTATCTAGCCACACTCGCGTTAAGGAACAATGGACGCATGGCGTGCGTCCTGAACCGACGGAGATAAGTGTTGTGATACCACAGGACAGCGGCTGTCAATGTTTGCCGAGGCATTTTTACAAGCTTTATATTTGCCTTACGAACTTATATGCTTAGGTTCAAAAAAGATCAAGACGCTATCAAGTTTAGTATGAAGTAATTCCATTTCTTCTGCTTTCCAGTTACATTTGATTATTGTTCTTGTCTATCCCAGTGTATCGGCTTTGGTAGCCCAGTCTTTGTCGTGCGAATCAAGAACGTAACCCTATATTTGTTTGTGTTTACCTAAGGATCGTTTTTTGTTTGGCACCGACTTTGTGAGGCTTCTTGACCAGCGATCGTCCGGCATCCGACAGACGTGCCTATTATAATTGAATTTACTTTAATTTTGGCCGTGTATAGTACAGTTTCTAATCTGGTTTTCTCAGAAATGTTATGTTTTCTGTAAAGCTCGGATTAAATAATTATTCTATACCATCTTAGATAAACGCATGAATGTGTTATATTTATGTCATAATCGAGTCTTTTTAATGTTTTGAGAAGATTCAATCACTAAGCTCACCTGACGCTAAGCGGACTAACCTCTACCTATAATCGATGCAGTTTCGTCACAAGTGACGAATTGTACTGGACCCGTCACTCAGTAATTTTACTACCTCTCAAGGACTGCTGCCAGAATATACTGTTAGGTGCCTGGTCTCATATTTTCTACTTGAGGGTGGCGGCTAAACAGGCGAGCGTTCGCAAAATGTCTTTCCACATTGCGGTGAAGCTCAAGCTGGCGGTGGCGATCGAACCATGGACATGCGGCGCGGCAGTCTATTCTAAAAAAATACAAAGAAGGATAATCCAAAGAATTCAACAATAAAAAAATAATTACATAATTAGGTAAACAACTTGGTTAACTCCCAGACTTAGGAAAATAGATCTATTTCACAAAATCACAACTTTGAGAAACATTTGAACCACGACTGGGACACGAATTTGCGAACTATAAGTCTTCCCTCGGGGCTTCGGATTGAACATGCTCGAAGGACGTGTCGGTCATAGGTTCATTCGAATTGATCTATCGCGGGGGTGAGTGATACTTCGAAATTTTCGTTCCTATCATTGACCTTCCGTGCTCGGTAGAGGACAGCTAGATTATAAATTTATTAATCATTCATTCAACAGTAATAGCGTCCACTGTTGAAGAAACGTCTACTGAATTAAGAGAGGTTTGCCTTAATCTTGGAGATCGCAGTATATGATTCCAGTTCTTTAAAAGACGCTGCTTTCCATAATCTGATATTTTTTACTTTAGTCATTTCTTGCGACTTCTACAACTCCTATGGGTGGGTTGAAATGGCCCAAACTCCACGGAGTATGTACTGTACTGTAACAGCCAGATCGTCCACTGTTGAACACAGCCTCCCCTTTTAAGGGGGTATTTGCCATAATTCCCACGTTTAGCAGGCGTTTAAGGGATCGCAGTGTAAGTTGGTAGTACTTTAGAAAGCGCTGCTGCCCACCTTCCAGTATTTTTCCCTTAGTCGCCTCTTACGTACATGTAACAATAACATAAATGTAATACTACCCGAAAGAAACTAGTCGAATCAAAAAAGGCGTCGCTATACCTCTCAATCGCACACTATTGTTGTCTATGGTGTGCGAGTGAGATTTTTAACGGTGTCATTTTCTATTCGGTTTGTTTCTTTATTAATTCTAGTTATACATAACATCACTTAAGGGCTTAAGAGCTGCTTAATTAGCAGCCCTGTTAGTGTGCGAAAATCAAACAAACTTCCGTTGAAAGGATCTTTTATTGCGCACTTTATGTGTTAAGTCGATGTAGAAATTACGTTAATATTTTCGATCAATTATTTTCATACAAATTATTTTTAAAATGTTGATAGAATACTCTTTTCATTACATTAAGTTGAAAATACTGATTTGGCAACTCTTAGTGCCTAAAAGTTTGAGAACCACTGGCGGGCTTAGGGTGAATAGGAAGGAGATGGCAGATGACGCGCGTCGTTCGCCGCGACCTTGTCAATGAACTTTATGGCCCTCAACGTTTTTATGCAAACTTTATACGCGACCCGCGATCTCTCGCTGAGGACATGGCCCTACGATTATTTTATGGTAGCAACAAAAAGGATTGTATTTTTGATAGGGTTTTTTGTAACCTGTCTCAGGAAACAAAGTATTTGTATATCAGAATATAATATATTTATAGAACTAACCGACAATAACCGGGGGGTACCGGGTAGAATTTTACTCTTAGCGTTGTATTTATTTTATTCTATTGCTTGATACATAATGGTAATGACAGTGATGGTGAAATCGCGATAAGTTGGGAAATCCGGCAAAGTACGAGTGGGACTCGCGCACGAAGGGTTCCATACCATTATCTGTAACCTAATCTTGCAAGTTACAGACACTTTTCGCAGTGTCCGATTGAGCTGAGTAGGTACGTTCCTATTCTAGGTAAATCCTATCCTATCCTAAAACGTGATCTCACTAATTGTTTATTTTTAATGTAAACTAACTAAATATTCGTGAATATTTCAAGTTTCTACCTGTTTTCATTATTACTATTTTTAGAAAATAAACGGCGAAAACCCCTTTTATTGTATGGGAGCCCCCTTATTTATTTATTTTATCTAATTTTATTTAAAGATAACAAAACTAAATATTATGTGAATAGTTAAAGCGTCTACCTGTCACCGTTATTACTATCGAGCAAGAAACGGTAAAATAACCAAGTTTGTTGTATGGGAGCTCCCCTTAAATATTTATTTTATGTTTAAGTAGTATTCGCTGGTATAGCGGCAATAGAAATACATCATCTGTGAAAATTTCAACTGTTATAGCTATCACCGTTCTTTAGAAAGCCTGGTGACAGACGGACGGACAGCGAAGTTACGGAAACCTAAGAAAAAACAAAAGAAAGCTTAATAACATAAAATTAGTAACTTAAATCGAAAATGTAACTTAACCTGTCCCTTTCTACAAGGTTTTTGGAATATTATTGTTATACTTTTATATGTCGGTGCTGCTAGCGGAGTACTCTTCTAACTGGTAATAGGCTAGAACATTTGGACTGCCTGGGGGACTACTTTGACCTTTTAGGTTGCCTAAATACTAACTAAGCTGTTTGTTATCGCGTAGTTTTAAGTGTTTTTAATATAGAAATACATATTGTTGATCTAATTAGTAAGCTATATTCGTACATCCATTTTGAAGCGCTCGTAGAGGTGATTTTATAGTCATTATTAACCGAGCATCTTACCTAGTTACAGCAATGTCTTCGGCGGTAACTTCTTGGATGGCTAACCACTCGATGCATTTACAATTAAGCGCTTTTGTGCTTGGAAGGGCACGTGGAGCTATCGGTCCTGTGTTGTCTTAAGATGGCAGGTCCCTTCAGCCGGCCTGTAAATCAGCACTGTGTGTTAGTTAGCCGCTTAGCGATTTCCCGTCGCCAAACACTTAATGCTGTTCACCAACTGTACATGACAGCCACTAATTCTACGTTAGCCTAAACAATGTTAAACGCTAAGAAGTGATAACAACCACATTATCACTTCTTAGCTTAAAGTGGTTAAGTCGAGGCAGTCAAAAATAATTCCCACGCTAGCTCCGCCCATGCGGCGCAACGATCCCCGCTGCACCGACCGACGCGATGTGCAGCGGCGCACGCGTCTCGCTTATAAAAATATTTGTGTACTTGATATTTAGATTCGCGAACACAGATACCATTGAGACGATTTCAACTTTTTTCATAATCTTATTCACGTGACGAATTTCGATACATAAAGTAACTTTGTATATACCGCAATTGATGTCACGTTTTTATTTTTATCAACATTACTAATATTTCTTAGTAAGAAATTGATTATTTGATTTACTTTCAAAAATTATCCTTTCGGTCGACAGTAGCTCATAAAACTAAAGTCAAGAGTTTTACTTTTTACAATACGATCATGTCTGCTCGACTTTATTGGTACATGTTATTATGTACGTATGTATTGGTATATATATATTATACATATTTAACTGACTTCTCAAAAGAAAGAGGGTTCATAAATTGACTTGTCTATTATTTATTTTATGTTTGACCACACATAACTTTTTTACTGAACCTTACAATCTTGAAGACTATTTATTTGCTAGTACAGTTTAACTCTTAATTGGTTTCATTTAAATTTCATCAACATCGGTCGAACGGTGTGCCCGTTACAGTCAACTTACTAAAAAGTAATTTGCCAAAATGCCTTGACGATCGCAGTGCTTCTAGCAACTAATGTAAGTGGCAACTATGAATATAGATGAAAGTTATTGTTAAATAGTGATAAAATCTATAAGTAATATGTGAATAATAATCTCTCTAGTAAAGTCTGTAGTCATCAGTATATCAAATAACCTGTCAAAGTCAGTTACATGAGCACAAAATTGAGATCATATTGCACCGATATTAACCAGTTATTTCAGACTTTTGAATTAAAAACATTGTTTTCAAGTCTTTTTTTTCTTTGCTATGTTGTTGTGTCGCTGTCTCTGTGTTTATAGAGAAAACATATTGCAACAAACCAACATAAAGTGAGACAAGGGTCGGAATATGATGATGGTACATAACAGCCTAAACGGCACGATATATATTGATAAATGGGGGGTGTTTTTAAATTCTCCGTAGTAATAAAAGTGATTTCTACTGATTAAACTTACTAAAAAAATTTCATTACCACTTGGCATCCGCGTGGACGATAATTTATGAATGAATCAACATTGTTCTCAGTATCTTGGATTGCGATTAATCAGATTACACATCATTAGAATAAAGTAAAATACCATCAAATTGAATGAGCATAATATTATATTATATTCGGTGAATATGGGTACAATTGACCTGAAATAAATGGATTTGATTTGATTAAATATTAGTTGTGGGCAATATATTTTACCATGACTCGTCATACAAATATGAATTATAGATTTTCATAACTGTGCTACGGTACACGTTCCCATAATAATATAAAGTAGGTTGTTTTTTTATTGCTATCATATAATTTTTAACTATTAATTACTAATGTTGAAAATATATGTTCGTATACATCCTATTACGTTTTATTTTTCAGTTACAGTGGTAAACAGAAAGTGTTATTTTACTACTACTCTGCTTTTAGATACCAACTATGGTAAAAATTAGACCAACCAGATATAGATCTAGCCACAAAACAGCAGGATAAGATTTTTTTACCAAACTTGCAGAAGAGTCTATATACGCAATTGTAATGGCCTTAAACTTTGGGATATTAAAAAAAAACACACAACTGCAGAAACATTGTAGAGAACATGTTATACAAGCTTCTTTTAATGCAACATGGCAGACAAGTGGGTTAAGATGTATATAAATTAACAAAAAATCATTTATGAAATAAAAAATATATTGTTTTCAATTTATACAGAATTAATGATATGCAAAAGTGTACGTGAGAAAGAACGAGTATTGGAACGGAAAGTCAAGTTTTTTTTCAAGTTTGCAGTCCCCCCAATCGTCACCCGTAAGACAACATTAAGTCAAGTCTTCTTTTTATGGCGGGAGGAAGTACTGAAGCATTTGCACTTTGATGTTGCAAGTCACCCTCGACAGCCTCCTCTTGATTTTTTCTTTTTCTAGAAGTATCCGCATATTCTTGATCCCGGATCATTCTTTTCTTTGGGTGGCGGGATCGACCAGAAAGACCAGCTCGGACAGAAGGCAGTCCATATAGAATGTGACTAGTTTTGTCTCCATTTTTTTCCTCCAAAATTCTTCATCATTTGTAGAATTTCTATTTTTAATTTGTTGTCTCCATACTACACGGCAAATAAGCATTTAGTTATATAACAAGTGTGCATTTAGTCTTCAGTTTGATAATATCAATCAGATTTTTTATTGATATATATACCTGCAAAATACATTTTACAGACAATCAGTTACCTGAAGCCTTCAGAAAAGCAACTGTACATTTCTGTTTGTCTGACAATCAATTTCGCACAATTTGTTAGAATGTGTAGATATAATTTGTTAAAAGGTAGAAGTAAGGATAAATGTCGGGAGAGCAGTCGAATGACACCTGTAAAAAATCCAAAATGGCGATTTCAAGACGGCCACCATACAAACTGCTCGGCCCCTGCTGAAGCTCGGCCTTCAGAAAGGGGGTGTTCGGAATATGAATAAACGAATTTAAATACATTAATTCAGATAATTTGCACGTCAGATTTTTGGCACGTCAAGAGTACAACATCGCTCTTTACCATCTATCTAATACCCTAATAACCGAAAAGGGGGCGAAGGCGAGTATAATACATATCAACGATGGCATTCGCAAAGGGGTATTGCTTCAGATAGGAGGTCGGCCATAAAATTTAAGTCTTACTCCGCACAATTATGTGTGCGTTGTCTTTTGTGTAGGTACTCAGAAAAAATATATTGTTTATACCGACCCTACAGAGGTGTGACAAGTGCAGGGCGATAATTATGAAAAATTTTTTTTTTAGTGTTAAAAAGAAAATTTTAATGTATTTAAGTATACTTTTTTTTATTTAATTTTACCTGCTGCTCTGCTATTTTTTTTTTAGATACAAAATAATTTTTAGCTTAATATAGGTAGTATAAAAAATATTTCCTTTACGAAATTTCCTGTGAATAAAATGTGCAAATTTAGCAATACTTTATTCAAAGAATTACTCACTTATTTTCATGTAGTGGAAGAACAGTCTAAACTTATTATATGAGATAGCGACTCCGACAGTTCTCCCTGTTCCGAGTGATCTCGGACTTCGACTGATTTATTTATTTTTTTCCTGAGAAAGAAGGTGCATTTTATGAGCACAGTCTATTTTAATGTATATACACAATCTATTTATTCCACTCTATTATTTTTGTATAAATCGATACTTATATGTACATGTCTAAGTGATAAAATGTATATTTAAAAGTATACCTATGCAGGTGACTTTACTTGGTAGATAATCTCTTGAATATATACTTACTTGCCTGATTCTGAATATTCTTTCATTGATATAAATCTATATCTAGTCATAAACAATGTTCGATGTTTTACCTACCCACCAAACCAAATGCTTTGATTTGCTACGCTTGTGCTATTATTATTTAGCAACACTCAACTCCATTTACGGTTGAACGGCAGCTGTACTTTAGAGCCAGATAATTTTAGTTTACACCTATTTGGCACCTTCAACCATATCACTTACCATCAGGTGAGACCATAATTATACATAGACTAGATATTATTATAGTACCTTACTAATCATACTTAGATTAGTACGATATATAGTTATTTTATAGCTCCATTACAGTACTATAGGAACTTAGTTGGCATATAATCTCTTAGTTCGGTAGAGATAGTATGTTTCATGAATAGAATAAACACCAAAACACAAACGAATATTAAATTTGCATAGGTGCAGTAAAAAAAAACTGAAATATTATACGCTTTTGCCTCTCTCATAATTCTTGCAAAGTCTTTGTATCGACTCTTCTGCTTCCTTTT
Source organism: Plagodis dolabraria (assembly GCA_963854805.1). NCBI lineage: Eukaryota > Metazoa > Arthropoda > Insecta > Lepidoptera > Geometridae > Plagodis > Plagodis dolabraria. The sequence goes on along the minus strand of OY978459.1, from coordinate 5,357,436 downwards.
TTTATTTTTTAGTTTTCTTTATTTCCCATATTGATTGATATACCTACCAAGATACGTATTTATACTGCACAGCACAGGTGATAGCGCGCGAGCGATAGGTCCACGTCCAACGGCGCACAGCGCGGCACTGAAGGACAGCTCTTACGCATTGATTTCATTTCGTAACCGTAAGCTAATAAGGTTGAATATCGAATCTTCCGATTGACCGTAATCCTGCACAGAACTAAAGGTCGTAAGTCTAAAACACAATTTAATTTATTATGAGAATACTAATAGCTCTAGGTAAATTTTACTTTTACAGTGGATAATAAACTACATTTCCTTTCTATGTGTATTTATTATTGATATGTATCTGACGTAGTTTCCAAGAAAAATCCAATAATTCAAAGAAAAGGCTTCATTTAAAAAAATTAAAACTATCGAGTAAATTTCTTTCAAATGTGTTTCTGTCTTAACAACGGATAGAAAAAGGTTTGAAAAATCAAATATTTAAGTTATCGTGTTGATTGCATATTTAAGTTGCTTAAAAAAACTAGTCGAATGAGAGTATTTTTTCCGCAGCCTCGTCTTAAAGCTAGTAGCTATTATCGGCTTTAAAAACACATTTAGTAAAGTATATTTCAACGTTAAGCATTTTCTTTTACGTTTAACCTCGTCGGTAGATATGACTTTAATATTTTTCATCGTTAATACCTGCATAAAACTCCGTGGAGTAGCGCTGCCGCTTCAATAAGTAGACAAGCAAAACTCCCCAGACTACTGCGGGGTGGCACAACATTAATCACTCTTGAAAAAACAAGCCTGACTTCAAAGAAGGCACACATAAAGAGGTTACGTATTTTCAATGCAATAATTTTAATGCTTTAAGTACAGCGTTTAGAGAACATTTGACTTCCGGTCAGGCGTTGGCTTAGCTGACTTGAGCTTGACCACTGCATGGTGCATGGTGGTAGGGCACTTTGCAAATGCCCGCCTGGCTAGCTACCACCCTCAAGTTGAAAATCAGTCGCCAAGCACCTAACGGTGTGTTCCGGCAGCTGTCCTTGAGAGCCAGTAATTCTAGGTTAGCCTGAACAACATCTTCGACCACATCATCAATTACCATCAGGTGAGATAGTGGTCAAAGGCTAACCTACATATCAGGCATAAAAAAAAAACTGACAAAGGCTTGCCACTCCATATTTCTAATATTTCTATAAGTGTAGTTCCAAAAATGTGAAGCACTGATAGCCGAGTAATAACAGCTATGGACTGCCGAGCCACCGGTCCATGGATGATCTCCGCCGCTGACTTGAGATTCACCAAAGGGCATTTTGCGAATGTCCGCCTGGCTAGCTACCACCCTCATATAAAAAATATGTCGCCTAGCACCTAACAGTGTGATCCGGCAGCAGTCTTTGAGTGCCAATTTCTTGACGCCGGCCTTCTGTGGGAATATACTTGTTGGTAGTTTACCCACTCTCTTTTGGATAATTAGGGCGTTCAGGATTCTTTAAAGGCTGCTTGTTGTGCATTTAATGTAAAGCAATGTACATCCTAATCGCGTCGTCAATAGTGGTGGCATGCCGCTCATTAGCCGAATGACTAGCGGGATGGACCCAATTTTCATATGACTATTTTTATAATTTCAACCCATTCATTTATAAAGACGCGCCCTATCTCGTCATCTGTTAAATCAGGAAAAAAATTCGTGGTGGAATATTAAAATACCGTTCAGGAGTGACCGGAGCTCTCAGAGATTATGTCTTGGATTTGTCTTCTTTGTTCGGATTTAGATTATGAAATGCAGAATTTCTGTTGGTTCTACACTTTTATACGATATATTTTTCGAGCTATCGCTAAGAAACTGTAGGTGTTTCAATTTTGAAGCAGTAAGTGCCCAGTCACAATAGCTTAATTGACTGTCATGAATAAGATGGGTGACCGCTGGTGACATTACTACTGAGCGCTACCGTGCTTCGGAGGGTACGTTAAGCCGTCGATCCCGGTTGTTGGCTTAGGATGGCAGTCGTTATAGCATGCGGTGGTAGGGCATTTTGCGAATGCTCGCCTGGCTAGCTACCACCCTCAAGTAGAAAATCTGTCGCCAAGCACCTAACGATGTGCTCCGGCAGTTGTCCTTGAGAGCGAGTAATTCTAGGTTAGCCTGAACAACATCTTCGACCACATCATCACTTACCATCAGGTGAGATAGTGGTTAAAGGTTAACCTATCAGGCATAAAAAAAAATAGTAGAAAATTTTGCGCTGAGCGTCTAACGATGAGCTCCTGCAGTTATTCTTGAACGCAAGTTCTATTTTAAAAAGTTATTTGCTTAATAATTAAATCCTAGTTTTGTGATATTTGGCACACACACATAAACACGCGCACGCGCGCTCACAAACTCACAAATATACACACAAATTTAATAAAAAAAATAATAAAACTTGTCATAATAGTTGTGTTAAGTTATCCCTAATGGAGTGAACTAGCTCTCACAAACACAGGGAATCCTACCGTGAGAGCTAGAGTTATAAATTGTTATCTTGATGAAAGTTTTAAATTGCAAACATTGTTTTAGTTTTAGAATAGTTTTTAAGATAATTAAGGCTAATATTTTTGTAACAAAGAATTAAATAAATTTGAATTTGAAATTTGAAAATTTGGTCTCAGCAGTCTTGCAAAATGTCTTCTAACTACTTAGGATCGCTGTACGGTTAACATCACTTAGTCACGTCTGCATCCTGCTTGGGTGCTGAAGATATAGAGCTATATATATTGTGGGTAGCCCAAAATTACTACAATTGGTAATATTGAAAATACCTATTGAAATGTAATTTTATTGCAAATTTTTATATTATGAACAAAATCGTTCATGCTATTTAAATATTGTAGTTCATTTTCGCTCACTCCCTTGTGAAATGAGATCTCGGCATCCTTTGCCCTCAGTTTGACGTTTTACAAAGACCTTTTCATCTTAGGTCCGCTACGGTTATTAACTTTTTATTCAGTCATATTTTACTTCTGAGCGTTTCTGTGCTTCGGAGCGCATGTTGTTGTCTTAGGATGGCCATCATTTGGCTAAGTCAAAGAACTTTGGGTGGCCTGTAAAATGTGTCATTTTGTGCATATTGACACTATTACTAATAGATGTATTAAGTATTTTTATGTTTTCTAAATTTTTTCACTTATATATAATAGTTTTTCAAAAAACATTCTATTTATTTGCTTAAATCATTTTAAAATGTATTTAATTCCTTTGTTTTAAGAGTTTTTTGTTTTAATTAAAAAATATTTCCAGAAATATCTAACGTAAAGTTGCTAGTTGTTTACACACGGATTAAGGTAAAAATTATCAATATCCTCAACAATTCTTCCTGACGATATTATATATCTATGTGACTACTTATACTCAAAGAATACCAAAACATGTACCCCTGAATTATCAAACCCGGAATGAAAACCTTTTTTCCCGACGAAAGGCCGAGCCGTTGAAATTATAAATCATACTGGCAAACCTAAACATGTCCAGTTGACAAAAAGGGTGATCCGGAGCGATTTATGGCCACCCAGGATTAGGCCTGCCTATTGTATGGAAGATTTTAGAGATATGTTAAGGTAAAATCAACTTTATTTTCAGGTAATATCAGTAATTCATAAATTGTAGACACAATATAATTCATAACGTAAGTAATTCAAGGTTAGATTATAGATTTATGTTTCCCGAGTATTTAGTTTATAGTTTACTAGCTACGCCCCGCGGTTACACCCGCGTGGTGACGGATGATGACGGAAAATGTATCATACGTATTAATCCAGCGCCTCATCTACCTCCATATTAAATTTCATTAAAATTGGTCTAGTTCATTATGGTTCACTATTTTGGCGATAATGGCTTACACATAAAATATAGATATATGCTATTAATGATAATTTAAGCTTAACATTTCCGTTATCAGTACTAATATTATAAATGCGTAAGTAACTCTGTCTGTCTGGCTGTCTGTCTGTTACGCTTCTACGCCAAAACTACTGGACCGATTTGAATGAAATTTGGTATGGAAATAGTTTGAGACCCGGGAAAAAATATAGGATAGTTTTTATCCAACTGCGCAAAAAGAGGTTAATGTTTTTCGCTCGATAACCGACATACGCGCGGGCGGAGCTGCACCCGGAAAGCTAGTACATTATATGCGTGTGATACTAGAAGTCTTTTGCAGCCCACGCTAAAATAGGTCGCATATAGCGGAATATTTTTCTACTTACTTGACTGACACTTATTGTTATAATTTGGACAATTTACCTTTTATCTTTATTAATCTTTATAAATTATAGCCTATGTGTCATTCTGACGTATAAGCTATTTTATTTTAAAGTTTCATTAAAATCCATTCAGTAGATTTTTCGTGAAAGAGTAACAAACATCCATCCATACATCCATACTTACAAAGTTTCGCGGTTATAATATTAGTTAGGATAAGGATTAACCAAGTACTAAGCATAGGTTAAGGCTTCCGCAGTCTCTTATTTTAAGTAAAATGTGTATTATGTAAAAAATTTGAACAATAAAAAAAAATTATGTTACTTACCCAATGTCAGTCAGCTAAAGACAAGCGTTGGGTCAGACCTACCAATAAATATGTAAAGCTGTGTAAGTTAAGCTCAAAAACAGCAAAACGCAAAACGTTTCCGTGGCGGGCGTAGATTAAAAAGTGTACCGTGTGCTGCAACAACATTACCTTGACGCGATCAATCGGATGCGAATATTTCTATGCGCAAAATCAATTGACCAAGTCAATCAAATTTTGAAGATGTGCGTGTTTTGTTAATTGTGAACCTGATGAGTCCGAAATCAACGCGATAACTGTATGAGCTACACTTCTTTACATATTAATTTGAAGTTAATTCATTCAAATTTCAAAGCAAACTGAATTAACCTCCTCCGGTCCATTTATACGTATTTTACTTCACTATAATTTTTTTTCTGACGGAACTAGCTCGAGGCCCACCTGATGTAAAGCAGACTAACCTCTGCCTATAACAAATGCTTTTCGTCTCAAATTACGAATTGCACTAATTTTCATCACCTTGAGGCATAGTTGTTAAGTCTCTTTGTGCCTGTAATTTCACTGGCTCTGAAGAACTGCTGCCGGAACACCGTGGGGTGCGTGATGACAGATTTTCTACTTGAGGATGGTCGCTTCGCAAAATGTCCTTCCACCATGCGGTGAAACTCAAGCCCGCGGCGGGATTCAAACCATGAACCTGCTGCGTGGCAGTCCATAGCCAATGCAACTGACCCAAAAATCCTGTGTGGGGATAATCAGCCCGTACAGTTGCCACTCTCTTCCGTTACCCCTAATCGGATTTGTTTTCAATTCAGTAGAAACATTTCTAGGTTCTGGTAACACTTTGGCTAGTTCTTATTTCAATTTTATAAATGGTTCCAGAAAAAGTGCGAGCGAACTCTATGCACGATGCGAACGGAAAGCAGGTAGGTAAACAAAACTCATTTTGTTTGGAAGATAATGCTAATATTATTTATAAAAAGAAAATGTATTCCATAGAACCTTGTGCTGAAAAACCAGAACTCTACACTGAAGCTTTCACCATAGTAAAACTAGACTTGAACTTTGAAAGACTTCCTTTTACTTTAATTATTTATATTCAACGCTTTTAGTTCAAAGTAGGTACATTAAGCAGAGCAAGCTAGTGCATATTGTCCTAATTAAAAATGTGGAGCTTCTTTCTTTAATTTACACCGAGTGGTGCAGGAGCAATTATCCTTATTGCAGGTAAGATATTACAATTTTGAGAGCACGAGAGAGTGAAAATATTTATCTGGGTTGGTGGGTTCTACAACGAAAGAGGAAAACGAAGCCACATTTATGTCACTATTTGTCTATTAGTTAGTAAGACTCGGAGTTCAGATCATTGAATTAAAATGTTGAAGCAGTGATAGCTGAGCGGTAATAGCTATGGACTGCAATTCCGCAGTTCCATGGTTCGATGCCCATCGTCACCGGCTTGATCTTTACTGTATCGTAGAAGGCATTATTCGCCTAAAAACGGCTAGCCTCAATACCACCCTCAAATAAAATATCTGTCATCAAGCACCTAATAGTGTGTCCCGGTATCATTCCGTGAGTGAGATCCATTAAATCAAGGCCTAGTCCGTTTACCATCCCGACCACATCATCACTTACCAACTCAAAGACTACATTGTATAATACGTACTACATATGTCCTCTTGGATATGGTTCCATTAGTCAAGTAATTATTACTATCATAATAGTCTAATGTTCGCGGAGAATCTCATCACCGCGATTCAGCCAAGAAAACACAATTTGTCAGCGCCATCTAGTTAGAACTTAAGAACTAAATCGTACCACTATTCGAACCAAACTATAAAATGGTTTGCAAAGTGTTGTGGTATTTATAAGGTTGATTGAATGAGTTGTACAGTGATATTACAGCAAATAATTTCAGCAACACCTTATTTGTGGCAAGGGCATTAATTGGAAATATATCCCCCATATCTTGCTGTGGGAGTCGTAAGAGGCGATGAAGGAAAAAAATATCAAGTGGACAGCAGAGGCATTTGAATCAAACAGTGCGATTGTGAAACACTCCCACCCCTTGGGTGATTAGAGAAGTCTTTTTTCAAACCTGGTACTTATAGTCGCCTCTCTTAGTGAAATCTAACCCAACGGTGTGTCCAGGCTGCCCTTGAGAGCTTGAATCTCTAAAGTTGCTCTTGCTTACAACTTCACAATTTGATTCCATCATCCCCATTCTATAATCGGACATCCACGAATACTCACAAGCGCCACCGCTATATGGTATTACCGGAGTATTCCGATATTCCATTTACCCGAACGAAGCGATTTGCTTCTTCGTTCATTATACGAACCGCCAGGGAATGGAACACCCTGCCTGAGTCTGTGCTTCCGGTTCAGTACTATATACAATAGTCTTCAAAAGGCGGGTGAATCTTCTGGGTAAGTGCTTTCCATCATCGATTGCATCATCACTTAACATCAGGTGAGATAGTGGTAAAGTGCTACCCAGTTCCGTATAAAAAAAGTGGTTCAAGTAAGGTATGAGATACAAATAAGGCCTACATCCTAATAGAACCTCTAGCAAAGTAATGGATTTACGATAGTGTCAATGCTTTGGGTATTATAGAGGACATAAGGAATGAAAATTCACAGCTAAGTGCAATTTACCTTAAACTGTGTCTTTATTATTTCTTATAATATTAAACATATTTAAAAGTGATATTTATAAGACCATCATAAAACCTGTTCCTTCTTAAAAGTCAATTTTATTGCCAAAGTTAATTCTTTCAGATATGGTATATCCCTAAACATGTTTAAATTGATGATTATTTACATTAAATTCACCTAGAATATTAGATATATGTATAATGTTATCATAGTTTTCCGAAAAGCTGAAAAAGGCTTAAGACCTTAAAAACAATCCAGGCCTAATTATAAAACGAAACTCACTTCTTTGTCTATATAATAACATAAGAAACGGTGCAAAAAGACATTATTAATATAAAGTGTGTTTAAATTTGTAAGAAGCGACTCTTGCAGTCGTAATGAAATCATTATATAGATGTTAAAGGTGACTTCCACTGCATTTAGGTGGCGATTTCTCAAAACAGTGGAAACAATATAAAAGTCTTCTCGGGCACTAGTACGCCTGGGTCTGCCATTACCAGGTCTCCCCAAATGGTTTCCAGTCTCTTCGTACCTTCGCTTCACTTTCTGGACTGTTCGTAGCGTCACACCCACTATTCTTGCAGTACGACGCATACTGATGCCTAGTTCCAGAAAAGTCATGATCTTCACTTTCTTCAGGTGAAGAAGCATGATCAATAAGTTTATGTCTAACTTAGCTTTTGTAACAAGCCTCATCAATCACGACAAAAATAGAAACAAAAAATTAATGGTAAATTTGTAATTCGAAAAGGATGTTATTTTTAAGTTTTTTCAGCCATTTCTTAAAAGAAATTTTTATGTACAAAATGAAATTATTTTTCATGTCCTTTTTGTTTCAAAGGTGTATCTTGTGTACTTAAAAAGTTATTGCAATTTTAAAAATGTGATACTTATTTCATTATGTTTACTTATTATGTAAATCGATTTCAAATAAGGCAACGCTTATTTTATCTTACTCGTGGGGTGCCGGGCTAGAATTTTACCTCCCCATCTCTACCCGTGGGTGTCGTAAGAGACCACTAAGGGTAACACTCCAGAGGGTGGGCAGTAGCACTTTCTGAGGAACTGATATCTCACAGTGCGGTCCCTAAGGCGCCTGCCAAACGTGGGGATTATGGCAAACGCCCCCCCCCATACTGGGGGAGGCTGTGTCCAGCAGTGGACTATCCGGCTGATACAGTACAGTAACACCTATTTGTATCATGTACCATATAAACTGTAAAAAACATAATATCAAAATAAATATCCCGTATACTAATCTCTCTTATTTTTAAACATGTCACGCGAACGTAATATGAATAACAAAACAAAACGGTATCATGAATTATTTTACATTCCATTCGTACCATTTAGTACATGATAAAATATTTATCACTTGAAAATTTATACTCCACACAAATTAACCGAAACAAAAGGTTGGTAACAAAAAAGTTCAGGCCGTAAATCTTGGCGCGAGTACACGTTAAAATTTCCCTGTTTTTTTTATATATATATATTGGCTGTTTTCGGCGTTATTGAAAGAGTTTTAGGGGTTCGTACTGAAATTAGTATATACCTAATATACGTACAAAGTATATAAGTACGAAGTTCTTTGCTTTATACTAAGTATATCTGCAAAGTGTTACGCCCGCGCGCCGTTGCGTGTTCGGTAAATATATACATACCTTTACTAAACTCTGTATCTCTGATCGCATCATCACTTACCATCAGGTGGGATTGTGGTCAAGGGCTAAGCTGTCAGCTATAAATAATAATATATTTAAGTAGATAGATATAGTTAAATTATTTATTTATTTTTGTGTTGCTTTTCTTTTTATTTAATAAAATCAAATGCGACAAAAAAATGTTTGGCTTTAAATAAAAATATACTCGTATAATTTTATTTATAGCTGATAGGTTAGCCTTTGACCACAATCTCACCTGATGGTAAATGATGATGCGATCGAAGATGATTTTTAGGCTAACCTAGAATTACTGGCTCTCAAGGGCAGCTACCGGAACACACCGTTAGGTGCTTGGCGACAGATTTTCTACTTCAGGGGGTAGCTAGCCAGGCGTGCATTTGCAAAATGCCCTACCATCACACAAATTATACTATAATTTAAAATAAAGGCATACCGCTTGCATAATATACGCAAACCATGTTCACGTGGAAATTTTTTCTTATATTTTATATATATATATATATATATACGTACATAAAAGTCTCTAGTATTTATTGCATCAGTATACTCTTGTTTTCATCAAGCGTCACTTCATCAGAATGTTCAGAGAAATACCACAGAACCACGTTCACAGTAAAACAAAAAGTTTTCAGTACATTCAAAGGCTAGTTTTTCCCGCAAAATGCGTTCCAAATGCTCCATTATTTCCACGTATTCTGTTCAGCTGCTTTTTATCTATAAAATGTTTCGTGTGGTCACAGAATGGACGCGTAACTGTTAAATTAATGGCCGCCGTATGCGGGCTGCGACGCATTGATAGATTATAACGTAAACAATTTAAAATAGAGTGCATCGATATGTTATTATTGAGTATTCTTTTGAAGTACAAAATTTTATAGGCTTAACAAACAACGATTATGAACTTGCAATCGTATAGGCCTATAACATAAATATTTTTCTGCCATCCTTATCTCGTACAGTTTGTCTTAAGACTATTCTATAGTGAAATAAAACTCTTCCCCCTTGTTAATACATTTATACATGTATTAAAATGAAGACACTTCTTTCTTGATACATATCGACTTTACTACCCCACGACTCAACAAGAAGTGCTGCTCGCCCGCCAATCTCCTAACACATATTTTCCCCCCTTGAACATTTGGCGGGAATACCGTGAGACAACGTGCTTCCGGTGGCCATTTTTATTTTAAAAGAGTAGGGCAAAATAAGGAAGTCAAAAGGACTTCTTTTAAAATCTTGGCATAGAGTAGAAATTATTGGAAATCATGACAATAGATATAGAATAGTTTTTTTTTTTTTTTTTATTGCTTGCAGTTAAGCCTTTGACCACAATCTCACGTGATGGTAAGTGATGATGTGGTCGAAGGTGTTAACAGGCTTAACCTAGAATTACTCTGGCTCTCAAGGACAGCTGCCGGAACATACCGTTAGGTGCTTGGCGACAGATTTTCTACTTGAGGGTGGTCGCTAGCCAGAGGGGCATTCACAAAATGCCCTTCCAGCATGCGGTGAAGCTCAAGCCCGCGGCGGGATTCGAACCATGGACCTGCTGCGCGGCAGTCCATAGCCAAAGCCACTGAGCTACCACTGCTTCAAATAGTTATCAGATCGTGCCTGTGCCGTAAAAGCAATGGTGAAAAATGTTACAGCATGTACGCACATCGAACTGAGGGTACAGAAGCATCCTACTACTTACATCGATATGAGTGGGGTGTTGCTTCACATTGGTAGCACAGCAGAGCTTCTTAACATCCTAAAGAAAGGGTATATACGAGCACCTTACGTACATTCTTTCTTCCTATTTAAAATACTGAAGTGAGGCGGAAATCTATACATCTGAGCAAGTACTGTAGTTATACCAAGCACAAGTTCAATCCTGTATATCTCAATGAGCTGAACAGTACTGCTATTGTTCTGGCCAGGTTTGACTAAATGCCGATTTAAGGCTCTCGAGTTAATTAATAGACTATCCAAAAGGCTCATAAACAATTACATACTGATAGGTAGAAAACATCAATGGCTCGACGCAGTCTTGCTAGTTCAGTTTCGTACCAGATACATTTTGGGGAGAGTGAATTGGAGTTGCATAATTTGATTTCACCATCCCTATTCCATATCTGGACAACCAGACAGACACTAATGCAACACAGTTATATGGTTAATTTTCTACCAGTTTGTACACCTGGTACAAACCGGTTTGCTTCCTCATTTATTCAGGAGCACAACCAAAGAGTGGAATTGATTTCCTGATTGTGACTTTCCTGATACAATTTAGTCTGGGGTTCTATCTAGCCTTATGAGATAAGTATTAGTAGGTTCTCTTCAATAGCTGCTGGAACACTATTAAACATTTGTTTTATTAAATATTTTTATCACTTACGGGATTTGTACCGTGGCGATCTTTATTTTTGACTCTTGATATTTCAGCGCAGTTATATGCATCATGATTGTGGGGTGACTAGAGAGACGAGCGGTTGACACAAATCACGAGCACACGAAACGGACTACCCTTTTTCTCGTCGTTGAAATATCGGAGCTCAAAAATAAAAATCCCGTAAGTGATAAAAATATTTATGTTCATGCGTGATAGTCTAAAAAAAGGTTTTATTTCCTATACAATGAGGCTATGAATTAAATATAACTTTTTTAAGGAGCTGATAGGCTAATTTGTGACTACTATCTCACCTGATTGTAAGTAATGACGGGGTCGAAAATGTTGTTCGGGCTAACCTAGAATTATTAACTCTCAAGGGCAGCTGCCGGAACACACCATTAAGGCTTAGTGATAGATTTTCTACTTGAAGGTATTAGCTAGACAGGCGGGCATTCGAAAAATTCCCTTTAACCATGCTATAATGACTGCCATCCTAAGACAACAACCGGGACTGACGGCTTAACGTGCTCTTCAAAGCACGGAAGCGTTTAGTAGTAATGACACTAGCGGTCGCCCATCCAAGTCATGACCGCGGCAAACGTTGCTTAACTTTGCTGATCGGTTAAGCTAAGCAAACTTTGCTACGAGCGCTTCAAATGGCAAGAGTGAATAGATATCTTCTACTCACATCTTCTCAGCATCAGGTGAGAATGAGCGCAAGTCTATAATCAATTAAAAAATACATTAAGAAATGAATGGGTCCAAGACCTAACCTACCACAATATAGCATGCATTAAAATTTAACTTGATCCAGCTTACCGTTGCATTATATAAGTATCAATCAGTTTTAGATTGATAAGATTGATGATAAAAATGAAAGTAAAATCACATAAGAATCTACCGTACCCAGGAGTTCGCAAGCATTTTTTGACTAACCTCGAAGTTTTCATAAAGTGGCATCAAACGAAGGCACCAGCAGACTGACCTGACCTTATAATATATGCGCACATAGACCTGAAAGATTATCAAGTAAAAGTTAAACATGAATTTAGTTTGCGAAAATTTATCTAAGCAAAATTTGAACGTTTTATACTTGGTATTTAAAGTATGACACAATTAGTTTTTATGAAAACGCCATGAGAACACCCGAATAATGTTATCGGTTATACTTTTTTATATAATCTCATTCGGTAATATTCTAATTATGAAATGAAATACAGACTTTTATTGGCATTTTTGATTTAGATACATCTTTAAGGAAATTAAATTAAAGCATTATTCTCCTAAAAAAACAATGCTTTAAAACATTTTTTTATTATTAAGGTACAATGTGTCCCGACCAAGGAGGATTCAATTCAATTTAAGTGCACATTATCTCACAAATGTCTACATTATCTGTGGTGAGCGCGCTGGTTTTTATATTGCATTTTATTTAATGTAGCTACTATAGCCATGAGATTAAATAAAGTAGTGTATTCAGTTGCATACACTACTTTATTTAAACTGTGTGGTTATTAATGGCAAGCTTCTTAACGGACTTAAAAAAGAGGAGGTTATCAATTCTTTTGTATATTTTGTTTGTGTTTGTTACCTCAGAACTTTTGACTAGGCTGATTTTGATAAGTTGTTTTTGTCGTATGGTCCCATTTAAATTTCATCAAAATCAGTCAAGCCTTTTTGAGTCACACTCCAATAGCTGAAAAAAAGAGTCCTACTTTGATGATACAGTCGTTGACTGTGAATGACAATCAATCCCCTAAGTAGCAAGGGTCACTAAAAACAGTGAAACATTTTTCTTAAATTATTTATAATATTAGCGCACAATGTTGTGATAACTTTTGAACTAGCATGGTACCGACTTTAAAAATGTATATCACACTTTAGTGTGTTGAAGTCGGTTCCATTTTTTGGTTACATTTTTTTTAACATGACCTATTCTATAATAACAAATACTTTTAAAAGTATCCTAAAAAACATTAAATAATATTTAAATAAAACACTTAAAAAAGCATAAAATTATATATCTAGTGACAATTCCGCCTAATTTTCCTGTTATCTACGTGACGTCATAAACATCACGCAGCCTAACCGGAAGAATACCCGACTAGTTTCGCTTCTAAACGAAGCATCTTCAGGAGGTCTTGACTTACCGAGCGCACGATCGAGACTAAACGGCCAGCTGTTTGTTTGTTTAGGGAGGACATAGATGCTGGCTACCGCCTGTGCGGTCGTCCAGCTCCACCGGGTTTTGGGCGAGGGCCTGGCCCTACAATAGCCCGGGAGGGAGAAGTGCCGAAGGCACTTCTCCCGAGACGGGCGTAGAAGGCGAAAAGCGCTTTCTACCTCCGTCTCCTGCGGACGCCGAAAACGTACCGCTATTATAGGAGGGGTTGACAGCGAGCTCAAGGGCACCACTGTGGTTCGGACCTCGGCTTGTCTCGCTGTCGAGAGACATGGGGGGGATCGGAGCAAAATGCCTCTGTGCAACTGTAGTGTTGCACAATTGGGCCCTACTGAATAATACTCTTTGACTATTTGGAGAGCAATTTATCGTGACCTTGTTTTTGCCTCGAGCTCGCCGGCGAGCTCGGTGTTTGGTTGTGTGACCTCTGATTACCTCACACCTGGGGATTTTACCTCGACGACTTGCGGATAACGCTAAAGCTGCCAATGTAATGGCTGCGATGGGGTCATCCGGGTCGTCTAATACCTGCCGTGGTCGGCGACGGGGGGGTTTGAAAAATGGGATAGAAGAGGCAGTCGAGTAGTTCGATGCCTGGACAACCAATGGGTTCGGGTGGTGGGGCGCTCGATCAAAGTATCGGCGGGCGCAGTCCTTATTGAACTGCGCTAGAGAGGGAAGGTTAAAGTCGCAATGCAACTCGGTGTTCCGGATATACCACGGGGCGCCGGTTGCATTACGAAGAAAACGGTTTTGGATGACTTGAAGTTTGTGAAGGTGGGCCTCACTAGCATGACTAAACACTACTGATGCGTAAGTCATGATGGGGCGGATGCAGGCAGTGTAAAGTGTCTTCTTATTACTAAGAGACATTTTACTCTCTTTGCAAAGTAGGGGACCAAGGCGACCCATTACGAAGGCCGCTCTGTTACGGACGGTTGTTATGTGATCATTAAAGGTGAGATGACGATCAAGGGTGATTCCGAGGTATTTTGTTCTAGGAACCCAGGGAATGGGTTCGTCGAACAAAATAAGCGGTTTCGGGTAAGGGGAGCGTGTCTTTTCAGTAAAGCACATAGCTGTGCTTTTAGCTGGGTTGACCGCGATGCGCCATTTTCGGAACCAGTCACCGATCTCGGTGACGACCCGTTGAATGACGAAATAGGACTGTCTGTTGATATGCCACCCAGTGGTGTAAATGGCGGTATCGTCCGCATATTGGGCTAAGAATACTTTGGGCTGAGAGCGTGGGATGTCACTGGTATACAGTGCAAAGAGAATAGGTGATAGCACGGAGCCCTGAGGGACTCCGGCTCTGACTGGGTGGGGGGAGGAGAGGGTGCCTTCCACGCGATAGCGAAAGCTTCTGGCTTTAAGGAAGTCTTGTAGGATGAGCACAAGACGTTCTGGCACGCCAAATTGGTATAGCTTGTAGATCAAGCCATTGTGCCAGACTTTGTCAAAAGCTTTCGCTACGTCGAGGAAGACTGCTAGCGTAGTCTGGGGTTTGGGGTACTTATTGAAACCCTCAATGATGTGCTCCGTGAGGCGGTGCACCTGTTGGACGCATGAGTGTCCGGGTCTGAAGCCAAACTGCTCATCTGGGATAAGGTGGTGTTCCTTAGCATGGGACTGGAGACGGTTTGCAAGTAACCGCTCGTAAAGTTTGCCTAAGGCACTGAGGAGGCTGATGGGGCGGTAGCTGGTGGGGTCAGATGAGCTTTTGCCTGGTTTGTGAATGCCAATGACATTTGCACATTTCCAGGTGTCTGGGAATAAGCAATGGCTCATAGCAGCATTGAAGATGCTGACTAAGAGATGGATGAGAGGAGGAGAGAGGGTTTTAAGAACCCTGTTGGAGATGCCATCGGCACCGGGGGACTTGCGCGGTCGGAGGGCCTTGATCAGTCTCTCCACCTCAGCGTAAGTCGCTAAAGTGATTGGTGGGAGTTCAGAGGTGACCACAGAGCTTTTACGTTCGACTTCAGCATCCACCGAATCGAGGTGAGCTTGGTCAACGTGATCTACGTTAGGGGAACACTGAGCCTCTAGGCTATCAGCTAGGCACTCAGCTTTGTCTTCGTCAAAGAACGCTGGGACTAGTGGGACTGGTCTGTATAAGGGAGGCATGTCGTTGTGGTTACTTCCTTTCAAACCTCGCGCCAAGTCCCAGTAAGCATGGTGGCTTGGCACGAGGTTTGAAAGTTTATCGCCCCATTGTTGATCACGCAACTCAGACATGCGACTTTGAACCATGCGTTCAAAGTGGCGTTTCTTAGTTTTGTTCTCTTTACTGGGGTAAGAGTCGTAATGTCGGGTCACTGCTTTACTCTCCGTCACCAATCGTCTCACATCCGCTGGAATGACAAGGCGCCGGTCGTCCGGCACTATGACCTCCTTTGCGGATGCACCTACTACGGTGGAGAGGTGATTGGTGAACGAATCGATCGCAAGGGTTACGTCATCTTTTGTCAGGATGTCGTCAGGGATCTTGTCAAGGTCCGGTGAACTGATAGCCTTTAGGGCATCGCCTACTTGCTTCCAGTTCACTATCGTCTTAGTGGGGCGGGGGATGTCAGTCGTTGGGTCGGGACCTAGTCGCAGTATAATGGGTCGGTGGTCAGAGTGAAGCTCGTGAACCACTTCTATGGAGCGTAACCGGAGTGTTACGCCTCTGAGTAGTGCCATGTCAAGCAAGTCAGATCGATGGTCTTCCATATAAGGGTAGTGAGTGGGCTCAGTGGGCGCAATTATGTCAAAGTTAAGTTCTGCGATTAGGTTTTCAAGTGCAATACCTTTGGGATTGTTGACGTTACAATTCCATAGGATGTGCTTACTGTTGAAGTCGCCAATCAGAAGGACGGCGCTTCCTAATGAGAACAAGGCTTCTAAGTCAGCTCGGACGATCGGCTTGGAGCAAGCTTGGTAACAGGACGCTATGACTATAGGTTGATGACCAGTCATAGCTAGGAGGCAACAAGATGCTTCCATATTAACAAGAGTCGGGGTAGGTAGGGGAATGCAGTGCAGGGACCTTTTGTAAAAGATAAGAGTGCCTCCCCCACGGGAGTTCACTCTATCATTACGTACCGTTCTGTAATTGGCAAACCTAGGGTTCGCCTTCCCCGGTTTTAGAAAGGTTTCCTGCACGCATAAGATATCGATAAGGTGGGTACAACAAAAGTCGTGGACGAGGTCACGTTGTTTGAAGAGGCCGTCAGCGTTAAATGACGCTAACGAAACTGAGTACGGTTTCGTGCGTTCGGTTGTACTACCCATAGTGGTTGTACTGGGGAGGGGCCTGGGGGACGAAGCGCTTAAGGGCGCTTAGTAAGTTTGCGTGTTCCAATGTGTATTGGATCACGTCCGCTGGGGATTGAGCGTATTGCATCTTGTGGAATAGCTCTTGTACCTCATTGATGTCAACCGACATAGCCAGATCGCTGACTAGGTTGATTGCCTCTTGAAGAGGGGCAGCCATCAACGGCATAGGGGGAGCTTGTGGCCGGGAAGCGGCGTGGGGAGGGGCGCGAACGGTGTTGGCAGCGGGTGCCGGGAGCGCGGGGCGAGCCGGGGCCGGTGCGCGGGCAGGGGCCGCGGCGCGGGCGGGTGCGGGTGCGGGCGCGGGTGCGGGCGCGCGGGCCGGGGCGCGGGTGGTAGCGACGGTCTTAACCATACTGGGTGGTTTTGACCATGCGTTACGGGCTGGGAGCGGCGCGGGTATTACCTGTGAGGCAGGTACTACCGTGAGTTTAGGGCTTACCCGTTGGTAGCGGTCATAAGAGGGACGGGTCGGCCTATGCCTTGCCACCCTGTGGTTCACTCGTGGTGCTTTAGGGCAACCACGGTAATTCGCGGTATGCCCTTGAGCACCGCATAGAACGCAACTGGGTGGGTCCGGCGAGTCCCGGGTGCGAGTGCACGCTGCTGTCGCGTGATCGCCTAGGCACTTAACGCACCTAGCGCGAGCGAAGCAGAAACGGGAGGCGTGCCCGTATAGTTGGCAGTTATGGCACTGCGAGGGACTCCCATTCTTGTATGGGGCTTGGACATCGAGTCCTGAGAGGCCACAGACCTTTTTTAAGTTAAAAATGGCCTTGCCTTCAGGAGTACGATCTAGTACTACGAGTACTAGATCGTAGGGACTGCGGTCCTTCCCGCTGTACATGCGGTGAACTGCATGTACGGGGAAGTCTTGTGCCTTCAGGTCGGCACATACCGAATCGGTATGTACCTCCTTGGGCACACCGCGGATGACCACTCGGAGGACTTTCTCCTCTTCGAGCGCATAAGTGTGGAAGCTTATGCTCTCATTGCGGAGGAGTTTCGTTAGCGCTCTGTGGTCGCTAATGGTGGACACTTGAACTTTAATGCCCTGCTGCGTGGAGCGGGCATTAGTATAGTGGATCCCACGATCCGAAACTAAACGGGACAGCATGTCCCATTTGGTTTTGTCCTGAATGAACAGGGGCGGAGGTGGTTTTTCGCGGCGCGCGCTCGCGTCCTGAGGGGACGCGGCAGTGGTGGCCGGAGCGGAGGGAGGAGACGCGGGGCGCGGGGCGGGGGTCGGCTTCTTGCCGGAGGCGGGGGCCTTAGCGGGTGCCTTGGCGGGAGGGGCGGAGGTTGCGCAACTAGCGGCTTTAGGAGCACGCTTGCGTTTCCTATCTACGACGGTATAGCCGTCGTTGTCTGAGTCCGAGTCGGTGCGTAAGGCGCGACTCGGATCTACCTCCATCTCCGCTTCGGAGTCCGAAGTGGGCTCGACAACGGCGAAGGAGGGACGGGTGCTCGCTGGCCTCCCGATCGGTGAGCGCGAGCGAGACCTCTCACGGGGCGGGGCTGCCACCGTGCGTCTGTTGTCTGGGCCCGGAGCGGGCGAAGCCGGACTGTCCTCTGAGAAGGACCGGGTCAGAGGAGGGACGTTGGCCTCCGGGATTGAAGTCCCGGAGGGAGCAATAAGAGTGTCCGTGAGGCGGGCACTCGCTTCCTCTTCGAGGAGTTGCATATGAGCAACATACAGATCGGGGTGGCGGAGGGCGAAGGTCTGAAGGACCTCCACCTCACCGTTAGAGGGACGTTGCATCCTGAGGGGAATACTCAGGATGGCCTAACGGGTTCTGTCTCCCTCTCGCAACTCGTGAGCTCACTTGTGTGAGAGGGAGTGAGTACCTATGGTGAAACGGCCAGCGGCTAAACGGCCAGCGGCTAAACACGCCTTTATATAGGCCCGATCGTGACTCACTGTTCTTTGTTGTAGCTTACAATTGGTAAAGATATACGTTTTTATAGTGATAATTATATAAAAATGTTATTGAATTGTTAACAGAATATTTTTAAGTTATATATGGTATGTTTAGTGTTTACAAATATGAGAAATATTGAATAATATAGTAAACAATATTAGGAAACTAGTTTTAACTTAAAATTATGAAAGGGTTGCAGAGTGACGTCAACACTGGTTCGGCGGGTAGCTCGGTTCGGCAAGTAGGCAGCTTCCACGATGAAACAGTCACAGGACCTGCTTGTAGCTACTCGGGACACGTGGGGATGACGCGGTGGGTGGCGTGACTCGTAGCGTGACGTCATCACTGGTAGCTGGTTCGACGGGTGGCTTGGCTCGGCACGTTATGAAAAAATAATAAACAAATATTACAAATAATGTTTAAATTATTAGTTTTCAATTTGATTTAATCTGTACTTAATTAAATGCTTTACATTTTTCTTGTAATTATTCAATTTGACTCCTTTAATGGCTTATTTGATAATTGCGTAGTCCATTAGACATTGATTTGACTCGTTACGTAATACTTTATTTGTTATTATTAAATATGGATTTCCGCAAAGTAACGCCTGAATCTATTCATGACCTATTATACCACCTATTCTCTTATATACTAGCTATTCTCTTTGTAAGTGATCTTACATTAAATTGGTATCGAAGAAGTCGAATTTTCTGATGGCCTCGCGAAATTCTCGGCGCACGCGTTGGATTCACACCCCAGTCTAACGAAATAATGCCAACGAGGTTATCGGCAGGCGCTGCCGCTGGTACCTACCTAGATTACTGAAATACGAGTCGTGCGTCTTGAATAGGTGCGTGTTACATATTATTTCATATAAATTCAAAATTTATATGAAATAATATGTAACACGCAATGATAGCTAGCCGAGCGGTAATAGATATGGACTGCCGTGTTGCAGGTCCCTGGTTCGATCTCCACTGGCTTGAGCTTCACCGCATAGAGGAAGGGCATTTTGCGAATGCACCCTCAAGTAGAAAATCTGTCTCCTAACAGTATGTTCCAGCAGCAGTCCCTGAGAGCTAGAAAAATTACAGGCACATGAGTCTTAACAACCATAAGTCTCAGTGTGACGGTGATACAATTCGTTCTGAGACGAAACACATCTGTTATAGGCAGATGTTAATCCGCCTAACATCGGTGGGCCTCGTGATTGTACCGTCACAGTCACAATAAAAAAAAAAATAATAAAATTCGATGACTCGCGATCGATAGCGATAGCGCTGCGTGCGGCTCCGCGTTTTTTATTTATACTGAACTGGGTAGCACTTGACCACTATCTCGCCTGATGTTAAGTAATGATGCGGTCGATGATGGAGCGCGCTTACCCAGAAGATACCTGTTCACTCGCAATTTGAAGGTTTTAAGTGTTTAGGGCGCGTTTCACGTTAACACGTTCATTTTGCCAGGCATCTTGTTAAGGTCTGCTGTATGGATGAATAAATATTTTCTTCTACATGATACATTTTCAACCTCCAGATGGCAACGGAGAATTTCCAAATAAGATCATGATTTTTAGATACAAAGGCAGTTTTATATTAAACAGTAACAAAAACCGTTTTATCACTAGGACTATATATAAAATAGCGGTGCCAAGTTTTAAATTAGTAAAGACAAATAATAGGTCCTTCTCAGGGAATTGTGTGCAATTTTATGATAAAGTTCTCGAAGATATTACCTACAATGTTTACAAAAGGAAAATTCAAGTTGTACGTGAAAAATACTTCGATTTAATAAACGACAAAAAACTTTTGAAAAAATATTGTAATTATGTCATAATATATTTTGTAACACATTGTTCAAGACGTTTAAAAATAATGGTCTCCTGTTTCCTGTCCGTTATTCTCTTTAAAACTATTTTTAAGTGGCAGTAGAATGTAGAATACTTCAGATTTACATTTGTAATTGACCTGATAAGTGCTAAATATGTAATGAATAGATTCAGGCGTTACTTTGCGGAAATCTATATTTAATAATAACAAATATTTTACAAGTATCTTAAGAAATCATTAAATAATATTTAAATATAACGCTTTAAAAAGTATAAAAATATATATCTAGTGACAATTCCGCCTAATTTTCCTGTTATCTATGTGACGTCCCAAACATCACGCAGCCTAGGTGAGTCAAGACCTCCTGAAGATGCTTAGTTTAGAAGCGAATCTTGTCGAATATTGTTCCGGTTAGGCTGCGTGATTTTTGTGACATCACGTAGATAACAGTAAAATTAGGCGGAATCGTCACTAGATATATATTTTTATAGGTACTTTTCGTGTTTTATTTAAATATTATTTAATGTTTTCTTAAGATACTTTTAAAAATATTAGTTATTGCTAAATATGTAGCTTTACTTGAACAGATTTTAACCAAAATGTATTTTATAGCAGCAAGAAAATTATATGTTAATCTTGTTGATATTATCTAAGGCCATAAAAGCCGCGAACGCATTTCCCTAAAATTTTCTCGATAGAATAAAAGTTGGCTTTGTTAAGTTGGCTCTAAATTACGCATAAATATATCTTAATTATTAACGTATAAAAAAAGCCGGCCACGCATCCTCGAGACCTCTGGTGTTGCGGATGTTTGTGGGTGACGGTGATCACTTACCATCAGGTGAGCGGCCGGCTCGTTTGCCCTCCTATCCCATTATAAAAACGCATGAATGTGTATGAAAATATATTAATAGTAAAACCTTAATAAGAGGGACAAGAAAAGTTACATTTTCCATTTATGTCAGTTTGTTTTTTTGTTTAGGGAGGACAGAGATGCTGGCTACCGCCTGTGCGGTCGTCCAGCTCCACCGGGTTTTGGGCGAGGGCCTGGCCCTACAATAGCCCGGGAGGGGGGAGTGCCGAAGGCACTTCTCCCGAGATGGGCGTAGAAGGCGAAAAGCGCTTTCTACCTCCGTCTCCTGCGGACGCCGAAAACGTGCCGCTACTATAGGAGGGGTTGACAGCGAGCTCAAGGGCACCACTGTGGTTCGGACCTCGGCTTGTCTGCATTTATGTCAGGTACTAGTTTTGTGTTATAAAGCTCACTTTCAGATTTTATAACTGATCGCGATTTCACCATTGCTGCATCTCTTTCACTCCTACGCAGTCCGATAGTAACAAAATTTCAGCACTTGACACCGTCTTAAAAGCGAGACACCTAAATTGAATAAATCATTTTGACTTTGACTTTAATTTACTTTAGTCGTCATTGTTTGATGCAGATTCAAGCACCTAACGGTGTGTTCCGGCAGCTGTCCTTGAAAGCCAGTAATTCTAGATTAGCCTGAACAACATCTTCGACCACATCATCCCTTACCATCAGGTGAGATAGTGGTCAAAGGCTAAACTATCGAGCGTAAAATATATATACAAAGCCCGTCGTAGAAAGAGAGAAAAACACGCAAATCGAACAGGCCGACTGCTCTATAATATTCATTTCGCTGTATCATTCAAGTGACGTTCGACTCACTTTCATTTCGAAACGATATCCAAAACTAGAACATGGGGGAGAAAACAATATAAATAACGCAACACGCATTTTGTCACGTATCCCAGTTGCTATATACCTACAGGATACAGGATGTGAAATATTTGATAAATCTTTTGGATAGTTAACATCGATTTAAATAAAAGGGTTCCGTACCATTACCATTATACAACTATTATTTATTAAGATAATTTTTATTATAAGACTTCATATTTTAACCTTTTTTTGTTTTAACGTGCGCGAGTCCGACTCGCACTTGGCCAACTTTTTGTATTTGTTGTTATAGCGGCAACAGAAATACATCATCTGTGAAAATTTCAACTGTCTAGCTATCACCGTTCTTGAGATACAGCCAGGTGACAGACGGATGGACGGACGGACAGCGAAGTCTCAGTAATAGGGTCCCGTTTTTACCGTTTGGGTACGGAACCCTAAAAAGGAATATACTTAGGGCATGCTCTGTTCTTCCGACAATATAATGTGGCAAAAATTTTACACAAGCATATAATGCACTCAGCTACACTTTTAATGTATATGATACGTTTTAATGAATGACAAAAACAGGAAGACAAACATGCAGTAGACGCATATACGTACACTTCTGAAACTCAATCAGGTGACGACGCCTGATTTGATATTGCCACGTCGCCTTGTACGGGCGCCGCTTCACTCGTTTTTTGTAAGTTCAACTAGCTTTCCGAGCGCGGCTCCGCCCGCGCGTATGTCGGTTATCGCGCAAAAAAATTAACCTCCTTTTACGCAGTTGGATAAAAACTATCCTATGTTTTTCCCGGGTCTCAAACTATTTCCATACCAAATTTCATTCAAATCGGTCTAGTAGTTTTGAAGTGAAAGCGTAACAGACAGACAGACAGACAGAGTTACTTTCGCATTTATGATATTAGTATTGATGATGATAGTTGACGGTATTTTTTTAAAGCAGTTGTGACGTAATATTTTTTTATTTGCGATATGACGGAGGTTGCTTGAGATTCTTTATTTATAATGGATAATACATAGGATAATATTGTGAACGCTTATATTTGTTTAAATCAGACAACGTCGCCTGATCTGACATTGCCATTTGGAGTTGCGGATGCCGCATCTCTCGTTTTTTTATAATTCAATTAAAATTTACGGTGTTTTATAAATGCAGTTGTGACATTGTATATTACATTACTTCTGTAATGTCACATATATTTTTGAAGCAATGATGGCTCAGTGGCATTGGCTATGGACTGCCACGCAGCAGGTCCATGGTTTGAATCCCGCCGCGGGCTAGAGTTTCACCGCAAGGTAGGCATTTTGCGAATGGCCACCTGGCTAGCGACCACCCTTAAGTAGAATATCTGTCGGCAAGCACCTAACGGTGTGTTCTGGCAGCAGTTCTTGAGAACCAGTGAAATTACAGGCACATAAGACTTAATAACTGTGTCTCAAGTTGAGTGGCGCAGTGCAATTCGTGACTTGTGACGAAATGCATCTGTTATAGGCAGAGGTTAGTTCGCTTAATGTGGTGGGCCTCAAGCTTGTTCCGTCATAACAAAAAAACTGTGACATTACAGAAGTTGGTTAAGATTCTTTATTTATATAATGGATGAATACATCGGGTAATTTTATGGACACTTAAATTTGGTCTCCGAAATAGCAGATCCTGCCGGCTTATACAAAATTGTAAAAAGTATTGATAAAAAAGGTTAATCGATAATAAATGTACGTGACGGTATCCAAAATCCACCATCTGCATTGAAAATAAGCGATACTTTGCGGCGAGTTTGATACTCCTTTTGCTGGGGGTGATCGGCAATCGACAACACTTTTCGCGGTTTTGTATATTCTTTGCACTTTTCTGTTCAGCTAAGTTAAATTTAAGCATCCTCAGAGGTAGCGATACGTAATTGTGTTTCGTTTGATCCCTTGTTGTATCTTTATTTAGTAAATTTGAGTTTTGTAAATAATATATGTTATATTTAAGGATTCATTCTAAAAATTAAACACTGTGAAAACACGATTAAATTAAAGTTTCCTCAATAGAAAAAGATAAAGTTTTCGCATGGTGGTAGGGCACTTTGCAAATGCCCGCCTGGCTAGCTACCACCCTCAAGTTGAAAATCTGTCGCCAAGCACCTAACGGTGTGTTCCGGCAGCTGTCCTTGAGAGCCAGTAACTCTAGGTTAGTCTGAAAAACATCCTCGACCACATCATCACTTACATCACATCAGGTGAGATAGTGGTCAAAGACTAATCTATCAAGCAATAAAAAAAAAAAAAAAAAATAGAAAAAATCTAAAGTTATATCTAAAAAATAAATAAACACACGCACGTTCCGACAATCCAGAGCCGCGATGCTTCCTCCCTGTTCGCTATAGTAATTCTTCGGCAGTCAGACGGGGACGGATGCTGGCGGCGTGCCTTGCTCACGCACACATACGCGGCGTGCCTTGCTCACGCACACATACGCGGCGCGCCTAAAAAGCTCGCATAATCTCTGTGGAAACGTCAAATTGTTAAGTCAAATTATGCCGATGGAATAAGGTTGAATATTGATAACAATCGCAGATTTAACCATGGTTAAATTTTGTGCGATACAGCCCAGTGAACACGTCTGTCCCCATGCCATTCCCTTTGCTACGTTATGGTGGTCGAACCATAGTCTGGATAATATCAAAGTGGTTCTTTAAGCTGATTAATTGTGTTTTTTTAGAGTAGGTAGAGTTATTTCGGGCAGAAACCTCAAATGTATATATAATATTAATGTGGACATGACACTAGGTTCCAGGGATTTTAAATGTATCGAGATTTTCAATAAAGAAAATCGGATAAGTTTAATCTCGTTAGATATTCAAAGAAAATTATGGGAAATATGGGCATTATTTTATGTCACTGGTGCTATACTGTTCCAAGATATACTTTTTTCTCTGGACGTTTCTAAGCATTAGCTCAGTTGGAGCTTGTTTGATAATCCGGAACTATAAGCATAAGTTTAGCAATTTTTAATCTAATTCTATGCGATGTTGCTAAATAGCAGCTACTTTTTCCGTACAAAATAATAAAAAAATATTAATGACATTGTCTTCACTAAATACTAAAAATTAGAATAAGCCAACGCTATAATACGTACTATGTTATGCAGGTATTACTTATGGCCTAAATATACTGCACTGTTACAACCACTGCTGAACACAGCCTCCCCTATTAAGAGGGTATTTGCCGCAATCTCCACGCTTGGCAGGCGTCTTGGGGGTCGCAGTGTAATTTGGCAGTTCCTTAGAAGGCGCTGCTGAAGGAACTTATTAAATTAAATTGAAAATCAAAACATATTATTCAGTAGAATCTTTTAAATATAAACTTTGATCAAATAGACAAATTTAAATGAATTTAAATATATTTTCTACTAACTTTCCGGCCGCGCGAATGTCGGTTATCGCACAATACCTCTTTATTGCCCTCTAACCATTAACCTCTTTGTGCGCAGTTGGATAAAAAAAAAAAAACGTTTTTAAGTTTATTCGTTACATACCAAAAATACAAATATTTCCTCTTCATTAGTGTAGATGAAGAAAAGCGTCAAATGTATAAAATATAACTTCTTTTTTATAAACAGAAAAATAAGTATAAACGCAGATATGTAAACGTATAAACATCCTGTAGATGGGTACGTATATGCGCTATTATCTAGCTTTGAACGCGAAAAGATTTGTAGCATTTCGCTTTGATGTCGCGCGTTTGTTATTCTCCTTTGTGCGACAAAAGGGTTGTCGGATTATAATAATGTGATAGAAAAAGTATCAAGACTATCAAGTCTGCTTTACGCTACATCGCCTTTGGCAAATTTGACAATATTTTAGGCAAAGTTGACGATTAAAGTATTGATTAGGTGTTTTATAAGACAATTCACACTCATTTACAATAATAATATATTTGAAATATTTAATATATTTTTATGTACATAAAGTTTTCCTATTACTAGCAAAAAATTTGAAGAGCGCCATGCACAAAATGCTTGCTTAGTATATAAAATTATAATTAATAAATAAAAACAGTTTTAAAGCGCTCGTAGCGTTTGCTTAGCCGTTCTTAACGATTAGCTAAGATAACCAACGTCCATCGTGGTCATGAATTGGATGAATGACCGCCAATGGCATAACTAATGAGCGTTTCCGTGCTTCGGAGGGCACGTTAACCATGTTGTTATAGTATGGTGGTAGGGCTTTTCGCGAAAGCCCGCATGGCCCAGCCCTAACGGTGTATTTCGAGAACTGTCCTTGAGAACCAGTAATTTACCATTACTGGTTTATTTATTATATTTACCATCAGGTGAGATCGAGGTCAAAAGCTAGCCTATAAGCTTATTAAAGTTATAAATAAATATATAAACAGTTAAAAGTCAACTCATAGATTAATACATTTTTTGGTCAATACCTTCTGTATTAATGTCACCGTACTGGATATTACCGAAAAAATTTGGCAAGTTTTAGACAGCTCTAAGTATAGTAACGGCGTATAGCACTCAACGCTTAAACTTCAAAAAGGTTGCCAGGGACGGACATTAATGTACTTACGGTCGTGTTTCACACCGTAAAAACGATCTCGTGAATCTGATACAGGTAACTGCAACGTCTCGATTTTGATTTAGGTGTACATTCAATTAATATTTTATTTGATAATAACGGCCCGCCCGTCTTTGTACGGGTGCAATGTAAGCAACATCACCTTAGAAACCTCTAAAATTATCAGTTTTTCTCTACTATATAATATATGTATTTTATATATAAACCTTCTTCTGTACCTTATCTAAATTTAAATTGCATACGTAAAGGTTTACCTAATATTACATATACGCGTTAATTTATTCTCTAGACATATATTGTAATAATTTTTGTTTAATCATATTATTATTATTATGTTGTTTTTTCCATTTGGCGAACTGTTGTGTGTATGTGTGTGTGACGTCACCATAATATAGTTCCAAAGAAAGACCAACGCTGGCTGATAACCGGCATTATGCTGATTTGGGACCAATTTCTCATCTTAGAGTCACCGCATTGTTTGTGTCAAAAAAAAAGATTTTTTCTTTTTCTTCTTTCTTTCTCTTCTTGATTCACGTTTCGTACTTAGAAGGCTGTTCAGCTAATAACGTTTTTTATTTCATGTGTTTATTTTAAAGATTTTTTGCTATAACAACCAGTTTACGAACCTATTAATAAAAAAAACACTATTAATAAAACTGCATCGAAATCTGTTGCGTAGTTTTAAAGATCTAAGCATGCATAGGGACAGACTGCAAGCAGCAACTTTGTTTTATACTATGTAGTAATTTCATACTGGTGTTGTATCGGAAGTAGAAGTTGATTTGACCATTGACATCTGGATCTAAAAACAAACAAAACAAATTGATCGAGATAAACCGAGGCAATCTTTGGTGGAGTCTGATGCAGTAAGTACATCTCTCCACTTGGTGCGTAAAACGTCTGAACGGGGAAAGTATTTGTTTGTGAAGAGAAAGGATGTGGTTTGTTAGTGTTAATGCACATTAATTAAATATTAAACATCACAACTGCATCGTACGCAGTCATGTATAATAATTGTCTTTAATTGTTTATGGTATCGCCATCTATCCGAAATGACGGATATTAATATTAGCAAAGCTATGTCGGGATTTACTTAGCTTGTCAAAGCACAACAAGGTTTTGCCTTTACACGCTAGATGTCGGTAGTAAAATGTGTTAAAAATCCTAGATCGCGCTGACGAGATTCTCCTCCTACATTTGTAAACTTTCAATTTTTTTTGTATTGTTGAATATAATTACATCGTTGTGGCTTCTTACACGATCGTATTATTTCTATTATAATACCTCTCCCCGCACGTACCCTTAGGATTTTGCTCATAGTTTGTTCATGGTCCTTCGAGTTCGGGTGACGTCAGTATTGACGTAGGAAGGTTTTTTGAGCTTGTGGGACGGCGGATTGTCGTTGCAACATCTGCAAGCGGGGAAGTGGGCAACAGCGCCCGGAGTGACGCTGTCGGAATTATCACGTTGAAGTTGAGACCCAACTACAACGGATCTTTCAAGCAAGGCAAACCGCCTTGCTGTTGAAGGAAGGTGCATCGAGCAACAACTACGTGACAGTAAGGGAACTGTCAGGAACAAGGGATCAAATTATCCATCGAGTCTCTTGCTAATTGGTTTGGAATTGGAATAATTGGTTTGGATTCAATTGTTTGGTTTGAAGTGAGTTAAGAAGAAAAACAGTGAGTACTTTCAAATTATTAAATAATAGTGAAGTGAATATAGTAACAAAGAAGAAATGACTTTGCAAAATTTTGACTTTAAATAATTTGTTCAAATTTAAATATTTAGTAAGAAATTGTGTTTGCATGTTAGTTTAGACACTTAGAATAGTTCGCCCAAAAGTGAACAGACGGGGAACCTATGCCCGATTTTGGAGCGACAAGGTTCTAAACACTTGTAAAAATATTCAATTTATACTATACCGGACTTAGCAAATTCATGATTAGAATTTCTAACACTTGTGATTTTTTTCAATTTATACTATACCGGACTTAGAAAATATCTGATAAGAAATTTCCGACACTTGTAATTTTTTAGGAAGTATACTTTAAGGAACTTGGCAATTTTCATATAATTTAATTCTTATTTGTTTTAAATAACTTGATTTATCACAATGAAATCATCTGAGACCGAAGAACGCTCCGTAAATTCATTGGTTAATTTTCAAGAGGAACTTTATAATCGCCTTGTTAAAAGCAGAACCAACTTTAAAAAAAGTCCCAAAGACAGAGTAACTACAGATTATATCAATGGTAGGTTAGAGCTGCTAGAGGAGGTTTGGTCTGACTTTCGTGCGGGACATAAAGAGTTAATTCGTGCAGTTCCTTCTAGAAAAGATATTCAAAATACTAATTACATTAAGGATAGTATGTTTGATCGGGGTGAAGAAGTCTATTTTGAATACAAATGTGAACTCAAGTCGTCTTTACCAGCCTCAAATGAACAATCGGTTCCTGCACAAGCACGTGTAAAATCATGTTCTGTAAAATTACCAAAGGTTATAATTCCTACATTTTCGGGAAAATATTCGGAATGGAACACTTTTCGAGACTTGTTCCAGTCACTGGTGCATAACAATACGGACTTAGACGATGTTCAGAAGTTGTTATATCTTAAGGGGTATTTAACCGGTGAGTGTGAGCAGCTATTGAGCAGCATTCCTATAACCGACAATAATTATACCAGGTGCTGGAAACTGCTCGAAGAGCGTTACAACAATAAGCAGCATATATGTCATCAGGTTTTGAATCGCTTATTGAATCAAAACAGTTTAAAACTTGAGTCAGCAAAAGGTTTGAAAGATATTGTTGATACAACTAATGATTGCTTAGCCACCCTCTCTAATTTAGGAGTAGATGTAAAGAGTTGGGATATTTTAATAATACATATTCTGACGTCGAAATTGGATCCAGAAACACGTCGACAATGGGAGTTGAACGTAACCAATAATAATTCATTAAATGAACTACCCACGTATGATCAATTCAAGGAATTTTTGACGAAACGATTTCGTGCTTTTGAGTTTCTGGATACCAAGCCAACATCAACGTCAGGATATAGAGGGACAAATAATAATAATAAAGTCAAATCACTTCATATCGCAAACAATGGAACGAATCTGTCGTGTCCTTTCTGTAAACAGAGTCACAAATTAAGTCAATGCAAAGGGTTTCAAAACGAAACAGTCGAAACTCGACGCAAGTTTGTCTATGACAACAACGTTTGTTACAATTGCATGGGTAGCAATCATTCGGCCAAAGAATGTCGTACTAATTTAAAATGTCGCATATGCAAGCGCAATCATCATTCGTTGCTGCATCCTAAGGGTTCACAATCAGTTGAGGGTAACAACGGTGAGCATGTTGCCAACTCTTCAGTAGGTGCCACCAACGCATCTTCAAGTGCAACAACCACAGGACCTATGGTCTCGTGTTTTGCCACAGGTAAAGCTCAAAGACAAGTTTTGCTTGCCACCGCACTTGTGAAGGCTATGTCGAAAAGCGGGGTAGTATACAATTTTCGTGCACTCCTAGACCAGGGGTCACAGGCATCGTTTGTCACGGAAGCCACAGTACAGTACCTAGGGTTAAAGAAAACCACGACAACAGGTCAAATAACAGGGTTAGGTGGGGATAAAAATATTGTTTCCAAGGCAATGGTTCTTATCGAAATTCAATCACGGATCGACCCACAGGTGAAAATTCCGGTAAAAGCACATGTACTTAAGTGCATAACATCACTTCTTCCTTCAAGAAGAATTGAAGCCATAGACTGGCAGGAACTCAGCGAACTAATGTTGGCTGATCCGGAATATCATACTCCCAATCGCATTGATATTCTTTTGGGAGCAGAAGTATACAGCAGTATTCTTCAGGACGGCTTGAAGAGAGGACCACTTGGTTCACCAGTAGCACAAGCCACTAGCTTAGGCTGGATATTGTCTGGTGTTGTAAATTCAGTCTCCAAGCCATCTTCTAACATTAATGTTATGCATTGTTGCGCTAACGAAAACGAAATGCTTAAAAAGTTTTGGGAGTTAGAATCGGATGTACAAAAGCCTAAGGAGATGATGTTCACAGAAGAAGAAAGACGTTGTGAGCAGCACTTTGCCGATACTACTCGGAAGGATGAAAGTGGGCGATATATCGTACGCCTTCCTTTCAGGAATGGACATCCGGAGGTTGTAGGTTCTCGAACGGTTGCTGAAAAGAGATTTAAATCATTAGAGCAAAAATTACTCACAAACAAGTCGTTAAATAGCAATTATCAAGATGTGATAAAGGAATATTTGACGTTGGGTCACATGGAAGAGGTACCTGCAGAAGAAATCGAAAAACCGAATGCTATTTACTTACCGCATCATGCTGTTGTTCGCCATGATAAAGAAACCAGCAAGGTAAGAGTGGTATTCGATGCATCCTGCAAAGGTAAAAATAATCTCTCACTCAATGATCAATTGCTAGTAGGACCTACGTTGCAGCCTGAACTTAGGCATATCATAATGCAGTGGAGGTCATCGCCAATTTGCATGTCAGCCGACATCGTTAAAATGTATAGGCAGGTGAAGACTGACACTGAAGACTCTGATTGCCAAAGAATACTTTGGAGAGAACATAGAGATTCGGATATGAAAGATTACCGACTTACCCGAGTCACCTTTGGCACGGCCTCAGCACCATATCTGGCAGTCAAAGCTCTTCAACAAGTTGCACAGGATCATGGCAGGGATTATCCATCAGCAGCTGAAAGAACACTAAAAAACTTTTATGTCGATGATCTTATGACAGGAGTTCAAAATTATGAAGAAGGAATAAAGGTATTTAAGGAAATGAATGAGCTACTAAGCAAAGCAGGTTTCGAGCTACAAAAGTGGAATAGTAATAACAGGGAGCTTGTAAGAGCAATGAACGGAAAGGAAAAGGAGAGGGATTTAAAAGCAGGATTGGAGATAAAGGAAGACGACTTGATTAGAATAATGGGACTTACCTGGAACCGTAGTGATGACACCTTCCGCTATCAGGTCAGCTTCCCGGAGATACAGAACCCTGTAACAAAAAGAAAAATTGTTTCAGATATTTCTCGTCTGTACGATCCACTTGGCTGGGTAGGACCCAGCATTATCGTAGCCAAAATAATAATTCAAAAGCTTTGGTTAGCAGGGTTGGACTGGGACGAAGCAGTTCCAGACAATATATTGAAGGAATGGTTGACTTACCGCGAAGAGCAAGCATTACTCAGTAACATACGGATACCAAGGTGGGTAGGCACCAAAGCTGATGATATCCTTGTTGAACTGCATGGATTCTGTGATGCGTCCAAGGTCGCATACGCGGGAATTGTGTTTCTCCGCGTTATTGACTCCAAAGGACAGGTGAGAGTTTCATTGGTTACAGCAAAGACGAAGGTAGCTCCTGTTAAACAAGTGTCGATACCTAGACTAGAATTGTGCGGCGCTGTTCTTCTCTGTAAATTGCTAGTGGAGGTTGCAAAAGTGATGAACATAGAGAAACACAACATCCACGCATGGACTGACTCAACAGTCGTCTTAGCATGGCTAAACAGTCATCCAAGCAAATGGACTGTTTTCGTGGCGAACAGGGTATCAGAAATACTTACTAACTTAGAGCCACAAAATTGGTCTCACGTAATATCTAAACATAACCCAGCGGATTGTGGATCACGAGGCTTGCGACCATCAGATTTAGTAAGCAACGATTTATGGTATCAAGGCCCAGAGTT
Organism: Plagodis dolabraria; assembly: GCA_963854805.1. NCBI lineage: Eukaryota > Metazoa > Arthropoda > Insecta > Lepidoptera > Geometridae > Plagodis > Plagodis dolabraria. Next base: position 5,324,894 of record OY978459.1, on the reverse strand, counting down.
CTTATCTCGCGAAACTATTTATTACGTGAAACCAAAGGAAGTTGATACGGAATTGGAGGCAGCTAAGGTTCATTGTGCTACCGAAAACGATATTTTATGGAACAAATTCTCATCTTTGACAAAAACCATTAGAGTAATAGCGTACTGCAAGCGATTTGTTAATAATTCTAATAAGCTCTCTGGAAAAAATAAAACATCAAATTATCTTACAGCAAAAGAATTGGCAGAAGCATTAAACACATTCATCAAGCAATGTCAGGTAATCCACTTTGAAAATGAGATTAGTTTAATACAGAACAAAAAGGACTTACCCAAGGGCATCCGATCCTTGAATCCTTTTCTTGACGTCAATGGGTTACTAAGAGTGGGAGGAAGGTTAGATCAGGCGCCTTTGAGTTTTAACAGGAAACACCCCATTCTGCTACCACGGCAGTCACATCTGACTGACTTGGTAATAGCAGACGCCCACAAACAAACCCTTCATGGTGGACCACAATTAATGTTGGCTTACATTCAGACCAAGTACTGGATCGTTGGTGCTAAACAACTGGTAAAAGCACAATACCGCAAATGTGTCACTTGTGTTAAAACAACAGCAGCTACTAAAAACCCTTTGATGGGACAATTGCCTGCGGTAAGAGTGACACCAACGCGCGCGTTCTACCATAGTGGAGTAGACTTCGCAGGGCCGATCCAGATTAGGACGTCTAAAGGAAGGGGGCACCAATCCCATAAAGGATACATTTCTTTATTTGTCTGCATGGCAACACGGGCCATACACCTCGAGGTTGTGAGTGATCTGACATCTGAAGGTTTCTTACAAGCATTTAAGAGGTTTGTTGCGAGACGTGGGCATTGTTCGCAAATGTGGAGCGATAATGGCACCAACTTCATTGGAGCGTCAACGGAACTAAGGAAATGCAGTGTTGCCGAGCAAAAACAAATTCTTCAAGAAGTCGCAGTGTCTTTAGCAAATAATGATTGTGAGTGGCATTTCATTCCACCGCACTCTCCAAATTTTGGAGGCCTATGGGAGGCCGGTTGCAAATCAGTGAAGCTGCATTTAAAGAAAATCATCGGTAACTCAACGCTGACATACGAGGAAATGGCCACGGTTTTGGCCCAAATTGAAGCCTGCCTTAATTCTCGACCAATGTCAGTAATCGCCGGCCAACCCGATAATTTCATTGTGTTAACGCCCGGACATTTTCTCGTCGGAGAGCCACTAGTGACATTACCAGATCACAACTTTGAGATGCAGAACGTGAGTTCTCTGAGGAGATGGCAACATACTCAAAGAATGTTACAAACATTCTGGCGACAGTGGTCGCAGGAATATCTCACAAAATTTTTACACAGGTACAAATGGTCAAGTGAAACTTCTAAACCTAGCATTGGGGATGTAGTAGTCGTAAAAGAGGATAATTTACCTCCTTGTCGTTGGCTCTACGGTCGAATCATTGCTACTCATCCTGGTCTGGACAATATTGTAAGAGTGGTAACACTTAAAACTAAAAATGGGACATTAAAAAGACCTGTTTCTAAATTATGTTTTTTACCAGTAATCGACAATTAAAACAATTAATGTTTACTCATATAATATGATAAAAATCATTTTTATAACAAAAAGGTTTATTTATAACTAACAAGTAAAATTCACACACAGTAAAATCATATAAGAATCAAATATTGTACTCTAAATAATTGTAAAATGTGCACTGGCAAGGAGTTTTTATTTGTTAATTCGATAATTGATTCAATCATTGCAATAAAATCATATTTTGTGTTTAATTAAGGACAAAGGTTCACTTTGCCCTTGGTGGGCGGAAGTTAATGCACATTAATTAAATATTAAACATCACAACTGCATCGTACGCAGTCATGTATAATAATTGTCTTTAATTGTTTATGGTATCGCCATCTATCCGAAATGACGGATATTAATATTAGCAAAGCTATGTCGGGATTTACTTAGCTTGTCAAAGCACAACAAGGTTTTGCCTTTACACGCTAGATGTCGGTAGTAAAATGTGTTAAAAATCCTAGATCGCGCTGACGAGATTCTCCTCCTACATTTGTAAACTTTCAATTTTTTTTGTATTGTTGAATATAATTACATCGTTGTGGCTTCTTACACGATCGTATTATTTCTATTATAATACCTCTCCCCGCACGTACCCTTAGGATTTTGCTCATAGTTTGTTCAGTTAGAATACTTTTATTGCACTGATTATTACTAATATTTGCTAATATAAAGAAAATTATAAACTAGGTTAGTATGACGATCGCTACCGCTCAGTCGGCGCCTTGTGTAGGTCACCGGAATGCATCTATTGCAGAAAATGTGATTAACCTAATGTATGGCATGCCCGTACATACTGCCGACTTAAGAAAAGTAATATATTAAAATTGTAGGGAAAAAATGTAGAATTATTGTCTAAATTATAATCTAATGAATGTCTATGTAAGGTTCACTGTCATCTTGAGAACAAGGAGACGCCTCGTCCATTCTTACACGCACTGCACTAAAAGGTCTGTTCGTAACGTTCACTTGATCCCTCTGGATCTCACTGTAATGCGGATTTGCTGAGTGTGAAGAACACGCTGTGGGCATCGGTTGCAGTTCCAGTCGAGATTGTGTAGTTGTGTTAGCACCTTTCTTTAGCTTTCGCATAAGGTAAATGGCTGCGATAATGACAACTATGGTGATAATTATGTAGGAGATTATATAGTGATGGATATCATGGGGCGAAATCTCTGTTAAGGCATTCTTCTGTTGTGCCTTCACTTGTTCCAGGTTGTCTTGCAGTTGTCTCAGTTGGTCATCATGACGTTCGGGATGTTGCAGGAAATGGATAGATGAATTATTAATTATTTCATTTATTTCATGTATCTGAGGCAGTTCGTAACGCTGCCCGTCCACTGTGATGTTTGATTCAAGGTTGTTTTGGGTTCGTACTGTAAATGTGTCACCTTTCAATAAACAACCTTGACCTAGTCTAATGAGGCCAGTCCCATTCAATGTCATCGACGTCATTCCAGCTGGACAGAAAATGCGAACGTAGCATTCTTGGCAACACGAGAAGAACCATGAGTCACTTCGATGTAATTTACACCACTTATTACGGCACTCGTTTAATGTGGTTTTGCAAGCGGTCGTATTATAATTGTTTATTATCTGAGCTTCACAATGTGTTGTACCAAACTTCAAATTGTAAATTGGTTTGCTAGATGGGCATATTAATGTGTCGTCATCGAACTTAGAGCATCCCCGTATTTCATTTTCTAATAGCGGTATGTACATGTCTTTCCTTAAATTTATGGCTATATAGTCTGTAGGTATTTCAATTGTTACTGTTTGGGAACCTCTTTTTTGTGGAATCGATATTATTTGATGTAGTTCGTACTGGTCTTTGTTTACAAGTGGGATATTAATTTCAAATAGCATAAAATCACTTGCTAGTCGAGAGTTTACGTGAAGCAATTTGTAAATTTCTCGGAAACTATGTTCGTGGTTTCCAAACTGTTTCGGAACGCGACGCGCGACAACAACTACTCCGTGTCCGGAATTTTTTGTTAACCGGTAAAATGGCCAAGAATCCCCTTGAAAGTTTAGTCCGCGAGTTACAAAAAACAATAGTGACATTGGTGAATAAAGTCGACGCCCTAGAGGCTCGAATTACAGAGCAATCTGTGATTTTAGCTGAGCTCAAGACACCAGGTGAAATTATCAACGGTCGCAAATCGACACCTACCGCCTCATGTACTACGAGCGCAGCGACAACCACCGCGATGCAGCGACCCATCCGCGCTGCGCGTGTGCAGGCATCGCTTGATTTGGCCGAGCTCGCGAAGCCTGCGAAGAAACGCAGCAATGGATGCGTGCGCGCGGCGATCACGGCGAGAAGTGACGATCAAATTGACGACTTGGTTGCGGTATCGAGAACTCAAGCAAAGAAAAAGCCTGTTATGTGCTCAAAGTCGCCTACAACACCAGTAGAAAAGAGTTTGCCTGATGTTGAAAATACTGGTGCACAATGGCAAGTAGTCAGCCGAACCCATAGAAAGAAAATAACACGTCCCATTAAAGTTGGAACGGGTAACGTAACTGATGTACTCCAAGCCGCGGAGCGCATGAAATATATTCAAGCGTGGTCATTCCGGCCGGACACCACCGCTACGCAAGTACTTAGCTTCCTTAACAACATTACTGAATCAGCTAAATACTGCGTAGAAAAGCGCAGCATACGATCAGAAACTCATGCTGCCTTCGTGATCGGGATGCCAGAAGGAGTCTACGATGCGGTGACGAGGCCCACTGTGTGGCCAGCCAAGGTTTGCTTCACAGATTGGTTTCCCACTCGCCCCCGTCAGCAGCGGGGGACACAGCGTGCCGGCCCCTCCAGCGCCAGCAGCGCCTGACTCATCGGTTGAGCCCAACTGTACAGTTAACTTGGCTACGAAGCAGTTAGTAATTTGTCATCAAAATATAGCTTCTCTTGATAAAAAATCTCAACGGCTAGAGGTTCTAATACGCGACGACCTAGATTGTGACGTACTAGGCTTAACGGAACACTGGTTAAGTGCACCTAATTTAAAATGTATTCATTTGGACGGATATACATTAGTATCAAGCTACTGTAGAAAGACTTTAGCACACGGTGGTTCATGTATTTATGTTAAAAACACTGTAAAGGCCATAGAATGTTTGGAGTTTACTGACATGTCAACAGAGAGATACTGCGAAGTATCAGCTGTTGAACTTACTGATTTTAATGTATTAATTTTGTGTATTTATAGAACTAACTTAATTAGTTCAAACGACTTTTTAACGCATTTGGAACGCCTGCTCGAACGAGCCAATGAGAGTGGTAAGAGCTTTATATTTATAGGTGATTTTAATATTGACTGGCTAGGTGGTTTATGTTCTATCAAAACTGGTAGACCTTCTTGCCGAGCATAATGTTCACAACGAAGTTGAATTCCCTACACGTGTAGCGGGTGCGTCATCAACGTGCCTTGACCACGTATATAGCAACCTGCCGCGGGGCTCGGTGGTGACGAGCCCGTGCGACACCCAGCTCAGCGACCACTACGCCGTGCGCGCCGCAGTCACGTGCGCGCGAGCGCAGCCTCCGCCGCGGACTCGCCGCGTCCGCGACTATACACACGCTAACAGGATGGCCTTCCGAGAGGCTATTTATTGTATAGATTGGGTCGCGTTGTTGCAGAGTACACCATCAGCGGAGAGTTTAGCAACATCTGTGACTAACATTCTTATAAATAAATATAATATATGTTTTCCCTATAAACTTAAAAATATGAGAACGCAATCCTGGGTGACACGCGAACTCATTGATTTAAAAAACCTCCTCTTTGACACAATTAAGTTACAAGATATGTATCCAGCCTCAAAGTTAGATTCTTTTATTGTAAAAATTACTTCGCTGTACGAAGACTCAATTAAAAAGCAAAAGTTTCGCCACTACGAGAACATGATCCTCCATAGTGCTCACTCTACTAAGGCCATTTGGCGAGTTGTGAACACAGAGAGAGGCACAGTCTCTCGTATGTCGGCCAGCGTCACAGAGGTTGCTAAGGACTCTGCGGGGGTGAAGTTCAAGTCTCGGAAGGCTGCAGCCGACGCGATGAACGCGAGGTTCGTGGGCGCGGCGGCGGCGTGCGGCGCGCCCAGCGCTCAGCTCGCGCTCGTGGAGGCGGCGCTCACAGCGGCGCGGCCCGCCTGTGACCGCTCCCTGCGTTTGGTCAAGTTTACTGCGGAAGAAGTCTACCACATAATAATGTCAAAGATTCATAGGAAACCCACAAGAGACATTTACAATATCTCAATGGAACTCATTGCCTCGGCTGCGGAACCCCTAGCTTGGTGTCTAGCCGGCCTGTTCAACCGCTGCATTGAAACCAGACAGTACCCGAAAATCTTAAAGGTGAGCAAAATCTCACCTTTATTTAAGGGGAAAGGCAAACGCGATGACATCGATGGATACCGCCCGGTGTCAATAATCCCTGCTGTCGCGAAGATACTTGAGAACGGATTAAGTACACGTCTCACCGAGTACTTAGGGGCCACCGGAGCGCTGTCGGAGCGGCAGTATGCGTACCGCGCTGGCTGCTCGACCACTTCGCTCACACGCGAGGTTTTACGGCGAGTACTAGAGGCTTGTGAGGCGAGACGGCAAGTTGCAGTCCTGTGCTGCGACCTATCGAAAGCTTTCGATGTCGCAGACCATAGCGTCCTCGCCTCCAAACTCAAGCACTACGGTATACGAGGACAAGCACATTCGCTCCTGACAGACCTGTTGCGAGACAGGACGCAGATGGTGGTTACCGACGGTGGTGAGACGAAGTCCGACCCCCTCGGGACGGTCATGGGCGTAGCGCAGGGATCGTCGGTATCCAACATACTATTTTCGCTGTTGCTAAACGACCTGCCGGAACACGTAACTGAGGGAGAGGCATACATGTACGCGGACGATGTGGCTGTGGTCGTAAGCGCCCCTTCTCTGAATCAGCTCGAGCAGCGGTTGAACACGGTCGCAAGCCAGGTGGCACAATGGTTTCTGTGGAACGGACTCGCTCTGAACCACAAGAAAACGCACTTCATGCATTTTTGCATATCAGGGCGTCAGGTTAGGAGCTTGTCCGTTACTATTGAAAAAAACACCATTGAACAGGTTCCAATGATTATGTTCTTGGGATTCCAAATAGACCGTGGCCTAAACTGGGATAAGCATATTGACAGCTTGTGTGCCAGGCTGGGTAGCGCATGCTTCGCTCTCCGCAGGCTATCGCGCGTGGTGTCCGCCGACGTGGCCCGCACTTGTTATTTCGCGACCGTTCACTCGCTCCTTCAGTACGGCGCAGAGCTGTGGGGGCGCGCTGCTGATCGGGAGCGCGTCTTCCGCAAGCAGAAACGTGCTGTGAGGGCGATCGCGAGGACAGCGTGGGACACGCCGGCGAAACAGTTCTTTGTATCGCTCCAGATCCTTACGCTGCCTTCCATTATCATACTCCAAGTAGTGATGCATGTTAGGCAGAACCTGGAGCGTTTCAAGACGCGCGGAGATCACCACGCGCGTTGCTTCAACACTCGCGGAGCTGGAAAGTTGTCTGCGGTGTCGCACAGGCTGGCTAAGTCAGACAGACTTACGCACGTGCTAGGACCCGCGTTGTACAACCACCTACCAGATCATATAGTCACAGCGCATAGCCTCTCTTCATTTAAGCGCAATCTTAAATCATGGCTCGTCGAGAAGGCGTTCTACAGTGTTGACGAATATGTGCAAAAGATAAAATAATATTGCAATTATTATTATTTTTATATATTTTATTTTATTATTTTTTTTGATTATTATTTTTATATATTTGCTAATTGAATTTAATATTTTTTATATAATTTATCATAATTGAAATAATAACTCTATTGTTATTAATAATTTTCTGACTTGTAATATTCTTACCAATAAATTGATTATTCTGATTATTCCAATAGGTAACATAAGGTCGCTGGGTAACTGACCTGCGATCATATTAAGTTGTTGCCGGAACTGTTCTTCATGTATAAGGTGAACGTCAATTTTTTCATGGGATAAATCTGTTACTATGTCCAATAGCATCTGCTGTACTCTGTGTAAATTGGAGAGCACAATACTGGCTGCCAGCGCACTAGATGTCAGATAGAATATATTCTGAATGTCTTGTTTAATATGTAATTCTTGGTTGTTTAGCTCTGCTAGATGACTGTTAATTATAGAAAACTGTTCGTTCATCACTTCTTCGTTTCTCTTTAATAGATTCAACTCCCCTTCAGCAATAGATGTCTGTTGTTTGTATAGATTCATTATATGGTGCTCGTTGCTTTGTAGTGTCTTGATGTCATTCTCGTATTTTTGAGCGAAACGCTCGTCAAGTAAGCCAAATAATGAGTTAGCCACGTATCCGATTCCGTTGATTAAGCCTCGTTTCTGTCTTATGCCCCGTTGAGATTGCAATAATTCGTTGTTGTGTTTTAACTCACTAACGTCATGACGAAGTTGAGATATTACTGTGAGAAAGGCTGGTTCCGTATTGTGGAGTGAGTCGAGATGACGGACATAATCTTCAATACTAGTTAAACTTTTCCAGTAGGTTGTCATGTTGAAATATATGACCATTTTCCAGTGATCTTGTACAACTTGAAGGTCCGAAATTTTGTCGAAGTAAACTGGTCGTGTTGATTGTAGTGACGTAATATTATATAATGAATGTTGAGTCGATGAGCTGACGAACATGAATAAAAGTAGTAAGGTTGTAAATATGTGGCTTAAAGGACTCCTCCAAGTTATATTTCGTTTTTGTTTAGATTTTTCAGTGTTGTTAAATGTAGGCTTGATGTTATTAGTTGTGGGGTCGTTAGGGCTGCATTTTTCGTGTGCAGGCAAGGGCGTAAGTTTGATGATGGGACGATTAATCAAACCATTCTTAGTTTTTAATGTTGCTACCCTTACCACACACTCTTTTCCGGGATGTGTTTCCGTGACCCTTCTTAATAACCCTCTGGTTTGAGGCGTATTTTCCTCCTTTGTTATGACAATGTCGCTGATGCTCAGATTTTCTCTACTAGTGTGCCATTTGTTACGAACTTGTAATGGTTGAAGATACGAGTATTCTGTGGACCATCCTTTCCAAAATTGGCGAGACATGCTCTCTGTCACCTTCCATCTTCTATGTGTGATGTGTACTTCTGCGCCATTTTTGTTGTTATTATTACAAAGATGTTGATGATTTTCGCAATGTTTTAATTGTTTCTTAAAGGTTGGACTCTCCTTAATTATCCAATGTAGAGTGCGTAGATAGGTTAACGTGAGTCTCGCGCTGCCATGTAGCGTTCTTTTATGTGCTATTTCAATAAGAAATTCAGTCAGTCTGTGACTCCTTGGTACAATGAGAGGATGTCTTGTAGAATAATGTATATGGGAGTGAGTTAATCTTTCACCCACTCTTAACATCCCGTTGGTGTCCAAGAAAATATTTAATTTGAGCAGGTTACTTGTTATATTATTTATTCCTTTTTTCCTAATGTATTCAAGGTCATCTGAGGAATTAGCAGACTGAATTGCTTTGATTGCAAGGTTATCAGCCGTCGCGAGTTCATCAGCGGTCAAATAATTCGCTGAAATGACATTGTTACGTTGTAGTTTGCTTATAAAGCGTAATACCCAACATGTAATTCGAGTAAGCTTTATTAACTGGCCTTGATTATGTAGAGGTTCCCCGATAAATATTATTGGAGACGTTTGCGTCATATATGTTTGTTTTGATTCGACCTCTATTTCCGAAATATCTATTGTCTTCGTCTTGTAATTTATGTAATTTTGTTTCAAAATAGAAGGGCTGTTGTTTCCCAACCACCACGGTATAGTCAGTGCGTCAATGTTTGTTATGTAATTTTTCAAATTATTCCATTCCTTCTCAAAGTGAGGGGATAGGGGACTATCCCAATTTATATCAGTAGCCCAGACGTCTTGGAATAGAAGTTTTGCCTTTATTGTAACAGGTGATAACCATCCTAATAGATCATATAGTTTTGATATGGAATATAATATTGACCTCTTTGTAGAAGGGTTGTTTTCTTTAGCTTTGTTTATGTTCTGTGTGAATGTTAAACAATCCGCTTTGGGGTTCCATTTTATACTTAACGGTTTGTTTGATTGTGAGTGTTTAAAGTCGACCATATTTTCACTAACTTGGTCCTGTAATAGAGTTTCAAGTAAGTTTGGTGCATTGTTCGTCCCTTTTCGTAGACTAAATCCTTTTGTTTTTGCTGATGCGTTAAATGCTACGCGCAGTTTTGTAGTACTAGATTCCGGCTTTAAGACTCCATGATGAGGCAAGTAACAACCTGTTACGTTAGGAGAACTACTTGGTTTCATGTGGTTAAGGAGTAAGTACTCTTGGATAAACTTTTTGTAGTTGATATTCATAAATTCGTCCTTTAGCATCCTTTTCTCTATCTGTAAAGGTTGAGTGATATCTTGAGGCTTTGTTTCGCCCAAATGTTGTTCGTAATTTGGTTTCCTTGGAATTTTCACCATGTATTTTCCATCTGGTAAACTTATTGTTGATGCCTTGTATACAGTATTCTTCCTCTGATGTCATAGTCGATGCGCTACTATCAGCTATCTCCTCCATCTCCCAAAATTGAGATATTTCCTCGATGTTATTAATTACAGCGTAGCAATTGTACTGTTTCGCATGCTCTCCAAAGACTATCCAACCGATCTTGGTGTTCTGAGCGATGGGTAAGTTAGAAGGACCCCTCATGATCTCATTTAACACTATCTTTGAGTAGACGCTTGCGTCGAGGAGCATATCGACGCTAGATTTGATGTTAAATTTTGGATCTGCTAGCTGTATGCCTTGTATGTGTGGCCAAGATGGCTTTGAGAATGTAGAATTTGGTAAACTGTTAAGGACTTCTGTCATTACATGTACTTCCTTTGTAAATTCGTAATCACTATAACAAGACTTGAACTGTAGTTCTAATACTCCCTTGCTTCGCTTTGATGTGATGCCCACCCCCATGATTGTTCCACTGATTCTGCGTCTTTGTAAGCCTAGTCTTTGAGCGGCGCTCTCTTTCAGAATACAGATTTGAGAGCCCTGGTCGATTAATGCTCGCAAAACTATATAACTTCCGTCATTGGATTTCACGCGTAGTAGGGCAGTTGGTAACAAGACATCATCATTTTGATTTGCAGCGTGGTTTACATTTTGTTGACCTAATGATGTCAAAGATGGTCGAGTGTATGACCCAGATGTTGCAACGTGATTATTGCATGCGTCATGTAGTATGGTATGATGAGGTTGATTGCACTCTTTGCACTTCTTTGTGGAATAGCATGATTTACCTTGGTGACTATAAAGGCAATTGCGACACACGAGTAATTTGTCTACCATGCTTAATTTTTGACTTGGAGATAGGTGTTGAAACTGTTGGCAAGCAATTAAAATATGGTTTTGTTTGCAGATTGGGCACACTCGATCAGTATTTATCTTGTTATAATATGTTGAAAATGTTTTATGTTTAATGCTATTTTGAGAGGGCCGATCTTTGTAAATTTGTTTTTGTGATTGTGGGGTGACCCTTTTGTTTAACGGTTCTAACGCTGTAAATTTGACCTCTAGAAATTCCATTAGCTCGTCAAATGAAGGCAGATCTCGCGGGGACTTCCGGGCTTCCATGTACGATGAGTATGTGTCTGGATCCAACTTTTCCGAGATGATGTATACTAATATGGGATCCCAGGTTGTTGTCTCGATGCCTAGATTTTGTATGGCATGGACTGTTCTTCTCCAAACAGACGATGCTGGAATGCCGCTGGGTCGTTAGTGGGTATACCGATCTTCTACCGGGGAGTCCCACATACCCCCTCCATCCCCCGATGGGGGGGAATGCATAATGCATTATTCCCAGCGCTAAAAAAATGGCTTTTGGAGTTGGGAACATGGCTTTAGAGTTGGGAACATGACAACTTCCTCCTTCGTTTGAATTCGGTTAAAAATAGAATAAAAAATCTATAGAATAAAGTTGGTTTGTATTAGGAAGCCGGAGCTTTTGTTACAATTGTAATACGTACCCCCTAGACCACTGAACTAATTCCACCAACCAAGTCAATTGGAGAAAAATAATCCATGATGCCTGCGGTAAAAACCTGTCGTGTAGTAGCCCTGTAACTCGTGTACCGACTCGCGTGTTGAGCGTAAGTTATTGTTGGAAACTGCGACACAGCATAAAGTGACTTGGTGTTTACAGGCTTCGCCCGGTATAGGTAAGGCAAAGTTATTGAGAGAGCCGTTTAGTGCAACTTCGTATTTTATTACTTTTACTGTTCCCGGATATTCTCGGCTTAAAGGTTTTGCGTAGATTTTAGCATTACATGGTTTTGCTTATGCACGCAAGATTACCCTGCGTTTGTATTTGTATATCTATAAATTATACCTAAGTATAATTAGGCCTAGCTCACTCCGCTATTTAGGTGCAAAGCTACAGGCACATCAGCATATCCGTCCAAACGGGACTATTCTACGGTGCGTGCCGCGTCAATAGAGATCAGAGCTATGCGTGGCTATGCGATAGAATGAGAGACTTCTTGAAGGTGAATATAAATACTAGGTACTGCGATAGTCACGGCCCGTCATTACAGTTCTAATGTGGCTGCACTCCGGTCGTCACTCTGAGACGTTAATTTCTTTTGTCTCGATTTTTTTTTTGATTATACTTGCTACAGTGCCCTTCATGCCTAAACACAGTAGTATTTGCACACTACTGCTTCAAGTCATTTAATCATCTTATACTGCGATGGTACCCACAAAGTCGGAATCTTTCGGAAGTTACCTATCACCTGATGAACCTTTAATTTGTGATACTAGAGACAATATAAATATATATATCTATATATATATATATATTTATGTTTTGTGTTGAGTAAGAGAAAAATATTATACTGATCTCATTTTACCTTCATAATTGCGGGATAAGAGCAGAATATCAACCCCAGTGACGCTAAAAGGTATACAGCCTTAGTAAACAAAACATTTGACTCAAAAGGGCCCAGCATAAAGCACCAGCTACTATCAATAAAACAAACAACACTACTATCTTTTCCATACAAACCTCCTAAACGACAAATGCGACGGACCGGCAGTCACGTCATATAGTCCACTAAACTGTAAAATCCGTAACACCCTTACACCTACGAGCTTTGAGGGCCAATAAAACCCTTTTACGAGTTCTTCACAAAAGCGAAATGGTTTCGAAGATAAAATTTACGGCCGTCTATGGATGTAGGCGGATTCATCGATGGCTAACGTCTATCTATCAGTATGGACTGAGGTTTTATGGCGGCGTTTTAAATCTGGAATTGTTTGGGTGCGGTTTAAGTGGTACGTTGAAGCAGTGATGGCCCAGTGGTATAAATGCAGACTGCCACGTTAGGGGTTGTTGTTTGAAACATGCTCAAATATATCGGCATCCCAACTTCAACCGGGATTATGGGTGAAACATACCACCGGCATAGAAAACTGTTTAAACATCAGAGACTCCAATATTGTGCGCCTATGGTCGTGAGACTGATACAGTTGGTGTGGTGTGTCATCAACCCTATTTTACCAATAACAGTTACAGTGACAGTAAGATAAGTGACAGTTCTGAAGGTGACTTGACAAATGTAGCTGAGCCGAGGCGGGCAGCGCCGTCGCTACGTCGGTTACGCGCTGAAACTCGTGCTTGTCGCTTCGCGCAATTGACTCCCAGACGAAAGAATTCAAAACAGTCCGAAACTGGTCGGAATATTTTCGGTAAATATAACGCGGGTCCAAGCCAGTTCCTAATAAGTTAATAAGCTCAAATATGTCACCGCGGGTTTGGGCAACATGATGGCAACTTTTACTCTCGAAAAGAAAATCTGTCACCAAGCACCTAAAGTCGTTTACCGGCAGCAGTTCTTTTCGGTCAGTTTATTCTAGGTTAAGTTTGTTTAACACTCTTGACCTCTAAATTGAATACGTTGATAAGTAAGGTCGAGATTAAGACTATCCTATCGACTATATAGAAAAAGTCACACATAACGGATCCTACGCTGAAGTTAAGAGAATTTTACTGCTGATAGGTAAGCCTTTGATTACAATCTCACCTGATGGTAAGTGATGATGTGGTCGAAGGTGTTAACAGGCTTAACCTAGAATATAAATAATATTTTTTCAATCCAAGTTCTTCAAAAAATTTTACTTAACCTTAGTCAAATCTGGTTAAAATAAGAAGAAGTAACTGATTTAGACTTTAAACCCTAGAGTTTCGTTCAACAACGAGAATAAAAATATTACGCAGGCTTCGCAAGTTCAGCGCCTCCATTTTCTCTTTGGACAAAACATTTTAAACATTTTTTTTTATTGCTCATAGGTAAGACTTTGACCACATTCTCACCTGATGGTAAGTGATGGTGTTGTCGAGAGTGTTAACAGGCTTAACCTAGAATTACTGGCTCTCAAGGACAGCTGCCGGAACACACCGTTAGGTGCTTGGCGACGGATTTTCTACTTGACTAGCTAGCCAGGCGGGCATTCGCAAAATACCCTTCCACCATGCAAAGATGAAAAAGTAAAGGTGGTAAAACGAAATACCATACATTAACCTAATTTTAAAGTGTTCTATTTTTAGCGCCGGTTTCGTTTCTGGGTGAAGGGTTTGGAATAATAATATCTTCGACCATATTATATATCATATCATATATCAATAATAGTTTGACATGTTTTGTTTTGATAATTAATTTAATAAATCTATGGTGCAGAAATATCACGTTTCTTTAATACTTTAGTTTTAGAGATAAAATAAAATAGTCTACACCTTTGAAGGGAGGGCCCTTCTTATAACAAGGTCATGTCCTTCAAAAAATAAGAGTAATTAATTCGATTTTTTTTCATTATTGTAACGCGATTGCGTGAATTCAGAATTATAATGATTCTATTTTTGTTTGGTAGGTCATAATTCAGAAGTGGATAATCATAATAGATTATCGTAATTTGGTTTTTAAATCAAAATAACTGGTAAAAATACCTGTCATCCAAGTAAATAAAACCAAATCACGTTTCAAACTTTTCAGTAACAGATATACTCGTAAATAGTTTATTATTATTTATTATTATTAATCAATTTTAATTATATTAAGTACACGTAAGTATGTAAAAAAATCAGGTTTGTAACTTATTCCGCTTACAAGATATAAAGCCGCGAAATGCGAACAGTCAGAAAGCAGTGACAAGAGCGCCAGTTTATCCCTTAGGTATGGAACCCTAGAAACAATGCACATTTAAGTCGTAGGCAGGTCAACATAAAGTACCCAAGTACCTAAAATAAGAGGGATAAATGAAGGAAACGAACGAAGGACTTTGGACTCGAAACTTTTCTAATTTCCGCCTTACATGTACACCGTATTGATAGGACAGGGAGTTTTCATTACTTAGTTTTAACGAAGAGAATTGAGTCTCCAGCAATAATGTAACTTTATTTTGAAGCGCTCGTAGCGAAGTTTACTTAGTCGTTCTTAACCAATCAGTCCGCGTCCGCTGCGGTCATGACTTGGATGGGTGACCAGTTGCATTTACTACTGAGCGCTTCGTGCCTCGGACGGCACGGTTAAGCCGTCGGTCCCGGTTGTTGTCTTATCGCATGGTGTTGTTATAGCATGGTGGTTATAATGACACTCATTATGCACAACACTGAAGTAGAAATCTTTCGCCAAGCAACTAACGCCGTTTTTCGGCAGCTGTTCTTGATAGCCAGTAATTATATATTAACCTTAAAAACAGATTCGACCACATCATCACTTACCATTTAGTGAGAAAATGGTCAAAGGTTCCAACAAATGGAGAGAAACTTTAAAGCGTAAGGTACGCTGGCGTAAACTTTTCAGCCTATTTCTTCTAGACAGTTTGTTGTAATATTATGTTCCACATAAGTGTAAAGCTAATAAATAGGTATACCATAAGTAGGCAAATGAAAACGAAATTACATAAAATTGAAAAAAAATAGTAATTAATTATTTTGATACATTAAAATTCAATTTGTTTTAGGGTTCCGTACCCAAACGGTAATAACGGGACCCTATCACTAAGACTTCACTGTCCGTCCATCCGTCCGTCCGTACGTCCGTCCGTCAGTCACCAGGCTGTATCTCAAGTTTTCAGTATCGATCTTAAAAATATCTAGTAATTTCTAACAATAAAAGTCACAAACACACACACTTATACTTATATATTCCTGGATGTAACTGAAGCACATCAAAACAACCACGTTTCATCAATACCTTATCCTCAATCTTGTATCTATTTATCTCATTTTATTTCAGATTGGCCCTTTGACCACTACCTCATATGATGAGCTGAGGGTGTAGTAGCTAACCAAGTCAGGATTTGCGAAATGCCCTAAGCTCAAGCAACATACCAACAGCCTAGCAAGGACGAGACACGTACGAGTATCTCCTCCGGCAGAGGATAAAAATATATTTATGTGTCCACCTTGCATGGCGCGGCGTTTAATGAATCAAAACCCTTTTCTCCGCCATTGGCATTATTAACATAAAAATAAATAAAACCACCTAGAATTTATCAATAACATACATTTTTATAATATGGGATATCTTTTTTGCTTAATATAGATGCAGTACGTCACTAGTCGCGAGCTGCACTTCGCCTTTCACCCTAAGACAAAAAGTTGCTAACTCTCATGTGCCTGTATAAATTTCACAGGCACTCAAACTCATTAAATTGGAACATAGTAATGTGAACATCGCTGCTCAGCAGTAGAAATATGGATGGTGGCAATAATTCCTCGGAAGAACTTGCACGAAGAGTTCTTCTGCTACAGAATATAAATACGGACAAATGAATGACTTCGAAGCCACCCGCCACGAGGAGTTCGACAAAAAGCGTGATGAACTCAAGGCCCGACCACCAGCGACCATCACCTACAACTACATTAGCAGGTTAATAACATGCCCCAAGTGCGCTCGTACCTTCTCCAACAAAATCGGGTACTCGCCACCAAAGAGCGCACCAAAGGATTGAACAACAGAACCTAGTCTTAAAAACGTAAATTAATCATGCCTATCCAGAAGTAACAGTCGCTGTGGCCGAAATCGGTCTGGACTACATCATCATCATCACACGGACAAACTTTTCCAGAATCGTGGTTACCGGAAATTTTGCCTCGTTTACATTAATTGCTAGCATTCACAAACAATTTATAAGGCTTCATCGTATCAATTACTCGCAAAATAGGTATCTGTAGTCCAATTATGTAATTTTTTACCAACAAAACCGGATTGCAATCATCAGAAATATGGCGGTTTTGCGATTAGGTTTTATGGTTTTACTGATTAAGCTGTTAGTAACTACATATTAGACTTCAGTTAATATTACAGTTAATGTTTATCTGGTGTCGTGGCGCACGTCACCAATGAAGGTTTAAGTGCGCCTTTATTTCTTCCTTATGCGTGTTCTTGACTGTCTACTGGGAAGGGTAAATTAAAGTATTACATTTCGGTGATCAACATTGATTATTGTTCGTCAGAATTACACAAATTTAGGTAAATAAAATGTTACACTAATGAAGTGGGCTGAAGTATGGATGCTCGGTACAAACGCGGAAGGGCAACTGAGCGCACGAGGCTACTTTGTAAATATCATCAACTCGCGCTCACGTAGCATGTGCCCCTACAAACAGGTTTAGTAAGTAAGAAATGGGATTATGTAATCGCAAAATCATAATATTTCTATGATATAAGTCGGGTTTTGTTAGTAATATATTACGTAATAAGTGGCCAGCAAGAAGTGCGATAATGTAATTTTTACACGACTGCCTAAAAAAAGAGTGTTATGTTTTTAGGGTTCATGTATTATATGTTTGTGAGTTTAATGGATAGATTCAGGCGTTACTTTGCGGAAATCCATATTTAATAATAACAAATACTTTTAAAAGTATCCTAAAAAATATTAAATAATATTTTAATAAAACACTTAAAAAAGCATAAAATTATATATCTAGTGACAATTCCGCCTAATTTTCCTGTTATCTACGTGACGTCACAAACATCACGCAGCCTAACCAGAAGAATACCCGACTAGTTTCGCTTCTAAACGAAGCATCTTCAGGAGGTCTTGACTTACCGAGCGCACGATCGAGACTCGAAGTGTTTTATTTAAATATTATTTAATATTTTTAGGATACTTTTAAAAGTATTTGTTATTATTAAATATGGATTTCCGCAAAGGAACGCCTGAATCTATCCATTAGACTATGTTATATACAATATTTCAAGTAATATAACTTGCTCTTATATACCTTCCTTTTCTTATTTTTTTTCCTTAACTAAACACTCCTAACTATAGCGCACGATCGAGACTGAATGTCTCGATCGTGCGATGCTGAAGATGCTTCGTTTAGAAGCGAAACTAGTCGGGTATTCTTCCGGTTAGGCTGCGTGATGTTTGTGACGTCACGTAGATAACAGGAAAATTAGGCGGAATTGTCACTAGATATATAATTTTATGCTTTTTTAAGTGTTTTATTAAAATATTATTTAATATTTTTTAGGATACTTTTAAAAGTATTTGTTATTATTGTTTGTGAGTTTCTTTATTCCACTTCTTAACGGCTTAATCGATTTTGATGTATGAGATATCGTTAGATTTGTCTTGATATCGCAAGTGACACTAGGTACATAAATAAATTAAATAACAAACTGGCAGATTTCAGACGCCATATTATGGGATAAAAAAAAAATATTTCCAATCCCACCGAGTATGGTATCAAAATGAAGGGCTTTAATAAATCGCGGCGTTTTGTTGAGTTTTTACTGACAATAACTGTTAGTACCTGTTAGCACCGTTACCGCAAATGATTTCAATCAGATTTGTTTTTGTTATAAATAACATAACTGGCCAGCATTATAGTTCGCTTAAATATTATTACGCTTAGGGCCTGTTTCAGAATGTTCGAGTAAGTTCCGATTTTATTACCCAGAACATATTTACTAAACAAAACACTATCTTTGCGTTTCACAGTCATCAATTTAGCCTATCCATCAGTTAAAGATTGAAACGCGCTGCATGTTTACTGTCATTTTTATCATTCAGTTATTTTATGTATTGCATAGCAACATGAAACATTGTTAGAGCAATCTGATACGGGCCCTTAATATATTATAATTAACTTATAATATATAATACCACACCCCCGCAACAAGGACAACTTCTCAGCATCTTATGCGTATGTCAGACGGAGACTATTTCTTCCAAGTTATAATGAGTCCATGCTCTGAGAAGGAGACATGCGACTATTTCTACAGAAACGCCTAAAGGAGATAAAGTTTTACTCTAATCTGTTGCCGTGCTATGACAGGTAGAGGAGACAGACAATTTAGCGTCTTAAAAGTGGATATTCACTAAGGAATATATCATTGACCTGAATACGTCTTTAAAATTGCTTTCATAGGGATGAAATTAAAAAAAAAAACTATAACAAAATCGGGGGTTACAGTTTAGTGTTGCAGCTACATATCTAGCATTCACAAATTAGGGTATAAGAGGACCCCCTCTTACATACTTACTAAATTATAATTATTACAATATTTGTTTAAATTACATAGGTAAGAAGCGATAGCTTGGCAGAGGCGGAATTGTCCATTTTGTCGAATTTCACGGGTTTGTTTGTCCTGTGCTTGAGCTTATCAATAAGGCTGCTGGTCGTACTAACTCTTGAAACCAAATAATATTATTATCTAATAAAAATTTCCAGCCGTCATCGGTACGAAACACAATGCTTTTCGTTCCTACAAAAATAAAAGGATTTTGAGATACCGAGGACCCGTTCAGCGGCAAATTGTTAGTCTAGAAAGCTTACTAAAATAAGTAATAACATAACTACCAAGTCTAGCCTTAAACCACTCCAGCTATATTATGCTTATAATACTAACATCTGGCAATTATTTCATACAAATGTATGTTTATACTTAGCCCGATGTAAC
The DNA here is from genome assembly GCA_963854805.1 of Plagodis dolabraria. NCBI lineage: Eukaryota > Metazoa > Arthropoda > Insecta > Lepidoptera > Geometridae > Plagodis > Plagodis dolabraria. The sequence continues at coordinate 5,305,311 of OY978459.1, read as the reverse complement.
GTTTTACTCACAGTGTACCTAATTACTACGGTAACCAAGATAGCAGTTTTTTTTTGTTAGAACTGCTTGCTATAAAAAAATAATTTGGGCAGCACATTGTTCATTTCACGACAGTGACCCGCGGGCTTTTTATAAAAATCATTACAGAGCTGATCAAAACCTAAATACATAGCTAACCGCTTAAATTAAAGCTGTTTTTTTACATTTGATAATTTGATAATCATTTTTCATTCTAGGACTAGGCTAGTAGGCAGGCATATCATTTTTATCCGTATTAGCCCATCACTTTGCTACTCTGCTGATTCACGGGCTATCTTCTCCGAGAAGGAGATTATTAGATTTATTATTAAACATGCAGTGTGATATTCTACAACCCGGTCCTATTGGCTGCGACGATAGGCATGTAGCCATCTGCCACCTAAGACTTCCATTCTAAGACAATATACTTACCGGGACTCACGTCTTATCGTGCCCTCTGAAGTACAGAAGCGCTTAGTAGCGTACACCACAAGAGGTCACCCATCCAAGTACCTAGTAACCGCAAAGAACAAAACGACATTTAGTAAATTGAAAAAAAAAAAATATTTAATGTAAGCTTATTAAATTAATGCAAAAACTACAATATTAGAACACTGCAAAAACAAATTGAAAAGTTCGTTATTAATCTTTCGCATTTGCCAAACTTAAAATTAGCGACGGAAACTTTGTCGTGTAGTGATTCTTCTGTTGAAGAAAGAAGAATAAGGAAACTGTCTGTTGGATTTGTTTTTTGGATTACAATTCGTTTGTGAAAATACATACCTGGTCGGAACGTGGTTCAAAACTTTTTTAAATGAGATATAAAGTACGTCATTTGTGTAGTCTACCTAAACATCCGGGAGGGGAAATTGTATGGAAATCCATTTCTAGCCTAAATGGTGTAAATGGTATATACAAATTCTCTAAAATTAGTTTTTTAAAATATTCTCGAAATCATGGTAGTTCTTGTATGTTCACTATAAAATCCAAATTGTTATAACGCTAGAGAATTAAATCTAAATTTGCATAACGCTTGCGAATAAAATGATGATAGTTTTTATTCAGTCCACATTATGTGAATGACAGACCTTTTACCGTTTAATTCTGTCTATTATTGTGAATATGTTTTACGTAAGTTAAGAAATCATTTAACTTGGTGTTCTCGGTGCAAAATTATCTAGAATTGTATAGAATAATCATATTTTTATAATAAGTGCTACCCGAATGTGGATTTTAGTGTGATTGTATAAAACTACTATAGTTTAGAGAGTTAAAAATTTGGAAAGTTTGTGTAGATTTGACACAAATTTATATTGTTAATCATTATTATCCATCTTTTATTGAGGATCTGTTTTTTTTTATTTTTTTTGAATTTCTGTATCTATAATTTTTGTATGTCATCTATTTTCATTACAGTTAAGGTCTATTGTATCAACACAAAGCTGGTAATGGATAGTAACTTCTTACTAATTCTTTGTTTTGTTTGTCTTAGACAAAAAATAGTTTTCATTTACAAAGAAAATAAACAAGGCAAAGAATAAACTAGTGAACTTAGCACATGCGCGGTATGCTTTCTATGTTTCATAAGAATAACATAATTTCACTAAAAATTTGTCTTACATTTTCCTCGTAGGTAGCATAAAATCATTCGGTAGAAAGTGTGATTCCCAACACTGGTGTATTATGGCCTCAAACTACAACCTCGACGGTAATCAGTTGCTTTCTTCCCTCGGCGAATAATGTACTATTACACAACAACAAAACTCTGTCCTCTGTCTGACCGACGATGTTAGTTTAACGTTATCCTATAATACGAGTAATATAGTATGAAATAAACTGACCCGCGTAACTGAGTTTGTCAATACTGTGAGGTAATAGTGAGTAAAGTGGCGATTACGCCCGAATCTTATTGCACAGAATAACGAGAAAAATGTTTTAGGTAGGTACTCAATACGAAGCATACACATGGGGGTGCTATCAACATTTATATGCTATAACTTATTTTCGTATTTCTTTGTCCAGCGCAATTGCAACAATTTTCCATGACGTAAGTTTGACAGTTTTTTTTTTTTTTTTAGGGAGGACATAGATGCTGGCTACCGCCTGTGCGGTCGTCCAGCTCCACCGGGTTTTGGGCGAGGGCCTGGCCCTACAATAGCCCGGGAGGGAGAAGTGCCGAAGGCACTGCCGAAGGCACTTCTCCCGAGACGGGCGTAGAAGGCGAAAAGCGCTTTCTACCTCCGTCTCCTGCGGACGCCGAAAACGTACCGCTATTATAGGAGGGGTTGACAGCGAGCTCAAGGGCACCACTGTGGTTCGGACCTCGGCTTGTCTCGCTGTCGAGAGACATGGGGGGGATCGGAGCAAAATGCCTCTGTGCAACTGCAGTGTTGCACAATTGGGCCCTACTGAATAATACTCTTTGACTATTTGGAGAGCAATTTATCGTGACCTTGTTTTTGCCTCGAGCTCGCCGGCGAGCTCGGTGTTTGATTGTGTGACCTCTGATTACCTCACACCTGGGGATTTTACCTCGACGACTTGCGGATAACGCTAAAGCTGCCAACGTAATGGCTGCGATGGGGTCATCCGGGTCGTCTAATACCTGCCGTGGTCGGCGACGGGGGGGTTTGAAAAATGGGATAGAAGAGGCAGTCGAGTAGTTCGATGCCTGGACAACCAATGGGTTCGGGTGGTGGGGCGCTCGATCAAAGTATCGGCGGGCGCAGTCCTTATTGAACTGCGCTAGAGAGGGAAGGTTTAAGTCGCAATGCAACTCGGTGTTCCGGATATACCACGGAGCGCCGGTTGCACTACGAAGAAAACGGTTTCGAATGACTTGAAGCTTATGGAGATGGGCCTCACTAGCATGACTAAACACTACTGATGCGTAAGTCATGATGGGGCGGATGCAGGCAGTGTAAAGTGTCTTCTTATTTCTAAGAGACATTTTACTCTCTTTGCGAATCAGGGGACCAAGGCGACCCATTACAAAGGCCGCTCTGTTACGGACGGTTGTTATATGATCGCTAAAGGTGAGATTCCGATCAAGGGTGACTCCGAGATATTTTGTTTTACTAACCCAGGGAATGGGTTGGTCGAACAAAGTTAAAGGTTGCGGGTAACGGGGGCGGCCCTTCTCAGTAAAGTACATAGCTGCACTTTTAACTGGGTTGACCGCGATGCGCCATTTACGGAACCAGTCACCGATCTCGGTGATGGCCCGTTGGAGGGCGGGAATGGACTTTCTACTGATATGCCACCCAGTGGTATAAATAGCGGTATCATCCGCGTATTGGGCTAATAGGACGTTAGGCTGAGAGCGTGGGATGTCGCTGGTATACAGCGCGAAAAGAATGGGTGATAGCACGGAGCCCTGAGGGACTCCGGCTCTGACTGGGTGGGGGGAGGAGAGGGTGCCTTCCACGCGATAGCGAAAGCTTCTGGCTTTAAGGCAGTCTTGTAGGATGAGCACAAGACGTTCTGGCACGCCAAATTGGTATAGCTTGTAAATCAAGCCATTGTGCCAGACTTTGTCAAAAGCTTTCGCTACGTCGAGGAAGACTGCTAGCGTTGTCTGGGGTTTGGAGTACTTGTTAAAGCCCTCAATGATGTGCTCCGTGAGGCGGTGCACCTGTTGGACGCATGAGTGTCCGGGCCTGAAGCCAAACTGCTCATCTGGGATAAGGTGGTGTTCCTTAGCATGGGACTGGAGACGGTTTGCAAGTAACCGCTCGTAAAGTTTGCCTAAGGCACTGAGGAGGCTGATGGGGCGGTAACTGGTGGGGTCAGATGAGCTTTTGCCTGGTTTGTGAATGCCAATGACATTTGCACATTTCCAGGTGTCTGGGAATAAGCAGTGGCTCATAGCAGCATTGAAGATGCTGACTAGGAGATGGATGAGAGGAGGAGAGAGGGTTTTAAGAACCCTGTTGGAGATGCCATCGGCACCGGGGGATTTGCGCGGTCGGAGGGCCTTGATCAGTCTCGCCACCTCAGCGTAAGTCGCTAAGGTGATTGGTGGGAGTTCAGAGGTGACCACAGAGCTTTTACGTTCGACTTCAGCATCCACCGAATCGAGGTGAGCTTGGTCAACGTGATCTACGTTAGGGGAACACTGAGCCTCTAGGCTATCAGCTAGGCACTCAGCTTTGTCTTCGTCAAAGAACGCTGGGACTAGTGGGACTGGTCTGTATAAGGGAGGCATGTCGTTATGGTTACTACCTTTCATACCTCGCGCCAAGTCCCAATAAGCCTGGTGGCTAGGCACGAGGTTTGAAAGTTTGTCACCCCATTGTTGATCACGCAACTCAGACATGCGACTTTGAACCATGCGTTCAAAGTGGCGTTTCTTAGTTTTGTTCTCTTTACTGGGGTAAGAGTCGTAATGTCGGGTCACTGCTTTACTTTCCGTCACTAATCGTCTCACATCCGCTGGAATGACAAGGCACCGGTCGTCCGGCACCATGACCTCCTTTGCGGATGCACCTACTACGGTGGAGAGGTGATTAGTGAACGAATCGATCGCAAGGGTTACGTCATCTTTAGTCAGGATGTCGTCAGGGATCTTGTCAAGGTCCGGTGAACTGATAGCCTTTAGGGCAACGCCTAATTGCTTCCAGTTCACTATCGTCTTAGTGGGGCGGGGGAGGTCTGTTGTTGGGTCGGGACCTAGTCGCAGTATAATGGGTCGGTGGTCAGAGTGAAGCTCGTGAACCACTTCTATGGAGCGTAATTGGAGTGTTACGCCTCTGAGTAGTGCCATGTCAAGCAAGTCAGGTCGAAAGTCTTCCGTGTGAGGGTAGTGAGTGGGCTCAGTGGGCGCAATTATGTCAAAATTAAGTTCTGCGACTAGTTTTTCAAGTGCAATGCCTCTGGGATTGTTGACGTTACAATTCCATAGGATGTGCTTACTATTGAAGTCGCCAATCAGAAGGACGGCGCTTCCTAATGAGAACAATGCTTCTAAGTCAGCTCGGACGATCGGCTTTTGACAAGCTTGGTAACAGGACGCTATGACTATAGGTTGATGACCAGTCATAGCTAGAAGGCAACAAGATGCTTCCATATTAACAAGAGTCAGGGTAGGTAAGGGGATGCAGTGCAGGGACCTTTTGTAATAGATAAGAGTGCCTCCCCCACGGGAGTTCACTCTATCATCACGTACCGTTCTGTAATTGGCAAACCTAGGGTTCGCCTTCCCCGGTTTTAGAAGGGTTTCCTGCACGCATATAATGTCGATAAGGTGGGTGCAACAAAAGTCGTGGACAAGGTCACGTTGTCTAAAGAAACCGTTAGCGTTGAATGACGCTAACGAAACTGAGCGCGGTTTCGTGCGTGCGGTTGTACTACCCATAGTGGTTGTACTGGGGAGGGGCCTGGGGAACGAAGCGCTTTAGGGCGCTTAGTAAGTTCGCGTGTTCCAATGTGTATTGGATCACGTCCGCTGGGGATTGAGCGTATTGCATCTTGTGGAATAGCTCTTGTACCTCATTGATGTCAACCGACATAGCCAGATCGCTGACTAGGTTGATTGCCTCTTGAAGAGGGGCAGCCATCAATGGCATAGGGGGAGCTTGTGGCCGGGAAGCGGCGCGGGGAGGGGCGCGAACGGTGTTGGCAGCGGGTGCCGGGAGCGCTGGGCGAGCCGGGGCCGGTGCGCGGGCAGGGGCCGCGGCGCGGGCGGGTGCGGGTGCGGGCGCGGGCGCGGGCGCGCGGGCCGGGGCGCGGGTGGTAGCGATGGTCTTAACCATACTGGGTGGTTTAGACCATGCGTTACGGGCTGGGAGCGGCGCGGGTATTACCTGTGAGGCAGGTACTACCGTTAGTTTAGGGCTGACCCGTTGGTAACGGTCATAAGAGGGGCGGGTCGGCCTATGCCTTGCCACCCTGTGGTTCACTCGTGGTGCTTTAGGGCACCCACGGTAATTCGCGGTATGCCCTTGAGCACCGCACAGAACACAACTGGGTGGGTCCGGCGAATCCCAGGTGCGAGTGCACGCTGCTGTCGCGTGATCGCCTAGGCACTTAACGCACCTAGCGCGAGCGAAGCAGAAACGGGAGGCGTGCCCGTATAGTTGGCAGTTATGGCACTGCGAGGGACTTCCATTTTTGTATGGGGCTTGGACATCGAGTCCTGAGAGGCCACAGACCTTTTTTAAATTAAAAATGGCCTTGCCCTCTGGTGTACGGTCTAGTACTACAAGTACTAGGTCATATGGACTGCGGTCCTTCCCGCTGTACATGCGGTGAACCGCATGCACAGGGAAGTCTTGTGCTTTAAGGTCGTCACATACCGCATCGGTATGTATCTCCTTAGGCACACCGCGAATCACAACGCGAAGGACTTTCTCCTCTTCGAGCGCATAAGTATGAAAACTTATGCTCTCTTTACGGAGGAGCTTTGTTAGCGCTCTGTGGTCGCTACTGGTGGGCACTTGGACTTTAATGCCCTGCTGCGTGGAGCGGGCATTAGTGTAATGGATCCCGTGATCCGAAACTAAACGGGACAGCATGTCCCATTTGGTTTTGTCCTGAATGAACAGGGGCGGAGGCGGTTTTTCGCGGCGCGCGCTCGCGTCCTGAGGGGACGCGGCAGTGGTGGCCGGAGCGGAGGGAGGAGACGCGGGGCGCGGGGCGGGGGTCGGCTTCTTGCCGGAGGCGGGGGCCTTAGCGGGTGCCTTGGCGGGAGGGGCGGAAGTTACGCAACTAGCGGCTTTAGGAGCACGCTTGCGTTTTCTATCTACGACGGTATAGCCGTCGTTATCTGAGTCCGAGTCGGTGCGTAAGGCTTTTTTTTTTTTTTTAGGGAGGACATAGATGCTGGCTACCGCCTGTGCGGTCGTCCAGCTCCACCGGGTTTTGGGCGAGGGCCTGGCCCTACAATAGCCCGGGAGGGAGAAGTGCCGAAGGCACTTCTCCCGAGACGGGCGTAGAAGGCGAAAAGCGCTTTCTACCTCCGTCTCCTGCGGACGCCGAAAACGTACCGCTATTATAGGAGGGGTTGACAGCGAGCTCAAGGGCACCACTGTGGTTCGGACCTCGGCTTGTCTCGCTGTCGAGAGACATGGGGGGGATCGGAGCAAAATGCCTCTGTGCAACTGCAGTGTTGCACAATTGGGCCCTACTGAATAATACTCTTTGACTATTTGGAGAGCAATTTATCGTGACCTTGTTTTTGCCTCGAGCTCGCCGGCGAGCTCGGTGTTTGATTGTGTGACCTCTGATTACCTCACACCTGGGGATTTTACCTCGACGACTTGCGGATAACGCTAAAGCTGCCAACGTAATGGCTGCGATGGGGTCATCCGGGTCGTCTAATACCTGCCGTGGTCGGCGACGGGGGGGTTTGAAAAATGGGATAGGAGAGGCAGTCGAGTAGTTCGATGCCTGGACAACCAATGGGTTCGGGTGGTGGGGCGCTCGATCAAAGTATCGGCGGGCGCAGTCCTTATTGAACTGCGCTAGAGAGGGAAGGTTTAAGTCGCAATGCAACTCGGTGTTCCGGATATACCACGGAGCGCCGGTTGCACTACGAAGAAAACGGTTTCGAATGACTTGAAGCTTATGGAGATGGGCCTCACTAGCATGACTAAACACTACTGATGCGTAAGTCATGATGGGGCGGATGCAGGCAGTGTAAAGTGTCTTCTTATTTCTAAGAGACATTTTACTCTCTTTGCGAATCAGGGGACCAAGGCGACCCATTACAAAGGCCGCTCTGTTACGGACGGTTGTTATATGATCGCTAAAGGTGAGATTCCGATCAAGGGTGACTCCGAGATATTTCGTTTTACTAACCCAGGGGATGGGTTGGTCGAACAAAGTTATAGGTTGCGGGTAACGGGGGCGGCCCTTCTCAGTAAAGTACATAGCTGCACTTTTAACTGGGTTGACCGCGATGCGCCATTTACGGAACCAGTCACCGATCTCGGTGATGGCCCGTTGGAGGGCGGGAATGGACTTTCTACTGATATGCCACCCAGTGGTATAAATAGCGGTGTCATCCGCGTATTGGGCTAATAGGACGTTAGGCTGAGAGCGTGGGATGTCGCTGGTATACAGCGCGAAAAGAATGGGTGATAGCACGGAGCCCTGAGGGACTCCGGCTCTGACTGGGTGGGGGGAGGAGAGGGTGCCTTCCACGCGATAGCGAAAGCTTCTGGCTTTAAGGAAGTCTTGTAGGATGAGCACAAGACGTTCTGGCACGCCAAATTGGTATAGCTTGTAAATCAAGCCATTGTGCCAGACTTTGTCAAAAGCTTTCGCTACGTCGAGGAAGACTGCTAGCGTTGTCTGGGGTTTGGGGTACTTGTTAAAGCCCTCAATGATGTGCTCCGTGAGGCGGTGCACCTGTTGGACGCATGAGTGTCCGGGCCTGAAGCCAAACTGCTCATCTGGGATAAGGTGGTGTTCCTTAGCATGGGACTGGAGACGGTTTGCAAGTAACCGCTCGTAAAGTTTGCCTAAGGCACTGAGGAGGCTGATGGGGCGGTAACTGGTGGGGTCAGATGAGCTTTTGCCTGGTTTGTGAATGCCAATGACATTTGCACATTTCCAGGTGTCTGGGAATAAGCAGTGGCTCATAGCAGCATTGAAGATGCTGACTAGGAGATGGATGAGAGGAGGAGAGAGGGTTTTAAGAACCCTGTTGGAGATGCCATCGGCACCGGGGGATTTGCGCGGTCGGAGGGCCTTGATCAGTCTCGCCACCTCAGTGTAAGTCGCTAAGGTGATTGGTGGGAGTTCAGAGGTGACCACAGAGCTTTTACGTTCGACTTCAGCATCCACCGAATCGAGGTGAGCTTGGTCAACGTGATCTACGTTAGGGGAACACTGAGCCTCTAGGCTATCAGCTAGGCACTCAGCTTTGTCTTCGTCAAAGAACGCTGGGACTAGTGGGACTGGTCTGTATAAGGGAGGCATGTCGTTGTAGTTACTTCCTTTCATACCTCGCGCCAAGTCCCAATAAGCCTGGTGGCTTGGCACGAGGTTTGAAAGTTTGTCACCCCATTGTTGATCACGCAACTCAGACATGCGACTTTGAACCATGCGTTCAAAGTGGCGTTTCTTAGTTTTGTTCTCTTTACTGGGGTAAGAGTCGTAATGTCGGGTCACTGCTTTACTTTCCGTCACTAATCGTCTCACATCCGCTGGAATGACAAGGCGCTGGTCGTCCGGCACCATGACCTCCTTTGCGGATGCACCTACTACGGTGGAGAGGTGATTAGTGAACGAATCGATCGCAAGGGTTACGTCATCTTTAGTCAGGATGTCGTCAGGGATCTTGTCAAGGTCCGGTGAACTGATAGCCTTTAGGGCAACGCCTAATTGCTTCCAGTTCACTATCGTCTTAGTGGGGCGGGGGAGGTCTGTTGTTGGGTCGGGACCTAGTCGCAGTATAATGGGTCGGTGATCAGAGTGAAGCTCGTGAACCACTTCTATGGAGCGTAACTGGAGTGTTACGCCTCTGAGTAGTGCCATGTCAAGCAAGTCAGGTCGAAAGTCTTCCGTGTGAGGGTAGTGAGTGGGCTCAGTGGGCGCAATTATGTCAAAATTAAGTTCTGCGACTAGTTTTTCAAGTGCAATGCCTCTGGGATTGTTGACGTTACAATTCCATAGGATGTGCTTACTATTGAAGTCGCCAATCAGAAGGACGGCGCTTCCTAATGAGAACAATGCTTCTAAGTCAGCTCGGACGATCGGCTTTTGACAAGCTTGGTAACAGGACGCTATGACTATAGGTTGATGACCAGTCATAGCTAGAAGGCAACAAGATGCTTCCATATTAACAAGAGTCGGGGTAGGTAAGGGGATGCAGTGCAGGGACCTTTTGTAATAGATAAGAGTGCCTCCCCCACGGGAGTTCACTCTATCATCACGTACCGTTCTGTAATTGGCAAACCTAGGGTTCGCCTTCCCCGGTTTTAGAAGGGTTTCCTGCACGCATATAATGTCGATAAGGTGGGTGCAACAAAAGTCGTGGACAAGGTCACGTTGTCTAAAGAAACCGTTAGCGTTGAATGACGCTAACGAAACTGAGCGCGGTTTCGTGCGTGCGGTTGTACTACCCATAGTGGTTGTACTGGGGAGGGGCCTGGGGAACGAAGCGCTTAAGGGCGCTTAGTAAGTTCGCGTGTTCCAATGTGTATTGGATCACGTCCGCTGGGGATTGAGCGTATTGCATCTTGTGGAATAGCTCTTGTACCTCATTGATGTCAACCGACATAGCCAGATCGCTGACTAGGTTGATTGCCTCTTGAAGAGGGGCAGCCATCAATGGCATAGGTGGAGCTTGAGGCCGGGAAGCGGCGCGGGGAGGCGCGCGAATGGTGTTGGCGACGGGTGCCGGGAGCGCGGGGCGAGCCGGGGCCGGTGCGCGGGCAGGGGCCGCGGCGCGGGCGGGTGCGGGTGCGGGCGCGGGTGCGGGCGCGCGGGCCGGGGCGCGGGCGGTAGCGACGGTCTTAACCATACTGGGTGGTTTAGACCATGCGTTACGGGCTGGGAGCGGCGCGGGTATTACCTGTGAGGCAGGTACTACCGTTAGTTTAGGGCTTACCCGTTGGTAACGGTCGTAAGAGGGACGGGTCGGCCTATGCCTTGCCACCCTGTGGTTCACTCGTGGTGCTTTAGGGCAGCCACGGTAATTCGCGGTATGCCCTTGAGCACCGCATAAAACACAGCTGGGTGGGTCCGGCGAATCCCGGGTGCGAGTGCACGCTGCTGTCGCGTGATCGCCTAGGCACTTAACGCACCTAGCGCGAGCGAAGCAGAAACGGGAGGCGTGCCCGTATAGTTGGCAGTTATGGCACTGCGAGGGACTCCCATTCTTGTATGGGGCTTGGACATCGAGTCCTGAGAGGCCACAGACCTTTTTTAAATTAAAAATGGCCTTGCCTTCAGGAGTACGATCTAGTACTACGAGTACTAGATCGTAGGGGCTGCGGTCCTTCCCGCTGTACATGCGGTGAACTGCATGTACGGGGAAGTCTTGTGCCTTCAGGTCGGCACATACCGAATCGGTATGTACCTCCTTGGGCACACCGCGGATGACCACTCGGAGGACTTTCTCCTCTTCGAGCGCATAAGTGTGAAAACTTATGCTCTCGTGGCGGAGGAGTTTAGTTAGCGCTCTGTGGTCGCTAATGGTGGAAACTTGGACTTTAATGCCCTGCTGCGTGGAGCGGGCATTAGTATAGTGGATCCCACGATCCGAAACTAAACGGGACAGCATGTCCCATTTGGTTTTGTCCTGAATGAACAGGGGCGGAGGCGGTTTTTCGCGGCGCGCGCTCGCGTCCTGAGGGGACGCGGCAGTGGTGGCCGGAGCGGAGGGAGGAGACGCGGGGCGCGGGGCGGGGGTCGGCTTCTTGCCGGAGGCGGGGGCCTTAGCGGGTGCCTTGGCGGGAGGGGCGGAAGTTGCGCAACTAGCGGCTTTAGGAGCACGCTTGCGTTTGCGGTCAACGACGGTATAGCCGTCGTTATCGGAGTCCGAGTCAGTGCGTAAGGCGCGACTCGGATCTACTTCCATCTCCGTTTCGGAGTCCGAAGTGGGCTCGACAACGGCGATGGAGGGACGGGTGCTCGCTGGCCTCCCGATCGGTGAGCGCGAGCGAGACCTCTCACGGGGAGGGGCTGCCACCGTGCGTCTATTATCCGGGCCCGGAGCGGGCGAAAGCGGGCTGTCCTCTGAGAAGGACCGGGTCAGAGGAGGGACGTTGGCCTCCGGGATTGAAGTCCCGGAGGGAGCAATAAGAGTGTCCGTGAGGCGGGCACTCGCTTCCTCTTCGAGGAGTTGCATGTGTGCAACATACAGATCGGGGTGGCGGAGGGCGAAGGTCTGAAGGACCTGCACCTCACCGTTAGAGGGACGGGACTGCATCCTGAGGGGAAAACTCAGGACGCCCTATCAAGGGTTTGAATTCCCTCACACACCTTGTGAGCTCACTGTGTGAGAGGGAGTGTGTACCTAGGGTGTGCCCTAGTTGTGTACCCTCTCCGAGCTTTTTTCTCGGCGGAGAGGGGTGCTCCTAAGCGCTACTCCGGGGTTGACTAGGGGCGACCCCAAGGCCAGTAATCCCGGAGCCCAGCTTGCTTCGGCTGACCCGTGAAGCGGGAAAGGCCACGGTGCAAGGTTAAACCAAAACAACAACAGTGGCCGTTGTCACCGTAGGGTGTCACACTGCGACCGCAGCAAATGGCGGATTTGATCGTTCAGACGGGTTTGGCTGACGCTACCCCACGCCTGAACGACGTCGCTTAACAGCACAAAGTGTGTTGTTACGCGACTGTTACTATGTTGTGTCGGGTAGTAAAGTGGTGAAATGCGCACCGAAAAGTGCGGTCAAAACAAGACCACCAGCCCGATATGATGTTGTTCGTCCGAAACAAGGGACTTGGGTAGGTGGTAATGCCTGACGTCTTAGAGCGCCTCTGCGCGACGGCACGGCGAGCTCGTAGCTCGCGTTGCTCGGCGTTCGGCAGCTGCTCAGCTTCTGCACACAAAACAAAAACTTCGTCAGGACTGCGTATTCCAAGGCACTGGTCTGCAACTAGCGTCGGAACGATGACCCGAGTGAGACGGCAATAGTGCGGGGACTATTGCGGTCTCACTGGGAGATACTGGCGGAGCTGTAGACAGGTGTGCACGGCGTGGCGGCACAGGTCGGAATGATCGTCGTCGTCGTCGGTGCGTAAGGCGCGACTCGGATCTACCTCCATCTCCGCTTCGGAGTCCGAAGTGGGCTCGACAACGGCGATGGAGGGACGGGTGCTCGCTGGCCTCCCGATCGGTGAGCGCGAGCGAGACCTCTCACGGGGAGGGGCTGCCACCGTGCGTCTGTTGTCTGGGCCCGGAGCGGGCGAAAGCGGACTGTCCTCTGAGAAGGACCGGGTCAGAGGAGGGACGTTGGCCTCCGGGATTGAAGTCCCGGAGGGAGCAATAAGAGTGTCCGTGAGGCGGGCACTCGCTTCCTCTTCGAGGAGTTGCATATGTGCAACGTATAGATCGGGGTGGCGGAGGGCGAAGGTCTGAAGGACCTGCACCTCACCGTTAGAGGGACGGGACTGCATCCTGAGGGGAATACTCAGGACGCCCTATCAAGGGTTTGAATTCCCTCACACACCTTGTGAGCTCACTGTGTGAGAGGGAGTGTGTACCTAGGGTGTGCCCTAGTTGTGTACCCTCTCCGAGCTTTTTTCTCGGCGGAGAGGGGTGCTCCTAAGCGCTACTCCGGGGTTGACTAGGGGCGACCCCAAGGCCAGTAATCCCGGAGCCCAGCTTGCTTCGGCTGACCCGTGAAGCGGGAAAGGCCACGGTGCAAGGTTAAACCAAAACAACAACAGTGGCCGTTGTCACCGTAGGGTGTCACACTGCGACCGCAGCAAATGGCGGATTTGATCGTTCAGACGGGTTTGGCTGACGCTACCCCACGCCTGAACGACGTCGCTTAACAGCACAAAGTGTGTTGTTACGCGACTGTTACTATGTTGTGTCGGGTAGTAAAGTGGTGAAATGCGCACCGAAAAGTGCGGTCAAAACAAGACCACCAGCCCGATATGATGTTGTTCGTCCGAAACAAGGGACTTGGGTAGGTGGTAATTAATGCCTGACGTCTTAGAGCGCCTCTGCGCGCCGGCACGGCGAGCTCGTAGCTCACGTTGCACGGCGGTCGGTGGCTGCTCAGCTTCTGCACAGAAAACAAAACTTCGTCAGGACTGCGTATTCCAAGGCACTGGTCTGCAACTAGCGTCGGAACGATGACCCGAGTGAGACGGCAATAGTGCGGGGACTATTGCGGTCTCACTGGGAGATACTGGCGGAGCTGTAGACAGGTGTGCACGGCGTGGCGGCACAGGTCGGAATGTCGTCCAGTTTGACAGTAATGCCTGTTTTTTTAATGTAGTTTTTTTTGTACGTCATGCATATTGCCCCATGCTCCGTGTAATTCGCCTCTCCCCGCCCCCCATGCTAGAAGAATGGTGGGCAGCAGCGAGCGAGTGAAAATCGATTGCTTAACCAGTAATTATAACTAAAAAGAGTGAAAAGTATGATATTATTTTTAGAAGTCATACTATAAATAATATCATATTTGATCTCAGTGTTTTGAATCAGCATAGTCGGTTACAATTTTAGTGAAAAAAAAAATTGTTGTAATTTTTAAGTTATATTTTATTTAATTTTTTAAGATATTAACCCTTAAATATCGATACCTAATTCATATCAATTGAAATGTATTGCTATCTTGTGAATATATTCACAGCGATCCTCTTCGGCTACGGTACGTAGTATTATTATAATATGTTCTATGGCTACGGTTTGTGCTATCCTGCTATATATCCTGTAGCTGTGCGCCAGTAGCATCCCAACGTATACTTAAAGCTCAGTTGCGATGTCGGCAAATTAGATTAGAACTGAGGCGGTGCTATACGAAACACGCTTCTGCGTAGCTAGAGATGCCACGGAATAATAGCTTCGAGTCATCTTATCTAATGTAAAGTGCTGGACGAGGCAGTACGTGAGTATATTGAAAGGCACCTTCGTGATGAATACACGATGTTCATACTACGAAGATTTTATTTATTTATTGCTGATAGGCTAGCCTTGGATCGCTATCTCACCTGATGGTAAGTGACCATTTGGTCGAAGATGTTGTTCAGGCTAACCAAGAAGTACTGGCTCTCATGGACAGGCCAAGTTTTCGTAGCTCAAACGTAAAATCAACATATTATAAACTCGGTGTAATTTTGCGTGCATGCATCCTCGAGCCTTATTATCCATATTAAGCTACGAAGACAACGTACACAGGAAACGAGTATATAATTTTCATATAAGCTTTTAAAAAGCTGCTAATATAACATTGACGGCAGCAAAATGGAAATTCCTGTTCAAAATAAAAACACAAAACCCTTCAAATATTTTTGTTCATCATTGTTTGCCCAAAAAAACCTTAGCTAGCGGAGTTCCTTCTAATTACCAAAATATAAAAACGTTGCTGTTTCGGCGTCTAATCAAGCAATCGCTGACTTTGTGTTGGGGAGATAGGGGTGTTTGTGGTATGCCTTTTATGTTATTCTTTTAAGTTTTTGTCTATTCGTTAGTTTAAATCTCTTGGAAAAACTTAACCCTATTAAGTATTTGTAATAACTCAACTGAATTATTTATATTGAAAGATGTACCTGTGTCTTAAAATACTTATATACTTCTTTAACAATGTATTATTTAAAGATCATGACGCATGCTCAGCGAAAATATAAAAATTATTTCAGATGTCAATCTTCTTTAAATCAATTAAAAAACAACGACGTCATTGAATTGGGTTGAATGTTGACTGAATATCGACTTACTAGCCTAAGTAAAACTATGTATAGTTTCAATTATGTATAAGAAGATGTCGCAAAAATCTGAAAAGAAATGAATTCAAACGGATAGAGATAAAATAGGAGTTTCGAGCACCCGCTTCCTTAGGATAATTGGAAATGTGTTAGAACGGTATAATGAGGTTGCGGGTTCAAGTACCGCTAGAAGTTATCTTTTTACATCGAAAATATTTTCATATGCAATTTTTGCATGCTTCTTTGTTATTTCATACGCTAATTGAGGTCGGCTCATTATGCATTAATTATTTACTATATTTTAAAAATGACAACTTATGTTTTACGCATCCATAAATTTTTCGACATTTCTATACCTCCATGCATCTCTGCCATATTCATATTTAATAACACGGAGAATCTTTAATATAATTTTTAGTTCTTTTAAAATTATTATATAACATTTTATGTAGGAGCGTCTATTTTTGTTGATTTTCTTTAATTTAATTGAAATTACATTGATAACGGCTATTTATTCTGAGTGTTTTATTTTAATTTCAATTTTAGGTAATACTAAATAATAAACTGCAGTGCTTTTATTCGATTTCTTTCGGTTTTGGTACATGTTGAAAGTAAATAAATGTTTTGACTAAAATATTACTGCACTGGGAACAATTAAATAATGGTATTTATCATGTACATTTTCAACCTGATATTTATTCAAACGGTCAAAACTGAACAATGGATTACTAAATGTTAGTTCCGAAAATTCAGTGAAGCATGAGTAAGTAACTTTTGTCAAATATTAGGTATTCTTTTAAATGAGCTGTGGGATCTATAATAAACTCAAAAGATGCACATTGATCCTTTGCATAATATATAAAAACACCCATTATTCAATTATTCGTCGTTAAATATTTATTCTAATAATTGTGAAAAAATGTACTAAATCGTCTTTTTATTGTAAAACTGTTTTTTTAGCTGTCCAATTTTGCTTCTACAGCGATATATTCAAAAACATACACATACTAAACTTGACATCCAAAACTTATAACCAACATCAAAGTTATGAGAGAAGTCCCTCTCAGAGGTGATATTAATTAGCTCATCAAAATTGTAAGGCAAGTGTTACCTTACTTAGCTAGCCACTTTATCTCGAAGCTCGTAAGCCGTTCATGCATATTCACAGAAAGCGGACGGTTTTAATAAGGTTGCCGTTTTGCCCCACTATCCCTTACTGGGAAGCGATATCGATCTGGGGCAAAAATGATTAGAGGTGCTGGCATAGGTAATCGAAATAATGGACACCCTATATCTATTTTTGGTATAACTTTTACGAAACAAAATGGTAACATGTAAGGTATAAGAGTTTCACTAATTTCAATAAGGCGAAATATTACGTTGTTGTTAGTACATTCAATTTTAAAACTATTTTTCATTTCTTAGCAATGCTGGATGACTAATTTTATTAATATGTGATTAGAAAATAAATAATAAATAGGATTATTTTATTTACTTACACTTTTAATACCGGTTCAAAAGATTGTTACAAATAAGACGTACCCAATTTATAATATTTTAGATGATATTAAGTGATAGTTAATTGCAGCATATGAATGATAGCAGCTACAGCACATATTAGATAATGCTGTTCTGATTTCAATACTGTACACGAGTTTTGTTCTCAAAGTATGCTGCTGAGCACAAAATGACAATCAATTTTGGAAAATAATTGAATGACTAATTTTTCATATTATACGGGGTCCATCGACATTCGTCCATGGGTTACTTTCTGCCCTATCCTTTACGGAGAGCTGATATTGATCTATGCTTTGGAACAAAAATGAACAGGGTGTTGTTTTGCGCTGCCTTTTGTCAGGTGTATTGAAATGTAGCTTGAGGACCGATATAAGGGTGAAGTGGCCCTCTTGTGTGGGAAGGTGAAATGGCCGACCAAACTGGCTACTGGGTTAAGTGGGAAAACAGAAAAAAATATAGGACACTAAAGAGAAAAATCCTTATGGTTTACTGTTATCTACATATAGGTTAAAAAAACGTTATGCTTAAAATATGGAATGATATACGAAGGAATGTGTATTTTTTTAATGATTATTGGTTAGTCTTTAACTATAATGTGATGGTAAGTGACAGTGTGGTCAAAAATGGAAATTAGATTAAACTGGAATGGCAACTGGCTCAACTACTTGAACAAGGTGTTACACGTTATATTGTCAACTTGAGCGGGTGGTAGCTAGTCAAGCAATAACAATATGCCCTATCAACTTGCAGTAAAGCTCCCACAGCGGATTTAAAACTTTATACGGGACTTCGGAATTATCTTATTTTTAACCGACTTCCAAAAAAGGAGGTTTTTAATTCTTCTGGATAATTAATTTATGTTTGTTACCTCTGAACTTTTGATTGGTGAACATATTTTGATAATACTTTTTTTATGTGAAAGCTGTTGCTTGTCGTATGGTCCCATTAAAATTTCATCAAAATCAGTGAAGCCGTTTTTGAGTTACACCTCCAATAACTGAAAATTATTTTCCTATCTTGGTGATATAGTCGTTGACAGTGAATGACAACCGATCCCGTAAGTAGCAAGGGTCACTAAAAAGAATGAAAAAAATTACTACGACAAGTTATTTCACACTTTTGAGTGTTGAAGTTCCATTTTTAGGTTTTTTTTTTAAACTAAACTTTTACAAGATGTTATTTATTAAGGAAAATAGTTCGGAAAATTACATGGAAACAGAAAGTCGGTAAATGTGAGGTGTGATCGCGACGGAAGATGAGGCTGAACTGAACTACTCATGTATGACTATTACTGCTTCTAATAAAACTGCTGAATGTGAGAAAGTTAGGGCTGACACCTATTAGCGTGCAAGTCTGTGTTATAACAGAACGATGGACCTTCTGTCAGTACATAGTCATAGCCACTAAGCTGATGGCTTAGTGGCTATGACTATGTACTGTTTGTACAAAGCCTAAAAAAGCCCTGACGCATGAATAAAAGTGCAAGGCAGCTTAGATCGGACAAATGTATTCCGATCATATTGAGCATACAAAATTTTACCTTAACAGAAACTCATTGTTACAACCGTTAGCGTGTGTTAAGAATGTACAGTGCCATCTAGTTTAATACTACGAACTAAACACAACATACGATGCTAGTGGTCGCAACAAAATACATACTTAACCATAATTTAATTGAGACGATTAAACACCGTATATCTGGTGCACAAGTAAAAGCATTAATATATACCACAACAATTATGTGCTAAAACTGAATATAACTGTTTTGAATCACGTCTTAGTCATTCAGCACAATCTTGTATGTAGCCAAAGCACGGAAAATGTTTGTATAAAATTGTTTAGTTCACACTAAACTCACACATTAGGGAATGAGAAAGACATTCCAAATGCAACAATAACAAAACTATTTGCTAATGTTATAATTTGGATAGCAGTGTGTCATCAACACTCACTACGGGCGCGCAGGCCCGTGATATATTCTCCTGTTACTAGTTACTACAGGAGCTGCAGCGCGATGTATCTATTGTTTTAACTGACTTTAGAAAAGTAGGAGGTTTTCAACTCGGTCATGTTGTTAGGGTTCCGTGCTCAAAGGGTAAAAACGGAACCCTATAACTGTAACTCACACACGTGAAAACATTTTGTTTAAGAAATCCTACTAGTTGGTGATAACAAAATGCTTGGACTCCGCCTCTGCCAAGTGATCGCCTGTTGCCTACGTAATTTAAACAAATATTGTAATGATTTCATTATATAGTGTAACACATTGTTGAAAGACATTTAACAGAATGGCCCCGAGTTTCTTGACCGTTCTTCTGTAGCTCTATACATTATTATGCTAAACATGGCAGTACAATGTAGAATAAGTATTTCAATATTAAAGTTTGTAATTTACTTTCATAAAAGCGTCGTAGACGCCTCAATTGAATAAATTATTGTGAGTTAACTTTGACTTGAATTGTAATGTTGGGCACCTTTATATAGATAGAAGACATTTTTTGGGCATTCGTATTATCGATTTTTTCTCAATGGTCTTTTGTATATTTGGTTATTTTTCTAGCTGGATGTTCGGGCGATGCGTCAAACAAAAAATGTCTAAGTATAGGAACGGGGAAACTTGAATTCCCCGTCCACCCACTGGACTTTCCCACTGGTGGGTGGACGCGGAATTTAAGTTTCCCCGTTCCTATACCTGGACGTTTTTTTCCGATTGGGCGTTTACTCGTATATACAGTTGTTGATTTTATTTTTGAGCACTTGCATTTTTATTCTTTGATATAAGACGCGCAAATCGTGTCTTCGTGTATAATTAATTTACAGTAAGCATGCGTTTAGATTCTGTAATAATTTAAACTAAGTAATTTCCTTTTACGGAAATGCTGATACACGCTCACTTGCCATTTTAACCACAACCAAAAAATTAATTAATTGAATTAATTAGCACGTCTGTAGTTCGTAGATGAGTGAAGGTACATGAATAAATTGGACGCATTTAACCGCATAATTGTTAACCGCTGGATAAATAGTACAAATTATACGTCTAACCACATTTATCTCACTCGAACACTCGCCCGGTGCGATAATGCGCCCACGTAAACCATCGACCACCCACATAATACGATACAAATGTAAAATAAAGTAGGAAGTCATTGCATTCGATTATATAATAGAGTTCTGACTCGTAGATTAATTATATATCACAAACCTCATCAACAGTCATGATGTCCCTCGTTAAATAAATACCTCCTTCATTTGGGGTTGCCATAATCCCTACGCTTGGTTGGGATTTAAGTTCTTGTCGTCTTGGGTATCGTAGTGAAGGATGGCTGTTAGATGGCGCTTCAGCCCACCATCTAATATTTTTACTTTAATGGCCTCTTATGAATCCTAGGAAGATATTTATTTATATATATAAACTATTTTAGATTATAGTAGATAGCCCTGCACCTTAAGAGAAAAAATATTACAAAATTACAAATTTACGAGAGAAAAAATTATAGTCATGTGCGGGATTCGAACCCGCGTCCATCCACCCCGCTAACATGACAAGCTATCAATTGGTTAGAGCATACCCCGGCTAAAGGGTGGATGGACGCGGGTTTGAATCCCGCACATGACTTTTAATTTTTTCTCTCGTAAATTTGTAATTTTGTAATGTAATTCGCCTAGCAGGCGTTATTGCAAACTTAACAATATTAAAAAAGAAAAAATATACTTGCTAAACAACATTTAGTTCAAATATCTTAACATACTATAAGTCGTAAACCCTAGATTCAACCATCATTCAGGTCATAACAAGATAGTCACAAATTTATAGTTTATTATTATTGTAATTTAGTTTTAGTAGGTTATTGTAATTTAATAACGTAAATAAATAAATAAATAAAGTTCGAAGTGCATAGTAATTTGATTAAATATATAATTTTTATCAAGCCTAAGAAACATCATAATTGCGTACCAAATCACAATCCCATTTCACAAAAATAAAAATAACATTTAAACAACCATAGCAAAAAAAGCGTTGTGTGCACTTTGCTCTAGTTTACATATATTTACGTAATTTGGAGTTTTTATCTTTGGAGAAATTATGTGCACTGGAGATATTTCTAATATAATGTACAACGTAAATATATTGCACGGCCCAGAACTAGTGTCTAACAGAATAAAATTGATCATGTCCACAGCTACTACAGTCGTTCCCGGTGCTCTGTTTTTCCATTACTCGTTCAAAAGGAAATGCTATTTTATTTGCTGAACGGGCGATGCGCACTTATCCTGTAAGACTGATGTGGACACTTTGCCCCGGCTTACGTTTGGAGTCTTTACCTTTAGAGACGATTTACAGACTGGACTTGCGTTTCGTTGAGATTGCATTTAATTTGCGATGTCAATAAGTTAAGGACAGCAGAAAGGATTGGATAACATTACCAACATAATGCTCAAATAAATGCTTCAGTTGGATAACAAGATTTCAACAGTTCTTTCCACTACCTTAGTAGGTGAGGGAAACGTCGAGATAGGTACCTTCTGCCTCTATTTTATATTGTTTTCACGACAAGTAGAATGCTCGATTTGCTGTATTCCGGATTGAAGAACAAAGTAACCAGTAAATGTAAAGGTAAATGAGATGCAAGACCCTGATAGGTCCAAGTATATTCCTAGCTCTACAAAATACTGCTAAATATGTATTCAAACTTCTTTGTTCTTAAACACGTCTGTGTTCGTTTACTGTAGCCAATGTTTTTATTTAGAAGCGCTCGTAGCAAAGTTTGCTTAGCTGTTCTCAACCGATCAGTTAAGTAAAGCAACGTCCGCCGCGGTCAAGAGTTGGATGGATGACCGCTAGTGACATTACTACTGAGCGTGTACGTGCTTCGGAGGGCACGTTAAGCCGTCGTTACCGGTTGTCGTCTTAGGATGGCAGTTGTTATAGGAGGTAGAGCATTTTTCGAATGCCTGCCTGCCTATCTACCACCCACAAGTAGAAAATCTGTCCCCAAGCACCTAACGGTGTGTTCCGGCAGCTGTCCTTGAGAGCCAATAATTCTAGGTTAGTCTGAACAACGTCTTCGACCAAATCATCACCTACCATCAGGTGAGATAGTGGTCAAAGGCTAACCTAAAAAAGTGTCTTGGCTTTTCTGCGAATAGTTTTTTTTTTTTTTTTTTTTTTTTTTTTTAATTTTAAATCTACACTCCACAGACTCCAGGATCCGTGACTTTTTTTTAACTATGACATAATTTATTAGTAAACAAGAAATATGAAATAGGAAACATGCAACATTCCAAGGGGGAACAGTGTTAAAAGTTTTTTTTTTTTCTTTTTTTCCGTTAATGTCATTAGCACTAGCATCTAGAGCAGACCAGTATCCTCTAGCAGCACCCGTTCACGAGTTGACGCATGTGCCAGCCATCGCCTTCCTCAACCATTTTTGAGGGAAGATGGCGACCCGACACACAACACCGCCGCTAGACAACACCTTTCTGTGAGCATGACCACTCCGGATACCCGTGCCAACGATTACAATTACAAAAATAATTTGGGACTACAATAAAATAATATACCTACAGAAATTTACTTATTTTGTTATTCTCCCACGTCACATTTTAACAGGGCCTCCATTACCGCGCTATTTCGATCTTTGATCGCCATTTTGAGGTTGTAATCATGGATGGCTTTTGGTGTCGCAACCATCGCCTTCCTAACGAACCGTCCTATGGCGTCGTTTTCGTCATCTGCGTAGTATATGAAGGTTCCAGTGTGCCGTGAAATTGCAACGACGGCATGCGGGACGCTCTCGTGCAACTTCATGCTGCTCTTGGTCTTGAGGGCGATGACCGACTCGTATGTCAGTCCCTGCGCTTCGTGGATGGTAAGGGTGCGTGATCCACTTCCCTCTCCGTAGCCCTGACTTATTAGGGTCTCCTTTTCTTCCTGGGTGTGAACCAGGAATAAAGTGTTGGGGAGGGATTTGGGGATTTTTGCACCTATGTACCTTTCAAGCTTAAGGCTTCAAGCTTCAAGCGAATAGTTCTTTGAAGATGTCGAGAATTTGATAGGACTGTGCCAGCAAGATGACTAATATGCAAAATGACCAATCCCTTACCTTCAGTGTCTTACATCACATCGATAGTTTGTAAGTGTGTTTGTATATTTTTGCTACTTCTCCACGCTCAAACGTCCGAACGGATTTCAATTAAATTTAGTACACATATATTTCACAACCTGGAATAACATGGGATACATTTAAGACACCAGTGTGAAGTTGGCAGCCAAAATTTGCAGCCTATAATCCGACTAAATTATGAAGGTAAATTAAGTTTTATCAAATTACTATGAAAATAATAAACGCAAAAATTCCTGAAAAGCATAACAACTACGTTGATATTATTTTGTAGTATATAATTTGTGTAGTGGTATATTGAACCAGCCAGAGAATTTTTTTTTAAACACACTAATTTGGCTGCTGGCTCATTTCGACGTATAGGACCCCAGAATATAACCAAATATATACAGAACCGTAAAGCAGTTAAGACAACCTATCATAAAATGGACAAAAGAATGTGGCTAAACCAAAACTTAACCCTTCAATGTCCATCGGAAAACCAGTACTAAAAAATTTGTTCACGAACTCAAAAAACCAATGATTTCAACCACTCAGACCCCAGAACTTCCTGTTTTGATAATTAATTCTTTTAAATACATACACATGCTACTTTAAAACGATCAACTCATTGTGGCTAAATGACATCTTAACCCTACAATCCTCATTACAAAATATACCCAAAACATAAATTATTTTATATTCAAGCATATAACTGCTTAGAACCGCAAAATGTAAATCTATTTGTTTAGTTTTATAAAGTGAAACTATCAAGTTTCATAATTATTTAACCTAGAAAGTGGCTAAATGATAGAGTAACCTTTAATATTCGAGCTCAAAATATTCCGAAGAATTTTATATCATGCATTGTTTTGGCTGCTAGCACATTTCGACATGTAGGACCCCAGAATATAACAAAATATATACAGAACCGTAAAGAAGATAAGACAGCCTATCATAAAATGGACAAAAGAATGTGGCTAAACTAAAACTTAACCCTACAATGTCCATACGAAAACCAGTACTAAAAATCTATTCACCAACTCAAAAAACCAATGATTTCAACCACTCAGACCCCAGAACTTCCTGTTTTGATGATTGATTCTTTTAACTACATACACATGCTACTTTAAAACGATAGTCTAATTGTGGCTAAATTACATCTTAACCCTACAACCCTCATTACAAAATATACCCAAAAAATAAATTATTTTATATTCAAGCATATAACTGCTTAGAACCGCAAAATGTTGATATGTAAGTTTAGTTTTATAAAGTGAAACGATCAAGTTTCACAATTGTTTTACCAAGAAAGTGGCTAAATGATAGGGTAACCTTTAATATTCGAGCTCAAAATATTCCGAAGAATTTTTTATCATGCATTGTTTTGGCTGCTAGCACATTTCGACATGTAGGACCCCAGAATATAACAAAATATATACAGAACCGTAAAGAAGATAAGACAACCTATCATAAAATGGACAAGAGAATGTGGCTAAACCAAAACTTAACCCTACAATATCCATACGAAAACCAGTACTAAAAAATCTGTTCACGAACTCAAAAAACCAATGATTTCAATCACTCAGACCCCAGAACTTCCTGTTTTGATCATTGATTCTTTTAACTACATACACATGCTACTTAAAAACGATCAACTCAGTGTGGCTAAATGACATCTTAACCCTACTACCCTCATTACAAAATATACCCAAAAAATAAATTATTTTATATTCAAGCATATAACTGCTTAGAACCGCAAAATGTAGACCTGTTAGTTAAGTTAAATAAAGTAAAACGATCAATTTTTATAATTGGTTAACCTAGAAAGTGGCTAAATGATAGGGTAACCTTTAATATTCGAGCTCAAAATATTCCGAAGAATTTTTATCATGCATTGTTTTGGCTGCTAGCACATTTCGACATGTAGGACCCCAGAATATAACAAAATATATACAGAAACGTAAAGAAGATAAGACAACCTATCATAAAATGGACAAAAGAATGTGGCTAAACCAAAACTTAACCCTACAATGTCCATACAAACCAGTACTAAAAAATCTGTTCACCAACTCAAAAAACCAATGATTTCAACCACTCAGACCCCAGAACTTCCTGTTTTGATCATTGATTCTTTTAATTACATACACATGCTACTTAAAAACGATCATCTAATTGTGGCCAAATGACATCTTAATTCTACAACCCTCATTACAAAATATACCCAAAAAATAAATTATTTTATATTCAAGCATATAACTGCTTAGAACCGCAAAATGTAGACCTGTTAGTTAAGTTTAATAAAGTAAAACGATCAAGTTTTATAATTGCTTAACCAAAAAAGTGGCTAAATGATAGGGTAACCTTTAATATTCGAGCTCAAAATATTCCGAAGAATTTTATATCATGCATTGTTTTGGCTGCTAGCACATTTCGACATGTAGGACCCCAGAATGTTACAAAATATATACAGAACCGTAAAGAAGATAAGACAGCCTATCATAAAATGGACAAAAAAATGTGGCTAAACCTGAATTTAACCCTACCATGTTCATACGAAACCAGTACTAAAAAATCTATTCACCAACTCAAAAAACCAATGATTTCAACCACTCAGACCCCAGAACTTCCTGTTTTGATGATTGATTCTTTTAACTACATACACATGCTACTTTAAAACGATTGTCTCATTGTGGCTTAATAACATCTTAACCCTACAACCCTCATTACAAAATATACCCAAAAAATAAATTATTTTATATCCAAGCATATAACTGCTTAGAACCGCAAAACGTAGATATGTTAGTTAAGTTTTATAAAGTGAAACGATCAAGGTACACAATTGTTTAACCAAAAAAGTGGCTAAATGATAGGGTAACCTTTTATATTCGAGCTCAAAATATTCCGAAGAATTTTATATCATGCATTGTTTTGGCTGCTAGCACATTTCGACATGTAGGACCCCAGAAAATAACAAAATATATACAGAACCGTAAAAAAGATAAGACAGCCTATCATAAAATGGACAAAAGAATGTGGCTTAACTAAAACTTAACCCTACAATGTCCATACGAAAACCAGTACTAAAAATCTATTCACCAACTCAAAAAACCAATGATTTCAATCACTCAGACCCCAGAACTTCCTGTTTTGATCATTGATTCTTTTAATTACATACACATGCTACTTAAAAGCGATCAACTCATTGTGGCTAAATGACATCTTAACCCTACAACCCTCATTACAAAATATACCCAAAAAATAAATTATTTTATATTCAAGCATATAACTGCTTAGAACCGCAAAATAGAAATCTGTTAGTTTAGTTTAATAAAGTGAAACGATCAAGTTTCAAAATTGTTTAACCTAGAAAGTGGCTAAATGATAGGGTAACCTTTAATATTCGAGCTCAAAATATTCCGAAGAATTTTATATCATGCATTGTTTTGGCTGCTAGCACATTTCGACATGTAGGACCCCAGAATATAACAAAATATATACAGAACCGTAAAGAAGATAATAGAATGTGGCTAAACCAAAACTTAACCCTTCAATATCCATACGAAAACCAGTACTAAAAAATCTGTTTACGAACTCAAAAAACAAATGATTTCAATCACTCAGACCCCAGATTTTCCTGTTTTAATAATTGATTCTTTAATATACAAAATATATAGGGTTGTAGGGTTAAGATAACATTTAGCCACAATGAATTGATCGTTTTTAAGTAGCATGTGTATGTTATTAAAAGAATCAATGATCAAAACAGGAAGTTCTGGGGTCTGAGTGGTTGAAATCATTGGTTTTTTGAGTTCGTGAACAGATTTTTTAGTACTGGTTTGTATGGACATTGTAGGGTTAAGTTTTGGTTAAGCCACATTCTCTTGTCCATTTTATGATAGGTTGTCTTATCTTCTTTACGTTTCTGTATATATTTTGTTATATTCTGGGGTCCTACATGTCGAAATGTGCTAGCAGCCAAAACAATGCATGATATAAATTTCTTCGGAATATTTTGAGCTCGAATATTAAAGGTTACCCTATCATTTAGCCACTTTCTAGGTTAAACAATTTTGAAACTTGATCGTTTCACTTTATTAAACTAAACTAACAGATTTCTATTTTGCGGTTCTAAGCAGTTATATGCTTGAATATAAAATAATTTATTTTTTGGGTATATTTTGTAATGAGGGTTGTAGGGTTAAGATGTCATTAAGCCACAATGAGTTGATCGTATTTAAGTAGCATGTGTATGTAATTAAAAGAATCAATGATCAAAACAGGAAGTTCTGGGGTCTGAGTGGTTGAAATCATTGGTTTTTTGAGTTGGTGAATAGATTTTAAGTACTGGTTTTCGTATGGGCATTGTAGGGTTAAGTTTTGGTTTAGCCACATTCTCTTGTCCATTTTATGATAGGTTGTCTTATCTTCTTTACGGTTCTGTATATATTTTGTTATATTCTGGGGTCCTACATGTCGAAATGTGCTAGCAGCCAAAACAATGCATGATAAAAAATTCTTCGGAATATTTTGAGCTCGAATATTAAAGGTTACCCTATCATTTAGCCACTTTCTTGGAAAAACAATTGTGAAACTTGATCGTTTCACTTTATAAAACTAAACTTAAATATCTACATTTTGCGGTTCTAAGCAGTTATATGCTTAAATATAAAATAATTTATTTTTTGGGTATATTTTGTAATGAGGGTTGTAGGGTTAAGATGTCATTTAGCCACAATGAGTTGAACGTATTTAAGTAGCATGTGTATGTAATTAAAAGAATCATTGATCAAAACAGGAAGTTCTTGGGTCTGAGTGGTTGAAATCATTGGTTTTTTGAGTTGGTGAATAGATTTTTAGTACTGGTTTTCGTATGGACATTGTAGGGTTAAGTTTTAGTTAAGCCACATTCTTTTGTCCATTTTATGATAGGCTGTCTTATCTTTTTTACGGTTCTGTATATATTTTGTTATTTTCTGGGGTCCTACATGTCGAAATGTGCTAGCAGCCAAAACAATGCATGATATAAAATTCTTCGGAATATTTTGAGCTCGAATATAAAAGGTTACCCTATCATTTAACCACTTTCTAGGTTAAACAATTATGAAACTTGATAGTTTCACTTTATAAAACTAAACAAACAGATTTACATTTTGCGGTTCTAAGCAGTTATATGCTTGAATATAAAATAATTTATTTTTTGGGTATATTTTGTAATGAGGGTTGTAGGGTTAAGATGTCATTTAGCCACAATGAATTGATCGTTTTTATGTAGCATGTGTATGTAATTAAAAGAATCAATGATCAAAACAGGAAGTTCTGGGGTCTGAGTGGTTGAAATCATTGGTTTTTTGAGTTGGTGAATAGATTTTTAGTACTGGTTTTCGTATGGACATTGTAGGGTTAAGTTTTAGTTAAGCCACATTCTTTTGTCCATTTTATGATAGGCTGTCTTATCTTCTTTACGGTTCTGTATATATTTTGTTATATTCTAGGGTCCTACATGTCGAAATGTGCTAGCAGCCAAAACAATGCATGATATAAAATTCTTCGGAATATTTTGAGCTCGAATATTAAAGGTTACCGTACCCATTGCGTCGCCACAGGTTCGCATATATACGAGTGATTGCCGCGTGCCGCCACGGTTGCATGAAACGAAAACAGTGATTGCCACGCGCCTCTGTGGTTTCACGGAGATCGTCAGCGTATTTTTATCGATTTTCGTAAATTGGGTCCTTTTTTGCGAGATGGAATGTAGCCATAATAGACAATAGAATATGGCTACTCTTCGTTTTGATAACCATTTGCAGTAAAATGTATCTATGAAATAAAAAAGTTCAGTTGTTTGTTTACGTTTTGCGAAACCGGCGGGCCATCGGTATTATTAAACATGTTTTTTTATGGTTTTCTCATGAATATTAAAATGATATTTTGTGATATGCTTGACATTTGTCTTTTCTATATAATTCAATAATAAAACAGTAGTATTTTTCTTAAAATCAATGGAATTTAGTACTTTCGTAGTACACCTCCGAACGTTTAGGTATCATTATGAATACATTATTAATGTTTATATTTCGTATTAATTGTTTATTTAGCTATCATGTACAAGAATATTTTTCCTTCCAAGGTAAATACTTCAGTCACAAGAGACAATTGTTTACATTACGCTGCGCTTAACGCACGGCCGGCAAATGCTAATACAACAAAAAGTTCGTCCGGTAAAAAGTAGTGAGTGCCGCATGCAACCACGGTTGCAAGTGGCGTCGCAGCGGCTATCATTTAGCCACTTTCTAGGTTAAACAATTTTGAAACTTGATCGTTTCACTTGATTAAACTAAACTAACAGATTTCTATTTTGCGGTTCTAAGCAGTTATATGCTTGAATATAAAATAATTTATTTTTTGGGTATATTTTGTAATGAGGGTTGTAGGGTTAAGATGTCATTAAGCCACAATGAGTTGATCGTATTTAAGTAGCATGTGTATGTAATTAAAAGAATCAATGATCAAAACAGGAAGTTCTGGGGTCTGAGTGGTTGAAATCATTGGTTTTTTGAGTTGGTGAATAGATTTTAAGTACTGGTTTTCGTATGGGCATTTTAGGGTTAAGTTTTGGTTCAGCCACATTCTCTTGTCCATTTTATGATAGGTTGTCTTATCTTCTTTACGGTTCTGTATATATTTTGTTATATTCTGGGGTCCTACATGTCGAAATGTGCTAGCAGCCAAAACAATGCATGATAAAAAATTCTTCGGAATATTTTGAGCTCGAATATTAAAGGTTACCCTATCATTTAGCCACTTTCTTGGAAAAACAATTGTGAAACTTGATCGTTTCACTTTATAAAACTAAACTTAAATATCTACATTTTGCGGTTCTAAGCAGTTATATGCTTAAATATAAAATAATTTATTTTTTGGGTATATTTTGTAATGAGGGTTGTAGGGTTAAGATGTCATTTAGCCACAATGAGTTGATCGTATTTAAGTAGCATGTGTATGTAATTAAAAGAATCATTGATCAAAACAGGAAGTTCTTGGGTCTGAGTGGTTGAAATCATTGGTTTTTTGAGTTGGTGAATAGATTTTTAGTACTGGTTTTCGTATGGACATTGTAGGGTTAAGTTTTAGTTAAGCCACATTCTTTTGTCCATTTTATGATAGGCTGTCTTATCTTTTTTACGGTTCTGTATATATTTTGTTATTTTCTGGGGTCCTACATGTCGAAATGTGCTAGCAGCCAAAACAATGCATGATATAAAATTCTTCGGAATATTTTGAGCTCGAATATAAAAGGTTACCCTATCATTTAACCACTTTCTAGGTTAAACAATTATGAAACTTGATAGTTTCACTTTATAAAACTAAACAAACAGATTTACATTTTGCGGTTCTAAGCAGTTATATGCTTGAATATAAAATAATTTATTTTTTGGGTATATTTTGTAATGAGGGTTGTAGGGTTAAGATGTCATTTAGCCACAATGAATTGATCGTTTTTATGTAGCATGTGTATGTAATTAAAAGAATCAATGATCAAAACAGGAAGTTCTGGGGTCTGAGTGGTTGAAATCATTGGTTTTTTGAGTTGGTGAATAGATTTTTAGTACTGGTTTTCGTATGGACATTGTAGGGTTAAGTTTTAGTTAAGCCACATTCTTTTGTCCATTTTATGATAGGCTGTCTTATCTTCTTTACGGTTCTGTATATATTTTGTTATATTCTAGGGTCCTACATGTCGAAATGTGCTAGCAGCCAAAACAATGCATGATATAAAATTCTTCGGAATATTTTGAGCTCGAATATTAAAGGTTACCCTATCATTTAGCCACTTTCTAGGTTAAACAATTATGAAACTTGATAGTTTCACTTTATAAAACTAAACAAACACATTTACATTTTGCGGTTCTAAGCAGTTATATGCTTGAATATAAAATAATTTATTTTTTGGGTATATTTTGTAATGAGGGTTGTAGGGTTAAGATGTCATTAAGCCACAATGAGTTGATCGTATTTAAGTAGCATGTATATGTAATTAAAAGAATCAATGATCAAAACAGGAAGTTCTGGGGTCTGAGTGGTTGAAATCATTGGTTTTTTGAGTTGGTGAATAGATTTTAAGTACTGGTTTTCGTATGGGCATTGTAGGGTTAAGTTTTGGTTCAGCCACATTCTCTTGTCCATTTTATGATAGGTTGTCTTATCTTCTTTACGGTTCTGTATATATTTTGTTATATTCTGGGGTCCTACATGTCGAAATGTGCTAGCAGCCAAAACAATGCATGATAAAAAATTCTTCGGAATATTTTGAGCTCGAATATTAAAGAATACCCTATCATTTAGCCACTTTCTTGGAAAAACAATTGTGAAACTTGATCGTTTCACTTTATAAAACTAAACTTAAATATCTACATTTTGCGGTTCTAAGCAGTTATATGCTTAAATATAAAATAATTTATTTTTTGGGTATATTTTGTAATGAGGGTTGTAGGGTTAAGATGTCATTTAGCCACAATGAGTTGATCGTATTTAAGTAGCATGTGTATGTAATTAAAAGAATCATTGATCAAAACAGGAAGTTCTTGGGTCTGAGTGGTTGAAATCATTGGTTTTTTGAGTTGGTGAATAGATTTTTAGTACTGGTTTTCGTATGGACATTGTAGGGTTAAGTTTTAGTTAAGCCACATTCTTTTGTCCATTTTATGATAGGCTGTCTTATCTTTTTTACGGTTCTGTATATATTTTGTTATTTTCTGGGGTCCTACATGTCGAAATGTGCTAGCAGCCAAAACAATGCATGATATAAAATTCTTCGGAATATTTTGAGCTCGAATATAAAAGGTTACCCTATCATTTAACCACTTTCTAGGTTAAACAATTATGAAACTTGATAGTTTCACTTTATAAAACTAAACAAACAGATTTACATTTTGCGGTTCTAAGCAGTTATATGCTTGAATATAAAATAATTTATTTTTTGGGTATATTTTGTAATGAGGGTTGTAGGGTTAAGATGTCATTTAGCCACAATGAATTGATCGTTTTTATGTAGCATGTGTATGTAATTAAAAGAATCAATGATCAAAACAGGAAGTTCTGGGGTCTGAGTGGTTGAAATCATTGGTTTTTTGAGTTGGTGAATAGATTTTTAGTACTGGTTTTCGTATGGACATTGTAGGGTTAAGTTTTAGTTAAGCCACATTCTTTTGTCCATTTTATGATAGGCTGTCTTATCTTCTTTACGGTTCTGTATATATTTTGTTATATTCTAGGGTCCTACATGTCGAAATGTGCTAGCAGCCAAAACAATGCATGATATAAAATTCTTCGGAATATTTTGAGCTCGAATATTAAAGGTTACCCTATCATTTAGCCACTTTCTAGGTTAAACAATTATGAAACTTGATAGTTTCACTTTATAAAACTAAACAAACACATTTATATTTTGCGGTTCTAAGCAGTTATATGCTTGAATATAAAATAATTTATTTTTTGGGTATATTTTGTAATGAGGGTTGTAGGGTTAAGATGTCATTAAGCCACAATGAGTTGATCGTATTTAAGTAGCATGTGTATGTAATTAAAAGAATCAATGATCAAAACAGGAAGTTCTGGGGTCTGAGTGGTTGAAATCATTGGTTTTTTGAGTTGGTGAATAGATTTTAAGTACTGGTTTTCGTATGGGCATTGTAGGGTTAAGTTTTGGTTTAGCCACATTCTCTTGTCCATTTTATGATAGGTTGTCTTATCTTCTTTACGGTTCTGTATATATTTTGTTATATTCTGGGGTCCTACATGTCGAAATGTGCTAGCAGCCAAAACAATGCATGATAAAAAATTCTTCGGAATATTTTGAGCTCGAATATTAAAGGTTACCCTATCATTTAGCCACTTTCTAGTTTAAACAATTATGAAACTTGATAGTTTCACTTTATAAAACTAAACAAACAGATTTACATTTTGTGGTTCTAAGCAGTTATATGCTTGAATATAAAATAATTTATTGATTGGGTATATTTTGTAATGAGGGTTGTAGGGTTAAGATGTCATTTAGCCACAATGAATTGATAGTTTTTAAGTAGCATGTGTACGTAATTAAAAGAATCAATGATCAAAACAGGAAGTTCTGGGGTCTGAGTGGTTGAAATCATTGGTTTTTTGAGTTCATGAACAGATTTTTTAGTTCTGGTTTGTATGGACATTGTAGGGTTAAGTTTTGGTTTAGCCACATTCTTATGTCCATTTTATGATAGGTTGTCTTATCTTCTTTACGTTTCTGTATATATTTTGTTATATTCTGGGGTCCTACATGTCGAAATGTGCTAGCAGCCAAAACAATGCATGATAAAAAATTCTTCGGAATATTTTGAGCTCGAATATTAAAGGTTACCCTATCATTTAGCCACTTTCTAGGTTAAGCAATTATAAAACTTGATCGTTTTTCTTTATTGAACTTAACTAACAGGTCTACATTTTGCGGTTCTAAGCAGTTACATGCTTGAATATAAAATAATTTATTTTTTGGGTATATTTTGTAATGAGGGTTGTAGGGTTAAGGTGTCATTTAGCCACAATGAGTTGATCGTTTTTAAGTAGCAGGTGTATGTATTTAAAAGAATCAATGATCAAAACAGGAAGTTCTGGGGTCTGAGTGGTTGAAATCATTGGTTTTTTGAGTTGGTGAATAGATTTTTAGTACTGGTTTTCGTATGGGCATTGTAGGGTTAAGTTTTGGTTTAGCCACATTCTATTGTCCATTTTATGATAGGTTGTCTTATCTTCTTTACGGTTCTGTATATATTTTGTTATATTCTGGGGTCCTACATGTCGAAATGTGCTAGCAGCCAAAACAATGCATGATATAAAATTCTTCGGAATATTTTGAGCTCGAATATTAAAGTTTACCCTATCATTTAGCCACTTTCTAGGTTAAACAATTATGAAACTTGATAGTTTCACTTTATAAAACTAAACAAACAGATTTACATTTTGCGGTTCTAAGCAGTTATATGCTTGAATATAAAATAATTTATTTTTTGGGTATATTTTGTAATGAGGGTTGTAGGGTTAAGGTGTCATTTAGCCACAATGAGTTGATCGTTTTCAAGTAGCAGGTGTATGTAATTAATAGAATCAATGATCAAAACAGGAAGTTCTGGGGTCTGAAAGGTTGAAATCATTGGTTTTTTGAGTTGGTGAATAGATTTTAAGTACTGGTTTTCGTATGGGCATTGTAGGGTTAAGTTTTGGTTTAGCCACATTCTCTTGTCCATTTCATGATAGGTTGGCTTATCTTATTTACGGTTCTGTATATATTTTGTTATATTCTGGGGTCCTACATGTCGAAATGTGCTAGCAGCCAAAACAATGCATGATAAAAAATTCTTCGGAATATTTTGAGCTCGAATATTAAAGGTTACCCTATCATTTAGCCACTTTCTAGGTTAAGCAATTATAAAACTTGATCGTTTCACTTTATTAAACTTAACTAACAGGTCTACATTTTGCGGTTCTAAGCAGTTATATGCTTGAATATAAAATAATTTATTTTTTGGGTATATTTTGTAATGAGGGTTGTAGGGTTAAGATGTAATTTAGCCACAATGAGACAATCGTTTTAAAGTAGCATGTGTATGTAATTAAAAGAATCAATGATCAAAACAGGAAGTTCTGGGGTCTGAGTGGTTGAAATCATTGGTTTTTTGAGTTCGTGAACAGATTTTTTAGTACTGGTTTGTATGGTCATTGTAGGGTTAAGTTTTGGTTTAGCCACTTTTTTTTGTCCATTATATGATAGGTTGTCTTATCTTCTTTACGGTTCTGTATATATTTTGTTATATTCTGGGGTCCTACATGTCGAAATGTGCTAGCAGCCAAAACAATGCATGATATAAAATTCTTCGGAATATTTTGAGCTCGAATATTAAAGGTTACCCTATCATTTAGCCACTTTCTAGGTTAAACAATTATGAAACTTGATAGTTTCACTTTATAAAACTAAACAAACACATTTACATTTTGCGGTTCTAAGCAGTTATATGCTTGAATATAAAATAATTTATTTTTTGGGTATATTTTGTAATGAGGGTTGTAGGGTTAAGATGTCATTTAGCCACAATTAGACAATCGTTTTAAAGTAGCATGTGTATGTAATTAAAATAATCAATGATCAAAACAGGAAGTTCTGGGGTCTGAGTGGTTGAAATCATTGGTTTTTTGAGTTCGTGAACAGATTTTTTAGTACTGGTTTGTATGGACATTGTAGGGTTAAGTTTTGGTTTAGCCACTTTTTTTTGTCCATTATATGATAGGTTGTCTTATCTTCTTTACGTTTCTGTATATCTTTTGTTATATTCTGGGGTCCTACATGTCGAAATCTGCTAGCAGCCAAAACAATGCATGATAAATAATTCTTCGGAATATTTTGAGCTCGAATATTAAAGGTTACCCTATCATTTAGCCACTTTCTTGGTTAAACAATTGTGAAACTTGATCGTTTCACTTTATAAAACTAAACTAACATATCTTCATTTTGCGGTTCTAAGCAGTTATATGCTTGAATATAAAATAATTTATTTTTTGGGTATATTTTGTAATGAGGGTTGTAGGGTTAAGATGTAATTTTGCCACAATGAGACAATCGTTTTAAAGTAGCATGTGTATGTAGTTAAAAGAATCAATCATCAAAACAGGAAGTTCTGGGGTCTGAGTGGTTGAAATCATTGGTTTTTTGAGTTGGTGAATAGATTTTTTAGTACTGGTTTTCGTATGAACATTGTAGGGTTAAATTTAGGTTTCGCCACATTCTTTTGTCCATTTTATGATAGGCTGTTTTATCTTCTTTACGGTTCTGTATATATTTTGTTATATTCTGGGGTCCTACATGTCGAAATGTGCTAGCAGCCAAAACAATGCATGATATAAAATTCTTCGGAATATTTTGAGCTCGAATATTAAAGGTTACCCTATCATTTAGCCACTTTCTAGTTTAAACAATTATGAAACTTGATAGTTTCACTTTATAAAACTAAACAAACAGATTTACATTTTGCGGTTCTAAGCAGTTATATGCTTGAATATAAAATAATTTATTTTTTGGGTATATTTTGTAATGAGGGTTGTAGGGTTAAGATGTCATTTAGCCACAATTAGACAATCGTTTTAAAGTAGCATGTGTATGTATTTAAAAGAATCAATGATCAAAACAGGAAGTTCTGGGGTCGGAGTGGTTGAAATCATTGGTTTTTTGAGTTGGTGAATAGATTTTTAGTACTGGTTTTCGTATGGACATTGTAGGGTTAAGTTTTAGTTTAGCCACATTCTTTTGTCCATTTTATGATAGGCTGTCTTATCTTCTTTACGGTTCTGTATATATTTTGTTATATTCTGGGGTCCTACATGTCGAAATGTGCTAGCAGCCAAAACAATGCATGATATAAAATTCTTCGGAATATTTTGAGCTCGAATATTAAAGGTTTCCCTATCATTTAGCCACTTTCTAGGTTAAACAATTATGAAACTAAACAAACAGATTTACATTTTGCGGTTCTAAGCAGTTATATGCTTGAATATAAAATAATTTATTTTTTGGGTATATTTTGTAATGAGGATTGTAGGGTTAAGATGTCATTTAGCCACAATGAGTTGATCGTTTTAAAGTAGCATGTGTATGTATTTAAAAGAATTAATTATCAAAACAGGAAGTTCTGGGGTCTGAGTGGTTGAAATCATTGGTTTTTTGAGTTCGTGAACAAATTTTTTAGTACTGGTTTTCCGATGGACATTGAAGGGTTAAGTTTTGGTTTAGCCACATTCTTTTGTCCATTTTATGATAAGTTGTCTTAACTGCTTTACGGTTCTGTATATATTTGGTTATATTCTGGGGTCCTATACGTCGAAATGAGCCAGCAGCCAAATTAGTGTGTTTAAAAAAAAAATTCTCTGGCTGTTTCAATATACCACTACACAAATTATATACTACAAAATAATATCAACGTAGTTGTTATGCTTTTCAGGAAGTTTTGCGTTTATTATTTTCATAGTAATTTGATAAAACTTAATTTACCTTCATAATTTAGTCGGATTATAGGCTGCAAATTTTGGCTGCCAACTTCACACTGGTATTTAAGACCAGGAAACCATTAGGTAACGCAGGGCAGCTAGTATGTTAATTAAAAGTATTTGAGAAGAGCCTACCCCACACTCGTACTGTGATGCTGTCAGCTTATTCTGTATTTAACTATCTTGCTATACCATTAACCTCCTTTTGCATAGATGGGCAAAAACTATCCTATGTCCTATTCCGGGTCTCAAACTTTTTCCATACAAAATTTTATCCAAATCTGTCTAGTAGTTTCTTAGTTTATTCGATGCATACAAATATACAAATCATTCCTCGTTATATTACTAAGTATAGATATACATTTAAGAAATATCAAAGGTCTCCTTCACTTCCATATAGATATAGTACAAAAAACCTTATCAAGGTCCA
Organism: Plagodis dolabraria; assembly: GCA_963854805.1. Taxonomy (NCBI): domain Eukaryota; kingdom Metazoa; phylum Arthropoda; class Insecta; order Lepidoptera; family Geometridae; genus Plagodis; species Plagodis dolabraria. The sequence continues at coordinate 5,267,844 of OY978459.1, read as the reverse complement.
CTTCAGCCCCTATCCATTCCTCCCAAAAAGCACCAATGTCATCATACCAGCATCAACATTTACATATCTTCAGCAGGAAATGAAAAGAAAACAAGTAGGTACATACTCACCTACCTATTTTCTAAAAATAACAAATGCAAGTTCTCCGCTCGCAGGCAGATTGTACTCCGAAATCACAATAATGAAAATTTAATAACAAAAGCAACCTCTATAATAGAATTACAGATATTCGTGAGCGCTGGGAATGTTACATTTTTAACAGAGACTTGTTTTCTTTGGGTACAGGTTAAATTATGTATCTGATTTGTGAAACTACGAAAATATATTTCTATGTCAGATATGGCTTGCCTTATCGTTGAATAGTCGAACATAATACACGTCCTAATTAGCATTTTGTTCTACGACAAACTTGGTTGGTTACAATATCGCGGAACAAAATTAGTTTTATAATTATTATTACAAACGGGATATTTACCGTTTTTTTGGTTACTTTTGAGCTCTCAATATTTCTATGGACGATGATTTTTAGTGACAATAACAATAATAGCATCGCCTTGCCGAAGAAACGTACTAGAAAGGGGTTCGTCTGCTCTTAGTGCCTTCCATCCACTCGCAAAGACTTCAGTTTACTCGTGATCATGGCGCTTGCAACAGCGCCAAAATATCGAGAGCTCGGAAATAACCAAAAACACGGTAAATATCCCTTTTTTAGTAATAATTACAATGTTAATGACCGTGACAGTTTAAAAACTCATAAAATTAGTTTTGTCGATAATCTATGCCAACAAGTCCAAACCAGATTTAAAATATCTTCAGTATTCTAAATCTAAAGCCTTATTAAAACATTATATGCTTTACCTGAGAGAAACTTATATTTCAACTGTTTATCAGCAAAGAAATAATAACGCAAGCGTGAACGAGTAGGACAGATTTATAAAATCAGGATGAAATTTTGTGTATTTTAATACCTTTATGGTAAGTTAGAAGAAACCATAGAAATATTCCACAAGTATACCAGAATGAAGACAGAAAAATAGAATTCAGTCTTACTTAGACATAAATTATTTATTTTTTAAACGAAGAACACTTGAAGTTAACGTCATTTACACTTCAAAATCAAACCGCTAAAAATGCAATGAAATGCTTAATCAAACGCAATGACAAACAAATGTGCCCTTACCTTCCGTTTTGCCGAACTGCTCCTATCGAAGCGCTGTTTGAATTTTGTCGTAGATAGATAGGTGAGTCGGACAATACAATTAATAAGGACATAGAATTACCCGAGCTTTGTTAAAAAAGTTGGCATAATTCTAGTATTTTGTCATCTGTGATATTGACTAGCAAACTTTATTTATTAGTCAAGATAAATTAAGTTGGTCAATATCATTCAATTGTTAGTCAAAAATCAATCACTCGTGACGTCATGTAAGATGAATTGAGTGCGCTATTTCACGGTGTTCCAGAAGCTAAGCTATTATAGCATATTATATCACCAGACAAGGTAGAAAAGAAAGCTATTCCACCATGTCCTCATAGTTTCCAATAATAAACTGGCTTTGGGACTACAAATATAGACGGTGAATCAGTAATAACCCATAGATTACGGAACCCGACATTTTTTTTAACTAATAGGCTAGCCTTTAACCACTTTCTCCCCTAATGGTAAGTGATGATGTGGTCGAAGAATTTATTCAGGCTAGCCTAGAAAGACTGGCTCTCAAGGACAGCTGCTGAAACGCACCGTTAGGTGATCGGCGACAGATTGTCGATTTGAAGGTGGTAGCTAGCCAGGCGGACATTCGCAAAATGCCCTACCACCATGGTAAATAATATTTTGTAGAGTTCCGTACTAGAAAATTCTAGAAATAACCAGAATAACTCTTTGTGGACGAGTTCGTCCCTACACCATCCTATTTTTACCGCCAAGCAGTAATGTTTGCATTACTATGTTACGGTTTGAAGGGCTTGGATGCTGGTGAAACTACAGGCACATGAGACTTGAAAATTGTATGTTTTAGGGCGCAGTGCAGTTCGTCACTTAACCAAATGCATCTGTATAGGCAGAGGTCACTGCTTAACACCAGGTGGGTCTCAAGCTTGTTCTGTAACTGAAAAAAATAAAAAGTACTAAGCTAGATGTACTTACCGTGGTCCTTGCTTTTAGTCAATTATGTTTAATATAGAATTAAATATTCAAAAAATCTCCACTATTGTCTGGACTATATGTTATCGAAAGCAACGTTTCCAATTTTTTTTTGATACTTATCAAATCAGTATTGACACTTAATGCGTATTATCGATATAAATTTTAATTAAAATGGACACTTCGAAACGATATCCTATTACCAAGGCTAAAACCACGAGTCTTTCTTCTAATCAAGCAAAAAAATAAAAAAATACGTTTAAAAGTTCCTTTGTCCGAAGCTTCGCGCATCGTTGTAGGGAAAGCACTACATGTCTAGACTCTTTACCTTTTCTCAAACGAAATGGGATTCTTGCCCTCTGGAGGTAAACTCCGAAATATTACTACAAAACATCCTTTCCGAAATATCTTTGCAAGAGATGTTTTTCCTATGGCGTATATACAATATTTGTGTTAGTAATCAATATATTCAGGCTTGCTTTATTTTGAAAACACCATAAGGTAGTATATTAATACATTAGAAATATGTTATTACATTTACAAATTAGAGAACGAAATTTTTTTTTATTTTTTTTGTGCATGATAGGTTAGCCTTTGACCACTATCTCACCTGATGGTGAGCTTCACCGCATGGTGGGAGGGCATTTTGCGAATGCCCGCCTGGCTAGCGACCACCTTCAACTAGAAAATCTGTCGAGCACCTAACGGTGTGTTCCGGGCCGGCAGCTGTCCTTGAGAGTCAGTAATCCTAGGTTAAGTCTGTTAACACCTTCAATAACATCTTCACCTTCCATCAGGTAAATAGTGGTCAAAGGTCTAAGGTCAAAGGATCAGCAATAAAACAAACAATATACACATTTTTGATGTGAGGCTTTTTGCTGTTTATATTGTTATTTCTCAGACTCTGCTTTATACTGACACATATTCTGTACAAATTTCAATTGAGCACCTATTACAGTGCCAAAGATAACAGCCTTTCATAGGTCCGATAGACAGACAGCTGCGGCCTCCTCTCCTCTCCTTGATCCTCTCTTCTCCTGTGATCTCTTCTAAACAATAAATCTTGGCTACTCACTCAACCATTCACACCAGTGAATGATTTTTTTAGATTAACTACTGATTCCAACTTTAGCATTATGAACACCGATATAATGTTGACCTATATGTTAATAAGGCTTAAAGTTATTTCAGCCCTTTACTAATGATAGGCAACAAATAATCCCGAAACCATTGCGATACAATCGGCTCAAGCTTGTGATTGAAACTGGTTATCCAATTTAATAAGTTATGTATATTAATCAGACGACAGAAAATTAAAAAAGCTCATGTCGTGGCACATTTAAACAGGTAGCTAGCTAGTACAAATAAATGTATATTGAATATAGTTAAAAAACCTTGTAAGTATATATTTTTATAATATTATGAAGCAATGAAAGCCGAGCGGTTATAGCTATGGATTGCGATGTCGCAGGTCCATGATTCAATCCCCACCGCCAGTTTGAGCTTTACTGCATAGTCGTAGGGCATTTTGAAAATGTTCGCCTGCTGAGCTGTCACCCTCAAGTAGAAAATCTGTCACCAAGCACCTAACAGTGCGATCCAGCAGCAGTCTCCGAGAGCCAGTAAAATTACTGGCATATGAGACTCAACAACTGTATGTAACGACGGGCGCAATGCAGTTTGTTAATTATGACGAACTGCATCTGTTGCAGGCAGAAGTTACGACTATCAGGTGGGCCTCATGCTAGTTCCATTATAACAACATAAAAATCGGCCAAGTGCGAGTCGGACTCGCGCATTAAGGGTTCCGTACCATAAGCTGTACAACATAAGACTTCATATTTTAACCTTTTTTGTTTTAACGTGCGCGAGTCCGACTCGCAATTGGCCAACTTTTTGTATTTTTTGTTACAGCGGCAACAGAAATACATCATCTGTGAAAATTTAAACTGTCTAGCTGTCACCGTTCTTGAGATACAGCCTGGTGACAGACGGACGGACAGCGAAGTCTCAGTACTGTTACTGAGACTTCGCTGTCCGTCCGTCGGTCCCGTTTTTACCCTATGGGTACGGAACACTAAAAAATACGATCAGTGTACCCGTATATAAAGTGCCCGTAGTTACCGTTGGTTGATCTAAGTGAACCAAGTAATTTGGACAGTTTCATGGAACCCTAAGAATAAAATATACACGTCGGGCGCCCCCTGGTGGCAGGAAATGAAAAGCTCGCAATGGCGACGTCGACATCGCAGTGTAGGTGGAGAGTACAGCACTAACAAACTGCTTTGTTCGTGCCATTACATGTTTAGCCTTGTTTAGAAGTGGAAGGCGGTATGCGACATATTCGTTTCGTTAGAAGCTAGTAAAAAAAATTTATGAAGTGCCGTGTTTAGAATTTTGATAAAATGCTCTGTTGATGAATAAGAACTATTTCATCTCCGATTGCATTACTAGGTATCTTATATTTTCAGATATATCCACACTAGTTGATATACCCGCTTGGCTAGCGGACACCCTCTAGTAGAAAATCTGTCGCCAAGCACCTAACGTCGTGCTTCGGCAGCAGTCCTTGAGTGCCAGATAAATTACAGGCACATGAGACTTAACAGCTATGTCTCATGACGAAATGCGTCTATTATAGTCAGAGGTTAGTCCGCTTAACATCAGTGAGCCTCGAGTTTGTTCTGTCATAATAACATAAAAAAAAACCTCATTAGTAAACGGATTATCACCTCATTCGAGGAACAAATTCTTTAGACTGCCTACTTAGGATGAAACAATTGACTTTATAGTTAACTAGCTTTCCGGGCGCGGCTCCACCCGGTATGTCGGTGTAAAAACATTAACCTCTTTTTGCGCAGTTGTATAAAAACTATACTATGTTTTTTCCCGTCAGATTTATGTGTTTCACGTCAGATTTTCTACTTGAGGGTGGTAGCTAGCCAGGCGAGAATTCGCAAAATGCCCTTACAAATTCATTGAAGCTCAAGCCAGGGGTGGGGATCAAACAATGGACCTGCAACACGGAAGTCCATAGATATTACCGCTAGGTTATCACACCTTCAAAAATTATCCTGCTTTTACAAAGCTGACATATATTTTGTTCATTGTAGCCATGTATACGTATTTAACATGTAAAATATATGTCAAAATTACTCAGTTAAGATAAAAATACATATTAACCTATATATTAATGTTGATTGCACATATGGTTATACTAACAGACGAAAATAAAGCTCTCAACCCACACGATCATAAATCACAATTCAATTTACAAAGCAGATAGTTTCAATCTATTTATTGAAATGCATAACGACTCTATAAAGTAGCCGCATGAATAAAAAAACATTTTCAATAAAACTTGATCACTGTATATATATTGTTAGTTTTAGAGTTTCATAATATTTTCTTTATTTTTTATTCCTTAGGTGGCAAACAAGCAGACGGGCCGCTTGATAGAAAGCAATCAATCACCGTAGCTTTGCATATGGGTGTCTGTGGTACTTGGGGGCGTAATTACAATTATATGTCGTCTACATTATCACTTTATTTTTTTTAAGTCAAAAGCATATATTTTTTACTATATAGGGCTTATACTAATATGCTTTAGCATATTACTAATATGCTTTAGCATATAAGTATCAAATATACTATCAATCAAATGAAAATGTCAGTTACGACGTTCTTCCTGCAGTGAGAGAGGTAAAGGCAAAATTGCTCGTCGATTGCGCTAAACGACTGCCACTGTGTGGCTAAGACGTTTTTAATATACACTATAAATATTGGTAACCACTGGGAGAAGTATTGCTGCAATACTGAAATCTCGTTAACTTACAGTAGCTTCCAGTTTTTTGTTTTTGTAGCGTATAGGCTACCCTTTGATCACTATCTCATCTTATGGTAAGTGATGATGTGGTCGAAGATGTTGTTCAGGCTAGCCTAAAATTACTGGCTCTCAAAGTCACCTGTCGGAACACACCGTTAGGTGCTTGGCGACAGATTTACTACTTGAGGGTTGTAGCTAGCCAAGTAGCTAGATTGTGCTCAATAGGCTACTCAAGCATTTACATAAAACAATAGTTATGATTAAAAACGCCATCTGTCAACGTGATCGCCACCCGTATCATATAAACTATAAATAAAATAAATAAATAAAAGATCATTTATTGCCACTGAAAATAACAAAATTTTACAATATCCATTTACTTAGATATTACAAATTAACATACTTAAATTAATTAAACAATTATATCTTAGGGCAATAGGGTTATGTTCACACTGTGATGTGATCATACCGCTGTTTTTCAGTGTATCCCTGAGCTCGGGCTAAGGTCTTGGCCGAGATGCTAAATTAAGAAGTAATTGAAGAATACGGGTGAAACATAAAATAATATTAATTATACTTTATATTACTTACTATAGTTTTTTTTTCATACAATCAAAACAGATGCCGTACTGGCCCTAATTTATACAGTACAAATAAGTCAATTTTTTTAAACGATTGAGGTTCTAACCTCTGAGTTATCGTGCTTTTGACATGCGTGATTTGGATCGTCTGCTCCCCCCATCTGCAAATATCCCGCGATTATTGCGCTTCCAGCAGCATCGAGATATCGGTAGCTCATAGAAAATAAAAATCACGGATTTTGTGTGTAAGCGAAATAACGAATTATTATGTAAATGAGATAAAATATCAACAAAAAATTACGGAAAATGCATTAACAACTTTATGGCAATGTTTCCTTTAATTCATGGGTTTATTTCAAATAGCACCTACTCAAAAAAAAAATAGGCTAGTTTTAACGTTGAAATTTCACTTTAAACCTAGTCAACTACACCTTACCTCATTACAATGGTATTTATAAACACACAACATTATGACATCTCCATATTTTTTCCGCCGTCTTTGTGAAAATAATCATAGAAAATTGACAAACGTCAACCAGACACAGTTTTCTTTTAAATTTATAAATGATATTTATAAAGTACAAAAAAATAGTTTTTAATTTAATGCATGCAAAATTGAACTTTTGCCTTCATAGGTACATAATATCCTACAGGAACTACATTTTTTTTCGGGTTAAAAGTACCCTAAATTACTGACCAGCTTTTAAACTAAGTTTTTGCCAAAAATTTAGTCGATACGTTTTTAATGTCGCAGCATGAAAGAAGGACAAACCAAAAAACAGCAAATCGACAAAGAGGTCTGGGGATATGTAATTGTTCTAGTTGTTTAATTTAATTCTGTAGAGCGTAAGGATTAGAATATATGACGATTATTTTAACTAAGAAATATGTTTTGGTTTATTTATTGGGACATAATACCAGAAATAAAGTAGTTTTATTTGGTTTAGTTTTACTATGGGGGTTTTCATCTCAGGGAAATCGTTTTCACATTAAACCTTGTTTGGTCACCGTACTTCCTAAAGATACTAAAATAATAATACGCAACAGTTGAAAAATTACCTACCATTATTTCTGAAATATGATTACTAACATGCGTACTGTAATTATTATGTAACTAAGTATGTACTTTTTACGAAAAAAAAACAGATGACAGAAGACCCAAAATACTCAGACGCAAGATTCCTCAACCCAAAAGACAAATAGTTATGATACGATAACATTTCCCGGATTAGACGCTTCCAGATTTAAATAAACAGCTTGAGTCGTCAAAAGTCAAGCTATTCTAAACTTATCTGTCAACAAGCACGGAGGCTAAAGAACGTTTCACTCCGAATTAAGGTGAAGATGCACGACAAAAGTAGTTAAAATAAATCGGGGTGCCTCAGGGCTCTTACTTAGCAGATTTAAATAATTTCAGTCTAAAACAGGGCTGTGCGACTTGCGATTTGTTTAACAGTAGCACAACTTAAACGATTGTATTTTTAATGGAAAAAATAGCACATTTTTATCATTTCAACTCGCCAAGTAAAATATGAAATAGAAAAAAAAATGCCTGTCTAGAATATAGACACAAACGGTCTGAAAGTTAACAGCATTTTTTTTTTCTATATTTAGAAAAGCTTTTTAAATCTCTTGTAAAACAAGGGGTACTATGGGCAAACAAGTAACTATAAACATATATAATTAAAGATAATCATACAATTCAAAGAACCGAATTTTGTTTGTTTTCGTCGGTTGAGAGCTTCAAGTACGTGATATTTTGAAATGTACGTCTTTTAACGGTACGGTTAAAAAGCCTGCAGTGCCTGTTGTAACCAGCTCCATCTTGAACCACATTAACCATTGAGCAACACCTCTACTAGTTGGAGTATTATTAGGTCTGATAGTTTGACCACCACCTCATGTATTGATAAGTGTAGATGTGGTTTAAGTTAGCAGGCACAACCTAGAAGATAATGGCTTTCAAAGTCAACTGCTGGAACACATCGTTATATACTTGGCGACAGATTCTCAGAGGCTAGTAGCTATCCAGGCGAACATCCGCAATGTTCCCTACCATCATATCAAATGGCCTATGACCTATGCCCATCCATTTGGTTTGTGTGTGCCGTATTAGTGCCATTCTATTGCAACTCAATGCCCTTTTTCAACCGCAACAACAGGAAGTATACTCTCAAACTATTTACGAAATGACCTTCCCTGTTTATATCTGTTATTATATATGTTAAGGTTCACGTTGTTACAATATTTTTCATCCCAAACAAATTTTTAGATTTAATAAATTACATTCAAACGAATATAAGGTCTTCTTAGCAACGGCTACGTAAATATAGACAGTGAAATTGGGTCAACAGTGTCAACACGTATATATAATAAATAATAATACGTTAAAATAACTTTAGTGGTACTAGTTGAGATACTGGTCACAACTTGTATAGTAATATAACGAAATAGTACTTTGCTGACATCTCAAAATACCAGTGTAACGAGCGTTGAGTCGAAAATACTAGGAATTTATTACTATAAAGCAGACTCAGGAGAAATGTATTATGTTTTGCACAAATAAAATAAATTGCATTTGAAAGAGAACAAGTTGTCATAGAATGCGAAAAAAATACTACTCTAATAACTCGCCGAAATTTTTCTTAGAATTTCTTGAGTTTATTCAGAAAATATATAAGATATCCGATATTATGGGGGTATTTAAAGATTCAATAGCAATGCCGGTATGGCGGTGTCAGTCTATCTGGATGTCATTTTAATTTTATGTAGAAACAATAATATCTATACAACGCTGACATTTAGGTGAAAAAAGTCTGAAATGGAAAAATTTTGGACATGTTTCTTAGAAAGAGTGTACGGTTTACAGATATGAATAAAAAATATAATATTGTCAAGGATATGATATATACTATGAATAATCTAAAGATACGATTCCATATATTTCTTTCTATTGAAAATAATTACGAATGTGGCTCTAAAATTTTGTTTAATCTAGTTTTGTATATATTAAATCTTATCAATATAAAATTTATTTTAAATTGTTCTTATTTTCAATCATATGATACAGATCCTAAAATATTTATCCCAATTTTTGAAACCTCACTTATATTGAAAATAAAACGATCACGCGATTTAAATATTGCGTAGGTATTTCTGTTTCGCTTACTCGCATGCGAAACGAAGTCTCTTCGTCTTACGCCCTCAGTCTGAAATTTTTAAAAGACCACGTCGTCTTAATACACGTCTCACATTTGAGAACAACTGTTTTGTGAGGTACAAATATAGATCATCACTGCTAAATGTAATTTTTTTGCGAAATTTACTATTTTTCTTTTATCAGATTATTTTTTTCATGCTGGTATGGAATGTGTGCAGACACACCTGGTGGCCAGTGATCATCCCCGTCGCCCAAATAACAAAACAACGTCGTCGCAAAACCAGCCTTTAAATAGGGAATATGCCTTGAAGGTTCCTGAGTTGTATCGAGTCGTTGCATGTCTATATATCTCTCTACAGTATCTAACAGGAGGATACGATTGAAACAGTCCTTATATTCTTAAGTTATGAATCACTAGTTTCGTAGCTTACTAAGTCGTTCATCAACTAAGTTAAGCAACGCCAGCTGCGGTCATGACTTGGATGGGTGACCGCTAGTGACATTACTACTGAGCGCTTCCGTTCTTCGGAGGGCACGTTGTTGTCTTAGGATGGCAGTCGTTATAGCACAGTGGTAGGGCATTTTGAGAACGCTTGCCTAGCTAGTTACCACCCTCAAGTAGAAATTCTGTCACCAAGCACCTAATAGTGTGTTCCGGCAGCTGTCCTTGAGAGCCAATAATTTTAGGTAAGCCTGAACAACGCCTACGACCAAAACATCACTTACCATCAAGTGAGATATTGGTCAAAGGCTAGTTATAGACAAATAAGAAGGTAATTAGGAGCCTGAAATGAACATGTATCTGTTTTAATGTGTTGAGCTGCTGCCGAAAATAATAATTTGAGTTTAAGAACCTAAAATTTAATAATCCGATCCCCAAAGAATATAAGTTACAATCAATAAAGTTTCACAGACATTTTATACGTCTGTGAAACTTTGCAGAAGGCTTTGATTAAAATTTAATTTAGCTTACAACTTTGGGACGAGTGTCTTGATTAAGTTTTGATTGGTTTTACATGATCTTCGAATTTATTCGTGCTCTTTGGGTACTATTGGTTTTGTTAACTTTGCTTTGCTGTTTATAAATAAACGCTAATGAAAAACATGTAATTTCTGGAGTTAAATACGTAGGTAGCTGGCGAAGGAATAAAAAAAAACAAAATAACTCGAAACTTAATTTTTAGAAATTCAGGCATTAGTTGACACTTTACGAGGTAAAATAAAGATGTCACCTCATTAATTGTCGTCTAGGGAGATGAAATAATTGGTTTGGTGTAGATAATAATTGGTTTGGTGTAGATAATAATTGGTTTGGTGTAGACCTCTCAAGCCAAGAAACTACTAGGCTCGTTTATTTCGCGTACTTCCACAGTATTATGTCTTATGGTATATTGCTGTGGGGAGCTGCTGCTGAGATAGAGACAATCTTTATCTTACAAAAGCGTGCAATTCGAGCCATATATGAAATGGATCCTAGGGAATCCCTGAGAGATATTTTTAAAGAAATTGATATTTTAACTTTACCAAGTCTGTATATATTTGAAAATATTATGTATGTTCGTAAAAATTTGAGCAAATTTAAATCAAACAGTGACACTCACGATTATAACACTAGGAATAAAGATAAAATAGCGGTGCCAGGTTTTAGATTAGCAAAGACAAATAAAAGGTCCTTCTTAGGAAATTGTGTGCGGTTTTATAATAAATTGCCCAAACATATTACAAAGCTCACAGAAAGAAAATTCAAGTTGCATGTGAAGAATATTTTGATAAAGAAATCTTACTACACAGTTTGTGATTACTTAAACGACAAAAATGCCTGGACTGGTTCGCCTCTGCCAAGCTAGCGCCCAACACCTACGTAATGTAAATTAAGTATTGTAATAATTTTATTATATAGTATGTACTTAACACATTTTTAAAAAACGTTTAAAAGAATGGCCCCGAGTTTCTTGCCCGTTCTTCTCGCAGTGGCTCTATAACTTTTGTTTGCTGAACGTGGCAGTACAATGTAGTATATTTCAATATTAAAATTTGTAATTGACCTTCATAAGAGCGTCGTAGACGCCTAAATTGAATAAATGATTTTGACTTTGACTTTGACTTGACTATAAAAAAAAATTAACGAGTGATGGCTCAGTGGCATTGACTGCCGAGCAGTAGGTTCATGGACCGAACCCCGCCGCGGGCTTGAGCATCGCCGCATTTTGAAGGGCATTTTGCCAATGCGCGCCTGAATGCCAGAAAATACAGTGACAGAAAATCTGTCCCCAAGCACGGTGTGTTCCGGCAGCTGTACTTGAGAGCCAATAATTATAGGTTGAAACTTGGTAACACCTTCAATTATCACTTACCGTCAGGTGAGATTGTGGTCAAAGGCTTACCACACCTATGAGAAGTGTGCATAATTGCACACTTCTCATACTAGGGAACGAGATCTGCGAAAACTTTATCTTGATGAACTTTCACGAAATCGACGTTTCGTATGCCTCAATTTTCTCCTCCGACAGTGTCCCAATTCAATTATATTTTAGCATATAAAAGAGATAAAAATATTCTAAGTAATTAAATATTCTTTTAATAATTACATATATATTATTTTATAGTAACTCTGATCGATGTGGGAGCCAGGAATGGCGCTCCCCTCTTGCACTTACGCACGCGGTCGGTGTCTTTCGCATGTTCCACTGACGCGGTGCCTCGTGTTGCGTGTAGATCGATACTACGCAGTGCCACGTTCAGAACAATAAATAAATTCAGGAATTAATGTGCTGAAATCCATATTTAATAATAACAAATATTTTAAGAAAACATCAAATCAATATTCTAATAAAACACTTAAAATATATCTAGTGACAATTCCGCCTAATTTACCTGTTAAGCCGACGTTACGTCATTAACTCCAGGCAAGCCAAATCGAAAGTATTTTCGAAGCGTTTCGTTCCAAACCTCCGAATGCTGCAACTCCTTATTTTTAAAAAATCGGTCGTTAAAATGTTGCACTTTTAATCTATAGGCACTCATTTGTATGCTGCAGGTAACGTTGGTATTATGATTTTCAAATACCTTAAAACATCTATATTTTTTGCTTTGCAAAAAAAGATAACACAATGAATACCATACCAGAGATAATTATTTTAATATCAATAAGTTATCAGTTATGACATTTGAGTTATCAAACAACCGTGTCGTTCCGTACCTACGAGTAAGTTGAAAACCAACCAAACAACTGCTCTCTGAGGCTCTAAACGTAGCCCAGCAGTGTCCGTGGTTGTGCAATATGTAATTAGTTTTAGCCATGGAAGTAATAAGTACTGGTATGTAGTACTTATTACTTCCATGGTTTTAGCCGATATTTATGGTATGTTGTGAAATTTATTTGACTTATTAGTTAGCAATTAGTAATAGTCAACGCATATAACCACATAACATACAAAATAACAAGTAGATAGTCCTAGGACTAGGATTCGTTAATATGTAGATACTGAATTTTTCACATTGAATATATTATGATACCTATTATATGTTAATTGATGAAAAAATGTTTATGTTATAACTAAAAGTTTATGATTTATATAGTAAACAAATAATAGCAATGAAATAATTTTATGAAAAAAATACCAAAGAATGGAACCGACTTCAACACTCAAAAGTGTGAAATAACTTGTTGAAGACGTTACCATGATAGTTCCAAAGTACCTATTATGACAGTATTATGCGCATAGTACCGACTTCGACTACTTACTTCACAATTTTGAGTGTTAAAGTCGGTTCCATTGTTTGTTAAAAAAAAAACACTCTTTTTATTGCCCCTTGATACTTACGGGATCGATCTTCGTTCATTGACAACGACTATATGATCAGGATAGGAAAATATTTTTCAGTTATTGGAATGTAACTCAAAAACGGCTTGTCTGATTTCGATGAAATTATAATGGGACCAAACGACAAGCATTCAAATAAAAAAGGAATTATATATTCGGTTCACCCGGTCAAAAGTTCTGAGGTAAAAATCTTTTAAAAACTACAGGTGAATTGAGAACCTCCAACTTTTTTGGAGTCGGTTTAAAAGGGAACCAACAACGTTTCGCTGAATTGTATGAAAAAATTATATGTATTGAAGTCATTATCAAGCTGGTTCAAGTACCATTGACTCACAGTTTATTGAACATAGGTTGTGTAATTTTTTTTATTGCTGATAGACTAGCGGCTAGCCTATGACCACTATCTGACCTAATGGTAAGTTACGGTGCGCTCAAAGATGTTGTTCAGGCTAACCTTGAAAGGCTTGCTCTCAAGGACAGCTGCCGGAACACAACGCTAGGTGCTTGGGGACAGATTTTCTATTAGAAGTTGGTAGCTAGCCGAGCAGGCATTCGCAAAATGCTCTACCACCATGCAAAATCAAACTGACCCCCCAACAGAGGTATATTTGTTTTTATATGCCTGATACGTTAGCCTTTGACCACTATCTCACCTGATGGTAGGTGATGATGTGGTCGAGAATGTTGGTCAGGCTAACCTATAGTTACTGGCTCTCAAGGACAGCTGCCGGAACACACCGTTAGGTGCTTGGCGACAGATTTTCAACTTCAGGGTGGTAGCTAGCCAGGCGGACATTCGCAAAATGCCCTACCACCATGCAAATGGGATATGCGATAATAATAAAAGCATTTAGTTTATATGCAAAGCGAGTCTAGTGTATCTTGATTGATATCCAATATATAGCTAGTATAAACTGCAGGTAGACCGACAACATCCGTGCAGTAGCGCTGTGAGGCGTGACGTCACCGAGCCGCCCGCCTAACAGAATTGATTACGTCCCTTGAGTCAGCTGTCTATTCACACAACTATTATCTAGAGGCGGTTTGAGGCGAAGAACACAGAAATACTATACAGTAGGTGAAAAGGCTAATAGTGCGAATAAATTGTCACATAAGTATACAAAAATCTTTCAATATTTTATCTTGTATTGTTGAGTTTCATAAAGTGTCGGAGATACCTAAATATTCCATTGTAATGGCTGTAGTGTTAAATATAGTTTGTAGTGTTTGGTTAATAAGGACATAGAGTCGATTAAATATACATTTTATAAAAATAAATCTATTGAGTAAAGTATTTTGAGTGTTTTTTTTATTGGTGATATATAAGCCTTTCATTACAATATCACCTGATAGTAAGTAATGATGTGGTTGAAGGTGTTAACAGGATTAACCTAGAGTTACTGGTTGTCAGGGCAGCTGCCGGAACATACCGTTAAGTGCTTGGCGACAGATTTACTACTTGAGGGTGGACGCTAGCCAGGCGGGCATTCGCAAAATACCCTACCACCATTCTATAACGATTGACATCCTAAAACAACAACCGGGACCGACGGCTTCACGTGCCCTCCGAAGCACGGAAGCATTCAGTGGTAATGTTGGGTGGTCACTCACCCAAGTCATGACCGCGTCGGACCTTACTTAAGGACATATACCCGCCAGCCAAAGTGTGAACTTTCATATAAACTCAACTTGTTATCAAAAAAAAACTCGCATTTAAATATAGTGTATTATTAGACCTATCGTTACTGGCTTAAATCCTTTTTCTTTTGGACTATAAATATTTTTTTTATTATAAAGCGTTTAGTATATAGCACTCGTTTTTAGGAGTTTGAGCCAGTTATTCGTAGCTCCAGATTTATTTAAAAAGTATAGTATACATGTATAAATAACTTCCCATTATAGAAAGTTCATTATATTCCCCATGTTTGTGGTGCAATAGAAATATTAAAAACATGCTTAATTTTCTTGAAAGAGATGCTTAAAGTTGGGTCTTTCTTTTATCTAAAATTACGAGTTTTTGAGCTAATGTAATTTCAAAACTGTATAATTTAATGAAAATCTGATGCACCACAAACCTAGATATTAGGGTAGTGATTACGTAGGTAAAAAATCATTGAGTTTCATTCGCTATTATTAAAATGAGATTGGAGCTGCGTTTTGTATGGGAGCGTTCGTCTAAAATATACCCTTAACTTTGCTGATCGGTGCAGAACGGCAAAGCGAACTTCGCTACAAGCGCTTAAAAGGTTGGTGAGACCATAGTCTTCCACGTATCTTTCATTTTGACACATCTCGTATGTTTTCACTCTAATGAGATTCTTTTTACACGTCCATATTTGAGGAGGAAGAGTGTTAAGTAATTACTTATAATAATTCAATTAAAAATGCTAAAAAGATGGCAGTTATGTGAATTATCTTTTCAAATATATAAATCAACAAAACAAAAGGAATCATTGTATTGTTTATATAAGTATAAAAAATAAATAAGAAAACAAGTATAAATTAATTAAAACGTAAAATACCCGAATGCAAATTATTTATTTTCATTAAGCGATTTATCGTTCCTTTTAAACTAAAACTGCAGGTTATATATATCTAAGGAATCGTTTTTTAAATATCCTCATTTTGATACCCCACTCGATGGGTTTGGAAGAAAAGTATATTACCTCACAATATAAGGTCTAAAATGAGCCAGTTTTTTTTTTATTTTTTTATGTACCCAGTGTCACTTGGGTTATCAAGACGAATCTAACGATATCTCTTACATCAAAATCGGTTAAGCCGTTTAGTGGTTATGGTGGAATAAAGAAACCCACAAACATACAGACATTTATCCTGAAAACATAACTTTTTTTTTTTGGGCAGTCGTGTGAAAAGGAACATTGTTTTTTTTAAATTAAAATATGAAAGGGCCGTTTTGGGCTTTCAAAGTTTTAAAAACCCAAATAGACTGTTCAATAAGTGAACGGTGTGTGAGCGGTGAGAATGATAATCCTAAACCATTTTTCTGAAGTAGAATCATCCAACATAACATTTTATAATTATTGACCTTCATAGGACTGTTTTTGACCTCTAAACATTCAATTGAATAGCATTAATATGCTATCTGAAAGAAAATTATTTAGGGACTGAAGCAGTGATGGCTCAATTGCATTGCGAATGCCCGCCTGGTTAGCTACCACCCTTAAGTAGAAAATTTGTTGTCAAGCACTTAACAGTGTGTTCCGGCAGCAGTATTTGAGAGCCAGAAAAATTACAGGCAATTGAGAATTAACAACTATACGTCTCAGTGTGACCGGCGCAGTGCAATTCGTTACATGACTTTGTAAAAAAACTCAATGTAAAGATCATACAAGACCGGGACCAATAGCTTAACTTAATGCCACTAGCGGTCACCCATACAATTAGTGACCGTAGATAACACTGCTAGTTGGTGGGCAAGCTTCGATAAGTGTGCTTCAAATCAGGTTGCATTCAAAAGCCGTTCCTTTTGTTTCTCTATATCTTGTGGTGTGAAGAGAGGATGTGGTTGGATTGAACTTGCTTAGACACGATTTCACTGATAATCGTGGAACAATCAGGGTTTGATCGGTCGGCTTTGTATCATGGTAACAATGAAAAAGCACTTTAAGTGCAACTGCATGCGTTATACGTGAAATCACTAAGTATCTCTTTGAGACCTTAGGAAGGTAATAATAATACCTCCCTACTATTTTTTTTTAATGTTATTGTGACGGGACAAGCTCGAGGCCCACCTGATGTTAAGCGGACTAACCTCTGCCTATAACAGATGCATTTCGTCACAATTTACGAATTGGATTGCGCCTGTCACCATGAGACATATATATTAAGTCTCATGTGCCTGTAATTCCACTGGCTCTCAAGGAGTGCTGCCGGAACACACCGTTAGGTGCTTGGCGGCAGATTTTGTACTTGAGGGTGGTCGCTAGCCAGGCGGGTAGTCGCAAAATGCCCTTCCACCATGCAAAATCAATGGCAAAACCTTCGATATTACGGATGACCCTTAACAGATTTTCTGCCACCTGCAAAATTCTCAATAATAAATAAACAGTATGCAATACTAGTTTTTTTTAATGTGCTTTATTAATTTTTCATTTGATGTTTGTACTAACGACCAAGAAATATAAAAACAAAAATAACATTAACTACACCGAGCAACAAGAATAGTTACTTTTTTTTGGTTGTTTCATTTCATGTACTAGCTCGTTAAAAGGCAATAAATACTTATTAAAAGCATATCAGCAACATTACAAAATTACGAGAAGAAATACTTTACCTCCATTTTGGAATAGATCTATTACACTTCAGTTTGAATTGTAAAAAAATATATAAATTTGATAAAAAAAAATTGGTAAAAATATTAATAAACCACCATAAAAATTTGATTTGCATAATTTTAAAATTAAGGGGGTCAAATTTCGGGCCCCATAATTTTGAGCGCAATCATCGACTACAATCATCACTTACCAAAAGGTGAAATGGCGGGCAAAAGTAACAATGAATCTAGGAGCAAGTATCTCTATGACATACTTCCTCCTAGCAAACAATAGATTCAGGAGTTACTTTGCCGAAATCCATATTTAATAATAACAAATATTTAAAAAATAATTTAAAGAAAACATCCAAGAGCATCGAGACATTTCTCGATCGTGAGCTCGTAAAGTCAAAAGATTTATGTAGAAGCGACATGCGACGAAAATTCTTTTGGTTTGGCTGCGTGGCTTTTGTGACGTCACGTCGGCTTCGCAAGAAAATTAGGCGGAATTGTCACTAGATATATTTTTATATTTTTTAAGTGTTTTATTAAAATATTAATGTATGTTTTCTTAAAATTTTTGTTATTATCAAAAGTAAGAAGTAAACCTAGTAATAAAAAAATGGGAATCCTATGACTTACCTTAAGTAAAGGTAACTATTATATATCATACTAATACAAATCTTATTTTTTTATATTACTACTAATTATTGTATTATATCTATATACTATCTTATTGAAGTAATTCTATATAATTTTAATTAAGTGGTGGCTCTACAATAAGATAAGAGCTTTAACACAGATTTAATATAGTAACCTATACTTAGAGTATATCATCAGATATCCATTTTTGATTAATAGGTTTAATAAGCACTATTGACCCCTATTGATTTCTATTTTTACTTTTAAGTAGGTGGCAGCCTGTAATTTTCTTGAACTTTCGTTTATGTTTCGAGTAAACGAGCCTTAAAATACTGAAACAGCGGAAGTAAAGCGGGACTTAATAACTTTGTTCTAAATACGCCACAGAAGATCGTCATACAGTGAACTGTCATACGCAGTATTCCTACGTCCGACTAACCAGTTTAACCCAGTTACTGTAGCTATATTTCAAAGTATATAAGCTTCACATCTGTTGATACCCATACTGATGGATTCTTTTTTGTTTTGAAGCGGATCACGTACGTTTTGTACTGTAATCCGCAGAGCACGCAATATTGCAAAAACGTACAGTTTCATTTCAAAAAATTTTAATACCTCTTTATTTTTGCCTCTATCCTATCTCCATACCTTGTGTACAAACAAGGTTCTACACAAGATTTATCAAATGTCTAATTTTTTACTGGCAACAACAACTTTTAAATATTCTACACTACAGGGTAGAGTGGAAGTTGTTGTACTGTTTGGTGACTATGGCATCCCTGGATAGCCGAGGTCGGTCCTGTCAGAGTAGATCGGATACGTCGATCGGTCAATCGTGATGGTATCAATCACGATTAGCCGGATTGACGGCAACTCTACCAGATTATTTCACAACTTGATAAAATGCGGTTTTGTTAGGAAACCTGCTTTTAAAGTTAAACAAGGAACCGTGATCCGTAGTTAAAGTTTATCGAATTTGTGAGATATGCGGGTAACAGTAACAAAAATATTGATCATTACAAAAAAGTTGGTTTCGGCAAGTTGTGGTTTAAGATATTTATTTCTCTTAAGAATAAATTCACTTACAAGAGAAACATAAAATTAGGTATAAACATATTTTAAGTTCTTGATCTTTTCCATCCCCAAATGGTTTTCAAAGCAACAATGTAGTTCTCCAATGAATATTCGTTCGTTCAATGAATATTCTTCCGGTTAGGCTGCGTGATGTTGTGACGTCACGTAGATAACTGGAAAATTAGGCGGAATTGTCACTAGAATATTTTTTTATACTTTTTTAAGTGTTTTATTTAAATATTATTTAATGTTTTCATAAGATACTTTTAAAAATATTTGTTATTATTAATGATTATTATTTGTAATTGAATATTATTGTTTCACTTAGAAAACTATCGCGAGTTTTGTCCATTATGACTAAAAAAAGGAATCTATCCGGTAAATATAACGTGAGTCCCAGCCGGGTGCTTATTTAGTCATAATATTATTGTTTTCAATTGTTTACAATTTCCTTAAAATCTTCGAAAAATACAATGTATTAATAATATTTTGATATTTTTTGTAAATAAAACATATGATTGAATGTAAGAATGTCGATTGCCAAAAGGTTTACTTACACACTGAGAAAAAATAAACAAACTAAATACGAAATAGTTCAAAATTACACTTACTAATAATACTCACTAATGTGGGTAGGCAAGTGAGTCAGTTTATTATCTTGAGTCCATTACTCGTCACACTCGTAATAATGAGTCTCGCTCGTCTAGATTGTGACATATCTCTTTCTACCATTTCGTACTAGTGATGGCTGTAGTAAGAATTTTTCTTGGGAACAACATTTTATGAGCATATTCAATTAATATTGTATGAGAAAAAGGTGTAGTATGCAGTGTTGCCAGAGATTTTAGATTCGTTTCTTTATTAAATCGGGTTATATATGAATGACGCCTAGTCTGCCACAAACGTCAGTGCAGTTAGCTGAAAACAATCTTTAATCTTAGGGCCTGTTTCAGAATGTTCGAGTATGTTCCGGTTATACCTACTGCCCAGAACATATATATTAAACAAAACACTATCTTTGCGTTCCATAGTCATCAATTTAGCCTATCCATTGGTTAAAGCTTGAAACGCGCTGCATGTTAACTGTCATTTTTATAATTCAGTTATTTCATGTGTTGATTAGCAATATTAACCCGAAACTTTATTAGGACATTCTGAAACGGAGCCTAAGTCTCTTATATGTCCATTATTACCGCTAAAACGGTGTATGTCATATATAGGTCACGACGAACGCGCTAACTAGCATCATTAGTGGGTTAGTAGTGACTTGACCATTACAACCTTTTAAGTTTTTATTTCTAATAGTCTAGCTTTTGACCCGTGGGATGCCGGACTGGAATGTCAGCCTCCCAAACATTCCCGTAAGTGTCGTAAGAGGCTCAATCCAGTTGATACAGTACAGAAGAACAGCCTTAAACCACTATCTCAACTGATGGTAAGTGATTCTCTAAGTAAAATCTGCCAGAACATAATATCGTTAGGTGCTCCGTGACAGATGTTCTACTGAGAGTGGTAACTAGCCACTCGGGTATTCGTAAATTACCATTTGTCCCGTTTTAATTACAAAACCTTTCGAACAACAATTCATTTAAAAATATTTTATTTAATAGTATATATATAGTGTAAAACATTATTAAAAGACGTTTAAAAGAGTGGCCCCGAGTTTCTAGCATGTTATTCAGTGACTCGATACATTTTATTTATGCTGAACGTCAATGTAGAATATTTATATATTAAAAATGTTAATTGACCTTCATAAGAGCATTATAGACGCCTAAATTGAATAAATGATTTTGACTTTGAAAACCATTTTACTTCTAGCGAAGATATCACATGAATTATTTCAGTAACCCGAGGAATCCTGAGATTGGTACAGCTCACAAACAGTTAACAATAATTATAAATTCTACAAATTTACAGTTAAGTTCGCCCGTTCAAAAGTTTTCTTCGAAAAAATCAAGATGGAGCATCTGGTCATTAAAAGACTTTTGCTTCGGTCAATGAACATTGTACCAACACAGCAGTACAAACTAAAAACACCAATCTATAGCCCAGCCACTGCGCCCTTTGCATTTTTAACGAACGCCCCTCGCACCCAAATTGAAAAAGAAACTACGAAACATAAATTCAGACGAGATTTCTCCTTTTTCGACATAAAAGAAAAGTTTTTGGGGTTCCGCTTGCCTAAAACCGGTTTCAAATAAAGATTTCTGTTACAGTGAACATTTGACAGAAATCGTGATTACAGATTTTTGAAGCGCTCGTAGCGAAGTTTACGTAGCCGTTCTTAACCGATCAGCTAAGTTAAGCAACATCCGCCGCGGTCATAACTTGGATGGGTGACCGCAAGTGACATTACTACTGAGCGCTTCCGTG
This sequence comes from Plagodis dolabraria, assembly GCA_963854805.1. Taxonomy (NCBI): domain Eukaryota; kingdom Metazoa; phylum Arthropoda; class Insecta; order Lepidoptera; family Geometridae; genus Plagodis; species Plagodis dolabraria. Next base: position 5,245,942 of record OY978459.1, on the reverse strand, counting down.
CTTCGGAGGGCACGTTAACCCGTTGGCCCTGGTTGTTGTCTTAGGACGGCAGTCGTTATAGCATGGTGGTAGGGCATTTTGCAAATACCCGTCTGGCTAGCTACCACCTTCAAGTAGAAAATTTGTCGCCAACCTAACGGTGTTTTCCGGCAGCTGTCCTTGAGAGCTAGTAATTCTAGGTTAGCCTGAAGAACTTCTTCGACCACATCATCACTCACCATCAGTTTAAGGACTATAAGCTATAAAAACTATATTCAAAATGTACTCATGGCATTCTATTGTAGCATTATTATAATCATAATTAAATTTTAAAGAAACCGGAACAGTTCATGTTTTTTTTGCTCTGGAAATAATCTTCTGATCTAAGGCACTTGAATATTGTTATGCCGGCGATAAAGTGAGTAGCTATCGACAGTTTTCTCGCTCAAGAAACGTACACAAGATACAGAAACCGAGTCAACAAAAGAGATGCATATGTCAGAAATTGTAAGTCTTTTGAAGCAGTGATAGCTCAGTGGCTTTGGCTGTGGACTGCTGCGCAGCAGGTCCAGGATTCAAATCCCGCCGCAGGCTTGAGCTTCACCGCATGGTGGAAGGATATTTTTCCCCCAAGTAGTAAATCTGTCGCCAAGCACCAAACGGTGTGTTCCGGCAGCTTTCCTTGAGAGCTAGTAATTCTAGGTTAAGCCTGTAACACCTTCGACCACATTATCGCTTACCATCAGGTGAGATTGTGGTCAAAGGCTTAACAATCAGCATTTTAAAAAAAGTCTACTCGAGACCACGGTCAATGTAACTTGATCAAAACGTCAAGATTAGTCTCAATATGCTTGAATAAACTCGTTAATGATTTAGAAACGGAAATGGTAAGGTTCTCGACATCAGGTATACTCGTACTTGCAGAGTTCTCAAAACGTGAGCGTACATGTTGCCATCATACAAATAAGAAGACACAAATCACTAGAACATTTGGTTTATTCCTAATCCACAGTTTATGGGGATGACTTCTGAAACTATCTCCGTCCTCCTTCTTCACCTTGCAGAACACTCTCTTCACAATGTTATCTTAGGTTTTCGCGATTATTACACATAGTAATTAAACAACTTTAAGCGGTTTAAATCGCGTATATTCATCATTATTTTTGTCCCGACGTTTCAAGCCCTCACGGGGCCACGATCACTGCAAAGTATTTGAAATATGATGATAAATATACGCGATTTAAACCGTTTAAAGTTGTTTAATTACTATGTGTTTACTATTTGTTTACTTACCTGATGTGGAGAACCTTACAATTTCTGTTTCTAAATCATTAACGAGTTTATTGTTTGGTTACTCTCTTCACAATCTCACTTTCTTCATTACTGGTTATAACTCATCATTACTGTGACGTCACTACGTTAACGTATCATGTATATTGTATTATTAATATGTGTGGTCGTAATACTTAATATATATATATATAAATATTTAAACTTATCAAAATGGGACACAGCTTGGACTATGATCACTTATATATGCTAGAGTAACAAACACGTTCTTCGCTGCAGGATTATCATAGGTATAGGATTATCATAGGTGTTATATTTACGGCTCGTACAAATCTGACGACTCAACCGCGGTCTCGAATGATTTTTTATTTATAGTATCAGTGGAACTCTTTGTCCGAGTATGTCCGGGGAAGTACTGTCATAATGCCTATTTCTACTGCCAAACAGTATAGTGTTGGCATAACTGTGTTCCGGTTTAAAGGTCCCGGTGAAATTACAGGCACATGAGACTTTACAACGTTATGTCTCAGAGTGACGAACTGCGGTTATAGACTGAGGTTACTGCTTAATATCAAGTAGGCCTCATGCTTCTTTCATCACGATAGTCTAAAAATAAATTATAATTATTACTAACGGGATATTTACCGTGTTTTTGGTTAGTTTTGAGCTCCCGATATTTCGGCACTGTTGCAAGCGCCATGATCACGAGTAAACTGAAGTCTATGCGAGTGGATGGTAGGCACTAAGAGTAAATGTCAACTAAAAATAAATGTCAACTTCAAGGTCACATTATCTCAAATAACTATAGACCAGTAGCGAACCCAGGCTGGAAACAACATTGTGTGGTACTCGTATTAATAATTGATAAAATGGTTTGATGGATAAACAAGGAGAAGAACTTAATCTGTGGTAATCTGTGCTCACGTTCCGACACATAATATTGATAGTTCGCTGCATTTTCACACTGCCGGTGAGAACCGCCAATTAGCTTATCGCAGCGACATGAGCTATACTCGTTCAGCGATGCTCTCTTGATAGGCAAAACACTCGCCAAGAGACTCTCGCTTGGTAGATACGCATACTTCGAGCAGTTGGCCACCCAGAGCGAGTGGGAGAGTAACCACTCGTTGCGCTCACTTATAGCCAATACCCAAACGACAAAAGTATGAGAATTACTACTTGCCATTAGCTGTTTCTAGCTCTACTCGTTTATCGCTTTTTGCTGGCAGTGGAACAAGTGCCAAATATTCAAGCATCAAACCTTTTCAATCTTGACGTGACCTTTGGCGATTTATACCAGTTTATTCTTATTGTGCAGTATTATTTACAAAAATTGATGAAAATTGCGTTAGTTCTGTAAATAAAAAACATATTATAATCTATATATTTTGCCCGTGAGGTGCTGGGCTAGAATGTCACCCCCTAATTGCTACTTTTGGGTGTCGTAAGAGGCGACTAAAGGTAAAATACCGGAAGGTGGGCAGCAGCGCCTTCTGAGAAAATTATATCTTAAACTGCAAATCCCAACGACACCTGCCAAACAGGGGGATTATGGCAAACCCCCTTTAATGGGGGAGGTTGTGTTCAGCAGTGGACAATCCAGCTGATACAGTAAATCTTAATATTGTAGTTATTAAGATTTTCTTAAGTAATATTAAATTAAAACCCAAATTTTTAGATATATTTGTTATACAGTTTTACTACGCTTAATACATTATTCCTTAAAATTTTCATACAGCAAACTATTACAGTGCATTGATTGAGCCATTTTTAATGATTAGAGTAGGAACTAAGTTACTGACGGTTGCAAACCTGAGGTTAGTAAAGATAGTAATAGGCTGCCTTTTTTTTCAACCGAAAGATATAGTAGCAACGCATTATCATGAAGGGTTAGCGTCTGAAAGACCGTTATTTTTGAAAACATTTTGTGTTATGTCCCTTGTGTTGTTACCGAATATAGAACAACATGTTCTAACCCTGCATAAATTAGGAGAAGGGCACAAAAATAAGACAGGTAGGTATTCCAAAATTAAAATGAGAGGAAATTTTATAGTCATGTTCGGTATTCGAATATTTTGAACCAGTGCCATCCACCCCTATAGCCGGAGTATGCTATAACCGCTAAGGCAACATGACATATGACTCATGAATCTTGTTTCTACATTAGTTCTTGACATCTATAATTCAACTTACGTTGTACTACAAACAAGACTTATTTTTGCAATTGGCTTTAAACTTGTTTATAAAGGTGTTGTTGTCTGTAAGAGGTACTAAAAATATAAAAAAACAGAACCCTCATTGCCGGAGCCAAACTTTCACTTGACAACATTTTTTGTTTAACGTCCAAAAGTTTGTCAAATAAATAAGGTTTAATTTGATAAATAACATGCCCACTTGCCCTGAAAAAAGGTTTTTAGCTATAAAGCTGTTACGTAGTTTGCTCAACTTTCTAGTCTCTAATTAAGGACGTAAGTAAATATAATTAGGAACTGTGTTTAGAAATCATTAGGATGAAAAAACATGTCACGGGATTTGTATTAATTGTACGGTCTATCGGATCTATCTCATTATTTATGAACCTAATTATATTGTTTATGCGCAAGTTTACTATATTAGCCAAAATGTTCATTTTTGATATGTTTTTTAGAACTCAATGGCTGGCCTTTGACTGGTAATTTAATCATTAGTAAGGCCTCTATTCACTATCATATGGTATATGTACATACAGTCGACTCACATCAATTTAAACCTGAGATAATTCGAACCTCTCTATAATTCAAAGTTATCACGAGTTCCCTAAAAGATCTCTTTATATTTCGAACTAAATCAATATATTTTTATTCACTTGATAATTCGAAAAAATCAACGCTACGCAAAAAAATGACGCATTAATTCGAACTTGTCGGTATCGAACACTTGACAATTCGTAAAGAATAAGTAACTTGATACTCTTTTAAACAAGTCCGAGTAATCCATGCCGTCGTGGAGACATCTAAGTACATAGCAGAACAAGTTCAAGCTTATATCATCTTACACGAGTCTTTGTTTCGGTAATAATTAATTTGATATACAGTTCAGCACGAATTTATTTCTTTTCTTTCAATAATTTCGAACCATTTGCTATTTCAAACACTCGATAATTCGTAACATTCTAAGAGTCCCTCGAGTTTCGAATTAACGAGAGTCGACTGTATATAAATAGGGCCATACTTAAAGCTGGATCTGCTACAACAAAAAGATATTTATAAAAACGGAATAGACATCCTACACTGAAATTTTTTTTATATAACATTCAAAACTTCAAGACTGATCTCATATTAATCATGATCCGACTTACACAAGTTATTTAAAACTTTTTAGTGTTGCGGTTACGCTTTTTTTAAATTAACCGACTTCAAAAAAAGAAGGAGGTTCTCAATTTGTCCATATTTTTTTAATGTTTTTTTAGATCAGAACTTTTTAGTGGTCGAACCGATTTTGATAACTCTTTTTATTTGAAAGCTGATACTTGTCGTTTGGCCCCATTTAAATTTCATGAAAATCGGTGAAGCCGTTTTTGGGCTACACTTCAATAACTGAAAAGTATTTCGCTACCTTTATGATATAGTCGTTGACAGTGGACAGCAATCGATCCCGTAAGTAGTAAAGGTCAATAAAAATAGTGAAAAAACATGTTTCACCAAAAAATGGAACTAACTTCAATACTCAAAAGTGTGAACACTTCATAACATGTCTAAGTCAGTACCATGCACACAATATTGTGTTACAGTTAGTACTTTTGAACTATCATGGTACCGACTTTAACAAATTATTTCACACTTTTGAGTGCTGAAGTCGGGTCAAATTTATTATTAATAAAAAATAATATATAAATAAAATTATTATTGTTTTTATAACTTATAACAAGATCATTCACTTGCCTAATGTGTTGTACACCATCGACAAGAGTTGCAAATACCATTAAATCATCCAGGTGGGACCAATGACAAATTAACTATAACTTAAAAACATAATTTTGATAAAAAAAAAAATTTTCTGGCGGTATGCCTTAATTAAACAAAATACTATGAACTATATACAACACTGCAGCTACAACAATAAAAGCATTTAGACAACCTATAAGTCATAAGGAGCTCATCGTATTTTCCAAAACCAATCTGAGCGCTTGGTCGATGCGACGCGTGATCAAAATACTGGCACATATTTGGCTCAACGAATAAGCATTGCAATTCAACGGGGCAATGCTGCCAGCATGCTGGGCACGCTGCCAACTGGGAGTGGGCTAGAGCATTTGGACAACATTTAATGGAACTAACTTGTAGATACATAAACGCATTAAAAATCAAATTATCACAATCAGTTCATAATTCGGGGAGTAATCGCGTAACTAACATACAAAAACATACATTTTTAATCCGAAAACTTCTTTTTCAGAAGTCGGTTAAAAAGTAATAATAAAGCTTCTGTAGGGCGGAAATTAAGAATATTGTTGCAACACTTATTTATGTATGTGTATAAAGAATAAAATATAATAAACCATATCAAGAGGGACAAGCTATTTCTCATTTTCGATTTAAGTTATTAGTTCTATGTTAGGCCTTCTTTCGTTTTTACCTAAAGTGATCGCGATTTCACCGTCACTGCCCCTCTTTCATTCCTATGCAGTTGGTGATTTTTTTTTTGTTTTAAAGATCTTTATTAACGATAAATAATAATGAAAAAAATACTACTCTAGTGTAAATTTAAAATCCTAGAAGTGACAGATATATAATTTATATGTTTTGCAAGCTTATTTGCTTATATAAAACTTATATCATAACAATTAATTTACAATGAGAAATGAATGTGAGCGTGTAGCGTGATCATAACAATGTTCTTTGATTATGTTGTTTATAGCATTATATAAAGTAGCAGTCAGCTGACGATTTGCTACTGCTTCCTTTGTTTCGATAATAGTTTTATTGCCACTGTGCTATATTCATTCATGACAAAATTATTTGCTATTTTAGGCAATTACAGGCAGAACACATTTTTGATTCGGGTCTGCAGATGTTTTAACAACTTAGCCTTTTATCTTTATTATAATGTAATGTAATAGCAATAAAAATTAAATCTTAATCTAAACTGTAATGTTCCTTAATATTATTTAGTAGTCGATCATTAACTTTGATCTTTTTGTAAATTTAAACGCTATATGTGGAATTTTTTAATTAGCCTTCATATATTTATTAGTTACGTTTGTTATTCCTAGATAGCTGTTTCCCTAAGATTGTTAAATAAATAAATAAATATTACAGTTATTACGTTGGCTCCTACGCAGTGCTAATGCTGAAATTCACATTAGCCATATTTTGGCTTAATTTTTGTCACACCAGTGTGCTGGTCAGTGTCCACATGTTATATAATTATATAAATTAAATAATTATAATATATTATAATTATATATTATATAAATATCTTTGTAATTGAAGGCGTTTAGTATTAACGGTAGGGCATTCAATACTATAACGGATGCGCACGTTGCTTGCCTAGTTGTTCTTAACCGTTCAATGAGGTAAAGAAATGTTATGAATTTCCCCTGTCACAGCGCTTGTTCATGCATGAACACAGTAGTGAAGGTTTACTAAAAAAAATTTCAGCTACCTACTGGTAAAGTCTCCGGGAACCAGGCGTGACATTATCTGTGTATGTACATTCACCTCAATGTAATTACCAAGCTTCGCTACCCACGTGGGCGAATTACCTATATAGGCATATAATAGTTAATATCTGCGTGGGTCGATCTGAATTAGGCTTGGAACATCACTGCTGTCACGATCAAAGTGTTTAGGTACGTGGTTGTGGTGTGAGGACTTTTTGATGACGCCACAGTACAAAGGCTACGAGGCTATTACGTGAAAAAAAAGGGGTATGTGTGATTTTCTACCAGACATACCTCGATAAGCTGTACAGCATGAACTGAGCTGATTATTTTGCGGATGCTCCTCTAGCTAAATATGTAACGAACGCTGTATTCTAACGATAACGATAGCTAACGGTAGAAACATCTTAGAATACTGCGGTACCAAATGGAACCCACAGTATTCATATATTTTCAGGTTCATGGTTCGAATCTCGCCGCGGGCTTGAGTTTCACCGCACGGTGGAAGGGCATTTTGAAAATGCTCGCCTGGCTAGCGACCACTCTCAAGTAGAAAATCTGTCGCCAAGCACCTAACGGTGTGTTATGGCAGCAGTCCTTGAGAGCCAGTGAAATTACAGGCACATGAGACTTAACAACTATGTCTCAAGGTGACGGGTGCAGTGCAATTCGTGTCTTGTGACGAAATGCATCTGTTATAGGCAGAGGTTAGTCCACTTAAGAACAAGTGGGCCTCGAGCGTGTTCCGTCACAATTACATAAAAAAAAGAAGTATGTTACATACATCCAGAGCCTTGAAAATATTCATAAAAAATTCTAAAACATATAAATTATCGCTTTTTTAATTAATGATGAATTATGAAGAATCTTGTAGTCGTGTTCATCTCCCACCATTAAAAATAACCGTCGTGTATTATGTGACATGTCATTCCTGCATGGTTGTTCCTGCTTACATATGTTATAATTTTTATGTTTGTAAGTTAGCCTTTGACCACTATCTCACCAGATGATAAGCGACGATGTGGTCGAAGATGCTGTTCAGGCTAACCTAGAATTACTGGTTCTCAAGGACAGCTGCCGGAACAGATCGTTAGGTGCTTGGCGACAGATTTTCTAGTTGAGGGTGGTAGCTAGCCAGACGAGCATTCGCAAAATGCCCTACCACCATGCAAAAAATAATGTAAATCCGTTATCAGCTGTCGGTTTAGAAATTATGATTTACTGTTTATCTCTAAGAGATGTGGATTTATTTACATGTGTTGATGAAACTAATAACATCTATTGTGTTAACAAGTATTTTTGAAGCGCTCGTAGCGAAGTTTGCTTAACCACAAAGTTAAGCAACGTCCGCCGCGGTCATGAGTTGGATGGGTGACCGCTCGTGACATTACTACTGAGCGCTTCCGTGCTTCGGAGGGCACGTTAAGCCGTCGGTCCCGGTTGTTGTCTTAGGATGGCAGTCGTTACAGCATGGTGTAAGGGCACTTTGCGAATGCCCGCCTGGCTAGCTACCACCCTCAAGTTGAAAATCTGTCGCCAAGCACCTAACGGTGTGTTCCGGCAGCTGTCCTTGAGAGCCAGTAATTCTAGGTTAGCCTGAACAACATCTTCGACCACATCATCACTTACCATCAGGTGAGATAGTGGTCAAAGGCTAACCTATCAAGCATAAAAAAAAAAAAAGTGTCATGAATAGATTCAGGCGTTACTTTGCGGAAATCCATATTTAATAATAACAAATACTTTTAAAAGTATCCTAAAAAACATTAAATAATATTTAAATAAAACACTTAAAAAAGCATAAAATTATATATCTAGTGACAATTCCGCCTAATTTTCCTGTTATCTACGTGACGTCATAAACATCACGCAGCCTAACCGGAAGAATACCCGACTAGTTTCGCTTCTAAACGAAGCATCTTCAGGAGGTCTTGACTTACCGAGCGCACGATCGAGACTAACTCACATAATATACTAGTTATTTAATGTTTTTTAGGATACTTTTAAAAGTATTTGTTATTATTAAAAAAAGTGTCCCTGAATCTCATACTAGGGTGGCCCTGTGTCGTGGGATTCGGTCCCTTTCTAACTAACATACACACAACAAATGAAATAAAATAAATAAAGCTGTTAAGCTACCGGAAAACCCATTTTAAACGCCAGCAATTAAAGGTTTAAAAATAGTTTAACATCATCGAACATTGTTAGTAACATGTGTGGGAGACAGTCGTAAAAAAAGTTAATATAAGATATCATTTGTGAGAAGACTTTTGCTTACTTGATCTGATTTTTTGGCAAGTGAATCATGTCCATTATCATCCGCATCGTCCTCCGTTGATTAACGTCTCCGCCATTGGAGAGGTGTTGTATGCCATAATCGCACGTTTGGCTCTCGCTCCCCAGCGTAGTCAACGTCATGTTGGAGGGCGAGGGGGCCTGGGCAGCGGTCGCCTCCTTTTGCGAAGACGTAATGTCCCAAAAGGAGGCGGCAGAACGCGCAAGGGAGGTAGACCCTCTTGCTGCGCCACTGCGTAGACGCAGAAGGGGTGGGAGAAGGCGACTGAACCTTCCCCCTCCCGGTGGTGAGTAGCGAGAGACAGGTGCGGGGGTTCCTTCTCTCGCATTGCACGTGCTCACCACCTCCGTTGGGCGGGAATGGCTGAGCATTCCTGGTCATTCCCGGGCCCCTCATGTCGGGAGGGGCGTGTAGGCCCCGCTGTAAAGGCGGGCGGTCGTCGGTGAGGGACTGGACGTAAAGGCTCTGCCAGTCTCCCAGTCCTTCTCCAAACAGACGATGCCGGAATGCCGCTGGGTTGTTTAGTGGGTATACCGGTCTTCTACCGGGGAGTCCCACATACCCCCTCCATCCCCCGATGGGGGGGCATGCGTAACGCATTTTACCCAGCGTCAAAAAAAAAAAAAAACACCCACGGGAAGAAATTGGGGATGGTATACTAACCCAGCATCAGATATCAGTTTAATAGGTTTGAAATACTCGTAGTGGAGCTTATAAAGTCGTTCTCAACTAATTAACTGGGTTGTCGATCGTTCGTTTGTTTTTAACGTTCTCAGCAGTCAATACTTGGATAGATGACCGCTAGTGGCATTTCCTATTGAACGATTTCGTGCTTCGGCGGGCGCGATTAGCAGACGGCCTCAGTGGTTGTCTTAAAATGGCAATCGTTAGTCTGCACATGATTAGTCTGCATGGTGGTAGGACATTTTGCGAAAGTCAGCTTGGTTGGTTCAAATAGAAAATCTATTGGTGGCAGTTGTCCCTAAAAGCCAGTAATTCTACACTAGCCTGAACATCTGTGACCACATTATCACTATATATCATGTGAGATGGTGATAGGTCAACAGTTAAAAAAATCCGAACCATGATACAATTGATTTAACCTAACATCAACAAATTTTTCGCATATTTTGTAAACCATAGATCGAACCATGCAAATAAAGCAAAACCATCATATGTGTAAAACCGTTTCATTTTGAGAGCACCGTACTCCGGGCGGATAGATTTCCAATATAGGTAAATGAAAGTTTCCCCGTACGTTTGAGAGTGGGCGCAAGCCGATGGTTTTAGTAGGTATTGCTTCTAAACTTCCCAATTGGAATGATTTTGTAGCCGCATGTACTTTCAATGATATATAACCACTGTTAATAAGACCCATTTAAGACGAAATGGATCTTGAAAAATAACAAAAAAGTACGGATTGACCTCGTATCGCATGCGAATGACCGAAACAAAACTTTTCCACAAATTCACATACAATTAAGCGTTTTAAAATCGGCCAAGTGCCAGTCGGACTCGCGCACGAAGGGTTACGTACCATTAGCTATACAACATTAGACTTAATATTTTAACCTTTTTTTGTTTTACGTGCGCAAGTCCGACTCGCTCTTGGGCAACTTTTTGTATTTGTTGTTATAGCGGCAACAGCAATACATCATCTGTGAAAATTTCATTTGTCTAGCTATCACCGTTCTTGAAATAGAAGAAGACGGACAGAAGGACGCACGGACGGACAGACGGACAGCGAAGTCTCAGTGATAGGGTCCCGTTTTTACTCTTTGGGTACGGAACCTTAAAAACGAAAATAATCTTTCGTGTGTATCATGTGGTGGCTGTATAATATTTAGATATATTATAACTTATATTGATACTATTTACTATAAAGACACATAACTTGATTATATTCTACCGAAATTTTGGAGCTTTTTTCATATTTCTTTTCTATCAAAAGAAATACGGAATCGTGATATCGGACCAGGTATATAATATTTGACATATCATCTAAAATATTATAGCCTAGCAATCCACCCCGACTTCGCACAGGTATTTAACAAAAAATTCTAAAATTATAAACTTACTAGCGAACCGCCCCGGCTATAAATTGAGATGTTAGCTATGTTATCTTTCACTTTGGATCAAATTGCACACGGTATGCAAATCAAATTTAAAATTGATTTAGTAGTTTAGGAGTCCATCGCGGACAAACAACGTGACACGTAATTTTATATAAGAGTATACACATAAAAAGTAGTTATTGTGACATAAATGTAATACTAAGACTAATAGTACTGCAGACTTTTTTATAGATATTGATTTTTTTAACAAAATTGTAGTACATCGCTTTGCTATATTTTCAATCATTTCCGCAGCAAACGCGATGTAACGATTTTTGAATATTTTTTTTACACTTTGGGTTACATTATCTCAGTTTTCATACAAAACGTTTTTTTGAAAATCGTCTATAGCCTATGATCATCAGGAATAATGTTGGATTCTTATGGTGAAAGAATTTTTCAAATCGGCCTAATAGTTTCAGAGCCTATTCAATGCAAACAATCAAATATTTCCTCTTTATTATATTAGTTTAGATTATATTAATATATGAAAGGCGTACACACTTTCTGAAAAAAATTGCCTTTTTGATACTCACCTCACCGTCAGTAGGTATGTTGATATCTCCTTCTCTTCTAATCTGCTAAAAACCCACAAACAATAAACTATCGGTCACAGAATACTAACAGCTACTACAGGTCAATCGAATCTTACAAAAATGGTGAACATTTTTATACAGAAATACGTATGTTTTTCTGTTTGAAATTTGTAATTTTATTTACCTTTGAAGAGAAAACCCTTTTGAAACCTTGTTGTCACGCTATTATGGCTGCCATGAGCACAATCCTGGATGTTAATAAAGGAGTAGAGATGAAAGAGAGATAGCAAAAAATGGACTACGTTTTGTTTTATGCTTGATAGCCTTTGACCACTATCTCACCCGACGGGAAGTGCCCTCCGCAGCACGGATCGCTCAGTAGTGATGTCACTAGCGGTCAACTATTCAAGTCATGACTGCAGCGGACGTTACTTAACTTAGGTGATCGGTTAAGAACGGCTAAGCAAACTTCGCTAAGAGCACTTTAAAAGGACTGATTTCTGTTACGCTTTCACGCCAAAACTACTGGACTGGGCTGAATTTATAAGACTGATTTGTTATTCAAAAATAAACCTGTTTTTTTTTAATTAAATCTACCAATCAAATAACAACACGCATTTTTATTGAACACTACCTATTTAATTCACAGTCTTTTATTTGTTATTTGAATTTCAAAAACAATTTAGACTGCATAGATAGATATATAAATGATTACATGGTTGAACCGGGAATCGAACCCGTTACACGAGAAAAAAAACATATCATAGTGTCAGAAATAAAAGGAAGACCATGAATTTTAACATTTGATGTAAAAGGAGAATGCCCATTTCACTAGGAGACTTAGGTCCCCTGAAAAAAGTCTTGTGTCCTGATTAGATATTTTTTAATTTGTTAATTTTAAAATCAGTGACCATTTTTCACATTTTTACTCTGGTTTAAGAGTAATTCAATTTTTATATTCTGATTATTGAAGTTACGGTTTGGATGGAATGCATTTAACAGGCTATTTTGCAATCAACCAAATGCGACTACTATGTGTCTATAAATTATTTATGTGACTTGACACTCTTGACAGTAACACGGCATAACAAAGACGTATGTAGATCAGTAGTGTTGCCAGTAGACATTTTTAAATCGAGTGTAACCATATGTACCTGTGGCTGCTATAAATCGTTATTTTATTATTTTTATACTCGATAAATTCTAGCGTTCTTCGTGCTACTAGCCTAGTGGCACACCTAACAGTAAGCCACTGTAGTAGGTAACCAATCACTTTACTTAACAATACTATAGCACACTACCTCCCTATAAATATACCTACATACATCAACTATCAATAGGATGGTCTTTAGAATTATCAATAGTAAATAAAATAAGTGAGTATACTATTGGTATGGATTGTGTCTGCGCTGTCGATAGATTATCAATTCAAGGCAAAACTAACAACGAGTAAAAAACTAAATTAATAGTAATGGATTAAGTTACAGCTATATATTTTAAATCGACTAAATCGAAAAAAATGGGAACTAGAAAAAATGGTGCATGGTGGTAGGGCATTTTGCGAATGCCCGCCTGGATAGCTACCACCCTCAAGTAGATACCAAGCACCTAACGGTGTGTTCCGGCAGCTGTTCTTGAGACCCAGTAATTCTAGGTTATCCTGAACAACATCTTCGACCACATCATCACATACCATCAAGTGAGATAGTGGTCAAAGGCTAACCTATCACGTATAAAAAAAGGGTAATTCGAAGTTGGCAATATTGTAGTGCGTATTATCTTTGGTTGTTAGTGTTGAAATTATAGGAAATAAATAATTTATAAAATAAGTAATCTTTAAGAAAACTTTTAATGCTAGGGTGAAAAGAAAAACGCTGTATATGATAGAAGAGTTAAAAAAATATGTAATGATTTTAGCATACTATTTTAATGGGACACTCCATCATATAGGGGACATGCCTTTGAACATTCTCCTTTTGAATTATTTCCTTATAATCAGCCAGCCGCATTGCTATGGACAAAATAATTTACGCGTCTTTCGGCTCAGGATACGGCTTGATTTGTTGCACACAACCAGGTACCTTCTAATTACGTATCTCTTTATCATTTTATCATGTACTTAAATTATAATAGGGAAATTATTTTCAAGTGGGTACATTTATTAGTAATAGGTTCTTATGATAATGTCAGTTGCATGTCGTTACGGCAATGTCAGCTTTTCATTTTTCTGAACAAAATTTCACATCTTATGTTAAAATTCATGGTCTTTCTTTTGTTTCTGAAACTATGCCATTTAGCAAAAAATAATGCCTATGATGAAATCTTTCAATCAGTATGTTATATCACAGGGTGTTTTTTTTTCTCGTGTAACGGGTTCAATTCCCGGTTCAACCATGTAATTATTTATATATCTATCAATGCAGTTTAAATTGTTTTTAAAATTCAAATGTTTTCTTTCAGTAAAATGTTCCATCTACAATATCTAAGGTACTTTCCCTCCATGTGGCATCGCCGTGGGACGCCCTGTATATTACTTACGAGGTAAAATCTGTGATGATTTTTCATTATGAGCACCTGTAGCATTTCAACGCTTTTACAAGTGCCATGATCGCCGGATAAAGCGTAACTTGCTCACAATAAAATACGGCATGTATTTAAATGATCATTTTAATGTTGTAAAATCAGCAAAGGAAAATATCTTTATTTTAATTATTGATCTTGTTTCTTTGAAACATAAAATAAATTAAACCCATCGATATTTTAACCTGTGTAGAACAACGCATTTTTTTTTGGAGATGTAGAAATTACGTCTGATTGTTAATTGTTGGTCCCCAAAACTAAAAAAAAAGAGTTCAAGTATCCAAAATAGTGATACTTTTTATACATTTCGATTCACCTTATTGCTTTCATACTCTGTTTAGGAACAAGGACCTGGGATTAACGCTAATCGATTATATTCGAAAATTCTTCTAGCGTTGTTATGGTAATAAGTAACCTAACGCTCCTCATCACTCCGTTCGTCGTCGCAGCTAAATATGTCTTTGCCCTAGAACTATGTCATCAAATCATGTCAAAATACCAATAACTAAAATAGAGGTTCAAGTTATAATTTTTGTGTACCAAATATTAAATGACTATAAAAAAATAAAAACACTAGCTCTCCGGATGCGGCTCCACCCGCGCGTATGTCGGTTATCGCGCAAAAATATTAACCTCTTTTAGCGCAGTTCGATGAAAACTATTCTATGTCCTTCTCCGCATCTCAAACTTTTTCCATACCAAAATTTCATCCATTTCGCCAGAACTACTTGACCGATTGGTCTAGTAGTATTTTGGTTTTGATTTACAACTTGAGGGTGGTAGCTAGCCAGGTGGGCATTCGCAAAATGCCCTACCAACACGCAAAAAGTTACTAAGCAAAGAGTTACATATTTTCGCATTTAAAATATTAGTATGGACGATTACTATGTAACCTTAAATGCAGATCATTTATAATTTAGAAGCAATAATTAATCTAAAGATTCATAAAAAAATACATTAATTATTTATTTATAAAAGTTCACAATAGATCAATTAGTTTTAAGAGAATCAAAAATATTGTCCCATAAAAATCTTCGCGGATTTCTCCCGTAAAACTTTAAATAAGTGCTTCGTAAAAAAGTATTTCTGTTTGTTTAAAAGTTTTATGTTCCATTAGAAAATATTATGAGCAATTGGAAGGAAGTGGTGGTTTGATCGTAAAAACAACCATGAGCGTAAGAGTGACAGCTCCATTCAGCAGCCAACAATAGCTACTCAAAAGGTTCCATAGACATTTAAAATGAGAGGCGGAAGAGTGATTTCGTTGTGATGACATTTAATTATAGTACTTCATTAAATTGATTGAATATGATAATTTTTATTATTATTATTTTTTAAACTTATCTGAGCGCTTGGTCGATGCGACGCGTGATCAAAATGCTGGCACATATTTGGCAATTCAAAGGGGCAATGCTGCCAGCATGCTGGGCACGCTGCCAACTGGGAGTGGACTGGAGCATTTGGACTGCCTATGAGTCTGCTATGACTTATAGGTTGTCTAAATGCTTTTATTGTAGTAGCTGTGGTGTTGTATATAGTTCATAGTATTTTGTTTAATAAAGGCATACGGCCGGTAAAAAAAAAAAATATCTTCTACTAAACTTATGGTAAAAGAATAAAATGGTAAATGTCATACATTAACCAATTATAACAAAAAAATAAATGAAAGCGCGTTCGACTCGCACCAATGGTTCCGTATTTACTAAACGGAATGTATATACATATTTAATAAAAAAACCTACTGTTCAAGATTTCTAGCCAGTCTAGAAGTCTTATTCGAATTCGGCTTGTTTGAAGCAGTGATGGCTCAGTGGCATTGGCTATGTACTGCCGCGCAGCAGCTCCATAGTTCGAATACCGCCCGCGGGCTTGAGTTTCACCGCGTGGTGGAAGGACATTTTCAAGTAGAAAATCTATCGCTAAACACCTTATGGTGTGTTCCGGCAACTTTCCTTGGGAGCCAGTAATTCTAGGATAAGCCTGTTAACACCTTCGACCACATCATCACTTACCGTCAGGTGAGATTATGGTCAAAGGCTAACATATCATCAATAAAAATACTTTTTATTATATAATGTCATATGACAGATTTTGGGCTACAATCGTACAAAGATTGACTCGTATCCGTTTGACCAGGCGTTAGCGTTATGTTATCCTTACATTATTGAAAACAAATAACGATAAAAAACACGTTTCTTGTATGGCAAAAACCCCCTTTATATCTTTTCTGACGTAACTGTTTGTTAGATACATATTTTGTGAAAGGTTAAACCAAATACCTGTATTAGGTCAAACATTTACGGTCTCTAAACGGCAAATTTTAAACATTTCTTTGAAAGATTACAGATATATATAAAATATATGATATTTTAATGACAACTACCGTAGTATATGTCGTGTCTCGGCATAATAGTGTTTTGGAACAGGTTTGCCTGACACATTTCCATACATTTCTTTTAATACAAAAAAGAACATGAAAAGCTCTAAAATTTCGCCTAATCAAGGTTTGTGTCTATATCTTAACTCGTATCAATATACTTTTTATATTTCTTGTTGTTATTTTGCAGTTATAATACCTGAAAAAACTCTTCTTTAAAAAGATATTATTATATTAATCGAGGCGAGCCTATGGTCATCCACCAGGCACAATTTCAGACTTCAATATCGGACTACTTTTTTTGAACACACAACTCGACCTATAAGGAACTCGAAGCGATACAATTACACAACTCGATACGTGGACTTTTATGATAACCACATGCATCGCGTTAGGGAAAGAATGCGCCAAATGAGCAGCAGCTCAACACTCACGCCGATGTGTGTGTGTGCGTGTTTTGGCGTTTGCTGCACATTGGGCACACAACTGCCGAAACACACTGATAGGTGCTTGGTGACATATTTTCTATTTGAGAGAACTAGCTAGCCAGACGGGTATTTACAAATAATCCTACTACCATGCATAAGTGGGGTAAGGGTATACGAAGTTTTTGATTATATTATAATAAAAAAAAAATGTTATATATAAACTGATATAATAGACATCATTGTCTCTTCTAATTAAATTCATTTATCTCTCATTATTGCCCAAATTCAATCAGCCACCAAAGAAAAACATCACATTAAGAAAGGACACATTGTAAGCACAAACATACCTACCAATCCCTAATCTCCGATAGTTTACCTACGGTGCCCTAACAAGCCCTTGTTATTATTGGAAAGTGAACCCGAACTTTTGTCGGCGTAATTAAGTGTAGGAAAAAATTGGGATACGCAAGTCAGAGGTTTTTGTTCAGTGCGCTTGCGTGACGTAGAGATGAGGGGGTGTGGTGAAAGTCAGAAACGGGTAGCGTTGCTGTCAGCGGAATGCTTACAAGCGATTTTTGTGAGGGTAAGTAGATTGAAAATAGCCCTTTTTAAAATAATTGTAAGGTACATTATGCATAACTTAATCATATACGTTGCTATTTTAAAGATATAAGTAATTATTTCGATATAAACAGTCCAATGTGGTTGAAACTATAGTCGGAGCTATCTGACTGTTTCACGTGAGTTATCCCGTATTATTTACTAAAAACAATGTGAAAGTTTTGTTTCATCCATATTGTAAAACGAAGTTCTACGGTCCTCTCTTCCTCTTAAAGGCTAAGTATAATAAGTTGTTAAAAATTCACATTCACACTGCTTCAATACTCCACAGCGGTCGCACTTCATGATGGCCATATTCAAAATTTCAATTGTGGCACAGCCAGCTTTTTGTCTCTTTTCTTCATACAGTACAAATGAGGAGGATCGACAGATCGGCAGTAAGATCGACCACACTGCAAACACAAAATCTGTGGCGCAGATTGTGCTTGTATTTTTACTGTTCGTTTGTGGTTTGGTCTTTGGTTACTTGCCATTTCTTCTTTTAATGGTAGCCTTATATATCCATCCGCTTTTGTATCGCTTTTAGCTTATGCTTAGAAGCAAAGTGTTGTTTTGTTCGTCACTGCCAGTGTAGTACTACAGGTCATCAAATCTTGTTTTAAACATGGTCACTCTTGCTCTTGAAATGCTGGTCGAAGTTCCTGCCACGCCAGCTTTAACGTAAGCATCAGCCGGGCTTTTAACAGCCCCAATGTTGCAAATATTCTCAAACCCAATGGTCTAATGCGTAAAAAGTCTGAAGCAATTACTGATTTTGTGGGACCTAAAAATGCCTCCTCCCTTGAACGCCACAAAGAACGGCTACTAGTCACTTGCAGCCATCGTGTCACATATGTCAATTATGTGTGGTTACATATTTGAGCCTTTTGTTGTGAGACTTGGGTCTATGGGGCCTAAGCAATTTCAAGACTTATCAAAGCTCTTAATGGATACAATGTGTCGTCAAAGTGGTGACACTTATTAGGCTCCACGAATAAGAATTCCAATATATGGGGGCAATGTTGTCAAAATGCTTGGCACGCCGCCAAATGGTAAAAGGCAAAGTATTTGAACTGTCTGTGGAGATCCAGGCTACTTACACACCTTTGCAGATGCAAAGGTGTGTAAGTAGCCTAAATATACTATAGTATTGTTTATAGTTAGTAGTGTTTTGTTAAAGAATTTTGCCTGTAAAAAAAATAAGAAAAGGAAGGTATATAAGAGCAAGTTATATAACTTGAAATCAAACCTTACATTTCAATTTAATCTTTATTAAATGTAGTATATAACTTAATCTACTTGAAATTTTCTTATAACATGTCCCACACTTCAAGCAAGGGTGATTGGACCGTGAGGGCTCAGGCGGGAAAGGGACGCAAATATTAATAGTTATTAAAACCATATAACAATTAACACTACCCTTCTGGTAAATATGCAAACCGACTTCAGTAAAATGTTAATTTAAATGCAAAGAATAATTATTATTTGGGATACATTTCATTTTATCGGGGTTAAAGATAAATATTAAAACCGATATACGGCCGCAATTCATTTGTTTATATAGTGGTTTGAATAATTGAAATATCAATACTTTGATTCCCCGACACTACAACTAAGGCACAGCTATTCAATGAAGTAGTAACTATTGATAAGAATAAATGTGTACATAACCAATATGAAAGCAACGACAGTAGTTAGTTTAAAAGAAAAGTTTATTTGTTTCAGTTTAATTGCAAACTCAGGCCTTTGTCTTGCTACCAGCATGCTGGGCACGCTGCCAAACTTTAGTGGGTTGGAGCACTTGGACTGCAAGTCTGCAATGACTTGTAGGTTGTCTAAATGCTTTAATTTTAGTAGCTATATTGTTGTATATAGTTAATAATGGCACAATGCTTAAAAATGTATATATAATTTTCTATGTAGGCATGCTTCAAAGAAGATCATATCAAAATTTATGCGCAAATAAATCTAAGCTTTAAGGTCTTCTTAAAATCCGTCAAATGTTGATGTGATGTTATTAAAATTAAATCAGGTCTAACCCAGAATGGAAACTACATCTAAACGAAATGCAGACGCTGGAATGCACATTTAGGTATTTCATGACAGATTATGATTGTAGCTGATGACACTAGCCAGGCGGGCATTAACTCATGGTCTATCACCATCAGCTGAAGCTCAAGACGGAATGGAGACCATGACTTCCTGTCGGAGGTCTATTGCCATTGCCAATAACACTGCTTCCTAGTTCAGAAAAAATAAACAGTGAGTAGCTTGAGAGTGAATTCACATGCGTGAAGCTAGATGATAACTTTTTTAGTCAGGATTTAAAGTTGTTGTTTAAATGTCTTTAAAACGTAAGCAAACACAAATAGAAAATTAAGATTATTATTTATAAAGATAAATTAGTAATATATATTTTTTTATTATTATCAACTGGAACGGCATCAAATGCTCGCCTGGCTAACTGCCACCGTCAAGTAGTAAATCTATTGCCAAGCACCTAACTGTGAGTTCCGGCAGCAGTCTTTGAGAGCCAATTAAATTACAATGAGACTTAACAACAGTTTGTGTAAGGGCGTAGTGCAGTTCATACTTGTGACGAAATGCATATGTTATAGCCAGAGGCTTAACATCAGGTGGACCTCGCGCTTATTTCGTCACAATTCCATAAATTGTTTACCTAACAGGCTAGCCTTTGACCACTATCTCACCTGATGGTAAGTGATGATGTGATCGAAGATGTTGTTTAGGCTAACCTAGAATTAATAAAGTAGTATACCTCTATGGGATTTTCATAATTGAGTACGTAGTGTGATTCTTAAGTAATTAAAAGTTTCTGAGGTACCTTCTCATACAATATATATATATATACCTACTGTAAAACAAACAGCATAATAACTTTAATGTATATATCATTCTACAATATTTTTCAAAAATATGTTATCATTCGAGCTCTTTACATCAACTTTTATTAGTCAGTTTCTTTCACGTTTATTGAACACCATTGCGAAAATTTAAATAAAGAATGCAATGCTAAAAAGGCAAAGTATGTTAAACGTTCGTAGCAGAAATAAAATACCCGCCCCGGGCCAATTTCATACGAAAATGCTTTGGATTCCATTCAAGACTGAAATAACTTCACAAACTACGATGATTTCGTTTAAACTTGTTCAAAAATACAAAATACACTTGAAACTTTAAAATATCAGCAAAATTTTACGAGTAAACAAGTTATATTGAAGCTTTATTGAAAATCCTAAGTAACACAGTAAAATAATGGAAATTCACAAGGCGTTTTCTTGTGCGCCTACGGGGAAGGAGAGGTGGGGGGTGTACTACGCCAGTCGTAGCTCGAGCGTAGCCCGTAGCGCACGCTACGCGATACAATTTTACGCTAGAATATTTTTAAAATGACAAACGTGTATATTTTCTGTAACCTGTGACGGATTTATCATATACATGTGCGTGTGTGTGTGACAACTCATGTACGAATATACAAATATAGTGTTGTGTAAGTGAAGTGAGGTTTCAAAGTGAGCGGATGATATCTCGTTTAAAGGTAAATAAGATATCTTTCTATTACATAGGAAATATATACAGTTATTTGGGAGTTATATCCTGGATCAATAGGACTTTGATTGAATTGTTTTTAAGAGGTTTGAGATTGTGTGTTCGCGGTATTATTTTTGTGTAGATCGTTCTTTTGTACGTGCAAATAGACAGTAACACATGGAGGGAGGTTCTCTATACAGAAACGTTTCCTACATCTGTAGGCTAATAGTATTGACTTAGGATCGCTCAATTGAAGCTTGGCTATAGGACATCCGGGTCCATAAATGAATAAAGTTTGTGATTGTCGAATCCAACTTCATTGTTATCAAAAGACGAAAGGATAATATATAAGTATGAGTATCAAGATTTTATCATTGAAGACACCACTAACTAAAAAGTCTAATTAAGATGATTATACTTACTAAGTTAGTTTTGACTATTATGATTTTTTTTTTTTGTTTTTATTTAATTTAGGGACTTTTGTCTCTTGACATGTCAGTCCCATCGAAAACTTAGTATTTATGTTATCACATAAAATCTAATAAATTTTTTATGACTTATTTGTATTACTTTTCGCGAATGAGGATATGAGTGTGTATGTTTTTAACTCCTATACGCAGAATTGGCTAAACCGATTTTGATAAAATTTAGAAGATATATAGCTTAGTTAGTAAATTAACACCTAGGGTACTTTTCATCATCATAATCATCACTCTCCATCATTGTCTATACAAGTAAAATCACAAGCTAAAACTAGTTGAAATAAAAATTACATATTTTTCAATGTTTTTACAATCATGGCTATTATGCGTAACATTATGTTTGTTTCATAAAAAAACGTAGTAATACACTTGATTTAATATTGTAATTTTATTTTGAAACAAGTTTCGTAGTTCTTGATTTCGCATTAATTTGTTTCTTTGTAAAGGCCGGACTGAGACCGTGATTTATATGAAATAAATTATTGTAAGACAATCGATTTATTCAGGTATCTAATATGCATCGCTTGCTAATGCACGCAGTAAGATTTTCACAGTCTTACTCTATATACTCCAGTACGAATCTGTTTACAATAGCTAGGTAATACCAAGAATATCATATTATATTTTTGTATAAATAAATATATTGTAATAATTACTACAGTTCAAATAAAAAAAGAGTGGCTACATACACGCCTTTATTGGGGCAACGTGGGTGTTCACCAGATATGTTTAACAATAAATATATCTTAATAGCCTAATTAATTTTATGTATTTATCATCTACGTGAATGAACGACCTCTGGATATATTTATTATTCTTTTGAGATGAAAAGAAAACACGTAAGCAACGTTGCCACGCTAAATTCGGCCTAGATCGCAAACAGTTAATATATACGTTTAAATAAATATTGACTTAAAGTTGAATACTGAAACTGATGGCTTAATGTGAAATTATTGTATTGGAATTTATTCTGTGAGCAAAAAAATATGTTTTATTAATTTTTTAACACATGGTATGCCTTTATTAGGAAAACACTACAAACTATATACTACACTACAACAATGAAAGCATTTAGGCAACCTAAAGGCCAATGCAGGCCCACATGAACTCCAAATGCTCCAGCTCATGATTGGGAGCTTGCACAGCTTACTTGTAGTCTTTATTAACAAAACACTGCAAACTATATAATATACTGTAAAACGAAAGCAACCTAAAGGCCATTCCAGGCCCATAGTTAACCCAAAAGCTCCAGCTCAATACCAGCTGGCAGAGTGCCCAGCACGCTAGCAGTATTGCCCCATTGAATTGCAATGCTTACCTGTTCTTTGAGCCAAATAAGTAATTGCATTAATTTTAATTACTACCATATTTTAAATGACCTTAGAATCATAATTAATTATCAATTAAAGAAAAGTTTAAGTTAAGTGAAAAGTAATGGTTTCAACTTATTCATTAGTTTTCAGATTTTTAAAAATGACTACTACTATAATAGAATACGAAAATTCTTTATTGTACACCTATACAATAATACAATTCCTACACACAAAAAATTATTAAAGCTAATCTAGTATGGGTGGACTTATCGCTCAAGATGACTTGTTCCAGTCAACGTTTGTTTGAAAAATAGAAAAATAAGAAATACAACAAGTAGGCTTATTTTTGTACTAACATACATTATTAGGTTCGGAAATAAAGTGGCGCTACTATAGAATTAGACACAATTTTACCACTCTTGGGATAAATTAATACTCGGTTAACTTTATTCTAAAAACCATTAGAATGTAAAAGATTTTTATATAAATTATAGATTTTTATTAACATAGAACATCATGCCTAGTAGCAGATTTTAAATTTTAAGGATTCCAGTCGTGACAAAATAAAACTCCTTGGTTTAACTGTGACTACGTGCAAGACATGGAATTAGATTAACAATGACAAATAAAAGGTCCTTCTTAGGTGATTGTGTACGGTTTTATAATAAAGTTCCCAAACATATTACAACCTCACAGAAGGAAATTGCACGAGAAAATCATTTTTATTAAGAAATCGTACTACACAGTTTTTGATTACTCAAACGACAAAAATGCCTAGACAAATCTGCTTCTACCAAGCTATCACCTGTCACCTACGTAATTTAAATAAATACATAATTTTATAATATAGTTTGTAACACATTGTTAAAAGACGTTTTAAAGAATCGCCCCGAGTTTTTCTCGCCCGTTCTTCTCGCAGTGGCTCTATAATTATTTTTTGGCTGAACGTGGCAGCGCAGTGTAGAAAATTATATCTTAGGAGACTATCGATCACAATATATATAAAACGAAAAAGTCATTTAGAAGTCTCCACATATAGAGGTAAAATAGTTAAATAACAGTCCTGGTAATTATGTTAAAACAGATACAGAATATAAGCTTAACACGTACACAGTTAATGTAATTATCTATGTAATATTGCACTCACTAATTATATACTTATACAATATAACCTCAAAGTAGAAAATTTTAATTCTAAGAATATAATTTAATTATTCGATCACTTGTGTGAATCAATATTTTCTTCATAAGAGCATCGTAGACACCTAAATTGAACAAATTATTTTAACTTATGTATTGTCAGATGTAGCAAAGTGACCATATTTGATCTTAGTTTATAGAGCTACACCACCAAGTTGTATATTATAAGATAATAATATGGGTATTTGCCATAATCCCCACGCTTCGCAGGTGGTTTGGGGATCGCAGTGTAAGTTGGCAGTTCTTTAGAAGGCGTTGCTGCCCACCTTCCAGTATTTTTCCCTTTGTCGCCTCTTACGACACCCACGGGATGACATAGGAAGATGCAATTCTAACCCGGCACCCCACGGGGTAAAATTCTTTATTTTGGATGATTCTTTAGCTAGTGTCAAATGGTTCTTTTTGTACTGATTTTTAATGCCAATAATTGGCATTAAAAAGGGATAGTATTTAGCTATTAACTCTAAATATTTTTTACGCGCCTCTGAGTGCGGCAAATACTTAGTATAAAAACGATAATAACCAACACTGGAGCGCTCGTAGTGAAGTTTGCTTAACCATTCTGAATCGATCAGCAAAGTTAAGCAACGTCCGCCGCGGTCATGAGTTGGATGGGTGACCGCTGGTGACATTACTACTGAGCGCTTCCGTGCTTCGGAGGGCACGTTAAGCCGTCGGTCCCGGTTGTCTTAGGATGGCAGTCGTTACAGCATGGTGGTAGGGCACTTTGCGAATGCCCTCCTGGCTAGCTACCACCCTCAAGTTGAAAATCTGTCGCCAAGCACCTAACGGTGTGTTCCGGCAGCTGTCCTTGAGAGCCAGTAATTCTAGGTTAGCCTGAACAACATCTTCGATCACATCATCACTTACCATCAGGTGAGATAGTGGTCAAAGGCTAACCTATCAAGCATAAAAAAAAAAAAAAAAAAAAAAAACACAAAATATATGCTGCGTCAAATGTCACCGGTGAATTTGAAATTATCCATGACATTAAAAATCGCACGCCACGTCACCATCGGCAATATTTTTATTAATATGTATGGAGTGATATCTGACGATTCGTATTTGAGTTACCAGTACTAATATTATAAATGCGAAAGTAACTCTGTCTGTCTGTCTGTCTGTCTGTTACGCTTTTACGCCAAAACTACTGGACCGATTTGAATGAAATTTGGTATGGAGATTGAAAATTAAATATTTTGAGACCCGGAAAAAAACAAAGGATAGTTTTTATCCGACTGCGCAAAAAGAGGTTAATGTTTTCGCGCGATAACCGACATACGCGCGGGCGGAGCTGCACCCGGAAAGCTAGTCCCTAATAATGCATTGGCTTCGAATACATTGATGATGTTATCGTTTTCACTTGCCGATATCAATTGAACAATAAACTGTATCCGATGGGTTTGAAGAGCATCATAGTATTTGGTGGTGGTCTCTTTCCAGTTTGGTGATGTTCTCAAGAAGTTATACTTGGTGACGACAGATTTTCTACTTGAGAGTGGTAGCTTGGCACCGCATGGTGGAAAATCATTCGCAAAATGCCCATCCACCATTCAGTGAAGCTGAAGCCGGCCGTGGGGATCAAACTATGTACCGGCAAGGTAGTCCATTGTTATTATCGCTCGGCTGCTTCAGAATTAATGTGATAATTTACCTGGTTATTGTTTAAAAATAAATGTTATGCGATCTTCATAAAGCACAATACTTTAGAGAATATTATAATCTCCAAGAGTTAAAAGCTGTATTCTACAGCTTATAGACGACTTATACGGTAGCTGAAGTTCGGCTCAGTTTGGTTCCGTGAAAAGCTTGCTTGGAGTTATTAAGTTTCTTGAACGTTTAAGAATTAAATAACTTTGTTCTCAGAATTTTCGATAGATTTTATAAATTCCTTCTCTGGAGCGATATATTAAAAAACCTGTATAAACGGAAAACCCACCTAAATTAGGTGGGACTTTTAAACGATAGTATAGTATAACTCGGTTAGAGATTTTGACATTTTGTAGTACAAAGTTTGTTTTTGATATAGCTAATAGTCTAGCATTTGATCACTAACACATTTTATTGGTACTTGATTTGGTCAAAGATGTTGTTCTAAAATTACTTGCTCAAGACAGCTGCTGGAACACACCGTTAGGTGCTTAGTGACAGATTTTTATACTTAATTTACCAGGCGCATTATGCAAATTCTTACAAGTAACTACTGTTAATGGTGATTTGGTAACCCGGTCTTTTTGAAATTAGTTAGCAAATTCTTCAATGACACTGTCGTAATTAACGACACTAGAAATTTTAACCTGATTTCAATACAAAAATACAATATTAATTGTGAATCCATTGGCTCCAAACTAGCGTTAATTATGTTTCAGAATCAGAAGCTTCTTCTATAGAAATGATAATGTTTCAACTTAAAAATCTTTGAGCACTACTACCGTAGGATCGTTGAGTACTCTAGAACATGTGCACAGATAATCACCAGTGCTACAGCATCCCCATATCACGGGACCATATTACGGGAGAAATAGTGATCAGTCATTAGTTTGAAGAGCAGATGTGTGGTAGCAATTTTTTATTTTTTTTTACTATCTCACTTGATGGTAAGTGATGATGTGGTCGAAGATGTTGTTCAGGCTAACCTAGAATTACTGGCTCTCAAGGACAGCTGCCGGAACACACCGTTAGGTGCTTGGCGACAGATTTTCAACTTGAGGGTGGTAGCTAGCCAGGCGGGCATTCGCAAAATGCCCTACCACCATGCTGTAACGACTGCCATCCTAAGACAACAACCGGGACCGACGGCTTAACGTGCCCTCCGAAGCACGGAAGCGCTCAGTAGTAATGTCCAACCAGGGTCACCCATCCAAGTCATGACCGAGGCGGACGTTGCTTAACTTTGCTGATCGATTCAGAATGGCTAAGCAAACTTCGCTACGAGCGCTTCAATACATTTTAGTAGGTATTGACATTTTAATATCGGGTGGGGTACACCTGTATCCGTGGTAGTTTATGCTATTTAAGTGAAATAGACACAATGTGTCTCCAACAATACAAATTACATAACAAGAACCTATTGAATATATGTTTTCGCTAATAAAATAAAGGAAAACACACGCATATGATAGTAAAAACTGTTTACCTTCGGTCTTATACCCGATCGCATTCTTAAGACAGTGAAAGTTATAATCAATTATAACATATATATTATTTACTCTCAAAGATAAGAGTCAAAACCTCATAAAGCTTCGTGTGGAATAGCAACGCATCGAAAATTCTTTTGATTCGGCTACGTGGCGTTTATGATGTCACGTCAATTCGGCAGGAAAATTAGGCGACATTAGCGTCAATAATTTCAAAGTTTTTCCAAAACATTAATTTAATAATTCCTGAAATATTTTATATGCTTTCGTTGAAGTAGCTGTACTTGTTGTATATGGTTCATAGAATTTTGTTAATTAAGGCATAACCACCGGTAAAAAAATAATAAAACATGAATATATGTTTCACTTATTATGCACTGGATACATCCGACCATAAATGAAAAAAAGTTTGGCATTGGTTTAATGGCCAGTTGCCCCTCTGATGCCAACCCTATTCGAGAAGGCACTGTGATTAGTATGACCGCTGTTTTATAGGGCTCCGGGCAATTAGGTTGTTACGTCGGTAAGAAGTCGTTTCGAGTGCCAAATGATAGCAACACCAATTTCCTCACCGACGCAAATTCCAGCGTGCTGACTAAACACATATTTCCTCTTGACCCTATCTACGCAACCAAACAAAATAATATAAAAAAGTCCTTATAATTTTATATCATTACTTCTGTCGAAATAAAATATTATTTTTTTCAAGAATCTAGAGAGATTCTCTCACTGGTGACTTGCGCATAACTAAAAAAGAGGTTTTATTAAAATAGGTACGAAGACCTAAAAGAAAGTCCCTTGTTAAGCTGACACAGAAACCCAAAGTAAGTCTGGAATTCGAACTGTCTTACCTGGAGAGAAAATATCTAAAACTATAATATCTTTATTATGTATTTGAAATATTCTTTCGGCTTCTGAATATTTTATACATGTCTAAGTCTTTGGAATCCAGTTCTGTTATTTTGAAACTTTCCGTCGGTTGTCAAGGACAGAACTTTAGTATTTCAAATGAGAGAACGAGACGCTATTACCACATAAATAAATAACGGTTTGATGAAAGCTTCACCACTACATGCACACCTATGTGTACGTAACTAGTCACTGACAAGGTGCGCGGGGGTTGCAGCGCCACAGCAGAGCCCGCTCGCAGTACCGGTTTTGCGAAAGCCCGCTTGTATATCTACCCTCAAGTAGAAAATCTTACACAAAGAACCGCTGGGGTGATATTCAGCAGCTCCTTGAGAGCCAATAGTTATATGTTAGCACGAACAACATCTTTGACCCTATAATCATTTACATTCACTTGAGATGATGATCAGCAATCTAATATAGGTATACCAATGATAATTTTAGCCTCGAGTTTGATACTCTCGCCTTTGGGTCGGGTTGTTAAGCGTCCTGGCTAACATAACTTGTTTTATGCACTTGTTAAATATTCCAAGTTTGCTCACTTGTTAAAAAATGACTATTTTTGTTCTAAGAGCGGTATTTTTGTTAACCAAGTGACAGCTGATTACGGTTTTCTGTCGTTTTCCCTTCGCGTGTGACGTCTTTCAACAGTTATATTATCCATGTCACTGTTTATCACTTTCTGACGGATAAATCTCCTTTGTCTTTATAAGGTAGTAGGTCTCTTTAGCAAGATTCCGTCTTTGTGGGTACCACCACCTGTGTCAGAAATTCTGCCTCGAGCAGTAGTGTGAAATCACTACAAAGTTTAAGCGTGGAGGGCACTGTAGAAGGTGAAATTAAAAATAAATATGAAATATTGTCATCAAAAGTAACCTTTGTACCAAACTAAAATATGAAGATTTTAGGCAATAGGGTTATATGCACAGCTTGTGCAGTAAGTTCTCTTTTCAGAGGAGCTTTGCTGCGCTGTATTTCAGCATGTCCCTGCTGTTCTCAGGTGGATGTTTGCCGTGACATAGAATAGCCGGAAAGAACGGTTTACCGAAGCTAAAAAAAATTACTGATGCTTAACATAACAAATTGGGTGAATGAGACATAAGAGTTAACATCTCGTAGTGTCTAGCGCAGTGCAGTGTCATACAGGACGAGAACAGTGACACTGCCACTGTAATGGAGAGCAGACGTGACTGTTTACTATCAGGCGGGTGACTTGTCTATTCTCATCACTTCCTAGTATAAAAAAGTGTAATTTAGTAACATGACATTTTACAAGGAATATTTTTACAAGCAATTTGATAAATTCTTTGTCCTTTCCGAATTATTTGGAACTTCAAATCCTCAAGTCTAGCAAAAGGAAAATAAAGTCAATCCGCGACAAGTCCTGATTACTCAGGAATGCTCCAGGGACATCGTAGAATTGCGAATCAAAGGCTCTACCATTTATAATTCAGTATAGCTAAGTGCTTACTTGCCATACCTTCGCCACAGTGTACAAAAGTAGATATGTGACTTGGTTTTTATAAACCTACAATGGTAGTTTTAGTTTGATATTGGGCTCGGAAAGTTTTCGTATTTGGGAATATTACACAATGTGACAGATGACAAATTTTCGGTTTATCTCCGCTATACGAAGAATACAGTACAATCCATTAAAAAAACTTTACCAAGTGTTGTAATGCAAGACAAAACATTGTTCTTGTATGACACTGAAGAAGACATATAATTCTTTTGTAAATTTTAAGCGAAAATATCAACTAAATACTTAGGTTTTACTGAAATGTAAACTCTCTTGGGACAAGTTTGGAAGTTTACGCTGGCTCGGGAAGGGCTAAGCTTGGATATCCTTAGGCATAGGGTGTAGCTGATTCCTTCAGTGTCTGTATAAATATGTAAAGAGTAAATGCTTCGAATGTCGTAGACAATGTAATGAGTTCACTCTTTAGTACAAAAACCTTAGACCACAATCTCACCTGATCGTAAGTGATGATGTGGCCGAAGATGTTAACATGCTAAACCTTGAATGACTGTGCTCTGAAGGACAGCTGCAGGAACACAGGTCTTCAAAACACGAGTGAATCTACCTTCTGGGTAAGCGCGCTCCATCATCGATCGCATCATCACTTAACATCAGGTGAGATAGTGGTCAAGTGCTGCCTAGTTCAATGTGTGACAGATTTTCTACTTGAGATGCAAATACTATTAAAACAAATATGTTTTTATTTGATTTGAACTAGCGTATAAAGCAAAAAGCATCTTCGTCGTATTTTTGTTTGACTGCCATGAACATTTTTTTTAAACTGAGTATGTGAACTTTTACCGGTGGTAGAATTATTCAGCAAAAGTATTTTATAACGGTATTGTTGAATACAACCACAGACGAATATTCTGCTTCGTAGCCTACGGATAAATATGTATCATAGCATAACACTACTGTGTGAAGGCGTGAAGGGACCTGTAGCAAATTAAATTACTAAGTGAACGGCATAAGCAATAACGTCCCGAAGTGACTAGAGCTGTTTAGTGTCAAGCAAGACAAGAACGGTGCAGTATCAACGAAACTGTAATGAGTCTATCCATTACAGTTTCGGTGATAAATTATGAGGCTTGTCATGAGGTGCGTCTTAACGTAGGTTAAAGTAATAACTACCTACCTTAACAAGTAGAACTTAATATATTTTTGTTAAGTGTTTTATGTTTCCATTGAAATTAAAACTGCAAGTTATATATATTTATCAAGCTCTTCATTGTGATACCCCACACGATGTGTTCGGCAGTGTTTTTTTTGTATGTCCCAATACGGCGTCTTTTTATTTATGTTAATGTATCCAGTATCACTTGCATTGTCAAGATAAATCGAACGATATCTCATACAATAAAATTGGTTCAGCCGTTTAGAAGTTATTGTGGAATAAAGAAACTCACAAACATACATACGTAAGTACATACATGAACCCTTAAAACAAAAATATCCTTTTTTTGGGCAGTCGTGTAAAATCGCCTTCAACAATTGATGAGTATGAAATTCTACTTGGTTCTATTGGATAATATACGAGAAGGGTAATTTATCCTGCAATTTTGATAGAAAAACTAATTTTATTAAATACAAGGTAAGTTCTAAACTATGACCTACCAAACAAGAAAAGGATCAAATCATAATTGGTGGAGTAATCGAACAGCAAACATAACTGACAAAAAATACGACTGTAAGTAGTCGTATTGAGCATCTTTTCCTATTTTGTAGTTGCTTAAAATAAAACAATAACGGGGCAGGCGCCTACAAAGTAGACGTATGAAACATGAAATTAATTTTCTTAAATTATCACTTTCAGTATCATAATCATCATCATCGTTTCATCAGATTTCCAAATAGAACGGTTCAAAGTGGCCTACATCCAACTCTTCCTGCGACCTTGATAATGTCGTCCGGCCACCTACCTGGTCGGTGGTCCTCCGACACTGCGCTTGCTGGTTTGTGGCCTCCATTCGAGAACCTTTCGACCCCATCGACCATCAGACATCATGTGTCCTGCCTGTGCAGGGTTGGGAGTGGTCCCACTTCAACTCTAAACTCGCTAATCCACCGGGCTATGTCGGTGGCTTTCGTTCGTCTACGGATCTCCTCATTCCTCGTTCGATCTCGTAGAGAAACACCGAGCATGGCCCTCTCCGTATCAATTTAGAATAGATAATTTATTCAATAATAATCAGGGACAATTCTGGAGTATTATACAAAAATGTCCAGGTTATTATATTTAAATAGTAAACGTTTTTATACTCGCTATGTTCAGTTGCTTTCTAATTTTTCCTGAACCTCCGTGAACATTTTATCGGAATTCCCCTGAGGCTATAAATTGTTGGAATATATATATTTTTTAATTTATGAAATACGCTTGACGTTCAGATTTTACCGTAATTTTTTTCCGGTCCGTTATTTATGATGTTCCATTTTGATTTTCGTTTTGCTAAACGTTGATAATTTTTCATAATGCTTTGGAATTGGATTATTTGTGCTTCAACGTAATATGCTTAGAGAGTTAGGGAATAATTTTCCTGTTTTGAATTGATGTTTATCACGAAGCACTAGGAAAATGTTTTGTCTTGTTTTACTTTATCATACTACCGTGGTACCTTAATAAATTTTTTTGTTTGTCGTAACTGACCCAAAGTGATAGTAACGACAAATACAAAATTAAATGTAATCGTGTAAAGGGTAGATAAGAAGATAGATAGATAGATAATTCTTTATTGTACACACCATTAAATTACAAAGTATTAAAACATGAAGGCTTACAATCAAGTGTTACAATGGGCGGCCTTATCACTAACAGCGATCTCTTCCAGGCAACCTTGGAATGGAGAGGAAATACAGGAATCATAAGAAGGGGGTGCAACAAACGAATATAAAAAGTGAGGTTAAACAAACTATGCTAACTTAAAATTTAAGCCAAAAAATAAAAAAATATTTTTATCAAAAACAGACAGATGACCTAGATACTAATAATATACATACCATAAATACTAATAATACTCGTAATATACATATTTCAATACTCTGTCAGACATACACAAATATAATAAATTATATTCATATATATCTATATACATACACAGACACACTATACAATACAATATGCCTTATTATGCTATTTGCGAATAAGTACATGTACATTTCGTATACATATCCTACAATTGTGATGATAAAGTGCAAGAGATAAGCAGTTTGAAACAGAATGGGTGTTATTATTCGGACAAGTAAAACTTTTTGACTTGGCTTTTAAATATGGATAAAGATTGAGCTTGCCTAATAGAAATCGGTAATGAATTCCACAGGCGAACAGCTTTGACAGAAAAAGATTGGTCATAGAATATTGTGCCATGTTGAGGCATACTGAGGGAGAGGTTTTCTGATGACCTTAAATTGTGAGCATTTGCATTGTGAAGGAAATTAAAACGTTCCTTAAGATAGCGCGGGGTCAAAGGATTGAACAAAATATTGTAAAGGAGAGAGAGTATGTGAGCATTCCGGCGAAGACGTATAGGGAGCCACTTGAGCTTAGATCGAAATTGAGAAATGTGATCAAATTTGCGCAAGCCAAATATAAATCTTATGCAGAAGTTTTGAAGACGCTCAAGCTTATCTAGCTGTTCCTCAGTGAGATCTGGATAGCAGACATCAGCATAATCGAGAATAGGGAGTAAGAGAGATTGAACTAGTGCAATTTTAGTAGTAACAGCAAGAAAGTTGCGCAATCTCTTTAAAACGCCTGCAGTGGCATACAATTTGCGACTAGTCACTTGCAGCTGAGGAACCCAACTCAAGCAACGATCGATAGTCAATCCAAGATTTTTTACAGTTGCACTATAGGGAATGGGAACTCCATCTAAATAAACAGAAGGAATAATAGACCAGTCCACCCTTGAGATGAACCGTGAACTTCCCAGAATTATCACTTGGGTCTTGCTTGGGTTTATTATAAGTCCAAATCTTTTGCACCATACAGTAATGCATGTTAAGTCGTCATTTATAGAGTGTATGGCGTCAGATAGCTTGTCGAGAGGTGCTTGAGAATAGATTTGAAGATCGTCTGCATATAAGTGGTAGGAAGAAGAAAGATTTTGTGAAATTGTGTTGATAAATAGTGCGAAAAGGAGAGGAGAAAGAACGCCGCCCTGTGGGACACCTGCAATTGAGTTGCACCAGGAAGAGAATTTCTCTTCGCAGCGTACTCGTTGCTGGCGCCCAAACAGATAACTATGAAACCAATCGAGTACTGTTGGAGATACGTTAATTGAACGTAGTATTGCTAAAAGTATGTCATAATCAACTGTGTTGAAAGCATTACTGAAGTCTAACAATGTGAGTACAGTCATGTTTCCATTTTCCATTGCAAAGCGAATGTCATCAGTAATCTTTACTAGAGTACTGACAGTACTGTGCCCAGGACGGAAACCAGATTGGAAGGGATTAAGGAGCTCACGACTGGAAAGATATTTGCTAATTTGACTGTGAACAAGGCGCTCTAGAACCTTAGATAAAAATGGGAGAATGGATATGGGACGATATTCGGAAAAAGATTTGGGGTTAGGTTTTTTGGGTAAAGGAATGATTTGAGCTTCCTTCCATATGGTTGGATATATGCCGTTGGTAATAGAATTATTGAAAATGAAACAGAGTGTAGGAAGTACGATATCAAGGATTGGGACGAGCATATTACGACTAATTCCATCGCCGCCTACAGCATTGGACGTGACAGAAAGTAAGCTCTTCTTAACGTCACAATCGAGTACTCGATTAAGAATAAAAGGAGAGCAGTCAGGAATTGGTAAGGACGAAAGATATTTAATCGTATTTGATTTTTCAGAAGCATCAATATGAGACGTTGAATAGAAATGGAGATTAAGAAAATCTATATTTAAATCGTTAGGAATACAATCTTGACGAGATTTACCAATTCCAATAGACCTAAGAAATTGCCAGATCTTTGCTGGATCATCGTTCTCAACGGAGTTATGAACATGGCGACGTAGACCATCCCTACACACCATATTGCAGCGATTTCGTATTTTTACGTATTTATCTTTATTAGTGTCGTTAGGGCGACATTTATACCTATATTTAGCAGTGGCTTTTTTATGAATTAACAGTTTTATGTCTTCTGTAAGCCAAGCTGCTGGTCGTTGCTTCAGTTTTATGGCTCGTAAGGGAGCATGCTTGTCGTATAACTGCGTTATTAACGAGTTGAAGATCGCCACTTGCTCATCGACGGTCACAGCGTCGAAGAGTATATTTTTAATATTTTTGTTTGCAATAACGCATGCTCTGCCGATTCCATTACAAAATTACAAATTTACGAGAGGAAACATTTTTAAGTCATGTGCGGGATTCGAACCCGCATCCATCCACCCCTTTAGCCGGGGTATGGTCTAATCTAATTGAGCTAACATGACAATGAGTCATAACTCAATTTTTTTCTAAAGTTCTTTAACCATCGTATTGGGATGCAGCGACATCTATACTTCAACTTACGTTGTAATACAATTATGCAATTAGCTTTAAACTTGTTAATGATGAAGCAACCCAATAATTTTAATATTTTTATGTTCGCAATAACGCATGCTCACCTCGCCATAGCTACCACCCTCAAGTAGAAAATCTGTCGCCAAGCACTTAACGGTGTGTTCCAGCAGCTGTCTTTGAGAGGCAGTTATTCAAGGCTAGCTTGAACAACATCTTTGACCACATCCACACTTACCATTCGACCCCACCCATTAGGTGTTATAGTGGTCTAAGGCTAGCCTATCAGCAATAAAAAAAATGTATTAATGAAACCCAGGATTGGTATTATTGAGCTTTAGACACCTTTACCAATCTCTTGGAAGAACAGAGGCATTAGGATATGTATGACTATAGAATATATTACTATAGAACAATAGTTATAGAATCAGCCGCAATAATTAGTGTCAGTTGTTCTTGAGCATCTGAAATTTCTGTTGAGGTTTGACTCAAAGATGCTCTTAACTGTCTTTTTTCTTTGTTACTTTTTTGTGACCGTTATAGTTAAATATGTCATACTTTTTACTATAATTAATTATCACTAGTTCATTTCTTTTTCCGCACGATTGAAACCGTGAGAAAAAACTTTATTTTCTGCTCTAAAACCACCACAAACTAACCTCTACAAAAATTTTCCAGGCTATCTGTCTCAACTTTCTGACTTTAGTCTAGAATTACGACCATGACAAATTACCGCAGACTAAGAGATACCTAGACTATGAAAGAGACTGAAAAACTAACCGTAATCAGATAACCAGTAATTGTATTACAAGGCTATGGTTGGCGAAGGTGCTATTTTAAATCCAGAGTGCAGCGAAGGATCAACATTCGTTGCCCGAGAAAAACTTGTTTTATACTACGAGTCTTTGGCTACTACCTATATTACCTTGAACAAACTAAACCTAGATATGAAATGGTTGTCAAAGATGCTGCTGGAACACACCGATGGTGATAGATGTTAGTTAAAGGTGTTAGCAAGCTAAGTGAGCATTTTTGAAAGGCCTTACCACCATGCATGGTGCGACCGTAGCCATTGCCTCAGGCCACAGATCAAAACTGGGTTCATAGTCTTTGCCTCAGGGCCATTATTACTAGAATACATTTGATTGACAATTTTTACAAAAAAGTAACATCAATTATCTTAGAACTAAAATATGTGACTCCGCAAAATTTTTGTTTTTCAATAGGTATTATACTTTATACTCTTTATAAATATCTTTATATATTTCTCTAAAAGGACCCTTAGTACTTTTACAGAAAAACAGCATAAATTTTTTTATCGAAATAATATAGTATATTATCCATATGATGAAAAAGGGTTCGGTTATATTTCTTAGTTTTTGTTAAATAATAGAAAATCCTCTAAAAATCTGGGTTTGACCCGCATGACGGCTACTTTACCATAAAGTACCATAATACAGTATAAGTCCATTGATCGACTAAAGTATCAAACGTCTTAAGATCAGACAGTTCACTAGCTCGCTTTACCATCCCATAACTCATAAGTGAGTAGAAAAGCTCAGACGCAATCAAACAACGCCCACAAACAATCGGAAGAGAAATCGTCCTTCAGACGTTTTTCCTTGGACTTTTTCCGAAACTGGGCATTATTTTGTTCTGTTTTTCTTAGTAATTTCACGGGTAATGATTCCGAAACTTGTTTACCTAGTTTGATTAGATTTTTGTAGCAATGAACGTGTTGTTTGTGTCTTGATTGTATGATCGGATACGTCGTTGTGAAGTTTTCTTTTATTATCGTGTTGACTTTATGTAATAATTTTAATAAATTATTATTACCGTATATGAACTAATTTAAAATGCCGCTGATAATCGTTATCTCTCACTCGCACACTAATGTTGTCTATATAGTATAAATAATGATTATTGGCGCCATTTGAGAAAAGTTTATTTTATTAAACCGGGTTATCTAATATCTACCTCAAAATCCGGCTGATATCTACCTCAAAATTTTTATTCGCGGTACTAAACTTAAGACAAACTAATAACAGATTTTGTGTTGACTCTTAGCTAATTACTTTATTAGGCCCTGGGGATATGTGGATAAAATACCGGTATTTATACCTACCATATGAGCTATTTTTAGAAACTGGCTTAGTGCAAGTCAAATCCTAGCTCTATTATTGTCCCACATTACAAAAAAAAGAAAGTTTGTTGGTTTTGATCTCGATTTAAGAGCTACAATATATTATAAAAAGATATTGTCACTATACAGAATGAGCTCTAAAAACCATTTATCAAATGTATTAATATCCATACCACACAAGCTAGAGAATAAAAAACATTTTCGGCGACTTTTTCATGTACTATATCCATCTTCAAAAAAATTATTGAATAATCATTTCTAGAAAGATCTCTGTTTACAGTATATTGTGATTTTTGGTATCAGCTCAACATTCTGTTCAAAATATTAAAAATTTAGGTATGTAATTAATCCTACTTACAAGACAAACAGATACCGAAATGTCAATATTAGGGCCCCGTTTAGCCATAGTAAAACTAGACAAGTAGTTTGACTTCATTGTGTGGTATCAAACGCGGCTTGTATGTATGCGCTTGTTAGTTTAAATAAATAAAAGGTCAAAGTCAAAACCATATATTCAATTTAGGCGTCTGCGACGCTCTAATTAAATTTTAATAATGAAATATTCTAATTTTACTGTCACGTTCAGCAAATAAAATTGTATAGAGCCACTGCGAGAAGAACGGGCAAGAAACTCGGGGCCATTCTTTTAAACATCTTTTAACATTGTGTTACTTACTTTCTAAATACATTTTATTTACACTTTTACTGGTTCATCAACTAACATTATTATAATTATAATTCAATATAATTTATATCAACTGTCAAAACCTTCTTAACAAACCATTTTAAGAACCATTACATATAAACAAAGTTACTCCAGTTATATAATAAAAGAGAATAATAAATTACTTAACTTTCACACAATCTTGATCAGGCAGCACTTCGTCGTTAAAGACTACTTTGAAAATATATTTCGACACCACTGTGAGATCCGAGTTGTTCACTTACTCTGAGCTTGCTTAAAGACTACTGACTTGCTGGGCAGAGCCCCTTTCAAATAACAACTTCGGCAGTCAATATGAATACTTTTAAATAATTACAATTTTGGTTTACTATTAAATTATTTAATTAGAATGTGCTTATAAATAACTATTTTAATTTTAGGTATTATTACATTAATCTTATTATTGATTTTATACAATTATATGTATTGAACAAATATAATATATTTAATATGACTAACGTCAAATCAAGTTCTCTTATTTTAAACATTAAATAAATGTACAATGGTTCAACTTGATACAAATACTTATTAATAGTTCCTTGCAAGTCCTTTTTTATTCAACATCCTAAAATTAATACAAAGGGCATTACCTAAAACGTAAATCTAACGACACAATATTTACCTATGCTATCACGCTCCTGTACGCACCTACAGAAACTTACTTAAAGAAAATATAATTATTAATAATCATTACAATGGTCTTTGTTAATCAATTGGTAGTTACCTACTAATTGATATGCTATGGTATACTTACATGTTACGTAGATAAAGTTATGTAAACTACCCTTTTTTATTGGTGATAGGTAAGCCTTTGACCACAATCTCACCTGATGGTAAGTGATGATGAGGTCGAAAGTGTTAACAGGCTAAACCTAGAATTACTGGCTCTCAAGGACCGCTGCCGGAACACACCGTTAGATGCTTGGCAACAGATTTTCTACTTGAAAATGGTCCCTAGTCAGGCGGGCATTAGCGAAATGCCCTTCCAACATGCGGTTAAGCTCAAGTCAGTGGCGGGTTTCGAACCATAGACACGCTGCGCGGCAGTCCATAGCCAATGCCAATGAGCCATCTCTTCTTACCCTGCGTATCCATACTAGGGTAGGCATTTGAGTCTCCTACGGGCCGCCAATCAAACTACTTTTCTGCTTTTAGTATGGCTTTGCCTTTGGTTACAGATCCTTAAAAAATCCGCAACATCCCCGTCAGTAGGGTTACTTAGTAAGGATTTCTGGAGTAAACTATTGTATACAGGGTTATTGGTAAATGGCTAACAACCTCTTAGGGTTGACTACTGCTAGTCCTAATAAGCATTTTGAGATGATTATATTTATTTTGTATGAAATGAACAGAAAAAAAAATTGGTTTTTATGCTGTTTTTGACGGAATAAGCACGAGAAACACCTGATATTAAAAATCTTTTGTGCCTGTAATGTATTACTTAATATTTTTTTATTACTTCTTGATGCTAATATTAAAAACTCTATTCAAAGGGAG
This sequence comes from Plagodis dolabraria, assembly GCA_963854805.1. Lineage (NCBI taxonomy): Eukaryota > Metazoa > Arthropoda > Insecta > Lepidoptera > Geometridae > Plagodis > Plagodis dolabraria. Next base: position 5,206,126 of record OY978459.1, on the reverse strand, counting down.
CACGGCGCGGTACAGTGCTGCCACGACGGGCGCTCTTGGTTCGGAGTGGGCATTAAAAAAACATCTTAAAATTGATGTTAGGACTAGCAGAAGTCAACCCTAAGAGGTTGTTAGCCATTTACCAATAACCCTGTATACAAACGTCATGCCTGTTTTCCGGAAGTTTAGGCATGGACTGTTTCCATTTACCTATCATAATTTTATCTAAATATTCATGTTACTAACAAAACAACATAATTGCGGATGTCAGTAACAAATTCCAATTTAGTAATAATTTTGCTTTATTTTAGTTTAGTTTGCAACTAATTACGTGTCAGTGCAACATGTTCCAATTGAACAGTTTAATGATAATATCGAACATAGTGATCATTTTTGATACCAAATAATGACAATTATTTGCTGATATTGTATAAATTTAATCGTAAAGTGTATTTGATTGCTTTGATACATAAAATATCAATGAATACTCGTAGAAATATACTTAGTGAAAAGAGATTTTAATGCAAAAAAAAGGTAACAATATTTTTTTTTAAATGTCATTAAAATATTAATACACATACACCATAGTTACCATCAAGATTATAAGCATACCTAAAGTAAATCAGTCTCATCATTTTTCAGCAACTGTTTAGGATTCTTCAACATCGCGGCATATAACCAAGTCAATAAAAGCTTTTTTTAAATGCTCATAGACCAGCCTTTGACTGGCCTGGTATTAATTTAATATATCTATAGGTTAGCTTGAGCATTACAAAGTGATGTTTCGACTAACTTAGAATTACTGACTCTCAAGGACTTCTGCCGGAACACACCGTTACAAGATCCGAACAGAATGACATAACTTTGAGTTGAGGGGGTACCTAGTTAGGCGAACGGCCCTACCACTATGCGCTATATCAACTGCGATCCTAAGATAAAAACTGGGCTCAAAATGCCCACGATACCATTACTCAGTATTCCACTCTAGTACTTTTCATGACCGCAGCGAAGGTTGCATAACCTACAAAAAACGATTATGCAAGCTTTGGTACGACCGTTTCAAATACAACTAAACAAAAAAGATGAAACTGGTTGAATAAAAACTCTGCTATACAGCAGCGAATGTCCGAGACCGATCGGTCCCCATTCTTTTAAAAAGGAAATCAATAAACTTAGATTTGACTCTGGGCTTATCTTACTTCGAACTATTCGCTAAGCTGATCCTCAAATTTCGTATTTAGACTTAGCCGATATAAATAAATACATCTCAAAGTTGAGATCGTTCTTAAGATGCAGTATTGACTTTAGATGTACGAAACATCTGTCAAAAACCACATCAAGATCGATTCCAACTGAAGAGGTGAGATCAAAAAGGGTTTAACTGATTTTTTTCACGGTTTCACGGTAACTTATTTTTATTAATGAGTTTTTGATGTTGAAAAGGAAACTGTGTAACCTACTAAGTTGTCTCAAGATGTTTGAGATATTTTCCTTGTAGTGAGGTTTGTTGTTACTTAGAATAATATTTTTTTTTTTTTATGCTCAATAGATTATCCTTTGATCACTATCTCACCTGATGGTAAGTGATGATGTGGTCGAAGATTTTGTTCAGGCTAACCTAGAATTACTTGCTCTCAAGGACAGCTGCCAGAACACACTGTTAGGTGCTTGGCGACAGCCAGGCGAGCATTCGCAAAATGCCCTACCACCATGTTACAACAACTGCCATCCGAAGACAACAACCGGGACGGACGGCTTAACGTGCCCTCCGAATCACGAAAGCGCTCAGTAGCAATGTCACCAGCGGTCACCCGCTGGTGACGTTGCTACGCGGTCAACTCATGACCGCGGCGGACTTTGCATAACTTTGCTGATCGGTTCAGAACGGCTAAGCAAACTTCGCTACGAGCGCTTCAAATATTGTTACGTTTTAAATTATTGAGAGATTTATACTCCTTAAGGATTTAATATTAAGATCAATTAAGCTATATCATTTTTTATCATTGAAGACTGATTAATTGTAAATGTTGCAATTAAATAGTGAAATTACAATTTAATGAGTAATCGAATGATGCACAATCATAATAAGTTTAAATTTATAATTTTTGTTATATGTTAATAAGTAAATATGCGATATTATAATTCAGAGGGTCTCTTAAAATAAAAATATAAATAAAATTTTACCCTAAAGTTCCTATTTCTAAAAATAATTAACCTAGAAGTGGAACCGACTTCAACACCCAAACGTGTGAAATAACTTGTTGAAGTTGGTACCATGATAATTCAAAAGTACCTATTATCACAAGGCCCATGGTACCGTCTTCGACAAGTTATTTCACACTTTTGGGTGTTTAAGTCGGTTCCATTTTTTGATAAAAAAAAATTATCTCAATTTAGTGATTATTATTATTCATTGTCCACAACTATATCATCAATGTAGGTAAATATTTCTCAGTTATTGGAGTGTAACTCAAAAACGGCTTGACCGATTTTGATGAAACCAAACGACAAGCACCAGCTTTCAAACAGAAAAAGAATGTTCAATATCGGTTCACCTAGTCTAAAGTTCTGAGGTAACCAACAAGAAAAATACAGTCGTTTTGAAAACCTCCTCTTTTTTTGGAAATCAGTAAAAAAACAATAGAAATCTACGTGTTCAAATATTAAATGTTAGGTCCTTTACACTTCTGTATAATTTATATTCAAACCTAATTTGCCACCAAGCTCTTATCAGGCCTGGTGAAATTAGCTCTATTTACGTCCTAGGGCATAGCTTTCCAAACAATGGCCGAGCGTGAGAGAAACGACCAAGCGGCTTTAACGCCGTTACGTCGTTAGGCCGCTACGTTATTCCGCCGACATTTTGCGCCGTTCCACCGCACCACCAACATTTTGTGGTAATGTGCTATTGCATTTGACGTGAGATATCGTGAGCTAGCTTTATTTGTGTTACGAGTATGTTGGTGGTCTAGTCTCAGCCTACTGAATTAGTAAGAATTATTTTTCGTATAGAATGAGTTTTGCTCGTGTATAACAGATATTTGTGGCTGGGGAAAATTGTTGTGAGAATGTTTCTCCTAATTTTCAGGGTTACGTAGCATAGGTTAAAACTGAGCCTTATTAAATTCACCCTTCTTCTCACTATTCTTCCACTGCTATTGTAAGTCAACCAGGACCGCCGCGACGGCTTATCGTGCTCTCCGAAGCACGGAAGCGCTCAGTAGTGATGTCACTAGCTGTCACCCATTCAGCTCATGACCGCGGCGGACGTTGCTTTACTTAGCAAATCGGTTAAGAATGCTTAAATTGATCGCTACGAGCGCTTAAAAAATATTCTATAAAATTACTATACGTTATGTATGAGAATTCTTATTTGAACACTTAGGGCTTGTTTCAGAATGTTCCGGTTTTACTACCCAGAACATAATTGGTAAATAAAACACTATCTTTGCATTTCAGAGTAATCAATTTAGCCTATCCGTCGGTTAAAGCTTGAAATGCACTGCAAGGTAGCTGACATTTTTATCATTCGTTATTTTATGTGTTGCATAGCAACCCGAAACTTTATTAGGACATTCTGAAACGGGGCCTTAGATAAATGAGATATTTAATTATAAACAAAAAGCATAAACATTAGGCCCAATCACATATATACGCAGTGTTAAAAAATATTATAAAACTACGTTTATATGGCAGGTGCTACATGCACTCTAATCTGTAAGAAATGTTAAAGGAAATCAGGAGATGAGTCAAATAATACTGGTCAATAAATCCAAAATGGCGGGCTATAGAACTAGAACTTAAGATATATTCTCAGTTACCTGTTTCATTACAATGAAATAGGTAAGAACCAGTCTACAAAAATCATTGGACGAGGTAGATTTTGTTAACAAAAGCGCCTACATAAGCTCTATCTAACTGGGTCCTAACTATTGAATACCAAACTCTCAAATGGACAATGGACTTTCAGCCTATTGTCAGTGTATTCACAATACCAACATTCGTACAGAGCGGTATAAAGTAGGTACAAAAACGTTCAAATTATTCTAGCGAACAGCAGTGGCTGATTTAGTATACCTAGTTCGAGTATTATAGGAATATCGATGTGTCTACACCCCCTTGCAGTTGAATATTTATTTATACCGAGATTCAAACTTAATTAATCTTTTTTAAACGTAATTCGCGACGTGTGGCCTGGTTTCGGGCTACCCTGGTAGCCGTATATGTACATAGAGTGTGTTTTGCCATAATCTTCATGGTTAACAGGTGTGTTGAGGATTGCAGTAGAAGGCGACAGTTCCTCAACCGCTTGGCAACTTCACTGTTGCCAACCTCCTGATACTTTTCACTTAGAAATGAAAAATTTATGAAAAACACATTAATGACGCAGCTTCATAGCATTTTTGTCCTAGGAAGGTAAAGAACTGAGTAGGTGTACGATGTGCTGCCGACAAACCAGTGCGCTTTTTTGTTGGTAGCACGTCTTACTGTATTATATTATATGACATCATAACAAATAAAAAAAAAATGTTATGTTATGTTTTGTGTTAGTGAAAGCGTTTTATCGACTTCGCGTAGCGTTCGTACAGTGGGGTAAACCACTGTTGTCTAGTGATGACAACAGTGGTTTACCCCATTCGCTCAAAAGTGCCACTGCTTCGATAAAGGTTAGTGCTAATTTTGTTTAGATATGTAAAAATTAAACATGAGTGGAGCTCATTTAGTTATAAATTGAACACATCACCCCCAGTAGTATTGTTGATATACTAATATCCTTCTTATGTATGTTATTATTGAGAATGGATTTCCGCAAAGTAAAGCTTGAATCTATCAACTACATGCTATCCAAAATAGGTAGCCTTTCTAACAAGAAATTGACCACCAACTTAATATCGCATATAGGTTATTTGGCGACCTTTATTTTTATCTCACATTTTTCCTGTGTGATGTCCTGGATCGTTCCCGTCGCTATTTGTCTCGTGTACCGAGCCGCGAACATCCATTAACAGATTGCGGCCCCATCAAGGCTTTTACAATTTGCTTTCTGATGGAAACTAGTTCTGGAACTCAAAGAGTGTGGGACGATACTGGTAATGATTATATCGTATGTAGTTATTTATGTCTTTGTATGTTAAGGATTTCAAGATCAAATTGTCTACATTCTACATGCTGGAATTTTCTATGCGGAATGAAATCAGAAATGAGGAAATTCTCCGAAGATGCAAAGAGATATTATACTAGACTATATTTATGAGAGCTTATTCATTAATAACAAGTTGATGTGGCCACATCTTCTTGTGAACTAGTAAATATTGAGGAAGAAAGATTATCGAGTGGAAGACGTATTGTGTGCACACACTACGTCTTCCCTACTGCTAACAGACGTCATCGTGAAATCCTTGGGGACCTGCAATCGCCTGTATATTGTGACATAATATATTAGAGGAAGCTTGGAAGTAATATCAGACAGTCAAGTTGGGTAGCTCCCAACAAATTCACAATTTGGCCTAATTATTAGTCTCTCTCCGGTAGGATTCCACCTAACGATGGAAAATGCCCTTCCACAATGCTTTGAAGCTAAAGCTAGCAGCGGTGATCAAACCACGAACTATTACCGCTCGGCTATCATTGCTTTAAGAAAAGAGAAAAATCAAGAATGTATCTGACAGTATATTGACTATAACTATGAATGATTTTATTAAGAATCGTTGGATTATCTAGATGTTACTTTTTTTGGTACAGCGCCATGGCTCAGCTCCGTAAATCCATACTGACTTAAGGACTTGCTTTGTTTTTCAGACAATAAATAATGCTTCCCAAGTTGCCAGTACATCTTCTTCATCTCCTTCGATTTAAATAATGAGATTTGCTTGAGAACTGCACCAAAAAGAATCAAATACACTAATAATTAAAACAAAATGCGCCAATCAAAACTAATCAATCCAGTAATAAATTTCAAACAATACGTCAAAGTACGAGGACCATAAATAAGTCAGGAACTAATTTTTAGGCCGCGTAGTTTGGTGAACTATATATTAATACTTCAGTCACAACGAGTCCACGGGGAGGCATTCCTAAAGTTACAACTTTGAGGGTATTTGCATAACGAGGTTAGCTTTTAGTAATTTAGTGGGGTAGATTCTATGAGAAGATAAGGCCAAAAATAACCAGAAGTCTTTACAAGCTAATTAATACAGCTTACTAAGGATACGATTCGTAATGTGGGGAATATCTGAATGCGTTTTGGTACACCATTGCTTTGAATATACGTCACTAAGCGGCGATTTGATTAGTCTAATACAGATACATAATATTAAGATCATTACAAGAAGCAAGCGTTATTCACTACTGCTTAGAATATACACATGTAGGTATATTCTAAGCAGAAAAAGTATCGGTTGATACTTTTTTGGACTGCGGCCAAAAGTTTGACATTAAGCCGACCGACTGATCGTTTCATTATTATATTTCATGTGAATACCTATAGTTTAGCTATACTACAAAGGCAAATATATCAGTATACTAAACACTTGCTGGAAGCATGTCCATGTCAAATAGCATTGCCTATTTGTTGATACTATTAAGACATCTTATTTTTCTCCACGCCTAGTGCCTCTCTAAAAATGTCGTTGAATTATAAGTGACTGTACTCATTTGTTTTGAACTTTCTGACACTGGCCTTGTCACCTGATGAAGAACATTATGTCCAAAACGTTGGTCGACAATGTTGACCAATACAGTAAGTTATTTATCTCAATTAGTTTGATATTTTATTACACGCATCCCTCACGGTTAGAAAGAAATGGAACTTCCAAACAATACTTCTGAAACATGTATAAAAATACTATAACGCAATCCATTCGCTCTAACCTAACATTCACACAAAGAGAAAATATCTGTAACTTAAGAAATAAAATCAAACTTGAACTGATTAAGACGCGTACCAACTATGAAAAAAAAACAATTTTGTTTGAAGGAACATATGATTAACAGATTGCTAAATGAAATAAAAAACTGTAGTATCATCACTCGTTATAGGAATAAACTAAATAAATACCTAACAGATTTACCCTAGCATTATATAGCTTCCAGCCAGAGGACTATGAATTAAAATTTTATATTTTGTATCTAATTTTAGGTGAACATTAGTCCTTATGATAAAATTAAGTTCTTTTTACTACAGTCATTCTAATCGTCATCTTCAGCTAATTTAAATTCTCTGTTGGACATTTTTTCATTCATCCTTAGCAAGTATACATTATATTTTCAAAAATATAAAGACTTGGCAAAGTTAATATGTTGATCTGCCTGCCTACCTCTATATACCTCTGCTAATTACTATGTGTCTCTGACCGTTTATTACTTTCAAGAGGTCTACGATGCCTATTTTGAACACTGGTGTTCATTGCCTGATCATAGACATTAGGGATTCAATCGAAAAGAAATAGGTACCAAATGTGGCTCGCCCAGTAATGCTGGAGCTTTTAATTTCACAATTGTGTACAATTCAAATTTGGAAGCGAAATGCAGCGCGTTTTGGTTTTGATATTTGGATTTTTGAAATTTGAAGACATCTTATGATTTGTTCGCCAAGCTGAGTTGGATACGTTTAATTATTCTTAATACTTATGCCGCATATCACTATTTTTTTTCCTCTTGTTGTAATTTTATAATATTCTTAAAACTTACTGGCTTAATTATGTTTAAATACTTAAATATATTAATTTGTTTCATTCTAAATACTCATACATTGACATGACCAAATTTCCTCCTTAAATAAATTATGTTGGATGTCTTTGTTTCTCAATTTGAAATAGCTTTTCAACCAAAACCAAATTATTGGAATCAAAATACATTTTATATTACATAACGTATTTCAGAAGAAAAGTTTTCGAATACAACACTTAGGGGTATTTCCGTGAGAGCCAGTTATCAATACAAACGCTTTGTCAGTATAAGCACAATACGAAGGTTTCCATTGTCAAAATGTCGATGTCCCGCTGAGATACTGTACAAGCTATATTTATTGTATTGAAAAATCTGCGTCAGATTGCCTTATCGACAGTGTCACCCATTCTTATCGGAAAAATGTGATATTGATCATTGTGGTATAGTAGTAGGTGCCGGGCCCATAACGAGCTGTCTAGGATTTAGAGTTCAAGTGTTCTGAGTTCTACCTCCACTGTGAAATATGCAATCACTTGGATGAATGCACATTACACACACTACTGCGGCGGTCAAAGCTTACGGATATTTTTTTTTACAAAATCTTTAGAGTTCAAAATTTCTCACCTCTAGTGGGAATCCAACTCACGTCTCCCAAGGCATCGGGTGCCTCAATCACTGGGAAATCAAGGATCGTTCGGCTGAGCAAAAATTTTGTACTTTTTTATATAATTGTATTACTTTAACTTTTTACCAGGCACCTAACAGTGTGTTCCGGCAACAGTCTTTGAGAGCCATCAAAATTACAGGCACATGACACTTAACAAATGTATGTCTCAGGGTGAAGGGCGCATTGCAGTACGTCATTTGTGAAATGCATCTGTTATACCCCTACGGGTAAGTGGGGTGATTTTTTTGTGTATTTGTATGTGTCAGTTAAAATAACTATCGATCGGAATATTGCGAATGCCCTTCTGTCTACCTACCACTTTACGAGAAGGAAATCTCTCGCTGAGAACTTAACTGTGTCCGGCAGCAATCCTTGAGATTCAGTACTAATTAGTCTGAACGATCTCCAGCTGCATCATCATTTACCATCAATGGGGTCAAACGGTAGCCTATAAGCAATAAAAAAATGCGATTGATAAACTTTTAATTACTTGAAACTTAAACGCACTTACGTAATGCTTATTATTTCATGTATCGTGTCTGTGAATTTATTATCGTAATTTTTTTCTGCCATTTAATTAATTTTTGACCACAATCTCATCGTCATCTATTTTTTTTTGTTTTTTTTTATTTCTTTTGGGTTTTTTATGTGTTTTTGACCGAATAAGTACAAGGGCTACCAGATGTTAAAAGTATCTTGTGCCTGTAATGTACTATTTCATATTTTTGATTACTTTGTTCGATGTAAATATTCAAAAGGAGCGCGGCGGTCCAGTGTTGCCGCAGCGGTGCTTTTGGCTCACAGTAGGGATTAAAAAAAATGAAACAAAAAAAAACATCTCAAAATGTTTTTAGGACTAGCTAAAAAAAACTTTAAATTTTAAAATAAAAAACATAAAAAAAAAACTAACTTTTTTTCAACCCTAAGAGGTTGTTTGCATAATATATTACCAATAACCCTTTATATTGAAACAATCATTAAATTTACAGCCAAAAACAGACTAACATTTTATAAAGATAAGAAATCACATTCAACGATTTAAAAAAAACAGTACACTACCGATATAATACGAAAATTTCTTTTTAATTTGTTCGATTAACCTCTTTGATTGATAAACCAGACCTGATATAAACAATGAGTCTGGTAATTCAACAAACAACATTCTAGAACCTTGTAAAAAATAAAGAGTCAACGGTTTATTTCATGTAAATAAATTATTGTAATTAACTACAATATATCTGATATATTGTTCCGCATTCCACAAAACTCATGTTCCAAACGTACACTATTCGTGACTAAACATAATTTTAAATGTTAACAGGCATGTTTGATTTAAGGCACTCAATAACTTTACAATGCGGAATAATATTATTAAAAAATATTTTTTTTAGTCGCCCGTAACCATTGGCTACCCGCGACTTTCACGATGTCGTCAGTCCACCTAGTGGAGGGTCTACCAAGCTCCATTAAAACTTATCAGTCGTGGCTCAAATTCCCGCTCGTGGTTCACATTTTTCTTCTCAAATGTGAATTCTAAAACATCTATAAACCTCGTCTGCAATTATTTTAAGCTAAGTTTCAGCTCGAAATGACAGAACAAGCTGTAAATTAGCATTTTTCATTAATTATGTATACAGAATGGAGATTGTATTTGCTTTGTAATTAAATTAAATATGCATTGAGTCTGCTTCGTTTTTATTTGTTGCCTTTTTTCGACGGAGGATGTTTTTTTTATAAACTCTTGTTTACAGTATTGTGACCTTTACTTAAGGTCTTACGGCGAGGTGAAGGTTATTTTAAAAAACCTTATTATAAGACCAAGATTTATAAGAATTTCCTTTTGGTATGCTTTTAGTCGATGTATTCATTTAACCCATAAATTATTTCGAATAGAAAAAGATAACTTCCAGCGGGACTAGAACCCGCAACCCCCAGAATACCGTCCTGGTGCATTACCTTTTTCCATCCGAAATAATTTCTGTTTTCGCTTAGCATGCGTCAATGCTGTTATAAAATAATACTAATCAGTTAACCCATGGTCGTAAAAAACGAATATTTCAGTAAATGCAGCCAAAGATAATCAATATAATAATAAGCAGTTTAAGAACTGTTGCTAAAGTAAGCTGGCAGAATATATATACTATTAGCAGATTGTTAATAGATTTTGTTCTTAAGGTGGTCACGCTGCGGATGTGTTTGTTTAGGGAGGACAAAGATTTTGTATGCCGCTGTCAGTTGCACAACTCACCGGACGTCGGGTGAAAGTAGGCCCTTTTAATAACCCTGAAAAGGCAGGCTGGTTACTGCAAAATGCCTTATCACCAAGTTCAAGTCCTTGGCCAAATTTTCACTGAGCTACTGGTTCAGAAGATGTTTGAGGCATTGTTCCTCTGAGATAGAGTAGGTATCACTTATACGTCGATGAAAGCTTTAAACTTTGGACTGATTCTAGTTTATAACATAAGTGGGATTCATAATTTTTGCAGAGCGTCGTATTGGAGCTCACCTTGTTAACCGTAATGTTGTGAAAACTGGTGGCACTTACTGAGCGCTTCTATACTTCGGAGAGCTAGTGTTAAACTATCGTTCCCGGCTGTTGTCTTAGGATGGCAGTTGTTTTACAATGTCAAAAGGGTTTGGATGCTCAGGGCTTGCCGCTAGCCAATTCGACATGAAGTCTGAGCCTGCATACTAGACTATGGCCCATGATTCTCTATCCCTGCGAGAAAAGTCTGTGTCTTAGCTGTGGGAACATGATGGGACGATACAATACAAATAATACAGTATATATATTATTCCATCAACAATCAGAAAGCGTTGCTAGAATAATAATAATGATCAAAAACTTTATCCAATCCCCACGCTTGGCAGGCTTCTTGGTGATCGTAATGTATTGATACAGCCCAACAGAAGGCGAACGTATTGATATTTTCCACTTTGTCACCTCTAACCCTACTTTCAGGGAGGGATGATATTCTAGCACGATACAAAAGTCATAATAAATTTATTTAAATATCCATGGATACTTATAACTATTCTTCGTTAATAAGAATCCATAGACCTATAGAAACCGCAAAGCTTCATTTGTAAATACAGTCACAATAACATAAATATCACCATTTGAGCAACGTCGCCCAGAAAATCTATTAATTACCAAATCAATCTAGTAGCCAGCCATCTCATGCATAAAATCCTCAAAGGCAAAAGCTAGCCTTAACGATCGGAAGTGCCATACTCGAACGCAAACGAACCATAAACTTGATTAGTTGTTTTCGATGTACTGCTGATCAATGACACTCTATGTGTGGATATGGCAATTGTATTACAAATTTTCTACCGAATTCTCTGCGTTCCTTCAGAGTATATCTTTGTATTTTACCATATGACTACAATCTTACGTGATGGTAAGAGACGATATGGTCAAAAACTGGTTCTCGAGGACAGCTGCCAATAACACCATTACATATAATATGGCGTTATTTGAGGGTAATCGCTGGCTAGGCGGTCTTTTGCATCATCTCTCACCAACATACCAAGTGTTGGAGTATTTGGGCCACTCTCATTATACGCAATCATTACACTCATGTATCGTAACACACATAAACGTTGAATTGTAAGTGATTCGATGAACAAGTAATAAAAACCTGACAATTACTAGTGACATCTGCCGTAGGCATCGCGAACTGAATATAATAAATTACTCATTTTTGGTCGATACATAATATATGCGTACTGCCTACACATATATTATGTAAAAGTATGGAAGTGTGCAGTGTGCGATAGCGGCTTCTACGTAGCTTTTTTGGATACCGGTACTTATTAAGGTATTAAAATATAAAATATAAAACTACTTCTAAAATATAAAACAAATGCAATAGCTAAAGCACCTAGCGTTATATTCTAAAAGCCTTTTTTACATCAAAATAATGAAATCGAAAAATAACTATGATTACTTCTATGAAAATAAATTAGTGTCAAAAATTGAGGCCACATTCCAGGTATTGGTTGACGCATCCTTCTGTAACTACCTATATATTGTATTAAGTCGGAAGCTTTCAACTCATTAATTATACATCGATAGCCGTCAATTACAGCACTGACAGATTTATAAAGAGCTGTTTAACGCTGTTACTCAACGAAATTGAACTTAATTTGTTATTTATTAGCTGTTTTGTACTTTTTATAGGTGAAAAGTGGCGCTTTGGTACCAGCAACGATATTGGTAGGAGGATGGATGATAAATGAGGATAATTGCAGGAACGATGAAATGGCGAAAGTTCTATAGGACTCCGCGTATGCTAATGAAATATAGGAAATACTATAAGACCATCATATTATGACCTGTCGTAAATATAAGTAATCTTTATTTCAGACATACATATCTTAACTTTTTCATAATATTTTATGCTGCAAGCAGTTTAGGCACGCTGCCAGTTTGAACAAGCGCAATACCACCGAAATCTCTATATAACATTCTAAAAGACCTTGGCCTGTCAAGAACAACCGTAACTTCCATCCTAGAACGTGTATCCTGTGCGGCACTAGTAGAATCTTACCAAATTTGGTTAGACAGGGGAGGAGGCTCGAGCGGTGAAGGGGAGCATTGATAATATCGTACAGGGGGTCTTAACTTTATTCCCTGGGTTGCAAGTCCCAGGCGCTTCTGGCCACTTCCTCTGCAACGCTATGGAGCCGGCACCCATACGGGGAATCATAGAATGCTAAATAATTCGTCTCTCTAGCGTTATATCTATTTAACAAAAACTACTGACAACATGATTTATAATATAATTTGAAACTATATTCAAAAAAAAAATTATGGACTGTTACGACACAAAATGTATTTTTCTCCAATTCTGTTCTTCTGGTCGTCATCTTATTATTCACACCTTTCCCTCACATATACACTCCACGTCATATATTAATAAGCTTCTTCTACTCTGCTGATATTCTTCTGCATTCATATATATTTTTTTTGCGGTATGCCTTTATTAACTAAAAACTATGAACTATATACAACACTACAACTACTACAATAAAAGCATTTAGACAACCTATAATTCATAGCAGACGCATAGGCAGTCTAAATACTCCAGCCCACTCCCAGTTGGCAGAGTGCCCAGCATGCTGGCCGCATTGCCCCGTTGAATTGCAATGCTTATTCGTTGAGCCAAATATGTGCCAGCATTTTGATCACGCGTCGCATCGACCAAGCGCTCAGATAAGTTTTGGAAAATACGATGAGCTCCCGGTCCTCGGTATATTTAATAGCCTGTTTGCTATTTTTTTGAAGCTGTGATAGCTGGGCGGTAATAGCTACAGATTGCCGTGCCACAGGTCTATGATCCGATCCCTACCAGCAGTTTAAGCTTTACCGCATGGTGGAAGGGCATTCCGCGAATGCTCGTGTGTACACATTTTTATACGAATACAAAGGACAAATGATTTTAAAAAAATGGCCCAATATTCATCTTTGAGGCAACATCAACACAATACCAAAATTTCAGGGTTGTGACTGATTCCATTTACTAACTAAAGATCCTTTATATATTGAAGGAAGAAAGCAAAAACAGACAGCCATCGTATTCTTATTAAAAAGCATCCTTGGGGTTGCCTTTTAGGTACGAAACCCTAAAAAGTAGAACAATATTTAAGTTATGCAAAAATTAAGACGAGACACTCACTTTTTGACCGACTTCAAAAAAGGAGGAGGTTAATTAATACGTCTGTTTTTTTTATGTTTGTTACCTCAGAACTTTTGACTGGTTAAACCGATTTTGATAATTCTTTTTTTTGTTTGAAAGTTGATGTTTGTCATGTGTCCTATTTAAAATCGGTCAAGCCGTTTTTGAGTTACACTCCAATAACTGAAAAATATTTTCCTATCTTGATGATATACTCATTGCCAATGAATCACAATCGATCCCGTAAGTAGCAAGAGTCACTAAAAAGAGTGAAATATTTGTTTTTACCGAAAAATGGAACTGACTTCAACACTCAAAAGTGTGAAATAACTTATCGAATAGCTACGATACGTACAATATTGTGATAATAGGTACTTTTGAACAATTATGGTACCGACTACAAGTTATTTCTTACTTCCTATAAGAGTTGAAGTCGGTTCCATTTTTTGGAAAATTTTCTCAATGAAAGGAATACAAACCTAAGGATATACTAGCAAATAGTAAACTAGTAGTAGTTTAGATTTATACTGTACTAGCTTTCCGGGCGCGGCTCCACCCACGCGTATGTCGGTTATCGCGCAAAAACATTAACCTCTTTTTGCGCAGTTGGATAAAAACTATCCCATGTTTTTTCCCAGGTCTCAAACTATTTCCATATCAAATTTCATTCAAATCGGTCCAGTGGTTTTGGCGTGAAAGCGTAACAGACAGACAGACAGAGTTACTTTCGCATTTATAATATTACAGTACTGATCAGTCAAATTGTCCACCATTGCCACACAGTCTCCCCCCGTTAAAAGGGAGTTTGCCACAGTCTCCACGCTTGGTAGGCGTCTTGGGGATCACAGTATAAGATAACAGTTCTTCAGAAGGCGCTGCTGGAAACCTTCTGGTATTTTTCCCTTAGCCACCTCTTATGATACCCACGGGATGAAATGGGGGGATGAAATTCCATCCCGGCACCCTACAGAGATGGATAGGGGCAGTTTAGATATATGTGTGTACGCAAAGCACCCAAAGGGTCAAACACCCTATAATACTTTGAAGTAAGTTCATCAACAACCAAGCCACCGAAAGTTTTTAGACCCGACAAAAATAGACCCAAAGCTCATTCACATTGTTCCTGAAAACAAAGGCTTATTGAGTCATTGATACTGGGCTCAAGAGAGCTAAATATAAATTAAGTAACTTATAGTAGAATTCATTACGAATTTATATGAATCGAATGTACATCAAGAGTAATTTCCTTTTTACCGGAAAGGTTTTGTTTGTCATTCAAATTCTGAGTTCCTCTCAGCCCCTAAAATTTCGTCGCATAATACATAAACGGCTCAAACAACCTTCAATGATTTAGATTGTGAACTGATTTTGATCATTTTTACAGGACGACTGCCCAATACCACTCAAATAATAGGTAACTTGAATTACCAATGGGCAGGTCACATCACTTGAAGTACCATTATTTGATGTTATGGAGAGGTTTTTGAATGGAGATCACAAAACTGCAAACGTAGCAATGCAGCAACAGCCTTTTCCTTGGTGGACTGACAACATCGTTAGAGTCACGAGAAACTGATGATCAAACGACTAACGCTGTGTAAAAATAACATAATATATAATCTGATGATGATTTGTGAAATTAAAATAACTGGATCTAAGTTTTTTTTTACCGGCGGTATGCCTGTACTAACAAAATACTACAAACTATATACAACACTACAGCTACTACAATAAAAGCATTTAGACAACCTACAAGTCATTGCAGACTCACAGGCAGTATAATCTAAAATCCAACTAGATCTAAGTATAGATTATAGATATTCTCTTGTATATATCAAACATTGACCTATAGTTTGGACATGTATTATAAAGTTTAGGTATCTGCGCTACACACTGGTTAATATAAAACTGAAGTTTGAACTAACGACGCTACACATGCAGTTAACAGTAGTGAAACTTTAGAATATGATGTCAAATTAAGCAACTTTGCGGCATGTCGAACATTTGTACGTTTGTTCCACGTAAGCTCATCGGAATAACTGACAATGCGGTAATCGATCATACTGTGAAAGATAGGAATGCAAAATATGGAAACAATATTGTCTTTTTTAAGCTCTTTTTCAAGTAAAATTGGCTACAGCTTTGTGAAATTTTGCACATATCTGATGAAACATTTATCGCAGCTACCACTTTGAATATTGCTGATAATGAATTTTATTTCATAGGAAGTGTGTTTGTTGTCGAACTCACCTGCAATGAGCAGCTTATTGGTTATATGAATTAAGATTTGCCTTATCGTCGTGGCTTTAATATAAACCAAATACATTCAGGCAAGGCAGTAGTTATATTAACTATTACCTTGTTGATCCAGCAGTATAAATATTACATCTTAATTGTGAGGTGATTATAAAGAACTTATGCCTGCTCGGTTTTGTTTAGACACGACTAACACTTTGATCCGGGCCACTTTTTTATAAGAATATGGCTATTTTGAAACCTGAATCCAATAAAAAATGTACTGCTGCCAGGTCTGGGTTGGTTAGCAATACCGGCAGGTAAGCTACCAGTAGGCGGAACCAATGCCCAACCCGGTAATCAAGAGGACCCCCTATGTACTAATGCCACATATCGCAGCACACAGGACCTGTCGTAACCAGGTCTAGTAGCCCCAGTACAATTGAATTCTCAATTCTGTGACTTGGCAGATAGCGATCATTATAGCTTAGCATGTCTCGATGAAAATTAAAATGTCGGACAGGATACTTTTCAATCACAAATGTATTAATGTAAGAGTGGACTAAATATTTATAAATATATTTGTAAGTGCATTTATTTTTCCTTAAAACCAATGTAATATTGCTTCTAATTTATGAATCTTCGTCTATATTGGACGACCTCTCAAGGCGGCGGGTTAGCTCACGACACGACTGCAATGAAAATTAAGAAATGACTAAATCGGTAGGTGTAAGGTGGCATCCCGGTTCCAATTCCATGCAGTATAAATAAGAAACTACCCTGGTAATGAAAGCCCACGCTTATACAGACGTTATATAATGTAGGTAACTATTTTGTATCTTTCATACTCGTAGAGTGAGAGAACTGGTCGCGTTAATCAACAAAAGGGATTCCCCCATCAAGACCAATCAAAACCAAAATTGAAGTTCAGACATCATTTGATACCGCGTTTTTCAATTTCGACTGTGAATTAAGACCCCGCGCTGTATTTCATTTATATTTATTATTATATAAAAGACTATGCGGTTAAATAAACTGTTTTATATTAAACCCTCTCATAAAATAGATCAGTCGATCTTTTTACTCCGCTTTAGATTTAATATCTCAATAGTCTAATTGGGAAATTTAGTCTACAACATTCGACCTTAAATACTATTAAGGGCTATAATTTCCTACCAACTTTAATTTAGGTTGGATAAAACGGTCGAAATAATTTTTATTCATAATGTTTATACATTGAAGAAAAGTTAGATCAAATGAATTAAGATGAAATTCCTAATGATTGACATTTCTATTATATCATAATAATCGTAGATTGTTCAGTATTTTGACTTAAATAAGTGCCTTAGTGACTTTTTCTATAGTATTAGTACCAGGACAGCATGACATGTAAAGATTAGGTACTGACAAAACCTATACTGTGATACCTACAACGAGACTATCTGCCAACTTTCTCAAAACCGTTTGAGCTGGGATACCAACTTTGGACACAATATACACGCAAAACTGTGAAGGAATGTTTGCGGATGTTCCGAAATCAGGACCGAACGAAAGTGGTTATTTAAATCAAAGTTGTTTAAAATTTAACACGAGTAGTAAACAAATGAAAACAACGCATGATTTTCATGGTTGATGTTCTCGTATGAAACTTTAATCATTATATAATTATTTGGTTCTTCAGTTTTTTCATCGGTTAAAGCTTGAAACGCGATGTTTCAGTTATTTTATGTGTTGGTTATCAAACCGAAATTTTATTAGGACATTCTAAAACGGAACCTTTAATGATGATGTATATTATACTTGGCTTAAATTTTGAGAATGAGTATAAATGTAATATTTTGAAGTACCAGGCGAGCAGAAACTCATTATATGACAAAGTAAGAAAACAATACCACATACCCAATCTTTCCACCGAATTAGTGCAAAGTACCAGGAGATCAGAAATAATGCGAAGGTAAAGCCTTTAGTGATAACTGATAAGTTACCAGACCAGTATCGTTTTTCATCACTTAACACTGTGGAAGTAAGCGTTTGCCACTAAATTGTGGAATAGGTAATGGTAATGTAAGTCAATGACTTTGTAACGTACTTACTTATACACGAACTATATCGACGTGTCATGAGGATCAAATGTTCAAGAACATATATGCTAATACTACGTAACTATAGAACAACAGTTAATACACACATAAAAAGTTACTAATTGTGCAATGTAATTGGTTCTTAGGGCAGAGGGCTTGTTCCCTATATTTTGTTTTTTATTTTTTTTTATTGCTGATAGATAAGCCTTTGACCACGTGATGATGTGGTCGAAGGTGTTCACAGGCAGTGTTCACAGGCAGGTGTAACCTAGAATGACTGGCTCTCAAGGACAGCTGCCGGAACACACCGTTAGGTGCTCGGCGACAGATTTTCAACTTGAGGGTGGTCGCTAGCCAGGCTCAAGCCCACGGCGGGATTCGAACCATGGACCTGCTGCGCGACAGTCCATAGCCAAAGCCACTGAGCTATCACTGCTTCAAAACTTATTATACAGGATGATAGTCATGTTAGTCTAAATTAAGTTTTATAAACACCTCTAACTACCTTATGCTATCCTTTGACCACTATCTCCACCTGATGGTGGCAGCTGATGTGATCGAAGAACTGGAATTACTGGCTCAATAGGACAGTTGCTGGAAAACACCTAACAATACTAACATGCCATCCAACCTGTTAACTTGAACGTGGTTCCGATGGAACCGATGGATAGGCTAAATCGATGACTGTGAAACGCAAAGATAGTGATTATTTAATAAATAAGTTCTGGGTAGTATAACCGGCACTTACTCGAACATTCTGAAACAGGCCCTAAGTGTTAATAAAGTGTGATCCTTCTGATTTGCAATATGTCAAGCACAGTTTCAGGCTCCGAATTGCCAATAAAAGTTTCTAGCTTTCTAGAATAATCCAATAAGTCTCTAAGGGACGAATATAAACGACCAAAGAGACGCTATAGGCAACCGAACCAACTTTAGAATAATTGCAAAAGTGCATTTTCCTTGAAAGCATAGATTTAGTGGATATCACAAGTTTCATTTTTATAAATAATTGAAGTATTTTAATATAGTCACCGTTCCTATTTTAAAGGACAATCCAAATTAGTCAAATTCTGCATATATAGACTCTGCCTTTTAGTTAACTTCCAAGATATATACGCCGTAACAAGATAAACAATTTAATGAGTTCAGCGCACAATATACTCACACATTTCACCCAGAACATGGTATTAACACTGTAACTCACAAGCCGTGACATAACCCCTTTCGTAATCTAAAACTACTCGAACGTTCTGCGGCGTTTTGTCTCCTTCCTGCGCCACAATGAAATTCCTTACGTTTAATTCGTGAGTGACGTCACAGATGTCGAAGCAGAGTGTTTATTGTGCCGTTACGTTTCTTAGAAAGTTATTTGCAAGTGTCATGTATCCTGTTACCGATGTTGCTTGCCTCGGTCTAAGTTAAAAGCGACGAGCGGCTTGAATGGTCGAAATATGACAACTTCTTTCAGGTAATTTTAATATTTGTGTGTTTGCAATAACGCATGCTCTGCGGATTACATTAAAAAATTACAAATTTACGAGAGGAAAAATTTTTTCCTCACACTACTTAAAGTTTTCTCGTAAATTTGTAATTTTGCGATTCTTTCAGGTCAGTTTGACGTCTTATAAAAGTAAAATATTGAGTTGAAAATGTTGTACTGACTCACCCATGCAAATAATATACTTTTCGTCATGATCAATTTCTTTTTTAATTATGCGAATAATCATAATCATACTTGAAGGTGGGCAAAGCGCCATCAGCAAAGCTGCCATATTACACTGGGTTGTGGTGGGGTTTGTGACAACCTTGATATATTGGCGGGAGGGGGGTAGATGTTTTGGCTGTTGATGATAATTATAATCAAGCTGGCACATTTTCCTTTAGTCGTGTAGTTTTTTACGTACTTGTATGAATCTCTTGTAGTGGGTATATAAATATACAAAAGGGTATTCAAAAAGTCCAATTAGTTCAGCTTATTTTACTTTGTTAGTATGATAAATATGAACAAAAATTAGCAGTTTTTTTTTGCCAGAAATAGTTTTATTCGTTTAGAGGAACATTGAAGTAAATATGCATCACAAAATATGAATCACACATGCGTTCTAGCATTAAAAATAAGAGTAAAGTTGTATTTTTTATATCTACAATAAACCTCATATATTTCAAAAACTATGTTTACATGGCAATGTTATACATTTTGAGTAAGTACTCAAATCAATAAAAACATAATTATACAATAATTACAAATGTAAAGTAATAAATACCAACCAACATAATTAATTAGGCGTGTTTTGTTAGGTGTCTACAAATGTTTTGTGAATATGATCGTACAAGAGTAATGATAAGTCAAAAGCGTAACCAAAAAAACTTGTTTTGTTTCCTAGCATGTGGGGTATCACCGTCTACCTCAAGTTATTTTTTTGAGTGGATGCAAAAACAAAAACCTCGTAAGACAGATCTTACGTTTAACAGAATGAGGCCTGCCTTGCACTTAACCAGTTTTTTTATTCTGTAAAAACAAATAAATATTGACAAAAATAATAAATATTATAAAAATTGCTTTTTTTATTAATTCAATTATTTTATATTAAAAACGAAATATTCACCGACTAAAATACTTCTTCATTCATTATACGTATGAAGCTAAAAAGTTTGATGAATCACGTTGAAAAAAATTCAGGACCACAAAAGCAACTATACATTCATCCGCAGCAAATTCTCACTTGAACCAATCGCTAACATTAGGGCTCGTTACAGCCGGATCCGTCACGATCTCAACTCGTTACCGTCACGTGTCGTGTCGTGCACGCCTCGTGGGCTGTAACCAGCTTTATTTTATTAAGGGCTCCTAATGTAGTTTTAAGGAGCGACACATTCGTTTATTGAGTTAGAGAAGCCAGCGTCTGTATTTCTTATAAAAATTCAGTCACCTTAGATATGTCTCCAAAATCTGTATTTCATATAAAAGTCACATATGTCGCGTTTGTCCATATCCTAAGGACCAAGAATATATTTTTATTTGAAAGCAAGTGACTTACTAATTCAAACTAGTGTAGTCTAAACCAGTGCAGGATTAAGCAAGCGCGGGGCCCGTAGCAAATTCTTTCAAAGAGCCCTTGATCTGAGCTAAAAAACTGTCGCGAGTATTGTCCATAATAATTATTATTTAGTAACCGGCTAGGACTCGCGTAATATTTACCGGATATTGGTCCGACCAGTTTCGAACTTATTTGAAGTTCTTCGTCTGGGAGTCACGATTGTGCACTGCGTCGAGGTTACGTGCTGAGGCCCGCGCTCGGAGCTGTCCTCGAGTCCTGGAGTCCTAGCCGGTTACTAAATAATAGCCCTTGATCTGCTATGGGTTCTCAAGTATTAAGTGGTAAAAAAAATCCATACTCAATACTTTTATTTGCCATCTATAGGTTACAATTAGATGAGCTATCGCTCATATTTTTGGCACAATTTCTCTATTCAAAATATATTTTTATATGAATATGTATTTAAGTCGCGCCATATTAATATATATTTGAATCGAGCCATATAAATATATCAAAACAATTTTCGCAGGAAACTCAATTCTCGACTAGACTACTCGTGGCTCTCCTCGCTAAAATATTTGCCAAAATTTATCTATTCAAAATATATTTTTTATATAGATATATATATTTAAGTCGCGCCTAATAAATATATATTTATATGACTTGATTTCAATTGTTAATATTATCTATATATTTGTACATAAAGTCTCATTATTTTTGGTATAATTTAGTTACCATATACCAAAAATATATATATCAATATCATATATAAATAAATATATATATATATTTTAATGTCATCATCATCAGCCGGAAGACGTCCACTGTTGAACAAAGGCTTTAGCCATAGAACGTCACAAAGAACGGCTATTAAAAAATTTGAGAAATCACAAACCACTCCACATCTAGATATTAGTGAATGTACATTTTGTTATGGATAAACATACTTCTACCTAAGTAAGCTAGGTACCACCCTCAAGTAGAAAATCTGTCACCAAGCACTTAGCAGAGTGTTCCAGCAGCAGTCCTTGAGAGCCAGTAAAAGCCTATGGCCGATGCGTTTCATCACAAGAGGGGTGTAAAGAGTGCGCCGGTCATGCTGAGACATACAGTTGTTGAGTCTCATGTGCCTGTAATTTTACTGGCTCTTAAGGACTGCTGGAACACTCTGTTAAGTGCTTGGTGACAGATTTGCTACTTGAGGGTGGTACCTAGCTTACTTAGGTAGGTGTTCTCACCTCTTGGTAAGTGATGACATCGGTACAAAAAATTACGATACTTTTAGGAATCAGAAGCGGAGTTAGATTTTAAAAAAGACAAATATTACAATTGAATAATAATTATTAACTTAAGAAAACAATTTGATGAACAAAACAAATGAAGGTAACGTCCGTCTCGTCGAAGCAGCCGCCAAGAAGTGAGTTGGCGCGCCCCGTGCGCGGTGCGCCCCACCATCGCTGTCTCCTTCCACTGCTCGCACCACTAGTCACGCCACCGCTGACGTCATACTCCAAGCCCGTCATACGCCTTCTTGTTAGGTTATTCCTAACAATACCATATATGAGAGGAAAGTAAAAATTTCTTATAATGAGGTACAAATAAATTACCTATTTTCCTTAACAAGATTAGGTTTATTATTAAGGCCTCCCGGCCTTCGTTTCGAGTGAGTATGACGTCATAACTTTTACTCGTCGAGCCTTTTACTCAACATAAGCTCTGTTACTTGAGTATATAAGACATTTGTAATTCTCTTTGATTCTTGATAAGATCAAGTGCCTTTATTGCGTAGCTGTACGATATTTTAGTTATCGGTATAGGTATCTCCGAAGTAAAAGGTTTTGTTTTTGCGTTTGTATTGCATTGATTAAATTATAAAAAGGAAGATAAGGTATGCTCTCATGTCACGACAATATAATGTGGAGATAATATAACATAAGCATAATATAATGAACACTGCTGTACTTCCGTTGTATATGATCGTTTTATCTACAGGGTTATTGGTAAAATGCTAACAACCTCTCAGGGTTGACTTCTGCTAGTCCCAACTAACATTTTGAGACTATTTTTATTTGTTTTGTTTTTTTTGTGTGTTATTGACCGAATAAGTACGAGGGCCACCTGATGTTAAGTCTCTTGTGCCTGTAATGTATTATTTCAAACTTTTTATTACTTTGCTCGATGTAAATAATTAAAACTCTATTCAAAGGGAGCTCGGCGTAGTCCAGTGTTGCCGCGGCGGGCGCTCTTGGCTCGGAGTAGGTATAAATACACAAAAAAAAAAACTTTTTTTTTTTAAAATCACAACAAAAAATTTCTCAAAATGTTAGATAGGACTAGCAGAAGTCAACCCTAAGAGGCTGTTTGCATTTTACCTATAACCTTATATACGAGAACAATATAATTTATTTCATAAGTCGACGATATCATCCACGATCAATCGATCAAGATAATCTAGCCAATGAGTTAATGAATGACAAAGACAGGAAAACAAGCATGCACTTGACATCGCCATGTTCGAAGTACGGGTGCCGCTTCTCCCATTTTTTATATAATCAATGGTGTATTGATTTACTTTCGATTCAACATGTTTCAATTTTCTTTCCATAAATTAACGTGGAAAAAATTATGAAGCAATGAAGCAATACCCAAGCGGTTATAGCTACGGACTGCTGCTTCATCGATATGGTAGAAGAGCTTTTGCCAATGATCATATACCTAGCTACCATGCTCGATTTGAAAATCTGTGGCCAAGCACCTAACAGTGTGTTCCAGCAGCAGTCCTCGGGAGCCAGTTAAATTACAGGCACATTAGATTAAACAACTCTATGTCTATATGACGGGATCAGTGCAGTTCGTTTCTTATGTTATGACGAAATACATCAGTAATAGATAGAAGTAACTACTTAAGAACACGTGTGCCTCGTGCTTGTCGGTCGCGTTTATCTCAATAAAATCAAAAAAAATATGAAAATAATATCTTTGAATTGAATTCATATACAAATACTTAAATACAATACAATGTAAATAATCTTAATGATTATTTTATTATTCACCTCTCTAAGCCAGCGTCTTAGAATATTTCATCTAACTGATGAAAAAACTTTAATAAGAAACAGTCATTTACATATTCCTTTAACAAAGCCAATTACAGAATTTTAATAATAAAATTATGCTCAGAAATTCTTTTGCAAAAGTACACTACTTTTATTTGGTTGAAATGTACCTTGCTCTTTGTAGAAATTAGCTTTTTCTAGGTACGTCGGTGTATAATTAGTTAGTTACGAACACTGTGTACAAGTGCAGTTCAAATGTTGTTTTGGTACAAGCGTATGCCCTGTGTTCAAATCTGTATGAAGAAAAAGTGTAAGGGTAGTTAATGTTGAATGGAATATCTGAAATGTGGTATGGATAATGTGTTATATTCTAAAATTTCAACTTTTTCGACTGTTCTTTTTATCAATCAGAACATCCACCGTAGAACAAGATTTCAACATTAGGAGGATCAGCCATAGTTTCCACGGTTCGCAGGCATCTTGGGGATCACATAGAAGTTTTCAGCTCTTCTAGAAACAGCTTTCTAGCCTTTTTTTATGCTCGGTAGGTTAGCTTTTGACCACTGTCTCACCTGATGGTAAGTGATGATGTGGTCGAAGATGTTGTTGAGGCTAACCTAGAATTACTGGCTCTCAAGGACAGCTGCCGGAACAAACCGTTAGGTGCTTGGCGACAGATTTTCTACTTGAGGGTGGTAGCTAGCCAGGCGGGCATTCGCAAAATGCCCTACCACCATGCATTCGCAAAATTCCCTACCACCATGCAATCCTTTCAGTATTTTCCACGGGAAGAAATGGGGTGTCAGTCTATCCTGGCACCCAATGGGGTCGAGTGTTTATTTTACAGGGTTATTGTAGGCATATTTTTTTTTTGTTTTTAATGTGTTTTTGGCGGAATAAGCACGAGGACGACATGTTGAAAGTCTTTTGTGCCTGAAATGTATAATTTCGTATATTTTATGACTTTGCTCGATGTAAGTATTCAAAATTCTATTCACAGGAAGCGCGGCGCGGACCAGTGTTGCCGCGACGGGCGCTCTTAGCTCAGAGTTGGCATTGTTTTTTACTACGAGACACAGAACTTAAAAGAGTCAAATCTTAGTCAGAGTCTTTGGATAAAGTCGCAGAACTAATGTTGTATGTGTTGTTAAACGGAAGTAGTCCGAATTTTTCCAATTACTATGTATAAAGGAGTTAACCCTCAAGTAGAAAATCTATTGCCTAACACCTAACAGTGTATTCCGGCTAGATAATATAAACTATACAGGGTTATTGATTATATGCTAACAACCTCTTAGCGTTGAGTTATAGATAATTTTGCTATATTCCTTATAAATAATATATATATAATAAATAATATAATAATATAATAATTATATAAAATATATATATATATATATATATATATATATTTTGTATTTTAATGCCTACTCTGAGCCAAGAGCGCCCGCCGCGGCAACACTGGACCACGCCGTGCTCCCTTTGAATAGAGTTTTGAATATTTACATCGAGCAAAGTAATAAAATATATGAAATAATACATTACAGGCACAAGACCCTTTCAAAACCAGGTGTTAATCGCACAAAAAAAAAATATAAAAAAAAAACAAAATAAAAAAAAACATCTCAAAATGTTTGTTAGGACTAGCAGAAGTTAACCCTAAGAGGTTGTTAGTAATTTTCCAATAACCCTGTATATTTTATCGAAGATTACATACGGCTTTTAATTTTTTAGTTACAGCATTACTTACCTATGCTTTTATAAGCAAATTTTAACTTTGTCTTCGTTATATTTGCACGCGGTAAGCTTCTTTTTGATCCAACATCTATTATAACAGCTTGTTAGTATATCATTATCTCAAAAACTACAGAACCTAAAAAAATATCACATAAACTCTGTCGTGTTTTATTTTATATATAGTAATGTCGCTAAAATAATATTACTTATTTTGGCAAACGGATGGTATACGTAATCAAAAGAAAATATCGAGATGGATGAAGTTACCGGCCAGCGGCGCTGCTCCTTTGATGAAAAATTTACTTTGTGTTCTTTTATCTTTTTTAAGCCAGTGTAGAATTGTTGTGTCTCCAAAAGATATTGTGTGGACTGTTCTTGGAATTCATTTCATTTTTTTGGTTATTTTTTATTTATGCCTGATAGATTAACCATTGAGCACTATCTCACCTGATGGTCAATGATGTGGTCGAAGATGTTGTTCAGGCTAACCTAGAATTACTGGCTCTCAAGGATAGCTGCCGGAACACACCGTTAAGTGCTTGACGACAGATTTTCAACTTAAGGGTGGTAGCTAGCCAGGGCATTTGCAAAATGCCCTACCACCATGCTATAACGACTGCCATCCTAAGACAACAACCGGGACGGACGGCTTAACGTGCCCTCCGAAGCACGGAAGCGCTCAGTAGTAATGTCACCAGCGGTCACCCATCCAACTTATGACCGCGGCAGACGTTGCTTAACTTTGCTGACCGAACATCTAAGCAAACATCGCTACGAGCGCTTCAAATATACGTATATGAATCTCAGACAATTTAACAAACTAACTATTTAACGTATTGACTTTTATAAAGTAATTGTTATTAATTATCACACTAATGTTAAACATACGAAAGTTTGTAATTGCAGGTAATAATTGTATGCGGATGTGCGGATGTTAGTGTAGATGTGCGGATGTAAGGATATGCGGATGTAGGGATGTGTGGGTGTGTTTGTTACCGTTTAACACTAAAATGGCTAAACAAATTTGGATAAAACTTGAAAAAAATTAGGTCCTGGATTTATATCATCAATACTTTGCTTCAATGTCTACGAAGTTGGAAGCACATGGTGCAACTAGTTTAGTTGTAAACGCAAATTTGTATCTTCTTATATGATTGATTACATAAAGAAATAATAACTATTAATAATAATAAATACAAATACACTATTACTTTTTAAGTCTGTAAGAGTAATTCTAAATTCATCTGTTAAAAATTGTGGAACGTGTCTAAAGCTGGTGATAGACGGCGCGGGCTAGCGCGAGCCAGACGACGGACGACGCGTCGTCCGCCATATCACGCGCCGTCTAGCACCCCGGCGCGGCTCGCGGCGCGCGTCTGCCGTCCGTGTCCGCGCGATCCATCGTGAGTCGGTTTTTCGACACAAACCAAAGGCGCGCGCGCGGCCAGAGGCGCGGCTCGCGCTAGCACGCGCCGTGTATCACCTCTGACGAGCCGAGCCTCCAGACGGTGCAGAGCCATGGTGCCCATTTGGAGTTTAATTTTCTATTTGAAACACATATACGTGAATTAAATGATTATGGACTTTATTCAATTATATGAAAAGGAACCGTTTATATGAAATCATAAAGATACAGGTCACAAAAACCACATCCGCGGGCGGCGCGGGCGGATGGCGCGGTCTGCGTTATCGTATCTCGTGTCCGCGATAAGACGAGCCGAGCCTACACGGACGGCGATCCGTCGTCCGTGGAGGCTCGGCTCGCGCTAGCCCGCGCCGTTTATCACCACCTTTAATGTAATACACAGAATAACCAGCATGCAAATGTCGATGTAAGTAAGTTTTTGCTGCTTAGCAAACCCGCACCCTTTCCTAAATCTTACTGAGGGAGCTGTAAGAGGCGAAGGAAGGAAAACTCCAGAAAGTGGGCAGCAGTGACTTCTGCGGAACTGCCAAATTACACTGCATTTTCCAAGACACCGTCACTGTCAAGTTTGGAGATTATGGCTTCCCCCTACCCCGTCACCTCCTCCCATAGTAAAATACCACCATATTTTCTAACTGATATAACGATGAATACATTCGTTTGTCAAACATATTTGGCTGTCACAAATATCCGCACATTTCGTCATACCCAACTCTTTCGCAGACATATCTCAAGGGAGAAGTTATAAAAATCTTGCCTTGATTTCCCTTCCATCTCGCATAAAGTCGCTTCTATCTTTATTCTTATACCCCATATAAAAAGATCCGTAATGCGGACAACTAGTAAGATAGGACTGTAACTTCGTAAGGGCGCTTCAGGCGGGCCATTCATGGTCCGATTGCGCCGCGATAAGGCTCAAACTTGTTATGTTAATGCGCTTTTTCAAAGGATAAAGTTGGCCATCTTTAATACTTTAACTCTTGTGGAAGTAGTTATTAAGATGTTAAGATGTTTCTGTGGAAAATTGTCCTTTATTGCTTCGGTAATATTGGCTTTCTGTTAATAACTTTGTTATTTCTTTTGATAGGTTTTTAATTTGTTTTCTAGGGTGTAAGATGTTATGTGTCCTGTAAAGATGTTTCTTGGTTATTGGGATTGTTGTGTTAGAGAATCGTGTGTTACGTTTGTTATCGTTATTATTTCTTATAATTATGTAAAATAATATATTGTTTATTTAATATTTATACTTATACAGTTTATATTATAATCTTATAAATTACAGTTTATAGTATAAACTGTAGCTCTTAGCTATGAATGTTCAATCTTTATGTCTTCTATAAGACATAAAACATTGACAATATGGTAAGTCCATTGTTTTTGTTAGAGGCCTTAATATGTCGTAGGGCTTAGTTTTATCACTAACCTACATACCTTATATATCATCTGACGTACTTATGTAGATAAGTACGTGAATCTTTAATTATCAATGTTACCTTATTATTTATGAAATTCTTAATAATAATCACCACCTTTTTATGGCATTGTCAAACCCGCACCGTGTATGGTCTGCCACAAATGCGTAGGTAATTAAAACGTTTGTAACATAAACAAAACCACAATTACGCACGCAAAGTTTTAATACGTTTATTTCCTTGTTCCAGTCGGGCAACGAATGTTTGTCTTTACCCTATATTCTTACACTCGTATTCAAAACGCCATTTTTAATTTTGAGTTGACCTCAGTCGAGCATGATTACAAATATGACTGGAGATAGTTAATGCGTTTTTAGTATTATATATAAAGGAAACTACAATTATTTACTTATAATAAATAAATTAAGGCATTTTTTATCCTACTGTCTAGTTTTCTATGATTTTTATATATACGCAACCGCATTGACGCCCTACCCGAAAAATACACCATAAAACTTATTCATATTGATTTTTATATTACGTAGCAGTTGTAGATTTTAATACTACACATAAAATTACAAAAATCATTAACAGGATGCAGACTTATACTGTTAACAGGCATCCGCGCCACCAAATCAGTCTCGAAGATTTGTTGCCGGCCATTGATTATGTTATCGAGAGTAATGATTCATGTGACTAAATTACCTAAATATTTCTATAATACGTCAAGGGTTTTTATATATGGGATCACGTTAACACTATTGAGATTTTTTGAGACAATATGTTGATTGACTTACTTCCCTTGCAGCCTTATACGGAGATCACTCCGTAGAGGAAACTAAACATACGAGTGCACCCCTCCCCTCGTATTTACCAAGCACTTTTCTTCTATGAAATTATGTCTCGGTGTTTGTTTTTCTTTATTAGTTCCTCCGCCCTGCTTCACTCATTGTTCTGAGATGTACGGAGCGAATTCTTGTTGTTTATTTGTGTAAATAGATTGGTATTTACCTACGTTGCTGTTAAGATTGAGTTGGAACTCGTGGAAGTGAGTTTTCATTTTTGGCGAGGACGGAAGAGCTTGTTTGTTTTCTCGTGAATGAGTTGAAAATGTATATTCGAATGGATTGAGATTTCGGCTTTGAGTTTTATTTTATGTTCATTTTATGTCGTGTTTTATAAGATAAGTATAACAAAAGAGTAGCTACATTCTGTGATTATACTATAGATAATTATAAATAATGTCTAAATATATGCCGGTTAACGCGATGAGGAACAGTTTAAAAATAATATAAAAACCTCGGTATCATTAATAGCGTCGTAAAGATAAAAATGTATACAATTCTACTAGTTAGTAATAGATTTCAGAATATGTTTAAAAATTTTATATAGAATAGACTATTTTTAATAATATTGAACAGAACAAATATGTCTACAAACCGGTGACAAATAACCTGCCTCCTGTACGAAACTAGCGTTTTATCGGTTGTAGGCTATAAAGCGCTACAATATTATTAAATCCATTAATCATGTTAATCTGAGTGAGGTGCAGCATCTCAGTGATGCTGCAAAGCATGTGGGGCATACTTAATGTTTATAGAACTGGCAACTTACAGTTAAAAAAAATATTACCAAACTCGAAAATAGAACTCTCTAGGAACATGTTACTTAGTTTTTATTTTAGGAGACTGTCATCTGTTTTCTTATCACTATAGCTTAAGTCGCCAAGAGAGTTGCTAGAGACTTCAATTGGCATTTGGTAATTAATTCCATGTGGCAGCACCGGGCATAAACAAAAACTTTAGAACAATGCAAAGTAAAAAAGACATTTTTGTGCATTATTTGTAAAAAAAAACAGTTGTCACAATTTGACCAGTTTTGACAGGCTTCATTTATCTCAAAAAAACTAGCTTGAAATCTGAAATTTCGGTATCTATGAAGATAATTATCTTGTATTCAACTAACAGAGACTGGAATCTCCGATTTATTATAAACTTTTAACATTTTGCTTTTATTTTACGAAATGGTTGTAAACGCATCCTTAGTCAGTTTTTTTTATTAAGTAGGTACCTACCAGTATGATCCGAGGGAGTGCATTACATCTAAAATTCACGTTTGCGACGACAGTGAATAAAATAAAATAACACTCCCACACCACAAATGCACACTACGTGTACAATTTCATAATACAAAAGAATAAAGTGTGTGTGCGAGATGTTTTTGAGTTAATTAGAAGAACTGAAGCGTGTGCTTTGAAAGGACAGTCAGCGTGCTCCCGACATAATATAGATTGTTTTATTTTTAACGGGAGGGATCTACGGTCAACTGTAATGGATTTTTGCCTAAAATACTTTGGTTTGGTTGTGAAACTTCATTTGCCTAATTATTAAAATTGCACAGTTTATTATGCAAACGAGTACATAACGCATGTGTTATACTAGGCGTTTGTGAGTTCATTGGAAGCACTGAAACGTGTAAGTACTATGAACGGACAGTAAGCATGCTCCTGACATGGATTATGTTATTACAGGAGCTGTGTCTTAGTCAACTAGTTATATGATAATTTTATTTACCTAATTATAATACCAAAATTGGTATTACAATGTGGTTTTGATCGATTTCTGACGAATAGAAATAGCTCAAGAACTATATTTTGTTTCTAAATTTTCATTCAAAATAAAATGCATTTATAATAGATTAAGGCATTACTTAGCGCAAATACATAATTAATTATCACAAATATTTTTAGAACGTTACTTTAATATCTCAGAAAATGACTTAAAAATACAATATAAAATATAGTTTTATATTTACAATGTCAAACTATAATTGTATTTATTTTTATATATAAAAAATATATTTACAAAAAATACGATCAGCTAAATTAAGCAACGTCCGTCGCTGTCAGGAGTTGGATGGGTGACTACTAGTGACATAACTACTGAGCGCTTCCTTGCTTCGGAAGGTACGTTAAGCCGTCGGTCCAGGTTGTTGTCTTACGATGGCAGTCGTTACAGTTTGGCGGTAGGGCATTTAGCGAATGCCCACCTGGCTAGCTACCCACCCTCAATTAGAAAATCTGTCAACAAGCACCTAACGGTGTGTTCCGGTAGCTGTCCTTGAGAGACAGTAATTCTGAGCTAGCCTGAACAACATCTTCAACCACAATTCATCACTTAGGTACCATCAGGTGAGATGGTGGTCAAAGGTTAGCATATAAGCTATGAAAAAACTAGTGACAATTCCGCCGAATTTTTCTGTTGAGTCGTCTGGCAGTACAGCGGCAAGAAGTTTTACTATCTCTCAGTATAAAATAGTATAGAATGAAAGAGTTGACGGTGATCCGCTATGCATAGCTACGCGACTTATGAAAGTCTTTCAAGCGATTTTATGCTTTGAACTGCTAAAGATAGAAACAAAAATGGTTTGACTGTAAAACTACCAGGCATTGCGATGCCAGCTGTTGCCACTTCGGCGGGAATCGGACCTAATAGAATGGTCATCGTTCTGTCTCTATCATAATTTAGAATAACGTCAGTTAGCTGTAAAATCTATATGTAATAATTTTTCTACCAGGTTACATTACTGTGATAGGTGCTTATTTAGGGCAATTGCAATTTACCGCTGCAATTAGAAGCAATGCAACTTTCTAAATAATTAACCCTTCGATGCACGAAGTAGTGGTGTAACGACAGCAAAAATAGACATTATCCAACACACAAAAAGAAATTCGTCAGCATAATAAGTAATGTCAGTGTTGCGTCTTCCAGACCAGACATATTTCTATACCTACTCAAAAAATCTAAAACGCATAGTACTTATATAACTTAGGTACTGTGCCATGGGAAAAGAACATACCTACCTAAAGACCACACATTAATATTATGACCTAACATATGAATAAACCAAAAACGGTTATGTGGTTAATTTATATGCTGTAGAAGTTGGAGCAAGGGGTATACCAGCGAAATCCCTATATAAACTACTTAAAGACCTTGGCCTGTCAAGAACAACCGTAACTTCCATCCTAGAACGTGTATCTAAGGCGGCATTAGTAGAATCTTACCAAATTTGGTTAGGTAGGGGAGGCTCGAGCGGGAAGGGGAGCGTTGATGCATTGTAAAGGGGCCTTAACCTTACTCCTGGGTTGCAAGTCCCAGGCCCCTCTAGCCTCTTCTTCTGCAACGCTATGGACCCGGCAGCCGCACGGTGAATCCATGGAATGCTAAGTAATTCGTCTCTCAGAACAAGGAATAATAATATTTTAGTTCACGAAAGTTTAAAGAAAAGTAAGTAAAGTTATGAGTCATTGTGCCATGTTAGTTCAATTGGTTAGAGCATACCCGGCTAAAGGGGTGGATGTGCAGGACTATAATTTTTTCTCTCGTAAATTTGTAATTTTGTAATGTAATTCACCTAGCAGGCGTTATTGCAAACTTAGCAATATTTAAATTATAATGTTGGGCCATCATTTACAAATTTAAAACCAATTGCAAAATTGGTCTTGTTTGTAGTACAACACAAGTTGAACTATAGTTGTCGCTCCATCCCGATACGATGGTTGAAGAACGAGAGCAAGAATTAAAGTTATGTATGAGTCATTGTGTCATGTTAGCTCAATTGGTTAGAGCATACCCGGCTAAAGGGGTGGATAGACGCGGGTTCGAATCCCGCTCATGACTATATATTTCTCTCATAAATTTGTGATTTGTAAGGAATAATAACATTGGATATCTATGTAAAGATTATTCGGCAAATGATTTAAAGCACAGAGTAGACTTTGAAGACCTTAAATATTATATTTTATTATTAAATTTTATCATATATTTCATTTTAACAGACACATCATTTTGTTAAGAAATAATGTTACTATTATTCATGTTGCATAACTTATTCATAACAAATTAGTTTTATAAAAACTTTTATTTTTTTACATAAGAAGTACATTAATACGAACATAATTACATCCATTTAATCAAGATATTAATTCAACCTCTTATAATAGTTAATATTGCATAAATATGTCGAGTATCGAATGTTGAAATTAAATCATCTATACTAATATTATATCCCGTGGGGTGCCGGGTTAGAATTGCACCTTCCCATATTATCCCTTGGGTGTCGTAAGAGGCGACTAAGGGAAAAATACTGGAAGGTGGGCAGCAGCGCCTTCGAAACAACTGCCAACTTACACTGAGATCCCCAATACGCCTGCCAAGCGTGGAGATTATAGCATTACCCCCTTAATAGATGAGGCTGTGTTCAGCAGTGGACGATCTGGCTGTTACAGTACAGTAATATTATAACGAGGAAAGATATGAATTTTTGTATTTTTGCATGCAACGAATAAACTTAAAACTGCTCGACCGATTTTGATGAAATTTGGTACAGCAATATTTTGAGACCCAGGAAAGGATATGGAGGATATTTATCCAGGATACTTTTATCCAATTGCGTAGGTAAAAAGAGGCTTACGATTTTGCGCGATAACCGAAATACGCGCGGGCGGAAAGCTAGTTTATGATATAAACGTAAGATATTACAAAAGTATTCATTTCGTTTTAAAAGGGGGTATCAACAAATTTTTCTCCAGGCCAGCAAAACAACAGCAACACCAATAGGCAAAATACACAAATAATCGAGATAAATTAAAAACATCATCAACATCAAATAATTTATTTTTCTAAAATTAAGTAGGGTAGGGTGGTGTAAGATTGCGCGGACGATAAGATTGCGCACACGTCATCCTACGACACCGGTGTGAAATACGTAGCTAACTTCAGTTGTGTTTTGAACAGTTTACATGCCAGTCTGCACTCCCATAAAATTATTTAGATACGAACGAAAACGTTGACTACAGGTTAGTTCAATGTTTTTACAGCATTCTCATCTAATTTTTTCACACTTTGGAAGTATAACTTCCAAAAAAAATAATATGTTAACAATGTTTCACTGATTGTCGTACTTGTGTTTACCATCTAAATTTTGGTTAGTGACAATGTAGTTAGATAAACTTCTAAGAGATGGCAGTACTACCTTGATGACTACGTTGAATACCAAGTGTGTAAGTTTGCGCATAAAGGGGGTGGATAAAATTGCGCGCGCAATGTTACACGCACCTGTATAAAATTCATTTTTAACTATGAATACCTAATGTGTATTTTATTAATTAGAGACGGGAGAACCCGAAAAACAATCGATATCATTGATAACTTTCTTCTAGAGGAAGTTGGATACACAACAAGGCGTACCAAGCAGTCTTTTACAAACTCGAAAAATAACTTCTTCTCTAAAAGATGCAACTGAATGCATTGCATAAACTTCAGTAGTCTCTCCAATGGCATCAGTTACAGGAACACATCAGACTGCCTCAACTTCACAGAGCTCTAAAATAGGAATCGTTTTTCATGCAGATGAGTCCTTCACTTGGAGATATAGTTCCAATTCCAAGGTTTCAATTAAAGATAATAATAATGATAATTACTAATCGAAAGCACAAACAAGCTGAAGTTATTAGCAGCTCACCTTACAAGAACCAACTAGAAAAAGAAATTGGCGAAAAAAAGAAGCCTAATCCAAAACGGGTTAAAAAAGTATTTCAAGACCAAAGAAGTCAGCAAAAGAGAAAATATGGAGGTGTGGAGGATGCACTGAAATATTTATTGAACCAATTAATGAAAACTGGATCGAGTGTGTTACGTACCAGGTGTGGTGGCACGAAAAATGTACTGATTACTTGGGTTTCATTTATGGAAGTAATTCGACTGCGCAATCTTATCCCCCTAGATGCGCAATTTTACACACCAGGGTGTGTAAGATTGCGCAAGTCTCGACTTCCGTGTTTTTTATTTTTAAGAAAAAAGTGATGATTAATTCTCAATAACTTATATTTTAATTTGTTCCCAGTTGAGTATAAGTTAAATATAAATAAAGAAACCTGTGATTATTCAGATTGTTAAATTTTTATAACCAACTGATTCAAAACTGCGCAAACTTACACCACCTTACCCTACCCCGTAATTCCGTAAGTTAAATTTCGTATTGTTATTTAAGGTACATAACTACTAATTAAATTTATCTATATGTAAACAATCAATGAAGGTACAAGTAGGTACATTCTAAGATTTTTTCAAATCTCTGGGTACATTGTGGTGTATAGGTACTGACTCTAAAGACGAGCCTTGATTTGTTTGGCCCAAATAATTTAAACGATTTATAAAAATGACTGTTGTAGCGCGAGCATAATAAATTAATAATTATTATTGGATTGTTTTTGAACGCGCCCAATTACGAGGACGATCGGCTTTCTTCGCACATCTCCGCCGCCGCGCCCGCGCCCCCCGGCACGCGAAACGTGGAAATGAGACAAAGAGAGCAACAAAACAAAACACTGAACCGCCATGCGTGATGCGAGTGCGACCTCCGCGTGAGAAACTAAGTTTCGTGATTGTTAAATTGTATATTGTGTTAGAAACTTTTATTACTATTACACTTCGTTTCGTGAGGACCTGTTTTTTCAAGTGATTACCCGAACCCTGAGGAATATACGTAAATAGAGTTTATAGAGATGCGCAACTAGAGGCCATAAACGTAGTGCTATTTATCATAAGACTAAATAAAAACAAAAAGTTAAATACAAATTCATTCCTAAAAGTGCACTGTGAACTCTTTTCTATAGTGAAAAAATACGAATTATATCAATTTCAAGAGTAAACAACAAAATCTAAACACACGGGCGAGTCCATTTTTCAAAACCGCTTTTGTCGGAACTGCAACGAAATAGCGATACAGCGCGTGGACGCAGAGCACGCGGACGAGTCCACTTTACGTAACACAAAATGATACCTACCTATCTGATCTATCACGGCAAGTTGACCCTGTGAATTTTAAACATAGGGACCTATAACGCCTATTTTCATTCGATCAAGTCGAAGAGCTATCATACAACGCTATGGTGACATCAGCAGATACAAACTCGAGTACATTTTCCAAACTTTACCTACCCAACGTTTGTGGTTTACTTTACCTACCGTCTCGTCGTCTAGCGTCCATAATATCCAGAATAGTCAACAAGCAGTCGATGCACGCATCCTTCATCAGATGCGCAATGCTACTCATCATCATCACGCTCGGGTAATATCTCTAAGTTTCGAAGGAAACTAAAATCGAAGACGAACTGGAAGTGTTTATTGATGCCGTTGAGACTTTGAAACAGTGCATAACATATAGGGAGTTACACGCTCTGCGAGGTACCCGATGCTACTGGTGGCCCTGGTGGGCGAGGCCGCCATATATATGGTGGCCAGGAGTCAAGTCGTCGGTGACATCGTGGAACGAGATACTACGACTACGAGGAATGGAATGCCGCGGCCCGCGTACAAAATATTTCGAAACATTTTTGCCGCGAAACGATACAACGAACGAGCCCATGATTTTGTTTGAGTGCGCGTTTTGTAATCAAAATTGAATAGGTATGTTGTGCCCGAAGTAATGAAGATGTACCTATATTGTTTATGGTTTGCTATGCAGTGGACGGACTCAAACAGCTCATAACGAAGGTCTTAGTCGAGGAGACGTTGGGGGAGGTAAGTGCGCCTTGTTCCTTATAATAATAATCCTAATAACCGTGCCCTGTAGGGTAACCGTTCGAAAACAACCCAAAACTTATGCTCGCGCTACACTACTTTATTTTTTTGTTTTATGCTTTGAAGAAATTTACTAAAATTAGTAAAAATCCTGACTGCACATTATATAGTTTGTTAAGCGTTTTATCGTTCCAATGAAATTAAAACTGTAAGATACATATATGTTGAAACGTTTTTAAAGCCCTTTATTTAATATCCCATTCGATGGGTTTGGAAGAAACTGGCAACTGAAATTCGCCAGTTTTTTATGTACCTAGTGTCACTTGCGCTATCAAGGCGAATCTAACGATATCTCATAATTAGAATCGGTTTAGTCCTTTAGAAGTTATGCTGGAATAAAAAAAACATACATAGGTACATATATGACCCCTAAAACATAACGCTCTTTTTTTTGGGCAGTCATGGAATTTTTTTTTTTTTATGCCTTATAGGTTAGCCTTTGACTACTATCTCACCTGATGGTAAGTGATGATGTGGTCGAAGATGTTGTTCAGGCTAACCTAGAATTACTGGCTCTCAAGGACAGCTGCCGGAACACACCGTTAGGTTAGCGAGCCAGGCGGGCATTCGCAAAATGCCCTACCACCATGCTGTAACGACTGCCATCCTAAGACAACAACCGGGACTGACGGCTTAACGTGCCCGTCGAAGCACGGAAGCGCTCAGTAGTAGGTAATGTCCAACCAGCGGTCACCCATCCAAATCATGACCAAGGCGGACGTTGCTTAAATTTGCTGATCGATTCAGAATGGCTAAGCAAACTTCGCTACGAGCGCTTCAAATTATAGTCAGTAAGTATCTACAATTATCTAAATACTGTCCCCTGGCGTTACCCGTGGGGTGCCGGGCATATATATAGTTTTTACGGGCATACGAGTAATAATATAGCACCCCCATATCATCCTGAGAAAGTTTTAGGAGACAACGATGGGAACCGGAAGATGGGCAGCAGCGCCTTATAAAGAACTGCGACCCCAAGACGCCTGCCAGGCATAGGGACTTTGGAAAACCTCTAAGGGGGAGGCTATGTTCAGCAGTGGACGAGCCGGTTGATAAAGCATTGTATTATTATAAAAAAACTTAGATTAATTAAGAATGTAAACGCTGACCATTAATTCCTGATTCATTATTTTCCAATGTACTTGACAAGAGAGCTTTTAACCTAAATTCAGGGTCATCACAATCTGCCGAAATGATGTTAAATTATCGATATTCGTTTTGCCGACCGTACCGTAGAAATTATGGCTAATGGATTTGGACCTCGGGCAATATCGGTGCATAATTGCATCAGGGTATCACGGCCGATGAGGCCGCGTCGAATTTAATGTTATATTTGACGGGAAATTCGGGGTTTTGATGATAAAGTTTCGGTGTTGGACGAAAAAACTGTTATGGAATGGGTTTTTTTTCACGAATGCCCAAAAAAGTAGTACCTATATGTTTTCAGGTAGGTATGTATATTTGTCCAGTATAACTTTTAAACGGCTTACCCGATTTTAATGTATGAGTTATCGTTTAATTCGTTTTGATAGCAGAAGTGTCATTACTTCGTAATGACACATACTAGTAGGGTAGAATACCTAGTTTGCGGCCATTTAGTGGCACCTTCAACTTTAAGACGCTAGAAAAAATTATACAATTGTTTGAGCCCTGCTCTGTTTATTGATATATGTTCCCTATATAATGTGATTTACGTATTTAATTTTTAAAGGAACGCCAAGTGCTTCCTTATTTTTAGAAAAATATATAAAGCCAAATATAGCGAAATCGCCGGTTTTCGGCCATTTTTTTTAGTTTTCGGTCAGCAGTACCCAGTTTTCGGTCGGTACATTTAATATTGATTTAAAATTAATGTATCCATACAATTAATAAAAAAACAACATTTTTATGTGAAATATGTATGTGGGTATCCATTTAAAATGTCCTACTAGCCCAACACACATTTATTCCAACATCCTCATTGTTTTGGCAGTACATACTTAAAACTATACTTTAATGTTTGATTTCATTTGTTACACTTTAATAGTAATACTAGGGTAGCCTGAACAACATTTTCGCCCACATCATAATTTACTGTCAAGTGATATGGTGGTCAAAGGATAGCCGCTCAGCTATACTCAGCTTCACTATAAATTATTTTTATCCGTCTAGGTGAAACTGTACAATCATATTTAATTTATACCTTTTTTTTCATGGAGTAAATGCTTTTAGGCATACCCAACCGTCGGGGAGCAGTTGGGTGATGTCAGGCTCGGGGCTAATAGGGACCCCACTACCGACTAAAAACCCCATGGTGTATCACTGTCCTCAACTAGAAGCAGAGACCGCGGGTTCAGTCGTGTACTCTTCCGCAGCCCCCACCGACTTCGCTGCCCACTTAGGCAGGCCCAGCCTCTGGGGAATACCTCCCCTCTCCCGCCTCGTTGGATGCCCCGGAACACAGGGGGACATCCACACCTTTTGCGGACCTAACCCTGATGGGAGGCGCCGGCTGCCACCACAACCAACGCCCCAGGTCCTATGAGCGGAGACGGCGTGCGAGCTCGATTAGCTCGCCTCTTCAAATCGGGAGGCCGCTCCGCCTCCCTCTGCGAAACTATTATTCCACACGAAAGGCCACCGCCTTCCACGACCTCTCTTCACCGACCATCTTTACTATGATGGCCGACAATGAGAGGTCGGGCCCCATAACTGCGATCAGGGATATATAGGTATACGATATACACTTATACGACCGCTTCTCCTGGGCATGCCTCAAGTGTGAGCTGTCTTCCGCGAACCCAAACTGGGGGTCGGGGAACGCTCCCTTCGTGCGATGTTACACAGGTATCTCCTGAAACAGCCATGTCCGGCGAGAACCTGTGTCAGTCGGAAATAGTGCCTCCCATGCCTTCTTTGCACTCTCTCTCCGAGTACGGGCCGGATCGATTCGTGTCGAGCACCGGCCCCCCCCTCTTATGTGGGTCCTGCGAAGAGCCTGTTCCATGTAGTGAGAGCTGAGTGTCCGGTAGCCCCGAAACACTCTAACTGCCATTACTCTCTGTACCGCAAGCAAGATGGAGATGCACTCGCGGCGCAGAAAGCCCTCCCCTCTCCTCCTCTGGTGTTTGGAAGGAGGCGACTCATATCCCCAGCTGTGTCCATGGGGGACCAGCTGCCACACATGCGCCTCAAACCTCTATTTGCTATCAAGGACAACGCCGAGATATTTCAACGTTGTCCTGACCAGAATGCAGGTTCCGCCCACAACAATGGTAGAGTCTGCAGATGGTGCCCATCATCGGCCATAAAAATATATGGCTTTAGATTTATGGAGCGCTTTATCCAGGCACAGCATTCTGATTCTGGCCACGACTGTCCCGACACCATCCGTGGCCAACCGATTTTCGCTTCTCTGTAATTATCCCGAACGACGTCAACTCCACGAAGGTTGGCGCCTCAAAGCACCCAAATGCCCGACTTTCCACAAGAAGGGGCCCAAGACTCAGCTCTGCGGAACGCCACGCGCCGCGCGTCACGGGACCTCGAACCTCCACATTTGTTTCCTCGAAGACTTCCTCTCTATCGGTGAGATAGTCCCCGACTAGCCTTCAGAGGCAGTGGGGAACTCGTTGATACTATAGTCCAGCGTGTATTGTGCTCCAGGGCAGCGTGTCGAAAGCGTTGGCAACGTCCAATGACACGACCAACAACACACCACTACTGGAGCACGCCTCCTTGGAGCGGTCGCGGACGCTGGAGATGGCATCCAGGGTCGAGTGACCTCTAGGAAACCTGAACTGGTTGTGTGCTAGGTTGGGCACTGTTCTCTCAAGGTGCTTAACGAGGCGGGCAGCCACGATACGTTTCAACAGTTTGCCCACATCGTCAACTACCACAATCGGATAGCTCGAAGGCTCATCCGCGGGACGGCCTTCCTTCCTCAGGAGAAGCTTGCCCCTCTTCCACTGTTTGAGGAATTTGCCCTCCCTGAGACACCTGTCACACAGGGCCTTCAGAGGGTATCAGGTGCTCATTATTAAAACCTTTGTTATTTTATTAAAAAAAATACAAATAATCCTTAAAAACAATATTAGAGTTTAGTAACTTCGTAAGTAGGTAATGAATATCAATAACTATGTACAAAAACAAGACTTTTTAAGACGAATTTAAGTACATTAATAAAAATGGACGAAGAACTAATACCACCGTTTGCGATACCTCAGTTTTCGGTCGCATTTCTTTCATACAAATATTATGTGACCGAAAACAGAATGTCAGCAAATTACGGCTTATGTTTTCGGCCATCTGTAAAATGTGAATATCGTTATTTAATCATACTAATGCAAATTGACGGCCGAATTCTGAAAACTAAAATCTTAACTGTAATTGCAGTTGAATAAAAAGAGTAGTTCCTTACGTGTACTACCACGTTAATAAAAGAGACAAAACTATTTTAGGTTGCATGTCGCTAAAACTCGGCCACCCCGGCCGAAAATAGAATAATTAAAGAAAATCTTGCTTCTGTTTCCGGCCCCTTAAAAAAACGTTATTTAAAATCAAATACTATTAAAATAATTAGGAAAGAATGACAATAACTTATTTCTTCAGCTATAAAACTATTAACAATCAACATTTACTTATTATAACAGTAAAAAACTTACGGTTGAACGAGAGGCGAGTCACTATTTTTTTTTTTGTATTTGCGTGCTTTACTCTTTCTCATCTACCAGCGTAAAATTAAACAATTATTTAAAAATCGTTTGTTATAGTAACCCAACCGAATAATGTTTTAGGGTATCAGGCGATTCAATCAAAGAGTACTTACAAGACTTTCGTTCCTATATTGCAATAGTAAGTAGCTAATATCTAAATAATACTGCAAGAGGATCAGGAATGGCCGATGGATAGGTGCCGGCCGGTGGACCGGTTCCCCTACCCTACATAAAAAACAAACTGGCAGAATTTAGATGCCAAATTATGAGATTACTTTTTTCTTCTAAGCGCTTCTAAGTGATATCAAAATGACTTTAAAAAACAATTCGTTTGTGTTGTGTAACGTTTATCCTTATAATATATAAAAGTATAAGTTGCAACTTTATTTTATAAAATAATAATAATATAAATAGTTAAATTATAAAACATGAACAAAAATAAATAATTTGCTGTCAGTGTTTTTAACTCTTTATAATTTTTTTTGTCGCACCTACCTATAGTTCTATCAATATACATAAGTACCATTGAAAGGAGAAATATATTGATATAGTGAGTTATTTTCAAACATAAGAAGTAAAGTTTAATTTTATATTTAAACTAGCTTTCCGTGCGTGGCTCCGCCCGCGCGTATGTCAGTTACCGCGCAAAAACATTACCCTCTTTTTGCGCAGTTGGAAACTATCCTGTTTTTTCCCGGGTCTCAAACTATTTCCATACCAAATTTCACTCAAATCGGTCAAGTAGTTTTGGCGTGAAAGCTTAACAGACAGACAGACAGATAGACAGAGTTACTTTCGCATTTATAATATTAGTACTGATATAATATTTATGGATATAGACCACATCATTGGCGCTTTATATACAGTGTGTAAAGCGCTGCGTTGATGTGTCACCCCAAAGGGGTAGTCCCTCTACTTCTGGGTAAAATTCTCCGGTAAGACAAGTTATTAGGTTTCCCTGAGCGAAAAATTCTCAGTTGCCAAGAGGAATCTGAAACAGTGTCTGGTGGCAATAGACTCGTCCCCTACTAAATAAACTCAAAACACGATAAAAAACACACACAAATTACGTAACATGCCATTACTTGCCTTTTAGAATGATAACGTTTATACTTACTTTCGCCAAAATAGTCCAATTCTGATGACTAAGGTTGGTTTGCACCAAATTTGAGTATTGTTAAATCTGTGGAAAACGTTCCAAATTGAACCATATTCCAACAGATTAATGAAAGTGAAGCTAGATCAACCAGAGATGGTGCGAAACTAAACCATGCGAAGCGATATATAAATTTCAGCTAAGTTAAGCAACGTCTGCCGCGGTCATGACTTGGCTGGGTGACCGCTAGTGACACTACTGCTGAGCGTGCACGTGCTTCGGAAGGCACGTTAAGCCGTCGGTCCCGGTTGTTGTCTTAGGATGGCAGTCGTTATAGCATGGTGGTAGGGCATTTTGCGAATTCCCGCCTGGCTAGCTACCACCCTCAAGAAGAAAATCTGTCGCGAAGCACCTAACGGTGTGTTCCGACAGCTGTCCTTGAGAGCCAGTAATTCTAGGTTAGCCTGAACAACATCTTCGATC
Source organism: Plagodis dolabraria (assembly GCA_963854805.1). Classification (NCBI taxonomy): domain Eukaryota; kingdom Metazoa; phylum Arthropoda; class Insecta; order Lepidoptera; family Geometridae; genus Plagodis; species Plagodis dolabraria. The sequence goes on along the minus strand of OY978459.1, from coordinate 5,162,228 downwards.
ACATCATCACTTACCATCAGGTGAGATAGTCGTCAATGGCTAACCGCATCAGGCATAAAAAAAAAGTTACCACATATTTTTGAAAATGTAAACCGGTTTTCTATAAGTATATATACCTTCCCAAATGTAGCCCAACCCTTTTAAAGGTCGGACGGATAGTCGATGCTTAGTAATAAGGGTTCCGGTTTCAAATACGGAACCCTGAAAGCTATTATAAATAATAATCTTACTTATCTCCAACACATGAGGTAATGTTTACAATGATCGTTTCTTAGGTATAAGAATATGAGAATAATAACAAATACTTTACAAAATTATCTTAAAAAATCATTAAATAATATTTAAATAAAACACTTAAAAAAGCATAAAATTATATATCTAGTGACAATTCCGCCTAATTTTCCTGTTATCTACGTGACGTAACAATCATCACGCAGCCTAACCGGAAGAATACCCGACTAGTTTCGCTTCTAAACGAAGCATCTTCAGGAGGTCTTGACTCACCGAGCGCACGATCGAGACAAATGTTGATGTATGTTGTATGAGAATATTCATATTTCCCTGAACCTCACACTAAGATGACCTGTGTGGTAAGTTTCAGTCTCTTCCTTGTGAACATGGCGTGGTAAGAAACGTGGTAATTAGGTTACCTATATCATAATATATTACGTATCACAGACAGTAGAATGATATTGCGAACCGTAAACTAGCAAAATCAGATAGTTATAATAATAATCAGTACTAATATTATAAATGCGAAAGTATAACTCTGTCTGTCTGTTACGCTTTCACGCCAAAACTACTGGACTGATTTTAATGAAATTTGGTGTGGAAATAGTTTGAGATCCGGGAAAAAACGAAGCATAGTTTTTATCCAACTGCGCAAAAATAGATTAATGTTTTTTGCGCGATAACCGACATACGCGCGGGCGGAGCCGCGCCCGGAAACCTAGTAATAAATATATATGTAAGGATCGTGGCAAGTGAAAATCTGAGGTCTCGAAATATATATGCAAGAATCGTAGCAAGTGGAAATCTGTGGTCTCTGCCTACCCCTACGAGAAAGAGGTGTGATGTTATGTATGTAAGTATAAGGGTGTAAGTGTGAGCATGTGTACTGTGTGAAGGTGTCAACAACACATACTCGGTATTTATATTCGCATTTACCTCGATTTAGAATGAGCGACAAATTTTATCTAAAACACCGTGTACCTATAATTAATAAATTCTCCGCATACATCCCATCACTGTTATTTTAACAAAATCCGTTTTGTTATAATCCAAACTGTGCCATACATTCCACATATGTTGCCAATCAATCGTGTAAGGTCTTATGTCAAAAAACGCTAGTTAGTATCCAAACTTTTATAACTATAGTTGTAAAGCTCAAATTTGCGCGTGTGTCACTGATAGATACGTAGAAAAGCTAGGATTTTATAAAAGTTGAAATTGGACACATATCCAGAGGGATTATTTATTCAAACTGTGACTGCGTGTGATTGAAAAACACTAAAACTGCTTTTTTTGTCATGTTTGTTTGCATTCCCCGCGTTTGTCCTTTTGTAAGTTAGGAAATTGGCGTTTGGACGAGAATTATCTGGAAATAGATATGGCTTTATAATAGCGCAGGTAGGTAATTGACGTCTGGAAGAGAGTTAGCTGGAAATAGATCGGACGGGGCATAGTAAATGAACTTTAACTCTTAGCAAAATGTGAAAAAGTATACAATCCGCATTTGGTACCGCGAAATGAAATTGAAACTACTTGTCTAGTTCTACAATGGTTATAAGGTCCTGGAAGTGAGATATTCGTCAACGGCTAATCAGTACAGTGGCCACGTATGGAGGTTTTACCTTATAGGTGGCTGGCTCAACATAACTCTTATAACTTAAAACAAAAACATCCTAATGAATAGATTCAGGCGTTACTTTGCGGAAATCCTTATTTAATAATAACAAATATTTTTGAAAGTATCTTAAAAAACATTAAATAACGAACGCTTCTAAACGAAGCATCTTCAGGAGGTCTTGACTCACCGAGACTAGTAGTCTCGATCGTGCGAAACTAGTCGGATATTCTTCCGGTTAGGCTCCGTGACTATTGTGACGTCACATAGATAACAGGAAAATTAGGCGGAATTGTCACTAGATGTATATTTTTATACGTTTTAAAGTGTTTTATTTAATTTTTTTTTTAAGAAACTTTTATAAATATTTGTTATTATTAAAAACATCCTATTCAGGCAGAAGAATTCCCCCAACACTTATATATACTTATATGATATCTTATGTAACACTCCCAAGCAAAAGTCAGTATAAAAATAAAGTGAAGTAAAATAACAATAACATAAAATTAATGTACACGCACTGCCGCATTACGGCCCTACATCCCTTTATAATATGCGACAGTCTATATAATATGAATGGTAGCGATTTTATGACGCAGTGTGAAATTGCCATCCTGCGGTCGCGTGAATTTTTGTTGCTAACCGTACATTCATTTGGTTGACGACCTTTGTAAGACTAGATTGCACGTGTACTGTACCTCTTTCCGTACAATCGTAGATTCGTTATATTATTAATACCAAGTGTTCATATCCAGTGTAATTTGATATCCATATTCTTGAGCCTAATATCTATGCTTTTGGTTTGGCACGTTTTTCGATTGAAAATTTATTTTACCTCTAAATATGTAGCTTTACGCTATTTTCCCATATATTTTTGAAAATACATAATTGTACGGAAAAGGAAAAAAATAATAATAAAGTTTGGCACTTGTTCAGATTTATTATAACCGAATCTGTTTTTTTTTATCGCTAATAGGCTAGCCTTTGACCACTATCTCACCTGATGGTAAGTGATGATGTGGTTGCCTAGAATTTCTTATTTGTATAAATAATTGGCTATCATGGACAACTGCCGGATCACACCGTTAGGTGCTTGGTGACAGATGTTTTACTTGAGGGTGGTAGCTAGACAGGCGGGCATTCGCAAAAGTATAATTGTTGTTCATCATAGAAATTTCTGAATAAATCACAAAATACTTCAATCACATTCCAAAATACAATCCTGATGCTGAAAGCTCAAATAGGCAATATAATTCCATTTATTGGATTACAATTACGTTTATCAATCCAAATTAATTAAAAAAATGATGCCAAAATGAATGTGAGCAACATCAAAGACATTAATGTTACAATCATGACATAATTCAATCACGATCCAAGACAAAATCCAGGTGCTAAAAGCTCCGATAGCCAACATAAATGGATTAATTGGATTGCTATTAAATTTCTCAATCCGAGTAAATTAGAATCACCCTCGCAGAGACAATTAACTGTGATTCTCCCGGAGAGGCACTAAAGGACAGGTATTAAAAATAACGTTACATAATTCAAAAAGGTCCGCATGGGTGGGATTTAAAATAAAAAAATTGGGAACTGCGCTTTGAAGGAGTGAGTCAAGCGGATTACCGAGGCCTGGCAGTCCATAGCCCATGCAGCAGGTCCATAGTTCCCACCGCTAGCTTGAGCTTCACCGCATAGTGAAAGGGCATTTTGAGAACGCTCGCCTGGCTAGCTACCACCATTAAATATAGATTCACGTCGCAAACTTGTTTTCGTCATAGTTAAAATACCAATTATTGTTCAAACACTGAAATTTTGCACCAGGTCCATAGTTCTCAACGCTGCTGGCTTAAGCTTCATCGCATAGTGGAAGGGCATTTTACGAACGTTTGCCTGACTAGCTGACACCCTGATGGCTATAGCGCTTTCCACGCAAAGGTAGTTTCATCATAATTTAAATACCAATAGTTTAAACACTGTAGAATTTTGCATGTATATATGTTTTATATCTATGCTTCTGGTTTCCCAGTTTTTCAATTTAGCATTTATTTTACCCAAAAAAAAAATATAAATATTCCCATACAAAACGATTTTTTTTATTATTTTGAAAACATCGTTTTCTGAAAATATAGTGGTCAAGAGTTATCTATTAGATGTAAAAAACTATGCTTACATTCTTGGATGATGTTTGAATTTTCGAAGTTTACGTTGAATGTAACTTGTCATAACAATAACAAGTTACATTCAACGTAAACGTAAACAAATTACGTTGAATGTAACTAGTCTGCTTTTACCGAAATAATTATTATGGTACACATTTGGCAAAAATAATATTGGTCCATAAATGTACAATCTATAATCAGAAGACACCTCAATATTAAATATAGTAAAAACAGAGTCAGGCATTATTTAAGTACTACCACTAATAAGAGTAATTGAGGGGCGCAAATACTTTTTAGAGATTTCAGATATGGAACTATGTGTACTCTGTTTTTATACAATGTATTGGACATTGAAGCGCTCGTAGCGAAGTTTGCATAGCCGATCTTAATCGATCAGCCAAGTTAAGCAACGTCCGCCGCGGTCAGGAGTTGGATGGGTGACCGCTAGTGACATTATTACTGAGCGCTTCCGTGCTTCCGAGGGCACGTTAAGCCGTCCGTCCCGGTTGTTGTCTTACGATGGCAGTCGTTACAGCATGGTGGTAGGGCATTTTGCGATTCCCACCGCCCACGCCAGCTTGAGCTTCAACGCATTAAAGGCATTTTGCGAATGCGCGCCTGGCTGGCTACCACCCTCAAGTAGAAAATCTGTCGCCAAGCACCTAACGGTGTGTTCCGGCAGCTGTCCTTGAGGGCCAGTAATTCTAGGCTAGCCTGAACAACATGTTCGACCACATCATCACTTACCATCAGGTGAGATTGTGGTCAAAGGTTATCCTATAAACATAGTATAAAAACATAAAATAATTAAGTACAAGGACAACTCTTTGAAATGTTTCTTATATGATTCGAACATAACTTGCTCATGAGCTATCTGCCTAGTTTCTGTAATTTTTTGGGGACTAAAGCTTTTTATTCTGGCCCTAAAGCTAGTACTGAATCCTTGCTATAACTGAGCTCAGGTAGCCACCAGACTAGATTGAAGTTGAGCCTGGCACAAGATAACGTTCGAAATATTGAATAATTCGCGTTTCTCTATATTCTTGTTTTCTATGGCCACAGGCGCGGGCTTTACCTGGGTCACATTAATTCAAAAAGGTTGGTTAAGGTGGGGCTTTACAAAATAAATCGGGAGCTCATTCCGGGTGCGCGTATCTTGTTCGGAATTTAATTTGGTTTCGGTCATGCGTGTCGTCATACAGTACCCGAGAAACTCCCGTGTGAAAATGCCTTTATCCTTGCCGGTAAGCACAAGGTTATAGGTATAATAACGTGCATATAATGTAGCATTTTTTTGTGTGTAAACTTTTTGGTCTGTGTTTTTGTAGGCGTAACACTGGCGTGTAAGATTGTTTGCACAAATCTATGCTTCTAAGTACTGGGTTTCTTGAGGTCAAAAATAGAAAGGTTTTTCGGTATGCGTGTCACATTATCAACGGGATATTCTGTTTCCAGCGGGCGAAGTCAGTCTTTATGACGTAATTTTTTTTTTATTTTCTTTATTAACAAAATCCACAGCCCTTAAATACAGAGTTTCATAATAATTGACTTAAACCTAAGGCCAATTACGGATTTACTTTTTATAAATGATACTTATGTTTTAATTAGACAATCATAATACACCTACTGAAATTATACAACATTGTTAAACTAAACATTTAAGAGAAGTTACAGTTAGCCACAGAAATAATAATAATAAAACTATATGTGTTATGTGAATATGTGTGTGTATTTGTGTAAGGGTGGGTGTGTTTGTGAATGTAAGAACATTTAATTGAAATGTCCATAAAATACTATGACACTGCACTCATTTGAGATTCCGAGGCAGAGCTAAAGCTTTGGCTTAAAGTCATATCAAAGAGCATCTTATACTAGTCAATATTTCAGAACGTCTGTGCAATTCATAATCCTTCGATCGGATATGAAAACAAAAAACTTAATTTTTTTACAAAAAAACGATTTTATATATAAAATACGCATTATCAGGGATAACTCAAATACTACTCGTCAGATCTCACTCAAATTTAAATGGGACCACACGGCAAGCACCATTAAAAAAAATTATTAAAGTCGATACACACTGTAAAATGTTAGAAGGTAAAACGTACACAAAAAAATACAGTCGAATTGAGAACCTCCTTCTGTTTTAGAAGCTGGTTAAAAAGAAAACAAGATGATATCAGTTATGGAATTTCGAAATTAAACAACTTTTTATATGTGATTTCATTCATTATATATAGAACTTGGAAAACAATGTATAAATTAACCAGAGGAAAAATTTAAGTCATGTGCGGGATTAGAACCCGCGTCCATCCACCCCTCTAGCCGCGGTATGCTTTATTCCAATAGAGCTAACATAACAATGAGTCATAACTCAAATTTTGCTATCGTTCTGTAACCATCGTATTAGGATGGAGCGACATCTATAGTTCAAATTACGTTGTACTACAAACAAGACTAATTTTGCAATTAGCTTTTAAACTTGTTTATGATGACGCAACCCTATAATTTTAATATTTTTATGTTTGCAATAACGCATACCCTGCGGATTTCATTACAAAATCACTAATTTACGAGAAGAAAAACAAACAAGAAAAAAAGCACTAGCAAAAATACCTTACCGTATAATCGTACTCTAATAAAGATAACATCATCCAATCTGTTTCGACTAACAGGTCAAAAAAACTCAATCAACAAATGAGTTCATTCAATTGAAGCCTACAACGGAACTCGAAAATAATCCCATTAATCGACCCACCGTAACAAAGAACATTCAGGATATGAAGGTAGGCAGAAAAATCAATTACGATCATACCCCGACCTGCTTTAATCTCCTGTCGATGCCACTGACAAGCGGCCAGAATAGGGTTGCGGTAATAAGACACATTTTAAAATATTGCCGGTAATAAAACTTGGTTCATTAAACTCTCTGGTTTAAAAACTTTGGGGTTTCTGTAAAGTTTTAGAGTTCATGTTTTTATTTAGAATTATATTTTTTATCAAATTACACGTTCCCTAAGCAAATATATAAAATATTCAGGCGGTAATCCATATTTAATAATTTCAAATGTTATTTATGCTAGATATAGGTATATCTACTGTAAAAATGAAGCAAAAATTGTTTTTTGCGGTCGGGTGTGAAAAATTGTATGAAATGCGTATAATAATATATGCCTAGTTGTGCTACGCTCCCGGAGACGCAACTTATGATATATTACACGCTATGGAAAGTTGTGGATTTAACTTTGTTATCTTTGCAATGTATGGGGCACACCTAAGGTGGTTTTTGAATGAGAAAAAAAAACTATATTTTGCTTATATTTTAAAAACTACTACCCCGTGCCTTTTATGCCCCATATTTTTTTTTTTCGTAGCATAAATATCATCATCATTATAACAACCGTAATGTCCACTGCTGAACAAGGTCTTTCGCATTGGGGACATTTACTATAATCCCCACGCTTGGCAGGCGTCTTGGGGATCGCAGTAGGATTTGCCAGTTCTTCTCACGGCGATGCTTCCACGTTTTGGTATTTTTGCCGTAGTCAGTTTTTACGACACCCACGGGAAGAAATGGAGGGCCAGGCGTATGGGGACCCTGTTCAGCAATAGACATTACGGTTGTTGTAATGACGATGATATTTATGCTATAAATAAATATGTAAAGAAGTGTAAATCTCAAAAAGATACCGCTTTCATTTCCGCACGGTAAACTTTTTAAACATCCGCTCGATGTGGTTTCGTTTCCTTTCTGCTGTTTTTAAGCTTGAGTTCCATTTGTAATAATGATTGGAGCACAAAATGTTATGCCCTGGGCGGGAATCAAACCCGCGTCCTCCGATTTTCTCCAATAATTTGTAAGGTATGATTTTCGCTTTGCGCGCGATAGTGCTTGTAATCGTATTGAGTTACATTTCTTCAAACATTTATTCATAGAGTTTACGTGAAAATCCCAGCATGTTTCTCTGTGCCAATCCCTCTGAAATTGTGGCTACAGGGATTGAGACTAATGAGTTTTGACTTCGTTCTCGATTAAACACTAAACCATGGACATGGGTTAATGGTTATAACTTTGTGGATGAGTTATTGAAGTTTGCAAATATATTAAGATTTTGGATTGAGTGGGAGTCAACATCAATATATGGTTAGTAAGCTTTCTACATCAAAGTAAAATCTAATATTTCCCATGAAGATCTTTCCGGAGAAGCCAGCATACCTATTTCTAACGACAAGAAGTAATACTTTTAATATTGTTAAGTTTGCAATAACGCCTGCTAGGCGAATTACATTACAAAATTACAAATTTACGAGAGAAAAAATTATAGTCATGTGCGGGATTCGAACCCGCGCCCATCCACCCCTTTAGCCGAGGTATGCTCTAACCAATTGAGCTAACATGACACAATGACTCATAACTTTAATTCTTGCTCTCGTTCTTCAACCATCGTGTCGGGATGTAGCGACACCTATAGTTCAAATTGCGTTGTACTACTTGATTGGTTAGAGCATACCTCGGCCAAAGGGGTGGATGGACGCGGGTTCGAATCCCGCACATGACTATAATTTATTCTCTCGTAAATTTGTAATTTTGTAAAGAAATAATACTGTTCTCATTACTGTGTATGGCTGCCGGTGAATTTACGGCTGAGCATGAGGCTTAATAACTTTATGACTCATGGTGACGGGCGCAGTGCAGTTCGTCACTTACGCTACCGCTTAACACCAGATGGCGACGGTTTTGTTCTGTCGCAATACTATTAAAAAAAAAGTTTCATTAGATATTTTCTACTAAGTTGAGTACAAGTTTGCTTTGCAAAATCGAGGTTGGATTTGATCGTCGGAAACTTGTCGGGTCATTTTGATGATCAAAATTCAATGGCGGTCTTGAGTCTTAACCTGTGCCAGTAGATAGTAATACGTATATGGGGGTCTTCAAAACGCGATGTAATCAACACTTAACATCAGGTGTCAAGTGCTACCCAATTCGTTATAAAAAAGAATTTCGCCCGCATTACAACGGTCTACAAAATATCCGGTGGAAAAGTTGGAATTTTAACAAATAAAATTACGAGACGTGCAAATCACCCGTTTAGTTCAGTTATTTATTCATAAACAAAGTATTTGAATATTAATGATGAGTCCTTAATTAATAGATAAGTACCGTAAGATTACATTTAAAATTAATAAAAAATAATATTTGTGTTCCGATGAAAATATATTTACATTAACATTTTGGCAATAGTACTGGTAAGCACTTAAAATACAATAATGAATTCTTCTTATATAATATAATAATTATTTTCCGAAACAATTATTATAACAAATTAAACCACGCTGATGGTAAGCGTCCCACCTGTCGATTACGGTAGGTTATTGTAGTGTCGCCGCCCTCTTTCTGCTTGACACTGCACTGTGCTCGTTACGCCGAGAGGATCGTTCTTTTTTTTATACTTAACTGGGTAGCACTTGACCACTATCTCACCTGATGTTAAGTGATGATCCGGTCGATGATGGAGCGCGCTTACCCAGAAGTTGCCCAGTAATTTCATTGCACACTACTATTTTGAGGCAGAATATGCGACAGTGGTACCAACCAAGACAGACTTTTGGTGAAGAGACCTACAACCTGGTTATATGTTGAACGTATACATCACATCACACAGGTCGTATTTTCTTAGTCAGCCACTCTTAGCAGAGTGGTTGTGGCTGTCGATGGACAGGGTGGCATCTCGTCGTCGTCGCTCGCATCCAAGGCAGCCCCACGTCGGACGATATTCTTCCATTGGAGGAGGCTGTTTGCATTGCGAGCACTACAGCGATAGCTTTAGTAGTACTTGTCATAAGGTCAATCCAGTGCGTGGGAGATCCACCTCGAGGCCTTACACCCGGCCTTGTACGACAAGTTTCTCCATGGAATCTTCCTTTCTGGAGATATGCCCAAAGTGCTTCAGAATTCGTAGCTGAATATATAGTCTTTGAAGAACTTGGTATACAAAATAGGCATTTGACAGTCAACAAATGCATATTTTGTATACCAGATTTCTTTGAAGATGGAAACATTAGCCCGAAACGCTGTCCAAGAGATTTTCAACAGTCGTCTCCAACAACAATTCTCCAAGGCATCGATTTTCTGACCATCGTGTAACTTGAGCCGCCATGTTTCAGCCCCGTAGGTACAGAAAGATTGGGAACAGCTTGTTATGGCTCAATCTTATAACTTAATCTTCCTTAGCAAATATCCCGAAATTAAATAAATAGTCAATTTAAATAATCAAGTTAAAGTTGGATGATATTCAGGTCTACTTTTATACACAAAAACTAAATATGAACGTCATTTGAAAGATTTTTTTTGGGTAGCTATTGACGACTATTCTACTTGATGGTAAATAATGATGTGGTCACAAATGTCGTTTAGACTAACCTAGAAGTGCTGGCTCTCAAGGAGAGCTGTGAAATACACCATTAGGTACTTGGCGACAGATTTTCTACTTCAGTCACCCGTCCATGTCATTCAAAGCGGACGTTACTTAACGTCAAGAACGACTGAGAAAGGGAGCAAGTTACGCCACGAGCGCTTCAAAATGTGTACTTATTGTCGGAACATAAAGTACTTGTACTTCACATTTTCCATATCGATTTCAAAACAAAGTCCCCTTGAACTCATCGTATAAGTCCTCATTACAACAACATTTTAACTTCCATGATTCAAAGGGAGACATGTCTCATAATATCTTAGAAACTTTGCAGACAATCTGTCTTTCGACTTCTTGTGATTTTCAGCTTGTGTCTCTATTCAGCTCTTCTAAGTCATTTTAGGAGAGCAAAGTTGGCGTCATTTTTCTTATTTGAGATAGTTTCTTGTCAAAATAATATTAAGTATTGCTTTCACTTTGAAACTACTTAAATTTTTCGTCGAGATCAATTTAATATCTTGGCTCGTATTTTACAATGCATTTTATTTTCAGATTTTGGTGAGTTTACATATATGATACAACATAATTATGTAATTGACTCTGATATTATCGTTTTTTTCAAAACTTATTAGGGTACTAGGTGGAATCGATGCTGGCTCAATGAATAAGTACTGCAATCCAATGGGATAATGCTGCCCCTGGATTTGATTATAATAAATAATTTAATGAAATTAATTTTATAATAAAAGGACAATCGGAGTAATCGGAGGCCAAAACTCTAGAGGTAGCCGCTGCGCCAGCAGAATAAAAAAATACAACAATGGTTCGATATAATAGGTATCTTATTTTGAACATGATAAATAATTTTAATTACAGATAGGTATTAAAATACAATTGACTATCCACAAATGCTGGTTAACGTCAAATCCTTCGTCAATTTCATTATTCCGTCGTGATATGGTTTAACATAGAATGTTTTTTTCGTATTCACGTAATTTTCTACCTGGTTACTGAAGAAAACATGACGTTGGTTTAATATCGAAAAAGATATAAACAGATAAAAATATAGTGAGAGGATAGATTACTTTTTTATTATTAACTAAATAGAAAATTGTCATATAAGTAGGGAGCTAGTACCCGCTTCTTACGGCTTAAGTATGGTTAGTAAAAGAGTTTAGATGTGTAAAAGCTCTTTTGAGCAACAGCAACACCCTTTACCTTGAGGTGTGCTATTCATTCAACGCGTTTGTTCCATATGTATCTTATCACGATAATCCGATGAAAGGAATTAATAGCCCTGGCATAAAAACGCTGACAAAAGCTAAAATTCCGTTATTATCGGACTGTGTAGAATGAAAGGGAGGAAGCGATGTTGAAATCGCGATCATGTTGGTGAAAATTTTGAAAAAGCTTTTAATCAATATTAGTAACTAAATCGAATATGTGACTTAAATTGTTCTTCATGATGTTTTGCTTCTTTAATGTTATATTTTTATTACAAGCTTAAATTATACAGATGTAATATGGTATTGCTATTATGTAAATAACTAGCTTTCCGGGCGCGGCTCCGCCCGCGCGTATGTCGGTTATCACGCAAAAACATTAACCTCTTTTTGCGCAGTTGGATAAAAACTATCCTATGTTTTTTCACGGGTCTCAAACTATTTCCATACCAAATTTCTTTCAAATCGGTCCAGTAGTTTGGCGTGAAAGCGTAACAGACAGACAGATAGACAAAGTTACTTTCGCATTTATAATATTAGTACTGATTTAAATATTTTTGTTACAATCGTAATTTAGAAACAACTTTGCAATTTTATCCTAAAATTATAAAAATACCTTTTTTTTATTTATTTGGCTTTAGAAAATAGCTGATAGGTTTGTCTTTGACCAGTATCTCACCTGATGGTAAGTGACAATGTGGTTGCAAATGTAGTTCAGTCTGACCTAGAATTATTGGCTCTCAAGGACAACTGCCAGAACACGCCATTAAAATCCAAGCAAGGCAGACCTTCGCAAAATGCCCTACCACCATGCAAACTGGTACAAACTACATGTATTTGGCTAAAAACCTGTTCAAGTAAAGATATTAAGCTCTTCTGAGCGCCTTAACTGCTCGCGTCGATTTCGTTAGCTGTAAAAACATTGCCTTGGAAAAAAAAAATTGGATCCTATCTATACGTTTTATACATATATATATGTTACCGGCAATGTACGAAATTCAGTAATTGTATAGAATATCTATGTATTTTATACAATACCGAGTTCATTTAGGGAATGAATTAGAAATGTTTGATATACTTTTAATCATTATATAATTTACCTAGATAATGAATACAACACCTATAGGTACTCTATGGAAGCCCATAAAGAGATTGAGAAACGAATTGCTCAACATCAACACTTCCTACAATATTTATTTATTGTTGAAGTATTATACTAAATGTTGAACAACCTTCTTTGAGTCGATATCACGATCGATAATGGTTCGGCTTTCAAAGTCCGAAGCATTCTTCCAAAGTCCGAAGTGCCTTCAGGACCTTCACTGTGGTACGTACACCGTGGCCGCGTAATGTTTCACACAGCGGGCAGCTCGCTGGGCTCGAATTGGGCCTCTAGTAAGACGCACTACGTACGGTTTGATCAGGCCTGGGTAAAGAAGAAACTTGTCATTTCAAACAAAATCCACGAGACATACCATACTGCAGATCCCGTGGAAGGATTCCGATAGAAGTTGAAAAAAGTCGATTGTGATATCGACTCCTAGTAGCGTATTAACGCTTTAATACCCGCCTTTTAACATAAATCGAATATAAATATGAGTTTTTATTACTAGGTATATACAGTAAATTTATCATTTGTCAAATACATAAGTGTTATAATTGAACAACCCTAAAAAACTCTAAAACAGAACGGGAGAACCAAGGTAATGGAAGTTTGGGTTATTTTTATGACAACCTAAACATGATAGGTTGTTATACATAAAATACCACACCTATCTTAATTCCACTAAGTTCCGTCACAGATTAAGTTTTCGGGTTGTCGCCTTCTGGTTATACAATTTAACATTTCATATACCTAGGTAAGGTATGTAATAATTTCATACATGTCTTTGCCGTTAAATAAATTAAAGTAATACCTAGGCATCCTCTAGAATAACGGATCATACAGATTGCCGATAACATATAGCAATATATATGTCCATGAATCATTTTGACAGTCCTAATGCGTTGTAATACAAATAATCCATGTTCGTCGTGTCATGTCGCAGGTGTACCGGATTTAATTAGTATTAGCCGGATCAATACCGGATATTATACGGGACATGTGTTTATTTCGCTAGGGACATGATATATTCGAAGGAAGTATTACGTAGCTACAGGCAGTGCAAATAAATTGATGTCAATTAACGAGTATCTAGGTATATTATGTGAGATTGTATATATAATACACGTCAACTCATAAACGATTTTTATATATTTATTTAAAGGCTAGCCTTTGACCATGACTATCTCACCTGATGGTAGGTGATGATGTGGTCGAATATGTTGTTCAGGCTAAACTAGAATTACCGGCTTCCAAGAACAGCTGCCGGAACACAGCGTTATGTGTTTGGCATAAGATTTCCTCCTTGAGGGTAGTAGCTAGCTGCCATGGTGTAACGACTGCCATCCTAAGACTACAACCGGAACCGATGGCTTAACGTACCCTCGGAAGCACGAAAGCCCTCAGTAGTAATATCACTACCGGTCACCAGCCCAAGTCATGATCGCGGCGGACGTTGCTTAACTTAGCAGATCGTTAATAACGGCTAAGCCAATTTCGCTACGAACGCTTCGAAAAATAACACTATACTTGTATATATAGATATATATGGTTATATGGACCTGCATACGTTTGATTACATTGTATAGCTATATATCCCATGGGTCAACGGGCTTGTATATCTCCCCATGTTTTTCTGCCCAGAAGGTGGACAGCAGCGCATATGATAAACTGTCATCTTACGCTACAATCTAAGACGCCTGCCAAACGTGAAGAATGGCAAACCTCTCACAGTTTGGGAGGCCTTTGTTTAACGTTTAATTTTATGGATGTTGTTGATTATGATAATGATAAATAAGTTAATTCTAGTATTTTTAAGCTGTTATGAAATACAACAACTTTGGCCAGAATGGGTCTTTACCATTTGTGAGAATAATTATTGCGTACCATAATCTTTTATCTATTAGGGTATTCTGGATATCTAATGAAAAAACGGAATCCTTATAGAACTAAACACTTATATATAACTTAAATGTAATGAGTACGATTATATTGAACTATTTTTATTTATTTAATTTAATCAAGTCATGTAGATAACGCTCTGACTGTTTCGCATAGAAGTAGGGAATTTTGTGAATGTCCACCTAGCTAGCTACCAACCTCTAATAAATTCTGTCGCCAAGCACCTTACAGTTTTTTTCGTCAGCAGTACCTACTTGAAAGCCAGTTATTTTAAGTGGGATGAACAACATCTTCGACCACACCATAACTTACCATAAGGTAAAAATGTCAGCGATAAATAAAAGCATTATAGGATATTTTTATGTAACGGCATTGTTAAATTTTTGCTGCTTACCGTTCACCATATTAATAAATTATTTCACAACTTTAACATACTCTCCTACCAATAAACCTGTCAAGCAATAAACCAGGCTTTTGAGTGCGTTCTTATATTACTTAATAATCGCACGGACTCGGTGTTGCAAAAAGTACATTTCCCAAAAGAACGGGAGAAATTACCGCACGCCAGTTTAGAAATGTGACGGGAAAGAATTTTTCAGAGCTTATTATGATTTATGAATGGGAGTATTTTTGGAATGCCATATGAGTATATTTCGAAGATGAGATTTACAATTTCTTATCTTATTTTGGCTTACGAAAAAGCCAATGATTAGAATATTTTAAGATGTTTTTAATATCTGTTTAAAAATTAGGGTTGTCGAGCTCATTTTTAATGTTGTAAACGTGTTGAATAATAAAGCACTTTGTCGCTTATTACGCAACAGATCTTAGTGTCTAGATCTAGTCTGCGCTATTATTCGTCAACTCGTAGCAAGTGTACACCTGAAGAGTATCCCAATATAATTTTGATTCCAAGGGAAATGCGCTTAGAAAAATATATTATGAAAACATTTGGTTAAATTTTCGAACACATCGTAACAAAGTTGCATGGCGGAAGGGCAATTTGCGTATACCTACCTAGCTAGCTACCAACCTAAATTGGAAAATCACTCGTCAAGCTGCGCTCCAGCAGCTGTCATTAAGAGCTAGTAATTTTAGGTTAGCCTGAACAACATCTTCGACCACATCATCAGGTGAGAGCGTTGATAAATGCTAGCCAATAAGCTATATAAAAAAACACGAATAGTTTCATGTATGGTTCCACACATCATCACAGTGATGATGTGGTCGAAGATGTTGTTAAGGCTTACCTAGTATTACTATCTCTCAACAACAACTGCCGGAACACGCCGTTAGGTGCTTGGTGACAAAATTTCTACCTGAGCGTGGTCGCTAGACAGGCGGGCATTCGATAAATGCCTCAATATCATGTTGGGACAACTGCCATCCTTAGACAGCAACCGCAACCGACGCGATGGCTTAACGTGCCCTCCAAAGCATAGAACGCTCAGCGCTATAAAACTACTTATAAGTACATTAACAATGAAAAATAATTAAGAATATACCTATCATTGTTATTTGTCGAGATCGGTATCAAATTGTGATGTACTTCCTAATTTTCCACCATTCCACAAACAAAAAGCGCAAAATCAAACTGGAGATAGAATCGCTCGACCGAAATTATTAATGTCGCACGGTGTAAAATACGTTCTTTTGAATTTATGTGTTGATTCGGCGCCAAAGTCCTTAATACGTGTTGTTTATATATCGTGTTCTGATTCGGAAAATTTACAATTCAGTGGTTTTGCAACTTTAATGGTTTCAGTATTATGTTGGAATTTTATGTTTCACTGAAGCTATTATACATAGATGGAAATAACCAATTTGCTCGTTGCTCTACTATATTAATTAGCTATTTATGTGTATTATTCTGATAATTTATTTATTTATTTTACTAATCCACAGCTCTTAAAATTATGTGTACATTACAAAAATACTAAAACTTAGTGCCAAAAACGGACAAAAATTTTATATGGATAAGATATTAGATTCAACGTATTAAAATTTACGTTAAATAAACAATATAGGTAGGTACTTAAAATGAAGTTTACACTATACGACAGTAAATAGGATATTTGTATGATGGTGTGTATGAGAATGTTTTTTTTTTTATATTATGGGTGACAAACAAGCAGACGGCCCGCCTGATGGTAAACGTAACCCCCACCTATGAACGTGTATGTGATTATGTGTGTGTAAAAGCATAGTAAAACCAGAAATTTAGCTTGAGTGGAGACTCGTGGATTTAAATGCCTACTCTAGTCTGGATACGCAGTATGTGCGTGTCTCATACTAAATAGCTATTATTCTGATAATACACATAAATAGCTAATTATACACAAATAGATATTATTCTGATAATACACATAAATAGCTAATAAATATAGTACCTACAGCGAGCAAATTCGTTATTTCCATCTACGTATATAAGCGAAACCATAATATTCCTACATGACCCAATTGAAAGTTTCTTGCTTGTTTATGGCTTATTTTTTTTTATGGAATCTTAACGGAACAAGAACGGATTCCACCTGATTTCTCAAGTGACGGACTGCACTGCGCCCGTTACCCTGATACATTAGTTGTTAAGTTTAATGTGCCTGTAATTTACTGGCTCTCTAGGAATGATGCCGGAATAGACTTTCTACTTGAGGGTGGTAGCTAGCCAGAAGTGCATTCTCAAAATGCCCTTTCAACATATGGTGAAGCTCAAGCCTGTGGTGGGATCGAACCATGGTTCACGGCGTTGCATAGCCATTACCGTTCGGCTAACATTTCTTCATTTTGAAACACGTAGGTAAGCTTTTGGTTGTATTTTAGTTTGACCAGAATCTTACCCGATGGAAAAAAATAATCAGGAAATTTTGATTTTCGTATATTTTGAAATCAAAATGCGGGCCCCAAAATTTTGAGCAAAAATAGACCTACTCAGGTCGGGGTTAATTTACAGAAGCAAGTGTAGTGTTTTATTTATGTAAGAAATGTACTATCAATTTTGAACTTGTAACACCCCATACTCGTATCCTTGGCAAATAATACAATATTTAAGTATTAGAGGCCCTTGTGCTAACTTTTATCTTCATCAGGAGACTGAAAGTTGCAAGCTCAGTTTCTCGTCTGTTCCGGAGAATATGTGTTATAATTTATTTACCCTATTATTAAGTTATTTAGGCTCGGCACAGACAAACTTGTCTATTAATATGAGGTGGAAGATTGTTAGCGTATACGTCGTTAACCAGTACATTAACTTGAACATCAAATGCCAAAAGAAATCATTTAACTCATATTTTAAAAACATTAAAGTTACGATTTCTACCGATTCGATCTCTACCGCCACCTTGAGTTTCACACCATGGTGGAAGGTATTTTAAGAATGCTCATCTAGCTAGCTAGAAAATCTGTCGCCAAGCACCTTAAAGTGTGTTCCGGTAGCAGTCCGTGAGATCTAGTAAAATTAAAGGCACATCAGACTTAACAACTGTATATCTAAGCGTGACGGGCGCAGTGCAATTCGCCACTTGTGACAAAATGCATCTGTAATAGGCATAGGTTAGTCCACTTACACACAAAATCAGGTGGACCTCGCGCTTGTTTCGTCATAAGGACTTAAAAAATAGTGGCAATTCCGCCTTTATTTGATGAAATGTGATGTTCTTGCTGAGCCGATGTGACGTCGTAAACGCCAAGTAGCCCAACGGAACAATTAATTGACGTGTTTAGGTTCTACACGAAGCATCATTAGGTCATGACTACTGTAGCGTTCATAAATCCGCAGGAAAATTAGTCGCAACTGTCATTAGTTATATTGTTATATTATTGAAATATTTTCCTAAAATATTAATTTAATATCTTCTTAAAATTATATTTAAGTATGTATTTTTATATAATAAGTATGTGGATTTCAAAGTGCCTCTATTTTTTCTATTTTTTTTATGATGTGAAGCTCATACTGTGCATAAGCACAATCGCTTTTTTTCAAACTATACCATTTCCACGAAGTTACTGTATGTAACTTATGTACTGTTTAGTTTGTGTTTAAACTTTGATAACGTTGTATACAGGGCTTATATTGTTTGAGCACATATGTTTGGAATTTGCATACCTAGTCAGGATCTTGGAAAGTTAGTGTCTTTGTGTTGGCAGATCTAGTTTAGTGCTAAACATATAGTTAGGTACAGCTCAAATATCCCCTATGTTTGGCACGTCTGTCTACGGCTTAGTATAATCTGAGGGTCGCATCCATACGTGTCCATATACCTTATATAATAATAATCCCAACTAGGCGTTTTCTTAGGCAACTTGGGCTTTGGATTTTTAAATTAAATTTAGGGACTTTGATGTTTAGCCCTTATATGACTTACATATCCGATTTTAGCGGTACACGTGCGGTTACAAGCACCACACGTTAGGATTCCATTTTCGTAGTTGTAATTAATGTTAGAAGGCGGTCTTGCTTTAAGTTGATCTCGCTTAAGGTCCAGGACTCGCCTTCTATCCTCTTCAAAATCATGTACTTTCCCTTGTACATGTCTTCTCCATTCTGGCCGTTTCTCGGCAAGAAACTCCTTATATAGTATACTTATATAGTATACTAGCTGCCCGCCCCGGCTTCGCACAGGTAATTCCGATTATAAATTGAGATGTAAGCTATCCTATCTTTCAATATGGATCAAATCGCACACGGTGTGCAAATCAAATTTAAAATCGGTGCAGTAGTTCAGGAGTCCATCGCGAACAAACAACGTGACACGCAATTTTTATATATAAAGATTATTACTAGTTTCTGCTGGCA
Source organism: Plagodis dolabraria (assembly GCA_963854805.1). Classification (NCBI taxonomy): domain Eukaryota; kingdom Metazoa; phylum Arthropoda; class Insecta; order Lepidoptera; family Geometridae; genus Plagodis; species Plagodis dolabraria. Next base: position 5,142,788 of record OY978459.1, on the reverse strand, counting down.
GCTTCGCCCGCGGAGGTTCTGGTAGGTATATTTTTTTTTAATTTTTTTTACACCACTTTAAGCTGCTTATATAAAAAAAATGCATTATCCTCCAAAAACAATATTTTTTCTAAATTATTATATTATGGGTCATAAAATATGCTAGTTAAGGTATTGTAATGGATTAAACTGTATAATGTATTGTCTATTCTTAAATTCAGCCATGTTCCTAATATAGGCTACATTCACAATACGTGGACTAAGTTCATGTTGTAGAATATGTGATCTACATTTTTAAGATACGAGTATATGCTAATTGAGTGAACTAGCTCTCAAAAACAGGCCGGAATCCTACCGTGAGAGCTTGAGATATTAATGTTATCTTTCCAAAAGTACGAAACTGCATTGAGTGAACTAGCTCTCAAAAACAGGCCGGAATCCTACCGTGAGAGCTTGAGATATTAATGTTATCTTTCCAAAAGTACGAAACTGCACAAATGTATAGTTTTAGAAAAGATATTGATGTAAGTGAAATAAAACACTTCCTCCTTGTTAATATATTTATTTATTTCTACATATATACATAAATCATAATGAATACACTTATTTCTTGATACCTATGTTATAAAATCGACTTCACTACCCCACGATTCAACAAGGAGTGCTGCTAACCCGCCAATCTCCTCATCACACACATTTTCCCCCTTTGAGCAGTAGGCGGGAATCCCGTGAGACAATGTGTTTCCGGTGGCCATTTTTATTTAAAACGAGTAGGGCAAAATAAGGAAGTCAATATGTCTCCTTTTAAAATCTTGGCACAGAGTAGAAACTATCTGAAATCATGACATATGGCAATCGTTTTTATAATTAAGAAAATAAATTTTAAAATTTGAAATATATATATAACAACTATACTGGATGTTTTCAACCAGTAATCAATCACCATTTTGTTTATCATCCCTTTACATCAGGTGAGAAAGGGTAAAATGCTCGTTTATCAGGGAAGAAGGTTTTCATCACACAAATAGCAGGATTTTCAGTAAGTAATAAACAATATAATATATTTTATAATATTTTAGTTTCGAGAATTTTCTTAGAGTTATCACTGAATAATATTATTAGGGCAGAAGCGATAAGTGTCGAAAATCGTTGGATTACATACGCGTTGCGTTTTCGACATAATTGAAGCAGGTTACACCCTAATTTTTATTTTATTGCAATTATTATTAATGGATGTGGATTTTCGTAAATTATCACCCGTAACAATTGAATTTTTGAAACATTATTTTTTATGTGGATATACGATAGTAAGAATAATTGTAGGACAGCCCTGCCCTATATTTTACAACAAGTCTAAGAAAGCAAGGAATGAATCTTGCTTCACAGGCTGCATTCCGCTTCAAATACTCAAAAACCGCTAAATCTCAATAAAACCTTAAGACCATAAAATCGAATCGAGTTATCTCTCCATTAAGCAGACAAATACGCCACGATTCTCCGCTAAATCTTCCCTTCTATACGAATAAATTCGCTGAACTTAACCCGTTTTGTATACAGGTGTTTGTACTTAGGCCGTTTTGGTAATTTACTGCGAAAGTTCCAGAAGGCCTGTAGGGAGATAGGATGGCTTGGAGAAAGATGAAATTGATGCACGCACACAGATGTCCGTGCTTACGAAATGTAGAAAAGTTGTTTGTTGTGCATATTAGTATATTTACAACAGTTCAGTTTATGGCTTAAAAGTAGGAAAAACGATGTTTCTACTTTGAATCCATAAAAGTGAACTGAATGAGCTTACCACAATAAACTCTATTACCTACTATATTGTAAAAGAGTCATTTCTTTGCACTCAGTTTTTCAATCATCAGCTAACAAATATCAGGCCGGTAAAATGTTAACCAACAAAATTAAAAAAAAAAAAAACATTTTTGTTAAACCGAATTTAGTTTTTTTGTTGTTGTTGGGTTGTCTAATTCTTAGAAGTAGCACATAAGTTAAGCATAAGCATACATAGATAATTTAAGCAAAAGCTACGTTGATAATATAATCAATATACTATATAATAATCGTAACCTGGTCATAAATGTGCTTTTTTAATTTAAGCCATACATACCCGTGTCAAAAATAATCTTAGTTTTTAATTTGGGTTCACATTATATTTCTATTCCGGAAGAGACATTTCCAATGAAACCTTTTTGACACGCACGATATTATGGGTACCTTCTTGCTCAACCGGAAAAGGACTATACTTATTTAACCGGTTAAAACTAATTTATTTAACTGGTTATAATTTTAGGCCATATTACGAGGATCAAAACTTAGAATTAACATATTATAGAATTACCATATTTAGTCTCGGTCGTGCGCTCGGTGAGTCAAGACCTCCTGAAGATGCTTTGTTTAGAAGCGAAACTAGTCGGATATTATTCCGGTTAGGCTGCGTGATGTTTATGACGTCACATAGATAACAGGAAATTAGGCGGAATTGTCAATAGATATATATTTTTATACTTTTTTAAGCTTTTTATTAATATATGTATAAATATTATTTAATGTTTTCTTAAGATACTTTTAAAAATATTTGTTATTGTTATAGAATCTATATTAATGTTAATTATATCTTCTATTCTATAGGATCATATACCGTTTCACAAATAGAGTATTATACGAATAATGATCTGCCCAAACTGCAAAGAGAACAAGGTTTCGTCCTGTTAATTAAACAGTTTTAAACAAGAGAAATTCGCATCAATTTTGCTTTAATCGTGACTTTTCAAGCTGTTTGAAGTTATTTAGCTATAAAATACCGATGAGGTTCATAACTTGAAATAGAAACCCTTCAAACTGTCACAAGCTCCTATACTGTCTCCATAAACAATTCAGCGATCCAATGTGGGAAGCTCAGAATTTTTAACTTTCCCTGTAAACTTGCATGAGTTAATTACAGTTTCCAGGTTAATTTCAGACGGTGGTTTGTTGAACGCTGTTTTGGAGTTTATTTTTTGGAAGTGGCAAAGTTTGGAAAAGTTTAACATAATAAAGGTGTTTTAAGAACTTTTGTGCACGGTGTACGTTGTACGTTTTTGGTTGACTACTTTTCGCTTTTGTGTTTCTTTCCCTGTATATGTATTCCAGCAAAATTTTAGAAAGTAAAAAAATAAATTGTGAGAATTTTCGGTGAGTCTTCGATATAGTATATAAAAAGTCTATTTCTGAATAAATTATTATAATTATATTATTATAAGATATATCGACGCGCATGTATTCCCCGAATGGTAAAGGCAAAGATGTCTTAAATGAATTACGTTTATTATTCCCCTACATTTGTTCTTGAATGGTGGGTCATTTTGGGTATACTCGCCTGGCTAGTTAGTACCCTCTAGTAAGAAGTTGTTACCAAGCACTTAACCATATCTTCCAGCAATTGTCCTTAATGACTCATAAATCTATCTAGGCTTGGTCTGTTAACACCCGTGACAGTATAGACACAATCAAGTAGGATAGTAGGCCAAAGTTAGTCCAGACGTAGTAAAAACTATGATTTAAGCAGGAAAGTCAACGATTAACTGAGCTATATGTCTAAAAAGTTATCTCAATGTACAAAATTATATATCAAAGTAAATAAACGACCGTTTTATGAAACCATTACCAGCACAACTCAATTTCTTGTTGACCAAACGTCAAACTGTCTATATCGTGATTGATCGCAAAACTGATACTGATCTGACGAGGCCTGTCACCTCCGTGCTTTCAGAACAAGATGTTAGATAAATGATGGATCTAGTTGAATTGGTTTTATTTTAGAGAGCAAGCAGGTCGTTCCATGGTCTAGAGTACAGAGACAAAAACGTTTTTCTGACATGTCTGAGAGTGTAATAGATTATTTATAGCGTATGTATCTATATCATATTAATTTATATTAATGTTAAGTGTCCGTTTCAGAATGTCCTGATAAAGTTTCGCGTTGCCATGCAACACATAAAATAACTGAATGATAAAATGACAGTTAACATGCAGTGCGTTTCAGCTTTAACCGATGTAAAGGGCTAAATCGATGACTGTGAAACGCAAATATAGTGATTAATTTATTAAATATGCTCTGGGTAGTAAACCAGAACTTACTCGAACATTCTGAAACAGGTCCTTAATGTTTCAATCAATTTATTTTCATCAGCTATTCCTCATATATTTTATAAAGTTCTTTTGTTATTACTATTAAAAATTGAAGCAGCGATGGTCTATTGGCAATGGATATTGTCTGCAACCATTTTTTACGCTGTGCTGCCGCGTGGAAGGTCTGTGGTTCAATGCATAGAAGGGAATTTTTATTTGATTAGCTACCGCCCCAGAATAAAATCTCAAGCACCCAACGGTGTATATCAGCAATTGTCCTTAAGAAGCTAGTATTCTAGGTTATGTGTGTTAACACTTTCAACCACATAATCACTTTCCATCAGGTGAGATTGTGGTCAGTGATTGACTTAACAACAACTAGTGGCAGATTTAGGCATATTATAGACATGTTGTCAAAGCTTTCTGTTTAAGAATGTGAGGACTTTTCTCGTATCCTTTTCTTAGATATCGTGAAAGGTGACTATGAAACAGAAAGGGCCGAATAAGCAGCATGCCACAGCTCACGTTAACTTGAGCAGGGTATTGAGACTTTTATCACGTTGTAGCGATTGCCAAGAAGTTTGGCTTCAGGTAATTTGCCGTCATAAAATCAACCCAAAAGCATTCTACGATATGTTTTTGCATTGCCCTTGGTGTTGTTTGAAATATTTTTAAAATTCAAAAAGTGTAAACATTTTAATACCTTATTTTTCTATTGAATAATTTTAGCGTTCATTTTTTTTCAGGTAAATAGCAGCAAATATGGTGTACATACCTGGGAATCAAGCTTCTCAGTTCTTGTCGTAAGTTTGAAAGTACTGCTAACTGTTTGACTGTATGTTTGAGGTGCTTTGTTGAAAACAATAATAATCGCTCTGGAACTCTCGAACTGAGTATTTTCATACTTAAACCATAAGGTTGAGTTCAACATCAACCACTGTCACGAGGAGCAGTCTCCACGTGTGAAAATACTTGGCCTGTAGGTATTAATATTGTAAGCTACGAGTATTTTATCAATCACGTAAGATTACGGCCAAATAAATTAGTAGTAAATATTCCAAACAACGTGTAAGAAACACCATTTTAAGCCCAACCCCCACACGAGTCGAGTTAAAGCTGATCTTCATATTAAAAGCCACAATTCATCCCGAAATTGCGCACTTAAATATTTTCTTTATGAAAACGCGAGCGAAAACGCTTTAATACGGGCCTTATCGATTTATGCCCTAATAAATAACAACTTTGATCCCTTTCATAAATTGGAAGGGCTGTCAAAAATCCCTTCGCGTTTCTATCTCCGTTTTTGGTACCATTTAATACTTTGGACATACCAACGCAGCAAACAAAACTACGAGACAAGCTCGGCCGATCCGAAATAGATTGTTATAAAAATCCTGTTTCTCTTATGTTAGAAGTTGATATTTTAGTAGCGAAATCTCTGAAAGCATTTACGTGTTCTTCAGAAAGCTGGTCCATTTTAATTCAAAGATAAAAATAAGTTTTAGTGCGATTTGATTCGAAGTATTAAAAACATCTTTTGTTCACGTAGAATTATTTAAAGATTAGTTTTCACTGTGAACACGGTATCACTGTAACATCGTTGATGAGGTCGTAGGCTGAACCTCGTAATATAAATATAATATAATCCATTTGTACGACTTACCGCACAGTAAGTAATGTCTATGACTCGCAATGTGGTCTCTCAATAATAATGTTCTTTACGCCCATTTATAATTTCCGTACACTTACTTATTTATTAGTATCAAAAAAACCACTGAAATATTTCTTTCGGATTTATTTCTTAGACATATATGAGTTGATACTTCACTCATATATCTCTCACTCTCATACCAAAAACATAAGTATTCTTCATACAATCCGTGTTTTGTAGTCGAACTGATCGCACAGGTTTGCGAAATCGTTAATAATTGCTTCACATTTGTAGATCTCTTTGAAATTGTAGTGTACTTCAACGAAAAATTGGTTATGACAGCTTCTACGAGAAAAAAATATGTTTTTAACGTAAAGCATTTTAAACGCTTTGACATAATTGTTGATACAAAGCAAAGGTCAAAAACAGACGATTGCTTACTTATTGTATAAAATATTTTATGGCTTATCTAAAAGCTTTTTCATCAGAATTTCATTAAAATTGCTCTTCAAATGTCTTTGTATTTAAATTTTACTATTTAAGCACTATGCTAAAATGCCAAATAAAAGTGAGCTTCAGCGTTATCTCAAAGACAATGAGATATTAAACTTTTATGATAAAATTTTATGAATATTTAAATGGTTGTCGTTTTTTTTTATTTGACACAGGCTAGTAGTTAGAGTTGCATTTATAAGTCTAAGTATCTAGGAATAAATATAAAAATAAATAAATAAATTCACCTCAAAATTGAGATCAAGCCTAAGCTGTAGTTTGGAAGTTTAATTTGACCTTGAAACTGTCGCGAGTTTTGTCAATAATTATTATTTAGTAACCGGCTAAGATTCGCGTAATATTTACCGGATATTTCTCCGAACATTTTGAACTAATTTGGTTCGATCGTGGGCCTCATCTTGTAATTGTGACAGCACGTTATCGTAACATGGTTTTCAGTTATTTAATATATAATGCGGGATAATTCACTTTAATAAGTTAGATAATTACTAATATACTTTCCACCACATCAGATGGTTTTTTTCAAGGAGAGCTCGGGATGCGTTGACTACTCGCTTCATGGGTCAAATCTGTAGTTGGAGCTGACTTTATCACGTCATATATGTTTGTTTGTTAAAGGTATTTGACATAAATAATTTGCGGTCAGTATCATTCTTACCTTAGTACTTTAATATGAAAATAAACCATAACAAATAAATACATTTTAGTGACATAACAGCAATAATGAAAAAAATAAAACAGTAAGCGAAAAGTATTTTGGTATGCTGTATAATGCTTTTTACGAATTCGTTTTATGTATACTCAGGTCAGTTTGGGTTTCAAAAGTTCAATTATGACATTATTTGGTAGTATAAATCCCGAGTTTTAATACATTATAAGCGGAGTATCTTGAAAAATCTAAGTCAGGATAGTTTTAATGACGAAAGAAGCGAGTAAAAGCGTTAGGACCACAAAAATCGCGCCAAACAAGCGAGCAGCACAGCGAACTTACCTTGGCAGCACCTGGTTAAGGTACCAGAAATGACTTATAAACGTTTTTTTTTCTGTGTCTAAAAAAGGTAATTTTTGTAGAAAATTATGTAAAGTTAACTTAACAATAAACATTATGATTTTATGTCATTATATTACGTTTAATATAACATTTATTAGATTAAAATAACTGGTTATTGTAACAGACCTGAAGTAAATAAACTGACTGAACTGAACCAAAAACAATAACTAAACCTTTTTGCGTAGTAATTATTATATTACAAATTAGGTACATTATCATCATCAGCCGGAAGACGTCCACTGCTGAACGAATACCTCCCCCATAGATCGCCACAAAGAATGGCTATATTAGCCACTTGTAGCCATTGGCTACCCATGACTATCACGATATCGTCAATTCACCTAGTGGGCGGCCTAACTACTTAACGACTACCGATGTAGTGTGGTAACTCGAGAACCTTTCTTCCCCATCGGTTATCAACTGATACGTCACATTCAGGCCACATTCGGACCACATTGCTCGACGAACTCGTCGAGCAATGTGGCCCGCCCATTACCACTTCAACTTGCAAATTCTGAAAGCTATGTCAGTGACTTTGGTTCTTTGGCGAATATCCACGTTCAGGATTTTATCGCGCAAAGATACTCCGAGCATAACTCTTTCCATAGCTGGTTGAGCGACTCTTGAGTTTATCCATAAGGGCCACAGTTAAGGACCACGTCTCAGTGCCATAAGTCATCACTGGCAACACACACTGGTTTGAAGACTTTCGTTTTTAGGCTATGCGGGATGTTAGGTACAGTAGAAATTAGGTACAGTAGAACATAAAATGATACTGCATATATATGATACTCGCATAATTTTATGCCAGCCAATAGTTAAACCATTTAAGATTCAAGTGGTGAAACTTACTCCTAAATCCAATACTTTTATAGCTAAAACGATATTACAACCTTATAGAAAAGTCAGAACGTTTCATTTTATTCCAAAAATACATCGCTGAAACTTTATCCCAATAAATTGTTCAATAAATAAAAACTCACATCCCAATCATTAATAACAACGGAAAGTTGATACATTTTTCAACTGGCAGCATTAATATGCGGAATAACGTGGTGAAGTTAATGGGTATTTTTATTGAAGCGCTAATCAATGAAGGTTTTGCTTAGGCAGTGATATTGGTGCAGCAAATTATTGCGCAATGGTTAGAGACCTTTTTTTTTTCTTAGGTGTTTTGAAAAATAAACCTAAAAAGGAGAAACCGAGGATGTCTCAAAATATATTATTAAAACGGATATGTAAAGACGCACCCGTTCTCACATTTTGATAGATGCGTCCCAAAGTCGCAGATAACGTTCTCTCGTGAATGGAAGACAAAAAGCACCCCTTAAAATTTTCTGCTTAAGAAATCACAATTTGTCATATTGCTATGAGGGTAGAATGGTAATGGGCAGGCCCTATCATCAAGCTTTCTCTGGGGATGGAGTGCTTAAAGTAAAGTGATTTAGGGTGAGAGATATTGGAAAAAACCTTGGACTACTTTACGTGATTTTGATTTTTTTAGCAGCTGATGAAATATTTGATTAGGTTCGTTTTTTGTTTTAGATTCTATTTGTTTTTGTATTTCAAGATTATTTAAATCATCATTTTTCTTCCCTTATTCCGTGTGTTTGATTGGTACGATATGTCTTACTTTACAACACAAAGAAAACATGCAAGTCAATATTTAAATTTCCTTTGCTAACACGCTTAAGCCAAAACAAGAAAGTCGTAGGGAGAAGAGATTTTAAATAGCTTAGATTTTATGGTCGGCCCTCACTGAAGCCAACTCATATTTTTAACGCTAATCGGTTTGCTTTTGACTTTAATCTTGATGCTGTGGTCAAGCTCCGTGGATTGCCGGACTAGGTGGTAATTGCACTCCATCGTATTATTTTGATGCAATCCTGGATTCGTTAGAGGTGACGAAGGTAAAAACAGCTTTACGGTGGACAGTAGCGCTTACTGAAGAACTGCTATCTTTCACTGCAATCTCCAAGACGACGATAGCGAACTTCTCTCTAATAGGGGAAGCTTTTGTTCAATGGTGCACGTAACGACTGTTAATGATGAAAATTGATTTTTTTATAGCTTGTAGGCTAACATTTGACCACAATCTCACCTGATGGTAAGTGATGTGGTTGAAGATGTTGTTCAAGCTAGCCTAGAATTACTGGCTCGCAATTTTTCTTAACTACGTTCACCAGACTCTTAGATCAAACTCGTATATTTCAACGATCTGACTGCCCACAATGTATGTAATATTTTGAATGTCCACCTATGTGATTTTTTAACTTAATCAAATATTGTAATTGCCTAAACATATTTCAATGCAATTTTGGAGTATCGTTAGAATCCTAACATCACCCCGAGGGACATATAAATTTTTGGCAGGTAGTTGTGTTTTTTATTATTAACCGACTTAAAAAGAGGAGGTTCTCAATCAGACTGTACATTTTTCCGTTTTTTCCTCAAAAAAAACTTTTATGAGTGAGGTTGAGGAGAGTTACGTGATACAACGTAGAATGAAATTGTTTTATACAAATGGTGTAAAACAATATATTCCAGCTTCAAAAACACAATATTGAAAATATATTAATTAGTAGAAAGATATGTTTCACTAGACACCGTTTTTTTCTCGACAGTTTGAAAAAATAGCTACTGTGATGACAATAATATGTTAATTATAAAAACTCTTTGCTCTCACATTTTTTTTTATATTCTAAAGCTGGTGCTTGTCATGTGTGACCATTTAATATTCAGTGAGATCTGACGAATAGTTTTTGAGTTATACCTAACCAGCGTTCCGGGCGCGGCTCCGCCCGCGCGTATGTCGGTTATCGCGCAAAAACATTAACCTCTTTTTGCGCAGTTGGATATAAACTATCCTATGTTTTTTCCCGGGTCTTAAACTATTTCCATAGCAAATTTCATTCAAATCGGTCCAGTAGTTTTGGCGTGAAAGCGTAACAGACAGACAGACAGACAGTTACTTTCGCATTTATAATATTAGTACTGATTAGTACTGATAGTACTGATAATTCGTATTTAATTTGCTACTAGGTACTACACTGATAATGTTCTTATTTATACATGGCGATGTAAAATGTGAACGTAAAACTGTTTACGATAATTTGGAAGTGTATCGTAGTATTTTGCGGTGTCCCCTTTCTAGTATAGTCTAGTAATGATGTTCTGATAAAGTTTTTCGGAGACACACAATTGAATTTCAATAAATGATAGCAAACATCGTGATTGCTGCAATAATTTATTGACTTTTATCATAGAACATATAATAATACTACGGTTTAAGTGCATTTTTGTTTATGAATATTTTATGGTTAAATTCGCTTTATTTATGTTGAATTTTGTGAACGATTTATTGCAGCACAGGGGGTCTTTATATAGAATAATACCAAAGTGAGGTGGTATACAAAACATCTTCTATGTTCAATCGACTAAAACTGTTTGCTACTTGAAGCCTTTGAAGTTCAAATGGAATTGAAATGCACACGACAAAATCGCTTATAAATGCGAAAAATTCCAATTTCTTCGCTCTTACTCAACGGGTTTTCAACGTACAATCTGCAACACAAGTATATATAAGTTATATGCCTTATGGCGTGTTGATAAGGGTGATTTTGGGGTTTCGTTCCTAGGTGTACAGTGCAATGGATTATGCAGCATATTGAGAATTGGCAGACTAGTAGGATACGTGATCGGGGACGATTTTAGCCTCGCAAGATTTGCACGTAGATGCCTAAGCGATATGATATTACGTGAGGAGAAAGTTAAGAAGTTGGCAGGTAGGCAGTTCAACTTTGAACTATGCAAATAATATACGTGGATGGAGTGATGTGAATTAGAAAATGCAGTTAGCAAGGATTGCTGACTTCTAAAAGAATTTAATTTATTTGTCGGTTATTACAAAAAAAAATTAAAAGCTAAGAAAACTTTTGTGTAAGTAGGACTAGATCTAAGTTGCGATACAAAATATTATAAATGTAATAAAAACAGTTTAGCCACTAATCTTTAAGTCCATTTTTATGATTGTTTAATTTTATTACAAGTAGGTAGACGTTTTGTAATCTCTTTTTTATAATCAATTTAGTACTTGTCCCACCGCCGCCGACGAGAAAACGAGTAACTATCGACTATTTTCTCGCCCAAGAAACGTACAATAGATATACATTCCGTGTAAATAAGAGCATATTACAAATAGTTGATCACTGACTGTTCACACTGCCGGCGACGACTCGCTTTACTAGTTTTGTCGCTGAGCGACAAGAGCTTTCAAAAATAAACTCGCTCAGCGATACTCGTTCAGCGATGCTCGCTGGCTTGATCATTTCTTTTATAATGATTTATAAACAGTGCGGCTTTGAAAGTGTCACATGACTGAGCGACCGCGGGCGAGTGGCACGAGTAATCGCTCGTCGCATTTGCACACTCGCATATAGCCCCGCGATACAACTATTGAAACTACTCACTCGCTTCCCGCTGATCGCCAACTCGTTTCTGATTCTAGCCCTACTCGTTACTCGTTCATCGTTGCCGGTGAGACAACTGCCTAAAGCAACTGTTATTCGCAACCATACACAAAGCTACGGCGTAGATGGTCTACACTGTAGGGAAGTCTACGCCATGCTTCTATACTAATGCTACGTACCTTTTATATGTAAGAAATTATTATGCACAATCATTTGCCTAAGGAATCACCTTTATAATTTTGAACGGTTAATTGGAACACAGCCGGTTATTTAACATATTAATAGGCGTATAGGAAGTTTCTGGCTGATTATATTTTAACTCTAACGTATTTTTATGCAGTACAAACTTGTATCCATCTAGGGTAATTAGTATATGGACTGTTGTATAGTATCTCCCTATTAGATGTCATTACAGGCAAATCAGGGAAAAAACCATCTGATAATCAGCATGCCATGTCTCACTTCCATGGCAGTGGGGTATTGCTGCCCTTATTTATCGGTTTTTTATCGGATACATTTAGGGGAGTGTGCCACGGAACTGCATGATTTGATTCCGCCATCCCCATTCTATAATCGGGCATCCAGGGATACTCAGAAGCGCAACCTTTATATGGTTGATATTCCATTTACCCACACGAAGCGATTGGCGTCTTCGTTTATCATACGAACCGCCAGGGAATGGAACACCCTGACTGAGTCTGTGTTTCCGTTTAAGTATAATATGAGGGTCTTCAAAAGGCGAGTGAATAGAGGTACCTTCTGGGTAAGCGCGCTCCACCATCGATCGCATCATCATTTAACATCAGGCGAGATAGGGGTCAAGTGGCCCAGTACAGTATAAAAAAAACATGCGGCTCACAACAGGGCATCTTATCATCTATTTTATCTCATGCCAAAGGAGGATTGACGTCAGGAAAGCGGCCAGCTGAAAAAACGAAGCTAAAACTTTTAACAAATAATGTCCTTGTGCTGGCATGTATGTTGTGAGCGACAGCATATTTTGCTATTATTAACGAATTGTTTATAGCTTATGCATGTATATTCGCAGAATTATCTTCAGAATTATTATTATAAATAAATTTATATTAAAAAAACCCGAGGCCTTTGCAGTACGTTTTACTATATATTCTTTTTGTCTTCAATATTATTTTAATGTTTTTTTTTATGCATTTATTATTGTTATGTTTATTGAGCAGAAGAAGATGATATTTACTATGATATATTTTATATGATATTTACATCACCTAATCTTATAACTCAGCATTCGTTTTCAGTTGAATTTATTCCATATTTGAGAATTTGCCTATTTCCTATATAGAAGATGAAAACGTGAACTCTATTCGAGAGGTAATTCTATCATTCCCGGTTCTCTACAGGTAATTTTATCAAAACACGGCCGGCCGAGTAATTGGCATTGCCGACAAAGTTAGCTTTAATTATTTTGATTTATGTAACGAACAATGTTTGCCTGGGCTTGTTTTCCCCACGGCTCTGAGCTCTGATAAGAATTCTGTAGAAAAAACACGCCTGACGGGTTTTTAATCAACGCGTGAGCGTCTTGCTTGTTTTGATTTTTAGACGTACAAATTATAGAGGCGCTCCAAAAGCATGGGTTAGCATAAAATATAGCAATACTTAATTAAGTAAACGCTTGGAGCTTGTCTAGTCGTTCTTAATCGGTGATCTAGGTTAAACAATAAAATTAACAAATATTTTGAGCTCTGAATTTTTATTCTTATCTCAATATGATATACAGATTACAAGTATTATGGCCTGCCAAGAAAAGATCACCTTTTCGATTTCATTTTAGCATATAATTCGCGTCTGCCAAGCATGTCTCGATGGCTGAGCAGTTATGACAACCGTTGTATAGTGCCGGTTCAAATCCACCTTGAAATGTGGGGTAGTTAATAAAATGTTATAAGTGTGGTCACTACTTAAGGGTACCCGCTTATGGCAGTTGCTGCTGAGCGTTTACTACGTGCTTTTAGAGTACTTTATGATAAAGATATATATAAAAATATATGATATGTGATACTTAGATACCTATTAAATTTATGAATTTCAAATGACTTGAGAAATTGGGATATGGTCCAAAGGTACATAATTCTACAACGAAATTTATAGTGAAAATATATGACTTATAAACGTATATTATGTTCGTGGGATGTATAGCAGACGCACATTTTCCATACATTGTTATTGCTTCAAAATGATACGGCAAAATTTTATTTCAAACCATATTGTTGTAAATCCAATTATGCTATTAAAATACGCATAAAACATACTAGACAATAATAATGTTACCGTAGAATATTGAATAAATTGACGTGATACAAAACAAAATATAGAACATATTGAATTTCCAAAGTTAATGTGGTTCATCCAATATGAATTTGCGCTGTGCTCGTCATAGGGACTTTAATAAATGTATTCCACGTGGCTAGTGTAATTAATTTTGATGTCAGAATGAATTGTATTTGCCTTTGAAATAACAACAGCATATTCACAATTAGCACACACACACACACACTTAGTAATTGATATAATATTTAGGAATAAGGCTTAGGTTGATTAGGTTGATATTAAAATAACTAAAAGAATGTATGTCAATGCAGCTTTTAGAATCTTTGTTCTTAGGACAAGTGCAAACGCGATAAGTGCAAATTATATTTAATTATATTAAGTGTCAAAATATTATGATAATTAAATTTTAATCAATTCTTTACATAGAAGATTAGAATTTAATATATTTAAGTAATATAAATATGCAAAAGTATTAAATGTATCTTGGACTTGCATGTATTTTTTTTTACATAAGGGCTAATAAAACTTCTTTATATCCTTATATTTATATCTTAATAAATTAAAAACAAATTACAGATTTTTAGCACAGCCTTTTCGTCTTTGAGAGCAACGTTGTCAAGATACATAGCTTAATTTTTTTTTTGCTAAATATATTACGGATTTAAAATTAAAATACTTCAAATATGAAAAACTCTTCAGTACCTGTCTTTCGTATTTATGATTATACCTTTAAAGACAACAAAATAAAATGTATGATAATAACAAATACTTTTAAAAGTATCCTAAAAAACATTAAATAATATTTAAATAAAACACTTAAAAAAGCATAAAATTATATATCTAGTGACAATTCCGCCTAATTTTCCTGTTATCTACGTGACGTCATAAACATCACGCAGCCTAACCGGAAGAATACCCGACTAGTTTCGCTTCTAAACGAAGCATCTTCAGGAGGTCTTGACTTACCGAGCGCACGATCGAGACTAAACGGCCAGCGGCAAAACACGCCTTTATATAGGCCCGATCGTGACTCACTGTTCTTTGTTGTAGCTTACAATTGGTAAAGATATACGTGTTTATAGTGATAATTATATAACAATGTTATTGAATTGCTAACAGAATATTTTTAAATTATATATGGTATGTTTAGTGTTTACAAATATGAGAAATATTGAATAATATAGTAAACAATATTAGGAAACTAGTTTTAACTTAAAATTATGAAAGGGTCGCAGAGTGACGTCAACACTGGTTCGGCGGGTAGCTCGGTTCGGCCAGCAGGCGGCTTCCACGATGAAACAGTCACAGGATCTGCTTGTAGCTGCTCGGGACACGTGGGGATGACACGGTGGGTGGCGTGACTCGTAGCGTGACGTCATCACTGGTAGCTGGTTCGACGGGTGGCTTGGCTCGGCACGTTATGAAAAAATAATAAACAAATATTACAAATAATGTTTAAATTATTAGGTTTCAATTTGATTTAATCTGTACTTAATTAAATGCTTTACATTTTTCTTGTAATTATTCAATTTGACTCCTTTAATGGCTTATTTGATAATTGCGTAGTCCATTAGACATTGATTTGACTCGTTACGTAATACTTGGAGGGGAGAGCAAACATGGCCAGTTGTAGGGAGAATTCGAGTCAGTCTTCAAAAGATTCTTGAAGTGGCCGGACGCTACAGCACTTAATACGCAAAGCGCCGTGTATAATATACGACAGTAATATAGGTATACAGTGCTTGACAGTGAGTCCACCCTAATTGTGGAAGATAAGTGTGAAATACAGCAGCTGTGACATGGTAAGCCGGAACTTTATCACAAAATAGTTTGTGGCGGCAGATTATCACTAAAAATACGTAACAGTGGGGATGAAACCAATTGAGTCTGTTCATTCAGCAGCGCGAAGCCTACACTATGTTTCGATATTTCTAACTGTTCTAATACACATAACCTAAACCCCTTGTCACAACAGTGTAAGATTTCAAACGTATTACAATCGAGGAGTTGATGACCGCTTTCAATTAAATGTTTGGCAAAATGAGACTGTTCGGGATGGTCGTTTCTAAACGCGGATTTATGTTCTTTATATCGGATATCAAAATTACGGCCAGTTTGACCAATATAAACGCTGTTACATTCGTCACAGGTAAGTTTGTACACACCGGATTTTTTACCGTTTTCCAGTCGATCTTTACCGTTACATAAATGACGTAGAATTTGATTTGTACGAAAAGCTACATGGACGTTATTTTTCTTTAATATATTGGAAATTTTTTGAGATATTGGCCCCATATACGTTAAGCTGCCTACGTACTTGATATTTCTATCAGAAGGGCAAGAATAAAGAAGTGACCTAGCCCTATTACGTTGTTTGGTCTGAATTAATCGATCAACTAACTGTTTATTGTAGCCGTTGGAAATAGCAATTTGGTATATTATATTAAGCTCTTTATTATAGTTGTCTTGGGTCAGAGGAACCGATAACAATCTATGGACATAACTTCGAAAAGCGGCTAATTTGTGTTGAATAGGATGACAAGAACTGGAGGGAATAGCAACATCTGTGTGTGTTGGTTTTCGATATATTTGGAATTGCAATTTACTGTCAACTCTTGTAAGCGTTAGATCCAAAAAGTTGATAGATTGGTTTGATTCTAATTCCAGTTTAAATTTAATTTTTGGGTGTATATTGTTAAGTTTCTTCACAAAGATATCAATTTGGCGGGAAGTACCAGTCCAACAAATGATTATATCATCAACGTATCTATAATAAAATAAAATTCTAGGTTCTTTTACTATGTGTTTGCACTCAAAGTCGTCCATAAAAAGTTCGGCCATAAGTGGACTTAAAGGTGACCCCATAGCTAATCCCTCTTTTTGAAAATAATACTCATCATTAAACCTAAAATAATTTTGCTTCATACAGACAGTAGTCAAATTTATAAGGTCATTTACTTCCCCAGGATGTAATCGTTGTTTCTCAAAATGATTCTCTAAGACGCGTAAGCAATTTTCGTAAGGAACGTTGGTAAATAGACTGTCGACATCAAGAGATAATAATTTGGCACCGGAAGGGATGTCAATATCTTTAACTTTGTTAATCAGATCTAGGCTATTCTTTAAACTATATTTAGGTTGAAAAGATGATTTGGTACACAACAAAATATTGAGATGTTTTGCTACGTTGTACTAGGTTAACGCCTGAATCTATTCATTAAAATGTATGAGCTTAATATTAGCTTCTTCCACCCAATAACACTACAATCGAAAAAACTAACGTAAGTAAGAGATTTTTATACTGTAAATAAGCATCAACTGATTTATCTATAAGCTTCTCAATTAGTGTCGTTAGCTGGAATCTACAAAAGTGCAGGTACAAGCTAAGGTGTAATTTTTTATGGATGTGAATAATAACGTCACAACGGCTTGAATGGGTACTTTGTTTGGATAATGATATGAAATCTAGATTTCTTAAAGTTGAAGCTTAATTGTTTGATAACTTATCTATAAATAGCAACATAATTATATTCTAGAAAAGATCTTTTCTAGAATATATGTAATGGATAGATTCAGGCGTTACTTTGCGGAAATCCATATTTAATAATAACAAATACTTTTAAAAGTATCCTAAAAAATATTAAATAATATTTAAATAAAACACTTAAAAAAGCATAAAATTATATATCTAGTGACAATTCCGCCTAATTTTCCTGTTATCTACGTGACGTCACAAACATCACGCAGCCTAACCGGAAGAATACCCGACTATCGAGAGTCTCGATCGTGCGCTCGGTAAGTCAAGACCTCCTGAAGATGCTTCGTTTAGAAGCGAAACTAGTCGGGTATTCTTCCGGTTAGGCTGCGTGATGTTTGTGACGTCACGTAGATAACAGGAAAATTAGGCGGAATTGTCACTAGATATATAATTTTATGCTTTTTTAAGTGTTTTATTTCAATATTATTTAATATTTTTTAGGATACTTTTAAAAGTATTTGTTATTATTACAATATATGTATATGCTCCCAGTCAGTAAATCGTTTAAAACATGCATTAAAATGTATGGTGGAGAAGAATGCTCAAAAACGTTTTGGTGAAATATAGCAGAAACTCTATTAATTCACCAATGAACGATGGTGACGATACCGGACGTCCAATCTTCACCATTTCGTGCCATATCGCGCTCGCACCCGAACCGCCGAACTGGCGATGCGATCAATTAGTGACGGAAATAATACCTCTGACAAACGTTTATTTTATCCTGTGATAATGAGAGCAAAGACATGTATTAATAATCATAATAAAATATTTATTTAAAAAAAAGTGTGTGAAGTTTAATGTGCCTGTAATTCCATAACTTCTTAATAACTCTCAAGAAGTGCTGCTAAAGCACACTGTTAGGTGCTTGGCGACAGATTTTCTACTTAGTAGATTTGCATGGTGGTAGGGAATTTTGCGAATGCCTGCCTGTCTAGCTACCACCCTCAAGTAGAAAATCTGTCACCAAGCACCAAACGGTTAGTTCCGGCAGCTGTCCTTGTTAGCCAGTAATTCTAGGTTAGCCTGAACAACGTCTTAGACCACATCATCACTTACCATCAGGTGAGATAGTGGTCAAAGACTAAACTGTCAGGCATAAAAATGAATAAAAAAATAGGCGAATATTTACAAAATGCCCTTTCATGATGCAGTAGAGTTTAAGCCGGCAATGGAAGTGTGGCATGACTTCCATAGATATTACCTCTCGGCAATCACAGCATCAAGCATTGGAAATATTTATTGTGTTTCCCTATTAGGCACATCACTAGTGAATTTCCGCTATACCCAATAACAGTGATAGGAAAAATCGTCTCTGACCGGAGGAAACACGACTTCTTATGACTAGTACGAATATTATAACAATTTTAGAATTAGTTACCGGACAATCTCTGAATTATTGTCAATTACTAAAATATGAACTACTACTCTTTGGTACTGTTTCAAAATTATAATACCTATTTAATAAAGATGGAAGAACCAAAAAAATGCGGCAATGCCACTAAATTATGTGTGTACTGACAAAGGCAGACATCCTTGCAATCGGTATCCTGTTTTAGTTTACTGTCTTACTGCGACTTGACTAAAGAAGTTCAGCGTTTAGCAGTCATTATCGTTGGCTAGCTAAAAGGAGCCACGCTGTATATGAAGAGTTTGCTCGATTGATACGTAACGTGTAACTACTAAAGTCTGTAAGTCTGAGAAGGGATTTCGCAATTATGTGTTGGCAATTGTTAGAAACAAAGTATGTTATAAACTATAATACCAACTTTTGTGAATAACATATGTGAATCACTAAACCGCCTTTTTATTATAATTTCAATCAGATTTTGTTCGTAACATATTACTGAGTTGGCTGCTGGGCCGAAATGCCACTGTTTAGGCCGTGGCCATTTTGAAGGAATCCATATTGTAGCTCTAAATTAATTTAATAACAGGATCCCAAGCAGGTGATACTTGCCAACCATCATCTCTATTGAAATTTGGGTACTTTTTGATTTCAATAGTTCGAGGATTTGTGGGTTGTCGAACTGAATGTAGTGGTTGGATTTGTCCTGGGCATGTTCACAAACCGAAGATATTACCAATTTTGTCCATGACACCCTTGATGTAAGGTAAGATGGCAGGTTGTCGCTCAACTGTGGAAGGCTTGGGCCGGCATCTGTGACGCATTCGTGGGAGCTTGTGATTATTGCTGCGCAGTACTTGTTTTACATACTAAAATAATGACAAATATACGCGATTTAAACCGTTTCAAGTTGTTTAATTACTAAACATAAATCAATTTCGAAGCAGTGATGGCTCAGTGGCATTGGCTATGGACTGCCGCGCAGTAGGTCCATGGTTCGAATTCCGCCGCGGGCTTGAGCTTCACCGCATGTTGGAAGGGAATTTTGCGAATGCCTCACTGGCTAGGGACCACCCTCAAGTAGGAAATTTGTCGCCAAGCGCCTAACGGTGTGTTCTGGCAGCAGTCCTTAAGGGCCAGTGAAATTGCAGGCACATGAGACTTAACAGCTACGTCTCAAGGTAACGGGCGCAGCGCAATTCGTGAGTTGTGACGAAATGCATCTGTCATAGGCAGAGGTTAGACTGCTTAACATCAGGTGGGCCTCGAGCTTGTTTCGTCGCAATAACATAAAAATTAAAAAAAATAAGATATTAAGTATAATTATAAAGATGTTTCTTTATCGGCAATTCACTTACCTTTTCCTTTGTTTCGCGTCAACCTTTAGAAAGCTCGATTTTTGCCAAACCGAAAAACTAACAATAAATTCTTTCGTCCACAAATCTGAGGACCCCAATCATTCGTGCCGATTTATAAAGGAGACGTCATCATATTTGGTGGACGATTGGGGCGTACTCAGGATATATATTATTGGGATAAGATTGGCTAAAATAACGTTGAAAATAAATAAAGATCGTTTGCCTATAGGCACCGTGACGTTGAGACCGGGCATCAGTTTTTTTTATGTAAAAAGCATTGATAGAGAACATCTTATCGATCTAACATTATACATCAAAGTAAGTCTTATCTCACATCAAAATCTAAAGCAACTATTTTTTATTACTTTACTATTCAAAGGGAGCGGTGCGGTATAATGTGGCCACGGCGGGTGTTCTTGGCTTGGAGTCGGCATTAAAACACATTAAAAAAAAAATGTTTGTTAGGACTAGCAGAAGTCAACCCTAAGAAGGTGTTAGCATTTTTCCAATAACCCTGTATATCAAATAATAGCTTTCTTTATGTTTAAATAAATCTTATACCTCATTGAAAACTTTTCTTAAGGTTTTATTTCCTTGTGATCACAATCTACGATGAATCTTTGTTTAATCTATCTTAATGTAATTTAAGGAAAATTCATTTTACTATCAATAAAAAGGCATACTATATACGACTTCATGGGAAGCGCTATCTAAAACCGAAGTATATCATATAATATAGTGACATTTGTCGCATAAAATAAGAACTTTTTTAAAGGAATTTTTAATGCCCCTCTGCATTTACCCTCCGTCCATCACCCGTCATATTCGTAGCCATCTTTGCCTCCCATTTTGTCGACGTTGATAAATAATTTCATTTCTTTCCCCGAATCGTTTTCAAGGGTGCGGATACAATATCGGATTTTTCCGAGGCGATTGGTGAAAAGCCATTTTTCTGGTAAATAAGGTGAGAACGGGGGATGGAATTGGCAAATTATGAAAAGGATGAAAATAAATGAGAAAACTGGTAAAACACGGACTGCATTTAGTACTTTTTACGTGCTATGGTCAAAGCAAATCGTTTAGTATATACCTAACTCAACTTTTCGGTAAAATTTGTCACCTCATACACTGATTAGTCTTTGGCAAAAGAATTGGTAGAAGAAACTCGCAAACGACGTCAAGTTAGTCTAGCGGTTTGATGTATGACCTACAACTAACAGGTCCAGGTTCAAACATAACGAACCAGTTGATGGTATTTTATGTTTTTTTTCCCCTGTGACATCTGAGGTCTCAAAGATGCGTTGCCGGTCTTTGAGGTCAAAAATATATAGAGTCCGAGGATTAAAAGCACAAGAAGTCGTGTCACGTCTTCTTCAACGATAGAAAAAGATAGGAAGCCGAAAAATAGGACAGAATACATTTTAATTTAAAATTTATCTTCGAGAAGTTTTTAAAAGGGAATAAGGATCCACTCCCAAGGACTAAGGCTCAATTCAGACCGAGGTTTATCCGTATCACTACAAAGTGATAAAGACATGCTTGAAAATGGCTTGAAAGTAAGATTTCCGGCCGCAACTCTGCCCGCCGCTACCACTTTTGTGTTTAATAAATTACGTTTTTTAACTAATTTCATATTTCCAATCCCTTTACCGCTGCTCGTGACATTCTCATATTCAAGACTCGGTATGTTTTATTCAGAATAGGTATATACCACACATGAAGCATTAATATTTATATAAAATTGTATAACCTAAATGCATGGCCATCAAGTGACACAGAACTATAATTTTCTTGGTTTATTTAACCTTTTTATATATACCTACTACAAATTGTAGGGTTAGTTCAAGCAGTTTTATAACATTAGTTCTATACCAAGTTGAAGACACTACATAGTAAGCCGGCGTCGCTCATTTTGTGGTAAATGATCACCACCGCCTACGGATCTGCAAAACCAGAGTTCTCGAGGATGCGTTACCGGTCTTTGAAAAAGGAATATGCTCTCTTCTTGAAGGCTCCTACGTCGTATCGGTATGGGTATACTTCACATGGCAATTAGTTCCGTATTGTGTCAGTGCAAGGCAGAAAATGTCGTGAGAATCGCAAGGTTGTTGATTTTCAGACGTCGCAGGCGCAAAACTGACGAAACACCATGGTTTCTCGTTAGGTAAGTCCAAAGGGAAAGTTCAGGTGCAGGTATATAGAGGTAAAAAAGTGCAGTCATCCAACATCTCTACGCAGTGCCTAAAGATCGAGCTGACTATATTATACATTATTTACACGTTATAATTTAAATGAAATCAAATTTCGAACGTAATATTGGTATTAAAATCCACATATTCTGCATGTTTGATTACATAGTGTCCACTTTGACTTGATTTGAATTAAGTATAGAACATCCTCTATACGTAGATATAGAGGATGTTCTATATTTGATTATTATATATAGTTCTATGTATGATTTTCAATTGTTGAATTGGTCTAACGACATCTATAATTTGATGATTAGTGTCCATTCCCACTTTGAATCAACCATCGATCCAGCTTACTCGATTATAGAACGCTTAGCATCGCCATTCCAGTCCGAATGACAATGTAACTGACATCATGGACTTGGCGTTGCAAAGTTATGCGCCCTGTCATCCCAATTGAAATTCAACTTAAATGATACAGAGATAAGGTCTAATAGGGTCGTAAAAGTGATTTGTTAACAATGTTTCGAGTTAAGTTTCTAACGATTATAGATATAGTTGCGCTGTTCTGTAGATAGCACGTTGGTTACAGATGTTGGGTAGGGTTCAGAAGTTTCGTGTGATTTGTACGATTTTCCTTTCAACCGGGCAGAATTAAATTATGGGGTGTGTTCCAGTGATAATTTTGATATTGTCTGCGGAATAATGACAAAGTTGTTAGTAGAAATGGCCTTTGCAGTATTCATTGGCGCTTGTCTTAAGATTCTCGCGTTATTTTAGGACCTTGTTTGGTACTTTGATGTGTTTTTGTTCAGAGAAGTACACGCAGATTTAAGGTATGAAGATACACATACGTAGTAGAAGGTACATTCTCGTATACCTACTTTTTTCTTCACTGCTTGTTGTGGGGGCTGAATACCAAATTATCTAACTAATATGCACTATTTTCATCGCAAGAGATTCGACCACTATTTTATATGAAGTATTTATTATCTTATCCTCTAATTCGTTGAGTCTGAATTGAGTCACTTAAGATATTTTCGTCCGAAAAACTCAATTACTAACTGTCTGATACCTGATTCGAACCCTGTACTTCTATCCACTATTTTATATGAAGTATTTATTATCTTATCCTCTAATTCGTTGAGTCTGAATTGAGTCACTTAAGATATTTTCGTCCGAAAAACTCAATTACTAACTGTCTGATACCTGATTCGAACCCTGTACTTCAAAATTACAAACTGCCGCTTGCTCAACTCCATAAAAGAAGCAGTCACTCATATAGATTGAAAATAGGTTCTACCTAGAACCAACTTTATATACTACTCGTATATTATTTTGATAGTCGTTATTTCAGATTACGAAATTTAAATAAATTTTAGTATACCTGAACAAAGAAACTAAATATTAAATCAAAAAGTATTCTAAAACACTTATAAATAAAACTTGCAACTTAAACTTCAAACGAACGAGGTCTAAAGCCAGACAAACTCTTTAAACTGCTCACTATCTAATCATTTACCATGTTTTCAAGCTCAACGAAGCGCGTCTGAAATGCATCCAATTTTCGTTCCAACTTTTTATTAAAAGCTGTTGTATTTAAACTTTTTTAATTTTCCACGCGTGTGACGTTACTAGCGCCCTCTGTGCTGCCAATTTGGACGCCCAGCTAATTGACATTTTCATTTGACATGCGTATTATGTCATCTTACGGATGGGTGACGGATATGACAGGAAATGTCGATGTTGTATTTTATTTCTTATTTTGGCTTGCATTTTGTTGGTTTAACAAGTCAATTTGAATTTAATTTAACGCGCACTTTTTGGAATCAAATTGACTATAATATACTACACCAATATACTTAGTCAAATTCTCAGTGAGTTTTTCATTGTGTTCTAGAAGGACTTAAGTCTTGTTATTGGCAACAGCAATGTATATGTTAACATTATCCAGACCACCTGCAGATTGTTTGGTTTAACGCTGTATGACATAATATATTTGTATAAACTGCAACATAAGTATGCATTTCTTAAACATAGTACGTAATAATGGCTTCAGAGGGCAATGCAGATCAATTAGGAGCTAATGACGGACATGAATAACACAACAGGAATTGAATAAATTCAATCAATTCTGCGCCAGGCGGATATAACCTCTTTTTTATTGCTGATAGGTAAGCTTTTGACCACAATCATAAGAAAATTATAAAAATAATACTTTTCAATTGGACGTGGTTAACAGACTTTCTATCAGACGTTCAGAAGCGGACGTAGTTTAGTTTGCTAAGCCGTTCTTAACCGATCAGCTAAGTTAGCAACGTGCGCCACGGTAATGACTTGGATGGGTGATCGATAGTGACATTACTACTGAGCGCTTCCGTGCTTCGTAGGGCATGTTAAGCCGTTGGTTCCGGTTTGTTGTCTCAGGATGGCAGTCGTTACAGCATGATGATGCCCGTCTTGTTAGCTACCACCCTCAAGTAGAAAATCTATCGCACCTAACGGTGTATTCCAGCAGCTGTCCTCGAGAGCCAGAAATTCATGGTAAGTCTGAACATCTTTGACCACATAATCACTCACCATTAGGTGAGATATTAGTCAAATGCTAGCATATCAGATATAAAAAATAGAACTTTATCTGTTCTTCTAATGTATCATGATATAATTCACTTGTACTCGAGAATAAAAACAAATTTTGTCAAAATAACAATCAACTTTGAGATATTTATTTCAAAAATTAGGAATAAATACATTAGTTATTGTAAAACAATACAATTTATTTGCGATGAACATAAGAGTATTGTAAGTCTCTTAGGGGCCGATGGATTATATGTGGATGATATAATGGATGGATAAAAAAAATCTCCTAAAAAGAACCATTGCCCTTGAAACCCCCTTAAGATATTTAGTGGGCGATTTCTTATTTATAGATCACTTTGGAGAAATTCTCTCTGGAGGATCTTCATTTGGATTCCGAAAATATATTTGTTATGTACAGACGTTTTGAAAACAAATCAGTTTCAAAGGTTTGTTACAACTGTATGATAAAAGGTATAAAAAAACTGAAGTGTATTTTTTATGCCTGATAGGTTACCCTTTGACCACTATCTCACCTGATGGTAAGTGTATGTGGTCGAAGATGTTGTACAGACTAACCTAGAATACTGGCTCTCAAGGACAGCTGTCGGAACACACCGTTGGGTGCTTGGCGACAGATTTTCTTACTTGAGGGTGGTAGCTAACCAGGCGGGCATTCGCAAAATGCCCTACCACCATGCTATAACGACTGCAATCCTAAAATAACAACGGGGACCGACGGCTGAACGTGCCCTCAGAAGCACGGAAGCGCTCAGTAGTAATGTCACCAGCGGTCACCCATCAAACTCATGACCGAGGCAGACGTTGCTTAGCTTTCTGATCAGTTCAGAATGGCCAAGCACGCTTCAAAAGGGATCATCGATTAAGTGTGATCAATGATAACTAATTTTCACATCTATATTTCGCTAACTGTAATGCACTTTATTGCTTCTTAGACAGAGTCACTTATTTATTGGAATGGTATTGCGGAGTGTTCCTTCTGGTCCTTTTTTAACCGACTTCAAAAAAAGGAGGAGGTTCTCAATTAATATGTTTTTATTTTTGTTTTGTTACCTCAGATCTCTTGACTGGGTGAACTGATTTTGAAAATTCTTTTTTGTTTGAAAGCTAATGCACGTCGTTTGGTCCCATTTTAAATTTCATCAAAATCGGTCAAGCCGTTTTTGAGTTACACTCCAATAACTGAAAAATATGTACCTTAATATGTATCTTGATGATATAGTCGTTGAGAATGAATGACAATAGAACCCGTAAGCAGCAAGGGTCACTTTTAGATAAAAAAAAAAATTTTTACAAAAATGGAACCGACTTCAACACCCAAAAGTGTGAAATAACTTGTCAAAGTCGCTACCTGTCGCCCCTTTGGGTGTTGAAGTCGGTTCCATTTAAAAAAAAAATATGCTGTGCTTTCGCTTACTTTATAATATTTTTGACAAACCCTTGTTATTTTTTTTTAGATCTTATAATTGCAGCCATTACAAAAGTATTGTTTTCTCTAATTTTAATAATTAGAAACTACCAAAATAATAACTACTACCGCGCATTTCGGACAAAAAAAATGGTAGTAGCCACCACAATGCACATATAGAGATTTAACTTTATTGAATGAATGTGCCCTCTAACTGTGGGCCTTATAAATCTCCCTCAAAGTCGCACAACGAGCTATGGAGAGGGTCATGCTTGGTGTTTCGCTACGAGATCGAATCAGGAATTAGGAGATCCGTAGAAGAATGAAAGCCACCGACATAGCCCAGCGGATTAGCGAGTTGAAGTGGCAGTGGGCAGGTCACATAGCACGCAGAACCGATGGTCGATGGGGCCGAAAAGTTCTCGAATGGAGGCCACAAACCAGCAAACGTAGCGTCGGAAGACCACCCACAATTGTGGATGAACGACATCATTAAGGTCGCAGGAAGACGATGGATGCAGGCCGCTTCTTACCGTTCTATTTGCAAATCGATTGGGGAGGTCTATATCCAGCAGTGGACTTCTTGCGGCTGAAATGTTGATGATGATGAATTAATGTTTCCTTTTATTTTCCGTTACGAACTTCTAGTTGATCTAAGTCACCCCCTTTAAGTGCAATCAATTTCAGCTCTTCTCCCGGATACTTCACTATATTGATATCACGTAGGGAGGGTGTGCTCTCGATGCAAACATCTAGTAGGTAATCGAGTTACCGATGACAGAATCGATTTTCCAAAGCACGTCCCGCCGACAAATTTGGATGGCACCCGTAGCAGGTGCGACGATATGTAAATGTATCAACTGAACAGTTTTTACCTTATCCAAAGTAGGAATCGAAGTGTGTCTCTGTGTGTATATATATGTAATCTTATATTTATTTTGACTTAAGAACATATGTGACCCTTTGGGCAAATGAAGTATTTCGGCGCTTCTGTGTTTATATTATTATTATCAGACAGTATTTTCTCAATGTTAGATAGAGCAAGCAATGCAGCACCAGACCCACTCAAAAATGGGACGAAAAGCGTCTGCGTTTAACGTTCTTGAGTGCTGAACTTACTTAGCTTGACATACCTCGAACGTAAAATTTTGCTGAACTCGTGTAATGTAAAATTTTGTCGAATCACGTGTGTAGGATACACATATCCATGAGCTTAAGTTTGGATATACCTTCGAAATCTTCATAAAATGGTTATCCAAGTCCCTTTATGTACTTACTTAATACAATTTATCTATATTACAGAAGTAGACAGAAAGTAGAAACAGTAGAAACAGGAAACAGTACCAAATCATAGTTCCTAGTATGTAAAGAACAGTAGAAACAGTACCAAATCATATTAATAGACTAAATCGCGATAAAACATGCATATATTTATTTATTTACCTCGACGTTTAGCGTTCGATCCTCATTTATCGCGATTAAGTTCCGTTTAATACTTATAACTAGGTTGTTCAAGTCGCGAAAGTCTTAAAGTTTTAGTACCAAATCAGTGATTTTAAGCAGTTAGTATTGCTATTTTTGTAAAGATAGAATAGCTAGTTTTTAGAATTAAGATAGAATAGCTAGTTTTATAAGTATTCTGATTAGTGTTTGCTTACTGTTTTCCAAACAAACGTAGTTTTTTCATATTATTAGACCAGTGTCAAGTGTTTAAACTTGGTAAACTTTGCATGCATTACATATACAGTTTTCTGTTTAATTATTTATTTTATCTCTTAACATTGAAATATACTGAACGGTTTTCCGAATTATTTTGAAAATACATGTTTTATGGTAGAAAAATAGATAGGATAAAAATAATCTTTAAGTTTGACAATAGACTAACTCTTACAAATTAGTTGATCCACATGCTTGAACTACCGTAAGTCAGTTACAAAAGCCTCATATGTCCTAAAATACACACAAACATACACATACAGCATTTATTTATTTATTATTGCCGATCCGTCACACAAAAACATACATACTCCAATTCTCCATCGTTTTAAATATAATAGTTTACCTATACCCAAACCGTCTAATTTTGATTTTATATTTAAGAACTTTAAGAAAGAAAGAATAGTTCGAAAATATTTCTAAACACAGATCCGCTATTTTGTAAAGCTTTATTTTTGTGATTTATATTAATTAAAATGCATTGAAATAAAACATTTCAAATACTTCGACCAGATAAAATGACCACTACACTAAAGACACTGAAAATTGGTCCTGTTTGTGTTCAGTTTGCAGTTCGTTTCGCCAGATGCACAAGTAATTCGAAACCCACTACATTTGTATCACGTAGGCGTGGCCGCGTTCTCAATGCAAACAACGAGTATTATCAAGTTATCGAGAATATAATCGATTTTTCGAAGCACGTACTGCCAACAAATCGGATGACACCCTCGCCAGATGCGACGAAATGTAGGCATCGATGGACATATTTCAAAGACATTTATGGAGGGGAAAGTTCTATTTTGAAAGTTTTTTGACATGTTTTACAATTCTTAAGTGTGTTCATTTGTAGATCATACAGAATCTCCTAAAATTTATCAATTATGTTTTATCTGGTTAACCTAGCAAGTAATAGTAGTCAGGAGCAAGAAACTCACAGCCACTTCACTTTCATGTAGAAAATCTATCGTCAAGCACACGACATCTCTTACGCCGGTATCTCCTACTACTGTAGCCACTGCAGCTGTGTGCCACATCGCATGTATGCCATAATGCTCTCATCTCCAGTACATACAAAATAATAAACAAATCTTCAGAATAATTCTTCTTATTGATCAATAATCAAATAATCGATCCATTTTATTCTGTAGAATAACTTACTGCGTTGGCCCATCGATCCAAGTTAGTCTTGGTTACTGATGTCAAAAAGATATTTGAAGCCTATGTAAAGCTAAATACCAGCTCGAAACATTGGAATCCGTAGATAATTGACCTATAGCTCATTGATGACGATGCGTTATTGGAGGCTAGACTCCATAGACGCAAAGTTGCCAGCTTAAAGGTATTTTACAGCCTCAATTTTGGAGAATGTGCGATCGACCTACACAACTTATTTCTTCATATATTTTCTTTCATCCCGCCAAAATACGCACAGGAATACGGAATTCTTACATGGTCGATATTCCATAAATATATAAGTACAAAATGCGTATAAGCTTCTGTTCTGGCAACCCTACCGCTTCTATTTCCCGCTAGATATACTCTGAGATCTTCAAATAAAGAGGAGATAGGATCTTCTAGGCAATGTATGTTTCACCGTCAACAGTGTTATCACTTTCCATCAGGTGAGACTGAGTCAAGTACTTGCTCGGAAAATTAAAAAAAATGCATTCTTGGTCGTCAAGTCCCATTTCGCATGTCAAATGCTCTCTGACTGACTCCATTCATATCAGACTTTCCGCTTAAATCTAGGGACCTTAACTTAAGCAATAAAATAATAAGATCGACAAAGATCTCTTTAATTTCCTTATATTTTTCAAACATAAACTTTATCGATACAGTTTTTAAGCCATTCTCCCTGAAGCCCGTTCACCATTATTTCCTACCACTACTGTAACCAATTTGAATAATTCGATTTGGTTTACGTGTTACAATAAAATAGGCTATGTCAATACGTTCACGTTGTATCGTATCGAGTCCGTGACAGCCGCGGCGATAACGTGAATGTGACAGCAAGGGAAAAATGTGCTGTTTATCGATTATTGATATACTGGGTTACGTATCTGCTCTTCTCTATTTTAATATGACAATTCGATGGATTTGTATTGTTGGGTGCAAAATTATTTTACTTTCAAGACTGACTCCTGGTACACTAAATAAAAAAATAATATGCGTTACATAGTGGAAAACTACTTGAAAGAGTGAAATATTTTACTTTTTTAAAAAGAGAACCCGATTTTTTTATCTGAAAAGTTATTTTACAAGTGCGTTTGTATTTTTCTTTTGTTTTCCAATATGCACATTTTTTTTTTAATCAGTTCATCGAATATTTCAGTTTTAGTTGATATATCAAACTTGGCTTCAACTGACTTACTATGATAAAATCGGCCAAGTGCGAGTCGGAATCGCGCACGAAGGGTTTCGTAGCTATACAACATTAGACTTTAACCTTTTTTGTTTTATCGTGCGTGAGTCCGACTCGCACTTGGTCAACTTTTTGTATTTGTTGTTATAGCGGCAACAGAAATACATCATCTGTGAAAATTTCAACTGTCTAGCTATCACCGTTCTTGAGATACAGCCTGGTGATAGACGGACGGGCGGACGGACAGCGAAGTCTCAGTAATAGGGTCCCGTTTTTACCCTTTGAGTACGGAACTCCAAAAATCAAGTATTTTTGCATTAACTTTTACATAGTTTCAGATTTATACATAAAGTTTATTCTTACATAATTATATCATGCCATAATAAGCATCTAAATAGTAGTGTACAGAATGATTTATTTAGGTTGTGTCCGTACACTATCGTTAGCCCGGCTAACGAACAAAAGCTTACAACGTGATTTAATACCAAACTTGTTACATAATTTCCACTGATATTATTTTCTATCCGAGATAAGGTTCCCTAAAAAAGGGGACGGTAAACGACGATTTCAGTGAGTCGAGAACAATCGATGCTGTTAAATGGACCGAGAAATACCAACTGACCAATGGTTCCGTATAGTTCTTGTAACGAGACGACTTTAGTTCAATCGCTTCGAGTTTAGCCGATTGAGTGTGACAAATCACGGAATCGGAAAAGTGATATACAAGTGTGTTCCATTGATTTGGAGAAGTGCCATCCGTTCGAGACGAAAAACTTAGAGAATTTTATGAATGTCTTTGTTCTAGACATACCATAAAATGTAAGCTAGAAGATACGTGATATTTCTACGTCAATTGTTATGTACGCTTGGCTGAATAATAAATAAAAATATATTCGGACATGATAAAACTAATTTTGACCACTATCTCACCTGATGGTAAGTGATGATGTGGTGGAAGATGTTGTTCAAGCTAGCCTAGAATTACTGTCTCAAGGACAGATGCCGGAACACACCGTTAGGTGCTTGGCGACAGAATTTCTACTTGATGGTGGTAGCTAGCCAGGCGGGCATTCTAAAATTGCCCTATCACCATGCATGCGATGGTTTAACGTGCCCTTTGAAGCACGGAAGCACTCAGTAGTAATGCCACTAGTCACCCATCCAACTCCTGACCGTGGCGGACGTTGCTTAACTTAGCTGATCGGTAAAGAACGGCTAAGCAAACTTCGCTATGAGCGCTTCAAAACTACGGGGATTATAGTTATTACAAGTTATACTTCCGTTATATTTTTGTAAAACTGATATCTAAAAATAATTTTTTTTTATGTAAGGCTACAAAGTAGTTATTTGGCTCGAGTACTTTTATTGAAACCTGAAGAAGGGAAGGATCCTAGGACTATACCACGAGCAAAGCAAGTGGTACAAAATATAGTTTCAAAGGAATGAGATTCAAAATAACTTTGCTTCTGAGCACAAAATTAAATTTTTTCACCTTATATCAGCGAGAAATATGCAAAATGTAAGAAAATCAGTATATACATTGAATCCACAACCGTGAGTAAAAGTATGTACTTTTTCAACAGTGGACGTGGATATCTTCCAGCTGATGGTAACTCCGCGAATGGACTATATTAGTTGTTATTGCAACAATAGCAGACATATTTATTTGCCATGTATTTTATTGACAATATGGGTAAAACTTATTGAGTCCATAATGCGTACCTATCTGTCCCGTCCATCAACTCACTTTAGATATCAGACAAATAAACTGTATGAAGTTAATTCTCTCATTTTCTATATTAGCCATAACCCGAGCGTTCTAACAAAAGTTGTAATGTTATAGTCAATTAATTCTTCAGTTAGAGAATGAGTTCTCAAGCGATTTGGGAAAGAAATATTTCCATCCGTTACAAACGCGGGGTGAGTTGGGGTGTTTTGGGGCGGATTCGGGAAGGTCTATTTACTGTGTAAAGCCTGATTTGGGATGGGATTATTTTTGATAAAGATTCTGTTGGATAAGGGGAGTGGAAAATGCAGTGTTGATTTGGGTAACGGAGGTCATTGCGTTGATATAGATCAAATATTTTAAAACGGATGTTTTTTTATGATTACCTAATAAACAAGTCTTTCAAACAAATGTTAGATTTTACTACCATAACAGCTGCTGGTACGTGTTTTAAGCACTTTATCATGTTGCTAACTGTACTAAGTACAAACAAAATAATATATTTTTTTAGAATCGAGTGCCATATAAGTCGTGTAGCCATGGATAACGTAAGGTTTACGAAGGAATTACGCAATTACAAAGAAATTAGGGCTCAATGGCAATGATAGCAATGGATAGCCACATTTTACCAGGTGGCTGGTCCATCATTTACAGAATGCCGTCTTGGTGGGTTTTTTGGTAGATTATACAGTGTTGTTTTCTGTCTCGAAGCAGTAGTGTGTGTACCGTGATGGCCAATATGGCAAGTGAAATTACTGGATGAACGAGACAGGACCTAAAGTCTCGGAGTGCCGAGCGCAGTACAGAAACAAGCAGTACGAGAACGGTGACATTGCCACTGAATACGTCAATTTTTAAGAAGGATCTGTTGCCATGTACCTATATATATATATATATATATATACCGCTGTGTTATCAGAGAACCCTGGCTAATTCTGTGCCAATCCTGTCCTAAATCTTTGGACATTGAGTTGAAAGGCCAAACTATCAGCAACAATAAAAAGAAAAATATTTTATATATAATTTTCCAGTCTTCAATAAAGCATTACCTACATTATAATACATAGTTATAATAAAACCTTTATATCATATCACAGCTAGATATGAAACCCAGACTCGTTAGATCCGTTTTTGCTTTGATTCTCGACCAATCGGAAAGCAGTTAGCGCGCGCGTGCCGAAAATGCACAAACTATGGCGTGTAAGTGTGCGGTTACGTTTTGGAGAGGGAATAGTGCGATATTAAGCGATCAGCGTTTTGTTACGTAGTTCCCGTTGACGAAAACAGCACCTAACACTATCAGTTAAACAAAATCTAAAAGGTTGGACCCGGGCTTAAATTGCAATCTGATAACTTTTACCAAAGAATGTAACATAAAGATTTGAAATATAATTGTTTGCAGTTTTCTTAGTGAGTAAATAAAGAAATTTTCCAAAAGTATGTAAAAAAATATTCAATGAATAATTTACATTTATATTAAATATATACCCGATGCAATCCAACGGGCCTTTAATCCTACTCGTAGCATGCTAGACATTCTTCCAACTGGTAGTGGGCAGGAGCATTTGGACTAAATGTAGGCCTGCAGTGTGCTTTGTTAACTAATTGCTTTGCAGTATAGTAGCTGTAGCGTTGTTTATGATTTGTAGTATTTTACAAAGGCATCCCTTCATGGTTCTGACAAAAATAAACGAAAATCTAAGGGACAATTTGGCCTAAATTTTGTACTAAACCATCGTCACTTCAGAAACGCCACGTAGCCTAGCCGGAAAAGTTATCGACGCGTCACGAATCTATACGAAGCATCTTCAGGAGGTTCCGCAAAGTTTCACCTGAAACTATTAATAATCTTTTTGTTTTAAAACTATATTTTAGGTAAAAGATACACAAAGGATACTAGACTATAATAGTCTAGTATCCTTTGTGTATCTCTTTGAAATCTTTTTGCTTAATTCAAGCAAAAATTGTAAACATAATTTGTAGTATCGCATTAAACAGAATGTCAAATATTTGCGTGGTTTTTGAGTAATTTACAACACATAAGTCACTGGCACACGTTCTTCTATCTTTATTTGCAAGCGGAAAGCAAAGCTCTATCCTGTAACGCCTTATGCATGGTTCCCTTCAAGAAATGGGACACCATTACTAAGCCTCGGCCGTAAGCCCCGACGTCTGTTCGACCTTAAAAAGTCTATCTTTGTAACAGTGGCTGGCTACAATTTTCACATAATGATTACAAAAATGAACAATAAAAGGAGAGCATAATATATTTATTATGAATTATGAAAATGTATTATTTTTCTCAGTAAAATGTTTAATCATAATACATCTGTTAAATAACATTTCTTAGGAATTAGACATAAAAAGATTACTACGTGTGTCGGTCATTGTCGGTATTTTGTCATCATTGTTTATATAGTATTTATTATAGCCTACATTTGTTATGAATTATTAATATGATTTTCATACTAAATTGCTTAACCAAACAACATTTTGCAGACAAAAGTAATATTATAAGAAATTTCTCTTAACGTGTCTTTTTATAACGCTTTTTCCTCTATTGTATAAACGCTACATAAAAACGTCTAATTGGATATGATTATAGTCCAATATCGAACGTACAAAAAAAACAAATCTCATATCTAAATATTGGACACGTGGAGACCGGACTACCACTAAGAATTTCGATGTGAATGAGAAAAAATACTATTTTTATAATATAATTCTGTGATGTAATTGAGTCCTCAATGTGGTAGGCCTACTTACACTTGACTGGTTTTATTAATATAACATATTATGTAACATCTAATTTAAAACGCTTATTTCTCCCATACGCGCCAACTCTTTACTTGTAGGCTCATCGACTCTTTATTACCCAGTTATTGTGTTATGTGACACATAACGACAAAAGGTCAGATGTGATGTGTCGTTACAAGCTATTTTGTACTGTAGTTAAAGGTAATAGCCACTATGTTAGTATGTCAGTACAGAAACTATAATCTCTTTACCGCTTTTATGATATGAGGGGGGATAATGTTGTGTTTATGAAGCGATTTTTATATTATACATTGGTCAATGTGTAGCGTCTTACAAAGCTTATTTCAGCTTCAGACATTAAACAGAATACATTTTCTAAATATTAGTACAGGTACTACCGCATGCTACTTGAAACAACGATAGCCAAGCGGTTATAGCTATGGACTGCGGTGACGCAAGTCCATGGTTCGAACTCCACCTCCGGCTTGAGATTCACCGAATGGTGGCAGGGCATTTCGCGAATACTAGCTTAGATAGCTATCACCCTCAGTTAGTCCTAGTAACCTATCGCTTAGCACCAAACAGTGTGTTCCGACAGCAGTCCTTGAGGGCCAGTAAAATTGCAGTCACATGAGACTCAATAACTGTATGTCGTTGAAATGAAATGCATGTGTTATAGCCAGAGGTTACCGCTCAACATTAGGTGGGCGTCGTGCTTGTTCTGTCACAATCAAATAAAAACAAAAAATGCTGAGTAAACAAAATTTTTGCAAGCGATTACAATCCCACACATTTCTACAATCTAATACGTTTTCTTCGTATCTTTTTCTGCTGTAATTGTGATCTAGATGTGATGTGATCGGCGCAAGACATTGTTTTCCTTAATTATATTATTTTGCTCGTCTTCTCAAAACAATTTTTAACGTGAAGCAGGAATCCCACCAGCGTCTGCCGGTTTTCCGCAACGATTACAATACTAAGGTATGGGTTCGATTCCCGCTTATATGAAAAAAATGTGCTCTAAAAAGATTTGTTAAATTCATTTTCAATCAGCACGCGATATGGCTTGTAATCATATTGAGAAACAATAATCCTGATGCGTAGACCAGGATCTGTAACGTTAGTTCCTTCCACAGGTTTAAATTCATTCTGCCTTCGATGGAGTGTTGCATTTAATCAGCCAGTGGACTGGATGAGTTGGCATGACCACATCATTTGCATGCTAATGTGTTTAACTTTACACTGCCGTTTTACGGCTAATTTACATTCGGAACAAAATATATTTAATAGCAGTGCTTTCTAGATTGACGTACGTGGTTTGCACACTCTGTACTTTTTGTTATGTAGAGATAATAAATAATAGCTATTCGAAATATCTGATCTTTTTGCAGTCGTTTAAATTAAGTAGTCTTAATTAATTTCAATATTTTTATTTTTGCTAATTCCGCGGATTATATTGTTACAAAATTACGAGAGGAAAAAATATAGTCATGTGCGGGATTCGAACCTGCGTCATCCACGCCTAAAGCCGGGGTGTGCTCTGACTGTTAAGCCAACATTACATATGCCTCATTTGTCATTACTCTAACTTGTCCTCGCGTTCTTAATCATTGTATGGAGATGGAAGGACACCTATAGTTCAACTTACGTTGTGATAAAAACAAAACTAATTTTATGCAATTAGCTTTCAACTTGTTATAGTGACACAACTTAATTAACACTACTAACGATAATCTTCAACAAAGAGTTACAGTTAGACAAGTAGCAGATCTGCTACTTGTCTAACTGTAACTCTTTGTTGAAGATTATCGTTAGTAGTGTTAATTAAGTTGTGTCAAAGTTTTTACGATTGGATTAAATATTACTTTTTTTCTGAAATGAGATAAAGTGTAACCTGCAGTCCGCTTATTCTACAAATTTTGAAGGATTTCTAATCAAGAGCATCCAACTGATCTAGGAACGCCGATTAACAATTGGCCACAACATTCCGACCACAAAATACCCATACACTGGAAATGATATCATAAATACGAAGAACGCCTTCTAAAATTTCATTCGATAAATCCAGTTCTCACGCAGGTCAAGTACCTACCACACTTTACTTATCTTCTACAATTGAGTGGCATTTCTTTAAGCATTTATTTTCCGATGGAAACAACATGGTTGTCTTCAAATCGAGAGTAAATATGTATCTTTTAGGCAACCGTGCTCTGTCTTTGACCACATTAATGCTTAACGTCGGGCAGGGCGTGGTTAATGAGAACTTATTCGGAATTTAAAAAAATATATTCGTCATTAGGGTTGGAGTCAGAACTTACCATAATCACCACTGTGTGTCTTGGGGATCGCAGCGCAAGATGTCAGTTCGTCTAAGGTGTCGCTGACCACCTAATGGTATTTCTCATTTCCACTTCCACAGAAAGACATGGGGTCAGTTCAATTCTATTAGCCCTAAACCCCATGGGATGATTCATGATGAGGGTAATATGCGAATGAAAATACTACATCTTTTTATTCTATTAGAGATATGCCGTTATGGTTTACGAAAAGTTACGAAAAGACGTGCCGTATGGAGTTTTTTGTGCATTTCGCCTCGTTGGCTTTGTTTTGCCTCACCCGCTGCCACCAGTTTATTTTTTCTGGCTAGCGATACTACTGTAAAGAAGCTGTTTTCCATAAATATGTATGATTTTGTGGACCAAAGTTAAATATTTACCAGGCTAGCGCAAAAATTACGAGAGTTAAGGGTATATTTTAGACGAACGCTCCCATACAAAACGCAGCTTCAATCTCATTTTAATAATAGCGAATAAAACTCAATGATTTTTTACCTACGTAATCACTACCCTAATATCTAGGTTTGTGGTGCATCAGATTTTTATTAAATTATACAGTTTTAAAATTACACTAGCTCAAAAACTCGCAATTTTAGATAAAAGAAAGACCCAACATTGAGCACCTCTTTCAAGAAAAATAAGCATGTTTTAAATATTTCTATTGCACCACAAACATGGGGAATATAATTAACTTTCTATAATGGGAAGTTATTAATACATGTGTACTATTTTTTTTTTTAATAAATCTGGAGCTACGAATAACTCCCTCAAACTCCTAAAAACGAGTGCTTTTTACTAAACGCTATATACTAAAATTTGTATTTATTTAAAAGGATTTAAGCCGGAAACGATAGGTCTAATAATACACTATATTTACATGCGAGTTTTTTTTAATTACAAGTTGAGTTTATAAATAATAGGTTTACGCTTTGGCTGGCGAGTATATGTCCTTAAGTGTTTGAAACGGCACTTATTTCGTACAGAAGAAGTCCAGTAGTCTGGTTAATAATCGCACCGCCCTTCTAACATTTTCATAAATTGAGGGTACAAAATTTGCGCCTGTGCAGCTGGTCTCGATGCCCGAGCGGATAAGGCACCCGGTGCGTAAAGC
Organism: Plagodis dolabraria; assembly: GCA_963854805.1. NCBI lineage: Eukaryota > Metazoa > Arthropoda > Insecta > Lepidoptera > Geometridae > Plagodis > Plagodis dolabraria. Next base: position 5,104,258 of record OY978459.1, on the reverse strand, counting down.
TGGAAGACGCGAGTTAAAACCCCGCTTCAAGATGAAAGTTTTGTGGTTTAAAAACTTGTAAATATGATATCCACTTATTATCCATTGAAATCGTAATATATAGGAACATAATGTCTTTGTTAAGATGGGTAACGTACGATGATGTTTCAAGTTTAAAAAATCAGCCAAGTGCGAGTCGGGCTCGCGCACGAACGGTTCCGTACCATTAGCTATACAACATTAGACTTCATATTTTAACTTTTTTTGTTTTAACTTGCGCGAGTCCGACTCGCACTTGGCCAACTTTTTGTATTTTTTATTATAGCGTATAACAGAAATACATCATCTGTGAAAATTTCAACTGTCTAGCTATTACTGTTCTTGAGATACTGCCTGGTGACAGACGGACGGACGGACGGACAGCGAAGTCTTAGTAATAGGATCCCGTTTTTATCTTTTGGGTACGGAACCCTAAAAAACATGTGAACCTTGCCTGGAATACTTGGCCTTTCTAACAAAGTCCCTGCTTCCATGTTTTCTGTTGTAAAGGTTTATGAACCCCGCTCATAACGTATGTCAGTGAAGTCTACGTGACATGCCTTGGAAGATGGAAGTCTCACAGAATAACACAGAATATGGAGTAATCTAGACTGGAAGGTTCTACACTACCTAACTATCCTACAAAAAATGTAATCGTCTTGCTTCTATGTGACTACCATGCCGTACCAGCCTTGAAGCGCTCGTAGCGATGTTTGGTTAGCCATTCTTAACCGATCAGCTAAGTGTAGCAACGTCCGCTACAGTCATGACTTGTATAGGTGACCGTTAGTGACATTACTACTGAACGCTTCCGAGCTTCGATTGTTGTCTTAGGATGGCAGTCATTACAGCATGGTGGTAGGTCATTTTGCGAATGCTCTGCTGGCAACTATCATCCTCTAATAGAAAATCTGTCGTCAAGCGCCTAACGGTGTGATCTGGCAGCTGTGTCCCTGAGAGCCAGTAATTCTAGGTTAGCCTGAATAACATCTTCAACCCCACTTCACTTACCATCAGGTTCGATGTGGTCAAAGGCAAGCCCATCAGCTATATATAAAAAAACGTTCTGAAACTATCACAATTTATAGTCAAGATGAATATGAACATTTTTTATATACATTTATAATATTGCCAAGGGTTGCAACCAACTGAAAAAGCGATTGCATGCGATTGTACCAATTATATATCATTTTATGACCCTGCATCACCGAAACGTATTCGATTTCTGTTAACGGTTGAATGGCCCGCGGTCCTTTCAATTTGATCCTTTCAGGCTAAGTACCTCTCTTAAAAATTTTCAGGTTTAAGGTTTTTTTTTGTATTGTAACATTAATAAGTGCCCGATTTATATTTTTACAAAATATGTTTTAGTATGGCGGATTATATAACAAATAATAATACTTAACGCTTGGACCCACACCAATAATCTTATCTTAACGTGAGGCTCTGATTTTTAACCGACTTCCAAAAAAGGAGGAGGTTCTCAATTCGTCTGTATTTTTTTTTTTATTTTTTTTTTATGCATGTTACCTCAGATCTCTTGACTGGGTGAACCGATTTTGAAAATTCTTTTTTTGTTTGAAAGCTGATGCTTGTCGTTTGGTCCCATTTTAAATTTCATCAAAATCGGTCAAGCCGTTTTTGAGTTACACTAAAAAGATTGAAAAAAAAAATTTAACAAAAAATGGAACCGACTTCAACACCCAAAAGTGTGAAATAACTTGTCGAAGTCGGTACCATGCGCAACATTGTGATAATAGCTACTTTTGAACCATCATGGTACCGACTTCAACAAGTTATTTCTCACTTTTGGGTGTTGAAGTCGGTTCCATTTTTTGTAAAATTTTTCTTATGACGCCACGATCCCCAAGCCGCCTGTCATGTGTCCCCATGTGTGGACACATGGGGCTTGGGGATCGTGGCGTCCCCTTATGGCGATACCCCCTTAGTGGGGGGGGGGGGGAGGGGCATAGAAATGAAATCTTCCATTAATAAAAAATATGTATAATGAAAAAAAAATCGTATCAAGTTTTAAAATCCGGAGACATAATTTTTAAATTGTTAACTATTTATTTTTCATTAAACATAATATTTATTTAAAGATGATTTTTACTAAAATAACATGAAAACGATACTATGCATGGTAATACTATACATTATTACAAAGGCTGGTAATTGTTGAGGCTAAAATGAGTTTTATACAAAAGTTAGACACTCTGATTTTCACTTCAATTGCGAGGAAATGAAACAATGATAATGTTGGTAATACATATATTCGTAATTGAATTTTGAACTGACATTTAAACATTATTGTAACCTAATTTTTATTACTTGGAAAAAGCTTATCTGGGTCAATAATTATACCCCTGATTTATTATAAGAAGGTAAAGACTCTTCAATTGACTTAATAACAGAGTTTTGTGCACTAGATCGTAAAATGCCGTTTACGCCGGGAATAAACAAGAACTATGAGCTTAAGCAGTGAAAATAATAGTTTACGAGAAGGTAAGGCAACTTTTTATACAATACCTTCCTTTAATCTTTAGGTCGCAGTGTATAGACAACTATTATTCATATTCCAAATTCCAATCTCATTACTGCATCAAATGAAAATGAATGTCTAATGGAGAACAGCCCATCTTTGCTCGCATTTATAGAATGTTAAGAGACAGAGCGGACTTGAGATATATAATTAAAATTTAAATAAACTTTGTGTATAGTTGGTTTTGCATTATCATTGTTAATTCTAAGTTAGCCTGAACAATATCTTCGACCACGTCATCACTTACGATCAGGTGAGATAGTGGTCAAAGGCTAGATAATATCAAAAAAATATTAACTATATGTAATTATATAATTTACATATGTAAATTATTGTATTATTCATCATTAAAATCAACGAAGTACAGTCCCAAAATCAAACCTCAGTCCGCTCTCTTTCTGAACAGACTCCATCTGCAAATAAAACATCCTTTTTTAAATAGGTGTACGTAAATTATAGGTAACATTTGTGTTGATGTTGCATTAAAAGGAGATGACAAGTAAGTTATGCAACTTTGATTTTAGTTTTCAGGACATCAGCTATGAATAAAAGCGTATGCATCTACGATGAAAAAACACTCTGTATAAATTATTATCCCACCTACGAGTACATTCATAGTCTGAAATTAGCTCGTTTGCGTAGCGCTTTCCATATTTTTTTTTAATATTTTTTTTATGCCTGATAGGTTAGCCTTTGGCCACTAACTCACCTGATGGTAAGTGATGATATGGTCGAAGATGTTGTACAGGCTAACCTACAATTACTGGCTCTCAAGGACAGCTGCCGGAACACACCGTAAGGTGCTTGGCGACAGATTTTCTACTTGGGGGTGGTAGCTAGACAGGCGGGCATTTGCAAAATGCCCTACCACCATGCTATAACGACTGCCATCCTAAGACAACAACCGGGACTGACGGCTTAACGTGCCCTCCGAAGCACGGAAGCGCTCAGTAGTAATGTCACCAGCGGTCACCCATCCAACTCCTGACCGCGGCGGACGTTGCTTAACTTTGCTGATCGATTCAGAATGGCCAAGCAAACTTCACTACGAGCGCTTCAATAACTAGTTTCGCCATATTTTATATACTGAGTGTTAAACTCCGTGTAATTCGGTATGTAATAAAATTTATTAATATAGAATCTACACCAGTGTATCAATTTGCTTCTTCAGGTTTAGCTTTGTCACAGAATCAATAAATGCTAAAATATTGCTTTCCACGTTCCGGTTTATATTGGAATGTAGGTGCAAGTAGCCGTGCAACTTTCCACGACACATATACAAAGTGACTAAATTGGAACGTCCTCGGTATACCAGACGTGTCATTTGTTCCTTCTGAGGAGTACAAGAAACAAGAGATTGCGTTCAAATGCATGCAGGTTATTATTAAAGTAACAAAAGAGATAGATCAAAGGCAGGTCGATTTCAAGACAGTGTCTGATCAAAACACGTTAAAACTTACACTTGTTTAAACTTAATAAATAGGTTATTGTAATGCTAGGCTTTACACATTACACTCAAAATCACAATATACAAGTTAGTGTAGGTCAAAAAGTTGTATCACAGAAAATGTAATACAGAAGGTTTACTCCCGAAGTTTTTGCATAAATAAGAAAATGGTGCAAGTAGACGTGCGACTTGACGCGACACATGCACAAAGCGTCTAAATTGGAACGTCGTGTTGCCGGTACATGCAGACGTGTTATTTGTTACCTGTGAATAGTACAGGTTAAAAGCACAAAGCGTTTATTTACCAATTAATGCACATGTATAAATCAAGTCTTTCTTCTCACTAAGGTTAGGTTGAGACTAAGGTGTGATGCGAAACTCAGATTTTGTTCTACTGAAAATATTCCTTATATTTTTACGATTGCGTCAGTATCTCTTTCCCATAGTCTTTTAATCAATAACGAACTCATTTCAACTTATACTCTTATGGTATCTTATGTTAGACTTCAAATAATTCTTATTAATTAATGCCTAGAGTAGGAAAACATTTATTTTGCTTATCCATTTCATCCCTTATCATCCATTAACCATTTCTTGAAATTTGTTCGATTTGGAAGAAAAGCAGAAGGTATAGAAACAATTAAAATATTCTTTTAATGGCAATATTGACGACCGATTATTCACTGATGAAATAACGATTTGAACTGGATATTTCACCCATACAGGCTGACGACAATCTATTATCTGATGAAATTAACGATGTGAACAGACTGATGTGACTGGTAAATGACAACTACTTAAGGCAAAATATAATTCCATATATCTTTGAAAAGTAAAAGTTATTTCATTTGAAATAAGTCTACGGAATACATTATAAACTGTGTAAGGTAATGGTCCATTTGTAATCCATACATTTAGAAATGAATAATATTTTCATCGATATCGTTCATTTTTATGACTTGGGCCACCGTACAAGCAGCATCGTCGTGCTTTCAAACTGGGAGCAGAAGGAGTGAAAAATGTTCCCTTGTTCTCCTTCGCCAACATTGGAATACAAAACTTTTGCTTCCCACTTAAATTTTTAACCGTAACAAACAAACTTTTCAACGGACTACAAAAAAGAAGAAGGTTCTCAATTCAAAGTTCTGTTTTTTCGCATGTTTGTTACGCGATTTCTTCGCCATTTATGAATTGATTTTAATATTTGTTCATTGTTTTAAATTAAAATATTCTTTTGTTTAATACGTTATACTTTATAGGTAGTTCAGTTTAAATTTCATCAATATGGGTAATGTAACTAAATATGATTACACCGTTTGATGAGCGAAAATCACATTTTGGTATTGAGTATTGTGGGTGAGTGAAAATTGATTTTGTACTTAAGCAATATATATCACTGAAAGATAAGAGTGAAAAAAATATGTTTATAGTTAGAAACAAACCAACTTCTAACACTGAAAAGTGTAAAATAAGTTGTGGAAGTCGGAGCATGAAAACTAAGAGCTCAGAGCGATTTGTATCAGCATAGTACTGGTTCAACAAGCTATTTTATACCTATTAGAATTATTTATTTAAGCATATATGCATGCTGAACAAGAATAAACATATCTGTTAGAAGGAAAATAATTAGCTACTAGTGTGATTCGAACCCACGACTGCAAATTACCGGCTCATTCGCTTTTCTCAAGCTTTATTAGCATCCGCCAGTAAACTCATAGGTATTTATTATCATCTATGTAATTGATATGCGCGCCATCTATATGAAGCTGCTAGTACTGTTATGTTTGGTAGGCCAATATAAGATTGGCTCACTTATTTGGATGACACTTGTATTTGTTCTTAATATTAGAATTATACATACAAGACGCCGTCAATAGCTGAAATTTTGTCACTATCTGCGCAGGAGTGAAAGAGAGGTGAAATCTCGACTAATTTGGGTAAAATCCGAGAGAAAGCTTAATAACACAAAACTAATAACGTAAATTAAAAATTTAACATTTCTTGTCCCTTTCGATAAAGTTTTTCTATTTTATTGTTAAACATTCATACTCATTCATACATATATAATTTAGATATTTACGTTACAAGCATAATTTAGAGTTAACTTAAAGTTTAAGTTTATTCTATCCAGAAAATTTTAAGGAAACGTGTTTCGGACTTTTTTGGTCCTAGAGAATATGATCAAGATTAAGATATAACCTACGGTCTGTAACTGCTACAAACTAAATATGTTATGCCAAAAATCTGTTTAAGTAAAGCTATTTAACACTTGTCAGCGTCTTAAGCTTTTACGTAAATGCGTTTCAAATACTACTGACAGCTGATTATTTTCCACCTAAGATAACTTTAATATTTCTTATTTTTCATTATTACGTATTGGTTCCGATTTTGTCATAACAATTTTTTAAGTGATGTTATATTCGGGCTTACATTTCCCAATTTCTATGATTCAAAATCCCTTCGTATATCGCTGCACGGCCAATGAAATCACTGGATCTTCCCGCGCATGCATAACGATGACGCGTGGCGCCACCACCGATACAATATTAAACTACTCTAACCTGCGCTGCCTAAACGCGCCGGCCGCCATCAAGTGTGTAAAATAAACAAAGTTGACAGTGCAGTGCAACGGGTAGACACCATAAACTGTAAGTCCTAATTTCTTACCGGCTGCAGCCTGATACTGGTTTATTTTGGTTTTAATAACGTCCATCTTAGTGATCATTCGAGCCAAATTATCCAAGCTCCTATGGTATGCTGGGTTTTAATCTTAATTTACATAAAATTTTAATATACTCAGATTTGTTAATATTCAGTCCACATAACAATATTCACATTATTTCGATGTAATTAACAAATTTATTAATATTATAAAATAATTTAAAAACATTGGAAAGTAGCTATTAGTCACGTATTTCTGGTCGTATTTTTTTTATGCCTGATAGGTTAGCCTTTGACCACTATCTCACCTGATGGTAAGTGATGATGTGGTCGAAGATGTTGTTCAGGCTAACCTAGAATACATCGTGCTATTGTATCCTTTCTGTAATTTAGTACTTTATTCTTGTAGCATTGGTATATTAGTCCAAACAGTCAGAAAGTGCTCGTAGTTTATTTCCTAATCTAATCTATAAATGCACGCCCCGCCAATGTCTTTACATGCAACCCTACATGCGAAATAGACAATATATACGCAATACACGCAACATCGCCGATATCATTAGTTTTTTAGTCATCGTCGTGTGTGAGCGCGACCGGCGCGTGCGTGCGTAATAATCACGTTTAGTCCTCAATTATGTACAATTTAGACTGAAAGATCGCTATATGTGACTGAGTGGAAAATGGTAGCAGGATGTAGGTACCTAAAAATACACGGAATAAGGCAGTGTTCCGGCAGTTGACTTTGAAATATAGTATCCAACCAGGTTATGCCTGATGGCTAGCCTACCAACTCTAATAATACTCTCTGAAACTGCAAAATTATATTACGAGCGTTTCTTTCTGACTGCGGGTTCGTTACGTGGAAATTGGTGGTAACGTGCTTTTTCTGATTTGCGCTCAGTTAATTAGGATAAACAGTTATTCCATGTTCTAATCGAGGTTCGTGGTAACTATCCACCAAATTTCAAAGCCGTTCATTCGTGACGGTAGAAAAGTGATAGTTAATTAACATAATATTTGTGTGTAAAAGTGTAATATTATAGAATCCTAAATGATTACTTTCAATACTGTGGTGGTACAGGCTAGTGTGATCGTCTAAGTTAAGAGTTATGATATATTGAGAAAGGATTACTTGATTCAGAGATATGAAATCATAGGAGAGCTTTACTTAATGTGATTGTAAATCATCACTCATGTCTTACACAAGTTTTATGTCAGTACATAGGCTGAATGTCCATAAAATAATCACTTTCATATTCCTCCTGGCTTGCTTTAAATAAGAGAGGTCAACAAGTAAATTAATTAAAATAGTTAATTAAATTAATTATATTAGTGTATGCGTTTGATTCATAAGGTATATGTGGAAGAGTTATTTCTAATTAGACCATCCTTAGCAAGTGGCAGGATTCAATACAAGAATGCCTTATTTTATGTGGAAGGAAAAATCATCTCCCCAATAGAAACCAGTCCAAGTAACGTCTAGGGAGACCTACAACGCGGCTCAGTGTACACCGAAGTGTTTTCAGGGCGGAACCAACCTTTTAACCTATCATGAGCTGAGGAGCTCTATTTATTCTTATAGCGAAATAAGCGCTATTTGTATATTTTATCAGCCCTTTTAAAACTATGGATTTATGTATATCTCAAATATCACGTGATTCAACACAAAATTTGTGTTTGCCTGGCCAGGCTTATAGAAATCTATAGGTCGGTTCAGATGAGAGGACGTGTATTGTGACGTATTGTACTGCCGCTTCTAGGCACAACCATGTAATGACTTGTGAAATCTAGGTCCCATATTCTTGTTACAGGCCTTAAAATATAAGACTGAAAAAAGCACGCTCTCCTAAGATATCGTTTTGCAGTTATTCCCTATCATAGTCCAAAAGATATAATATAGATGTTTAGAGTTAATGGAATTGTATACTGTACTTATTTTAATATACTCCCTGTTGATCAGTAACTGGACTCGATCTCCCCTTGCTGTCTGCTCGCAGGACTTTGTGTTGGAGATTATATGACCTATCTATCTAGATTAGATGCTACGTTATAGCCCTAATGAAATAATTTATGTTATATTACTATCTTAAATTAGGTAAAGAATATACTCCAGCATATTCTGCTATACTAAATAATTAGACTCAAATATTATTTTACTATCCTAACTGTTATTAACTAAGTAAACTATCGTAAATTATTTATCAAAACAATTATAAATTTATCTCAAGATCTAATTAAGTGTGGATTACTATTTCAATAGCTAGAGTTCAAATATTCATTTAATTTACTTTAGATTCAATTATTCTTAATATATATTATATTCTATCTGATTGGAAAGGTTCTTAATCATAAAATAAAATAAGTTTAATATAGATCATATTAATTTTTATTATAATGATCTTAAAATTTGTTGTGGTATTTAAGCGACACTCTTTGATTATTTAAATCATGAAAGTTACATATATATGTATCTATAAAAATACACATATATATTAATCACATGATCCGCCATTCATTTCCTAGACTTTATTAAAGAGGAAAAAATGAATAGCGAAATGACAAAAAAACCTCTTTAGTCGTATTACACAGTACAGTAGAATCAACAAAACATATAATATATGTTAATATACACAATTATTTACAAAATAAAACCATACCCATATGTAATTTTCAACATAACAAGTGATATCTTTGACATGAATATACTAATTGTATGTAGCAAATAAGATATATGTATTCAATAAGGTAATACGATTTAATACTATCATTAATAAATTGACTATTCAATATAATTTAATTTTCCTTACAACAAATCCTCTGAAATTCCATAAAATATATATTGGGTGTAATTTTAAATTTATCGCTAGAATTAACTCTATAGTATGTTGAGAATAGGATTTATCAACTTTACCGAATTATTGTCTTCTAATATCACTGAATTTAAACTTAAGTTGTTAATTTATCAAATAATAATAAAACACTGAAGTTACTGCAGTTTTTAAACTGACTTCCGCGTTAAACCAGCGCTAATCTGTTAATGTCCTCCTGTCTCCTCTCTTCGTCTTTGCAAGGTCAGAATTCCATCCCCTCTCTGTATGTAAGGAAACACCCCCATCGTCATCGATTGGTTGATCTAAAATAAAATAAAACAGCCACACATAATTTGTTCTCTGATAGGTTAATTCCAGGATCGGTTAAGTAAACACCCTCGCAACAATATTTTTTATATTTCCCACGGTTTGCAGTTTTGCCAAGCTTCACAAAAAAACCCTCCAACCCAAATTTTTTGTGAGTCTCGTTTTCGAGTGGCCATAAAATCAAGAATAGATTTTGAATGCGTTTGTTTTTATCTTTTAATAGCTTCCCGGCGCCAGACTGTTAATTTTTTGTGTTTTTGTGTTATTTTTAAAAATTCACTTAGGCAGCTCTATTTATTCGTCAAATAAAAAAACTTCATTGTATGTGTCATATACGAGAATACACTATTACCTATACTATATATGTGAGATACCTCCACATAAACGCCCCCAAATAGATACTAAAATGTTGTCATGAATTTGTTTTAATTGACATACTTTTTGTCATCTATTTTCCTTTCTAATTACAAGTACTATGCTTGACCACATATCTCTTATCAAATGACTGATATACTACATCTCTCATTAATTTCTGTTGTATGTTATTCACTTGGACTAAACTAGAAAATTTACGTCTGTCATTAATTATTTGTAATACCTAAATAGATGTATTGCGTTATAATTTCCTTTTATCTCTCTTGATTCAGGGTCTACTAAGGTATATAAATTTTTATATGGGATTTCACCTATAATATACGGTCCCTCGAACAAGCGTGCAAATTTCTGTGTTATTTTTCTATTAGCGTCCGATTTGGTATATATTTATAATTTAACTAAATCCCCTATTTCGAATTGGACCAGTTTATGATTTTTGTTGTATTGTATTTCCCGCTGACTTGCGGTTTTAAGTATGTTACATCGGGCTTGTTCGCGAATATCTTGTAATGTTTCTAATTCATAATTCGATTTGTTACTTATGTTCATCGAAACTACCATTTTTATAGGCCCTGTATGTGCTTCCAAGGCTCGTTTAGACTTCTGACATAGTTTACACGTCCTTACTAACTGTCCTATTTTACGAGACATATTAAAATAATATTGCGATCTCATTAAAGCATGTACTTTGTATCGTCCAAAATGACCTTTCTCTTCATGTATGCTTAATATCAATTCCCTCTGTAATTCGTCAAGAACATATACAATAACGTAACTATTTGATACAGTTCTCCTTCCTTTAATATAAAGTATTTATTTTCCGCAGTACCTATGTCCTCCATGCGTTTAATTATATCACGAATTTTTGTATCGTTATTTTGAAGCTCACGAATATCCTTACAATTTTGTTTTATCCTTTTCCCTAACTGTGTTTTAAATAGATTCATCTCAGGCCCAACAGATTTATTTGTTATTATATCTGTGGTCCCCTTTATATGTCTTGATAATACATCTGCGACTACATTATCTCGATCCTTGACATGTTAAATGGTAAAATCAAACCTACTAATATAATGAATCCAACGTAAATAAAGCAGTGATGATGGCTCAGTGACATTGATTATGGACTGCTGCACAGCATGTCCATGGTTCGAATCCTGTCACTGCTAGAGCTTCACCCTCAAGTAGAAAGTCCGTCACCACGCTCCTAATCTTTGTACTCCAGCATCTGTTAATGTTTTATTACAAAATCAGATTACCCATACTTCGTCGTCGATCCACCCTTTCTAATTTTACTAGTATTTATTGTAATAAATCTAAGTATAAATCTAGGTTTCCTATCGTATATGCTATGATATCACTATAATAGTTCATACAGAATCCACGTACATCATTCACTGAATTTCGACACGCCCCCCAACCTCTCGATATCGCAATTATTAATCTCTCAATTGGAGTTTAATTTAGCGTTAGTTCGTATCCCCAAATGTTCTTATACTAATTGTTCTTTCATCCTCACAATTTACCACACCCATCAATCGTTCTTACAGGTTTTCTCGGTATACGAGTTGGAAAGCTCTGTATGTTATTTAAATTTTCTAATAAAGAGTTAATAGTCATGGCGTTAGCCACGCCCCCATAACCTTATTATTTAGTACCCAGAGTTCAATCTAACGTTTGTTCATAATCCCAATGTTCAATAGTCAGTGTCCCTTAACTTCCACAATTTATTATGCCTCTTACCCGTTTCAATCAATCATATCTCGTTTTTTACAAATTATTGGAGCATAAATTGTATGCCCCGAGCGGGAATCGAACCCGAATCTTTCGATTTTGCACCGGACGTCTAGATCACTCGACTCATTCATATCTCATATGAACGAACTAGGTAAGGTTTGTACTTGTGCTCCTAGAGCCAAATGCTCCTTGGACCTGTATAGTTGGTATCGTAATTTCAAGTAGATTACACCCTTCTCCTATGACGGAATGATATTTCTCGCTTGTAATGCCACTAATTTGACTCTGTGTCCATTATGATATCTTTAATAATTCTGCCATACAACACATACATACCTCAGGCAATGTAGGCAATGAGTAACCATTAACCTGTTCGTCTATATCGTCTAACTTATAAAATATTGTATAATGTATATATCTATCCGAACATACCACACACACACACATCACCTGTATCATCAGATGTTTCGTTCGTATTGGATTGGTTTTCCAATACGATTGTTGTTTGTCTGTTGACGATTTATAGTCAATATTATACCGCTTAATCTCGTTTAAGTCATACTAAGTAGAGTCAGTTTATTGCTAACTTGCCAACCATGTTTCATGTGAAATTTTATAAGATATATATATATATATATGTTCCTCCTAGAACACTCAGAAGTTCTTTCATTCCCAATAATATACAATCTTTCGTTATTAAGAATCATATGTATTAAGTAATACTAGTCCTTTTGAACATCCCCGCCCCCAGATTTTGATGGATTAGTAGAACCAGTTTCCTTAACAAAATCTATCGCTGTTCTCATTACACTCTGTCTTCCATTCTCACGTGATGTACCTCTATTATAATTCCTACAATACCCAGCTCTTCCTCTCTGAAATCCCCTGCCTCTAAACGAACCCCTTTGCCATACCCCGGCAGTCATTACAGCGGTTACTGGGTGACCTCCACGTATAGGTTGTCTATCTTTATGGTATCTCGTAGGTGTATGATGCCTTAAGACAATATTCTGCTCTAAGTTTCTGAGGAAATTAGCTCCATTTATAATCGTAGGTTCCTCAGGTCTAGTAAACCATAGTTGTTGAACATCTACGGAGTAATGTCTCATTAAAGAATTTACGATATCCCTTTCACTAAATGCTATTGTTAAAGATTGCAACGTCTCTGTTTGTTCGGCAAAATGTTCACTCATAGAGATACCTGAATTAATTGAATACTCCCCTCTTATTATTTTGTATCGTACTGATTCTTGTATTTGATCAGTCCAATAAATTTGTCTAAAATCAGCTTCGAAATCGGAAAACGTGTTCCAGTTCTTTGAATATAATTCTAAGATTTTCCGAGCATGTCCAGTGACGCATTCTAATACAATGTCAATTTCGCGATCAAACGCATTTAATGACTTAATATATTTCTTAACTCTTTTTAAGAATGTTATAGGATTTATTTGTGATTTTCCGTCAAAAATAGGTTTGCTAATGGTTGGTTGTATAACAAAAATATTTTGATTTGGTATTGGAGTTCCGTTACATTCCTCAGATGCAATGCTAACAGTTTCGCGTGACGAAGTGCTCGCCAAGTTCATGTCATCCTTATTCGAGTTTAATAAATTTAACTTTTCTTGGAACTCGTTCATCTTAGCTAACAGTAATTGTAATGTCGAGTTATTTAAAGTCTCTTGTTCCGTTGATATATCCGTATTGATTTCGTTATTTAATCCGCGTTTCCCTTTCGTACGTTTACCTCTACTCTCTGCCATAATGTTTTAAAGAAGTCTAAATAGGTGTTAAGCGCGGAGTAAAAGTTTTTTTTTTTTTTTTTTTTTTTTTTTATTATATCGTTCGCATTTTATATTATAAAGAAGTGATATTTAATGTTGCGAGTTGTTTTCCTTTAACCAATCTGTGGAAATATACACAAAATTTATGCAGATACTGTAAATTAATGTAATATTTCAATAAAAATGTATATGTACAGTTGTTAGTAGTATAAAATAATGCTCATGCAAAACAATTCTCCTCTGCTGCGATCTCTGAAAATGTAATAAATTTCCTATTTTTATTCTATTATCTCTGAAAGAAAAACCCTGACTTCCTCAATAATTTATTTCTACGTTGTGTTTTTCGTTGTATAATCCTGATTCTATTTCAATCGTATCGTTATATCGATGCGTAGTTGAAAATTCTGGTCTCCGGCACCATCTGTGGTGGTACAGGCTAGTGTGATCGTCTAAGTTAAGAGTTATGATATATTGAGAAAGGATTACTTGATTCAGAGATATGAAATCATAGGAGAGCTTTACTTAATGTGATTGTAAATCATCACTCATGTCTTACACAAGTTTTATGTCAGTACATAGGCTGAATGTCCATAAAATAATCACTTTCATATTCCTCCTGGCTTGCTTTAAATAAGAGAGGTCAACAAGTAAATTAATTAAAATAGTTAATTAAATTAATTATATTAGTGTATGCGTTTGATTCATAAGGTATATGTGGAAGAGTTATTTCTAATTAGACCATCCTTAGCAAGTGGCAGGATTCAATACAAGAATGCCTTATTTTATGTGGAAGGAAAAATCATCTCCCCAATAGAAACCAGTCCAAGTAACGTCTAGGGAGACCTACAACGCGGCTCAGCGTACACCGAAGTGTTTTCAGGGCGGAACCAACCTTTTAACCTATCATGAGCTGAGGAGCTCTATTTATTCTTATAGCGAAATAAGCGCTATTTGTATATTTTATCAGCCCTTTTAAAACCATGGATTTATGTATATCTCAAATATCACGTGATTCAACACAAAATTTGTGTTTGCCTGGCCAGGCTTATAGAAATCTATAGGTCGGTTCAGATGAGAGGACGTGTATTGTGACGTATTGTACTGCCGCTTCTAGGCACAACCATGTAATGACTTGTGAAATCTAGGTCCCATATTCTTGTTACAGGCCTTAAAATATAAGACTGAAAAAAGCACGCTCTCCTAAGATATCATTTTGCAGTTATTCCCTATCATAGTCCAAAAGATATAATATAGATGTTTAGAGTTAATGGAATTGTATACTGTACTTATTTTAATATACTCCCTGTTGATCAGTAACTGGACTCGATCTCCCCTTGCTGTCTGCTCGCAGGACTTTGTGTTGGAGATTATATGACCTATCTATCTAGATTAGATGCTACGTTATAGCCCTAATGAAATAATTTATGTTATATTACTATCTTAAATTAGGTAAAGAATATACTCCAGCATATTCTGCTATACTAAATAATTAGACTCAAATATTATTTTACTATCCTAACTGTTATTAACTAAGTAAACTATCGTAAATTATTTATCAAAACAATTATAAATTTATCTCAAGATCTAATTAAGTGTGGATTACTATTTCAATAGCTAGAGTTCAAATATTCATTTAATTTACTTTAGATTCAATTATTCTTAATATATATTATATTCTATCTGATTGGAAAGGTTCTTAATCATAAAATAAAATAAGTTTAATATAGATCATATTAATTTTTATTATAATGATCTTAAAATTTGTTGTGGTATTTAAGCGACACTCTTTGATTATTTAAATCATGAAAGTTACATATATATGTATCTATAAAAATACACATATATATTAATCACATGATCCGCCATTCATTTCCTAGACTTTATTAAAGAGGAAAAAATGAATAGCGAAATGACAAAAAAACCTCTTTAGTCGTATTACACAGTACAGTAGAATCAACAAAACATATAATATAATATGTTAATATACACAATTATTTACAAAATAAAACCATACCCATATGTAATTTTCAACATAACAAGTGATATCTTTGACATGAATATACTAATTGTATGTAGCAAATAAGATATATGTATTCAATAAGGTAATACGATTTAATACTATCATTAATAAATTGACTATTCAATATAATTTAATTTTCCTTACAACAAATCCTCTGAAATTCCATAAAATATATATTGGGTGTAATTTTAAATTTATCGCTAGAATTAACTCTATAGTATGTTGAGAATAGGATTTATCAACTTTACCGAATTATTGTCTTCTAATATCACTGAATTTAAACTTAAGTTGTTAATTTATCAAATAATAATAAAACACTGAAGTTACTGCAGTTTTTAAACTGACTTCCGCGTTAAACCAGCGCTAATCTGTTAATGTCCTCCTGTCTCCTCTCTTCGTCTTTGCAAGGTCAGAATTCCATCCCCTCTCTGTATGTAAGGAAACACCCCCATCGTCATCGATTGGTTGATCTAAAATAAAATAAAACAGCCACACATAATTTGTTCTCTGATAGGTTAATTCCAGGATCGGTTAAGTAAACACCCTCGCAACAATATTTTTTATATTTCCCACGGTTTGCAGTTTTGCCAAGCTTCACAAAAAAACCCTCCAACCCAAATTTTTTGTGAGTCTCGTTTTCGAGTGGCCATAAAATCAAGAATAGATTTTGAATGCGTTTGTTTTTATCTTTTAATAGCTTCCCGGCGCCAGACTGTTAATTTTTTGTGTTTTTGTGTTATTTTTAAAAATTCACTTAGGCAGCTCTATTTATTCGTCAAATAAAAAAACTTCATTGTATGTGTCATATACGAGAATACACTATTACCTATACTATATATGTGAGATACCTCCACAATACCAAGCAGCATTCTGTATCAAACACACAGTTTCTGTTACAGAATACAACTGATACTTTTACAGGCGGTCCAGTAGAAATATCACCTATTTTCCATACAAAATTCTGTATTGAACTAGATCTTGTAAGCGATTTCCTTAAAAGCTAAAAGGTTGTATCTACATCGTAAATACATTCCTATATGAAAAGACCACAGTGTACAGAAAACTGCAGCAGTGACTCAACTATTTAATTCATAAATGTTCTACAAACGCTTAAATAATTTATATCAACTGTTAAAACGGGTCTTGTTTTATATTCTTACAGTTTTAATATCAGAAAATACGTACAGTATACGTACGTACTTGCAATATACAGGAAAGTTTGTGTGTGAATTTTTTGTATTAAATTTGATTTGCCTTATTTTTCTATTTTAACTTCATTCCTGGCCATTTATATATATATTCATTGTCAAAAAACGTGTAAAAAATATTCATCTCTACGTTGACATCATGATAAAACTTTGATTTTGTTATCGAATATTAAGATTATATTTTAAACTTATTATTGGTTTCCAAAATCATATAATGATTTAATGATTATCTTATTTTACCAATTTAGGTATTAAGCGGACACAAATATCACTCCACGTCTTTTAATACAACATAATGTACTAGCTTATGTTTAATTAATTTACTGCTGTCCAACTGGCCGCACTTCCATACCAATTGACGACCAACTACAGAGTTTGCAACTGTGATATATATTTTGTAATGTAGCACCAATGTATCCAGCATTGTTTTCTCGTTTTTTATATATCCGAATATAACATTCCATCTCTGTTATTAGTCAGCTCGGCTAGTCGAGATACAAAACGGAAAAAATAAACTAGATTAATCGAAATGACTAACTATGCCGTAGGACTGACACAGTTTATAAGAAACTTGGGAGACAAACAACTGTATATTTTCATACTGTGTCATAAATAGAAAGTCACCAACATTTCTCGTCGAGTATATACGACAGAGTTCCTGTGACTAGTGAGCCGTGCTTGCTGAGATGCGAAACGGAAACTTGCTAAATTTGATTTGCTGCGCAGTTTTCATGCATATTCAGAAATGTCTTTATTACTATGAATTACTATTGCGTATTGCGCTATCTTAACAAAAAAATCTACATGAACCCTAATATAATAAAGAGGAAAGATTTGTATTTTTGTATGTAACGAATTAACTTAAAAATTACCGGACCGAATGGAAAAGTTTCTAATTTTTATTTGATGGAGAAACGACGCGGCTTTATAATAATTTTGTTCTGCTAAAAAAGTTTCAATTAAAAATGCGCTTTCGTGAGTTGACACGTCCACGTTCAGTTTTTAACCGAGTCGTTTTCAATTTGACTATATGTATTTTTTTGTGTTTCTACCGCGATTATTCCGCCAATTATGAACTGATTTTGATGATTGTGTATTTTAGGCGAGTAAAAAAATATTAAAAATAATCGCAACTGACTTCTGAACGGGACCATGATAATGTGAGGTCAGAATTTTAAATCAACACAGACTTCAACAAGTTATTTCATACTTTTCGGTATGGAATATGGTGCCGTTTTTAAATAATATTTTCACGTGATGTACTTGCCTTTGTCATCCCGTGCGATGCTGTATTTTCCTTATAGCCAACTAGTAAAATTATTTACTCAAATCAGTTACATATTGTTAATTAATTTGAACGACCAAAAGTCAAGCTATTTTAGTCAATTCTAGGCTAAAATTAAGATACACTTTTCGTAAATTCGCTTCCCTGGTCAACGGATAACTATATTAATGGGGCTTTCTGATAAAATCTCAAAATCATTCCAAAACTTGCATCGCAGCAGGTGAGAGACGACAATAGGTTCCCAATTTGGATGTTTTTCTGCTCTTTGTGAATATTATACTTAAGTCATCTGCCTACCCTTATACTATTCATGTGGGGTCGGTGCAATATGCCTTCTCTAACAAGAGAACATAACACAAGAACATATCAAACAAGTGTTTCCGCCAATAACACACGGGAGGGTAACACAAGGATGTAATGCTTCTAACCATGGATGGTGTAAGGGCATTGTACGAATGCCTGCCTGGCTAGCGACCACCATCAAGTAGAAAACCTGTCGCGAAGCACCTAACGTTGTGATCCGGCGACGGGTTTTGCGAGCCAGTGAAATTAAAGGAACATGAGACTTAACAACTATGTCTCAAGGTGACGGGCGCAGTGCAATTCGTGACTTGTGACGAAATGTATCTGTTATAGGCAGAGGATAGTCCGCTTAACATCAGGTGGGACTCGAGCTTGTACCGTCACAAATGATAAAAAATTCACATGCCACATCCCATAGGAGAATATGTAACAGTCCTGATATTCTTAAACCGGGAACTATACGGCTACTGACGTGACGCCATTGTTGATTTATACACCTTTTTACCTTCCAAGTCAATCGAATGTCAGTTCAATTGGCCACCGATACAAATTGACTACCAACTACATTAAGGCTGACTGTGTATGTACTGGCAAACCATATTTCCTGCATACCGAAAAATACCGGTACATTCAAATTTTCGACCCTTCTGCCCGCAAGCCCATTTATTCTGATTAGTTAATTTCTAAGCGTGTACACTGCGATCCCGCAACACAGTTGGAATACCCCGATCGTAAAATTAGGCTATTGTCGGGGCTGATTCAATTCGGTATAACCCTAAATTGATACGGTATTGCTTGATTGGAACGTTTGGGTATAGGGTTGTCGTTTGGCACACATGCGTCGCTTTTCTTGAATAGTTACCATTTTTGTATTTGGAACCTCGTGCGTTGTTAATGGTTCCTGGGAATTGCATAACCGAAGTCTTGGGTTATCCGAATTTTGTACCGAATCTTTCTGATTCTCAGCCATCCTTCCCTAGCTAGGGATGGAGAGCAATGGCAAGAAGCTAAATAAATATATGGACTCCAAGATGTTTAAATGTCCCTGGCACCTATACAAACAAGCTGACGTTAGTTTTATAACTAAAGCTAGATATTTTATCTGAAACTGTACTCGATAGATGGCAATATTCTCGCCCCTTTTACCATAAATTATTTCGTACTAAAAAGTAATATAGTGGTCAAAAGCTCGCCTTTCCGTTAAAAATATACTACAATAACAAAAGCAGATATGTACCAGGATATCAGGATCAGTAGGAGGCAATAATTGAAAAACACCTCAATCAATCTCTCACAGTACTCCTACTATTCAATATAACTAAGACTGGCTACAGGCAAAGCCAATACAAACAACAAACACAGTAGGGGCCGACCGATTAATTGCAGAAAATAGATTAAACCTTTTGAGGTTAACCATTAATCGTTGAAATTGGAGATGAAACAGGTCATCTGTATTGAGCGGGAAAGATTAAATTATACCCAAATATAACCATACGGATTGGAATTGATTACGGAAATTTAAACGGTTTTAAAAATGGTTTTTGACTTAATTGAACCAAATTGCTTAGACCAAGAGGAATTACATTTAATATTATCAAGGCTAAACTATTCGACAAATATATATACATAATGAATAGATTCAGGTATTATCAGTACTAATATTATAAATGCGAAAGTAATTCTATCTGTCTGTCTGTTACGCTTTCACGCCAAAACTTCTGGACCGATTTGAATTAAATTTCGTATGAAAATAGTTTGAGACCCGGGAAAAAACATAGGATAGTTTTTATCCAACTGCGCAAAAAGAGGTTAATGTTTTTGCGCGATAACCGACATACGCGCGGGCGGAGCCGCGTCCGGAAAGCTAGTTTGTAATATTTCGTGAAAATCTTTATCACGCACGATCGAGAAAAAATAAGATTTCTCGATCGTGCGCTCGTAGAGGTAAGACCTTCTGAGGATGCTAAGTGTAAAAGTGAGACGCGTCGAAAATTAGGCGGATTTGTCACTAGATAATATTTTTTAAGTGTTTTATTGAAATTTTTATTTTGATGTTTACCGGATAACGTTAAACATGCAGCTTCCATTATTATTTTTAGACGAAGTTGAAGTTACTCCTTCTGAGTAAAGCTTATTACACGGTAGAAGAATACCTTACGGACAAAATGAACGTACCTAGTACATAATAGTATTACTTAATAAATTTTTATATAATATTTGTGATGTTAGTATTGTACTTGACTTGTAAATGACATTTTACCAATAAATGATCTGTATCTGTAACGCCTGAATCTGTTCATTAGCTAGAAACATTTCATTTCATTAAGGCTAAACTATTAGACAAATATTTACATACTTCATAATGATGTCTTATCACATCATCGTTTAGAACAGTATCGGTACGGTATAGTTCTTAGAGCACTGGCAGCATTACCATTAATATTTGGATTACAAGACTCAAATAATTAGAAAAGAAGGTATGCATTCGCTCTAAGATCCTCCAACCAGCTCAAGATGGCTTTACATTTATATTTGTGCCAGACGACCATGGACCTCTTTTTCTACATTGCAACAAACTCGTAGTGTGCACTGAACTATGAACACTTGCAACGTTTTAAATTTGTACCTGTTTGACCACAGCCCCAACAATGAAAGCGGAATTGTAAACACGCGTGTTAAGCATAAATATGTAAATATGTAGAAGTTTGGTGAAAGAAAGTATAGATTACAAAATTTTGTTTAAAATACATGTGCATTATAAAATACCCCCTTGAAAACTTTATCATAATATAACTATTAATTATAGTATAATTTATACCTCGCATATCTAAGAGCTCTTTGAGGATCGCTATCAGTAGTAATAAGATCACAGGGGTATAGGGTAGAATGTTTTAATATAAGATAGTTAAATTGGCACCAAATCCATGTATAAAGCATTACAATAATTGTTAATACTGCTAGTTGTATTTTCAGCTTGATTAGAGTAAGAATAACAATTTAGAGAGACGAGAAACATCCAGAGACATTAACTACACAGCAGTGTGATTTGGTACTACAGTAATGAATCTCGCCACAATGAACCAATATTCTTAACTAACGAACCATGAACATACAATTTCTGAACGTTCCCCACCGTTCCAGATGGTGACGATTTCACGCCAATTTCACCCTTATTCCTTGCGTGGAAGCGTTAATTTAGCGAAGGTTGAAATTACGATTTTTTTCGGCAACAAATTATTTTGGGTAATGGATCGGATATTTTTAGTCAAAATTGTGTTGGAGAGATTTGCGAACTTATTCTTTAAATACCAAAGTAATTACTGAAACCACTTACTTACTTATTGTGGCTTTTAAGCTAGACGCTTGCTACAAAAAATAGGTTTGATTTTATGTATACTATGTGAGAACTTCTACGATGGCAACATCTGTGATAAATTAGTATATACCAAACAATTTATAAGGTTTGTAACCATCAAGTATATTTAAACAATTTTTAACCGGTTAAATCGCGTATATTTGTCATTATTTTGTCCGTCAATCACCCCGTGACCACGATCACTGCAAAGTGTTTGAAAAGTCGGGACAAAATAATGACAAACATACGCGATTTAAACCGTTTAAAAGTTGTTTAATTACTATGTGTAACAATCGCGACAACCTAAGACAACATTTTATAAACATAATTTATAAAATTTAGGAACTTTTCTTTTTTGAAACTGATAATCTTTATAAATAGTATTTGATAGGTACTATTTGTTTTGATATATTTAATTGAAAATATAGATTTTAATACTAATTATTAAAGAAATCCAGAACTTATTCTCTAATATTTGCTATTTATTGTTGATTATGAAGTTATTAATATCAAAAATCTAAATGAAAAAACTAATTCCTTTCAAAAGTAAAGACGTGTATATAAAAACACAGCCATAAATTGAAACAAGCAAATACCAATCAACAAAGCACTATCTTGTATAGTTGAAAACGATCAGACCTAAAATAACATCAGTAAAAACATTTCACCTCGCATATATACCAAAACGTAAAAATCCAGTAATTAAAACACTTAAAAACTGACCACTGAACTAGCTAGTATATTTTATTTAACATTCTCCACTCCCATAAAGACCTAATGGTCCGTCATAACTACACAGCAGTGTTAATGAATCGCTAAGGTCGGCAGTTATGGCCCTGTGAGTTATGGCCGGTTAAAGCATAACTCGGCTGGCCAGCGATAGGGGCTTACTTACGGTTAATTGGCTATCGGGGAAAACTTGCTTTTAACTAACACGGGCAACTTTTTAACTTTCTAATATTCTTTTGTTTTCGACATTACTTCATTTGTTTTTAGCATTTTGGTGGACTTTCTTGCTGTGTAAACAAATACAAATATAAATACATTATTGCACAATATGTTAATTGGTGAAGCACTGCCTTTTGCTTTAGTTTTAAGGTAGGTTGTAAAAATCAGTGACCTCTCTAGAAGAGGATATTTTTTAAGAAATAGAATAAACAAATAAGTTTTACAATAATAAATATGTGTGCAACTAGGTATAGTAGTAGGCATATATGTACGGATATAAATAGTAGGAGGTATAAATAGTCATCAACAACCACAACGTCCACCATTGAACGGTGGCTTCCCCCAGTTCGCCATAAACCCCACGCTGTGCAGGCATCTTGGAGATTGCAGAGACTCAGTGAGAGGACAGTTCTTCAGAAGTCGCTGCGGTCCACCTTCTGGTAATGTCCCTTCGTCACCTCTTACGACTTCCACATGAAGATCTGAAGGATGCCATTCTAGCCCGATACCACACCGGTATGAACTTGTTGTATGTACGTAACAGGAACGTGTTGATTAATTGTTAAGGTCAACATTCTCAGCCACGTGAAGTTTACGCCGGTAAAGCGTTATTCGTTATACAAACAACAGATGCTAACGGCTAGTTGGCAATGGTGAATTAAGCTGGTGACTTTACTGTCCTGATCAGCTTATCTTTCTTAGGTACTTAGGCCCAATTTTACCAACCTTGTGTTTAATTTGTATTTTTTTAAGGCTAGTGTTCTATTTGGCTCTTTTAAGGTAGCTATCTGGTTGAGCTAGAAAGTAACAACTTTTAAATACGTGTCCTAGCATCGCAGACCGTACTCGTTTTCGCCGTTTTTGTGTGGGAATCTGGTCATTGGTTACAGGCATTCCTTCTTACAATACTGGTAGCCCCATGCGCTTTTCTTCTCGCTAATCGCTTACGCTTGGGTGCAAGGTGTTGTGTTGTACATCACTGCCAGTGTGCTGCAGTTGATCAACTCGGTCACAATGGCCTCCCCAGCTTTTGCAGTGGGGGTCAAATTTCCCGTTGCATTAACGATTTCATTCGCCGGGTTTTTACCAGCGCCAATGTTGCAGCTATTTTGTTAATAAAGGCATACCTACTGCCAGCTTAAAATATTTTATAATATATATTCAATGTTTCGGTACTTTTTATACGCCATATAACTTTGCAATAATGTATATGCAAAATAAAATTCAATTTTTATGTGAAAATAATTGACATTGAAGTCTTTCAGTTTTTTATATAGGAGCATTTAGACTGCCTATGAGTCTGCTATGACTTATAGGTTGTCTAAATGCTTTTATTGTAGTAGCTGTAGTGTTGTATTGTGTAAATCTCGGCAAATATCATTTAATCTTGCATTTTGGTTCAAATTTAGAATAATTCTTAGTTCATCCGTAATATTCGATGTTGCAACGCATGACTGACCATTCACAAAACAAATTAACACGTCAACGTCCAGATATCGTTTCTACCGAATTCAGTGCAGCCAATAACAGAATCTCTACGATTCGAAGTTTAAATTTTGAAATTGAAATTCTGCCTTCGACCGCATTTCATTTGACGTGGGAACATTGCACTACACGCGTCCTTCTAAAATTGAAATTCGAATTCGGCGTCTGATTTTGACGTCGACAAGTTTCGTTGTACGGCTTTTGCCGCAATAAATTAGTTTAATTTCAATTATATTAAATTTTTTTGTTTTTATTTGTTCCTTTTATAAGTAAACTAGCGGCCCGCCACGGCTTCGCATGGATAATTACGATTATAAATTGAGATGTAAGCAACAACGTCCTATCTCTCAATTTAGATCATATTCCACACGGTGTGCAAATCAAATGTAATATTGTTTCAGTAGTTTAGGAGTTCATCGTGATTACAAACAACGTGACACCTAAATTTTATACATAAAGATAAATAAATCTTAAGGTTGACCTGGCCGGTCACTTCTCCATACAAACGTCAAAGGGTGAGCACTTCCTTATTTTAGCTTTTGGAACCAGAATTACTGAGCTTTATATCGATTGTGTTGTGTTGTGTTGTGTTCTCTACTTTATCTAACCTATAATGACACCAATATGTAAACAAAAAAAAGACGTGTGGCACTCGGAGACTGCCGCGGTAAAGCTATTACATAGCATTTTATATCAACTTATGCAATTATAAATCTCGACACGTTAGTTGTCAAAATCTTTATTCTGCCAATATTAAGTTCCTTTTACGCACTGTAGAGGCGCTGATCAAATATAGTATCACCGCTGTGCCGGTCGGAGTGGGGGTGTTAGGTTATTTTCGTTACGGATTTCTGGATTCGGTCTCCACGCTCAAGGCCCGCGATAGAAGCTATGAAATAGCTTAAAAATGCAGGCGAATTGAGAACCTCCTCCTTTTTTGGAAGTCGTTTAATAGACTGTTTTTTTTTTTTTTTTTTTTTTTTTTTTTAGGGAGGACATAGATGCTGGCTACCGCCTGTGCGGTCGTCCAGCTCCACCGGGTTTTGGGCGAGGGCCTGGCCCTACAATAGCCCGGGAGGGAGAAGTTCCGAAGGCACTTCTCCCGAGACGGGCGTAGAAGGCGAAAAGCGCTTTCTACCTCCGTCTCCTGCGGACGCCGAAAACGTACCGCTACTATAGGAGGGGTTGACAGCGAGCTCAAGGGCACCACTGTGGTTCGGACCTCGGCTTGTCTCGCTGTCGAGAGACATGGGGGGGATCGGAGCAAAATGCCTCTGTGCAACTGCAGTGTTGCACAATTGGGCCCTACTGAATAATACTCTTTGACTATTTGGAGAGCAATTTATCGTGACCTTGTTTTTGCCTCGAGCTCGCCGGCGAGCTCGGTGTTTGATTGTGTGACCTCTGATTACCTCACACCTGGGGATTTTACCTCGACGACTTGCGGATAACGCTAAAGCTGCCAACGTAATGGCTGCGATGGGGTCATCCGGGTCGTCTAATACCTGCCGTGGTCGGCGACGGGGGGGTTTGAAAAATGGGATAGAAGAGGCAGTCGAGTAGTTCGATGCCTGGACAACCAATGGGTTCGGGTGGTGGGGCGCTCGATCAAAGTATCGGCGGGCGCAGTCCTTATTGAACTGCGCTAGAGAGGGAAGGTTTAAGTCGCAATGCAACTCGGTGTTCCGGATATACCACGGGGCGCCGGTTGCATTACGAAGAAAACGGTTTTGGATGACTTGAAGTTTATGAAGGTGGGCCTCACTAGCATGACTAAACACTACTGATGCGTAAGTCATGATGGGGCGGATGCAGGCAGTGTAAAGTGTCTTCTTATTACTAAGAGACATTTTACTCTCTTTGCGAAGTAGGGGACCAAGGCGACCCATTATGAAGGCCGCTCTGTTACGGACGGTTGTTATGTGATCGTTAAAGGTGAGATGACGATCAAGGGTGACTCCGAGGTATTTTGTTCTAGGAACCCAGGGAATGGGTTCGTCGAACAAAATAAGCGGTTTCGGGTAAGGGGAGCGTGTCTTCTCAGTAAAGCACATAGCTGTGCTTTTAGCTGGGTTGACCGCGATGCGCCATTTTCGGAACCAGTCACCGATCTCGGTGATGGCCCGTTGCATGACGAAATAGGACTGTCTGTTGATATGCCACCCAGTGGTGTAAATGGCGGTATCATCCGCATATTGGGCTAGGAATACTTTGGGCTGAGAGCGTGGGATGTCACTGGTATACAGTGCAAAGAGAATAGGTGATAGCACGGAGCCCTGAGGGACTCCGGCTCTGACTGGGTGGGGGGAGGAGAGGGTGCCTTCCACGCGATAGCGAAAGCTTCTGGCTTTAAGGAAGTCTTGTAGGATGAGCACAAGACGTTCTGGCACGCCAAATTGGTATAGCTTGTAGATCAAGCCGTTGTGCCAGACTTTGTCAAAAGCTTTCGCTACGTCGAGGAAGACTGCTAGCGTAGTCTGGGGTTTGGGGTACTTATTGAAGCCCTCAATGATGTGCTCCGTGAGGCGGTGCACCTGTTGGACGCATGAGTGTCTGGGTCTGAAGCCAAACTGCTCATCTGGGATAAGGTGGTGTTCCTTAGCATGGGACTGGAGACGGTTTGCAAGTAACCGCTCGTAAAGTTTGCCTAAGGCACTGAGGAGGCTGATGGGGCGGTAACTGGTGGGGTCAGATGAGCTTTTGCCTGGTTTGTGAATGCCAATGACATTTGCACATTTCCAGGTGTCTGGGAATAAGCAGTGGCTCATAGCAGCATTGAAGATGCTGACTAAGAGATGGATGAGAGGAGGAGAGAGGGTTTTAAGAACCCTGTTGGAGATGCCATCGGCACCGGGGGATTTGCGCGGTCGGAGGGCCTTGATCAGTCTCTCCACCTCAGCGTAAGTCGCTAAGGTGATTGGTGGGAGTTCAGAGGTGACCACAGAGCTTTTACGTTCGACTTCAGCATCCACCGAATCGAGGTGAGCTTGGTCAACGTGATCTACGTTAGGGGAACACTGAGCCTCTAGGCTATCAGCTAGGCACTCAGCTTTGTCTTCGTCAAAGAACGCTGGGACTAGTGGGACTGGTCTGTATAAGGGAGGCATGTCGTTATGGTTACTTCCTTTCAAGCCTCGCGCCAAGTCCCAGTAAGCATGGTGGCTTGGCACGAGGTTTGAAAGTTTATCGCCCCATTGTTGATCACGCAACTCAGACATGCGACTTTGAACCATGCGTTCAAAGTGGCGTTTCTTAGTTTTGTTCTCTTTACTGGGGTAAGAGTCGTAATGTCGGGTCACTGCTTTACTCTCCGTCACCAATCGCCTCACATCCGCTGGAATGACAAGGCGCCGGTCGTCCGGCACTATGACCTCCTTTGCGGATGCACCTACTACGGTGGAGAGGTGATTGGTGAACGAATCGATCGCAAGGGTTATGTCATCTTTTGTCAGGATGTCGTCAGGGATCTTGTCTAGGTCCGGTGAACTGATAGCCTTTAGGGCATCGCCTACTTGCTTCCAGTTCACTATCGTCTTAGTGGGGCGGGGGAGGTCAGTCGTTGGGTCGGGACCTAGTCGCAGTATAATGGGTCGGTGGTCAGAGTGAAGCTCGTGAACCACTTCTATGGAGCGTACCCGGAGTGTTACGCCTCTGAATAGTGCCATGTCAAGCAAGTCAGATCGGTGGTCTTCCATATAAGGGTAGTGAGTGGGCTCAGTGGGCGCAATTATGTCAAAGTTAAGTTCTGCGATTAGGTTTTCAAGTGCAATACCTCTGGGATTGTTGACGTTACAATTCCATAGGATGTGCTTACTGTTGAAGTCGCCAATCAGAATGACGGCGCTTCCTAATGAGAATAGGGCTTCTAAGTCAGCTCGGACGATCGGCTTTTTGCAAGCTTGGTAACAGGATGCTATGACTATAGGTTGATGACCAGTCATAGCTAGGAGGCAACAAGATGCTTCCATATTAACAAGAGTCGGGGTAGGTAGGGGAATGCAGTGCAGGGACCTTTTGTAATAGATAAGAGTGCCTCCCCCACGGGAGTTCACTCTATCATCACGTACCGTTCTGTAATTGGCAAACCTAGGGTTCGCCTTCCCCGGTTTTAGAAAGGTTTCCTGCACGCATATGATATCGATAAGGTGGGTACAACAAAAGTCGTGGACGAGGTCACGTTGTCTGAAGAGGCCGTCAGCGTTAAATGACGCTAACGAAACTGAGTACGGTTTCGTGCGTTCGGTTGTACTACCCATAGTGGTTGTACTGGGGAGGGGCCTGGGGAACGAAGCGCTTAAGGGCGCTAAGTAAATTCGCGTGTTCCAATGTGTATTGGATCACGTCCGCTGGGGATTGAGCGTATTGCATCTTGTGGAATAGCTCTTGTACCTCATTGATGTCAACCGACATAGCCAGATCGCTGACTAGGTTGATTGCCTCTTGAAGAGGGGCAGCCATCAATGGCATAGGTGGAGCTTGTGGCCGGGAAGCGGCGCGGGGAGGCGCGCGAATGGTGTTGGCGACGGGTGCCGGGAGCGCGGGGCGAGCCGGGGCCGGTGCGCGGGCAGGGGCCGCGGCGCGGGCGGGTGCGGGCGCGGGTGCGGGCGCGCGGGCCGGGGCGCGGGCGGTAGCGACGGTCTTAACCATACTGGGTGGTTTAGACCATGCGTTACGGGCTGGGAGCGGCGCGGGTATTACCTGTGAGGCAGGTACTACCGTTAGTTTAGGGCTTACCCGTTGGTAACGGTCGTAAGAGGGACGGGTCGGCCTATGCCTTGCCACCCTGTGGTTCACTCGTGGTGCTTTAGGGCAACCACGGTAATTCGCGGTATGCCCTTGAGCACCGCATAGAACACAAATGGGTGGGTCCGGCGAATCCCGGGTGCGAGTGCACGCTGCTGTCGCGTGATCGCCTAGGCACTTAACGCACCTAGCGCGAGCGAAGCAGAAACGGGAGGCGTGCCCGTATAGTTGGCAGTTATGGCACTGCGAGGGACTTCCATTTTTGTATGGGGCTTGGACATCGAGTCCTGAGAGGCCACAGACCTTTTTTAAATTAAAAATGGCCTTGCCCTCTGGTGTACGGTCTAGTACTACGAGTACTAGGTCATATGGACTGCGGTCCTTCCCGCTGTACATGCGGTGAACCGCATGCACAGGGAAGTCTTGTGCTTTAAGGTCGTCACATACCGCATCGGTATGTATCTCCTTAGGCACACCGCGAATCACAACGCGAAGGACTTTCTCCTCTTCGAGCGCATAAGTATGAAAACTTATGCTCTCTTTACGGAGGAGCTTTGTTAGCGCTCTGTGGTCGCTACTGGTGGGCACTTGGACTTTAATGCCCTGCTGCGTGGAGCGGGCATTAGTGTAATGGATCCCACGATCCGAAACTAAACGGGACAGCATGTCCCATTTGGTTTTGTCCTGAATGAACAGGGGTGGA
Organism: Plagodis dolabraria; assembly: GCA_963854805.1. Classification (NCBI taxonomy): domain Eukaryota; kingdom Metazoa; phylum Arthropoda; class Insecta; order Lepidoptera; family Geometridae; genus Plagodis; species Plagodis dolabraria. Next base: position 5,074,510 of record OY978459.1, on the reverse strand, counting down.
GGCGGTTTTTCGCGGCGCGCGCTCGCGTCCTGAGGGGACGCGGCAGTAGTGGCCGGAGCGGAGGGAGGAGACGCGGGGCGCGGGGCGGGGGTCGGCTTCTTGCCGGAGGCGGGGGCCTTAGCGGGTGCCTTGGCGGGAGGGGCGGAAGTTGCGCAACTAGCGGCTTTAGGAGCACGCTTGCGTTTGCGGTCAACGACGGTATAGCCGTCGTTATCGGAGTCCGAGTCAGTGCGTAAGGCGCGACTCGGATCTACTTCCATCTCCGTTTCGGAGTCCGAAGTGGGCTCGACAACGGCGATGGAGGGACGGGTGCTCGCTGGCCTCCCGATCGGTGAGCGCGAGCGAGACCTCTCACGGGGAGGGGCTGCCACCGTGCGTCTATTGTCCGGGCCCGGGGCGGGCGAAAGCGGGCTGTCCTCTGAGAAGGACCGGGTCAGAGGAGGGACGTTGGCCTCCGGGATTGAAGTCCCGGAGGGAGCAATAAGAGTGTCCGTGAGGCGGGCACTCGCTTCCTCTTCTAGGAGTTGCATATGAGCAACATACAGATCGGGGTGGCGGAGGGCGAAGGTCTGAAGGACCTGCACCTCACCGTTAGAGGGACGGGACTGCATCCTGAGGGGAATACTCAGGACGCCCTATCAAGGGTTTGAATTCCCTCACACACCTTGTGAGCTCACTGTGTGAGAGGGAGTGTGTACCTAGGGTGTGCCCTAGTTGTGTACCCTCTCCGAGCTTTTTTCTCGGCGGAGAGGGGTGCTCCTAAGCGCTACTCCGGGGTTGACTAGGGGCGACCCCAAGGCCAGTAATCCCGGAGCCCAGCTTGCTTCGGCTGACCCGTGAAGCGGGAAAGGCCACGGTGCAAGGTTAAACCAAAACAACAACAGTGGCCGTTGTCACCGTAGGGTGTCACACTGCGACCGCAGCAAATGGCGGATTTGATCGTTCAGACGGGTTTGGCTGACGCTACCCCACGCCTGAACGACGTCGCTTAACAGCACAAAGTGTGTTGTTACGCGACTGTTACTATGTTGTGTCGGGTAGTAAAGTGGTGAAATGCGCACCGAAAAGTGCGGTCAAAACAAGACCACCAGCCCGATATGATGTTGTTCGTCCGAAACAAGGGACTTGGGTAGGTGGTAATGCCTGACGTCTTAGAGCGCCTCTGCGCGCCGGCACGGCGAGCTCGTAGCTCACGTTGCACGGCGGTCGGTGGCTGCTCAGCTTCTGCACAGAAAACAAAACTTCGTCAGGACTGCGTATTCCAAGGCACTGGTCTGCAACTAGCGTCGGAACGATGACCCGAGTGAGACGGCAATAGTGCGGGGACTATTGCGGTCTCACTGGGAGATACTGGCGGAGCTGTAGACAGGTGTGCACGGCGTGGCGACTAACTGTTAATAGACTGCCTGAAGGATGTAAGTATTATGATGAGAGGTACAAATATTCTACATATATCACCACGCAGGTGGGCACAAAGTAACAGCTAATAACAACCAAGATCAAACTTTCATCATTCAACAGAGTGAAAAAAGATATTAGTAGGGTATAGATAATGAAAATATATTCGCGATTACGATCACTTTCGTGTTTTGACAAAAATTCAAACATAAATTAACCAAGGATGAAACAAATCAACCTAATAAGAATTCTTCATCAAAAAAGAATAACTCAACACAATTATGCACAAAACAACACAAGAAAAATGGCTCTGGTAGCCTACAGCAAAAATACATTCTGTACAGACACTGTTTCGAGATATTATCGCTTCGAACGCAAACGGGCAAAATAGGCGCGCCTCCGTTCGCGGAGATTCGTCGAGGTTAGTTCGTAACCCAATGAGGTTCTGCTAAAAATACATATTTCCCCGACCTCCCATAACATGGTAAAAATAAAGGAAAGAGGGAAGATTATGTATCAGTCCAATCTTAACTATAAATGAAACGATGTCTCTACGCATCTAACTTATATAAGATACTAGCTTTCCGGGCGCGGCTCCGCCCGCGCGTATGTCGGTTATCGCGCGAAAACATTAACCTCTTTTTGCGCAGTCGGATAAAAACTATCCTATGTTTTTTCCCGGGTCTCAAACTATCTCCATACCAAATTTCATTCAAATCGGTCCAGTAGTTTTGGCGTGAAAGCGTAACAGACAGACAGACAGACAGTTACTTTCGCATTTATAATATTAGTACTGAGTACTGATAAGTAAATGTATTTTTTTTGTATGCTTAACCTTTGACCACTATCTCACCTGATGGTTGATGGTAAGTGATGACGAGCTCGAATATGTTATTCGGGCTAACCTAGAATTACTGGCTCTCAAAGACAGCTGCCGGAACACACCTTTAGGTGCTTGGCGACAGATTTTCTACTTGGGGGTGGTAGCTAGCCAGGCGGGCATTCGCAAAATGCCCGCCTGGTACCACCATGCTATAACGACTGCCATCCTAAGACAACAACCGGGACTGACGGCTTAACGTGCCCTCCGGAGCACGGAAGCGCTCAGTACGTTGAGGCGGACGTTGTTTAACTTTGCTGATCGGTTCAGAACGGCTAAGCAAACTTCGCTACGAGCGCAAAACAATTTTTTATATGAAGCTGAATACTCTCCTGGTATATGTACCAAGAAAGGTACTTATAGGGGTTGTATATTTGTTACTGATTCAAACTCCCGCACCCTTGTAATGGCCAATTTCGGCAAATAAAAAAACACCGAATTACTTTGCATTTTTTATTCAACAAAATTCTTGTCAATTTTCATTTTGATTGGCCTTTTTATTAGGACCCCATTTCCTTATTTTTTAGATGGATTTCTAAATATCCTTTGTATTGCCCTATATCCAGTGAGATGTTAATTTTATCAAAGAAATAATAATCACTTTCAGCTTACAGTTTGCTATGATAATTATATGGAAACATAAAATGCGTATCAGATTAACGACACTTCCTGTTTGAAAGCCGTTATGAATAAGTTTCACATTTAGCGTTTAAGACACAAATATATAACTATTATAATACTTGTTCATTGTTACCGATGCGGTTACAGTTTTTTCAACACACTTGCTCGTAACGGGCCTTTAAATGCTCCAACTTTAGTTTTATATCGTAGTCTATTACGCACGTGTGCTTTTTCTACTTTACCGCGCTTGTGATTTATGTAGGAAAAAAAACTCTTTTCCACGCTAGTCACCAAGGAGCTTGTTGTTTGTTTCTTACTTTTTTCTTAAAAAAAAAACAGACCAAAGAGTTTTTTACCTACTGAGTTAAAAGTTAAGATGAATTAAATATTATCAAATAAATCAGATTACTTTTGCTATCAATAAGATAAAGTATTTTGCATTCTTTTGTGTTCTATGTAGTACATCAGATCAACAAATTGTATATGATAAATAATGGGTGTAATGGCCATTTGTAATATTGAAGTCACTGCGCTATTTTTAAATATATTAGTTTTATTTTTGATGGTAAGCGATGATGTGGTCGTATGTTGTTCAGGCTAACCTAGAATTACTGGCTCTCAAGGACACCTCTTGGAACACACCGTTAGTTGCTTGGCGACAGATTTTCTACTTGAGGGTGGTAGCTAGCCAGGCGGGCATTTGCAAAATGCCCTACCACCATGCTATAACGATTGCCATCCTAAGACAACAACCGGGACTGACGGCTTAACGTGCCCTCCGAAGCACGGAAGCGCTCAGTAGTAATGTCACCAGCGATCACCCATCCAACTCATAACCGCGGCGGACGTTGCTTAACTTTTCTGATCGTTTCAGGATGGTTAAGCAAACTTCGCTACGAGCGCTTCGCAAATATTTTCTTATCGAAACGTTCGTACTTGTTTCTTGCAAGCGTGTGTTAAAAAAAGTCTTATGACACGCGTGTGATCATTACACACGACGCGATAAAGCGCGCGAGCCATAGCTGAGTGCGATAAAGGAGCCGAGTTGTATCATTATTGACTATCCTATAATCGTAGATGTTGATGTATTGATAACATTTTATTGATACATTTCAAATGTTGAATCTAAATATAAAACATACGAATCAAAAACTTAGGTATGATCTTTATACATCTAGCGCGCTATCTCTTAGAGATTTTTATAGAATTTCTTTACATATCTTTAACTATGAACTTATCTATGCGTTCAATATGCCTTTTGCTAATGTTTAAGTACTGTTAAGAAGATTTAAAATATCTGAATATCAGAGACAATATTAAGCCAACACATTTTTTTTCTACAGGGATAGAAATAGCGTGCCCTTGTTAAATGAAAGTATTGCTAATAATACGAAAACCATAAAATGTTGTTTAAAACTTTATAAATGATGATTATCTGATATGTATACTAAAAAATATTCTCTTCATGTATAAACTTTTAATATTATTATTGACTAGCAAAACATACTTATTTGGGATCGAATATGTCGACCTCGGCTTTGAGCATGTCAGATGCACGTAATCGCAGGGCGAGTGTGCAGCGACGTCTGCGAGCTCACGGCGTGGCGCGCAACTAATAACGCTGTTGCTTATTTCATTGTGTTTTCCTTATAATAATCTGTTATTTAGGACTCAAAAATGTATATTGCAATAGTTAGTCCCTAGCCCACGTTATCTTATGAGGTACATCCAATAGAAAAAAAACATTTTGTTTTTAAATCAGCCTCTTCAGATTGAAAATTATTGAAAAATATATTAACCTTAGCAGTCCACTTCTAAGTCTCTTACTAAACTGGGAAGATTATAAAGGGATAACTACTAGATATCTGCAACTCTCAAAGTTAAGTCTATTGTGATACCGCTAAGTCAAAGATGCAGCGAGTAGAAAAGTGTAATTGCTACTTGTCTTAGAAAATAAATAAGTCAATAGAAAGGTTATATCAAGACTCCTGCGATAATTGTGATTTATTATGAATTTGACGTAAAACCTAATAATAGTAACAGTTATTTTCAAACAATTTTCGGTAGTGAAAACTTCACTACTCGGCTTTCTCATTTTACCTGACAGCTTTAATAAAATTCATTAATTTCTTTGTTGCAGATACAGTAACACCACCGTTGAAAAACAAATTGAACTGCAGAGTCATTTAAATTAAAAATCATGAAATAAACGTCAGGAAAACGAATTCAAATTACCAGGAGAGCATGAAATTGAACGACATGCATCGGTTGGTGCGATGACGCGGACGACTGTGCGCGAGTGATTGATAGTGGTAGTGATCATAGTGATGGTGATGTGATAGTGATGGTGGAGTGATTGTTGTCATCATGGTGCCGGCGTTCTGTCGGCTGGTCGTCACGGCTGCTGTGCTCAGCGCTACGCTCATGGCTAAGGCTGCTAAAAATGGTGAGTTTTAGAGTATAATATGATGTAAAGTTTTATTTGTAAAATTATGAAGGACGTCATTTGATTGATGCGATATAACCTTACCACATACTTTATTCCGATTTATACGAGCTTTCTTGTAAGGAGACGCATGGACGCGTAACGCGCGTACATAATCGTTACTTCAGTAACTGATGGTAGTCACCGCAACGTCAGGCCGGGGTGGGTATCAAGATATTTACTTTAATTTTTTTTCAAACTCTCTATCTTACTTACTAATCATACTTGATAACTGCGTGACTTCAGCCTTTTATATTTTTGATTGGATTGAATACAACAATATCATAATATACAAGCTTTAAAATATTGTGTTCTTTTTATTCCTCACATTTAAGTTACTCAACGTAAAGCTTCTTTTTGAAATCTCGAGGCACTGAGTCAATCTCTGGTTTGGAAAATCTGCTTGCTACTTCATAGATCCCTAAAACACCTACTCTAACTTATATATCTGCCAACGACTTCAATGATTTATAGAAAGCCTTGGTAATATATTTGTGTTTTTCGTTTTATGTTATAAAAAACTATCCACAATTAGCAATCGTATCGAGTCTATTCGTAACTTCAATATTTTTCGTAACACAACTAAAAACCATACATTCACTAATAGCCCCAGAAACATAGTCATAGATAGTAGAGTGTTCCAGTATGGTTAACTGCTTCTACAAAACAATTTTTCGCTCAAACTTCAGCTCCGTAAAGGTAATTTAAAACCTGTTCCAATACAAAATGTGCTGAAAAATCTTTCGATTCTAATAGTTATCGACACGTTGGAAACTGTTACTAGCTTTTGTGCATTGTTAGTTGAAATTTCGAGGCTTTTATGCCCCGTAGTTAAATTAAAATTTCTATGTTTTTGTATGTTAACTTGCAAACTGGATCAATAAAAAAATTATCTAGTTTGAGAGAAGAACGCCGGTCGCGCATTATACATTGTTTACTTGGTCTACTCGAGTCATTTCCAACCCTCTTTATCTCCAAGGCTATTTGCGTTTGGAAATACTAGATGGGGTTATATCAAGCGCTATTGCAAAGATTCAGGTTAAGCCCTTTCACAGATACATGCCTATAAAGTTACAAACCTGAAATTTTCATATTCTGTGTAGAACGTTGCCGAAAACGACTATTCGACTAGAAACTCATTTGAATGATTTAAATGACAAAGTGAAAACCTTTTGCACCTTAGCATTTCATCATCTAGAACTATATAGTGACAGCAGTCTCTGGAGCATCGGACCTAGTAGACGACATACGTGATACTTTATGGCAGACTCGCCACAGTCCTGAAGAGTTAAGACCAGTAATGAACAGTTGCGAAGATTGGAATGGCTATAAGGGGAGGACGGGTCGTCTCCTAAATCGTGGATTTAGAATTAACCAAGAGTATATGCTAGTGATATGCGTCTTTTTAACAGACTTCTAAAAAGGAGGAGGTTCTCCATTTGTCTGTATTTTTCTTTTTTTTTTTACTTTTGAATGGGGGAACCAATTTTGGTCCCATTTAAATTTCATCCAAATCAGTCAAACCGTAATTATTATTTAGTAACCGGCTAGGACTTTTTTAGCTCAGTCAAACCGTTTTTGAGTTACACTCCAATAACTGAAAAATAGTTTCCTAACCCGTAACAAGGGTCTCTAAAACGAAAGAAATACACAATATTGTGATAATAGGTACTTGTTAACTATCATGGTACCGACTTCAACAAGTTATTTCACACTTTTGACGGTTGAAGTCGGTTCCATTTTTTGGTTTAAAAAAATTGCATTGGCACATACCCACATGTATGCCCACAGGTCTGCCATTAAACCTGATGTCGCGAACTCTTACAATCTCCAACAGATAAAATAATATAGAATAAATGAGGTTTGCATAAAAGCCACCAGCTGCAGCGTGAAAAGGTTTTATTCTGTATAGTTTTTCGATACCGCAAGTATACACGGTGGACAAATTCGAACCAGACTGTGATGCAAGCCAGTGGTAGATATACTGCACACCAGTGTATACTTTTGTTTGCCATTCCTTGTATTGGCTATCGCTATTGCAGTTCAGTTGAAAATCGGATCGGTAAAGTTTTTATTTTCAATTTATATGTGACTATCATGAGGTACATTTTACTATGTTCATATCGCCATTCAATACCTTGAAAAGTTATAAACGTATGATAAGGCAGGCAGATGTGTGTCACATTTTGCAATTTAATGGTTCCTTGTAAAAGAGGCGAGCATACTACCACTTAACGGAAATAGTAACTGTGTCAGAACTTTTATTGACAACTTTCATTGATTTTTTTTTTGTTATCTAGCCTGGAAACGAACCCAGGATCTTTAGATTCCGTAGAGTCGTATTGCGCCACTCGAATATATATAAAAGTCAGTACGTCAGTTACATAATGTGGACTGTAACGTATTTCTCATTTCTTACTATAATCACTTCTATAAATACATTACAGATATTACTTTTACCAAAAAAGTTTTCCATAAAATCTAGTAAACAAAATATACATTCATAAAAACCGCAATTGAAATTCAAAGCGACATTCCTCTAAAAAAATAATTTGAAAAATTCAGACCCCGTCCCCAGAGTGTCATGTCACCGATGAGCGCCTGAATCGCTGCTTTGCATACAACTATTACCGCTGATTTCCAGCGTCCAATCCCGCAGGATTTTCAGCGCTGTTTCCTCTTCATTCTTTTTATCTAACGATGAAAGCGCTGCAACTTTCAGCAGCGCTTTTCTGTTCTAATAAGATTTGAATTGTTAAGAAAAAAAATAAGATTATATTTGTTTTTATTTATAATTTTTTTTGCTCGCCTTTGACTATTATCTCACGTGGCAGTAAATGATGGTAGGGTCAAAGTTTTTGGTCCTGCCAACTTATTGGCTTACTTAATGGCTCTTAAGGACTGCTGCCAGAACACACCGTTAGGTGCTTGGAGACAGAATTATTTTACTTGAAAGTGGTAGCTAGCCAGGTGGGCATTGACAAAATGCCATACTACCATACCATAACGCCTGGCATGCGCCTGGCAACACACACAACGACAGCTTAACGTTCCTTCCGAAATATGGAAGTGCTCAGTATTAATGCCATGCGGTCACCCATCCAAGTCCTGGCAGAAGCGGACGTTATCGGTTAAGAACGACTAATCAAACTACGTTGCGAACAGTTCAATGTCCACTAAGAATAAATGTAAAGAAGTGTAACTCTCCTTCAGATACCGCTTTGATTTCGGATCCCTCAAATTTTTTATCAACTAAACACGCATAATCATCAAAATTTACTTTGGTCGGTTCATTGATTTGTCGCTTAGAAATTATCGCACCCGATTGATCGCGTCAAGGTAATATTGTTTTGCCACACTGTATACTATTTAAACCACGCCTGCTGCGGTAAGGTTTGCGTTCTGCTGTTTTTTGAGGTTGACAAAAATTTCTTTACATATTCATTCGAAGAATATTATACTAAAAACCTGTTGTTATGCATTGGTCTGAATATAGGCAACAAAACAGGCGGTTAAAAGAAGAAGGCATAAGGCAATGATGTTAATACTAAGATGGACTGTACTGCAATCAGATGCATATGAAAATAATGATAGATATGAACCTTTTGTGTAAGACCAAATAACTATAGGCGAGTTGGGCCTCGCTCGTGTCCCGCCTTGCAGCAATCATGAAATGAAAAAATAATATAATGTGTCAACATATGAAATTACTAAATGCTTTTAAAGAATCAAAAGATGGAGAGAGAGAGGAGGGAAAACATTTTTTCACTTATATTTTCATGATCGTAAAGTTATTTTTGGTGTACGGTGTGATTCAGACATGCACTAGACACCGGGCACAATACTAGAGCCTGGAACATAAAAGTCTGCACAAGTGCATAAAAATGATTATTTTAAAATTACTAAGGACCTGTTTCAGAATGTTCGAGTAAGTTCCAGTTATACTACTTACCCAGGACATATTTATTAAACAAAACACTATCTTTGCGTTTCACAGTCATCGATTTAGCCTATCCATTGGTTAATGCCTGCATGCTAACTGTCAATTTTATCATTCAGTTATTTTATGTGTTGCATAGCAACTCCAAACTTTATTAGGACATTCTGAAACAGGCCCTAAAACAAATTTAGTTTTTAAGTAATTTCATTTAGAAATTATTGGAATTGTTATCTATATTTTTTGTTAATTTTTTTTTAAATCTTAAGCCCCAATTCACCTTCAACATACCTTAATAAGTATCATTTCTTTTTTCTTCTTTTTTTGTTTGCGGCAATGGACGTCTCGCTGAAAGCATTTCACACTATGATTTTTTATGATTATACACGATTGTAATAGATTTTATTTTATTTATTATTTTGGTTTATAATATAATTATTGCACAACATGGTACAATAGAGTGGCTATTGGGGGAGGATAGACAAATTACACATGGAGAGATTGGGATCACAGGCAGTATCTACCATCCTGCATGAACACCTTGAAGTAAAGAAGCTTGCTTCGCTGTGAATACATCATTCTCGTGACAGAAGAACAAATCCCGTCGTCGATACCTGTCATACATCTGACGAAATTTGGATCTATGGCTACGATCCTCTTAACTTCAAAGTTGTTTGAAAAGACGAGTTGCCCACAATAGTTGTTCGCGGTGGGAGCAATGATAAACAAATCATATTTGATTTTCGCGACGCAGTAAATTCGCATGCAGACTGTAGCACAAATACTAGTGAATGGTATTGTAAAGTTTGTCTGCTTCAAACTTTCGGGGAGTTGCATAGCAAGCGACCAAGGAGCAATGACCGTGACATTGTTTATCACCAAGATAATGTGCCCGCTCACACAGCAGCTAGAACCATAGACTAATTAAATACTTCGGAGTTACAAATGTTACTCCATCCTCCGTACATACAACTCGCGGAATAAAAAATCCTTCATGGACGAAAATTTAACACCGCAGAAGAGGTCGTCGAAGAATTTTGGCGGTTATTTTTCGACCACCCGCAATATACATTTTTTAAACGTTTCGAAAGCTGTTCGTACGATGGGGTTGAAGGGAAATATGTCGTGAGCAGTTGAAGGAGTACTTTGATGTAAGGTCTCGAGAAAAAGAAATATGATTTAAAACTATTGTACCTCAACCTTTCAATTCGCCGTGGATCGATAATAGTACATTATGTAGGCAAGATTTAGTTTTATTACTTCGACTGCATTCCGTACACAACCATTAAACAACAGCAACTAAACTTGCCCATCTTTTGCGTAAAGTAAGTTCGTCCCTGTTCAATGCATGTAATAAGGAGGAGGATACATATCTTAATAGAATGCGACTGAAATCAGGAACCCAGAAAATTGTGGTTTTAGAACAGTTCCATTGGATTATGTAATAGCTATTTATCTTTCCCTATGAGCAATGATGCCAAAATGATTTTAAGCCATGGTTAAATTTGGTCTAAAAAGCAGGTCTACATGTATACTAATGAACAAGCAGCAGTATTGTACTTAGCCATATTACCTACACGCATGTACACTATTTTTGTTGGTGCCATACGGAGCGGCATATTCGTTTAAGCGAAAAAGATCCTTAAGTAAAGAAAAATAGGGAAATATCTTGAAAAGTTTTATATACATTTTTTCACGTTGTAGTTGCAATAATTAAATGTTGCGACGGCCTCTTCTGCAGTGTTACGCACAAAAATTATTTTTATTCACTAACAATTTTTAGAACAGCAACATTTTTTAATTGTCTAGGCTCAAATTACTGGTTATATGCACTGATTGTATAAATTATACTTAGCCTTTTTATTTTATCTTTCACGTACTTTGGTTGTATATTTTTTTATTAAACGAATATTTTAGGCAACTATATAAATTGGTACAAACGGTTAGGTAAAAGAAAAACAGATAACAGAAGCTTACTCAAATTCCAAAAAGTTGTTTGTCGACACAGTAAAAAAACAACAGAACCTATCAGCCTATACGCGAGAACGTATCCGGGTCATACAGGCCCGGATAAAAATGTAATCCGGACAAAAGTTGAATACACACTCAGCCGCAATGCGACATCTACATGTACACTCCCGTCATTAATAACTGAACGCCGGGTTACACCTGGCGTGCAAATGTGAGCCACTTTTATTGTAATTGTGGAGTTTTTTATTCAACCGGTAGAAAAATTTAATGTAGAAAATACACTTGATGCATTGAATTTTTATTGACAGTTTTAAAAGTACGTAACAATTCGTGCTAGGAGTTTAATTTAAAGTTTAACATTTTTTCTATTAAAACACGATTTTGTATCTTTGTACATAAGCAGTAATATCGCTTTCTTTTCGTGAGCATTTTTTTAAAATTCTGAACTGGGTAGCATTTGACTACTATCTCACGTGATGTTTAGTGATGATGCGGTCGATGATGGAGCGCGCTTAGAAGGTATCTATTCACTCGCGTTTTGAAGACCCCAATACACTTGTACTTAACCGGAAACACAGATTCAGGCATGATGTTCCATTTCCTGGCGGTTCGCATGATAAACGAAGACGCAAATCGGTTTGTTCGGGTAAATGGAATATCAACCATATAGCGGTGGCGCTTCTGAGTATCCCTGGATGTCCGGTTATAGAATGGGGATGGCGGAGTCTAATCATGCAGTTTTGTGGCACACTCCCCTAAATGCACACGATAAAAAACCGACTATGTAACGATCCTTTTTATATGACTAACGTATCTAGCCGAGCAGTACCTAGTGGCGTGCTGCTCGGAGAGTGTAATTTACCCTTAGTCTCTTGTTACGAACGTCTAATGGTAGGATAATATAAATGAGCCCTAGAAGTAAATCGAGAACTGTACGGTTTGGTTTCTTACCAAGACAATAACCTAAGGTGGTTATTTTTCTAATGGAGGAATTTTTGAGAAGGGACAATATGGGCAGGTACCTTAATCGTTATTGTCACAGGATAACGTTTTAGGAGACACATTTAGAGAGTACATACATTTTTAAGATATTCTAAACTGCACCTACAGATTTTGGAAAAAAATACAGTTTTAACAAGACAATCGACATTTTACACAAAAACTTTTTTGATGCCAATCGATCCTATTTCTTAAAAGGATCAAAAGTCTCTATTGGACCGACTGCGGTTTGAGTACTAAAAATAACAGATGTGCGAAAAACTTTTTTTTTGGATAAGATACTCATACCTGCTCTTAATGTCCCGTCTCAAAAATTCACCCTTTAAAATATGTAGGTAAGAAGATTTTTAATGGGATTGTGACGGAAAAAGCATGAGGCACACCTGGTGTTAAGCGGTAACCTCTGCCTATAACAGATACAGTTCGTCACCATTCGTGTTGTTAAGTCTTATTTGCCTTTAGTTTACTGAAACCCAGACCCTTCGAACCTGCGATGTAATAAAGTATATTTGATTGAAGTTTCGAACCTATTTTATACTATTACTTAACTGATTGTCTTTATTTGACACAATTGCACAAATCCTACTTTAATATTATAAATGCGAAAGTTTGTGAGTGTGTATGGATGTATGGATGTTTGTTACTCTTTCACGCAAAACTACTGAATGGGTTTTAATGAAACTTTACAGTAATATAGCTTAGACATCAGGATAACGCATGGGCTATAATTTGTAAAGATATTGTGTGAATCGTCGAAAATATAACGATAAGTGTCAAGTAAGTAAGTAAAAAATCAGCCATATGCGAGACATTCTGGCGTGCGCTGCAAAAACCTTAATTTTCATACGTACGTCATAATGTATAACGGAAATGTTTGTTTTAAATTTTCCTACAAAAAAGCCCGCGACAGCATATATCTATATTTTATGTGTAAGCCATTATCGCCAAAATAGTGAACCATATTCAAACTAATACTATAAAGGCGAACGTTTGTTCAAACGGCTGGACTGATTTTGAGGAAATTGGGTATGATACATAGATAGATAGATAACTCTTTATTGAAAACATCATAATAACAACAATACATTTAATTATAAAACATAACTTAACACCAAGTATATCACGGGGCGGTCTTATCGCTCAGAGCGATCTCTTCCAGACCACAGATTAATTCGAGATATTATTTTTATCATCATCATCCAACACCACGCGGGTGTAACCGCGGGGCGCAGCTAGTTGTTTATGTGTTGTTAGACTCTAACTTTTTGGAATTAATAATATCTAAACTCACTATTTGTTAGTATTCTTTGCGGTTGACGCGCAACGTTATAAACATTAAATTACATAAATCGTCCATATACCAAAAATCAACCATATTCTTGTAGCTGACACACAAATAAGAGGACCGCCTCGCCATACCAGCTGAGTAGTACGCAACTGCCTCACTTCATACCGGACCGTATCGTTGCTCCGTTAGGCGACAGAGTTGAATCTCATCTAGTACATACTTACATTACAGCTATATTCGCTGACAAGACAAGAGCGCCAGTTTGGGGATATATCGACACTTTTTGATAAATAAAAACAACTGATTGGTCGCCTTATTCGTCATCGTAGACGCAGCTGAACGTGTTGATGTTTGGCATTATGGTATTATGCGAATGCCCACCTAGCTACCGCCCTCAAAAAGATGTTCACCCTTAACTGTGTGTTCCGTCAGCTGACCTTGAGAACAGGTAATTCTAGATTAGCCTGATCAACATCTTCGACCACACCATCAAGTGAGATAGTGGTCAAAGGCTATTTTTAATATTTTTGTTTGTGCAATAACGCATGCTCTGCGGATTTCCTCTCGTAAATTTGTAATTTTGTAATGGTCAAAGGCTAGCCTATCATCCATTGAAAACTGGGCGTACCTTTATTTTGTCAATGAACGATATATCTTTACATTGTATGATAGTAATAGGCGGCATATGTAAATAATGCGCCAATATGTCACCGTAACACTACTCAAACTGGTATGAATGGAGTGTTTCCTATAACGCCTTCGTTAGTCGGGCGGTAGCGGCTCAGGAAGACTAAGAAGCCAATGCTCAATATACGAAAGAACCTTTTCAACAAGAGACTAAACTTTGTAAAGCCTTAATTTTAACAACTCCAATTTAATCTAATGTATAACAAAAAGCTTTCTAAAATAAAACTAGAATTTCACATTTTAAGTGCATTCTCGACTTAACTCACACCCACAAAAAAGTTATGGAACGCGCGCTACAAAATTAACGAAATGAAACGCCTCCCATTGCAGTTTATTTATATATCCGACTGTACTCGAGTTAAAACAAAAGTTTTCTTGGCACGACATAAGCAACTTAAGTAATTCCGGAGGGCGCTAAGTAAAATGGAGGACTCATCAGTGAAGTTGTTGAGTGCTTATAAGTCTCGAAGTTTTAATATTATCGTTAAATAAAAGATTCTGACGTGCATTTGTTGATGCGTGATTGCTTGATGTTGATTGACTTTGTAACTTTGGACACCCTACAGTAATGGGTATGGTAATGGTAGGCACTTGTAATGCATGAAAGAGGAAATTCAAAACTTTTTAAGTGTTTAATTATATGTCTCTTTTGATATGTTTGGTGACTATTGTTCGAAATCGTCGGAAGCATTAAAAATAATTCTCCTTACATTGTTATTCCGGTGTTACTCTGTGGAAATCCTAAATAATATTTTGAAAATCTTTTTATTCTTTTTATAAATAGTATTTAAGAAACCTAAAAAGATATCTCACAAATTCGTCTATTGCACTTGCTAAGCCGACGTGATGCTATAAACTAAACTCAAACGGAAAAATCTTCTGATTTGGGCTACGTAAAATTTGTCACAATATCACACATATTAATATTTTTTAATGTTTTTTAATGCCACCCTAAGACAACAACCGGAACCGATGGCTTAACATATACTGCGAAGCACTTGCATGCTCAGTAGCAATACCACTTGCGGTCATCCATCCAACTCATTACCGCAACAGACGTTGCTTAATTTACTTGATCAGCTTACAAAGAACATCACATTTCGCCAGACATGTTCCCATGGGAGCGAGCCTATCGTGCTTACAGAAGAATTTGTTCGTTAGAAAGCCTAAATACTATGTAAAATGATCTATGACAAGACATGCAAAACATGTGTGAAAAGTGAAAAAAAATACAAAAATAATACCTTAAAGGTACGATCTATACTATAAAGATAGTATCTTTAATAATATTGTACATTCTATAAATAACCAAATTCAAATCCTTTGAAAGAAATGACGTTGCAAAATTTTGTATATGCACGCTTCTACTAAACGAATAGTGGGGAATATGAAAAAAGAACAGAACAAAACTTTAGAAACCATTCCATTTATAAATCCACTCCAACCACCGAGCTTTCACAAAAACAAACTTACCTGCGAAATGTATCCAATAGTACACGTATTGAAAAAACCTTTCAAGATAAAAAGCAAACAACAAAACCATATTTGTATTCAAGACTATAACAATAATAAAAATAGGGTAAAAATACATTCAGAATTATATTAAAGTAACATTATATCATAAAAGGGTCAGGTACAGAGAGAGAGTGCCGGAATTTCTTTCCGTTGAGTGCCAGAGAATAATAAGTTTTTATTTTAATATAAAGGAAACCTTTAATAAAATGTTATGAGTGCCAACTCGTTGAACTAAAGCGAAGTTAATCTTTGAATTTTTAAGCTCCGCATTGTTTCCGTTGTATATTTGCATACGAGAAAAGAAGAATATTTTGTATTAAACTGCATTTGAGTAACATTATTGGAGCAAATAATTGCTTAAGTACTGTTTCAAGTAATTTTACGGACGATGAAATTTACAATGAATGTTTGATGTATATATATACAGGGCGTCCCACGGCGATGCCACATGTAAGGAAAGTACCCTGAATATTGTAGATGGGACATTTTACTGAAAGAAGACATTATTTTAATTTTAAAAACAATTTAAACTGCATACATAGATATTTTGATAATTACATGGTTGAACCGGGAATTGACCCCGTTACACGAGAAAAAAACACCCTGTAGTTTTATAATACTGGTCGAAAGATTTCATCATAAGAATTATTTTTTGCTGAATAACATAGTGTCAGAAATAAAATGAAGACCATTAATTTTAACATTTGATGAGAAATTTGGTTCAGAAAAATGAAAAGCTGACATTGCCGTAAGGACATACAACTGACATTATCATAAGAACCTATTACTAATAAATGTACCCACTTGAAAATCATTTCCCTATTATAATTTAAGTACATGATAAAATGATAAAGATATACGTAATTAGTAGGTACCTGGTTGTGTGCAACAAATCGAGCTGTATCCTGAGCCGAAAGACGCGTAAATTATTTTGTCGATTCCCGGCCATATAATTATTTAAATATCTATGTAAATATGTAAATTGTTATTAAAATTCAAATTATTTTATTTATTTATTTATTTAGGTATTTATTTATTAAAAATAGAAATAGCATCCTGACAGTTTATGTCTATTATTATTATTTATTATGTCTCCTTTCAGTAAAATGTTCCATCTACAATATTCAAGGTACTTTCGCCATTCTTCTTTCTACCATGTGGCATCGCCGTGGGACGTCCTGTATATAATATGAGAATCATAGAATATAAATATATTATGTCGTGGATATTTGAGGTATCGAGCGTAATTTGTGTTTCGAGTCAAGGTGACATACGCATGAGGCGGCGCGATGTTTCGCGTCAAAAAGCGAAGTCCGCGAATTTAACGCAATTTAAGTATATTGGCATGATTATTTGCTATTACCAAAAATGGATACGTTAGGAAAGCTATTATAAACAACTGTTTCTTGTATTGATTTAAAATTCCAATAGTAATACCAAAGAACCATGTTGATAGCATCTCTCATATGTAACGTAACCGGCCTGCCGGTTACCCCATTGTCTGTCGCAACCGGCAGGTCGGTTAGCTGATTACGAGCGTTAATATGACGTTTATATAAGCCCGCTTGAAACAACTTTAACACATTTTAAAAAAGAAACATCCTTATAGTGTACAATTTACGCGTAGCAATTTTTCTAAAAATATCGAAAATATAACACATATGGTCCTAGCGAGCGCAATAGTACCCTCGCGTGAAACAGCAGATATAGTCAAACAATGGCAAAAACCAGAAGATATAGTCAGTCTAATTATTAGTGAAATTTCTATAAATAGTGACAACTTGTTTATACGAGATATATCTTTGGTAAACTAATATTTAAAATATCTCTTAGATTTCACTTTAATGGCGCCTTATTTACGTTAGCATTATATTTTCCACAGTACGCATTTAACATCTACTATTTAAGGGCACATACCCCAAGTTGTAAAGATCCCGGATCAGGGCCCCACATTAAATGCCTAATTACCCTGGATCCCTGGATTCTGATAATGGGACTAAGTGGTTTCCCGATGCGGCGTCGGGAAAAGCTGCTTGACGCTTAAAAAATTAACCGGAAGTAGTGATGTGCTAGAATAATTTTGCTTGCATATTATGTCAAAGCGCGTTCAAGAACTAGTTTTGTTATAATAAAACGACTTTAAATTGTTTATTTCTCGTATATTTATCATAAATTCACACACATGTCATCACATGCACGATCACTGTGTGCATAAAAATGATAATATTAAAACATGTCTTATTTAAAATAAAAACAAGTTTTTTTTAGTACTATGTTTGATAGTTGCGTTCGCGTATATTAATTATTAATTCATACCCATGTCACCACGTGTCGTGACCACAATAATTATCGTTATAAAATGATAATTATGAAACATGCCTAAGCATTAAGTGATTCAAGTTTTTTTGGCGTGATATATACATATATATATATATATATATATATATATATATATATATATCCATAGGGACGCAATTCAAATAAATGAATATAAACAAAATCGGGGGATAGTTAAGTGTTGCAGCTACGTATCTATCATCCCCATCCAAATTTCGATTACGCCACTGGATAGCTAAAGAATCAAATAATTGATTACGCTAAATAAAGACTAACAAATTGAGCGCGGTGGGGGGCAGAGCCCGCCATTTTGAGACGTATTTTCACGTACAACACACGGCCGTGTTATGGACACGGCCACACCCCATTTTTGTGTGTAGTGTGATAATTGCAAATAACTTAAAACAATATACTTTAATATTCCTTAAATATACAGTAGATTACTCAATTGTAACAAACATAAGACAGCAACTATGTAAATTTATTACATTAGTTATTTGTTTTATTATTTATATAATACTAGCTTTCCGGGCGCGGCTCCGCCCGCGAGAATGTCGGTTATCGCGCAAAAACATTTAACCTTTTTTGCGCAGTTGGATAAAACTGTCCTATGTTTTTTCCCGGGTCTAAAACTATTTCCATACCAAATTTCATTCAAATCGGTCCAGTAGTTTTGGCGTGAAAGCGTAACAGACAGACAGAGTTACTTTCACATTTATAATATTAATACTGATTATTTACCGTGTATTGTATAATATTAGTAAATTTTCTGTTTTTCATATAAATATTGATTAATATACCGGTAATTAACATCCGATGAATATCGATGACTATTCTGCTCCATCACTACTGTCCAAATGAACGCCAAAGTAACTCCGTAGTAATTACTGCTTAATTGTAATTTTCCTCGAAGTCACAGAGCCTCTAATGTATACGGTATCGAAAAACATTATGAGCATTTCCAGATGTATCTCTGTCTGAAAATTGTTTTTTATATACAAAATGATGAGAAGATAACGGCAAAATCTCGCAACTGGTGGAAAAAAATGACTTCTACCCATAACTAATATACAGTGTCACAATCTTCGTTCTCCTTATGCATTGTGCTCGTCACCCTGCGAGACGTTAGTTTTTATGTATCGTTTAGTAGTTTTAGTGGTTTACTACTGTTGCAATTTACACCTAGCAAAGTAGCGTTTTTACACTATTATTTCAAGACAGAATATCTAACACTGCGGTAGTGGACGATAAAGACCTAAGTGATAAATGTCATTGTGGGCTTTGCAAAAGTTCCATTAAATCTTAGTTTGTCTTTGCAAGCCATATTCAATTTCTTAATTGAGTTAATTAAGTTCGCCTTTGACGGACACGTCAAGGAGGATATTATTTTTATTATTATTGTTTTTTTTTTATGTTATTGTGACGGATTAGCTCGAGGTCCACCTGATGTTAAGCGGACTAACCTATGCCTATAACAGATGCATTTCGTCACAAGTCACGAATTGTACTACACCCGAGAGAGACATACCTAGTTGTTATGACTCATGTGCCTGTAATTTCACTGGCTCTCAAGGACTGCTGCCGGAACACACCGCTAGGTGCTTGGCGACAGGTTTTTTACTTGAGGGTGGTAGCTTGCCAGGCGAGCATTCGTAAAATGCCCTTGCACCATGCGATGAAGCTCAAGCTCGCGGCGGGATTCGACCTGCTGCGCGGCAGTCCATAGCCAATGCCACTGAGCCATCACTGCTTCTATTGACCCAATAGAACCAGAATAGAAAGACTTGCATAAAGGACTACCTGGTATAATGATTTAATTTATAATAATAGGTGTGAGATCATCCTTTGTCTTCTTGTTGTTTTCTTACCCCACGCTAATACAGGTCAGCGTAGTGTGTGAATTGAGACTGCCTTGTCAGTTGAATGGATAGAGCCAATATGGTATCTTCGGGTCCTTGGTGCCATCCCTGAGTCGGACCATCCATGGATAATAGAAATTCTCAGCAGAAGTGTCTAGAACTACTTGCGGTAGATGGCAGTAGGCTCCCTCCCCTCTTATATGAGACAGGAACGCAATTGGTTAAACTACTTTTGGCTGTTCCTTCAGCAGGACTATATATTATGTTGTAATTTTATTAAATAATTTAGTATTTCTAGTTTGAATAAACTCCTCCTCCACAACGGGGAGTTGTCATGATCCCTACGATTGGCAGGCGTCTTGGGGATCGCAATGTAAGATGGCAGATCTTTAGAGGGTGCTATTGCAAATCTGTAATTTTATCTTCGTCACCTCTTAGCACTCGCACTGGAAGATATGGGGAGGAGGGGGGCAAGTCTAACCCGGCATCCTAGGAGCACCAAACGTAGATCATTATATTACTGAATATAGTGTTAAAACTTTTACTGCAAACATTAACCATTTATAACTTTCCAGAGTATGACATAAAAATACTGATTCAAAAATAACGATGCATAAAATTTTTAATATTTTGATATTCTTCAAATATAACTAATATCATAGTTATTTTACGTTCCTTCGCGAAGTTATGACAACATTTGAATCTTAGGTCATAAACTAGAAAAATAAACTGCAATATCCATAAATTACGGATATTTTAATATAAAGAATAAAACTTATTTGTTTTTAATACCATAATTTCTTTAATACAAAATTCTTCGTTAATACAGGTGGTAAGCAGCTGTGGATTTACATCAAAAGGAAATGTGTGCTTTTGGTTGACATTTATGGTGAGTTTTTTGATAAACATACTGTACATATACTTTCGAAAGCATTCTTAGAGGGTTTTTATTTGTGACGGCACAAGCTCGAGGCCCACCTGATATTAAGCGGATTAACCTCTGCCTATAACAGATGCATTTCATCCATGTGACGAATTGCACTGCGCCCGTCACATTGAGACACAGATTTTCTAATGGAGGGTGGTAGCTAGCCAGACGAACCCCACCGCGGGCTTGAGTTTCACCACATGGTGGAAGGGCATTTTGGTAATGCCTGCCTGGCTCGCGACCACCATCAAGTAGAAAATCTGTCGCCAAGCACCTTACTGTTTAATAAGCCAGTAAAATTACATATGATGAGACTTAACAATAGTACCTATGTCTCAACAGTGACGGGTGCAGTGCAGTGATCTGTTATAGGCAGAGATTAGTATGCTTAATATCAGGTGGGCTTCGTGCTTGTTTCGTCAAATCACATTAAAAAATATATAAGTGGGATAATGGTGGGGTATGATGATTACCTAGACTAACTTTGATATTTTATTCACTCACATAATATAACCATGCTAATTTACGTCATACGCTACCGCACTTTTTGCTACTGCAATAAATTTCTGGTCTATAAGACCCTTATAAACCATAGTTCAGGCGTAAAAACCGCGGTATTACAGAGCTTTACCGTGGTAAAGGCCAGGCCACACTCAGACTCCCGGTAATTACATAAGTCCCGGGGCGTAATGCGCTCAAATCTCCTATTAAAGTGGGGCAAACCATGAATTTTTTCGACTAGATGACGTTTTAAGTGCGTCTTTTATGTGGCTTAAGTTACGCCACTTCCGTCCGCGTCGGTGTGAGCGCGGCTTAAGTGGAATTGTCGTCATTCAAGGTGACCATTAATATTACATTGTAACAAGGTTTTGTTGTAAAAGAAAATGGCTGAAATATATTTTTAAACGTAATAGTCTTTGTTAGGCGGTCGGTCACGCAACGGGTTAAATGTTTACATGTTTTGCTTTTAAAATCTGTGTTGTGTTGAAAGCGGAGCTTTGTATTTTTCATTGAACGAAATGAATTCAGTACTTATGATGTTGTGTAGTTACTAGAAAAATATTAATTTAATTTACTAATATTAACTAATATTTTAAAATTTAACCAAACATTGATTGAATAAAGCACTTAAAAAGTGTAAAAATATTATATACTCTACGAGCGCACGATCGAGAATAAATCGACTTCTCGATCGTGCGCTCGTAAATTCAAGATCTTCTAAGGATTCTTCGTGTAGAAGCAAAACGCGTCGAAAACTCTTCCGGTTTGGCTGCGTGACGTTTGTAATGTCACGTCGGCTCAACAGGAAAATAACGCGGAGTTGTCACTAGATATATTTTTATATTTTTAAGCGTTTTATTAAAATATTAATTCAATGTTTTCTTAAAATATGTTTTAAGAAAATTATCTTCATTTACTAAGCTACGGCTGTCCTTTCTTCACTTCAATGCACTTCTCGACGCCGACACTGACATAGATATATGACATATACATATAATGTATCTCAGTGTTTTTTTTACAATATTGTGAGAGTCTATAAGATCAATGGAATGCGCTTTAGTATTGATCGCATGATGATTTTGTGTAAAATTGATTGTAACTCAAATGAAATTTAATATTTATATATATTTATATACATTAACATTTATACTTTTTGACATTTGATTAGTATGACATTTCATTATAGAATGATTAATATAAATTTTAGTGTGTGATGGTTTGTAATTGTCTGTGCTGAAAGTTTTATCTCAATAAAAAAATTTATTAACTCCTTCAGTCCCCATGTCAAATCTTGAGAAAGGCATTATAAAAATAATAATTAATTAATTAATATAAATTCAATAAATTATAAAAAGCTGCACCTAGTTATTGCTGAATATGATTTTAAGATGTAGTAATAAAGTTTTATATAATAAGTTACCCTCTCGTAAGTTATAGTGCCCCTACGGGGTATCACAGGATCTATAATTTTACGTTTAAGACCGTAATCGTTATGTCATATGCTATTTGAATTTGGATTTGAACAAAGCATCACGTATAAATATTACTTCTGAGATTAGAAAGACCGTTAAAAATAATGTCGAATGTCCCAAAATACCTACATAGTATCAAAATGTCTTTATATAGTGTCAAATATCTGTTCATATTTATGTTTTCAAACCTTTGATTCTAGAGGTCCAGTCAAGATGAATAATCCCGGACCTGCAAATGAATTAACATCGGTACTGTTTTTTTTTATCCGAATTCTATGAAAGACGAGGTCATCAATAATACAATTTACTTTACAAAATTACAAATTTACTAGAGAAAAAAATATAGTCATTTGCGGGATTCGAACCCGCGTCCTTCCACCCTAATAGCTGGGGTATGCTCTGACCGACTGAGCTAACATGACATTATGACGCATAACTCTATTTTTTGCTGTCTTTCTTCAACCATCGTATGGGCATGGAGCGACACCTATAGTTCGACTTAAGTTGTACTATACTTACTTGTTTTTTTATGTGTATGTTAACTGTTTGTATAATATCCCCGTAAGTTGTGTCTTGTAAGTGTGAAACTTTTTTTTTTATTTATTCTTTATAGGTTCACGATTGATAGAGTTTATGGTATAGAAGTATGGTTTCTTTATTGTTACGGAATAACACGAAGCCTATTAGATGTTAAATGGTAACCTTTGCCTTTTACAAATGCATTTCGGCACAAGTGTCGAACTGCACTGCACCCATAACCCTAAGACATACTGATGTTAAGTCTCATGCCTGTTATTTAATAATTATTGATTCTTTAGTACTGCCGCCCGAACACACTGTTAGGAACATATTTTCTACTTGACGGTGGTAGCTAGACAGTCGAGCATTTACAATATGCCCTATGCAGTAAAGCTCAAACCGGTGCTGGGAATCGAACTATGGACCAGCGGAACGGCAGTCCATAGCTAATTACCGCTGCTATTTTATTCATTAATAATCACTGCTTCAACTTGCGTTTGTTTTTAACCGACTTCCAAAAAAGGAGGAGGTTCTCAATTCGTCAGTTTTTTTTTTGTTTGTTACCTCAGATCTCTTCACTTGCTGAACCGATTCTGAAAATTCTTTTTTTGTTTGGTCCCATTTTAAATTTCATCAAAATCGGTCAAGCCGTTTTTGAGTTACACTAAAAAGATTGAAAATTTTTTTTAACAAAAAATGGGAACCGACTTCAACACCCAAAAGTGTGAAATAACTTGTAGAAGTCGGTACCATGCGCACAATATTGTGATAATAGGTACTTTTGAACCATCATGGTACCGACTTCAACAAGTTATTTCACACTTTTGGGTGTTGAAGTCGGTTCCATTTATGTTCAAAATTTTTTTAAGGTACCGTACCCAAAGAGTAAATCAGCAAATGCGTAGATAATTTTAACGATAGAAATGGATGATATCGTCCACTGCGGATGCTAAGAGGTCAATGAGACTCGGCTATCTGGCTGACTGTCCTTACGTCCGTATGTAACGGTCTCGAGCTCGTAAACGGAATTTGTTACAAAAACAAGAATTTTTATTTTTTAATTTTGACCTTAGTAATATACTCAATTTGTATGTTGAGTATATTTTTTTTTATATGATTACAATCAGTGTCGCGTGCTAAGCGAAAATTACATTTACAAATTTTTAGAGCACCAAATTTTTGTCGAAACCTCAAACCCTCGTGCCCCGGATTCGGCACCGTTCGCTATGACGATGGTTAAAATCAATCAAAAGCTCAAGCTTTGACTTTGTCAAGCATGTTGCGATAGCCTAGAGGTCAGGGCACTCGGCGCGAAGTAGGGAGATGCGGGTTCGATTCCCACTCGGGACAAGAATTATGCGCTGTATTAATAAGAATGTGTTTTTTTTTTCAATTATAGGCATGACTCGCATGTGGTCAGTTTTTTAGCTTAAGGCACTATACCACCAAATATAAGAATTAAAAGCGGTGAAATTGGAGAAAAAAAGGTCTAAAACATTTGTGTCAAACCAAACATGAATAATGACTATTTACATATATGCTACCGCAAAACAATTTTTTGCCATTTCACCGTAGGTGGGCTAATGGCATGAAGATGATCTGTATAAGTTTTAATTTGAAAGCAGAACAATATTACAAACTTAGACAGAAGTCGTAAAGTTTCCAGAGATGTCTCTCGTAGTCACAAGTCGTGTTCAAAAGTACATTCTGCAAGACTCATTCCTAATTCAAAAAGTGTCTTAAGTTAGTCTAAAGTTGAAAATTTTACGAAAAATGTATTTTTGCTTTTTATGTAATAAAATGATTACAGAGACAAGTTGTTACGCTGAGTAGTAAATGTCAGTAGTGGTCACCCATCCAAGTCATGACCACAGTGAACGTTGCTTAAACTTGTTGATCGGTATAAAATGACTAGGCATGCCCCGATACGAACTGTTACACCTAATATATTGCTGACCTAGGCCTGAATAACCTATTGACGCGTTGTCAGCAACCTGAAACTTTATAAGGACATTCTGAAACGGGCCCTTAGTATATCTTTCCATATCTGCCCTATGGGCAGCATCCCCTTCTATACAGCGATGCCCAAGCTGCCTGTCAAGTATGGGGCTATGTTTAGCTGCCAACGATGCGGCTGATAAAATAAGAAGATAATAATAAAATTACATTATTTAATAACACCTTCATCATTGTGTCAATGATTTTAGTCAATAAAATAATTTTACTATTCAAGGGAGAAAACAAAGGTTGGCTGTTATTTCATAAGAGATTGATTGTAATAAACATATATTCTAGAGCTTTAACCAAATAGTGTGGTGAACTACGAATAAATGAATATTCGTGAGAGGTGAACGAAACTAGTGGGCGAAACAAAGGTCATCGAACTAATGCTCAAAGTCTGAACAAACAATCGCTTGCTTCTAATTTAAAATGCTGCGCTGGTAATTGATTTGCTTTAAAAGTTGGAATTGAAAAAGCTTATGAGAAATAAAATATAGATTACACATCAAAACAATTTAAATAAATAATTGACTGGCCATGTACAAGTTGGACTTACACACGGAGGTTTTTGAACAAATACAAAATATATCAAAAACTGTTTTGTATATATATTTTATTCTGAGGAACTGCTAACTTGCCAAGCGTGGGCGTACATTCTATAATGTTATACACTAACGTAAGTACTAGTTATAATAACACAGTTCAGTAAATGTGCAATTGTATATTGAATGATCATTAACATGAGGACAAGGACCTAGTTATAAATTTCTATCTTTTCAATGCCTCTGTAAGTGCGTAGTTAAAAGTTAAAAAGCAACGTAAACATGAGCTAGGGAGTGCTCGAGGAATCGTACAAACAGATCTTTTAGAGAATGAATTGTCATAATGATTAAAAAGAAAACTATAGAGTAAAGATACTTGCTATTGAGAATTTTTTGCTTTAAGAATAATCTAAAGTATGGTTATTGCTTAGCGCGTGATAGTGCTTTAGTCATATCTAGAAATGTAGAAGGGTAGCAACATCATTAAGGGTGAACTGGCCGGTCCCTTTTCCATGCAAACGTCAAAGGGTTGTCAATCCCTTATTTGAGGTTATAGGTTCGGAACTAAGCATGATATAGATTAATTTTTTAATTATCTAAAAAAGACATTGAATAATTAATCAATCAATCAATCATTTATTTGTCAGAATGCACAATAATTACAATTTCAGATGTTAGGAAAATATATAGCAATGCATTCAACCTGCAAGCAGGTGTACAAATATTAGTATTTATTCCTAAAAATATAGTTTACAATAAAATACATTTAATTATTATACATTAAAATATTCTGTCATGCTATAAAAACAATTGTCCAATAACCAATTGTGCAGTTTAGTTTTGAAGCTGTTTCCGGTCAAAGATTTTAAGTTGTCCGGTAATTTGTTAAAAACAGTAATAGCCATATTATAAACATTTTTTTCATAAATAACTTTTTGGCATAGAGGATGGTATAATAAGTTTTTATACTTCGATCTTTTTTGTCTTGGAATAACATCACTTCTTTTTTGAAAATAGGTTGGATTTGCCTTTACAAAGATACACAGGTCTCTTATATACATACACGGTAGGGGAAGTATATTATTGTTTTTAAATAGTGGTTTGCAGCTGTCAAGAAACCAAGCCCTATTTATGACTCGGATACACCGCTTCTGTACCTTGAAGGCCTTATCTAACTCAACCGAGTTTCCCCAGATTATAAGGCCATAACCAAGAACCGATGAAACATAGCCATGGTAGGCGGCTAAGGCGGCCTCAACAGATATTGTTTGTCTCAGCTTTTTTAAGGCAAACGTGTAACGGCTAAGTTTTTGGCAAACTGCATTAACATGTTCTTTCCAATTGAGATTTTTGTCCAAATGTATACCCAAAAATTTATAACAGCTAACTTCTTCTACTTTTTGATTTATATATTTAATGTCAAGGGATAGTGGAATTGTATTATAAGATTGAAATTGAATTATTTTAGTTTTGTTTATATTAATATTTAAGTCATTATTATATGTCCATTTAATTACATCCGCTAACGCTTCGTTCACGATTTGTTGGCATGATTTTTTGTCATTACATTTAATAAGAACTGTAGTGTCATCTGCAAACAGAACACACTGGTGAACTGTGTGATCAGGGAGATCATTAATGTAAAGCAGGAAAAGGAGAGGTCCCAAAATACTTCCCTGAGGCACTCCTTTCTTATTTATGATAGTTTGAGATCTAAATTTCTTCCTCTCATAAATTTTGTGACCCTTTAAAATTGTTTTTGTAATTTCAGTTAATTGTCTTCTATTATTTAAATAACTACGTAGCCACTCCAAAGCATTACCTCTAATGCCGTATAAACTTAACTTGTTTTTAACTTTTTTTGTAATTGAATTAAGACATTGTGAACCGACTTAAACTTACGGTATTTATACGTCGAGAAGGCGTCTCGACCGGTTTCGCGACGATCAGAGTCGCTTCGTCACGGAGTGCGTGCGCTCACGACTGCGCCCACGCATGCACTGGTCGAGACGCCTTCTCGACGTATAAATACCGTAAGTTTAATTCGGTTCACAATGTCTTTTAGTATGTGTCATACTTACGTTAGGTTTAATCAAAAAAGATAAGCTTGAAAGTTATGGGCTTAGAAAAATCTATGTGATAATGTTTCAAGGCTCATAACTGCCTGGTTATGTATCTATTTAAAAATGTATTTCGATACAAGCCTGGATAATGAAAAGATCAATCGATATCATTCTTAGTTCAAGATCTAAGTCCTCAAATAAGGGAACGATCGCCCCTCCACGTTTGTATGGTGAAGTGATCTGCCAGGTCACCCTTAAGAGTGTCGAAAATTTGAAAAGTAGTTATTTCGAAGATATGAAACCTAGTAGTTTGATTGAAGACCGCGCATGCGCCCGTATGACGCTTAAAGTAATACAATTGAAGTACCAAATTTTGGCTCAGTTGAGCGATCCTTGACAGACCAGAGGTTGAGGCATCTGGTGCATAACATTGGGGCATGAGTTCGATTCCCAGTACAGGTGAGAAATTTTGTGCTCTAAAAATTCATAATGTGACTTTCGCTTAGCACGCGATAGTGCTTGTAATATTTTTTAGGAATATTTATAGATATCAAAGATCAAAATGGAATACGTTAGGTTACAGATAAATTGAGTGACCATGCATACATCCATAATACCTTTTTGCTTATTTTGGAGTCAATTACAAAATTATAGCCGTCTATTTTCCATAAAGTCAATTAACATAAATTTAAAGATGTAAATGTCAATAAAACTACAACTAACAAAAAAGCCCGCCCCCGGTCCAAAGGTGCCCATCATGCTGGATGCATTTTTTTTTTAGCCTGATAGGTTAGCCTTTGACCACTATCTCACCTGATGGTAAGTGATGATGTGGTCGAGGATGTTGTTCAGGCTAACCTAGAGTTACTGGCTCTCAAGGACAGCTGCCGGAACACACCGTTAGGTGCTTGGCGACAGATTTTCAACTTGAGGGTGGTAGCTAGCCAGGCGGACATTCGCAAAGTGCCCTACCACCATTTTTTTTTTTTTTTTTTTTTTCACCCGTGAAAATCCTTTATGGATACCACCCGCCCCGGGGGGAGCAGAGTGGTTATGTGGGAGTCCTCGCCTGAAGGGCCTTACTACCCCCACGGGGGGGTAGTAAGTGAGGTTACCCACTAAAAACCCGGGATGAGCAGTCTGCCGCCTAGTAGGGCGAAATGGGGTAGCGTTAGCAGTCACCATCTCGCCCCAGCGGCCGGCCCGTCACCGATGACGGGCCCCGGCCAATGGAGGGATGACCCGGCTCATTGGGGCCATCCCCCAGACGTGTGGGATCGTGCAAGCCATTGGAGAATCCCCCGACTCTCCACCGGTGATCCGCACAACACTAGGAAAGAGCGAGAAGGCGCCCGAACCGCCTTCTCCTCCCCCCAGTTCGTCTACGCCGGAGCGGGTCCGCGAGGACGTCGTCCTCCCTCGCCCGCTCCGCTGCCTCCTTCTGCGCCATCACCGCTTCGCAGAAAGAGACCACCGCCTGCCACGATCTGTCGCTGCCGAGCATAGCGTTAACCACGCTCGGCAGCGACAGATCTGCGCCAATGACCGCTGTGAGGGTGTGCCGCATGGGACTCCACGCGGCGCACTCCTCCAGCGTGTGGAGCGCCGTGTCTTCTGGCGCTCCACACTCGTGACAGGCGGGGGTCGCCTCCCGTCTCGCGATATGATGCAGGTACCTTCCGAAACATCCGTGTCCGGAAAGCACCTGCACCAATCGGAAGGTCAGCGACCCGAATCGCCGCCCTACCCACCTCCGGAGGACCGGGCGAATGGCATCCACCGTCCTCTGTCCAGGGACCGGTGGAGCCAGGTCCTCCGTCCACCGCCTCAACAGGGCGGCCCGCGCCCGCCGTCGCATGCGCGTGACCTCCTCCCACGCTGGAGGCTCCCCGCGGGATCTCCTCGCCGCCACGAAGTGGTACACTTCGGCGAGGATCTCCGCTTGGAGCTCCCAGGGGGGATCACCGGCCAGCACGCATCCCGCCGTCCAGGACACCGTCCGGTAACCGCGTATCGCCCTCGTCGCGATGACCCGCTGCGGACGTCGCAGCAGGGTCTTATTGGCGCGACCGAGGGCGTCCACCCAGACAGGTGCCCCGTACAAGGCCATACTCCGGATCACTCCGGAGTACAGGCGACGACAAATGGCGTTCGGGCCGCCCACGTTGGGCAGCAGCCTCCCAAGGGCGGCAGCGGCGCCTACGACTTTTGGGGCCAGTTGAGTGAAGTGGGCTCCAAAAGTCCACCGCCCGTCCAGGATGAGACCCAGGTACCTCATCTGGGTCCCAACCCGGACTAGGACCCCGTCCAGGTCTATCCGCGTTCCTGGAGGGGGTCCCCCCCGAGGCCCATGGAACATTAGGGCCTCGGTCTTGGAGAGGGCGACCTCCAGCCCCAGGGCACGTATGCGGCCGACCACGAGTGTCGTGGCCACCGTGGCCCGCCGCACCGTCTCCCCGAGGTCCCTCCCCTTGACTACGACTAGGGTGTCATCCGCGTAGCACGCAACCCGCATACTTGCGGGAAACGTGCCGCGGAGCACCCAGTCGTAGCCAATGTTCCACAGGAGCGGCCCCAACACCGACCCCTGCGGAACCCCGCAGGACACGCGACGTCGCCTCAGACCGTCGCGTCCCTCCACCAGGACCTCGCGGTCCTGGAGGTAGTCAGCCAACAGCCTACGCAGATACAGGGGCACTCCGTGATAGCGGAGCGCCTCCCGTATTGTTCCGTGCGGTAGGCTGTTGAAGGCGTTGGCAATGTCCAGCGAGACAGCCAACGCCCTTTCCCCCCCGCTGACCACGTCCTGCGTCCACCCCTTGATCCAGAGCAGGGCGTCTATCGTCGACCGCCCTGCTCTGAATCCGAACTGGGCCTCTGAAAGTTCAGGCCCAGTTCCCCCCAGATGCCGGATGACACGGGAAGCTACGATTCTCTCCAGCAGCTTCGCCGTGTCATCCAGCAGCACGATTGGCCTGTATGCGGCGGGCGAGTCGGCGTCTCGCCCTTCCTTCCGCAACAGGCACAATCGCCCGCCCTTCCAGAGCTTCGGGAACTGACCCGACGTGAGGCACGCGTCGAACAGTTCCCGAAGCTGACCGCCCATCTCCCTAAGGGCGATCCTGAGGACCCGCCCGGGAATCCCGTCTGGTCCCGGGGCAGTCTTCTTGCCACTCAGGCGAGAGACTGCTACCTCCATCTCCACCTCTGAAATAGGCGGAATGGAGGCCGGGTCCTCCTCCTCCTGGAAGG
Organism: Plagodis dolabraria; assembly: GCA_963854805.1. NCBI lineage: Eukaryota > Metazoa > Arthropoda > Insecta > Lepidoptera > Geometridae > Plagodis > Plagodis dolabraria. The sequence goes on along the minus strand of OY978459.1, from coordinate 5,043,255 downwards.
ACGGCGTGGCCATCGGTGGAGGGGTGTAGTGGGGGTCGCTGTCGGGGAATAGCCCCCCCAGCACCCTCTCCAGGAGCTCTGGCTCCAGGGACTCTGTGATAGGGGGCGCGCTGCCCCGGAACTTATTCCGGGCAGCCTTATACGGGCGCCCCCATGGGTCCCTGTCGAGGCCCTCCAGCTCCTCACTCCAGCCTAGGGCCTTAGCCCGGCCGATGGCCAGCTTCAGCTCCTGTTTGGCTAACTTTACATCGCCATGCAGGAGCTGCTCGGCCGCCAGCTGCTCCGCCGGCAGCTGGTCGTCCGTCCGGCCGTGACGCCGCCTCCTGCAATGATAATAGAGGCGGCGCGTCTCCGAGCATCGCACTCGGAGATCCTCGATCTCCGAGCACCACCAATAAACCTGGCGGCGCTCGGGGCGGCGTCGGGACCTCGGCATGGCGGCGTCGCAGACGGCCGTCACCGCCTCTCGGAAGTGGCCCGCCGCGATGTCCACCTCCGGGTGCATGGGGGCGGCCACCCATGACTGTACGATGGCCGCCTCCTCAGCCAACTCTGCATCGAGGCGACCAATCGCCCAGCGCGCAAAAACCGCCCTCTCCACGCGCCGAGTCCCTCCTTGGTGGGAGGTGGCGATCTCGAACCGGATGTAGTTATGGTCCGAGAGAGTCGCCACCTCCGCCTCCACTCTCCAGGCCTGGACACGTGCTGCGACCACCGGGGTGGCGAACGAAAGGTCCACCACGGACCCCCCGTTGTGTCGCACGCACGTGTGGACCGACCCCCTGTTGAGGAGGGTCAGCCCTGCGGCAACCGCCCACTCCACGACAATCTCCCCGCGAGTGTCAGTGGAGGGGTTGCCCCAGGCCTGGGCCTTGGCGTTCAGGTCCCCCATGAGGAGGACCTCACGTGGTGCCTGCCTTCTCACCGCCGCGGCCAGGAGGTCTAGATAGACCTCCAGCTCCGCGACGGTCCTATTAGGGGAGAAGTATGTGCCCACTACCGCATACCTCTCCCACTTGGCCACCACGTACCCCGAACCCCTCTCTAACACCGAGAGGGGGGGGCCGCCACTGGCACGTCCAATTATCGCTACGGAGCCGTCCAGATCCCCAGCCCAGTAGGAATGGGACTGGGGAATGTAGTACGGCTCCGCGGCGACCGCCAAATCAATCCGCCACTGCGCCAGGGACTGCATAAGCAAATCCTGAGCCCTGACGCAGTGGTTTAAATTCGTCTGGAGGAGATTGTGCTGTCCGACTTGAGCCATTAATCGGACGGCACAACCTCCATGCTCGCCGCGCGGCGAACAGCCTCAGGTGCGGCATTGGCTGCCGGTCGGGGGATGGCCGGGGTCCTGGCGGCCTGTCCCTTCGTCTTTGGGGGGACACAGGTTTGTCCCCCCATCCTGTGCTCGGCGGGTCGCCCCGACTCTGCGCATATCGCGCAGTGTGGGGCCCTCCTCTGGCAGCAAGCCGCCCTGTGGCCTGCGCCTCCACAACGAAAGCACAGGTCCCCCCTGTCTGCCGACGAGGGACACTGGGGGCGCGTATGGCCGAGTCCCATGCATTTGAAGCAGCGCATGGGACGCGCCGCCAGTGCCACCACTCGCACCGAGCTCCACCCCACCAAAAGCCTGCCCTGTGCCAGCAACACTTTGGCTGCTGCAATCGGGCAGGAAACAAGGGAGGAGCCGGTCCCGCCGAAGCTTCGCTGTACCTCTCCTGCTTTGACGTGAAGAACGTCACAGCCGCCCACCTTGGCGACCGCCGCCGCCACTTTCTCCTTAGTGGCGGCGTCGTCCAGGCCCGTCACGTGCAATTGCACGGACTTTACGGGCCTCGAGACGTTGGCCACCTCGGACAGGACACCGCGGAGCTTCTCCGCGAGCCTGTCCGCTTTGTCGCTGCTTTGGGAGCCAGGAATTTCGAGCATCCTGGCTCCCGTGGCCGTCTGGCGGAAATGGATCCGGTCGATACCCAATCCTTGGAGATCGACCTTCTCCTGCGCCGCCTCCACGATAGCTTTGTATGTCATCCCCTTTTCCGCGGCTTCGGGCTGCAGCGTCAGCACAACAGCCGCGGATTTGGGGGTTTTCATGGCCTTCGCCTTCTTGGGCCCGGCAGCAGCGGAAGCCTTCTTTGGTTTAGGCTTCACGGCAGAGGGAAGGGCACGAGCTGCTGGGACAGGAGTGGGAGCGGGCGTTGCTAGGGAGGAAGATTTGCCCTTCCCTTTGCCTTTTCCCTTTTTTACTACTGCAACCCAGGTTTCCGCCTGGGCCACAGCAGTTGGCACGGTAGTTTTTGGGGCGATGGGAGCCGCAGTCGAGGGCGTGGCAGTAGCCTGCGAGGCCTGGCCAACCCGCTTACGTGGAGTTGGTTTCGGGGGTGGGGGCGCAACCGCTGCTGCAGCCTTCTTCGCGTCCGCCCTGAGAGGCGGGCGAAGAACCGGCGCTGGCAGGAGGCGATCCTCGATACCAGCGAGTCGGGCATTGAGCATTTGCCCGAACGTGGTAGTTAAGGAGCGCGTCATCTCCTCCACTAACTCTGCCCCCAGTACAACGGCAGGGGGGGCCGGCGTCTCGGCGGCAGCGGCTGCTGCTGCTACTGTAGCAGCAGACGTGGCGGCAGCCGCTTGGGTCTTGGCTTCGGTGAAGCCGCGCCGCAGCGCCTTCACCTCTGCCTTACAGGCCTCCAACTCGAGGCGCACGCGACTATTTTCGGCTCTCAGCCGCCGCGTCTCTTCCGCCTCACTCCTGCTGGCCAGTGCGTCGACAACCTCCCTCAGGGTCGACGCAGACCTTTTCAGGCGAGCAACGAATTCGCCTTTTAGGTTGCCAGATTTCTTGGCAACCTCTAGGATGCAGGCGAGCATCCCTCCTGCTTGTGCCCTGAGCTCTTGGGCGTTTAGCCCGCTGAGGTCACCGAACCCGGCAAGGACATCGGAATCACTTCCGGTGTCTAAAAGACTTCCAGCGGCCACAGCGGCCGGCCCCTTTTTAAACTTCCTGCTCTGCAGGACCTCCGCCAGCTCCTCCACTAGTGGCTTGGGCTTCACAAACTCCTCTCGCGTCGGGCCTGTTTTTGTGCCCTTCGCCCTTCCCCTACGCGCCGTATTGACCTTAGCGGCCGACGTCTCCTCGGTTTCAGTGTCCGACTCTAGGTAGCCGGGCACGTAAAACGAGGAGTAAGGCCGCTTCCTCCGGCTGTCACCCACGTCGCATAACTCCTCAAATACGGACTCCACGTCCGACCGCACTTCGTCCCCCATGGAGACCTCCGACGGATCTCTTGAAGGGCCGTTTTTCAGACTCTCATTAGTGCCGCTCGAGCGGCCCTCAGACAAAACAATAGGTTGGCCCTGAGAAGGGCCTTTTGCAAATTTTCCTTTCGCGTCTCTGTTGACTTTCGACATGATCACAATATGCAGGCAAAATAAAAACAGAATAATTATAAAAAATAATTATAAATCGTGACCATAAGAAACATTTTTTGGGAAATGGACAGGCTTCAATCTTTCTACTCAAGCCTCCGGAAGTTTAGAGTTCAGAAGACTGACAATACCTTGGAGGTATTTTCCCGAAGTCTAAGGATACACTTATCATCGGGGTTTTGGAACTAGTCCAGCCAGTTTGTCCCCGCCTCCAATAACGTGAGTTATCGGAACAGGGGTCACTACCAAATAAAAGACAGCGGTTATTTTCGATTATGTAACAATACGTTTGACAGTAGTAGGCGCTGGTGTTTGCCAGTTAGAGGGGTCCCTATTTTAACACACACACTGCCAAACTGTTTTTCATCTACTCATAAACATGACAAATTATCTGTAGCCTTGCCTTAAAACTACAATTTATACACCGTAAGTCTATTCTGTCATCTGTCTTAAAGAGGTGCTAAGCACCTTAGCACGTATAATACAGATGACAGACAGTTAACTACGGCCCCGGTCTGTACCGAGCATTTTCAATTTGGACATATAGATAACAATACACGCGGCGCCTGACGGTGTTCTGTTGCGTTTATTTCGGAAGGAAATAAACCAATAACAGGCAGCACCACGAGAAGGTATCCGTCAGACTTGCCTTAGGGATCATCACGACTTGCGCTCTCCCCTAAGACCGTTGCCTCCTTACCCATCCGGGATGAGTAAGGAAGGCCTGAGTTTATCCAAAACAAGCAGCGCAAGGCATGCAAGCTAGGCAAAGCAACTATTAATGAATAAACCCAGACCCGCCTAAGTGCCCTACCACCATGCTGTAACGACTGCTATCCTAAGACAACAACCGGGACCGACGGCTTAACGTGCCCTCCGAAGCACGGAAGCGCTCAGTAGTAATGTCACCAGCGGTCACCCATCCAAGTCATGACCGCGGCGGACGTTGCTTAACTTTGCTGATCGATTCAGAATGGCTAAGCAAACTTGGCTACGAGCGCTTCAAATGCATTACCACGCTGTATGGTAATGGCCAGCCTTTGAACGAGGTACGACCCAGAGCGTTGGTCGTGAAAATATGCACAGCCCTAATTAATATTCATCTTCATACTTCTGTCACCTGAACAAAATAATAAGGTAACTTTTCAACGTCGAATAGATTTTCTCTCGAACATATTCATTTTCTTTAACCAAAAAACGTTCGAAGATTGAAACTGCGTATCCAATAACTTCCCTTTTTTTTTTTTTTTTTTTTTTTTTTTTTTTTCACCCGGGAAAATCCTTTATGGATACCACCCGCCCCGGGGGGAGCGGAGTGGTTATGTGGGAGTCCTCGCCTGAAGGGCCTTACTACCCCCTCGGGGGGGTAGTAAGTGAGGTTACCCACTAAAAACCCGGGATGAGCAGTCTGCCGCCTAGTAGGGCGAAATGGGGTAGCGTTAGCAGTCACCATCTCGCCCCAGCGGCCGGCCCGTCACCGATGACGGGCCCCGGCCAATGGAGGGATGACCCGGCTCATTGGGGCCATCCCCCAGACGTGTGGGATCGTGCAAGCCAGTGGAGAATCCCCCGACTCTCCACCGGTGATCCGCACAACACTAGGAAAGAGCGAGAAGGCGCCCGAACCGCCTTCTCCTCCCCCCAGTTCGTCTACGCCGGAGCGGGTCCGCGAGGACGTCGTCCTCCCTCGCCCGCTCCGCGGCCTCCTTCTGCGCCATCACCGCTTCGCAGAAAGAGACCACCGCCTGCCACGATCTGTCGCTGCCGAGCATAGCGTTAACCACGCTCGGCAGCGACAGATCTGCGCCAATGACCGCTGTAAGGGTGTGCCGCATGAGACTCCACGCGGAGCACTCCTCCAGCGTGTGGAGCGCCGTGTCTTCTGGCGCTCCACACTCGTGACAGGCGGGGGTCGCCTCCCGTATCGCGATGTGATGCAGGTACCTTCCGAAACATCCGTGTCCGGAAAGCACCTGCACCAATCGGAAGGTCAGCGACCCGAATCGCCGCCCTACCCACCTCCGGAGGACCGGGCGAATGGCATCCACCGTCCTCTGTCCAGGGACCGGTGGAGCCAGGTCCTCCGTCCACCGCCTCAACAGGGCGGCCCGCGCCCGCCGTCGCATGCGCGTGACCTCCTCCCACGCTGGAGGCTCCCCGCGGGATCTCCTCGCCGCCACGAAGTGGTACACTTCGGCGAGGATCTCCGCTTGGAGCTCCCAGGGGGGATCACCGGCCAGCACGCATCCCGCCGTCCAGGACACCGTCCGGTAACCGCGTATCGCCCTCGTCGCGATGACTCGCTGCGGACGTCGCAGCAGGGTCTTATTGCCGCGACCGAGGGCGTCCACCCAGACAGGTGCCCCATACAAGGCCATACTCCGGATCACTCCGGAGTACAGGCGACGACAAATGGCGTTCGGGCCGCCCACGTTGGGCAGCAGCCTCCCAAGGGCGGCAGCGGCGCCTACGACTTTTGGGGCCAGTTGAGTGAAGTGGGCCCCAAAAGTCCACCGCCCGTCCAGGATGAGACCCAGGTACCTCATCTGGGTCCCAACCCGGACCAGGACCCCGTCCAGGTCTATCCGCGTTCCTGGAGGGGGTCCCCCCCGAGGCCCATGGAACATTAGGGCCTCGGTCTTGGAGAGGGCGACCTCCAGCCCCAGGGCACGTATGCGGCCGACCACGAGTGTCGTGGCCACCGTGGCCCGCCGCACCGTCTCCCCGAGGTCCCTCCCCTTGACTACGACTAGGGTGTCATCCGCGTAGCACGCAACCCGCATACTTGCGGGAAACGTGCCGCGGAGCACCCAGTCGTAGCCAATGTTCCACAGGAGCGGCCCCAACACCGACCCCTGCGGAACCCCGCAGGACACGCGACGTCGCCTCAGACCGTCGCGTCCCTCCACCAGGACCTCGCGGTCCTGGAGGTAGTCAGCCAACAGCCTACGCAGATACAGGGGCACTCCGTGATAGCGGAGCGCCTCCCGTATTGTTCCGTGCGGTAGGCTGTTGAAGGCGTTGGCAATGTCCAGCGAGACAGCCAACGCCCTTTCCCCCCCGCTGACCGCGTCCTGCGTCCACTCCTTGATCCAGAGCAGGGCGTCTATCGTCGACCGCCCTGCTCTGAATCCGAACTGGGCCTCTGAAAGTTCAGGCCCAGTTCCCCCCAGATGCCGGATGACACGGGAAGCTACTATTCTCTCCAGCAGCTTCGCCGTGTCATCCAGCAGCACGATTGGCCTGTATGCGGCGGGCGAGTCGGCGTCTCGCCCTTCCTTCCGCAACAGGCACAATCGCCCGTCCTTCCAGAGCTTCGGGAACTGACCCGACGTGAGGCACGCGTCGAACAGTTCCCGAAGCTGACCGCCCATCTCCCTAAGGGCGATCCTGAGGACCCGCCCGGGAATCCCGTCTGGTCCCGGGGCAGTCTTCTTGCCACTCAGGCGAGAGACTGCTACCTCCATCTCCACCTCTGAGATAGGCGGAATGGAGACCGGGTCCTCCTCCTCCTGGAAGGACGGCGTGGCCATCGGTGGAGGGGTGTAGTGGGGGTCGCTGTCGGGGAATAGCCCCCCCAGCACCCTCTCCAGGAGCTCTGGCTCCAGGGACTCTGTGATAGGGGGCGCGCTGCCCCGGAACTTATTCCGGGCAGCCTTATACGGGCGCCCCCATGGGTCCCTGTCGAGGCCCTCCAGCTCCTCACTCCAGCCTAGGGCCTTAGCCCGGCCGATGGCCAGCTTCAGCTCCTGTTTGGCTAACTTTACATCGCCATGCAGGAGCTGCTCGGCCGCCAGCTGCTCCGCCGGCAGCTGGTCGTCCGTCCGGCCGTGACGCCGCCTCCTGCAATGATAATAGAGGCGGCGCGTCTCCGAGCATCGCGCTCGGAGATCCTCGATCTCCGAGCACCACCAATAAACCTGGCGGCGCTCGGGGCGGCGTCGGGACCTCGGCATGGCGGCGTCGCAGACGGCCGTCACCGCCTCTCGGAAGTGGCCCGCCGCGATGTCCACCTCCGGGTGCATGGGAACGGCCACCCATGACTGTACGATGGCCGCCTCCTCAGCCAACTCTGCATCGAGGCGACCAATCGCCCAGCGCGCAAAAACCGCCCTATCCACGCGCCGAGTCCCTCCTTGGTGGGAGGTGGCGATCTCGAACCGGATGTAGTTATGGTCCGAGAGAGTCGCCACCTCCGCCTCCACTCTCCAGGCCTGGACACGTGCTGCGACCACCGGGGTGGCGAACGAAAGGTCCACCACGGACCCCCCGTTGTGTCGCACGCACGTGTGGACCGACCCCCTGTTGAGGAGGGTCAGCCCTGCGGCAACCGCCCACTCCACGACAATCTCCCCGCGAGTGTCAGTGGAGGGGTTGCCCCAGGCCTGGGCCTTGGCGTTCAGGTCCCCCATGAGGAGGACCTCACGTGGTGCCTGCCTTCTCACCGCCGCGGCCAGAAGGTCTAGATAGACCTCCAGCTCCGCGACGGTCCTATTGGGGGAGAAGTATGTGCCCACTACCGCATACCTCTCCCACTTGGCCACCACGTACCCCGAACCCCTCTCTAACACCGAGAGGGGGGGGCCGCCACTGGCACGTCCAATTATCGCTACGGAGCCGTCCAGATCCCCAGCCCAGTAGGGATGGGACTGGGGAATGTAGTACGGCTCCGCGGCGACCGCCAAATCGATCCGCCACTGCGCCAGGGACTGCATAAGCAAATCCTGAGCCCTGACGCAGTGGTTTAAATTCGTCTGGAGGAGATTGTGCTGTCCGACTTGATCCATTAATCGCACGGCACAACCTCCATGCTCGCCGCACGGCGAACAACCTCAGCAGCGGCTCTAGATGCCGGTCGGGAGATGGCCGGGGTCCTGGCGGCCTGTCCCTTCGTCTTTGGGGGGACACAGTTTTGTCCCCCCATCCTGTGCTCGGCGGGTCGCCCCGATTCAGCGCATATAGCGCAGTGTGGGGCCCTCCTCTGGCAGCTCACCGCCTTGTGGCCTGCGCCTCCACAACGGAAGCACAGGTCCCCCCTGTCTGCCGATGAGGGACACTGGGGGCGCGTATGGCCGAGTCCCATGCACTTGAAGCAGCGCATGGGACGCGCCGCCAGTGCCACCACTCGCACCGAGCTCCACCCCACCAAAAGCCTGCCCTGTGCCAGCAGCACTTTGGCTGCTGCAATCGGGCAGGAAACAAGGGAGGAGCCGGTCCCGCCGAAGCTTCGCTGCACCTCTCCGGCTTTGACGTGCAGTACGTCACAGCCGCCCACCTTAGCGACCGCCGCCGCCACTTTCTCCTTAGTGGCGGCGTCGTCCAGGCCCGTCACGTGCAATTGCGCGGACTTTACGGGCCTCGAGACGTTGGCCACCTCGGACAGGACACCGCGGAGCTTCTCCGCGAGCCTGTCCGCTTTGTCGCCGCTTTGAGAGCCAGGAATCTCGAGCATTCTGGCTCCCGTGGCCGTCTGGCGGAAGTGGATGCGGTCGATCCCCAATCCTTGGAGATCGACCTTCTCCTGCGCCGCCTCGACGATGGCCTTGTATGTGACCCCCTTTACCGCGGCTTCGGGCTGCAGCGTCAGCACAACAGCCGCGGATTTGGGGGCTTTCATCGTCTTTGCCTTCTTGGGCCTGGCGGCGGTGGAAGCCTTGTTGACTTGAGGCTTCGCGGCGTAGGGGGGGGCACGAGCTGCTGGGACAGGAGCGGGAGCGGGCGTGGCTGAGGAGGACGATTTGCCCTTCCCTTTGCCTTTCCCCTTTTTCACTACTGCAACCCAGGTTTCCGCCTGGGCCACAGCAGTTGGCACGGTCGTTTTTGGGGCGATGGGAGCCGCAGTCGAGGGCGTGGCAGCAGCCTGTGACGCCTTGCCAACCCGCTTTCGAGGGGCTGGTTTCGGGGGTGGGGGTGCAACCGCTGGTGCAGCCTTCTTGGCGTCCGCCCTGAGAGGCGGGCGAAGAACCGGCGCTGGCAGGAGGCGGTCCTCGATACCTGCGAGTCGGGCATTGAGCATTTGCCCGAACGTGGTTGTCAAGGAGCGCGTCATCTCCTCCACTATTTCAGCCCCCAGTACAACAGCAGGGGGGGCCGGCGTCTCGGCGGCAGTGGCTGCTGCTGCTACTGTAGCAGCAGACGTGGCGGCAGCCGCCTGGGTCTTTGCTTCGGTGAAGCCGCGACGCAGCGCCTTCACCTCTGCCTTGCAGGCCTCCAACTCGAGGCGCACGCGACTGTTCTCGGCTCTCAGCCGCCGCGTCTCCTCCGCCTCACTCCTGCTGGCCAGTGCGTCGACAACCTCCCTCAGGGTTGACGCAGACCTTTTCAGGCGAGCAACAAATTCGCCTTTCAGGTTGCCGGATTTTTTGGCAACCTCTAGGATGCAGGCGAGCATCCCTCCTGCTTGTGCCCTAAGCTCTTGGGCGTTAAGCCCGCTGAGGTCACCGAACCCGGCAAGGACATCGGAATCACTTCCAGTGTCGAGTAGGCTTCCGGCGGCCACAGCGGCGGGCCCCTTTTTGAACTTCCTGCTCTGCAGGACCTCCGCCAGCTCCTCCACTAGTGGCTTGGGCTTAACAAATTCCTCTCGCGTGGGGCCAGTTTTGGTGCCCTTCGCCCTTCCCCTCCGCGCCGTACTGACCTTAGCGGCCACCGTCCCCTCGGTCTCAGTGTCCGACTCTAGGTAGCCGGGCGCGTAGAACGAGGAGTAAGGCCGCTTCCTCTGGCTGTCAACTTCGTCAGCAGACTCCTCAAATACGGACTCTACGTCCGACCTCCTTTCGTCCCCCATGGAGACCTCCGACGGATCTCTGGAAGAAACCCTGCTTGTAGTTTGACCCTGAGAAGGGGCGTTTTTCCGACTCGCAGAAGTGCCGCTTGAGCGGTCTTCAGACAAAACAATTACTTGGCCCTGAGAAGGGCCTTTTGTGAACTTCCCTTTGACGTCTCTATTTACTTTCGACATTGTGTACAACAAAATAATTATAGATATAATAATAAATTGTGACCATAAGCAAAATTGTTGGGGAAGTGGACAGGCTTCAATCTTTCTACTCAAGCCTCCGGAAGTTTAGAGTTCAGAAGACTGACAATACCTTGGAGGTATTTTCCCGAAGTCTAAGGATACACTTATCATCGGGGTTTTGGAACTAGTCCAGCCAGTTTGTCCCCGCCTCCAATAACGTGAGTCATCGGAACAGGGGTCACTACCAAATAAAAGACAGCGGTTATTTTCGATTATGTAACAATATGTTTGACAGTAGTAGGCGCTGGTGTTTGCCAGTTAGAGGGGTCCCTATTTTAACACACACACCGCCAAACTGTTTTTCATCTACTCATAAACATGACAAATTATCTGTAGCCTTGCCTTAAAACTACAATTTATACACCGTAAGTCTATTCTGTCATCTGTCTTAAAGAGGTGCTAAGCACCTTAGCACGTATAATACAGATGACAGACAGTTAACTACGGCCCCGGTCTGTACCGAGCATTTACAATTTGGTTACTAATAAGGGGTTAAATAGCCCTGTGAACTACATAATATACACATATAATACAAATATATACAGAGACAATATATACATATACATACACATATAGATAACAATACACGCGGCGCCTGACGGTGTTCTGTTGCGTTTATTTCGGAAGGAAATAAACCAATAACAGGCAGCACCACGAGAAGGTATCCGTCAGACTTGCCTTAGGGATCATCACGACTTGCGCTCTCCCCTAAGACCGTTGCCTCCTTACCCATCCGGGATGAGTAAGGAAGGCCTGAGTGTATCCAAAACGAGCAGCGCGAGGCATGCAAGCTAGGCAAAGCAACTATTAATGAATAAACCCAGACCCGCCCATCCAATAACTTCCCTAAGCCAACCCATCTTTAGATATAAAAAAGTGAATAGTAAAAACAGTCAATCTTCCGACAAAGTTTCTCGTTCCGGAAGAAAAATGCGATCGGGCCTCAAGTGTTATCAGACGGGAAGGCTACTTTCCAGTTGCCCATGATTTATATGGGGAGGCGAGGCCGACTGCGGGCGCTAGTGCCATTGGCAGATTTATCTACTACTGGGTTAAAGAAGAAAGGTTTTGTGGCAATTGATGTCTCGTCATTGAAGTGAAAAATGCATCATTAGACAATAATGACTTTCTGACCGGAGAGGGTCGAAAGTTTATTTTACTAAAATCATTGTTTTCTTACCATTATTATTCACACAAGTGTGTGGAGTCGGTATAGGTATATAATGTTTTAATTACAAAATGATGTGTTATATATATTTCGCCATTACTTTTCAAAAATGCTTAGTAATGGAAACATTACAAAAATATTTTAAATAAACGTTTAATTCATGTTTAACTGACTTCCAAAAAAGGAGGAGGTTCTAAATTCGTTTTAAATAATTTTTTTTATGTTTGTTACCTTAGAACTGGGTTGACTTGTAGCTTGACTGGGTGAACTGATGTTGAAAATTATTTTTATGTTCGAAAGCTGATGCTTGTCGTTTGGTACCATTTAAATTTTATCAAAATCGGTCAAGCCGTTTTTGAGTTACACTCCAATAAAAAGTTATTTCACACTTTTCGGTATTGAAGTCGATTCCAAATTTGGTTAAACAATTTTTAGGCAAACTTGGCTTAGTAGGGCGGATAAATGTGTTTGCTAAAATTTAAACATTAAAATATTATTGGTATGTAAGTAATTAATACATTCATAAATTAATATACCCATTTATCAAGTTTTTTAAAATAAAATGAGTATCCATATAGTATGTACTAAGTATATAGATACTATGTATGGCACATGTTTGGCTCAACGAATAAGCATTGCAATTCAACGGGGCAATACTGGCAGCATGCTAGGCACGCTGCCAACTGGTACCGCCAGAAAAAAAAGGTATCACGTATGTACATTACAATAGGCGTAATTGCTCCCAGTTGTGCGTAGTCTGCATGTTTTTAAAATTTATTCTTGCAATATGTATAATTATTTACTATTTACCTCATAGTCGACTCAAAACGTTTTTTCTTTGTGTAAACATGTTTTGAATTATAATCTAGTTCTTAACCTTAAGTATTATATGTTTCTGTGTATCTGTAATGATTGTAATGTGTGTTGTGTACGAAATAAATAAAAATAAAATATGAAAAAGTAAAAAAAAATGTTAGAGTTATTAAATTCCGTGAAGCTAACGTCCATCTTCATTACATTTACCCCAGCATTGACCGTTAAAAAGGTCCAATGGGCGACCATTAGGGTGATTTGCTCCCACACTTGGCAGCGTCTTGGGGTGCAAGAAGTTGTCAGTTCTTCAGAAGGTTCAAAAGGTGCTCCCTACCTACTGATATTTTTCCCTTCGTCGCTCTTTCATATCCACGGGAAGAGGAAGGCTGATATTAAAACCTGGCAACGCACGGGGTTAAGTTTATAGCTAAACAAATAACTGAATATATGAAATAGCATATTTTAAGGGACTTAAAAAAGGAGGAGATTATCAATTCGAATGTGTTTTTTTTCTATGTTTGTTACAACATACGAGAAAAAATGCGATTACTCTGCTCTTTTTTGTTGTTTTTGATGATTTTTTGTTTAGTAGGTCATACTTCAACTGTGTTTCAATATAAATTTTATTAAAATCAGTTTCACAGTTTGCATTTTAAATCAAAATAACTGAAAAAATACCTACATCATCCTTATACATACACACATAAAATGACGCCTCTTTCCCGTAGGGGTGGGCAGAGACCAAAGATTTCCACTTGCTACGATCCTTAGATATCTCTTTCGCATCATCTATACTCATTAATATAAATGAAACCAAATTGCGTTTCATACTTTTAAGTTAAATTTGTTTTTTATAGTAATTATGTGCAGTTGAATAAAGCCTTTTTTTATCTAAACCAAATTGCGTTTCATACTTTTAAGTTAATTTTTTTTTATGTTATTGTGTGCAGTTGAAAAAAAACCTTTTTTTATATAAACCTTACGTAGTTATCATCTAGAAACTTAACTCATAAACACCCTGCCTCTTTGAGGTAGAAGTTTCAGTCGGGTTCACGGAACTATAATTACTGCCGAGTACTTCCCTGTTACTGGTACATTCGTATGAGTTACCTTTGTAAAGGTGGTTGTACACAAAGGTACGATGGTAATTATAATATATTATGTAATGGGATAAAGAACGTAGTGCCTCATATTTAATATATCAAGTGCTTAACTCGCTGATATTATGATAACTCGCATGTTCTTTATTGTTCTTTAGCCTAAGTTTGCAAGTTTTACGGAAAATTATATATTTTTGAAATAATCGTAATGGAAAAAATGTGTAGGAATTATTATTTTTAGAATTTAAATTACAGACACGTGATTCAATTTAAAATTTTAAATCATTTATTCAATTAAGGCGTCTACGATGCTCTTGTAAAGGTCAATTACAAATTTTAATATTGATATATTCTATATTAAACGGCCACGTTCAGCAAAAAAATGTATAGAGCCACTGCGAGAAGAACGGGCAAGAAACTCGGGGCCATTCTTTTAAACGTCTTTTAACACTATGTTACATACAATATAATACGATTATTACAATATTTGTTTAAAGTACGTAGGTGACAGGTGATAGCTTGGCAGAAGCGGAATCCAAGCATATTTGTTGTTTAAGTAATCACAAACTGTGTAGTATCAAAATGTTTTTCACGTGCAACTTGAATTTCCCTTTTGTAAGCATTGTAATTTGTTTGGGAACTTTATTATAAAACCGCACACAATTAACCCTTAAAGGGACCTTTTATTTGTCTAAAGTCTAAAACCTGGCAACAGATGACGGGCGCAGTACAATTCGTGACTTTTGACGAAATGCATCTGTTATAGGCAGAGGTAGGTCCACTTAACATCAGGTGGGCCTCGTGCTTGTTCCGTCACAACAACATAAAAAAGGGATAAAACATAACAACGAAAAACGGCAAAGGACATGTGGGCAAATTTTCCCGAGTTTGAACATTTGGATGTTTAAAATATGATAGAACTACGTTTGTATAGAAAGCTTGAGCAAAGAACTGGTTATGTTTTCGCAGGGGGCACTGTATGGTTGCTAGATTTTTTTATACAAACTGGAACCTGTAGGTATTTTTGCTCTGTACAATTGCAAGTTCTCCGATGGCTGTAGGTATATTATATATCTAGCTTTTCACCCGACCCAAACTACTTAGTGATATTGCGGATGTGGTTCTCCCCCTTCAGCATCTACAAACATATTATATCCCAATTGGTTTGAAAAATAAATTACTTAAAGTAATATGTGACAGACGTATCGGCTTTTGTTACTTGGTAGTTAATTAGAAAGTTTAGCTGATGCAAGTATATCTTTGATTCATTATAATCTCGTACAGTCAGCGACCAAAATTTCTTTAAAATTTAGAGTTTTTCCTGTCATTAGAAAACAATATTATAGTATATTACAATTATTTGCCTGAAATAGTATTTTGCTTAGAAAATTATAGGTTACGTCAAATATCACATCATCACTGCACATTTTTTTTTATGTACACTTGTAACCCTCCGCATACACAGAAGTTAAGATATAATATAGTTACTTTTTACGAATACCTCCATTAGATTACGCTACATATATATATATATATATATATATATATATATATATATATATATATATATATATATATATATATATACAATTGTAAGTAACTCAATTCAAAACTGAACCAATTCGTACATCTATACATAAACTATAAACTCTCCTTCACTATTAAGTAGATGGAGTATTCAGCTGTGTGCATACTGCACTGCAATTAATGTTAGTACAAATAGTTCTAAGTTACGTTGTAAAGCTGTGTGTTTACTAATACGACAAAGGTAAATTATATTCCCAGTAACTTAGACATAAAACGGGACGAATATGTATTTATGACGATGACAAGCTATCCTTTTCCCACTCTCTTACCCTTTTGTAAGTGATGATGTGTTTATTTTTGTAGCCAACTTTACACACTACTACTTACACAGATTCACTACTCTCATCCTTTTTTGCAAGTGATGATATTTTGTAATATATGTATGTTTTTGTAATCCACATTATACATTACAATACACATCGATTTACTTAACTTATTGCAAGTAAGTATTAAGTATTACAATATAAACATATTTAATACTTTCTTACTTTTTAGCATGTGATGATGTGTGTGTTTTTAAAACTAAACAAACAATACACAGACATAGATGTATTTTATTAGCTCTCTTTGAGTGCAACAATTTCATATAGCTCTTCCGTTTTGCCTCAGTGTACGCCACTCCTTACTTACCCTAGGGTAACAGTGCTAGAGTTGCGCTTTGTATAGCTACACCCTTGTTCTTGCTCTCTGTACCGTGTAATTCAGGGTAGTGATTGCAACTAGGGTTGGTACTCAAATAAATTATGGTAGGAAGTTTCCAGTTGGTATTTCTACGTAAATATTCCTAAGAAAACATACAGAAGACCAGGTAAGAGTCGAACTAACCATACGTATTTCCGTATTAAACTATTAATTTGTAAAAACTACTTATTTTATGTCGAACTAACCATGCATTCGACCTTATTAGTAAAAGTTTCAGATAACGTTTATTGTACTGTCATCGTCATTATCATCATCATCACATAACCGGAACGTCCACAATATCCCCAATTGTGTCCCCAAATTTGCCATAATCCCCATGCTTGGCAGGCGTTTTGGGAATCGCAGAAGAATTAGTTTGTTCTTCAGAAGGCACTGCTTCCCAACTTCTGGTATTTTTACCTTAGTCGCCTTTTACGAAACCCGCGGGAATAAATAGGGGGTTGACATTTGAATCCGGCACCCCACGGGGTATGTAGACCTTGTACGGCAACCCGCCTTCATTTTGTAATTCTGGCTTTTATTCTGATATTTAGAGAATCTATCATAAAAATACTCAATAAAAGACTCCGTTTTGTCCTTTGGGAACTAAATAAAATAAATAGCCACCAAATTTAAATAAAAATGCAATGCAGATGAAGATATAGTGTCGCTTTGTATAATCCGGATGGAGAAGTAGGCTTTTTGACTGTTGAGGAGTAGAATTGGTTACTTGTTTATGACGACCATCATAAAACCACCAGTTTAGATTTTTTACATATTATGTTCATTGGACTAATTTTCCAATTCCCTATGAGGGTTGGTCAAACACAGGGGGTGTTTGGTCGAGCGTCATAGGGAATATCTCTTACTGTTTCCAAGATATTATTTTTTCAATTTATTATTTATATTACCTAAAAAGAGTGAATTTTTTTTTTACAATAAATGGAACCGACTTTGTCACCCAAAAATGTGAAATAACTTGTTGTTAAAAAAGTACCTATCATCACAATATTGTGCGCATGGTACCGACTTCGACAAGTTATTTCACATTTTTGGGTATTGAAGTCGGTTCCATTTTTTTTGTAGGAATACTACTAATTTTTAATTTTTTTTGTAGGAATACAAATAATAAATTTAAAAAATATTTGCATTTTTTGTAAAAAAAATTCACTCTTGACCCTTCCTAATGACGGGATCTATTGTAATTTTTTTTTCTTTTTTTCCGGCGGTATGTCTTTATTAAACAAAATACTATGAACTATATACAACACTACAGCTACTACAATAAAAGCATTTAGACAACCTATAAGTCATAGCAGACTCATAGGCAGTCCAAATGCTCCAGCTCCTTTGTGCAGGTCCATGGTTCGAATCCCGCCGCGGGCTTGAGCTTCACCGCATGGTGGAAGGGCATTTTTGCGAATGCCCGCCTGGCTAGCGACCACCCTCAAGTTGAAAATCTGTCGCCAAGCACCTAACGGTGTGTTCCGGCAGCTATCCTTGAGAGCCAGTCATTCTAGGTTAAGCCTGTTAATACCTTAGACCACATCATCACTTACCATCACGTGAGATTGTGGTCAAAGGCTTACCTATCAGCAATAAAAAAAAAAAAAAAAAAAAAAAAAAGCCCACTCCCAGTTGGCAGCGTGCCCAGCATGCTGGCAGCATTGCCCCGTTGAATTGCAATGCTTATTCGTTGAGCCAAATATGTGCCAGCATTTATGTGATCATGCGTCGCATCGACCAAGCGCTCAGATAGGTTTTTAATTATTGTCATTAATTGTCAACGAATATATCATAAAGATATAGTCGTATAGTCATATAGTAAATATTTTTCAGTTTTTGGAGTGTAAAACGGCTTGACCGATTTTGATAAAATTTGAAGGGGACCAATAGACAAGCACCAGCTTTCAAACAAAAAATAATTTTTGAATTCGCCCATAACCCAATCCAAAGTTCTGAGGTAACAAACAATAAACAAAAAAGATACAGACGAACTGAGAACCTCCTACTTTTTTGGAAGGCGGTTTAAAAAGTTATATCAATAGATATTAAATTTCAACTAAAATATAGGCACGTGCACAAAGATTTAACTACGAGTATGTGAATATATTGTTGAACCAATTCCCATTTCCTTAGAAAATCCTACTTAACTACCCTGTCAATACCTATCTCACAAAATAAACCTTTTCATGTCATAAAAGATGACAAATATAGAATTTCCGGATTCATCAGTGTGACAAATAAACTTGCACAATATAAGGAAAAATGTTCCACAAATACAAAGGAAATACGGTATAAGAAGGATCGTTCTCCGTGAATCTTGAATGGTATCGTGAAATTATTTTGCTAATAATTATGTGACAATCTTACTGGCTATTCTGTGTATTGGATTGTAATAATACTCACAATATTTGTTATAATGTGTGCCTAAAAGATGAATTCATTTTTATTATACTTGTATTGGAATTCTGTTATAAATGTTGGTAATTCTGAATGAAGATTGAATCTTTACTGTTCATTGTGTCATGATAAAAACCAACGTATTTTCAGAGTTCCGTAAGTAAAGGTTGAAATGAAGCACTATAATTAAAATGTCCGTAGTGTTCTTTGCTCGTAAATGGAATGAGTTAAAACAGAATTATAATATTTTTTATTTGGAATAGGAGGATAAAGGAGCAGTCCGCCCATCTGGCGGTTTGTGTTCACCATTGCGTATGGACATCCGCAACATCAGAGATATCAAAGATGCGTTGCTGGGCTTTGATGAGTGGTCTTTTCTCGAAGGCTCAAGGAAGGAAAAAATACTCCAAAACTTAATATATCAGGCAGTATGCACGCACCACAATATCAGGCAGTATGAAAATAAATTGCCTAAAAATTTAAAGGATGAAGTCTACTAACTAAATATGTTTAAACGAAAGCTTAAAGCATTTCTTTTCTAAAATAATTATTATAATATTAAAGAAATTTTTGACATAATTTTTAGTGCCTACCAGTACCAGTGGCATGATATAAATCTCAATATATATTTATCGAAACACAAATACAATTTTTGTTATATATTTTAAATGTAATCTTAGGGTATTACTTAAGGACCTATAACTAATATTCAAATACTTTGTTTATAAATAGATAACTGAGCTGAGCTCCTAAAACGTACCGGTTCTGGAATACTTCAGATGGTTAGCAAAATCAATTAAATGAACCTTCAATGTTATTAGTATTTTTCAAATGTTGTTACTAATAAAACTAGTAAGAAATCTGGTCTTTTTGTTTATATACTTAATAAAAAAAACTTTTTTTTCTTTTGCGGGCTACTGTACTGTACTGTAACAGCCGAATCGTCCATTGCTGAACACAGCTTCCCCTATTAAGGGGTATTTGTCATAATCCCCACTCTTGGCAGGCGTCTTGGGGATCGCAGCGTAAGTTGGCAGTTCTTTAGAAGGCGTTGCTGCCCACATTACAGTATTTTTCCCTTAGTCGCCTCTTATGGCACCCACGGGATGATTTGGGGAGGTGCAATTCTAACCCGGCACAACACGGGCTACTGTAATGCTCTAATATTGACTAATATTTTACCTCAAAAAGCCCATAATAAGTATTTTTGGAACTTAACCATAATACATCCTGGATTCCATAGATGGTGCTATTAATCTACACAATTTTTCTTATTTTTTTCATTGATTAAGAATATGAACAGGTATGTGGTACCCTTACTTAATCAATGTACCAACAATACGCACTACTTCGTTCTACTTTCATTGCGTACAGCTAGCGTCAAAACTATTCTCCACGACACTAATGCTAGTATGCCTTGGTAGTGTCATGGGTAAAGACCAGTATGTCATCATTATTAAAACTAACGGAAGTATTTCGACATTTAAATATATTATTGACAGTTTGCACTTACGAATATTTAGTCGAGAACACGACGACGCCCGACTAGTTTCGCGGGATTCGGACCCACTTCATCAAGGAGCGACACGGGCGGTGTCAATAATATATTAAAAATATGATCATATCTGGAAGTTATCAAGCACAGTGTGAATCAGTATCTTTTAAACAAGACTCCGTCAATTTAATGTAGAATACCACATAACTATCTCAGACTACTATAAAAAGCTTTGTTATAAATAAATAAAAACGCATAATATCTTGATAGCATTATAACAATCTGTCCATTATTCATCTTTGGCAGAAGTAGGTATAGATTGAAATAAACAAAAAATATTACGTCACTGTTTATTCTCTAAAAGGGTATTTAGGGTTAGGTGTTTAAACATCCATTATTATTATCGTATCTGGTTCTTTGTTATAGAACGTGAGCTAACCACATTTAGTACAAAATAAAAATTCTTTATGCAGGCCTAATGTTTGTATAATAACGTATGGGTTAACCGGGTAATACATATTTGTAACAACAAAGAGGTTTAATAAGCTAGGCTAAGTATACGTGATCAACCAACATACAATTGCCGAAAACCAAAAAAATACTTGCACGCTAATTTCCATGATTTTCGTATGTTGTTTGTATCACATTCGTGCAATATTTTTTTTTTCTCGCAAGGAAGGTTGAATTAGTGCGTATGAAACTCGTGAGCAACTTGCTCATTGTACACTCGGCTGATTTACGCCTTCGCGTACGGCTCGGGCTGCAACCCACAGCCTCGTGTATAATGAGCAACTTGTATCATAATATACTATTACTATTATGATACATACGAGTACAATTAAATAGCGTCATATTTCACGTTTAAATTTGACCTCAGAAACATTAATTTGTTTGTTAATACTGTTTCAGAAACCAAAGGTACTTGTTTTTGAAACAAATTAATGTTTCTGCAACGTATTCATTTGTTGGGTTTCAATTTTAAAATTTAAATTTAAAATGAGCAGAAATATAGCAGTATATTCTGGCTGTTTCTTTGTACGACTGCTTACTCGTATATTTTTCCATTAAATTAATATATACAATTTAACATTAAATACTCCACCCAGTAGAAAACAAAACATAATTTATACGTCGTTCAAGATTATTTTCTCCAGGTAACCTCCCAACAAAAAATCTTAAACGTAATCATATAATTTCCGGATAAGAAACAACCTTTGTATCATCCTTAGATAAAAACAGGGTCATTATTCATGTGGGAAGGTTTTCCTGTTGGTTCCATTTGTGGGCGTACTCAGGGAGAACAATTGCGGGGGATTCCCTGATAAGACGTCAATCACGCTTTGAATAATTCAACCGAGGCCATAAAATTCAATCTTAAATAAAAGTATTTCTAGTTTTTTTCAGTAATAGTCTATATTCTGGAACTGTGCCTCGTAGATGGCAATAGGCTCGCCCCTACTACATGACAAAAACATATCTAGCGAAATGGTGGTGTTCACACCTTTGTCTACTCCTTCGGAGAGAACTTGCGTAGTGATGTTATAAATTTAGGTATATATGCGGGACGGTGGTTAAAGTTTATTTACATTTACAAATTGCCAGCTCATTACCTACGAATACGATAATCACACAAATCACTATTGATATAAGGATTATATTACCGCAGGCTCAAAATGCGCGAAAATCATACCAAACAACGGGCATCAAAAACGTTAATAGGGAAGTTATATTTTTAAATAGCCATGTTTGAATGAAATAGTCGATTACAAGAATCGATTACAATCCTTTAAATACGAACAGAGGCTTTCTAAGCCTGTTAGTCACTATTTTTATTTGTTCTATTGATGGATTGCTCAATATCAATATATTATATTGATGGATTGCTATCCTGGACCAATATATTATATGACCATATATTATATGCCCAAGTACTTTGCATCTTCAACCTTATGTAGCTTTGCACTTTATTTGTAAACACTATTGTTCTTAATTTGGTTCACATTAGTGGAGTTTAATGCTGAGGGGTTGAGTGGGTGTTGTACGATTTGAGACTCCGAACGCGATGATTTTGGTTTTCTCTGCATTCAGTTTTAACAAATTTGTCTGAAGCCAGTTCACCATTACTAGTAAAACTATTATTCGCTACTCTTTTTTAAGCTACTCTTCTCTACTTTTCATTAGTTCGAGTTGGCCTTCCACACCGAGGGCCGCAAAAAATCGTTATTTATTTAATGCACAGCAAATTATTTGCGGGAGTCCGACGTACACCTAGTCGGTAGTATTTGTTACTGTACGTTAGATATTGGACTATAATCGTATCTAGTTTGACAGTTATCTGTAATACCGTTTTTACGATGGAGCAAACAACATTGATAAACATCAATAGCTTCTATAGGTCTTTAGAACTGTATGGACTTATCTAAAAGCTCAAACGAAATTAAATATACATCTAATATAAACGCAAACTGAAAGAAATATTATTTGTGAATTAGCAGGGGGTCTGATTCTACGCTGGGGACTGCAGGTGTTATATTGGTTTGTTTAGTTAGATCTATACTTACATAAACCTTAAGCCATAAACTATGGTTGCTATAATAGTTAATATAACCTATTGTATTGGTATATATGAGTATTGGAAACTAAGGTTCATATAATGGATGTAGACAACTCGAGAGTTGATGTCAACCTTATGCCAAGCTGTTTTTGAAAGATGTTTCATTTATTCAACGATTAAACTGCATCTTAAGATCCATTTCAACTCTGAGATGCATTTATTGAAGATAATTTATATAATATTTGATAAAGCTTTTGGTCGTAGACAAATGCCTGCTTGGTCGTTTTAGTTAGTAGACGTTTCGCGTCTCTGATATTTTGCTACGTGGGCGAATTGCTATTTAAATGTTTGACATACCGCTACTTAGTCCATTTAACTTCATGGTCGTGTAGTGGCATTCTGCTGATTCAGTGCATTCTCAACCATAGTTGCTATAAACAAGGGCCAACAGGAACATATGGAACAGTTTTATGTCTGCAAACTGTACGCTACTGGTCATCCTAGGGAAAAAAGAAAAGAGTATTGAAAATGATCTGGAAACAACTTCGTTAATTGATAGATTCAGGCGTAACATTGCAGAAGCCATATATCGAAATAAATATTAAAAAACCATTAAGAAACATTAGAAAACTACCCCTCTTTTTTGAGTCCAATCCTGTTTATATTCATTGCCTACCTATTTTCTCATAGACACTTATTACTCCCAGCCTCTATGAGATTACACCCTCAGTAATAAATAGTAAGTGACATGGTCTAATTTCCTTCAGCTACCAAGGTCGGAATTAATAAGTTTTGAGATAAATGGGTGTTTTGGCCTAAAATATTACCCCAATCAGCTAATCGAGTTTCCACTCCCTCGTTATTAGGTTACCCTACGTAAAAGAGTTTAGGTCGCAGGAAGTCCTAAAACTGATATACCAATCTAATATATAGTTACACCGCAAGGGATATATTGAGGTATAATCGCAGTATTGCACCACAATTACCATACAATATACACAATACACATACGGTTGCGTGACATTCAGTCTTGTTACGAGGCTTGTATAAGTCTGATACTTATATTTCAGATGGTTTTCGAAAGTTAGAACGCTATTCAAGCGCTGCTAAAATTTCATTACTCTGTGACAAGGGGAAGTATTTCAAATCATAAATTGAAAACTGCTCAATATTCTCGCCGAAAATAATCTCATTACAATGTGGTGGTGGCATAGTTTTTTAAATTATACCACCACCACACAAAAACAATTTGCCACGCACAATTTTCCTTGGGTGGGGAATCGCATGATTTTTGCCTTCCTACTTCTAAACTGATATCGTATCGAAACTGTGTCAATTGTCATATAATCATTTTTATTTTGTACTAGCTGCGCCCCGCGGTTTCACCCGCGGGTTGATGGATGATGATAAAATGTGTTAACCTAGCTCATGGTACAATAATATACTACGCCAGGTATAACAATCCGAGACCGGTTGTCACGTGACTGGGACACAAGCTTGTCAAGCATACCGTCATCAACGGCTCTCAAACTTTAAACCTAATTTGAGGAAATTGGGGCGCAGTAAAATAACAGTTAATAGATTTCACCTTTTTTTTAAATAAAGAAAATCACGTGAAATTGATTTAAGTTAAACAGATGAATGATTCTTGAATAAATTATGGTTATCAAGTTCGTACAGTGTATGTTCGTAGTTTTCTTATAATGGGTACCGTCGATGCTAATAGGCCTAAATTTTTCGTAGATTGAAATCAAGTAATTATTTTCTATGCCGAAGAAAAAGCCAGTTATCTGTATTTTGGTGTACAATTTAGTTTCAAAGAAAGCTCAAAAATATCGGAAGTAAAACCCAATTAGGTAGATACGTTATATAACCAAAGAAATTTTACATTACATACCATATTTAGTAGTCGCAGTAAGAATGAAACAATTTTGCAGGAAATGAAAAAACTTCAAATCACTGCTTTTTCTACTTTTACTCTTACAGTTACTTTTTGCATGGTGGAATGGCATTTTGCGAATGCCCGCCTGGCTAGCGACCCCCTCAAGTAGAAAATCTGTCGCCAAGCACCTAACGGTGTGTTCCGGCAGCAGTCCTTGAGAGCAAGTGAAATTACAGGTACAGAGACTTAACATCTATGTCTTCTGGGGACAGGCGCAGTGCAATTCGTGACTTGTGACGAAATGCATCTGTTATAGGCAGAGGTTAGTCTGCTTAACATCAGGTGGGCCTCGAGCTTGTTAGCTTGTTCCGTCACAAAAGAAAAAAATTACATGTTTTTTATTATACTCGTAGCTTCCAGAAATGGCCCGACCACAAAGTTTACGAATCACTGCGCATATGTGCATGAGCGAGAGCGAAACAGATGCAAATCATATACGTGAGACAGAGACGGCGATATTTGTCAAAATGGTGGAACCATAGGGAGACAACTTTTTTCATACCATTTACTGAGATGAACATTGATTCATGTGTGACTTTCTATTAGACGTTTGAAATATTGTATTGATATTTTATAACAAAACATTCGCATGAAAAAGAACCATGAACTTGTATTCTGCTGCAATCACGTTTTAATAAAGAGCCAATTTGGTAGTGACGCAAGCCTGTGATTCTTCGGGAGTAGAAGACCTTGTTTTCTTGGGCCATGATCTAGCTCATTTATACAATTGCTTTTTGACATTTCTTGTCGAGCTAATTTCTAATCAGTTGTTTTTTGTTTCCATGGCAACGCTGCCCGCGACACCGGCGCGCGCACTTCGGACGACGTTGTTGACGCGAGCCTTCATCTGGGTTGAGACGTCGCAAAAATTTCTAGTGTGGCTTATTAACAGTTTTTTTGCTATTTTCGTCAATTTACACAGTATATCTTTATAAATTATAGCCTATGTGTTATTCTGATGTATAAGCTATATTATTGTAAAGTTTCATTCAAATCCGTTCAGTAGTTTTTGCGTGAAAGAGCAACAAACATCCATACATCCATACATCCATACATCCTCACAAACTTTCGCATTTATAATATTAGTAGGATAGTAGGATTGTATAATTTACTCAGGTCGTTCCTCAAGCGGAGTAAATATGCCGTTTCACTAAACTTAAGTATTCTTTCCAAATCTACTATGTGACAGTTTTGGACTTGGTCGAATTTACGAGAAAACTTAGTGAACTCGCTCACTATGTGTCAAGGAAACTTTGGGAAGCGAACAAAATAGATCAGACAAGTTGTGGATAAGTTTCAGGGTTCCGCACCGTGGTCAGATGGGGACGGTTTGTGCACATAGTTTTCAAACTGTCATGGCCGCTGATTCAAACATTAATTTGTAGGAGGATTACTTGTAAGTTTATAGAAATCATCGAGTAAGCAAACCAATGAAAAAGTTTAGATGTTACAAAATTACAAATATACGAAAGGGAAAATTATAGTCATGTGCGGGATTCAAACCCCATTCAACCCTATAGCTAGGGCATGCTTTGACCATTTAAGCTAACTTGATATTATAACTCATAACTCTTATTCTTCCTCACGTTCTTTAGCTTATATACATTACTCGTTATTTGAACTATAGGTGTCGCTCCATCCCCATACCATTGAACATTGCTTAAGATAGCACTTCCTCGAAAGGCGCTGCTGCCCACCTTGTATTACCACCTTATATCTTTGCCCTGTATTATATCTTTAGACACCTACAGGTAAAAATGGGGAGGTAACATTCTAACCCGGCACCCCTCGGGGGAATTTTCTTTTATAGATCCCTAAAAATAAGTTGCAATAAAAACACTTTCTTAGTTATTTAGCATAATTAAAGCAGTACTTGACTTCTGAATGTTTATTATTAAATTTCCGGAACCCTCCATTAAAAATCCGTACACTCATCTCAGCTAAAGTACCGGCGATAAGTCCCACAGGAAAGCAATATTGTAAGTGAAGTGTCACTAATGAACGACTGATGTGTGTCAAGGATTTTTTCTTTCTGATGAAAGCTAAAAAGATACTTGTTCGGTCTCTTAGGGAATTGATACTTTGTTTGAGAGAGTCGCTCTTCAGGACTAAGGATTTCAGTTAGGTGAAGTTCCGGTTTGTTGAGCTCGGGCCGGATAAGATTAAGTTTTGAGAAGATATTCTTGAGAAGTTTTTATCTTGAGTCCTGTACCTACTACGATCGAATATACTTGGCCTTGGCGTAAGCTTTATATATATTAGTTTACAGTATCATAGGAAAACTTACAGCTGTGATACTTTAGATTTATAGACATACTAAGTTTCCGGCCGCGGCTTTGCCCGCGTGTACTTCGGTTATCGCTCAAAAACATCAACCTCTTTTTGCGCAATTGGATAAAAACTATTTTATGTCCTTCCCCGGATCTCAAACTATTTCCATACCAAATTTAATCCAAATCGGTCCAGTAGTTTTGGCGTGGAAGCGAGACAGACAGAGTTACTTTCGCATTTATAATATTAGTTTGGATAAATGCAGGGTAAAGTTATAATAATTATTATTTAGTAACCGGCTAGGACTCGCGTAATATTTACCGGATATTGCTCCGACTTGAAAGTTATAATATACAAGAAGGCCAATTCAATTTTTTCACAGATAGGTATAAGCAATTGTAGATTTACCGTAACAGTTAACGACGATTGTAACAGAATAAAAAATATATATATATGAAAGTACACAATCACGCGCGTACCAAATCATATGCCTTATTTATAAACAAAAGCACATATATAGTAAGCGTTTAAAGTCAGCGTTTAAGCCTACTTGAGCTTGAATATTAAATAGGTCTACTTCACAGTTTGCTTTAGCTTAGATGTTTAAGGATCTAGCCACTAATTTTTTTAACACTAACACTATTTTACAAAAATCATATAGAAAAGATTTAATATAACATAATACATATATTTAAAATTATTATAAAATCGTGCCCCATCGTAGATCACGTCAATGCTTAACATCAGGCTCGGTGTGGTCAAAAGGAAACCTATTCTAAATAAATTAAAAATTAAGATCTGCTTCTCATCCCACAACTGCTAGGACACGTTGTACCTTAGGGATAAGTGAGTCTCAAAAAGGCAAATTTTGAACGTGTTTTAAGAAACTTGTAAGAAAAAAATACCTGAATACGGCTTTAATATGTCGCTTAGTATAGTTTTTTTCTCTATATAGTAAACGTAATAATACAAATTTTATTCTTTATTATTATGCAGCAATCATGTGATGCACTACCTGAAAGATTTAACCGCTTTATAAAGGCTAGTATTTCAATATATTTTGATGTTCGCGTAATTAAAATATTTCGTAGTTCTGTTTCGCTCACTCACATGCGAAACGAGGTCCTTCCATTCTATGCCCTCAGCCTGTATTTTTTTAAAGACCACTTCTCTTAAGGTTATTGGCGAAAGCTTTTCTGCTGATGATAGTTAGAAGTGTGAAGCTTTCATTACCTTTCAACTAAAAACATAAGCTAAATTGTTGAAGTAACTGTTGTTTCAATATGTGTTTAACTTACTATTGTTAACATAAGGGAAAACACAAACAACGAAAAATACTTATTAAAAATACACTTACTACAACAGTAGGTACACTTTTTACACATGCTAAAAACGAAATTGCGTTTAATTAAAACAAAATAACATATCATCAGTGATTTAACTCGTAAATCTACATTGTGTCAGCTCAAAGGGCACCATCTCAAAAGGGGCTCTTCCCTCAAGGTCTCTAATTTCTCATCGCCTTACGAAACATTATTAAAATTGTCGAAAAGCTTTACATTTTAATCCTATTACAAAGAACATCGCAATGCTATCAAAGGATTCTTTTGCTTTGAGCGCCGATGCCTCGAAAAATTCTGTCGCTATAAAATGGTGCTTAGCCAAAACATACAGTAGTAAGCAAAAAAAACTTAGTTGAAGGGTGTGAATAAATTGAAAATTCTTAGCGTAGCTTTAACATTTTGACACAAATGTTTTTCCTTACAAAGACAAGTTACTATTAAGGTCAGCGGCTTCCTTTAAAACAGTTTTATCATATTTTTAATATTATTTGTTCGAACTCGGAGAAATTTTGAATGCATATAGAGCCTTTCTATGCCTCTCTTGTGATTTCAAAATTATTCGCATAAATCTTTTAATATGGATCTATTTTATCATTTAGGAATAAAATTGAAAACTCGTATCATAAACATATATATTAGGCTCAAAGTCAGGCAAAATGTCATCGAGTTTGTATCATTGGTATTTGAAATATGACAAAACTGCGTTGGTATGGAAAACGCACGTGGCACTAGCCTTCAGAAATTAAATGATATAAGTACAATGTCGTGTATTTGCATGGGTGTATGTTGTTTGAATTAACATTCTGTTTGAAACCCACAAGAGCATAATTATTCCAACAATTGGGATAAGTACAATAGTAATTACATTTAATCCCAAGATTCATATTTTTTTACTTTTGAAATAGATCATAATTTTGTAGGCCTAACTTTTTTTTTTAAATTAATTCGTCTGCTGAAAGTATTTACTAAGGTATAAAATATAAAAAAATATAATAATATGTGTAAGCGTAAATAAATTGAAAACCAAAAAAGTAACTGAATGGATTTACCCTTCCTTATCCACGCGGAAGTAAAATATTGAAGCGAATATGACAACTAAAGATCAGTTTGGGAAAACTTTTCCCATCTACGTCATGTTACCCCTACGTTTTATCGATCGTATGTTTTAAAAGAAAAAAGTTTTAAGAACGGTT
Source organism: Plagodis dolabraria (assembly GCA_963854805.1). Classification (NCBI taxonomy): domain Eukaryota; kingdom Metazoa; phylum Arthropoda; class Insecta; order Lepidoptera; family Geometridae; genus Plagodis; species Plagodis dolabraria. Next base: position 5,014,255 of record OY978459.1, on the reverse strand, counting down.
TGAACACGTAACTCTTATTTCAAAGGAATAAGGTGTATATATTGTACTGTTTTGAAAGAATGAGGAAAATGTGTAACGTGTTTTAAGAGAAACTGGATAGGTATGTTCTCAAAATACAATGTATCCCCAGTGTTGTAGCTTCAAACAAAAAGATTATAATTTATTGGAAGTTTTTTTTTGTATGCCTTTATTAAACAAAATACTATGAACTATATACAACACTACAGCTACTACAATAAAAGCATTTAGACAACCTATAAGCCATAGCAGACTCATAGGCAGTCCAAATGCTCCAGCCCACTCCCAGTTGGCAGCGTGCCCAGCATGCTGGCAGCATTGCCCCGTTGAATTGCAATGCTTATTCGTTGAGCCAAATATGTGGCAGCATTTTGATCACGCGTCGCATCGACCAAGCGCTCAGATAGGTTTTGGAAAATACGATGAGCTCGCGGTCCCCACGGACCCAACGTCTCTACACCAAACGGCTCCAATACGTAACCCATACCGAGGTTAGCATATTTGCGCCGCTTGAGTTGCTCCGCCGAAGTAGCCGCAGCGCCAGCCCCCACGTTGGTTTCAGAAAGATGTGACGGCGCTAAAGTGTCCACGCAAGTAGCGTCAAAAAGTTTGGAAGTTGTACATTTTTATCACATCAAAATATATGGCAAATAAATTACATAATTTAGTTATGCTCGTGACAATGACGCATGAAAAGACGGCAAAGTCGCTTGAAGAACTCTCAATCTCATTGACAGAGTATTGTATAATTGCGCTCAAAAAAACATCAGAAAACGACTCAAAATTCTTCTTTATTTGGCAGTGAGCTCTATTTGAAGCAATGATGAGATAGTTCTTTCACTCTCGTCGTAATAACATAACAAATCCATGTTACCTTAGATACAAATCTTTGAGATCAGTACAAACACAAATATGTAGTTACTAAGTTAATATTCCCATAAGGAGGATCTTATCTTATTATGAACATGGACAAAACTTAACTCATACCGGTAGTTATTAGAAATTATTCTCTCGAAGTTGTCTATGAGAATGCAACGTTTAATTAAATCAAGCAGATAGATAGATGATACAATTTAGGACAAATATTTTGCTCTTAGGAATTGAAATCTAATTAAATTGAACAGAAATGTTTTTACTGACACCAGGCAGATACTGAAAATAAATGTTTTCTTTCAGTTGTGATGCCAATCATTTCTTATGGCACTGATCTTTAAAACTATGACCTTTTTGAATATGCTTGTTTATCCTTAACGGATCGCGAACTGAAGAGAGCTATCTTTGCACGGTGAACTCTTAAAACTTTGTCTGTTCCATTTATAGATTAAAACATTTAAAAAACCCTTAAAGGATCTGATTTAAGAGAATTACCTCATATAAGTAACTATCCAGAGAACCAAAGTAAACGATAAAGCTCGTAGAATTTTATAGTAAAATTGTCAGTGATCAAGCTAAATCAGTTGAGGAACGGATAACTGTTGAGGAATAAATGTTTATAGATAGGTAGATTTAAATCACTTATAGTCACTCATGAAAGTGTTCAAAATTGGAGGCATATTACATTCCAAAGCGGATGTATACCGGCTGATGATTATAAAATTTAGAGCTGGTTCAATAACTAGAAAGTAGCAATTGCTACGGCTGTCGTAGCACACGCTGCCTTGTTTCATCTGCTACGACATAGCGTTTTCTTACATTAGCGTTGTCTACGGCGTAGAATATACTACATCATTGGTTTGGTATTCGTACTTTTTACATACCGTGGGTTGACAAGTAAAACTCACTAACTGCACTAAGTGTTCATTAGAGATAATGAGTTTTTAAATATTTTTTTACTTCAAAATTCATTACTTCACTTGAGCATTAGTGATCTACAATTCTGTTTGGTAATAGAATAATAGTTATTCTACACCACCATAAATATAATTTGTTAAAAACATAAGTAATGTCATTAAAATGTGTTAGATCTCAAATTGATTTACTTTTAACAACATTATTGTACATACAGTAATGTCATTGTAATTTAAAAAAATGTATTTAATGACTCTTACCTGCCTTCAATTATGATCAAATTGAATTATGTGGGTATTTAATGACACAATCAACTCTGTTTATTTTCAAATATGTTCGTTTATTTTTAATATTTTTATGTTTGCAATAACGCATGCTTTGCGGATTACATGACAAATTTACGATAGGAAAAAATTAAGTCATGTGAGGAATTCGAACTCGCGTCCTTCCACCCCTTTAGCCGGGGCATGCTCTGACCAATTTGAGCGAACATGACAATGAGTCATTCAAATTTTTCCTATCATTCTTTAACCATCGTATTGGGACGGAGCGACATCTATAGTTCAACTTCAAATCCCGCACATGACTTAATTTTTACCTCTCGTAAATTTTTAAATGTAATCTTATTGTTAACCGATTTACAAAAAAAGGAGGTTCTAAGTTCGACTGTATGTTTTTAATATGTATGTGCACCGATTTCTACCCCATTTGCGGACCGATTCTCAAAATATTTTTTTATTTTCAAGGGTATACCGCCGAGATTGTTCCGTATAAATTCATCAAAATCGATGGAGTAGTTTTATAAGTTATAGTCACAATTAACTGAAAAATGTATTCGCATATCTGGATTATTTAATGGTATATGCTTTTGTCGACGATGACAACTATTTTAGGCGAGTAAATGATCTCGCAAGCATTATTTATCACTAAAAAGAGTAAGAGAAATATTTTTCATAAGAAAAAAGGAACCAACTTCTAACACTGAAAAATATAGTTTTCTATGTTTTTTGACCAAAGAAATGTTATAAGCAATGGTTTTATTGCCACGCGGTTTGCGTCTTCTTCGGTATATCCACGTGGCATAATCATAGGCACCTTAGTTATTAGAAACATTAATAGCTGTATTAATAGGTCCGCTGGACATGCACGGCGTTTCTTTATTTTTATTTTATAAATTTAAACATTATTTGCGTCGGTCCTCATAATTATTCCGGACGAAATCATCAATTAAATGTCTTAATGAATTTTACCTGCCGGTAAGTTTGGTAAAATGTGTAGATAATGAGGTTTTTGCTTTTTTAGTATTTGATTACGGTGACTTATTAGCTTAATGACTTTTTCTTAGCAAAGATTTAAGAAAAATACTGAAATTTGTGAAGCAAAGTTATTTTTTCCAAAAACTGTATTTAGTGAGTTTTACTTGTCAACCCACGATACGTGAATTTCTTCGTTCCCTTGAAAGTATAAAATGGTATATGAAGGTCATTAACGGTACACAATATGAGTATATATTATAAGCCCACTACTTACTGATAATTAACTGTATGTTTCACTATTTAAAGCCCGTAATTACATGTATTATTTACACATGTGACTTGTGACATACAGTTTGTTCTAAAAATACTTTGTTTCATACAATAACTATTTAACGAATTCCTTTTATTAGCTTCACCTGTATTGATGTAATAAAATCTAAATAACTGAGTTTTGTCATTGTTTTGTTATCGGGAAACTTTTCGACTGTTAGTACTTTAGACGACAAAACAATAATATGGTAACACCGGGCTAATCAAGTGTTATAGCTGAAGGGTTAGGACCTAGAACTCCATATCCAAAGGTGTTCTGACCATGTTTGCGGTTGTTGCCATCGTCTCAAGATGCGATATTATCATAAAGCAGGTGAAAAAAGGCTTCTGAAAGAAATAACTATCATAAAGGAGTTTTGTCATGTTTTTTGGATAATGGGTTTTTCGGTTCTCTATTTTTGCAAATGAGGCACTGCACTGCGCCCATGAGACATACAGTTTCACGAACCTGTAATTTATAATTACTTATCGACTCTCGGCGAATGTTGCTGTAACACACTTTAAGGTGCTTGGCGACAGACTTCCTACTTGAGGGTGGTAGCAAGCCGTAGGAGTAGCAGTAGGAGAGCATCCGCAAAATGCCCTTCCACCAACCGGCGAAGCTCAAGCCGATGGTGTTGATCTTACCATAAAACTGCGGCACGGCAGTCCTTATCTACCTCACCGCTATCATTGCTTCTAAATTCATTGCATAACTCATACTGCTTTTATATTGTGACAAGGTTATATACGCTTTTAATCTCAGGGAAACGCACAACCGGTAAATATTGTTTCATGTAGCAAGTGAATTGTTAATGTGGTTGAATCTTATGAAATGCTGCGTAATAAAACAGTCTGGTTTTCTTCTCGGATTACTTTATTCTCTTTGGAGCGTCGTAATTACGTTTTAATGTATGATTTATTTGTATGTTTGGGGTATGTGAATGTCTGGGTTAAGGAGAATTTGTGTTTAGGAATGCGTATGAAAAACTGGGATCTTCAGCTTTTTGCTTTCCTTATGTCCGCCCTGTCGACCTTTAGTGGTCTGTCTATTTTGAATCGTGAAAGTAGTAAGGTAACTTTTTATTTGTGATACTAGTGTGTGGGAGCTTATTTTATTTGCCATTACTTATCAGAGCGGCCAATTTCATGCCTTGCGTGGGCGAGTACAACATGTGATGCTAGTTTTTGTTGCTATATGTCAACTGCCATGAGTTTAACGCTTGCTTTCCTTGTTGTTTATTTTCAACAACCTTCCACCTAGGATTTTGTTAATGTGATTTATATACAAATACAATGTAAAAAATGTATAAGATTGTAATATGACAACAAGATTTATAGATTGTTTAAACTATACGTATTGAAAAAGTAAAATAAAATGTTATACTTTTACGAGTTTTATGAAAACTATTCTGCTTATAAAACAAACTATTTATTAATGTTGGCTTTCTACGATAAAATATACACTAGAAAAGTACAAATGTTATGTGTTTATGATAAGGTAATAAAGATATTTTGAAATTGAAAAATTGACTTATCAATGATGTTATAGCCAGAACGCTCGGCACGCTGCCCAGTGGTAGTGGGCTGGAGCATTTGGACTGCCTGTAGTCTTGTGTGTTGTTAACAAAAGCTGGTTTTAATATGAGATTAGGTTCAACTAAGGGCTGAAAGGAGATACGAACTGGGGCAGAGGTTTATCATTATTGGTAACTGGCTACGGCCCATGGATTCACCTAAGTAGATAATTATGAGAAGTAATGATGGTGATGATAGAAAGTATCCCATGTGTTAATCCAGGGTGTACACTTTTAATAGTCCCGTATCTTTTACACTGATTGACTTAGGAAGCTTTAATGATTGGATTTCATCAGTTGCAACTTAGCATACCTTTTTAGAGGAGTTTGTAGCATGGATATAGTGTCCTTCTATAATCTTCAAACAATGAAACTCGTTTAAACATTTAATAATCTATTTTCTTCAAAGATTTCAAAATGTATGACAATCTCCTTTGCATGTAAGTTGTTATGAGAAATTGGATGTGATTGCAAATGTCATCACTGTTTGAAATCAGGTTTCATCGTCTTTTCCGTAATGTATCAGCCGGGTCGTCGACTTCTGAACACAGCCTATTATATTTAGTAATCAAAATTCTTCGATTTTCGCGATTATTACACATAGTTATTAAACAACTTTAAACGGTTTAAATCGCGTATATTATCATTATTTTTGTTTTGACGTTTCAAACACTTTGCAGTAATCGTGTCACGGGGTGACTAATTGGTTTTTTTTGACACATGAGTTATTATGAAATTATTTTGTACAACCTGCAGAAATTTTATTTTTATCATAACGTTCCCTATTCATGCAGTATTCGCTCACAGTTTCCAGTCTTTCAGATTTGTGTTGGCCATGGGATTCAATTAGTTTGATAACAGGATCCCAAGCAGGAGGTACTTGCCCATCATCATCTCTACTTAAATTTGGGTACTTTTTGATTTCAATAGCCTTGCTTAACATTCTTGGCATAAACTTGGTCTCTCTGGCAAGGATTTGTGGATTATCAAACCGAATGTAGTGGTTGTGTTTGTCCTGGGCATGTTCACAAACTGATTAGATTTGGTCGAGCGTCTGTTCTTCATGTTAGCAATGTGTTCTTTTACCCGGATACTTATTCTTTTACACTGCGATCCCCAAGCCGCATGCGAAGCGTGGGGATTATGGCAAAAACTCCCTTAACATGGGAGGCTGTGTTCAGCAGTGAACGATCCGGCTGTTACAGTACACTACAGTATGATATATTAAATTATTACTCAGTGCATATTTTTATATTCCAAGTCAGACATATTGTTATTTTTTTAGACTGCGGCATTATATCCTACTTTCTAACTAAATAGTATAATAAAAATTTACTAAACACAAATAATAACAACGAGGGGGAAAATTATGCTCATGGGGCGGACTATATTTTTTTCTCTCGTTGTAATTTTGTAATGTAATAAGCAAAGCATGCATTATTGCAAAAAAAATACTTTTTACGTAGTCACTAAGAAAAGCGATTAAGAAAACTTAGGATATAGTTTATTCCAAATGTTTGTATCAAAGGAATGCGATATGATAATATTTTTCTTCTAAACAGTGACACTTAAAACAGACCATTGTTCAAATATCAGTTGATATCTACATCAATTCATAATTTTCTCGCAAGTGAAGTAAAAATGTGTATGGATGCATAAAACCCATTTAAACCTCGACATAAATACCAGTCCTCACCTATGGTTTGAGATGTTAAACGTACAATCTACCTGAAAAAAAATTAAGGAAATATACCTGAAATTTCAATAAATATATTCAACCATCATATTATTTCAGTCATGTAAGCTTTAGTGGTAAAAAGTGTACAACGCACTAGCAATTAACAATGCGTAAGATGTTTAAAAATATACAACGTGCACTAAGAGCTTTCTTGCGTCTTGGACGTACATGATTCAATTTTACGCTTGTGAAAACATGAGATGGCTACGATGTACTACTTAGACGAGGCACGGCCAGAGCAAGACTGAAAAATATATTAGGTACCAAAAACTCGAAATACGAGGCTCAGTCCTATCACATGGGGCTAAAATATTGCGATCGCAAATATAGGTCTCAAGTGGACACCTGCTTACCCTTTAGGGATATACAAACATGTTTTTTTTATACTTAAGAACATCTAGTTGTACCTATAGCATCGTAAAGATAATAAGTTCTATAGTGCGCTGAGTTACATTAAAAATACAGAGCAAATCTCCGCTCAGCGGTGAACCAATAAAAAGTTTTGTAAGAATAATATCCGGTTCTAGTCAGCTGGCGAGACTTATGCCGCCGTGCACATTATAAAAAAGAAATCTTTTTCTTATTTATCTAAGCCCTAGTTATTCAATCATCAGATAAAAAAACCTACTATTTTACCTTTTTTTGCTGTGACCAACGCTTACATTTCGAAATTACTAAGAGTGAAAATAATATAGTAATGTTTGGGGAAATTAGTCTTATGAGCCATATCTCATGTTAGTTTAGCGGTCAGAGCCACCCCGGCTATATGGCATGGGTTCGAATCCCGCAAACGACGAAATTTTTTCCTCTTGTTGTAATTTTGTAATGTAATGCGCAGAACATGCGTTATTGCATAAATAAAATACCTATTAAAACATTAATTATTTTATTATAAGCAATGTATGCATTTATTCTTATAAATAGTAACTATCTGACTGTTGTAAAAATGGTCCTTAGGGTCAGTTTCACCAATCTTACGAGAACTACATTTGTTACTATAACCAACGAAATACGAAATACCTTTGTCCTCTTCGATATAAAAGATGTTATAGTATTTCAAGTGATTTTTGCGTATTAGGTACCTGCTTTCGTATAATATCAAATTTTCAAGTATGCAAAAAAGGATGATCGCAACAAGCCTCAAAAAAGATGTTTTGCATTGGTGTGAGCTAATGGTGGCGTAAGAGCGGCGACACTGGTGCGGAAATTACTTAGTGAATAAATGGCGTCGGCATATTTCTCGGATATCTGTGGTTGCGAGCGACAGTATGACAGAAGCTTGTTTTTTTTCGGATTCATTTGTATCGTGCGGTTTTATGTACAACTGTACAACTTCCATTGTATATGATACATTTTATTGAATGACAAAGACAGGAAAACAAGCATGCAGTACACGTACACTACTGAGACTTCATCAGTAGACGTCTAGGAGCAAGTAGTAGATCCTTACTCCTAGGTAGACGTCGACTGATTTGACATTGCTAAGTTCGATGTATGGGCGCCGTTTTTCAACGGTTTTTTACCAATTGTTTGAATCAATTAATTGATAATGAATAGATTCAGGCGTTACTTTGCGGAAATCCATATTTAATAATAACAAATATTTTTAAAATATTTAAGAAAACATCGAATTAATATTTAAATAAAACACTTACAAAATAAAAAAAAAAAACTAGTGACAATTTCGCCTAATTTATTAAATTAGTTAGTATTTTAAAATATTAATTTGATGTTTTCTTAAAATATTTTAAAAATATTTGTTATTATTAATTAATTGAATAACGTAATGTTTATTTATTCTATGATCGCAATTTATGAATTATGATTGTTTAAATGTATTGTATTAAAAGGATTCAAATAGAATATAATTAATTACATGATGAATTCTGCATTCTATAGGAAACACACATTTTATACTGGTTTGAATTTAAATAGGCCCATGTATTATAAAAATGGCAAATTATACAGATTGACTAAGTTCATGGACCGATCAGCTATGTTTAGCACGTATGCTGCGGTCATAACTTGGATGGGTGACTGCTAGTGCTATTTCTACTGTGCGTGCCCGTGCTTCGGAGGGCACGTTAAGCTCTCGGTTAAGTTATATCTGGTGGTAGGGAATTTTGGGAATACCTGTTTTGTTAGCTACTAGTAAGTTACTCAAGTAGAAAATCTGTCGCCTAGCACATAACGGTATATTCCGGTAGCTAACCTTGTGAGCCAGTCATTCTAAATTAGCCTGAATTTCATCTTCGGCCACATCATCACTTAACATTATGAGAGATAGTGGTCAAGGGGAAGCTTATCAGCTATATTTAAAAAAAAGGTATGTATAAAATGTGTTAATTAAGCGAATAATTTTTTTTCAAAACATTAATGACACCTGTAGTCAAACTGTGACCTTGCTATTATGCACAAGTGAGTTATAGTTTTTTTTTATATATTATCGGTTGAGTTTCTTTTTTCTTAAATAAGTTTCGATACAAAAAAGATCGTGTACAATAGTTCAAAAAAATAATGTACCTAATTGTTTGCTCATTCCATACAACTTTGTACTTAAGAAGATAATTTTAACTTGTACGTGTTTAATAAACAACACTTTTACTTAAATATAACTTTAATTTTCTCTGTTATAAAGAAAACGTTATATTCCCCATTTTGTACGTGGCTGAAACGCTGTCCTTGAAAAAAAAAAGAAACCTCATTATATACTCTACGGCCGATAGCCATGAACGCGCATAGGAAAACTGATAAAATTTCCACAACTAATTTTCACTGTTGAAATTAAATGATTTTTTAGTATTATTTTCTGTCTTGAAAAACGTCGTATGATACACGTGTTCATTGATGATGACCGTCCTCGGCTATAAGACCCTCATCTAACTGCTCGGGTCTCAATGGCGCCTCAGAGGTAATCACCAACATTACACACTGGTATCATAATGTACTATGAATCTTTGGAACACCTTTGAAGTATGAATTTTAATCCATACCTTATGTTAGCAATATGTTGATACCCGCGTTGCTCGCTCCGACTTTGGAGCGAAATAAATTTTTGATGACCTTACTCTAATTTATATGTTAGCCTGGCAGATACGTTAGTTCTTCGTTTTAGGGTTCCTTATCCAAAGGGTAGAACGGAGCCCTATTAAAGAGGTTCCGCTGTCTGTACATCCGTCCGTATGTCATTCTCGTTAACGGAATGCGTTACAAACCTGGAATCCACCCATCTGGACTAGCTTCTTTTGGGTTGACCTAATTAGGTCGATCCAAAAGAAACGAGCGGTAATAGCTATGAATTCCCGTGCCCCATGTCCCTGGTTCGATCCCCACCGTCGGCTTGAGCTTCACCGCATGGTGGAAGGGCATTTTCCGAATGCCCGTCTGGCTAGTGACCACCCTCAAGTAGAAATATTCACGTGAGTTATCCCGTATTATTTACTAAAATGAGTGAAAACCACGGTAGTTTTTAAAATAAAAGTAGAAAATCTGTCACCAAGCACCTAACGGTCTGTTCCGGCAACAGCCCTTGAGAGCCAGTGAAATTACAGGCACATGAGACTTAACAACTATGTCTTAAGGTGACGGGTGAAGTGCAATTCGTCACACGAAATGCATCTGTTATAGGCAGAGGTTAGTCCGCTTAACATTAGGTGGACCTCTAGCTTGTACTTACACAATAACATAAAAAAAGAAAATTTACACACTCAACACAATAAACTGTAAATTTTACATGTCGCTATAAATTGAAAAATGTTGTCCCCTAAACATATATACGCCAACATAAACTTGAAAAACGCGCAATCCACTTAAGTTGGTGCAGTTTGAGGCCGATATCTACATTGACCGGTTAAAGTGAGTAATGTGGCCATTTTGGTAACGCTGCGAGCGAAGTCGTTCCCATTACTATGACTTACAACATTCGACCTAGCGATATTGACCAGTCAACGAGGAAATTTATTTGTTGGATTAAGTTTCCTATTGTAATTCTTGGACTTAGTTCTCTGCGAGCTTAAGGCTTTCTTTGAATTTATGACTTGGATAGAAAGCTTCGTTACTTATAATAAAATCAACCTTAAGAGTTTGAGATTGAGCTATAAATTTTGTTGAAATGTAATTTGTGCATCCGAAACCTAATAATGAATTAGACGTTGTCTAAAAATTATATTCAGGCAATGAGTTTTTAATATTATAAAGGTAAATGTAATGTAGATAATATTAATATTAGGCGTGACTCGTAAAGAGACAACCAATTGGTGCTGGTGGTTTGTTTTGGAAGTGTTTTCACATAAGTTTAACCCGGCGAGCATGAGCCAGGGTATCTCACACCCTGGTAAAATTTAAAAGTTGTGTATTTTTTTAAATCTTCGTATGACAATACTAGTTCGCTCAGTAGCTGGAGGCACGAGCGTGCGGGAGGGGATAGTGACGTGATCGCAGTGTGGCACGGGACACCGGCCGAGATATTCGCGTGCAAACCTGTTTCGGGTATATTATACCCTGCCTCATTTTAGACGTATTTTTTCTATGTAATTTTTCAATTATTAATTTTAACTGTTTTATTAGTGTTTTTTTATATTATCCATTGTTCTTTTTTATGATTTACTATATCGGTCGTCTATCATTATTTCAGTTGAGATTTTTATATTATTTTCAGTTTTTGATCAAAATGGATATAGTCGAATCCGTGCCATGTTAGAAACAGATTCCCGAATCTATCATTAGAACTGACAGACAACCTAACAGTTCAGTCTTTGGGTTTCAAAAAAAATCGAGGGTAATTTGGGCTTATCGATGATAAACGAACTCCTGCATTCAAGAAATAAAAAATTACCACCTGCCTCCGTCAGCGAATCGAGAAACAGTTAGGTGAACCATCACCTAGACATGTGAATGTCCCTGGATGATATGTCAGATGCCAGTATTGCCCATTCAAGAAGGATAGAAAAACCAAGAATTCCTGCAATACTTGTGCGAAGCCCATTATATTGTGTGGCACGAAAAATGTATTTACCAAAATTGTGCTGAACTCAACAAAAGCCTGTAATCTTAATTTTTGTAAAAAAAAATAATTACTGATTTTATAACGTAAAGAATATAATTATCTTATAGTATTAAGTTAATTTATACTCCAAAAAATAATATTCTTGTTTAATTGTTAATTTTTATGAACCCCTAAGTTATTGTCCTTATAATTACTAAGTATAGTAAAACATTAATAAGTAGTAATTATTTCATAATTAAAAATTGTTTTCATTCAATTCCATTAAACAATTCATTATAATACAAAATAAGATCAAAATAATTAGGATAATAATAACAACAACCATATTATGGTACATCAAACTATGGGTATGTCGTACCCTGCCACATGCTTGATGTAACTTTTTTTCACCTCATGCTCGCCGGGTTAAATAAAAAAGGAAGATAGAGTACGGTCTAATATCAGAACAATACAACGGGTAGAAATTTAGCACATGCATATAATGCACACAACTACGAATAACAATATATATACGAGTATGTTGCTCGTAGGCACACAACTGCAATTCCATTCTTTACGTTACGTTTTAAGGAATGACGAAGACAGGAATACAAGCATGCTGTAGACGCACATACGCACACTACTGAGACGCAATCAGTGGACTTCGCCTGATTTGACAATGCTATGTTCAAGGTACGAGTGCCGTTTCTCCTGTTTTTATAAGTTAAACGAATTAGAAGCTATTTTCCAGCGTTTTTTGTACCAATCACCACATTCAAGTTTATTTTACGTATTCTAATTAATTAATGAATTGATTTAGGCGTTAATCTGAAGAGATCCATACTCAATAATAACAAATATATTAAATAAATATTTTAGAAAAACACTTACAAATATATCTAAAGAATTAAATATTTTCTTTAATTATGTGTTAAAATTTTTTTCTTCAACTTCTTCAACGTTTTCACGCTAGACTATCTGCCTCAAAGTAATTAATTTTATACAAATTCGGCACTTGTAAGTATAAAAAAAAAATTTCTTAAGTATACGTTACGAGCGCTTCTTAATATATGAAGCGCTCGTAGCCAAGTTTGCTTAGCCATTCTGAATCGATCAGCAAAGTTAAGCAACGTCCGCCGCAGTCATGACTTGGATGGGTGACCGCTGGTGACATTACTACTGAGCGCTTCCGTGCTTCGGAGGGCACGTTAAGCCGTCGGTCCCGGTTGTTGTCTTAGGATAGCAGTCGTTACAGCATGGTGGTAGGGCACTTTGCGAATGACCGACTGGCTAGCTACCACCCTCAAGTTGAAAATCTGTCGCCAAGCACCTAACGGTGTGTTCCGGCAGCTGTCCTTGAGAGCCAGTAACTCTAGGTTAGCCTGAACAACATCCTCGACCACATCATCACTTATCATCAGGTGAGATAGTGGTCAAAGGCTAACTTATCAGGAATAAAAAAAAAAAAAAAAATAATATATTAAGAAGCGCTCGTAGCGAAGTTTGCTTAACCATTCTGAATCGATCAGCAAAGTTAAGCAACGTCCGACGCGGTCATGACTTGGATGGGTGACCGCTGGCGAAGTTGAAAATCTGTCGCCAAGCACCTAACGGTGTGTTCCGGCAGCTGTCCTTGAGAGCCAGTAATTCTAGGTTAGCCTGAACAACATCTTCGACCACTTCATCGCTTACCATCAGGTGAGATAGTGGTCAAAGGCTAAATTATCAAGCATAAAAAGAAAAGTATACCTAGTTCGTTTGGTGCGGGGTTGTATTGATGTCGCATATCTGATTATTTAATTGTGAATATTAAGAATCTTTTCACTAGATAGCAGTTCGGAGTCTGGTACTGAGCCTGATATGTTTGCCCTTTATTACTTGAGGGGGTATAATTTCTGACTAATATCTGATCAAACTTAGAGATCCTTTTGCTTGCACCTTAATTTATAACGTGATAATTTGTCCATTATTGTAATTAGTACTTGTTTAGATAATATTTAAAAAACATATGGAGTTGCTATAAAAAAAACTAGTTCCACAAATTGATTAATAAGTGCAAGTGAGTTTTTACAATGGCAACTATTCCCTACACTTTTCACCATTATTTTAAAAAAAAACTATGTAAGGAAAATTACACAAGTGGCTTCACGAAGATAACCATGTTGGTGGGACGCTACATGCGTGGACTGTTGTCCACACTTAAGGCCGCCCTAACTTCCACGGAATTAGAGTCATGCCGTTAGTTTGAAATTAATTGCGAAATATGTACCAAACAGAAAATAAATAGTTTTTTTTCCAACCGACGACAGTCAAACCGTTGACAAGACTCCAACTCCCAAACATACACCAGAAATAACAGTCCTTAATAAATCGCCAAAATACTCACTCTACTTTTGCAAATATTAATATTCCAGCGATGTCATAACCGGGGCTTTATACAAGAGAAGTTGGAACGAAATTGCACCTGCCGCATTCGCTTTGTCTGAAAATTGTCAGGACTTAAAAGTTACGCCTCGATTATTTGCGAAGTCTACTTTTCACTTCGTCACTGGATGACGGGTATTAAAAAATTAAATACAACTTGTTTCAAATGTAATAAAAGCAACAATGGGCAATTTTAAATTTTTTCGCACGCAGTCGGTTACCTTAAGGACATATACACGCCAGCCAAAGCGTAAACCAATTTATAAACTCAAATTGTTATTAAAAAAAACTCGCATGTAAATATAGCGTATTATTACATAGACCTATCGTTTCCGGTTTGAATCCTTTTTTTTGGACTAATAATTAGAAAGTTTAGTATGCCTATAGCGTTTAGTATATATCACTCGTTTTAATGAGTTTGAGCGCGTTATTCGAGCGTATTTCATACTTCCAGATTTATTTAAAAAATATAGTACACATGTATAAATAACTTCCCATTATAGAAAGTTCATTATATTCCCCAAGTTTGTGGTGTAATTGAAATATTAAAAACATTCTTATTTTTCTTGAAAGACGTGCTTAAAGTTGGGTCTTTCTTTTATCTAAAATTACGAGTTTTGAGCTAGTGTAATTTCAACAACAACTTTATAATTTAATGAAAATCTGATGCACCACAAACCTAGATATTAGGATAGTGATTACGTAGGTAAAAAAATCATTGAGTTTTATTCGCTATTATTAAAATGAGATTGGAACTGCATTTGTATGGGGTTTCGTCGGGTTGTTCGTCTAAAATATACCCTTAAATTCAATATATTCGTTGCATGTATTTGCTATAGTGCACGCAGAACTAATTGGCTGCGCCTTAGGTATGTGAGGTGTGTGACGGAGAGGCGGGGGCGCTTTTCAGTGAACGTATATTACTTCAGAGTGTGTGTACCCAGTGCGAGCGTTGCGAGCAGTAGGCAACCCGCCCCCTCGCCCCTATCGCCACCTAAGGCGCGGCCAACTAGTTCTGCGCGCACTATAAACACTATGTAGTTACAGTTATACTTGCTATACACTATGTAGACAGCAATAGAACAAATACAAACACAGATAGATACACCCACAAACTTTCCTATTTATATAAAATGTAATCATGTAAGAACAATTTTATTATAAACTATATATAATATCAGCCAACCTGTGCTTTAACTTTGGCAAAGTAAGTCTCTTCTGAGTCAGAGGGTAACTTTTGCTTTCCACTAGAAAACGTCTCAAGTTGGAACAAATATCTCCCGGACCTGATTCATTATACGTCTTTCAACGAAGAAAGTAATTCAAAGTTGCCCCCGTTGAAGCGACGACGGCAAAGTTTCTCAGTGGGCTTCCACATTGGGAGCGGGATGTTTGCAAATAGGTGTAAAAATATTTGATGATGGGTCGAAACTCATGGACAGAATAATTGGTGGCTCAATGCATTAACTCTTTTTTTTAATAAATATTCTTATTTTGGTAAGATTTTTGTTAGCTTAGCCCCTCTAATACAGACGTTTAATATACACAAATATTTTCTAAGGTTTTTCGGTTAATATTTCTAAGGTAGAAGATTCATCTAAAACAGATATTTATAAATGTATTTTTGAGCTTTCTATGCTTTGCAATCTTGAATACCTACCATCAAATAATATGATAAGCGTTAAAGTTAGTTTATATTTTTTTTTTTTTTTTTTTTTTTTTTTTTTTTTTTTTTTTTTTTTTTTTTTTTTTTTCGGCGGTAGGTGTGAAATAATACACACGCTTTTATAAATTTTGCACATTTTATTTTTGGTTTTAATTATAATTACTTAGTTTTGCTTATACATTTTATGATATAGTAAATCTTCAGAGCACCCTACCTGCCGGTCAGTGTTTATTCTCCTAAATAACACTTCACTTATTAAAGTTGACACTATCACTGCATTATGGAGGAGGTCAAGGAATCAGTGGCACAGATGCAGCAGCTTTTTGTCCAGCAAATGGAAGACTTCCAGGCTGAATTACTGAAGGCATCCACTCCTGTCACCACCTCTGCCTTGGCTGCAGACTTCGCATCTTTTAGGACTTTTATCCTTGCTGCACTTCAGGGTCTTCAAAAGCAAGTGGACGTGATCGCACGTACTCAAGATATGATGGAGATGCAAAGTCGAAGAAAGATATTGCTGTTCCATGGTTTGCAAGAGGTCAAATCAGAAGATCCCGCCGCTATAGTTGCTAAAACTATCGTTGGAAAGCTGAAAGTGGCCGACTTCTCTTCCTCTGGCATAAGTCGTTGTCATAGAATGGGGCGTATAACTAGCCCGGATAAACCTCGGCCAATATTAGTGAAGTTCCGTGACTTGTCGTTACGCAACAAAATCTGGGGTACTAAGGCTAGCTTCAAGGCAACCGGCATCACATTGAGCGAGTTCCTCACTAAATCTCGTCACGACGTTTTTATGGCAGCGCGACAGCGGTTTGGTGTTAAGAAGACGTGGACTAGGGATGGCTCCGTATATGTGTTGGGTTCTGATGGAGTGCGCCATCGAGTGACCTGCCTCTCAGAGTTAGACAAAATCGATGAACCAGCTGCAAGGAGGCAAGCACCTGTGGTCAAAGAAGTCACAATAGCAGCGACCAAGAGCAGGCGCACTAATGCATCGAACAGGAAATAGTAAATATAAAATCACTTCACTAGGTATACGTATGTTTAGGTTCTTTTAGTTTTTGTTTCACAAATAATTTCGCATCGATATATGATATTGCCACTACCTACATCTTACATTGACTAATCAATCTAATCATTTAAAATTTGTGTGGGTAGCTTCAAGTTCTTCTTCTTCTAATTGGGTTTAACGTGACGTCTTTGCTGTCAACACCAATCAACTGCCAACAAATTGTCATACGCGTGATTGATAAGTCAATGTCACGTAAGGTTTGTTAATGATTTTGTATATGTAAGGCTGCGTTCGAATTCACACTGTAGTCAAACATTTTCAATTATAAGTAAAGCTGTAAGCGATGTGTAAAATACATCGAAGTGGTGTGTTAGTTCGATGTTGTGTTAACTTTTTTAAGTTATCTATATAATATTTAGTGCACAACCGGCGGGTAGGAGAGTAAGATAATAATAATATTTTACTGTTTGTACTTGATAATTAATATTTGGAGTATATACTTGTCATATTTATATATACTATTTATATATTTATTATACATATTATTTAGATAATACTAAATGTTAAACATATTTCAAACTAGTAACAACGATAGTGACGATTATTATTCCATTTCATCTTCTGAAAGTAGTACCACTGACAGCTTTGAAAGTGTACCTTCACTTTCTGATTCTCTTGAAAATGAATTTTCTGATGTACCGAAGAATCTCAATGTTATCTATATAAATGCTCAGAGTATTCCGGCTCATTTTTCCGATATGCTGGCAACTTTCGACAACAAAAACATTCATGCTATAATAGTCTCCGAAACATGGTTAACTCCTAGTCTCCCGTCCATTTACTATCCACTTCCAGGTTTTCGCCTCATTCGTAATGATAGAATTGGCAGTCGTGGTGGTGGTGTGGCCATTTATTTACGTGCTCATATTCCTTTCTCTGTGATTACTATGTCAGCACAGCCACCATCCGTAAATACAGGTGAACATTTATTTGTAGAAGTGATCCTATGCCATGCCAAAGTTCTACTCGGAGCCTATTATAGCCCTTCTGCGCGTCTTAATTATTTCTCTTCCTTCGAAAAGATCTTAGAAGATCTTACTCCCTCTTACAGTCATTCCATTATTATGGGTGATTTTAACACTTGCCTTCTAAAAGAAGATTCGCGCTCTATATCCTTGAAAACAATCATTACTTCTAGCAACATGCATATATTACCACTTAACGCAACACATCATGCTCCTCATTCGAATCCTTCTCTTCTTGACCTTATCATTGTTTCTTCATCACAGCATGTTGCTAAGCACGGCCAGTTTTCTGCTGATGCCTTTTCTTATCATGACTTACTCTTTTTATCTTACAAAATTCGTCCTCCAAAAGTAAAACCTAAAATAATTCTTCAGCGTAACTTTAGTGGCATGAATCAAGATCTATTTCAGAAAGATGCACAGAATATAGATTGGACGCCTGTCTTTGATGCTAAATTGGTGGACGATCAAGTTGCAATTTTCAACTCCTTAATAACCACGTTATATGACGTTCATGCCCCTTTACGAGCCGTCAAAATTAAACATCTTCCTGCACCCTGGCTCACTGAAGGCCATAAAACAATGATGCATAAAAAAGTCATGGCAAAAAGTAAATATAAATTGAACCCTAATGATTTCAATAAAACTAAATACGTACAAGCTAGGAATCGTTGCAATACAGTGCTTAGGGATGCTCAACGGCGCCATATACATAAATCCGTTGAAAACGGAGATCCATGTAAAATTTGGAAGTTTCTGAAGTCTCTAGGAGTTGGCAAATCACGTCAGGAATCTTTTTCAAATAATTTAGACATAAATGCCCTAAACAAACATTTCTCTTCATCGTTTTGTATAGATGATTCAAACAAAATTTCTACACTTCAACATCTGTCTAAAGTTTCAACTCCTGACCTTGATCCATTTGTTTTTAGTCAATTCACTGCTTGTGATGTTAGGAAGAGCGTTTTGTCGATTACATCAAATGCTGTCGGAGAAGACGGTATTAGTCGAAACATGTTGATCCCTATACTTGATATAATTCTACCTATCCTTTGTCATATTTTAAATACTTGTGTATCAAATAGTTTGTTTCCTTCCTTATGGAAAGAAGCTCAAATTATCCCATTACCTAAAAAAGCTAATCCTACATCCATTTCAGAGTATCGCCCTATTTCTATACTTCCTTTTCTTTCTAAAGTCTTTGAGCGGCTTATCCACAAACAAATAAGCAATTTCCTTTCTAGACATAATCTGCTCAATCCTTTTCAGTCCGGTTTCCGCCCAGGTCACAGTACGGTTACTGCGCTACTTAAAATCACCGACGATATACGTTTTGGCATGGAAAACGGCAAACTTACTGTCTTGACATTGCTGGATTTCAGCAACGCGTTTAACAATGTCAACTTTGACATTCTTCTCGCAATACTAAGCTCCATTAACATATCTCCAACAGTGGTTGATTTGTTTCGTAGTTATTTATATGGTCGCCGACAGAGAGTGCGCCTCGAAGAATCCTTTTCTTCTTGGTGTAACACTTCAGCCGGAGTTCCTCAAGGTGG
Organism: Plagodis dolabraria; assembly: GCA_963854805.1. Taxonomy (NCBI): domain Eukaryota; kingdom Metazoa; phylum Arthropoda; class Insecta; order Lepidoptera; family Geometridae; genus Plagodis; species Plagodis dolabraria. The sequence continues at coordinate 4,994,899 of OY978459.1, read as the reverse complement.
TGTGTTATCACCTCTCTTGTTTGCAATCTTCATTAATTCTATATCAAACCATATTACTTCTCCCTATCACTTGTATGCCGATGATCTCCAATTTTACACTCAAGCTTCACTTAGCGATCTTAATACTGCTATAGACGTCACTAATTATAATTTACGCCAAATTACTAAGTGGAGTAAAGCCTTTGGATTACAAGTGAATCCGAGTAAAACTCAGGTCATGATTGTCGGGAGCTCACGAACGTTAGCCAAAGTCGATTCGGCAATGTTACCTGGGGTAGAATTTAATGGAGTCACTATCCCCTACAGTAAAAGTGTCAAGAACTTGGGCATCACTATGGATGAATGTCTTCAGTGGGGTCCTCAGATTGAAGCCGTCAGCTGCAAGTTATTTTCGTCTGGTGGTTCTCTTAAAAGACTGCGTAATTTTCTGCCTACTGCTACTAAAGTTGCGCTTGCGCAATCTCTTTTGCTTCCTGTTTTAGATTACGCCGATGCCTGCTATCTCGACCTCGCGGAGGACCAGCTAGATAAACTTGAGCGACTTCAAAACTTTTGTATACGATTCATATTTGGTCTTCGCAAATATGATCATGTCTCTGAATTTCGTAATAAACTCAAGTGGCTTCCTATACGACTTCGCCGAAATACTCACATTCTTTCCCTTTTGTACACCGTTTTATTTAACCCCAACAGTCCACACTATCTTAAAGAACGGTTTAAATTCTTTGAACATTCTGGGACGCTTACACTCAGGTCATCAGAAAATCTCTGCCTGCAGATGCCTCAGCATAGCAGCTCTTTTTATGATAAATCGTTTACAGTCCAAGCAGTTCGCTTATGGAATGCATTGCCAGTTTCCATAAGGCAAGCACAGTCTCTCACTATTTTTAAAAATCAAGTAAGAGAATGGTACTTCTCGCTTAATAATCCGTCTCTAAAGTTGATTAGTTGATACTTATTTTGTTTGTCTCATTCATTATTAGTTTATATATATATATATATATATTGTTATTATTTATATATGAATATTTATGTATATATTATTGTATTATGTAGATATTATTAAGTATATTGTATGTGTGATTAATGTTTATGTAATGTTATTACCATAAAGTGTAGGTTACATAAAGTACCTATTTAAGTTAATTATTTTTAATCTTGTATTATACACCACCGTCATTTATCATGGCTAAATTTCTCTCCATCCAAAGGTTGTCTGGAAGAGATCGCTTTTTAGCGATAAGACCGCCAATTGTACAACATTACTTAAGTTTATGTTATTGTTTATAATGATTTTGTTATTTTGGTGTACAATAAAGAGTTATCTATCTATCTATCTATCTATATTATGTATAAATATTCTATGTAAACTCTATTTAATAACCATAATAAATAAAATCACTAATAAAGTTCAATCACTCATTCATTTTGGAATTTATCCAGCCTACTTGTACTCTCGAAACAAAACTCATTCATTCATTTCAATTCGACGTTTCGTAACATTCCGTTTTGTAACAATCGCGAAAACCTAAGATAATAATAAGTAACAAAGTTGTTAAAAGTAAAAAAAAGTTGACTCAATACATGCTACTAGTATAACTGGTGCGCGAATGTCTTAAAATAAATATGATAATTAGCGGCCGATGACAATCTTCATCAGTAAATTAAATTCTTATTAAATTATATCCACAACTTAAAGGGTAATTTAAAATACCTACAAATTTTATAATTATATGAGTAGAAATAAAATGTTGCCACTATGATCTGAAAAGTACCCTGATAAGCAACGTAACGACAAGAGCTTATTTTGTAAAAGTCCGCGAGACAAAAACCTTCCAAAATCAACCATTTTTCCAATTCAACACAAAATGTTCTGTATGGCATACCAAAAAACGCTGGGGGAGCGAGTGACATACAATTTTTCTGAATTAGTCCCAACATTGGTACTGGAATTTCTAGTTCCAGTTTTGTAGGTAAGCGGTTGCTTATTGTATTTGGCTTATCAAATATTTGATAATGTGATTACTTCTACGCTAATTCAAGTATATGTAGACACGATACTGTTTATATTTTTATTGACTTAAAATCATGCCTTCAAAATTCATTCCATATGATGGTAAAAATAGCATGAATGCACTAAATTGAGCCAAGATTTTGTTTGATTCTGGTGAGTTTCCCCACAGTATAATGCCATATCTAATTTGAGGACACACATAGGCATTATATACCATTTAAGCTGTTTTTGTAGATGATAATACAATTTATTTATTTGAGACGAAATGTAGTCTATAAAATCCTTCCATGACAGATGTTCATCTATTATTATGCCTAAAAATTTTGCCAATAATAGATATTTGAATAATTTGCTAAAGTCAAACTATCTTAACAATAGCGAAGTGAAATCTTAATCCCAGCACGCAATGTCAAAATTGTTCGCTAAGAAAGCAAGTCTGATATTAACAAAGAAAGTAATTCAAAGTTTCTCTCGAGCCGAAGCGAGGCATCGGCAAAGTTTCTTCGTTTGCTATGCTTTCAATTCTTCAAATGTGTGCAAAATGCAATACTAATATTAATAAGTAATAATATTATATGCTCAAAATATAGGTTCATTATAAAAACAATATGCTAAAAGCTACAAATGGGTTAAACACCCTTGCATCTGTGTTGAAATAAATATAAGTATAAATAAATATAACTATACGAGTGCACATTACACAACTAAAATAAGGGCAAGGTACATCTGATGAAAGATTAGTTTAATCGTACACAATGTAGTAATCACAGTAGATGAATAGAGTTAAGCTCTAGTCTAGGGTGTTAGTAAGTGCACGATACGGTACGTATAACGTGTTTTCGTCTATGTTTATAGATTAAGAGGAGTGAGATAGTGAGTGCAAGTTTTATAGATATGAACTAATTATAAACATAGCGGGCACCTGAATACTTCAAGCAAGATGCTTAAATACTAATACTACATTCAAAACTGACATACAGGATTAATGTTGAAAAGGTAAAATTTGATTTACTTTATGTATATCTTATAACATTATGTGGAGCCATATTGTGTAACTAGATTTTACATAATTTTGTCATTTTCGTTTGAAAAGATGTCCAGTACGGACTTCGAATTATCAAGGCCCTGTATGCTATGCTTTTGAGATCCAATTTAAGCTAAATTACTATTAACTTTATCTTTATCGCTTAGAGGAAACCGTACAAATAGGTCTATAAATGATTTCATTAGTTAATGAAATCTTAATGAAACAGAACGAAAAAAAGCACACGTGGGATTTATTTTTCCATTAGTTGTGATGTTGTTAGCCTGTTTGCTTAGCTAGTCTAGTACGTAACTTACATTAATTATAATTTTAGTACAAAATAAGTCTAAGTAATAAATAATGAACCAGCTGTATATACTTGTATTTTTTTTTTATGCCTGCCTTTGACCACTATCTAAATTGGTATTATGGTATTGGTCAAAATGGAAGACCTAGGGTTTTCATCAAGGGGTTTTACGCATCTATAGCGCGGTAACGACGACTCTGCGCAACTGCCTACTATTTAAACATAATCGTAAAATACATTATCATGGTTTTATAACTTAACGAAAGCTTGGGTTGTACGTCCTGGCAGCTTAAACAAGCTATTTGAAAATCCTAATGATATAATAAGCTTAATGATTTGAAAAACTAATACGATGGATCCCATTACGATGGTTAAAGAATGAGAGCAAGAATTACAGTTATGAGTCATTGTGTCATGTTAGCTCAATTGGTTAGAGCATACCCCGGCTAAAGGGTGGATGGACGCGGGTTCGAATCCCGCACATGACTATAATTTTTTCTCTCGTAAATTTGTAATTTTGTAAACTAATACGAGTAAAAAACATAATTTCTAATAAAGACTGGTCTTAGTCGTTACAAATTGTATTCTGTCATATTTTTTATTTATTAAACTTTTATAAAAATCGATAGTTATCCAAAATTTAAAGATTCTATGCATCAAACACAGCGCAACATTTTAGCATAATATATTAAAAAAGTGTTTACTTAACTGTATAGCTAGATTAACACAATTATCTCCGGGTGGTAAAAGTCTATTAGGTCTAGATAGAACGCAAGATAGACCAAAACTGGCTCTCACTAAATCGTTTTGCGCTAAATGGTCTACTTCAAAGGGCAGCAATGTAGGATTTGCAACTACAAACACCTGAACGCAAGCTGATATTTTGTGTACGTTTGAAGCTTAAAGTAAACCAGTAGTCCGTGAAGCCCAGGTCACAGAAAACTAAGTCAAAACTCGCAAATTACTTTCAAATCTACCTGAAAGTTCATTAAGTGTATTTCACTCAATTCGATTGGCTCATCACTGCCCAAAATCACGGTCCGTTTAACTTTGTCGTATTGCTGCACTGAGAGACGTAAACGAATACTTATTAGCATTAAATACTGTCAGAAATAGTAAAGAAAGTAATTATCTAATGCTAATGAAAAATAAATTGACGTATGTAGGTACGGCAGTTTGTCACTTAAACAATCTTTGTACATGAGTTTGCCGCAAGCATTACTAAACTAATGTTCCTCCTCAATTAGTTTAGTACACAACCAAACTGTCACATTTGCTCTGCCTATCTGGTACATGACCTTTCGTTATATAACCGTTATCTACATAACTATTATCTATATATCTTATACATACCGGTTATCAAGTTACCTGTCAGCGGCAGCCGCTGAAACTTGGTCGTCGCAACTACCTATCTAATAGTAACATTCACCTGTTGCTTTAGTATACAAAGCCAATTTGCGGATTTTGCGGTTATCGTTTTTTTCTTTTTTTAATAAACAAAATATATTTTGTTTGCCTAAGGTTACTGTGGCGAGGTATTTGCTAAGTTAAAACAGAGAATTATAGTAATAAGTATAGCTATAGAACATAATTATAGATACTGATGTATACAGCAGGATTTTACAGGAACTTAGGTATGGGCCTAGTTGTAAAGTCTAAATTGGTCCCCTAGGTTAAGCAATGTTCGCTATGGTCATGAGTCATGGATGAGTGAACGCTAGTGGCATGCAGGTAACTTACAGATGGAAAGTGGTCACGCGTTCAAGCGCTCGCTGTTCGGGTTGAATGATGAATTAGTTCTTAGCTCAGAATGCCTTTAGTATGAAAACATGTACGTTACGCAGTGCCATGCAAGGGACGCAGAACACTTGAACGCGTGACCACTATTTGTCTGACGTACCCTTACTGCTGAGCGCTTCGTGCTTCTGCGGCCAAGGCCGACGGTCCTGAGTGTTATTTTAGGATAGTAGTCAATATAACATGGTAGTAGCGCATCTTGCGAATGCCTGCCTGGCTCGTTACCACCATCTAACAAAAAAATCTGTCACCAACCACCTGATAGTTTGTTCCAGCAAGGGCTGTCCTTGAGAGCCGTATTCTAGGTTAGCCTGCAACACCTTGGACCGCTTCATTACTTCTCATCAGGTGGTCAAAGTCTAGGATATGACCTATAAAACAATAAAGACATGTATATTCATTGATTTACTAAGTGACAGAGATATTCGGAGAGACCAAAGGGTCGCTGTGAAATCTCAATCTCCTGGGCTCGAATCCCGATCAGAAATGAATAGTGTATTTTCTGCCAAACTAGCAGTTTGTAGTTGAAAATGTGCCCAATTTATTATAATATGCTCACCCGTGATACCCAGATTTTAATCAAAACATGACTTCTCTGCCTCTTACTTACTAAGTATACCTAGTTGTTTTTTTAATACGAAGTTATACAATAAATGTTCGTATTATTAATAAATAGTATGCAATACAAGAAGAAAAAAATTAACTAAATCTAAAAAAAGGCGTGTCAATTTAATCGAATCTCACTTTTCTCGCCCATATATTTTATGCAGCAACAGGGCCTAAATAATCAATTTCGTAACAAAACTACAAAAGAGTGACCAAAATTCTATAAATGATTTTGAGTTTGACTATCATTGTCAGGCTGAAGTTACTTTTGTATCAAATAATAACATTTATCTGCAAGTTTGAGAGAGAAACTTGTATCATAACATTATTAAGACTGGATGAATAGGTATATATACCTACATAGATATCTATTATATAGACAGCCAAAGTACATAATAGGAAACGCTTTGAGACGTACCCATTTCTCTAAGTTCTGGATTAACTAATAGTAACTGTGTACTGTTGGCCGAGTTCAACAAGAATTTACCTTTGCCACAGCGCCGCGTGGTTTAGTAGGATATTTAGTAATTTAGTTAATGAAGACATAAAGTTTTTGAGTCCCATGTACTTGTAACTTCACCGGCACCCATACCAGCTTTCAAACCGGAACTTAGTCATGCGAACAATAATGCTTGGCGGTAGAAATAGTTATGGTAAAAAATCAATAAGTATTTATACTAGGAAATGTAAATAATAGTAATTTATAGGTGTATATATATTAGTATTCATATGCTAGAAAAGAACTACATTAATTTCTGATAAATAAATATTTATAGCAACGCCTTGGGTTGAAAAATCTTTTTTTTTTATACTAGAGGTGACAAACAAGCTGATGATCCACCTGTGATACCCGCAGCATTGCCTGCCATTAAGAGAAAGGACTATTCACACCTCATAATATGAAATAAAAGCTCCGAAAAAGTTATGGATTGGCATTTTTTGCTCCCCAAATTAAGATTTAAGTTTGTGGGACATTATGCTCAAATACATGCATGAAAAATTTCAGCGAATATGGTCTTGATATTTTAAATATTATGAAACTACGTTTGTATTGAAAGTTTTATGAAGACACTTCCTATAAGATTATTGGCAACTCTGACGCGTTTTTCAAACAAGCAAAATAACACACCAAGGGAAGCCATTCATTGTAACGTAACCATACAGAAGATGTAACTTAATAGTAAAGTTAACGTACAACATAGGTAGGTAGTCGTTCTACTGACTAGCGATTTACTGTGTATAATGAAGCTCAGCGACTGTAAACCACTAATCCGTGAAGATGTCAGTTTACAGTTAACTAAGTCAAAACTCGCAGATTACCTTTGACTGTTATTGGACCTTCATTAAACGTCTTGTATCTATCAAATTAGGAATAGAATAATACCCTAATCCTGTAGGCGATAAACATACTACTCGGTTAAGAAAACACCGAGAAAATATCAAGAATACACATTGTTTTCACCTTCAAAGTATGCTCCTTCAGAAATGACTCTTACGCCACAACAATTCAATCATAAAAATATTTTTAAATGCTTTTTCCAGAATTAAGTTCAGTTTTTGCCGCAAATTTTCCTTTATGTCTTCTACCGAATGAAAACGAGTGCCACCAAGTAGTAATTTGAGTTAAAACAAAGAAATAAATCGGCTGGCGCTATATCTGGGAATAAGCTGGTTGCTCGATAGAATTTGTTGAGATTTTGGTCAAAAAATCGTTCACAATGATTGTCTTGTGCGAAGGCGCATTATCATGATGCAAAATCTTAGAATTATATTTCCACAAAGACGCTGCATAATGCTCAAATAATATTCTTTATTTGCCAAATGCGCAACACCGTGATAGTCAAAGAAAAAAGTCAGCATGAATTGAGGGCCTACAAGAGCGGTGCAAATCTGCCATCACAACTCGATGTATTTTGAACCCTTGTACCACGTTTATGGACGTGTTTTTGATAAAGTCGATTCGCAGTAAACCTTCTGTAACATTTTTAGTGACTCCAAACACGAAATTCCAATGGCGATGCAAAACTTAAGACAAATTATTTGTTCGATGTTTTGTCAATTATAAAATTTGTATACACACTATTCTTATTGTTCCTTATTCACTTGGGTTTATCAGCAGAAGAAGAAACTAGAAGGTGCTTGTCTAAGTTGCATTCCTGAAGTAGATAGGAACGATACACTCGACGTTTGCGACATTGGACAAACTGTCCAGTTATGTAGGTCCAACTTTGGCAAGCCACCAGAAGTTGCATGAAGAAACGCGGTAGAACTCGGATGGGCAGTATTCAGGAAATAACGCGATTGACGACGCGGAAATTTCGATACCTTCTCGTAAACTATAGTCGGAGCTATCTGACTGATTCACGTGAGTTATCCCGTTTTATTTACTAAAATACCTTCTCATGTATATATCCAGCAGTCTGAAGACAAAAGTTTTCAACCCGTGCGTGTTGTCAGTGCTGACGTATGGTATTGAAACCAGGTCTTCAACTGAGTCTTTTTCGGATTCCGTACCCAAAGGTCAAAAGGGAGCCCTATTAATTAGACTTCTCTCTCCGTATGCCTGTCAGATCGTCCATCTGTCTGCAAGTCAGGGGTCTCTAGCTCGTAAACGAAATCAGTTTCAAGTCTGAAATGTACATATTTGAAGAACGTTAACTCAAATATGTCTGTGGGAGTAGAAATTCTATTTATTTTTTATAGTTGCTCCAATATATTAGAAGTAAACGCCGAAAATAATGATTCCTTCGTAGCATGTGAGGTTTTATCATGTATATTGAGTTCATTGAATGGCATAAAAAGTGAGTCTTGTACCAGACGCCAAAGAGGCAACACCTCCTAGGTAGGATGTGAAACTTGTGACTGCTAACGTCGAAATTGATGACCGTGATCTATTCAGTGTACATCAGTTATTGAAGGTGACAGCAGTTCCTGGAGCTGTATACTTTGAAGACGACATACGTTATAGCAAACAAGCCACAGTATAGATGAGTTGTGACCAGTTAAGAACAGAGAGAGATTGTCAAGAGAGTTTTACAAGGCGAGGAGTGGAATAGCTATAGGGCGAGGAGGGAGGGAGGCCATATAGAGGGTCACCCCCCTCCCCCCATAAACAGTGGATTAAGGATAAACAAAGAGTTTGAGTGATTTGTGTCTTCTCATTTGTACGATACCCACATGTACGCCCACGTTATAAAAACTCTGCCATTAAACCTGACATCCAAAAGGTTACAATATGCGAGTTGAGTGATTTTTTTAATCAAACCTAATAATCTGTGGTAAATTTTAAACCATTTTACAGGCGTTTGTAAGGCATGCGGAACCTTAAAAAGAAAGATCCGCCTCGCACTTCGTCGTTTACTATTGTATCAACTTCAAAATTGCACAAGCCTTGAACGTTTATCTTTAGAGTATATTAACGCAATAAAGTTAGACCAGAATAAGGGTTCTTTGTTAGGACTACGGAACCCTAAAAACGCTTTACTAAAAGTTTTTTCATAACTTTTAGTATTTGAAGTCAGTTCTGTTCTAATAAAAAAAAACTCTTTGAATGAGGCACACTGCTTACAATATCATTTACTCGCCTAAAATACTGTTCACCATCGATAAGAGGTGCGATTATGATTAAATCATGTATCTTCACTTAGAAATATAACGCGAGTCCCAGCCGGGTGCCTATTTAGTCATAAATCATGTATGTTTGCAAACCCATTTTTCAAGTTGAATATACCTAACTTGCAAACTACTCAGCCAATTTTGATTAAATTTAAATGAGACCAATTCGGAGGTATACTTTCCCCACCAAACAAGTTTATTATTAACGGAGTAATCACGTAAAAAACATAAAAAAAACAACATAATAGGCAAATTAACAACCTCCTCCGTTTTTGAAAGTCTGTTTAAAATCATGGGCAATGCTGCCAGCATGCTGAGCACTCTGCCAACTGGGAGTGGGCTGGAGCATTTAGACTTTCTGCCTATGAGTCTGCTATGACTTATAGGTTGTCTAAATGCTTTTATTGTAGTAGCTGTAGTGTTGTATATAGTTCATAGTATATTGTTTAATAAAGGCATACCGCCGGAAAAAAAAATCAACGTCACTTACACCGACAACCAACGAAAAACAAATCTCGAGTGTCTGCAACATCACACTAAAAGACGAATTGGCAAGTATCCCACAAAGTAGACCGATAAACATGTGAGAGTCACAGAGAGCCAATGCCTCATTGCCATCCATTGTTTTGTGTAATATGAATGGTCTATGTTCAACACTGGACGTACTCCACTCTAATGTTAATGGGGCCAATATTTTGAGCCCTTCATTGAACTTCGGTATCCTTTTGAAGTTTTTAAATGTTTCCGGATTGTTCAGTATTGAACATAAGATTACATACGTGTGAGACAGCAGTTCCTCAGAAGATGTTGTTGCCCACTTTCCGGTATTTTACCCTTAGTCACTTTTCATACAACACCCAAGGAGAGAGGTGAGGTAACATTTTAGCACGGTACTCCTCAGACGTTTATACTTATCACCCATAGTAAATCTAGAAGAAGACAATTTTGCCTATAAAATCCTGTGCGCCACAAAAAAGCTATACCTAGAACATTTTAAAAGGCACGTTCGGTGAGCGCTTCAGTTTTTTTCACCGTTTTATACTGTTTGACCGTTTGTTTTTTTTTATTACCTACAGACAACGTTAACCTTTTAGTTCGTAAAGAGGATTGCGTGTATTTTCTTTGTTTAAGGAATCTTAATTTGTAAAATGGAGGCTGAGGCTAATGAGAAATTGTTTGCCGGCGGTGTTTCGCGTCGGAACGTGAAAAAATTCGCGATGTTATTGCCTCGAGCTTAGGGAATGTATTGTTGGTTTTATTTGTTTATTGAGGAGGATTCTTTTAGATGCTGAGGATATTAATTTTACGGTGTATTCTATATAAAACGTAGGTCGTTCACGTATATATAAGTATACACACCAAAAATGCCTTGGGATCGTGTATATTTTGTGATGTATGAACAGCATCCATACTTAGCAGAGCTCTTCTTTGTAGCATATCCCATGCATATTTAATGGGGTTGAGGTCTGGCGATTGAGCAGGCAACGGAAGAACTCTGATGCGAGCATCGGCAAGAGTGCGAGTTACGACTCTAGCCATGTGTGGACGTGCGTTATCGTGCATTAGACGAAACAAATTACACTAATGGCTCCGCAAAAGGATAATCACTTCTGAAACAATACTCTCCGCATAAATTTGAGCATTGAGCTTACCCCTGATCCAAATGAGATCTGTTTAAAACTTACTTGATTTACTCGAAAACGTACCTGATCCCTAGGCACTTTTGATTTCTGTATGTATTTAAGGACAATATGCTTCCATTCTAGCGACTATACTCAAGTAGAAACTATTTGATCGCATGCTAGCTATCCCTTAAGTTAGAGAAATCTGTCACTAAGCACCTAACGGTTTGCTTCGGTAGCTGTCCGTGAGATCCAGTATTAGTGGGCTTAACTTTTTAACGCTTTTCATACAAAACGAAGGTTAATCACGTATATAGGTATGCATTAAAAGTTAATTTGCTTGCATGCTATCAACCATACCAAGTTGAAAGATCTGACACCAAGCACCCAACGGCTTATTATGGCAGCTGTCCATGAGATCTAGTTGTAGTTAGCTTAGCCTTTTAATAAATCACCAATCTTATTAAAACTTTCGTAAGTAGTACACATATTTAAATAATATTGACACCGATTTTACTTACGCTGAACGTAAAAGTAAACTCTGAAAGTCGCGAAACCGGTCGTGATCGACCTACTCGACTGATTTGATATAAGTATAATTGGTGTCAATATTATTTAAATTCACCAATCATCTCTTGCCAATTGTTGAGTTCATAAACATAAACTATAACAGAAATAAAAGAAAATACTTTTATCAGTTTTAAATTAAACAAAGTATTATAACAAAATTATAAATGTGAGATACTTTTGCTATTATTACCGGAACAATATTTTTATGCTGATTATCGAACCGAGAGCCTTAGAAATCTTACGAAAAACTAAACTTCCGTTGTAATCAAATTGCTTACTCTACGAGTATCACTGCTATAGAAACGGTGTAAAATTTAACCGAGATAACAAGATAGAATGTTGTGGAGAACACCTCGGGAGAGCTGTTTATCTTCGCAAAGTACACATCTGATGTTAAAAGCACGCGAAGGTGCGATTAAAGTCTACTGCAAAAATCTTTGTAGAGATTGCTTCAAATGTAGAACACAGATTTTCGTCGATAGAGTTTTGCCTCTACACTTTTTGCAATGGTATTTAATTTTTCTTTTATAAAACAATTATGGCCAGTATGTGAAACGGGTTTTTCATGATTTAACATATGTATGAGAAGCGAAACATTTTTACGGCAATAAATAAATATTTTCGTGTGTTTTTGATGTGGAATTCGACCACGAAAGTTATTTTAACGAACCGGTATTGGGTTATGTATACAAAAGGAATTTCGGTCGTTATAAAAGTGCCAATCGAACAAAAATGATTTTGAATTAGTTTTAATGGTACAATCGTTCGGTAAAATTTTATATATAAATAACTATACATTTTGGAACCCATTTAAAAATGTTGGTACCAACTTTTTGTGTGATTTCTCGCGGAGAGATACTTCCTCCGTACCTACTGGTGTCGCCAAGCAATTACATCACTGCGTTCACATTACTATGTTCCGGTTTGAAGAGTATGGGTGCCGGAGAAATACAGACAAACAAAACAACCAACTACGTACGTTCCTTACCGAACCAGAATATTAAAAAAAAACGGTCAAATGCGTGTCGAGCCACGCACAATGTAGGGTTCCGTAGAAGCCCGTTATCATAATATAGAACGATTCTGTAGTTCTTTATTCTCCTCCACTTTCTTCCTACTAAATTTAAGAAATAAGAGTACGATTGCCGCCAAGCTATATTTCAATTGTAATTCGAAAACTAAACAAAATTCGTTTGTGAATTCTATAGGTAGATACTCGAATCAAAACGTAACGATAGCGCGAATCAGAATCCGTTGGTACATTGTAAGAATTTGAATATCATTTAATTTATTTGCTGTAGCATAAATAATTATTCTATAAAATAGTTGATATATATGAAAGAAAAATAAAAGGTATACACTGTTATATTCAAGTAAGCTTATAAATGGGCTTTTATACTATATATGTAACTAGTCTGGCCATAAATACAATAAACATTAAAAACTTTTCAGCTTTAGAATTATTTAGAATTTGGAACGCGTTTATTACTTTAAAATTTTCTTTCGATTTCGTGCTATTTCATATATTATTTCGTGTTCATTATCAAATAACAATATGAAATGAGGTGTTAAAGAAAATAGGATAGTACCTAGTATTCGCCTTGTGTAAAGTAGCCGTCGCGTCGGTCATATTCCAGACACTTCAAAAACTTGGAGGCAGCCGTAGGTATATTCGTATATTGTAATATCAACAGATACAACAACAATTCCTCTGTCGACGACCATAAAAGGTCATAGCCGCGTGTCTTAGAACTACAAATTAATGCTGTTAAAGCCAGAATTGGTCGAAATCTCATTAGGAAGTAAAAATATTATGATAACTTAACAATACGTAATTATTGCGAGAAATAAAGAATTCCCGCTAGAACAGTCGCGTATTATTAAACAAGACCTGAGCTCGGTGCTTATCGTCGATATACAGTACATGCCCTAAAACAATCTTTTAAATTAAAAGAGTGCCTTCCGTTGCGACGCAAGTGAAGGGCATCGAAATATTCTCTTTACCGATGAAAAAATTTACACTATCGATGAGCAATACAATCAGCAAATTGATGATGTGTGAAATGAAGTGATCGATGACCTTGGTACGACAGGTACAGACAGCAAACACTTCTAGTGTACGGCGAAGATGAGGTCCAAAAAGTACTTTATACCTATATAAGTCGAATCTTTGTACTTAAAAATATATACTCAGCTACCTGAAATAATAAACAATGGAGTAAAGGACAAAGAATTTATCAAACAATTAAAAGATTGATTACTTATAAAATGCTACTTTAAAGTCAATTAATAAATGAATGATTAATTGTAGTACAACAAACACTCATCATAATAACATGCAACCTATATTAAAGCATAAACACTTAGTAGTATAGAAATTATCTATTAACATATTTTAAATTAAATTATAGATTAAAATTGTATTTTATAGCTATAGTTTAATATTATTAAGATTATAGTTTTAAAGATTAATGTACCCTCTCGTAAGTTGCAGTGCCCCTACGGGGTATCACAGAAACTACAATTTTATGTTTAAGACCGCAATGGTTATGTGATATACAATAAAGATATTTGATTTGATTTGATTTAAAATAGAGCTGGATTTTATATACGAGTACAGTCTTATTTAAAACATTACAAAAAAACGTTAGTTCTTTAGACTTTTGGCTTAAAGAATATTTTGGCACAAAAATAATCTCCTACTTTTACAACCTCGTTAAACTAGATAACTGAATTTGTAGCAACGATAAAGTCAGGAATGAAGCCTTAGCGGATTAATATCTCCTAGCCGTGTAATAAAAGTACTACGATGTACTTCTACTGTACGTACATGAAATATTAATCATAGGTACAGTAGTCCACGTTTTTTCTGGTGCGTCATAAAATCTTGTATACGGTCCATACGGTTTTACGACATGGTTTTACAGCACCATTTTGAATTTTTGACCAGAAACACGTGTAGCTACGAAACTGAATTGTAAAACGTTTTAGAATCAAGTCTTTTTTTATAGTGCTTGACTAATACCTTAGCTCTTGGTAAGTGGTGAGGTCGAAGATGTTGTTTACGCTTACCTAGAATTATTCAATGAGAGATGCTGGAATACACTTGGTGACAGCTATTCTACTTGAGGGTGGTAGCTGGTCATGTGGGAATTCGTAAAATGCCCTCTGGAATCAATGATTTTACATGTAGATAGGGCTACATGTTAAAACTACTGATACCCTAAGACAATAACCGAAACCGACCCTTTGAAGAAAGTAAGCGCTTAGTAGTTAGATGTCACTTGCGCCCATCCTTGTAACGATCGCAACGGACATTGCTTAAGGTGTAAATACACGCCTGCGGTGATAAATTCGTTTTTTTTACACTTATTTTGCGCTTGTAGCAAGGTATGGTAATCATTCTATATGATTATAGCATTATCGAGTATAATAAAATTATATTCCTCGTTTTATCTTGGAAGCTTATTGATCACCAGTGCACATGATTCCGTATATATAACACTTAAAACTGTAAATAATATTAAAAATATACAAACATCCATTTGAAATGAAATAAATATAGTTATTGTTTTATATTTATAATATTACATTAATAAAATTAAAATATTCCCCGAATCTTTTTTTAGCAAGTATAGGTAATAGTAAGTTCGCAACAAAATGAAATACAAAACATTTTTTTTCTTTAAACAAGCCCTTTATAATAGTTATCAAAAAGATGTGGCGAGATAGGGCGAGGTGTAAAGTATTTATACACCTTGAGGATATAGATATACATGCGTAACAAGTTCTTGTTCTTCTTTTAATTGAAACTTTATAATGCATTTTCTTAAGTAACGCCATGTACATTGTACACAATTTCCTGATACAACCGCCCACAAAAATAAATCATTACACAGCAAATTTAGCGACATGCTCTAAATCTTAACTTGTACAAGCTGCTACGTAAATGTGTCCAAAGTTGACTAAGAAAACTGCTCGCATGAACTTGCTACAACTTTCGGCGCTGCTGAATCGGGCGAATCCAAACTTTCCGATCTCTGGTGATTTTCAATAGAGGAGTAATTCAAACTTTACCCGCTACATGGGAATTTATTACGACATGTTTGAGTTATTCGGGAGTGACTGTTCTGGAAGTGTTTGTCGGTACAAATATGTTGGGTAGTTGGCGAGTTTGGATGGAGTTACACGCATCCGACTATTTATATCTTCTCTTTTCCTGTCTTTATCTCAATCATGTAAAGTCAGTGCAATTCATTTATTTCAATGTTATGAGACAATGATAGCTGAGCGGTCACAGCTAATGACTGCAGTGGTCCATGGATCGATTCCCGCCACCGCACTGGCTTGAGTTTCACTAGATGGTGTAAGGGCATTTTGCGAATGCTCAAATCAAATCGTTTATTGCAAATATAGGTGTTAAAACTGTTTGGTAAATATGATAGTTGATGATGATGAAGATGCCATATTTGGCCATTAGGCTTGAAAAATTCATGAGCTTAAAAATAATACCCTACCAACTAAATAAATAGACGTGTGGCACTCGGAGACTGCCGCGGCAAAGCTATACATAGCATTTTTTTATCAACTTATGCAATTATATATCTCGACACGTTAGTTTTCAAAACCTTTTTTTCTTCCAAAATTTAGTTACTATTTAGCATTGTAGAGGCGCTGATCAAATATAGTATCACCGCTGTGCCGGTCGGAGTGGGAGGTGTTAGGTTATTTTCGTTACGGAATTTCTGGATTCGGTCTCCACGCTCAAGGCCCGCGATAGAAGCTATGCAACAGCTTAAAATATTTTATCTATTACATAAATTATATTATATATTATATGACCAATACATAACTTTGAAACAAAATTTTAATTAATGCCTCTTTAATGCGCCATAAATAAAATATAACAAAAGAAATGTGCTTACCAATGAAAATTAAACATTGAGAAAAAATAAAAATGTGTCAAGGAATCTGCGAAAATGTCATAGAATTGAATTAGATAAAAATTAAATGTCAATGTATTTAAGTATAACGGAATAGACAATCTTGTCTAATTGAAACATAATTTATCATTCACATATTCGTTTATATCATAATACCTACGCTTTATTTAACAGAAATTGTTACAATTTAAATTTAAATATATTTATATTAGATTATTGAATTATACTTGTCGGTAAGTGGTTATTCAATGAGCCATACAGAATATGCTTTTATTGGATTGGGCAGTATATTTAAGAGGCAAACGTACTTTAAATTTACATCAGTCACTGTCAAACCCAATATACAAATATTTTTAATAAATATTAGGTAAAAACGAACAGTGATACTTCATATATATACAGTGGTGGTCAGATAATTAGAAACATAGAGTTACTTTGAGGTTAAATTGCATTTTATGTTGCTATTGCAAATAATTTTGAGTTTGTTAATTGATTTACCACATTATAATATTACTATGATAACTCTCATTTAAAAAATATTATTAACATTCTGTCCAGTAATAAAAAAAAAAAAATATAAGTGTAGAAAAAGTGTTACTTAATAACTTTAGTACTTATCGGCAATTGGACAATTATTTAGAAAAAAAATGTGAAATTTCTGAAGAATTTGATTTTAGAATTAAATCTTTATTATTCTCACCACTTTAAGCAGTTTCCCGCCTTTTCTTACTCATATAGTTAGGTTACATTCTTACTCATAGTTTGAAAAAAATTGGTAAATATAAAAGCTGTGATGCAGCTACACAAGGAAAATTATAGTGAATTTTCATTTCAAACGAAAATGTTCTTACAGCAAAATAGCCGTTCACTTAGAGTGTTCCGGCGATGCTATTTAACGCCATTGTACATTATAAACAGTTTGGAACGTATGATAATGTACCCAGAAAAGCGCGACAAAGGAAGACCACTGTTTGAGGAGACAGGAATATGGTATGTTTAGCTAAGATATACCCCTTTAAAGGTTGGAATATTATAAGAAAAGAAATCTTTTCCAGGACGACCCTCGCAACGTGTCCTCAAGACTTGTCCGGAGGCGGTTAGTTGAAGGCAAATTGTTCGGAAGACTTGCTAGGAAGGTGCCACTTCTTACTAGGCAACACAGAGAAAATCGTCTAGCCTTCGCTAGAAAGTATAGCAGTTGGACTGTTCAATAATGGAAAAAAGGTTTATTTTCGGATGAAACTAAAATAAATTTGGTGAATTCTGATGGAAAACTATATGTTCGACGACCAATTAACGAGGCTTTGAATAACAAGTACACAATAAAGACAGTAAAGCATGGCGGTGGAAATGTTAAAGTGTAGGGATGTTTCTCTGGATACGGGGTTGGCCTGGTGAGGAAGATTCAAGGGCAAATGGATCAATATCAATACAAAGACATCTTACAAGAAACAATGATTCCTTATGCCGATGGAAATTTACCTGTATCATGGATTTTCCAACACGATAATGACCCCAAACATACAGCAAATAGTGTAAAAGTGTTTCTCAGAGAACAATCGGTGACAATGTTGGAGTGGCCTGCTAACAGTCCGGATTTAAATCCATTAGAGAATTTGTGGAACACAGTGAAGAAAACACCGTCAGATAAATATATCACTATCATGAACCAACTTTACGACGTATTTGTTGAAGTTTGGGAGGGTATTGCAATAGAAACGTGTCAAAAATTTATAGATGATGCAGCGTCATTGTACTATAGCTACTAGCTATGAATGTGTTACTCATAGTCTTCTCTTATCTTTTACCTACAGTATTATAATTTGTTGAAGTTTTAAGTATTTATTTCATGGTTTTTTTTTTTTTTATGGGATAGGGGGCAAACGAGCTGGCGGCTAACCTGATGGAAAGTGATCACCATCGCCCACAAGCACCCGCAACACCAGAGGTCTCGAGGATGCGTTGCCGGCCTTTAAGGAGGGAATATGCTCTCTTCTTGAAGGTTCCTAAGTCGTAACTGTTCGGAAATACTTCACCTGGCAGTTGGTTTCATAATGTGGCAGTGCGAGGTAGGAAATGCCGTGAAAATCGCAAAGTTGTGGACTTCCAGACGTCGACATGAAATTGATGAAACATCAACCGGGAATTGACCCCGTTACACGAGAAAAAAACACCCTGTAGTTTTATAATACTGGTCGAAAGATTTCATCATAAGAATTATTTTTTGCTGAATAACATATAAAATGAAGACCATTAATTTTAACATTTGATGAGAAATTTGGTTCAGAAAAATGAAAAGCTGACATTGCACTAAGGACATATAACTGACATTATCATAAGAACCTATTACTAATAAATGTACCCACTTGAAAATCATTTCCCTATTATAATTTAAGTACATGATAAAATGATAAAGAGATACGTAATTAGTAGGTACCTGGTTGTGTGCAACAAATCGAGCTGTATCCTGAGCCGAAAGACGCGTAAATTATTTTGTCGATTCCCGGCCATATAATTATTTAAATATCTATGTAAATTGTTATTAAAATTCAAATTATGTCTCCTTTCAGTAAAATGTTCCATCTACAATATTCAAGGTACTTTCGCTCCATGTGGCATCGCCGTGGGACGCCCTGTATATAATATGAGAACCATAGAATATAAATATATTATGTCGTGGATATTTGAGGTATCGAGCGTAATTTGTGTTTCGAGTCAAGGTGACATACGCATGAGGCGGCGCGATGTTTCGCGTCAAAAAGCGAAGTCCGTGAATTTAACGCAATTTAAGTATATTGGCATGATTATTTGCTATTACCAAAAATGGATACGTTAGGAAAGCTATTATAAACAACTGTTTCTTGTATTGATTTAAAATTCCAATAGTAATACCAAAGAACCATGTATAGCATCTCTCATATGTAACGTAACCGGCCTGCCGGTTACCCCATTGTCTGTCGCAACCGGCAGGTCGGTTAGCTGATTACGAGCGTTAATATGACGTTTATATAAGCCCGCTTGAAACAACTTTAACACATTTTAAAAAAGAAACATCCTTATAGTGTACAATTTACTCGTAGCAATTTTTCTAAAAATATCGAAAATATAACACATATGGTCCTAGCGAGCGCAATAGTACCCCCGCGTGAAACAGCAGATATAGTCAAACAATGGCAAAAACCAGAAGATATAGTCAGTCTAATTATTAGTGAAATTTCTATAAATAGTGACAACTTGTTTATACGAGATATATCTTTGGTAAACTAATATTTAAAATATCTCTTAGATTTCACTTTAATGGCGCCTTATTTACGTTAGCATTATATTTTCCACAGTACGCATTTAACATCTACTATTTAAGGGCACATACCCCAAGTTGTAAAGATCCCGGATCAAGGCCCCACATTAAATGCCTAATTACCCTGGATCCCTGGATTCTAATAATGGGACTAAGTGGTTTCCCGATGCGGCGTCGGGAAAAGCTTGTTGTAAAAAATTGGTGTTTCTAATTATATGACCACCACTGTATATATAAGTAGCTTTAAATTAATGAAGAAAGGCTTACACGTGACATCTTGATTATGTTTACAGATACACACCTTTCCTGTACCTTAAATACAAATCCTTTGTCCACTGATTTTCCCCAGAAGATAATGCCGAAACGCAATAATGATTCTACATATCCATGATATGCAGTGATAACTGCAGGCCAGTTCACAACTTTAGCAAGCATGAAAAGAGCATAAGAGAATTTATTTAGTTTACCACATACGTTTTCTACATGACACCTCTAACTTAGATTACTGTAAAGTTGAAGACCTAAAAATTTCTGACTATCTACCTCATTCATTTTTTGATCTATATAATGTACTTCTATGTTAGTCAAACAGATCCACGTAAAAAAATAAAAAATAAAAATAACATACAGATCCCAGCGAAAAGTGTTATTTTCTCTTATTTATCTCTCATTTCGTACAAACGAAAGGTTGTAGTTAGCCGAGCTGTGACAGCAAACTGCTATGCTAAAGGTCCATCGTTCGATCCCCACTACTGGATTGAGCTTTACCGCGTGGTGGAAGCGTATTCTGTGAATGCTCGCCTGGCTACCCACAAACCTCAAGTAGAAAATCTGTCACCGACTACCTGACAGTGTGTTCCGGAAGCAGTCCCTGAGAGACAGTAAAATTACAGGCACATGAGACTTAACAACTGTAAGTATCATGGTGGCGGACGCAATGCAGTTCTCCAAGTGTGACGAAATGCATTTGTTACATAGAAGTTACCGCTTAACATCATATTGGCCTCGTGCTAAAACCGCCACGATCCCGGAAATGAATAAAAAAACTTATTTTTATTGTATAGTTAAATTAATTGATGGAAGCGATCATCATCGAGTAAATGAATGAATGAATGAATTTGAAATGAAATGAATGAATTTATTTTATGACGTTAACAATTTACAACAAAATATTTACATAACAGACATTTTTTTAATGCCTGATAGGTTAGCCTTTGACCACTATCTCACCTGATGGTAAGTGATTATGTGGTCGAAGATGTTGTTCAGACTAACCTAGAATTACTGGCTCTCCACTACATGTGACAGACTTAGAAATAATTGTTTTGCATAATAAATTGGTCCCCAACTCAGCATGTGCTTAATTTAAATCAGAGCTGGTCTTCCTTTGGAGCCATTTTGAGACGTCACGGAGGATTAAAGATACAACAGCTCAAACTTTATAACAAGGCTTTCAGTGTTACTAAAACAATTCAAAATGTCGTAAATATACCACAAACTAATTTTGCTGCTCGGCTACGATTGCATCAGCTACATTTGCACTAAAATTGCACTGAATAACCTTTAGCATGTCATTATCCTTTATGCATGCACGTACCATAAACCAATTTGCAACAATTTCTGTTTACTCCCATTACCTGACTACGGTTTTCACGAGCTCCTAAAATTTTATACTCACTAACCACCACTTAATGCCCCTGAGGCTTGGACTGCTGCCAGAGGGAATAAACTATACATATACTACACTACACGTCTTCATACATCATTATGTTTAAGTATTTTATTTGTAGTCGAATCGGACTCAACTTTAAATCATAGCATCGGGCTTTAACATTTGCACAGGGGTAGTTTGACACAATATGTGTGACAAATGATGGCGGATTACCTCACCAATAATATGACCAATAATAAAAATAATTAAAAGTGTATTTAAAAAAAACGATTTTATGGAACATTATCGGTCGTACCCTATTTTAAAGCGTTTTTCAAAAATATTAGTTTAATGTTTCTTAAAATATTTTGAAAATATTTGTTGTTATCAACGAACCTGCCGAATTTGATGGTTGAAAAAGCACTCCTATCAGTCAGACGAAGTCCAGTACTCTGGTTGATGGTCGTAGGTATATTCCCTATGGCAGTAATAAAGATAAAATAGGGCATCAAATTTATCACATGGTATAGACCGGTAGCGCTAGGTTTTGATGTTTCAAAAATATTAAAGTTGTTTATGTTTTGGATATAGTTTCGTGACCATTTGCCAAACCTTATACAGTAGTTTGTGTCATATGAGGTGTTTGCTTAGGTAGAAATTTAGGTATTTGCCTTGCGAACATTATCCGACGAAAATAAAATTCAAGTTGAAAATTTGTCGTTCATGTTAATAATAAAGTAGTATTAAATGTACATATGTATTTTGTGTCATTTCTCTCCACGGGAATACTGATATTTAACAAGTACCTACTATGGTGCCTAAACGGTTTTAAAATAATATTATAATAGGTCAAATGGGTGTTACTAGTTTCAGGTCACTGGTATCCGTTGTACATAACGTTTTGTGTCGAATTCATCCATGGCATTAGAAAATATATATATATATATATATATATTTAGTCTAGAACACCCCGTAAAAGCCACAAAAGAAAATACAAGTTATTAGATTTTACGTCTTAAATATTATCATAGATTAAAGAAACACTATTCTGAATTTTTGTCGTTTATATCCATGGAATATTATTCGTACCTACCGTTATCGTACCTACAGAACGAACGTATGTGCTTATTTTTGCAGCGTGTTTATTTTTGGTGTTTAATTGCCATGCATGGAAATGACACAAATTTACAGTGTCTATTTTCCATGCATGCACAATATTAAATATGTGAACCCTAATGATTATAATATTTTTTGAAGCGTTGCGTTGGTAGCATTAATAAACATTTTTTTTATAAATCTAAACATTCCATGGTCTAAAACGGCACAAAATTATTTATTGGACATATTTACGTGATCCGATGAAGTAAATATTTACCATTTCAATTGTAATTTTTTTTTGACATTGTTCTAACATACTGTCCGTTTTTCTGTTTGCACTGGATGAAAATGACACAAAATGGGTTTGCACACTACGCAGGCTATCTTAGATACGATGCCATTATATTTTTAAACTTTAAAATAATTTTGGAAAATTTTGATTTGAATCAAACAAATTAGCCACAAATCATTGAATTGCTGAAAATGCAAGTGACAGATGTGGCACAAAACGCAATAATAAGCTTTATAGGTACGACCACAGAAAAGAGAAAGCAATAGAAAGGTGAAGGGGGCGTGGCCCGCGAGCCTAACATAGTCCTAAACAGGAGTATTTACGTCAACGGACTATAATGCTACTGACAGTCGACCCGCGGTTAACGCGCCGCATGCATCTCCGTAAATGTATATAAAAATGCCGCGTTGTGCTGTTATACATTGCAGATTCAATAGCGATATCACAAATGTAAACAAAATAGGAATATCCTATCACCGGAAAACATAATAAATTGTTCCTAAATGTTTTATATTTCGCTGATGAACAAAGTCGGTGCAATCTGACATATAGTGATTGATGATTTTTTCTATCGACAAAATGTTGTCGATAAATTATTATTGTTAGTCACTAAATGTCACCTCAATCCAATATCTGATTTGGAGCTTTCTTGTTAGACTTACAGAACAATAACCATCTGTTATGCTGCTTTTAGTGCATATAGAACTTTTATCAGGACGTAAAAATAGACGTGTAGATCAGAAGGTTAACATCAATTAAATTAACAAATTATTCAAATATTTACAAGAACAGGCAAATTTTAAAGGTTAGGATTTCAACTTAAACTCTTGTTTTGTGGCTCCTTTAGGCACCACCACAATTTCGGCAATGTCAAGTATATAGACCATCAAACGAAGGAGATTGTTTAGTTTTAATGAGTTATGTCCGGTGAGAACTGGCCAAGGCAAAATTGGTGCTGAAACATAAGATATTAGTTCATCTGTCTACTGGACGAACACAAATACACACACACCCTCACACATACACCCTCACACACACACACACCCACAAATTTATTATATATAGGGGAATAGGGGAAATATAGAACACCTGGGAACAACTTTTGGATAAGTTATATAATATGTAGAGAGAAGAGTTTATTTATAACCTATTATTTATTTATTTAGTGTAACATAACTGCTGTTCACGTGTTGTGTAGGGGTTTAAGTTTGTTGGCATTGTTCTTCCTAAATAGTTTGCCCATTTGATTATATCGTTGCGAACGGTAACTATAAACATATACAGAATTCATCCATGTTAAAGTGCTCAATGTGTTCCTATAAATGTTGTATCTTTTGAGTTTACCTTATGATTCCTTTTTCGTAGAAAATCTAGTAAGATAGGTAGTTAATTACTAACTCAATATATCTCAATCATACTAACTTAACTAATAGTACCTTATTACATGGAATCGCATCCTGCCAAACATCTTATAAGTTATTGAGCCTATGTATTTTTGCTAACTGCTCTCTATCTTGGCAATTCTCACAAATTCATCTGCAATTTACCTCTTGTTATATATACCACGACTTCGACCTTGACCTTGCCTTTTATTTTTATGAACCCCTATCTGTGCCTATCTCTAATACCACCCTTTACGCGAATTTTATGTGTTTGTAATAATTTTACTACAAATAAGCAAGCCTATAACATATTATTAAGCTGTGAAATTAAGCTGTGCTTCGCAGTAATAGCTTTATTTTATTTTTATCGTCTTTTTCTTATTCAGCATCATCATTGCTGAAAGTCATGTCTAGGTCTGAAGTAGTGTTAATCGCTCGATGTACTATGCTCTTCCACATGCTTCTGTTTTCAGCGGTCTTTTAAGCTTTTGGTATAGAAATACTAGTGAGCTATATGGTTCAGTCAAGATGCTTAGATGCCTGTCATTACTACATATTCAAATGATTATATAAAACCGCATGAAAACTTATTATAGCACAAACGCACAGCACATCAACGCATAACCTATAAATCGTTTTAGGTCGAAGGAAAAGTTTATCGATAAAATGTACTACATCACTGGCTAGGATACCACTTTTTGTACCGAATAAATAAATAAAATAAGATCAAATTTGACTAGCTAACTCAATAAATATATTCTCGTAACCATTTTTGTGCAGTTATTTGTGAACTATTTTTCAATTGTCTTATCTCAAATTTTACCAAGGAACGATTTTAAAATTGAAATCATACTTGACTGAGCCGAGACTGCACAATTACTGTACAGATATTGTCAACTGGCAACTTGCGATAGCTTGACAAAGTTCACAAGAAATTCAAACTTACCACTATTTAGATAAGGTGTATTTTCAACTGTTATAAATTGGCTTATTAAACGTTTCAATTGGGTAAAAATGGGACTAATCAGGGAATCGGATTGTTTGTAGTGAACAATAAAGATATAATGTCACGTATCATTTACATGTGTTGAACTGGCTACGCTCGTTTTCTAAGGAAACTGACATGGCTGCCACTCTAAATAGTATTTTATATCTCTATGGGTACGACTGTATGCAAGAACTTAGCAACTTTAGAATTTTTTTAACTTATGACCCCAAAATAGCCTAGCGCTATCGGACTAGTACGCAGGGTCAAATTCTCCACGATATGAATAGCATGCGATAGTTTTTGGAATCATTTATAGTTATTTACGTGTATTAAACTGTACTAGTTGTTCGGGAGACTTTTCGCGATACACACAAAAACAAAACTTAGGTCTTAGGGAGAGACATTAACTTCAACAATTAAAACATCAACATATTAACATATCAACAAGGGGGCTGTGTGCAGCAGTGGTTAATCCAGCTGACACAGTATCACTGCTTACAAATATTTGTTATTATGCTCCGTTTGTCCATTTCACTTACTATATGCCGTACTAAACTAAAAATACTGTAGTGTATTACAAAGTAACAACGAAAGGAAAAAAAATAACCAACGAACTTCGAACGCCTGTGACCATCCAGCTGAGCAGGCGTTAAAGCAAAAATAATATTAGAACAGTAGTGTATTACTTGAAGCAGTATATAAAGCACTTCGGCGGTACCAACTATAAGATGCTTACGAGGCCTAATAACCAGTGAAATGGAGTAAAATTTACCACCTTTATATTTTAGCTTCTAACGGCTAGATATTCTCAGACTCACTAGTCTATTCTCAGAATCACTATAAAATAACACAACTTACGTCTCAAGGCTACCCGTATCCATTTTGCAACAGTAAATTCGATTTTATGAAAGGATTTTCCTCCTTATTCCAATTTCATAAAGTCGGCAACGTAGCACATGTATAAAATATTCCGTATTGTTATGTGTTAATACTTCTATGTTATAGTAAAGTATCAGGAAATAGGCCTACATCAAACAGACAGAGAACATTTAAAAGGAACGAGGTTCAATTCGGCGAACGATTTCTTCCATGCGGCTGTGACGTTTTAGAATTCATAGAAGTAAAGAGTAATGTTAATGGCTGTGGATTTCAGTGCAATGCAGAGTCCATAGTTCAAATTATGCCGCTGGATTGAGGTTCATGCACCGTATGTTGGTACGGCATTTTGAAAATGCCCGACAGGCTTAACCATCAAAAATAAAAAAAATAAAAAAAAACCTGCACTCAATTATCATTATCTGCAGATGTCGCTCCGCCATGGGTAGATAATATAAACGAAAACTTTATATTATCTATCAACATTATGTATATCATTATGACTCAATTGGATGGTAGCTTACATTGGAAGTGTACGTCCGGCTTAAAAAACTAAATGGTAGTAGTTTCGAGTACAATTTTACAGCTGATGATGACGATGTAGTCGACGACATTGTTCAGGCTAACCTAGAGTTACTGTATCTAAAATACTTTAGTAACTACTAATAGGTGCTTGGCGACAGATTTTCTACTTGGTAGTCAGGTGGCATTAGCCAAATGCCATAACAAGTTGCCGACCCTTGCGACGGCTTTGCATGCTCTCCCAAGCACTGAATCGCTATATAGTAAATGTTACTAGTGGTCACCCATCCAAGTAATTACACAGCACATAATATTACTGCACCTTGTTTATCAGTTATGTATAACTAGGCAAAGCTCTGCCGGCTTCAAAATAAATTGTTTTACTTTAATTAAGTTATTATACTAAAACAACAAATTGTGTGTTAGTACAAAACCCTAAGCGTGTGATTCCTACCGGATAATATTGTCAATCACCAAATGTCATCATAACTATTTATGCATTAAGCATTTCTAGTATTTCTTTAAAACCGCTTACCTAAATGCTTAAGATTACAGTGGCACATAAAGCTCGAAAGGTTCGTACCCTTGACAACATTTTGATCTCATAACCTTGTTTCTAAGCAATACCACAAACTGCCAACATCGACGTAACCTACTAAACTGCAGCGCAGTCTAAAAAGCAACTCTTGCAACGCGTACTAAAACATTAACATTCAAGGCACAAGATAGAAGCGTTTTATTCTTATATGAAATTTGCCCTCACCCACAGTTTTGTCCCTATGTAATTTTGTAAATACCAAACAGGAATTGCTGTTAACTTAATATGTACAGTTCCACTTTGATCATGTACGTTATTATTGAATTAGTTCAGTCAAATTTAAACAAACTTGTCGTATATTCAAAATTCAAATTCAAAATTAATTTATTGCGGGTAAGTTACACCCATACATATATAGTTGCGTTTTACAATAAGATGTCAATTAAAATAATTTTACAATCAAATTACAATGAATCAAAATATATTTCATAATTTCTATCCAAATAAAATAAATTATTGGTAAAGTATAGTGTCAAAATTTTAACCAAATGAAAGAAAATTTTCATAATTAGAATAATTTCAAATCGATTCACATCAAACATTTAAAATAGTAGGTATAGTGCGGCTTAAAATAATTCTTAATTATTTATTTTTTTCTCTACATCTAAACCTATGTCCACACTGCTAAATTATTTTCATATATGTATTTAATTTTCTTTCGACGCATTCAGTTGTAATATGCATTAGATATTTTTGCGGTTTCTTATCGTTATGTAAAGAGGAACGCTTAGTTAATATAATAATATAATGAATACTGGCCACGGCAAAAATAAACATAATAAATAATTTCTAAATTATATGGGAGTTTGCTATGGATCTGAATAAAATAAAATATACATCCTTTTCTGTTCATAATTAACAATGTCAAAAAGTGAGATAAAAACGGTTCATTGCTCTCCGCTTAATCTGAGACTATACCTCCAACCGCGGAAATAGGTCACATGGTGTTCTCAAATGAGCGCTGTGCCTAATGAACGCGTCTTAGAGTGGTCTAGTAGCACGAGTGTGCGGTGCACCTAATTTGATTGTATTGTAACTTGATGCACGCGAATACTTACGGTTCAATAACTAGGGCAGCTTTTCGTGCTAAAAGTGTAGTACCAATCAGTAGTAAGCTTCCCTTGTCTCTTACATGCACCGCGTCTGTTGTACGGTAAATTGATAACGCATTTTGTCTAATCTCGTCCTTTGTATGGTGAAGCAAAGCATTATGCATTCTCATTTGCCAAACCTAATTTCGGGCGAAAGTATAAGTAGCGAGATTGCCATGAAATTCCTATTTAGATAACATTTTAAGACAATTTTTCAATTGCGTGTAAACTCCTTGCTTGAACTTGTATGACCTGTGTGCTGTGCTATAAATAAAAAAGAAATATTTCCCGACCTTGGGTTTCATGACAAAGAGAAAGCTCGAGGGTTTTATATGGGGCATTATGGCCAAGTTAATCTGTATCTTTAGTTACTCTTTACGTGTAAGTGTGATGAAAAATATATGCTCCGGCGGTGGTATGGTACCCACCAAGGGGAATTCTTGCTTACGGGACCTACCACCTGTACACGAACAAGAAAGGCAACCGAACTGATGAGGAAACGCGAGTCGCAACGGTATTTTTTCTTTGTCGAACGCCTAATCGTAAACCATTGAATCATATAATAATTATTAATCATATATTATTATATGATTCAACTTATTGTTGTATTACATCTGTAACTCTGTTCTTCAACATCACCATCTATAAAATTCAAAGTAGGTATGTTTTCATCTCAAAGTAAAACGTTTGACCCTTAGGTACTTGACTTCAGTTATAGCAAATCCCAAAACAACAAACAACGGTACTCACAGTTTAAGAACCTATAGGAACAACAGCCAAATAAAACAAAGCCGATTTTTATATCTACGATAATCGTATATCGAATATTCGGTAACATAAGGCTCTTTACTCGAACACAGTATGGATTTATTCAGTAAATCAAATCACTATATTTTAATGAATCTACGTTGGCTTGTGATACTTATACGTCGTTTATTTTCTTATAAATATATCTATTTATGAAGCTCCTACAAACTGAATGAGAATTAGACTAAACTTAATAAGCTATCTAGCTACACAGAATTTAAAAAAAAATGCATATAGGTATTATATTATAAATTAAAGCATTTCCAAGGAAAGTAATGTCAGAGACGACCACTCAAAGCCGTATTCACCCACAACTTACAATAGTATATTATTTCTATAATTCGTTGTGTAGTCAAACACCAGTTATATATCTTGAAGAGAACCAGGACAACCTGGATAAACTGGTGTTAGTGGGAAAGATTGAAGGGAAAATACCATGAGGCATATCACCTAGCCGTTGGCCTGTTCAAATGAAAGAACTATCAGGCTTCCCTGTAACGGGAAACCTTTCGCTATGTTAAGGTCTGGTACTTGGGTTTCAAGGCAGCTGGTGGTACACATTTTTATTTAGAGGGTTGGCGATAGATTTTCCATTTGGGATTTGTAAGTGCTAGGAAATAATACACAAAACGCATACAACCACAGTCAATACTTTTAATCCAATATACATGTCGCTATTTTGAATATCTGTGGATCCCATACTGTGTGTAGAATATTGTATAATGTCAGTACTTTAGATTTGTAGGCAATGAAACCGGCTCAGTTATATGGCAACTAAAAGAAAATGTTAAGAGCTTTGGGATTCTTGGGGTGTAGATTAATTCCTCTTTTGTGGGAAGAAAGATCGTATTATATGCCGTATATTCAGATGCTTCTTTTTTATTATAGATAGGCTTTAGTTTATTATCCATTGTACCTGTTTGAAAAATATGTAGATAAATCCATTTTATACAATTTCTCTGTATATTTCCAATGATCCCCACTCAAACTAACCCCAGCGGGGGTAGTCGAAATCAACTAAAGAAATTATTAAAAAAAAAATTATCACATGATCAATTTAAAAAAAAAATGTAGATTATACACGACAAATAAATTGAAGAATACATTAAAATTATGTCATGTAAATTGTATATATAATAATGTATATTTTATTGCAAATTCTACTCTTTTTGTATTACTTAATGGACGATATATACTTTTTTTTTCATACGTACACACTTTTTGTAATATTAATATAAACAGGAAATAAAACAAAAATAAGGCTATGGATGTTTTATTGTCATTTATATTGAAGCTATAACATCAACTATGTTAAAACATTTGTTCAATGACCCTACTGTTTTTTTTGCCTTCTCCTGATGTAGTTATGATTCAAATTACTTTCTGTATCTGTATCAGCCGGATCGTCCACTGCTGAACACAGCCTCCCCTATGGAGGGGGTATTTGCCATAATCACGCTTAGCAGGAGTCTTGGGGATTGCAGTATAAGTTGGCAGTTCTTTAGAAGGCGCGTACCTTCCAGTTTTTTTCCGTTAATCGCCTCTTACGACACCCACGGGATGATATGGGGAGGTGCAATTCTAACCCGGCATCCCACGGGGCCTGGCACCCCACGGGTCAAGTTCACAGTGTCTAACTAAGATTTAAACAATATATTATATCGATTCATTCTTGCAGATCATTGTTTAATTATAATAACCTCGGTTTGAGGCCGATACTAAGACTGTATTGCATATTATGATAAAAAAAAATTTTTAGTTAATTCTGTTTGGGTTTGCCACAGCAACAGCCCATAAAAGAAAATATGAACATTTGATCACAGCTTAAAAACTACATTATTTATTACAATCTTTAATTTTTAGTTCTTTACTTTAGTTATTGAGTGGATTATACCACGTGGCAAAAGTTCTGAAACTATAACTTTGAAGGCCAAGAAATTGGTGTCGATATTTTATGGATTTCATATATATATTTCTACTCTACTCAATGACCTCTAGACGAAACCTCACACATAAAACCCCACGCACTTTTATTTTATTGAATGCAATCAAAAATAATTTACATAAATTATATATATATATATATATATATACGTTATAAATTATCATATTAGGATGTCGCCATCTCCATCTCTTCCCGCGGTCGTCGTTGGGTAGGAGCGACTTAAGGAAACATACCGGAAGGTGGGCAGCAGCACCTTCTGACGAACTGATATCTTAAACTGCGTTCCACGAGACAACTGCCAAGCGTGGAAATTATGGCAATGATATATAAGTATATTTAGACAAATGTTTCCAAGGGATAATAATAAATAATTTTATAATTACATGGGGGAGACATTGTTCATCGGTGGGCGATATGGGTGATATGTTGACATAATAATTATATTTAATTATGAATTTCTCGGCTAATTAATCGGCCAACATTCTACATAACATTTGTAAGATTTGTAATTGATTACGTCTACGAGCTAAAAGACCCCTGGTATACAGACGGTCAGTCAGGCCCGCAGTGACAGTAGTAAAGCTCCGTTTTACCCTTCCGGTACGTAACCCTCATAAGGGTTCGTAAACATTAATTCACTCGCCATTTTAACCGTCACATTACACGGTCCGCACACACATTACAACTTCATTAATTAAATACCTGTTTAAAAAAATGCAACTTTTTAGATACAAAAGCCAGTAAACATATCTTCTAACTTATTGTAAAAAAAAAATCTTTACTTCAGACATATATTCGTATTATAGTAAAATCATTTGCCAGGTACAAAAAATAAAACCTAATGAATAACATAAAAGTTGAAAATGAACATTCTAATAGGCTAATGCCATCCAGCCTTTGTAGGTTGCAATTAGTGACTACCTCATATCCATACTTCTGTGCATGAATTTTTACACGAGTCGATTCTGGACGTGTAAGAAAATCCTTTGGCACTGAATGGTGTTCAATTATTTCTCTGGACTAATCTGCTGCCTGAAGATATTATCATAGGCCTCGTGGGAGAAGTCTTGCGTTTATAGGGAGTACCGCGAAGCACTCGTAGCGTTACAATAATATTAAGAATATATTTACAGTTAAGAAAAATATTATTTTTAAATTTAAAAATAATTTACATTTATGAATGAATGAATAACTTTAATTGCGACAAACACTTTACATAATGGTAAAATATATAATTATGGACACATTGAAAAATAAACAAAGTGTTTGTCACAACCCTATACTAACTCAGCAAAAAGCTGGTTGGTTGTAACCAGCGCTGATCTTCCGTTAGTATAGGGAGGTGACCTCACGCACGTGTAAATAAACAGTGCGCGCTCAAATAATAAATATTTGGAAACAAAACCCCGTTTGTCCATATGAACAGACATTAAAAAAACTATTCATATACTAACTTAAACAAATAAATAATAATTCTAATCTTGTCTTTCTAAACTAAATATTATTTCACTAAATATAAATTTTCTAATAAAAATAAATATCACATACAACTAACTAAATTGCAGTGGTGTAATGAAGATGAAGTTCCTCTCTTTTCTGATGGGCATATACAAATTTTTTGAGATTGCTCCTAAATGTATGCAAACAATGCAGATTTCTTATTGGTAGTGGGATGTTGTTCCAACATTTCGATGCAGCGTATCGGAAACTTCCTCTAAAGGCGGCTGAGCAGTGCCATTCAGTCGCCAAATGCTAAGCTTGTCGGGAGCCTTGGGGCCCACGTCCTATGAAGCAGTGATAGCAAGGTGGCTTTGGCTATGGACTGCCGCGCAGCAGGTCCATGGTTCGAATCCCGCCGCGGGCTTGAGCTTCACCGCATGGTGGTAGGGCATTTCGCGAATGCTCGCCTGGCTAGCGACCACCCTCAAGTAGAAAATATGTCGCCTAGCACCTAACGGTGTGTTCCGGCAGCTGTCCTTGAGAGCCAGTAATTCTAGGTTAAGCCTGTTAACACCTTCGACCACATCATCACTTACCATCGGGTGAAATTGTGGTCAAAAGCTTACCTATCAGCAATAATATATATATATATATATAATAATATATTTAATATATTTACATTTATTTATTTAGAATATATTTTTATATATTTAAATTTGCTTGCATGCGTTAGTTGTCAAAGTATATTGAAATAAAAAATATATTGAAATACGGGATTACTCACGTAGATAGGTCAAATAAATGTGCTAATAGTTTCGACCATTTCCGGTGGTCTTTTTCGAGGATTGTCCGGGACGCTCCCGTTCTCGCTTTGGACGGCGGGCTGCAGCTCGTAGAACACGAGACATCAAATATGGCGCGGGGTTTGGGATGCAGTACTTATATTGTGTCGGTGGGTCCAGAATACAATCTTAATCGTTACTCAACTCGTTAGTCAACACTGTCTAGCATGAGGGACCTTTATTCTCCAAAAATGAAATTAAACCACGTTAGTTTTTATAACAAAACTTTATTACACATAGATCCAACTATACTAAGTTGATCATTGTCCTTTATTATACTCATACTAAACTCACGACATCAAGAATTTTCGGTCATAATTTTCAAGCGCAAGAATTTGCTAAGGCCACGCTGCTTGCTAGATTCCAAAACATTCTGCACACTTGTGGCAAAGCTAAGGCAAAAGTTTGTGGATTCTGTACATGAGTAACAGAAAATATAGAGCTTATAGTTAAACAATGCAAACTGGTGATGTTAAAATAGTAGTTAGACTGCCGTGTTGATGGAGTGTTCAATACGTGGATTCCAAGTTCATTTAAATGAGAGCTACATAATTTGGTGTAAACTGAAAATAATACACCAGCTCTTGTATTATTTTCTTAATATCTTATTTAGAAACATGCGCTGCTGCATCTGCTTTGAATACAGCTATTTTAGAACTTAAATCAATTGATAAAAACTTCCAGATCCACTACTTGCATCAACTAAAGTAGGAATAGGTTGTTTCTGCGTGTTAGGCACACAACAGGCATCATTGCCATATTTTGTAACCTTGTCACAGCCAACTTTCTTTATTATTAAGGTTATATATATGAAAGAACTAGATTTTTTTTTAATAATTTATCGAGTATATATAATTATTATTGACGTAATCTGAATCTCTATTTTGTATAATATAATAATAATAATCATTTATTCATGTTAAATACATAGTTGGTGAAACTTTTTTGTTTTGTTGCTGCGTGTTACGTACAAAACAGGCATCATGGCCATATTTTGTAACCTTGTTACAGCCAACTGGCAGCGAGTAGCCTATAAAACTCTAACCTTACCTTCGACTCTTGCATGCGCCGCGTCTTTGTATGGTAGTTTAGCATTTTGAGTTCTCGTTTGTCGAGCTACTATTTTCAATAAGAAGATCTGTCACCAAGTAGCGCGAAAATCTTGAATAGGAACTAGGTGGCACTGGGTAACTAGGGTGTTTAGTGACAGATGTCCTACTTGAGGAATGTAGTGGAAGTTCAACACTACGTTATGTTGTGAAGGTTTAGATAGCAGTATCAGGAATGATGATATCCAGGACTTGGATATTCAGATATCCAAGCTTCTGGAACGGGATCTAGTGCAGACGAATAGGGACGAAGAGGAGAGTGATTTAAAGACCACCTCTCTTCTCCATCCAAAAAAAATAAAAAGAAATTAGATTCTTCATATTTTCATTACTCCAAACATATAAAATAATTTTTTTTTTTGTAACTAAATAACAAACGCTGATAAAATGAAATATTTTTATAATTCTGGACGGTTTATAGTGCCCTTACTGTTTTTAACTAAGCACAGTAATGTATAAGTTTGAATTTGACTGAAACTTTTCACTTAGACGCGCTTCTGGCTCTATTTAGAATACGGCTGTTTTACTTTGTTTGTTTGACAAGAACTTCGTGTTCCGTCAGATATGTTGCTTTGGAGCGTTTTGTTACTTTTCATTCAGGACAAAGAAAACCTGCGTCAGTAAGTTCTGTAGTTTGATAAACATTTTCAACTTTGAGACAAAATTATTAACATTGAAAATGTATTGTGCTACTCAATAGGTATAAGGTAATATTTGTTACATGATGGGTAATTAATTTAATTGTTTTTTTAATATATAGACAATCAAAAATGTCAGTTTTCTGGATTGGAGTTTAATATTGGTTGGAAATGAACATTTTCCGTCATAGATATGTTTTGGAGCATTTTGTTACTTGGCATAAGACAAAGAAAACCTGAACATTTTCTACTTTGAGACAAAATTATTACGTTTGAAAATTTAAATCAACGAAGCATAATACATTTTCAATGGTAATAATAAATACAAATATAAATACTACCATCTTTACTATCATATATAATTATTTTCTAATGTATATAGACAATCAACTGTGTCAGTTTTCTGGGTTGAAATACAATATTGGTTCGAATATTTTCATCTTGAAGACATGATTTTTACTAATGAATATTATAATCACAAATATATAATGCTATTTTTATTGTACATGTTCAATGGTATAATAAAACAGTGAGAGATAAAAAAAAACTACGTATCGTGTTTAATTATTTACCAATTAATACACAATCTAAATTGTGAGTTTTCTGGTTTGTAGTATAATATTGATTGGATACTATGTCTCCATCACTTTGCTGAAACAACCTGGGACGACTATAATTGGGTAACCGTGATATATTGACAGATTTTATACATGATTGGGAATGGATTTTATACAATTTCTAATAAGGATGGCAAATATACAAAACAGTGTCTGCGCAACCGCAAAATAGAAAGGCTGCTGTATAATAAATATTTTAAGTATATTTAAATTCGTTTTTATTAGGAAATCTGGCTGTGAACAACGAGCAAACATATTTTGGCTCCGCGGCTTTACCATGCCTCACGCGATTTGCACTCAAAACGAGGGACTTCTTTGACATTATACTGGTTAAATAATAGTTACGCTTTGAACAGCCTTGTAATAATTACTTACTTTCATTTTCCTTAAATAATAAATTAATCCAAAGGATATAGATTTAATAGCTGAAAGATGATGATCAAATTGAAAGAAGTGTCTGAGACGAAATGGAAATAGTATTTTGAAACCTTAACCCATCTAGCGTTGGCCCTTCAAGACCCTTGTATGCCGTAAGCATTAAAATATTTATGTTTCAGAATTATATTTGAAGCGCTCGTAGCCAAGTTTGCTTAGCCATTCTGAATCGATCAGCAAAGTTAAGCAACGTCCGCCGCGGTCATGACTTGGATGGGTGACCGCTGGTTGGGCATTACTACTGAGCGCTTCCGTGCTTCGGAGGGCACGTTAAGCCGTCGGTCCCGGTTGTTGTCTTAGGATAGCAGTCGTTACAGCATGGTGGTAGGGCACTTTGCAAATGCCCGCCTGGCTAGCTACCACCCTCAAGTTGAAAATCTGTCGCCAAGCACCTAACGGTGTGTTCCGGCAGCTGTCCTTGAGAGCCAGTAATTCTAGGTTAGTCTGAACAACATCCTCGACCACATCATCACTTACCATCAGGAGAGATAGTGGTAAAAGGCTAAAATTTGTAAGTATTTACTACAGTATAAATCGTGGCTGTTTTATATTTAGTTCTCAATGTGTAGGTATTCACATATTCCATATTCAGATTATTAACATAATGTTTCAATAATATGGAAAGAAAGAAGTTATTACAAAAAATCAGTATCAAAAATAACTAAAATTGGTACGTTATTTTTAATAAAAAAGTATTTTAATATTTGGCCAAAATTTACTTTGTGCTATTGTTTTTCACCTTAGCATTCTTGGTATTTATTGGATATATTTACTATGTACACCTACTGAAAGAGTAGGTATCAATCACTCCAACTGGCTTCCATGATAAATAACAAAGCTTTTTTAAAAAAAATTAATAACGTTTTCATATCATGGAGGATTATTAAGACTGAATTTTCAAATTTGAAAATGAATATCTCTTATGCTATTTAAGTAGTATAATATTATTATATAAAATAAGATATGCAACTATTGGATACAATTTTTTTTGCCGGCATTTCAAAGAAGCGTAGTTCCCAGCCATATCTGACTAATCGAACGATCAGCCTACGACATATAGAAGTTTTATAATTCTATAAGATCAAATACATAACAAATTTACGTAAGTCAAATCAGGCGTCCGTAAGACAAGCCTTACATTGTAAGCATACAAACGTCTAGTTTCCCCTTACAATCCACAAATACCTCAAAGCTTAGAAGTCAACCAAAAATATTCCTACGATCTCTATTCCTGGAAACCTTTGGCTGGTAGCGAAACACAGGCATACTAAGACGTGGGTGCATTGTACCTATAGACTAATAGAACAGTCAAGGTTTAAAACATTAAACGACTGCCCAAAAAAAAGGAGAGTTATGTTTTCAGGGTTCATGTATGTATGTTTGTGAGTTTCTTTATTCCACCATAACTTCTTAATGGTTCAACCGATTTTAATGTATGATATATCATAAGATTCGTCTTAATAGCCCAGGTGACACTGGGTACACAGAAACGTAAAAAATTTACAAGTTTAAAACCAATTGCAAAATTGGTCTTGTTTGTAGTACAACGCAAGTTGGACTATAGGTGTCGCTCCATCCCATTACGATGGTTGAAGAATGAGAGCAAGAATTACAGTTATGAGTCATTGTGTCATGTTAGCTCAATTGGTTAGAGCATACCCCGGCTAAAGGGGTGGATGGACGCGGGTTCGAATCCCGCACATGACTATAATTTTTTCTCTCATAAATTTGTAATTTTGTAATGTAATTCGCCTAGCAGGCGTTATTGCAAACTTAACAATATTAAAAGAACTCTTTGTGAACGAGTTCATCCGGAGTAGTATAACTATCTCTACTGCCAAGCAGTAATGTTCACATTACTTAGTTCCAGTTTGAAGGATATGGGTGGCAGTGTAATCAAAAGGTATATGAGACTTGACAACTTTACGTCTCTGGGTAATAGGCGCAGTGTAGTTCGACACTTGTGACGATCTGCAACTGATTTATCTGATTGCATCGCTGTATTATTTTTTTTTTTTATTGATGACAAACAAGCAGACGGCCCGCCTGATGGTAAACGTAACCGCTGCCTATGGACATCTGCAACACTAGCTGCGCTGCCGATGCGTTGCCTGCCCAGAGAGATATGATTAAAAAATGAACAAAAAAAACCGACTTTAAACGTGAAATACTTGTTAAATTATTTATTTTATTATGATTAGAAAAAATGTGCAGATATGCAATTTTCTCGGACCTCGTCGATTTCGCAAAGCCTTTCGCCATAATGGACCACTGAAAATGGCTCACATATCAGCGTTATAGCGTCATTCGAAACGTTCGATGCCACACCTACAATATATTGTTTTTATATTAAGCGAGTTCCATTCCAGCCCAAACTAATATCCAAGCAAATATGATGCTTATTGCACAATAATGAAGTACTATACTCCCGTATGCTATACTATATCCCATGTTAAACCGAGTCACGTACTTCGCATAATGAGCCGCTTCACGCTTCAGCCGCGACGGCTGCCTGGAATAATAGAGGTTTGATTGCTTCTCATTCACTACATAGTTCGACTCTTAAACCCAATTCGCATAATATAACCAATCACCTTCTTCCTTCCATCATTCCGCCTATGCGGGGGGCTAGTACAGTATATCTTTCAATAACTAAATATTTTGATCTCGGTTTTTACTAGCATTGACTTCAGGTGCTAGCTCTGCTTGGGATTTTTAGTATGTATCATGTAGCTACCAGTCTGCCAATGAGGACTTTAATAGGTATAAGTTTTATTCTGTGCCAAATGTGCGACAAGACTTCACTTATATAATTTTGAAACCGATTTCACTCTCATTAAATCAGTCGAATAGCTCGATTTCGACCGGTTTCGCGACTTTCAGGGTCACTTCATCATGGAGTCTTATATAAATAATTGTAATACTTTTTTTATTTTTATTTAAGAAGCTTTTTCTCTCAGCGAATACGCCGCTCCGTATGGCATCAAAATTATACATAAAAATGTCAACGTCAATCATCACAATTGCACTGAGTTGTAACTAACAACACAGCCTCTTTTTTAGGCCAAGCTTTACTTGAGCCAGAACCGTTTTGGCTTTGTGGGACGTAGGAAATGATAGGCCACAAATACACAATCCAATAGAACTGTCAAAACTCGTACAGTAATGCACTCCTAGTTTATTCGTTTCGGACACATTCCATTATTTATATCCTAGGCTAGCCTATGACCACAATCTCACATGATGTTAAGTGATGCTATCGAAGATGTTGTTCAGGCAAACCTTACCTTACTGGCTCTCAAGGACAGTTGCCGGGATACATCTTTACGATGTGTACCTAGCAAGTGTATTACATAAAATTCTTCAATCTAATTACATAGTAATAAACAACCAGCAAACAATACCAAGGGTATTGTTGAAACTTTCTATTTCGAATCCGGTGCAAAGAGATAATGATTTAGAATAAATAAAATGATTTAGACTGATGGGTATTTTTAATGCTTTTACTGTAGTAGCTGTAGCGTTGTTTATATATGTTCGTAGTATTTTGTTACATAAAGGCAAACCGCCGTTGAAAAAAAAAGGAAATATTATGAAGGTGAGTCAAAATTCACCATTACAGATCTGCACAATTTATAGTTTGGTTATATAGAAGAATGGTGTATTTCCTGTGTGGTTTGGTTTTTATGTAGGTTATGACACGACTACCCAAGAAGAAGTGTTATATTTTCAGAGTTCGTGTCTGTGTGTATGTATGTATGTATGTTTGTGTTTTTTTTTTTATTCAACATAAACTTTATAACGGTTAAACCGATATTAATGTATGAGATATCGTTAGATTCGTCTAGACAGCGCAAATATAACAAGGTACATAAAAACAATCTATCGGACTTTAGACGCCATGTTGTGAGATCAAAACTTTTTTTTCCAAATCCATCGAGTGTGGCATCGAAATGAAGGGATCTAAAAAAAAATCCAAAAATATATTTAACTTGCTGTTTTATTTTGAATGGAATGATGAAACGCTTAACGAAAATAAATAATTTGCGGTCCCGTTTGTTACTGTTTCATTTATTTGTACATGTTTACCCATTGATTTGTTTAACACTAAAAATCTTCAATCTAAGTTCATAATGCTACCTGGAAACGAAATCTAGATACTCGCATTCTTGTTCTAAAATTGGATTACACTGATATTCGTAAGCGTAACATCTGCAAGTCGATATTACGATCGTCAATTGTTTTGACTTCGGAATTCGGAAATTTCGATCGGAAACTTTAACTGGTATCTGAAATGTGCTGCGTATGCTTACACTTTCCATTCTACAGAATTAATATACTTCTTATAATAAAAAACAAAAATACTCCAAATGTTTCTGTAAGCGTAACTTCTACGTAAATAGATATACGTAGAAATTTGGTGTTATATTATAACGCGAAAACTGTTGTTTCTTAAAATTTTGTTTAATTTATTTCTGTTTACTTAAAAGTTAAATTAAATTATTAAAATAATATTACTGGTAGTATTGTAATGGTTTCTCGCGTGTTAGGTGTTCTAATGTACTAATTTAATTAATGAAATGTTAAATAGGTATAAGTCGTTATATTTAATAAGACCGTCAATTGTAACACTTGTTGCTTATATTTTTTTAATGTTATATAATTTGTAGTAATGATATCTGAGCGGTTATAGATATGTACTGCTGTGACACAGGACCATTATTCAATCCGCACCGCCGCGCCGGCTTGAGCTTCACCGCATGGTGAAAAGGCATTTTGCGAATGCTCGCCTGGCTAGCAACCAGACTCAAGTAGAAAATCTGTCCCCAAGTACCTAACAATGTGTTCCAGCAGGAACCCTTAAAAGCAAGTAAAATTGCAGGCACATGAGACTCAACGACTGTATGTCTACGACGGGCGCAGTGAAATGCATCTGTTATAGACAGAGGTTACCGATTAACATCAGGTGGGTCTCGTGCATGTTCCTTATAATCGCATAAAAAGTAAAGAAAGATTTAATCTATCGATCTACATCATAATGGTACTACGTAATAGCTCAGAGCATACTTGAATTGGAAATATTAATACCACACAGCTTACGATGAGTAGGTATGTAAATGTTAGCTTTTCATACCACTGAAACAGTGTAATGAAGAAATTTGACCACCTGAGAACAATAAGTAGAGACTTGATATATATTTCACAATTATTTATACATTTTCACATTGACACATTGAAGCAATGATGGCTCAGTGGCATTGGCTATGGACTGCCGCGCAGCAGGTCCATGGTTCGAATCCCGCCGCGGGCTTGAGCTTCACTGCATGGTGGAAGGGCATTTTGCGAACGCCCGCCTGGCTAGTGACCACCCTCAAGTAGAAAATCTGTCGCCAAGCACCTAATGGAGCGTTCCGGCAAGTAGTACTTGAGAGCCAGTGAAATTACAGGCACATGAGACGTACCAACTATGTTTCAAGGTGACGGGCGCAGTGCAATTCGTGACTTGTGACGAAATGCATATGTTATAGGCAGAGGTTATCCGCATAAGATCAGGTGAGTCTCGAGCTTGTCCCGTCACAATAATATAAAAAAAGTACATTCAATATATTGATAATGATAGACAGATGTCTATTATATATTTTTTTAGTGGATGACTTATACAACTAGCACTATGCTTGGATATTTATTTATAAACCGGCGATTTTAATGGCTTTTTAAACAAAATACTACGAATTTGAAACAACAATACAGCTACTACAATAAAAACATTCAAACAACCTACAAGTCATTTCAAAACTCACAGGCAGTCCACATGCTCCAACCTACTAC
Source organism: Plagodis dolabraria (assembly GCA_963854805.1). Lineage (NCBI taxonomy): Eukaryota > Metazoa > Arthropoda > Insecta > Lepidoptera > Geometridae > Plagodis > Plagodis dolabraria. The sequence goes on along the minus strand of OY978459.1, from coordinate 4,952,943 downwards.
CAGTTGCTAACTTGCCCAGAATGCTGGCAGTATTGCCCCGTTGAATTGCTATGTTTATTCGTTGGGCCAAATATGTGCCAGCATTTTCATGCGTCGAATCGACCTAGCGCTCTTGGTTTGTTAAATATGGCCCACACTCAATGTATCCAGAAAGATCTATATCAAAATTTGAAGTTTCTTGTTGCTACCATCTAATAAATTATGATCTATTTTGAAACGATGCAAGCAAAGGATACACAAGTAATAAAATATCAATTTACGGTTCATTGGCGGGAAATTCAGTTTTATAACATTTATTTGTTTTTTTTTGCCTTTCGTCTACTTATTGGTCATCATCACGTAAACGCACGCTTCAGGAAAAATATTACACAAAATTTCTTTCAATTAAGTTTTCGTAATTTTTAATATTGTTGAAGGTTTTAGCCATCGATTTAAATAAAAATTGTTTTTAAATCCAAAGAACGCAAATCTGAGTTGTTTAACAGATATTCGCAATATCGTGCCTAAAGATTTTATATATAAAGTTTGTTTTAAAAATTAATGATTCAATAACAGCTGTGTATAAAAGATTGAACTAAAAACTCCATTTAAAATGAAAACAATGAATCTTCCTTCGCGTTAAAAATTCTTAACAACTCATCCGCATCGTATTTCTAAAATCAATGCATTTGGCAATACTGTTTGCGAGAAATATACATACATATCTATGTTCTAGCAAAAGTGAAATGCGCAAGAAGGCCCTGTGAAAACACATGGGATACATCAGCTAATTTTAATGCTATAATAACCATTAAACGAAGTCCACCTGACACATATAAAAAGTACTTTTATGTGCCTTTAAAAAGAGCCTGGCAACATACGCCCTACATATAGTACAACCAACTTAAGTTTTCAATTGATAATGGCGCCACTGGTCGTGAAAAACCAATGAGCTACTACCACATCGTGAGGAAATGTCGTAGTTCCTTTTTCTGCCATCTGAACAGATACGTTGGTAACTCAAAAACATAACAAATATAAAGCAAGCCTTTCTGTCCCTCCCTGGTTCGCGCCAGAATAATCCGAAAAGCTACGGGTTTACGACGATACTTTATAGCGACAAAAGATTTTACGAGCAAATATATTAAATGTCGAACTATCAGTAACTCACTTATTGTAGTCAGTGGGTATTGTATGTAACTTGTCAGTTCATATCTCTCAAGGTTCAATAGAGTATTTTTATATAATGAAAAATTAGACGTGCAGGTCGGTTCTGGTTTCGTTTAAACAAGAATTATCATAATCATCCTTTTGTCCGGCCGACCGGTTGAGTTGTAGTTAGTAGAATCTATTTCTTAGCAATCAGGGATGCAAACTATCTTACCTGATGGTAATTGGTCGTGGATTTTGTTCAGGCTAACCTATAATGACTGTTACTCAAGAAAAGCTGCTACACCGTTGGGTGCGTGGCGATAGTATTTGTACTTGAAAGTGGTAGCTAGCCTGGTGGTATTCGCAAAATGCCCTACCGCTTTGTTATAGCGAGTGCCATTTTGAGACAACAACCGGTACCGACGGATTCACATGCCTTCCGAGGCTAGGATAGGCTCAATAGTACCTGCTTCTAGCAGTCATCCAAGAGTAAATAAGTAAGCGTTACCAAGAGCGCTTCGAATGAATACTATGAAGGGTTTGGATTTGGTTTTATCGAACACAGCGCCAGTGGGGGCTAAAATTATTTATTGACCTTAACATACTGTCATGATTTTCGGTCAAGTTTTTGTTTTATTATTGATCAAAGATAGGTACTATATTTTTTATTGTTTTTTTTTTTATTTTATTACTTTTTGTCAAATCACTTTAAAAGTTTTGCACGTGTTGAAGGTTTTATTGGTCTGTTAAACTGTACGCTTTTGACTGGAATTATTTTCAAGTGTATAAAATAAAAACCTGAGCACTTTCAATAATTAAATCAGAATGTCGCAGTACGCTGGACTTACAATGATTGACAATAACATGTACTGCTAAGTACATTAATGTAATTTTTTGACGGTATATTCTTTTGTGGAGCATTAGATAGCTTGCCTGTTATAGTCGTAAACGATGGCATTAGCAAACTTAATTAAATGAAAAAAATAATTGTGTGTAATATACAACTGATGGATTACGCTTCGTTTAATGACAACATTATCACAGTTTTAGTGTTCAAGCGTACAAATGCTTATTGCGCCCATTTCACTCGTTTTTCTTTACAAATAGCTCAAAAATACGTTATACATCTTAGATGTTTGCTGATGCCGTAACACAATAAAATTAATGTAAAATAAAACAAAAGCAATGATAACTTAAATCTTGTACAACACCTCAATATATAAGTAACATTGTAGATATGATGTTCTTTTGTTTATTTTTATGTTAGTGTGTACCAAATTATAACCAAGCTTAGAGGGAATGGTTTCAGAATGTTCGGGAAACATTTGTAATGCAACTCAAATTGTGGAAACGGTACTAATACGAAGAGCGGGTGGGGTAGCGGCGTTATGAAACGACCTCATTGTAAGTAGTGATAATGATTGGCATTTTGGTTTCCGAGATATGTTTGAAAACGTAAAAATAGGCTAGGAAATATTTGAATAATTTTAGTAGTTCTGAATCAAAAATACTTTTTATTGAAATTGGTTCAGACATATGGGAGCTACTATGCTGCCAGAAGAATTAAACTCACATATACATATTTTAATATAATTGATTGATTTTTTATTCCGTTCAAAAATCTAACGATAGTGAATGTTACCTGGCATTTAATTTTTTTTTATTCCATTCAAAAATCTAACGATAGTGACTGTTACCATACTGAACTGGTCTATCTATCAGCTTAGCACACAAAAAAAAATCAATCATCTACCGCAACAATTCATGTCACCATAAATAAAAATCTCATCGTACTCGGCGATAGGTGAAAAATTAAAAGAAAGTCATAACTCCGAAAATACAAAAAATCGCGGAACATACATGGGGGAGATTCAGATAGTGACTTTCTTTTAATTTTTCATTTGATTTTTGAATGGAATAAAAAAAAATTAAATGCCAGGTAACATTCACTATCGTTAGATTTTTGAACGGAATAAAAAAATATTAAATGCCAAGAAAGATAAAATTACCCAGTATGTTCACAACTTCAAGGGCCCTTAAAAAATAAAATCACATAAAAAGATAGTACCGTTTGGCTTTTAAAATCTTGCACTACCTATCAGGTAGCGCAAGTTTTTAAAAAAATTGAAAATTTAATTTTATTGTTCATAAAGCTTCAATTAAAAAAAATTTAATCTAAATGTGGTATTAAATAATTTTTATTCAAAAAATTATTAATATAATTTTATATTAATAATTTTTTTAAACTAGCAAAAACCCTACATTTTTTTTTCGTTTTTTGTAAAACAAATCAGTTATAATTAAAAATATATATGATCGTGTATTTGAACTGCAGTCACTTATTTTTACACACAATATTTTTTTTAATAATCTGTTTTCTACGATTTACACTAATCACACAAGTACAGCGAATCGGCATGGTTAAAATAAAATTAGTTCATCAAAATCACTTTGAGGAATGGCTGCCCACGTGCTTTGTAACAAGTCAAAAAGCTGTTGTGAGGTATGCACGGCATCCATAAGTACTTGGCAGAGCTCTTCTTTGTAGCATATCCCATGCAAGTTTCCACATAAATCTGAGCATTGAAGTTGCCCCTGATCCAAATGAGATCTGTTTATCCAAATGAGATTTTTTTTACTTGATTTACTCGAAAACGTACCTGATCCCTAGGCACTTTTGATGTGTGTTAATATTCACGCCCTAAAACTTGGCATCGCATTGCAAACCCTATATCAAATTTGTGAAAATCAAAATTCGTGTTTTATTTTTTATTATTTTACAATCTCTATGAAATAAAAAATAAAAACTTTTTTCTCTGTGTTTTTCTTTCACGTTTTTTTACAATGTTATATGAAAATTTCTTTTAATGGGCCAAATATATACCAAAAATCTACAATCTCTATATATACAAATACTTCTGAATATGCAATAAAGTTATATTAATGACTTAATTACTCTGCCGTGGTGCACACAATTTCAATTTGAAAATATAGGCCAATGTTTCATAATCCGCTCGCAACATGTCCCAACCTTTATATTCTCGAAGCAATTCTTGATACCTTGTTATTGAGTCCACAGCTGCCCGCTAACAGAAGTGCGGGATTTTCGTTTCATATTATTTTCTCATTTTGGAGTTCTCTCCGCTGACAGCTTTTGTGAAATAAACATTGGACTGAAGCTTTATTGGTTCTGCTATATCGTATTTCTTTATTACTTGGTTTGAACTAAATTACTTTGTTTGTACCGTGAGTTTTGTTTTTTTAATTTTAATGGGTTCTTAGCTTTTAACTATACATTGTGTATGAGGGATTGACGGAGCTGTTTATATACAGCTTAATATATGGTTTAATTTAGTCCAAAGCAAGCATAATGCACAAACGGACACGATACTAATAATAGTAAGGTAAAGTCTTCTTTCAATTTTATTGATTTGCCAATATTGGTTCTCTTACTTGATTTTTCGGGTTATCGAAATTGTTTTTAGGTAAATAAGTAATGAAGTTTGTGGGGTTCTAAAATGAGACGGCGGCTTAGTCAGCATGGGTTCAATAAAAATAAACTTTAAAAAATGGGGATAAAGTCAAAATGAAATAAAAGTATATCAATAAATAATTTTGAACATCATAAATTTGAAAAGTAAGGATATCACATAATTGTGGTCGAGTAGAGAAGGGAAACCCACTGTCAAATTTGTTCCCACAAAAATCTTTGAAAGCTATTGTTTCAAACCAAAGAATGATAGTGATATTAAAAGCAAATCAAGGCCAGTCAAAGCAATGAACTGCAGTCAAGTAACAAACACACGGCGCCACCTGCGAAAAATCATCCCCATTGAATACTATTGATCAATCGGCGAAACATTCACCTTAAGGTTAATCTTAATTTTCAGGTAACTTACAATATCAATAAGCTGCATACATTTTTGACCCTGTATATTGATATAGGTATACCTGATGGGCTAACATATTTATTAAAATAAAACACTTAGTCACTCTACTAGATTTTGTAATATACAGGGTTATTGGAAAAATGCTAACAACCTCTTAGGTTTGACTTAGGGTTGCTAGTCCTAACAAACATTTTGAGATGTATTTTTTGTATATTTTTTTTTAAATATATTATAATTATCTTTTTTTGTGTTTTTTATGGTTTTTGACTGCATAAGTACGAGGACCATCTGACGTTAAGAGACTATTGTGCCTGTAATGTATTATTTCATATTTTTATTACTTTTCTCGATGTAAATATTCAAAACTCTATGCAAAGGGAGCACGGTGCGGTCCAGTCTTGCCGTGGCGGGCGCTCTTGGTTCAGAGTACGCATTAAAACACAAAAAAGTCCATTCCACCAAGTTACCATTTTACCAATAACCCTGTATAAATATAACAAAATCTACTAAATGAATTATATCCAATTTTCAAATGCTGACAAAGCGAAACATGGCTGTACTTCTCCTAATTGTCATCATTGTTAAGCTATGTTTTATGAAATAAATGAAAATGAATAGAGTCGCCTGTATAGTCACTCTCGGAACTTTCTAAAGACGACTAACTTCGGCTCAAACAGCTGCTCCTTGAAGGCTGACAATTTGATGTTAGGTAAGTACTCTCACCATGAAAGAATTGAAATTTGTTTTATTTTGGTGGGATTTCAACAAAACTGTTTAACTTTCAAGGTGAGTAAGGCTTCCAACTTGATGTACTCCACCAACTCCTCCATTTCCGTGGTGAAGTGAAGATGGGACACGTAAGGCTGCGTCGTCAGTACCTCTGGACGCAGCAGATGTTCTGGTCTGGTGCTGTTGTTCACTCGTTACAAAAATCACTTTAAAAAGTTAACATTACCGTAACATAAAAGTAACGAAAAGTATTGTAAGCCTTGATTCATAATCGATGATAATTCGGTAAAAAATATTTATTTATTTATTTGTTTATTTATAATATCTTAAGAAGACTATCAACTACATAGTTTAAATAAGGTAAAGATATATATACAACGAAAAAGTCATTTACAAGTCTCCACATATAGAGGTAAAATGGTTAAATCGTAGTAATATGATGTTATGACAGATACAGAATATGAGCTCAACACGTAGACGGTAAATATTATCTATCTAATATTGCACTCACAATATAACTTATATAATATAACCTCAGAGTAGAAAATCTTAGTTATAAACATGCAGTTAATAAAGCAGTGTACAAGGTTACAACATAGTTAAAATAAGAATTTTTAATTTTTTGCTTGTATATACAAAATACTTGTATCAGTTCAAAAATAACCATGTCGCAATATCTTGTCTACCCTATAAAATTTACTGTCCACAAAATATACGGACTCAGCATCCTATGCAAACTGTAACCCCCAAAAACTAAACCGGAAAACAATAAGAATAAAACACGATAGCGTAGTAATACCGAAGATTTACGTTGATAAAAAACCGGATAAAATGGACGCAGTGCGGATCGGCCGTAATTCCCGGAGGTACGGAAAAAGACGGATAAGAAATAGAAGTTTCTCTATCCATCACGTAAAAAGATTTTTAGAACAGACGACTGATTATTTTGGATAGAACTATATAATAGGTTTTCTTCTATTTGCCTAATAATGAACAATGAACTTAATGTGCATGATGTCACTACCCTTCAGCAGTGTTCTTTAATTCCTTCTATATTTCTAAATATGATTACAAGCACTATCGCGTGCTAAGTGAAAATCATATTTTACAATTTATTGTAATCAAATCAAATGTAACAAAATCAAATGTAGTACCTATTTATTGTTTGCTGTGTTAGCTGGATTGTCCACTGCTGAACAAAGCCTCCCAAAGTTAAGGGGGAGCTTGCCACAACATCCACGCTTGACAGACGTCTTGGGGATAGCAGTTTATGATATCAGTTCCTCAGAAGATGTTCCTGCTCACCTTCCGGTATTTCATCTTTAGACGCCTTTTACGACGTCCACAGATAGCAATAGAGGGGGGTGACATTTTAGGCCGGCACCCTACGGGGCTTAATTTATTGTTTACCAGCCGTCCAACAAAAAATCTTAACAAACAAACACTTCTACTAGCATACTTTTTGAATAGTTTTATATGAATTTGGTTTCTAGAGCAACGAAAATGCAACAATTAATTTTACTATAAGATAGGGCTCTTTAGTAAAAGTTTATCTAGTTGGGTACCTCCGCAGTACTAAACACTTCTGTTTAGTCATGAAGGGCACTGTTGTTAGTGAAATTTCTGGAACAAGACATAACAAAAGCATTGTCTCAGAGTGATACATGCAGTACAGTGTCATGGAGAAAGATGAGAGTGTTCACAACAAGGGTGATTATTAATTCGTCACAAATTAAATGCGCCATACTTGTGTATATTTCCAAACATTGAAAGTAAGCTTGCCAATATTAAAAAATAAAAAAAATATGTGATAATTTCTTACAGGAATGAGATTATTGTAAAGTTTCCATTTTGTAGAAGGTAGTGTCAGCAAATACAGGAGCCGTTATGTTTTCTGTACTGTGTATTAAGCTTTGGATCAATCCAATACCTGAAACTCGCAAAATCAGGATGAAAGTAAGTAAACCATCAATGATACTGTAGTGAAAGGCGTGATGTTTATCATCAGGTAAGATATGTATATCTCGTCATTCATATTATAAAAAAAACAGGTTTTCGAACCATTATCTATACACCACTAGACACTATATTATAATTATATCACCTTATTTTTAAGTTTTCACGAAGTGAAACTCTTCGTGCGCGAGTCCAACTCACACTTTGCCGATTTTTTGTATTTGCTGTTATAGCGGTAACAGAAATACATCATCTGTGAAAATATCAACTGTGGCTATCACGGTCCGTGAGATACAGCCCGGCGACAGACAGACAGGCGAACAGTGGTGTCTTAGTTGTAGGGTCCCGTTTTTACTCCTTAGGTAAGGAACCCTAAAAAGAGTCGTTCTAAGACGACTTACAACTTATAAGCAAAGCTAGCTAGCTTTGCTTATAAGTTGTAAGTCGTCCACCTGTGCGCATTGTCGTAGGCGTATCCACCCTTGTAAAAGATTCTGCTTATTCCAAATTCTCGAAATAAATAACTGAGCAAGGTTGTTTTGTCCTAAATAATGTTATGAGTGGTTCGTACATAAAATGTTTCACAAAAATGATTTTATTTTATAAGAACTTAAGCTCTTTGTAATAAGCTCGCTTGAGTCAACCTTGTCGTTTTGAAACGAGCTACTAATAAAAACTTGTAATGAGATTCAGGGAGAGACATTAAATAATTTAGTTATTATTTTACATAGGGAATTAATTTGTTTTTGTTATTAAACTTTAATTTTGTTATTCAAGTAGGTAATATTTATATTAATGAATAGATTCAGACGTTACTTTGCAAAATCCATATTAAATTAGAATAAATGTAAGAAAACATTAAATTATTTATTATATAACACTTTCTCGAGATTTTCTCGATCGTGCACTCGAAAGGCAAGACCTCCTGAGGATGCTTCGTGTAGAAGCGACACGCGTCAAAAATCCTCCCGATTTGGCTATGTAGCACTTATGACGTCACGTAGGCTCAACTGGAAAATTTGGTGTATTGTCACTAGATATATTTTTAAATGGTTTCCTAAAATATTAATTTGAAGTTTCGTAAAATATTTGGTATTTTTTTATAGTTTTATTGTATACTTAACTGACACTTGCTTTGCAAATCCTGCATTAGTATCACGTTGGTAAATAAAAAACTAGCTGAGTGCGAGTCAACCTGGATCCTTAAGGGTTCCGCGTAAATTTAAAAAAAATGTTATTGTTTCGATCACAGCTTCAAAAGTACATTTTCAATCGGGATTTTCTGTATTATTTTACTGAAACAGGGGATGATGTACATAAAATACCGAAATTTCGTACAATAGAAAAGCAGCAAGTCCATGGTTTGAATCCCGACGCGGGTTGAGCTTCACCGCGTGGCTACCGACCACTCTCAATTAGAAAATCTAACGCCCAACACCTAACGGTGTGTTCCAGCAGCTGACTTTGAGTGCCAGTTATTCTAGGTTAGCCTGAACAACATCTTCAACCACATTATCACTTACCATCAGGTGAGTTAGTGGTCAAAGGCTAGCTTATAGTTGCCTAAAAAGGACCGATTGTGTAGTGCGTTAAATGACAGTTCGTCTAGATTTTGTAAGCTAATAATAACAACATTTTTGTTTGTAACACTGAAGATTTTGAAATGTTTTGAGCGTTACAAGCGACAGTCCTAAATTCCATTATTCTTCATCTTCATCCCATTTAATCCAAATCTTAGATTGGTCGCCATTTTGGCGCTCAAAGACAAATGGAAACCTGATAATTAGGTCATTATAGTGACTTATGATTTAGCTTCAGGCGTGTCAGACGTATCTTCTAATATAATAGAAGTAAGGTAAATAGACTTTTTTATGTCTAATAGGTTAGCCTTTGACCACTATCGCACCTGATGGTAAGTGATAATGTGATCGAAGATGTTGTTTAGGCTAACCTAGAATTACTGGCTCTCGCCAGAACAGCTGCCGGAACACACTGTTAGGCGCTTGGCGACAGATTTTCTACTTGAGGGTGGTGGCTAGCCAGGCGGGCATTCGCAAAATACCCTACCACCATGCTGTAACGACTGCCATCCTAAGACAACAACCGGGACGGCTTAACGTGCCCTCTGACCCAATGCATCATATGATTACATATTTAAGTCGAGGTTAAAACGCTGGCTTATCAGGCAAGCGTTCTACATCTATGAGGAGTATCTATCATAGATACAGCGACTTACGAAATTCCTATAGATAATTGGTATGTAATTGAATACTTGTGTGAGTACTGTACCTTCTTACCAAAATATGACGATTTTTTTTTAACTATGTACCTATGTTAAATTATTTATGAATTAATTTTGTGTTATTTTATATTAATTGTTAGGTGAATTTATTTATATTATGATATTATTTTTTTTTATAATTATTGACATTGTTATTAAATTGTTTATGACATGGTTATTGATTATTCAATTATTTTAATGATTCTTTAGAATTATGTTATGATTTTCATTTGACTAAAATAAATGTATAAGTACATGATATACTCAGTATTTATATTGTTATATGGTTAAAATTACATATATAAAATTTTGACGTGTATGGACAAATACCAATAAAAGAATATGAATATGAAGCACGGAAGCGCTCAGTAGCAATGTCAGCGGTCACCCATCCAAGTCATGACCGCGGCGGACGTTGCTTAACTAAGCTGATCGATTAAGAACGGCTAATCAAACTTAATAAGATAATCGTGTATTTGCATTAAACATGAGTATTATACGCGAACAAGGTAGTATATATAATTTGTAAGCCTTGATTACCTACGTGTTATATCAAAACTTTTTAATGCCTAAAAGTAGCTTCTGTGTCGAAACCGACTTAATAATCGAGTTTCAATACTTCGTTTTCTGTTAGAATAGCTTTTTTGTTAGTCGCTTATACTGCTTTTCTTTGGTTTTACATTTCAACATGATGCTTCGATGATACGAGTATATAAGTAACAAAAAAATTTACAGCTGATATGTTAGCCTTGACTACTCTCACATGATAAGTAAGTGATGATGCGGTCAAAGAATATATTCAGACAGGCCTTTCGTAAATTCGTAGAATGCCTCACCACCACCTGTTCCTGCAGCTCCGAAGCATTTACATGCTCCTATAATCGAAAAGCTAACTTAAGCAACGTCCGCCGTGGTCAGGAGTTGAATGGGTGACCGCTAGTGACATTGCTACTGAGCGCTTCCGTGCTTCGGAGGGTACGTTAAGCCGTCGGTCCCGGTTGTTGTCTTACGATGGTACTTGTTACAGCATGGTGGTAGGGCATTTGGTGAATGCCCGCCTGGCTAGGTACCACCCTCAAGCAGAAAATCTGTCGCCAAACACCTACCAGTGTGTTCCGGCTGCTGTCCTAGAGAGCCAGTGATTCCATGCTAGCCTGACCAACATCTTTTGAACACATCATCACTTACCATCTCAGGTGAGATGGTGGTCAAGTGTTAGCCTGTCAGCTATTAAAAAAAAGGGACCACAGCGAAAATTGCTTACCCACTCGTAGTTGATCGACTAGGCAATCTCCACTGGGAGCGTTTGAATATGGGTAAATATAAAGGCTACTCGTATAATGTGTTTCTATTCTAAGAAAAGGTTATAAGGTTATACATACCGCAAAATATCCAGAAAAAGGCACGACAGAGCATTGGATCCGAAATGAAATCAACATTCGAGTATGAATCTCCAAGTGATCCGCAATCCTATCAGACGATCTTACATACCCGAGCATAAAAAATGAACTATATATACCTACATATAGTTACATTCCTACCAACGTAGATGAAACATTGCTAACTTATAGATATTGTATGTAATGAGAAAATACTGGAAAGTGTTCCACTTTTAGGGCTCTGCATCGCCAAAACCATTCATCGAAATGTCGTTAGTACAGTAAAGGCACAACGCGGTCAATTCACATGGTACGTACTTCTCCCGAGACGGGCGTAGAAGGCGAAAATCGCCTTATACCTCCGTCTCCTGTGGACGCCGAAAACGTGCCGCTACAATAGGAGGGGTTGACAGCGAGCTCAAGGGCACCACTGTGGTTCGGACCTCGGCTTGTCTCGCTGTCGAGAGACATGGGGGGGATCGGAACAAAATGCCTCTGTGCAACTGCAGTGTTGCACAATTGGGCCCTATACTGACTCGTAACAAAACATCCAGTACCTTTGTGTCTGCAATTGTGTCTCAAACGGTCCCCTAAGTTAAATTAGCTCGTGAATACTAATACAAATCTTTAAGAAAATTTTACTCTTAAACTAGGTTTAAGAGTCAAATACTTGTAGCTTTAGTGAATGAAAGAAAATACACGTCTCTGTTTTTCTTTCTTATATATATTCTTTAGTGACAAAATTGGACCAATATCGTAGTATTACTATATGTTCTATGCCAATACATAGAAACACGGGAAAAATATTTTAACGAAATTATGTTTACGTTCGCAATTAACGATTTTTTGTATAATGTTGTCTTAGGTTTTCGCGATTATTACACATAGTAATTAAACAACTTTAAACGGTTTAAATCGCGTATACTTATATTTCATTATTTTTGTTTCATCGTTTCAAACACTTTGCAGTGATCGTGGTAACGGGGTGACTTATTGGTTTTATTTGTCACATGAGTTATTAAGAAATTATTGGGTCTACCGTCAGAAATTGTTATATTAATCATATCGTTCTCTATTCACACAGTGTTCGCTCACAATGTCCACAGGTCTTGCAGATTTGGGTCGGCTATGGGATTTAATTAATTTGATAACAGGATCCTGTTATCTACTTGCCAACCATCATCTCTATTGAAATTTGGGTACTTTTTGATTTCAATAGCCTCGCGTAACATTCTTGGCGTAAACCGGGTCAATCCACAGACTATATTATGCGTCTTTTCTTCATGTCGGCAATGTGTTCTTTTAACCGGATACCAACGTTCCTCTTTCTTTGCCCAATGTATGACAGCCTACATTCACTGTTAGTTTATTTATTATAATTAAAATATACAGTGCAGTATTGTGTGTATTAGTTTAAGTAAAGGTTTGAGAGATGGGAGAGGTGTATGTGAATGAAAAAGTGCTGTTGGTTTTAATCCCAGCTTAAAAACTATATTATAAACGGGTTATTTCAGTATTTGGGCTGGCGTTTACACGTACTACCAATAGAGTTGGAAGTCGGCCGCTCTCAAAAACGAGACCAAAACTTTTGAAAATACATTTTGTACCGACTCCTGGGTAAGGTATTATCATTATTACATAACCATATTAGCTGAATGAATGAACACTACAGAAATCACAAAAATATATATACTATGTTTTCCAAACTTTATTAAACGAAAGCAGTTTAGTTAGTTTCAGATCTATTTAGTTTCCAAAGTGTACGCCAATTTTCCAATATTAACACAATAAGATCAAATTGAGATTTTGAACAAACATTTTCTGCGAGCGTATTTGTATTCAAGAATAAACCTAAATTACATGTAATAAGGTAAATTTTATGTTTGAACTTCAGACGCAGACGAGAACCGTATGGACGTGACATGTAACATTTCAATAATTATTATTATTGGTATTCATAGCAGAGTTCCACATTACAGTATAAAATGGTGTCTGTTGTATTTGAAATATAAAACACCACAAAATAAAATGTCACACCTATACATGTCCAAACACAAGCAGAGTTTGCCCAAAGGCAGAAAGCCAGGCAGAGCATATAGGGCACCCACGTTTCCCTAGAAGAAGCGTTAGAGCCAGTCACGTTTTCGCCACTCCTAAAAAAGAGGCAGTCATGGTGTATTTGGATGTACCTTTATAGTGTTTTGTAATAGTGATGAGGCCAATAACAGTTTATCGGACAACTCCCCCTGACGACCTAATCCAAAGACGGAGGAAATTACGGGCGCAGTGCAATTCGTGAACTGTGACGAAATGCATCAGATGGACCTCGAGCTTGTTTCGCTACAATAACATAAAAAAAGAAAATAAAACGGAGCCATCAAGCCAGCGAGCTTCCTCTCGTACCGAATGTTGCAAGTAATATATACAGATAGATTTTCGCGAAATTGTATGAACAGCTTCGATAATTTTTATAATTATAAGGAATCTTCAATCTATTTTGGTTTTGAAAATTTTACTAAACGCCGGAAATATAGTGGTTGCAAATGAGAAAAAATATACTACAATAGAAGTATTCATCCCACAGAGCCAAAACTAAATAAACTAAAAAAAAAATATAGGACTGAATAATATACTGGAACCTATATAAATACTAATCAAACCTGAACGACAGCATACTGTGTCAGCTAGATGGTCCACTGCTGAACACTGCCTCCCACATTAAGGATGGGTTTGCCATTGTCCCCACGCTTGGCAGGCGTCTTGGGAATCGCAGTAACTGATAACTGTTCATCAGAAAGCGTTGCTGCCCACCTTCCGTTATTTTTCCTGTAGTCGCCTCTTACGACACCCACGAGTAGAGATGGGGGCTGACATTCTGTCCCGGCACCTCACGGGGGATAACAGCATAGTATATAAATTCATATGGTAGCAATGCCCCCCGTGGGGTGCCGGTTTAGAATCGTACCTCCCCATATCACCCCGTGGGTGTCGTAAGAGGCGACTAAGGGAAAAATACTAAAAGGTGGGCAGCAGCGCCTTCTTAAGAACTGCTAACTTATACTGCTATCCCTAAGACGCCTGCCAAGCGTGGGGATTATGGCAAATACTCCCTTAATAGGGGAAGCTATGTTCAGCAGTGGACGATCCGGCTGTTATAGTACCAATACCCGCCTGGATAGCTACCACCCTCACGTAGAAAATCTGTCGCCAAGCATCTAACGGTGTGTTCCGGCAGCTGTCTTAGAGAGCATGTAATTCTAGGCTGGCCTGAACAACATCTTCGACGACATCATCATTTCAAGTGATATAGTGGTCAAAGGTAAGCCTATAAACTATTAAAAAAAATGTTCTATGTATGGCGAATCTCACATAGAGTTTCACGTCCAGACTATGTCTGTGGTGTCACATAAGTGTCTAACGTTAAGTCACTCACATGTGAACTACAGATGAGTGGAGCTTTACGACTTGTGTACAATTGGATTTTAGTGTCATATTTTAATGGCTTTCATGTTAAAAACTGTTGCATACAAATATTGTTTCTATATAGTATTACGTAAGGCACCTATTTGCCTTTCACCCATGAGTCTACAACTACATATCCCTACGTAGCTATACATAGACTTGCCGACACGTAGCGCATCTAAGGTTCTTAGGTCATTCGTGTGTGAACTTCAGATGATTGGAGCTTTACGACGTCTGGCCGTGCCCAATTGGATTTCGGTGTACATAGGCTATTCTAAGATTTAAAAGTAAATTTGCAAGTTTGTAATGTCTTGTAAATTTCTTATTTGTTTCAACCAAATGACTGTTTAGTACGAGTAATAAAGAAAACTAAATAAATTATATCAGCACCGTGCCGGTTCGAAGCACTCTGAGATCATTTTTTTAAGGGCGGACTTACTAATATTATTTTGTAATGTTTTTTTTTATTTTGTTTATTTTTATGCTTGATAGGTTAGCCTTTGACCACTATCTCACCTGATGGTAAGTGATGATGCGGTCAAAGATGTTGTTCAGGCTAACTTAGAATTATTGGCTCTCAAGGACAGCTGTCGGAACACACTGTTAGGTGCTTGGCGACAGATTTTCTATTTGAGGGTGGTAGCTAGCCAGGCAGGCATTTGCAAAATGCCCTACCACCATGCTATAACGACTGCCATCCTAAGATAACAATCGGGACGGCTTAACGTGCCCTCCGAAGCATGAAAGCGCTCAGTAGTAATGTCACCAGCGGTCACCCATCCAACTCTTGACCGAGGCGGACGTTGCTTAACTTTGCTGATAGTTTCAGAATGGTTAAGCAAACTTCGCTACGAGCGCTTCATTATTTTTAAAAGTTACATATACATTTTTCAGATAAAGAAGCTGTTACCTTTATATAAAAAACACTCTTTACAGTGTTTTATACTCGTTAAGAAACCAAATTTCACTCACTAATACTGATCACCATTAACAAGACTTGCAATTACCATGTCATCCAGCTTATTGGAAAATTCTTTTTTTCCTAATTGGAATTGAAAAATTACTTTACCGATGTTAATATAATATAAAAGATTCCAACTTAGTTGTTAAAAGTGATATATCTACCATCTGTATATATCCACAAACGGAAGGTGGAGGTGTTTAGCTTTGTATTATATTCTCCGCGATATACGCCCTATTTCACTTAATGTTTTAGGTCCCATGTAAGGGTGAGTACGGTCTAGTCTTTATGCTCACACTTCCCCCCTTCCCCTTCTCTATACAATACTGTGTAACAAGGAGAATACAGTTTCCATTAGGGTCTCTTTGTCTGCTGTCAATAGCATTTTGTCGAAATTGGTGTTTTACTAGATAGTTCGTGAATGAAAAGCGGAGTAGTCAAAAGGCTGCGAACCAGCAGCGCTGGGAAGTGTTTTTTATATATGACAGACTCTCAAAAGAGAGAGATTTATTCGCGATGCCTATATATATTTGTGTATGTATTACATCGCTTTTTATCATCATGTACATCTCAATGATTACTATTTTATTGGGTAGTACTCTACCTCTAAGTTGGTCTCGTTTAAATGTTATCAACATCGGTTATGGTAGAATCTCACGTCTGTGCTGGTAATTTCATTTTTTCATCAATTTTTTCAGAGTTTTTGTGCTTATTTTGTAACTTCCGTTGTGGTATTTGTGGGGTTGTTTTAAATAATACAGCTCGTAAAAAGTACCTTCGAAACCTTCGGTACACTCAAGATTCTATATTTTTCACAACACGCTTCTCTCATCGTTCAGCTTCCTTCCATAAAATAAAGGCTGCAAAGTTGTTTTTAGGCAACAAAAACAACTTTGCAGTCTTGCTTGCCCATAGCTAATAGGTAAATTTGCCTGAACGAAATGAAATCAGTCCAATAAGTAAAAATAAAATATCAAAACCGTTAACCCTGGGGCTGGGTCTACAAGTCCCAAGGCCTCTTCCTCAATCAAGGTATAAAGGTGATTGTTTTTGAATGGACAAACATGGTACAATTAATTACCTATGTGACAGCTAATCCTTAATAAAGAAAAAAATTACAAAGAAACCGACTTTAACCAGAAAATATTCTAAAACAAAAAATGCACCATAAATATATAAACCAAAGTCTTGTTTAAAGATTTTTTTGTTCGTTTATATCGACAAATGTAAATGAGAACATCATCCAGGTTGTCGAAGCCAATGAAATAGTTATTACTAGGGATAACTCAAATACTACTCGTCAGATCTCACTCAAATTTAAACGGGACTTTAACACAAGCACCAGCTTTCGAGATAAAATCATCAAAAATGGTACAAAGTGAAAAACTTATGAGGTAAAAAAAATACAGTCAAATATAATATATATCAATTACATATTAATAAGATTATTATAATCAAAAAAACAAATGGCGAGTTTGTGAAACAGAGATTTTATCTCTTATTTATAATAATAAATATTTTAAAAATATCATTAAAAATCCTGAAATGATTATTTTAGAAAAACATTTTATAAATATAAAATTAGTAAATATATCTAGTGACAATTGCGCTTCATTTTCCTGCTAAGCCGACGTGACGTCATAAACTCCACTTAGCCATACTGCAAGAATTTTCGAAGCGTTTTGCTTCAACACGAAGCATCCTCAGGAGGTCTTGACGTTTCGAGCGCACGATCGATAAAAATCTCCCTTTAACTACAGATAGATATAATTCAACTTTGACCGAATTTCGTTAACTTAAAACAAACGATACAAATGGCCTCACTTACTGTCCAAACGCCCAAAAACGGTCAGAAGCGAAAAAAGTAATTAATGAAATGGGCCCGATCTGAGCCGTATTTCTTGGGCGGATCGACGTATCTCCGAGACAGGAGATGGATTCTGTCGATTCACCCAACCTGTTGGCGGACATCTGCCCAAACTGTGGATAGATGGTCATAGAATGATAGAGGACAAAGTTTTGATGTGAACAAGGGGCTTGTCATGTTGATGACGTAAATTGATTTAGTCGGTAGATTTTACACAATAGATTAAATATTTGGCCTTAAATTTTATAATTTACCTGTTTAGTATTTTTGAAGCGATTTCTATACAAACGTAGTTTTGCCTTATTTTAAATACCAATGGCATAGAAACGTTTAAGAAAGTAGTTACGTCATACATAATATTTAAAAAAACAAGTGTTGAAACACTGAAATTTTGCATACATGTCCTTAAAAGGATTATATAGCACGTACTTCTCCATACAAAAAGAAAAAGCTTTTTTTCTACCCCTTAATATTGCCCGATTTCGGTGATTAAGAAAACTGGAATAAATAAAACGTACTAACCTAGTCAATGATAAGTTCATTTTTGTGTTCAATACATGAACACAAAAATCACCGAAATCGGGCAATATTATGAAGTAGAAAAGAGCTTTTTCTTTTTGTACCAAGAAATACGCGCTATATAAACCTCTTAAGACTGCTATACATTTTTTCATCAAAACCGGGTCAGTAGTTTGGTTTTAAATCGAAATAACTAAAAATATGTATCATCCAAGTAGTATCTCACTATATATGATTTCCAAGGAAAATGATTAAATTGCGCTTTAGTTTTTTTAAAGTAATAAAGCTACTACTACTATAATAAAGGTACTCGATTTAAGGACAGAGTGCACGTAGCTCGTTCCATTCAAATGTAGTTTCATAATTTTTTAAATACAAAGTGTTCAAATCTGTGAAATTTTGCATACATTGAGCCTGATATCAACGTTACTGGATTGTTGTAAGGGGTAAAATAAATGATATATCGAAAAACTGGCAAACCAGAAGCATAGATGTCAGGCTCGGGGATATGCACGAAAAATTTCACGGAGTTTGAACACTTGTTTTTTAAAATATGATGAAACTGCGTTTGTATGGAAAGCTACAGTGCACGAAGCACTGTAGCTTTAAATCGAGTACCTGCTGCTTTATTCCTTTAAAAAACTGACTTACACAACTGAGAAGTCATACAGTAAATAAACCAAGCAATTTCTTTAAAATCGGGTCAGTAGTTTTTCGTTAATCGAAAATAATATTTAAGTCATCCAGGTGTCATCCAATATATTTACTTGAAACTGACATAGGTATTATTTTCAGTTCTTGTGATTTAATAAACAAACTACTGGCCCGATATTGAAGAAATTGCTGTTGGACCAAGATGAAGGTAAAAAAAAATACTCGTATATAATATAATTATCAATACTATAAGTATTTTATACTATTCATAAATGTCTGAGTTACGAGGCAACAGACATACAAAAAAATCATACAACTGAGTTGTGAAAATCCTTCTTTTTAACCGACTTCCAAAAAAGGAGGAGGTTCTCAGTTCGTCTGTATTTTTTTTTTTTTTTTTATGTTTGTTACCTCAGATCTCTTGACTGGGTGAACCGATTTTGAAAATTCTTTTTTTGTTTGAAAGCTGATGCTTGTCGTTTGGTCCCATTTTAAATTTCATCAAAATCGGTCAAGCCGTTTTTGAGTTACACGAAAAAGATTGGAAAAAAAATTTTAACAAAAAATGGAACCCACTTCAACACCCAAAAGTGTGAAATAACTTGTTGAAGTCGGTACCATGCGATTGTTCAAAAGTACCTATTATCACAATATTGTGGGCATGGTACCGACTTCGACAAGTTATTTCACACTTTTGGGTGTTGAAGTCGGTTCCATTTTTTGTTAAAAAAAATTTTAAGTTGCCGAGAACGTGTTCTCTGTAAATTTTTTGGATTCTGTACTACAGAGCTGGACCCTTTTACCCAGCCTCGGCTGTCCATCAATCTGTCTGTCGGGCTATTAATCCGTTAGTATGGCGGATTGCCAAATAAATTACAAATAATTAAAAATATACCAGAATACGTGCCTTTTAACGTCTTTTGTTTCTGCTCAATAGTAAAACCGGAAATTCCCGTCGTACGGTAATACAAACATACATCATACTTGGTGCGAATACAGTCCAATATGTAACATAGGAGAAAATAAATAAAGATATCGATAATTTTTTTATTAACAGCTAATAGGTCTTAATTGTCTTTGACCACTGTCTCACCTGACGGTCAGGGATGATGTGGTCGAAGATGTTGTTCAGGCTTATCTAGAATTTCTGGCTCTCGAGGACAGCTGTCGGAACACACTGGTGATTGTTGATTGACAGATTGTCTACTTGAACCCAGCCAGGTGGGCATTCGCCCCTACCACCATGCAAAATCTGAATGTAAAATTTACAATTTTATGGTGCGTACTATGTTAGTATGAAACCTTCTGTGTATGAGTCCAGCTCATACTTTGCTAGTTTTATTTTAAGAACTTTACTTATTGTACTTTATTTTCTGCCGCCAAGCACCTAACGGTGTGTTCCGGCAGCTGTCCTTGAGAGCCAGTAATTCTAGGTTAAGCCTGTTAACACTTTCGACCACATCATCACTTACTATCAGGTGAGATTGTGGTCAAAGGCTTACCTATCAGCAATAAAAAAAAACTTATTGTATTATTGTCATATGGTATGTTATATTCCTACCTTTGTCCTATTTTATGTGAGCTTGGTATCAGATCTCTAACATCACCGAAGACGATATGTTGCTACGTAATAATTAGAAAGAAAATTGAACGATTTACTATATATGTATATTGAATATATAACCCTTGATTGAAATTTTAGAGCTGTATTTATGTTTCTTTTTTTGTATTTCAAATAATATATATTTGAAATCGATCATGCATAGTATTTGTCATATTCTCTGGTATATTATATATTTTATTAACTTCTGTAAAGCGTACTATTTTACAAACTGAATGAACTATTTTACGAACTGAACTACATGTTTGTAAAATAGTACATATGCCTTTTTGATGACGCGTTCTCCTCCGTGCTCGTTTTTAATAAGTTTGTCACAAGTGACGAATAACATTGCACTCAAAGTAATCAATTTATACGTATTTAAATTGGAATATAGTAATGGGAACAAGGTTCATACATTCAACTATTTAAATATTATTTAGTTCTATAAATAACCATTTTTTTAGGAACTGGATTATTCTGATAATTGTTTTATTGATAACAATAGTTAATGATTATGGACTCAAGCCCTTATAATATATTTAGATATTTACGTTTTTTTTTATTGATGATAGGTAAGCCTTTGACCACAATCTCACTTGATGGTAAGGGATGATGTGGTCGAAAGTGTTGACAGGTTTAACCTAGAATTACTGGCTCTCAAGGACAGCTTCCGGAACACACCGTTAGGTGCTTGGTGACAGATTTTTCACTTGAGGGTGGTCGCTAGCCAGGCGGGCATCCGCAAAAATACCCTTCCACCATGCGGTGAAGCTTAAGCCAGGGGCGGGATTCGAACCATGGACCTGCTGCGCGGCAGTCCATAGCCAAAGCCTTGGAGCTATTACTGCTTCAAAACTTAAATTATAAGTGTAGTAATTTTATAAGCGTTGAAGTGAGCTTTGTCTCGCAGTGAAACAAATACCAAACCTACTTCTTGCTTTCGGCGCGTATTCACATTTCGAAACAGTTTTATTATAAGCCCGAAATTGTATGACTATACCGATATTCGTGAATAAATTAGGCAGGCAGGGGATGTCGTCAGAAGGAGCCATTCGAGATACTATGATTTAATCCAGGACCTAAATCATCTATATTTCAAGTTTCAACCAAATTGGTTCAGCTATTTCACATCCACACATCCCTATTCGCTCACTCAGAAATAAAATATATCAGCCTGTAATTTCAAAGGTTTTTCTCGAAAGCCAGTTTGGCAGAAATCTTAGCAATTTTCTACCATAAAGCTATTCACTACTATAAATACGTGTTTCACATGCCGTCACTCCTTGTGACAAGTTTATTTAGGTCAAGCAAGAATACAGCTTTGTTAAGGTGAATCAGTTTGGCAAATAGACTTTTTGATAGGCCGCAGGTTGACAGGAAGCGGGTGTTAGTTTAACCGGGGCGAATAAGAGGTATTTGCTTAAGATGGAATCTCACTGCTGTAGTGGGAAAATCAATTTTTTTTTTCAGTATTTTTGCGCTTTAAATATTCTACATCATTCATCAATATTCATACAATTTCTGAACACCAATGCACATGTCATGCTTCTATTCGTTATCCCTTACACCGTAAAAAAATCAAAAGATAAAGATATATGTACCCGTTTCGAATATAATAAATTTTATAAGTAAAAATAAATATTATATAGAGCAAAAGAATATTATCCGAATCTCGCATATCACACGATGTATCAGGTGCAATAGTTAGACATCATAGCTTTAAAAACAAACAAAAAAATACTACGCATGACACCTTTTCAGCATCAAAGTATTACAAATAAGATAATCCGAATATCTGGAGAAAGTGCAAAACAAATTTTCATTAAAAATCTATTAGGATCAATGCATTAGTGTCTTTTTTGAAATAAAATAACGGTTCGTATCAATATTGCTATCGTTAATGTATTTCCATACAAACTTAGTTTCGCCATATATTTTACACTAATAACGGTGAAATTTTGCATATATATAAATATTTGAGTCTAATGTTTATGCTTCTGGTTTGCCAATCTGCCAATAATTTAAGTAGTTTTAGAAATATGCGAAAAAAATTTTTGTCAAGGAATTTTAATATTCACATTCAGGGGTAAAATAAATGATAAAACTAAAACCTGGTAAACCAGAAGCATTAATTTTAGTGATATGCATTTAAAATGTTACCATCGCATATCTCGACACCGTCAAAAGTCCCATCCCCACAACCAGCAAGTATGTACATCACACACTGTTCGCTTTTGTCGCTCCTTTCTTCCGCGTACTTGTGGGATATGGAACGACTTTCCTCCGGAGGTTTTTCCTCGAAGCTACGATATGGACCAGTTTAAAAGGGGCATCTACAAATTCCTCTCTGGGCAGGCAACGCATCGGCAGCGCAGCCTGTGTTGCAGATGTCCATAGACGGCGGTTAAAAGTAAGTAAAAGTAAAAGTCCTTAAAGTTAAATTACACTATACTACATATATATAACTATCGCCTACTATTAGACGAACCACTCAAAAATACCATGCGCAACAGCAATCACATTAAAGTCCCACCCATATAATAACCACACTTATACGGGTGTGTATACTTATAAAACTCATATAATAATATACCAGGTGCACTTCGAATCCGGGATTAGTAAAACGGAAATTTATAGCACTCATGCCGTGTATGAAATGGAAGAGTACGTTTAGTCAGAGGATTGATTTCAGGGTAGATAGGTCTGAGATTACTTACGAACATTATTTACTCCGGTTGACTGCGTTTAGGCGTGTTAGGGCACTGAAATTACACGGCAAACGAGGTATAAAAACTAATGTCGTGACCTTCGCAGTTCAGTGTCATGCAGAACGCAGCACTCGTAGCGATGTTTCATTAGCCGTTCTGAACCTATCAGCAAAGTTAAGCAACGTCCGCCTCGGCCATGATTTGGATGGGTGACCGCTGGTGACATTACTACTGAGTGCTTCCGTGCTTCGGAGGGCACGTTAAGCCGTCGGTCCCGGTTGTTGTCTTAGGATGGCAGTCGTTATGGCATGGTGGTAGGGCATTTTACGAATGCCCGCCTGGCTAGCTACCTCCCTCAAGTAGAAAGCCAAGCACCTAACGGTGTGTTCCCGCAGCTGTCCTTGAGAGTCAGTAATTCTAGGTTAGCCTGAACAACATCTTCGACCACATCATCACTTACCATCAGGTGAGATAGTGGAGAGAGGATAAACTATCTAGCAATAAAAAAAAAGAAAACAAACTCAATTATCTATAAGTATAAAGACAAGTAATTGCCTTCACATCCAAGCCAAAACACAATGTCAACCTAAACACTCGTCGTATCCAAAACTTAGATGTGAAAAAGAAAAATAATTCATCATAGTGCGATGTACGTACGAGTCCTTATACAATTTTTTCTCATCTCCGTTTCGTGGCGTTACCAAAGGCCCGTTCTATTTTGATCTAAGCCCATCAAGTAATTCGTTCTTCCATAAAAATGTGCAATAAACAGGCCCAAATAAAAACCTTTGAGGGGACATCAAAAAACTTTCCAAGCTTTTATGGAGTACGTATACTGGTGATATAAGGGTGGCAACACCTTTCATTTGTCGATGTTTTATTACTGGACGTGGGTTTATGAAATCATTTTATGACGAAGCGTTGAAAGGTCGACTAGTAGAGCGCGTTGTATTTGACATATTTGATATTTCCCTTGGAAAAATAAGTCATTTGGAGGAATTATTTATTAACGGACATAAAAAAAAGATGAAGATCCTCAAGTCCACTGTCCGATGACTTCTAATACGAAAGAGTATGAAATAGGTACTTAAAACGTGAGTTCTACGCATTTTTTTGTTTTTTTTTTTTATGGGCGGCAATTTACTAGAATAGGAATTGATGGCTTACACTCCTTTAAGCAACTTGTCTTATCATTTGGAATACAGTGATATTAAAAAAACAATAGTTCTGCTAAAATATTTATTGAAAATGATAACATGGGTGTTAAATAGGTAGCACTTACCTATTTAAAATTATTTGAGAACTTAAATAATATGTGTAATTCAAATAATATCTTAAAAGTTTATTTTATATTCTATTTTTAGTTAGTATCTTGCCAAATTTTATACTCTTCATTAGATTTTAAATATACACTCGAGAGCAATGAATCCGGGTCACTTAAAGAATGTTAAAAATCTCGGAAACTAAAAATGATAGGTTAATGCAAAAAATTGTATTTAATAGACAATGTAATACTCGATACAATCTGTGTCTTCCATCGTGCTTGTAGAGCATAAATTTTGATTCGTCGGAGAACATAACTTTTGACCAATCTTCAATACTCCAATTTACGTGGCTCTGGGCATATCTTAGTCTCGAAATACGATGCCCACGCTCCAGTTTAGGGCCGTTTACAGGTCTAAGGGGTTTTAAGTTAGATTCAGCAAGCCGACGTCTTACTGTCCATGCACTTGGGTCACTTCCTCCGAGGCGTCGAAACTGATTGGTGAGTTCAGTTCCTGTGAGAAAGCGATTTCGAATCAAGGTGTTCACCAAGTATCGGTCTTCTCGTGCTGTGGTACACCTGGTTCTGCCCGTTCCTGGTCTGCGTAGGTTAGAACCAGTTTCTTCGTAACGTCGGAGAACTCTTTGTACTGTTGACAGCGACACACCGACAGTCCTGGCTGTATCGCGCTGACTCCGGCCGGTTTCCAGCATTGTAAGTATTCTGGTGCATTCTTCAGGCGTAAGCGACATAATTTCAGCTTGAATAATGAATATAGAGCACTATCAACATGGTTTATGTACCCACATAAATGACAGATTACAAACAAAAGCAAAACCAAATGCTGTAATTTCGTAGTTCCATCTTCGAAAGTGGCCCTTTTTCAAATTTGATTTTTTTATGATATAACTTTACAATAACTAAGAAGTTTTAATTCCTTCATTTAAGGAGTATTACATTGTCTATTAAATACAATTTATTGCATTAACCTAGCATTTTTAGTTTCCGAGATTTTTAGGATTCTTTAAGTGACCCGGATTCATTGCTCTCGAGTGTAGAACACAGTGTGTCACCACCTCGGTTCATCACATATAAAAGGTAAATTTTAATTCACACTGGTACATACTCTAGCTCATAAACAGAATTAGGACTAAAATTTTCATGTAACGTACAGTAACTTGAGAAAGTAACATTCATTCTGTTATAAATTATTTTTAGATTTTACGTAAACAAATCGTAGTTGTTTATATTTGTTTTACTACACCAAAGTATGGTACGCAAAACTTAGACACCTTATTTTGTTTTCAACATTGGTTACCATGGTTACAAATACTATAGATATTTAGTGCCAGTGTGTAGTTTACAAACCTACCTCCTATATTTTTAAGTGTCTATTATTTAAAAATATAAGGTACTAAGCCATGAAAGGTCTTTTATCGTTATTTATTTTTGTTTTGTCTCAAAAACGGTCTATGATAACAAACTGTTTGTAGTGTAAAATCTACCGAGTACCAACAACAAAATCTACATTAAAAGGTACCTGTATTTCGACACGTGTATTGAAAGTACACGCGTTCACTCGGTCTCGTAGTGGAAAAAAACCGTTCCTTGAACAAGGACAACAAGCATTTCCATTTAGTATTTCGTAAATGTACAAAGAAACGTTCTTTTTACCATTTATATTAAAAATCATACGTCTCGCCGTGTTTTCTCGCAAATATGTACCGCGCAAACATCTAGCTTCAAAGAAATTGGTTAAGTTTACTAATGCAATTTAAGTTACTCCGCGAATCGCGTCCATTCACCAGATGAAGTAATTGTTTTAAAAGCTCACAAGACCTTTTACTATAATAAGGACGGCGTAAACCTGCCACTGCAAAACTATCCGCACTTTTTGTTTGTTCCACCAACTTTTGCAAAAAGCATTTTCAGCTCTCATTTAAAGCGAAAGCCTCCATTACGGCCCCAAACTTATTTGTGGGCCATAACTCGTGGTACGTATTTTAGCCGCATTACTTAAGCGCAATAATGCGCTTTAAAGTGAACGCGTTAGAGTCTAAATTAACATCTGTCACGGCTCACGCGATGCGTGCAAAATAGCTCGGGACATGTCGAAAGAATATGCGTGATGCCTTGCTGCTTTGTTACATCCAATTTTGGGTCGTATTTTAAAGGGTATGGAGTTGAATTTTGAACGTCGTTTTGTCTATTGGTATGAGGAGTGATCCTCTAATCTTCGAGTCAGCATCTCAGGGCCCGCAAACTCCTTAAAGTGCTATCTTCAAGGCTTATGGCTAAATGGAACACAACTTTTTCATCCTGGGAGACGCGAAAATTGCTAAAGAGCTGAAGATCAGAGAGCGCGATGATTTCTTCTGTTTTTTTATCAGATTTATGGCCTGTCTATGGTTGAGTGATGAATTAGAATGTAGCTTGCTAGTGGTTTTCTTTGTTGCTATGGGCTTTGTTATGTAGATGAAGTGGGGAGATTTTTGTATCGTATAAATCACGTGCTGGGGTGTCGGGGTGTATAGCCAGTTGGCAGGTCGGTGATGTCATTGAACAAATGAAGATATCACAAAAGAGTGCGTACACATGTGAAGTAAATATTGTTTGGGATGTTGAGGTATGTTTTGAGTTTATGATTGAGTATTAACTTATTGGTTTTTGTTTAGAGGACTTTACGGACAATATTTTGAATGCAACAATAGGAAAGCTTATATCATGTGTTAAGGACGTAATTATGTAGATTATCTGAATTGTTGTTCTGAACTGCTTTAAATATGTTTCGTATACCTATACTTATTATTTTTATAATAAATTAAATAGTTTTGTCTGTCAGAAACATTTCCATACAATATTTTATTGAATTTCAAATTACTACAAATAAAACTAGGTATGTCATTTCGGATTCTACCAGCTCTCGAAAGAAACCGACCCAAAGAAAAATTCTAAATATGTCAATTCTGAAATATCAGCCAACTTATGCTCCCCGAAGTGGAAGGCTGAGGTATCACAACAATCTAGTTTCAGACCGATTTATGTCTCCAAGCACCTAACGGTATGTTACGGCAGCTGACCTTGAGAACAAAAAATCATTAGTATTTAGATGCTAAATCTCCTCTACCATGAGGGGACCTTATATAACATCCTAAACTACTTAAATGGTGAATTGTGGGTGATACGCTTCTTTTTTTCGGGGATATGCTTCGTAAAGGCATGATGTTGCTTTCATATTTCTGAAACAAGTGATCTTAAGTTAGACAATATTAATCACAAGCCATGGTAAGCCTCTCAAAACTTCACATAAAAAGTTCTATTATCAAATTAAAGATATTACGATTGCATGTATTTAGCTAGATTCCTATAGTTAGTAGGTAATCTGTACTTAGACGGCTAACTGTAAGTTAAAATTGTATAGTTATTTTTTAGTTTTATATTAGACTCCTACGGTTTGAACATTTTCTAATCGTCAAATAAGCGTCGTAGGTACTAAACTGTAATAAATGAGTTTGAATTTCACTTCAAGTAATATGCTATACAATCATATTATTATGCAAAAATGTTGACATAGTCTAATTTCAGTAATGTAGAAATCTTATCAAGAAGTCAAAGTAGTATCAAATTTATGTACGGTGGTGGAGTCGTTACTGATAGTACCTACCAAATATTAACTGTTATATTTTTTTATACACTTATTTTTTTTTTCATATCTTATAAAATGTCATCTTTCCAATTTTCACAGTGAAACGATCATCAATATACAAATTTGATATGGTATTTTCGACGGTACTGATTGTGCATTTCTGCTGGTGTTCATAGTTGACACAAAAATATTCCATGTTCATAAGGGTTAATGTAAATTCTAATGGTAAAATATTTTTTTTTTTGCCACAAAATAACTTATAAGAGAAATGTAAGTTAAATGTGTATATCTATTTATAAAAATTTACCTAATAATATTAAAATTGTAGAAGGTAAATGCTTTAATAATCAACTCAGTGTCTGGCTGTTGTGCAAATGTTTTTATAGTATTAAGGAGTATCTTAGTTATAATTATAGATATAATGATTAATAATTATTTATTACGGATTGCCTCAATTTTGTAATTATATAGTTTTTATAGATAAATAATATTAATATTTGTACGCCTGCTTGCAGGCTGAATGCTGTTCTTGACTTATCGATATTGTATTCTGGCAAATAAACAATTGATTTGATTAGATTTGATTTAATTGGTTCAGTAGTTTCACAGCCTATACAATGTAAACAAAAAGTTTATCTTTCTCTATAATAATATAATATTATACATAATATAGTTTAGATCATACTTAGAGTATTGATAGCGCTATGACGTATTTATACCCAAAGAAGACAAAAGTTATGCACACAATGGTGTCTGTTTTTTTTGCTATAAGTACTTATTATGCAACGACCGCTTCGCTCAAATATTTGAAATACTTTTCTTTAAGTAAATTTCAAAATCGGAACACACAGATCCAAATCAGCCAGTTACTGGAAACCGGCGTCCGTTCGGGCATTTCCGCCGTCACCGACCGGCTACGTCCGCCCGTTTGAATCTGGAACGTTACAAATGCCCGCGGATTTCGTGGAGCTACCACTAAGGGTTGTCAAAAAACAATTGGTATCAATATTTTTCTAAGTAAAATTAATTTGGCTACTTATTTGATCATTTTATGTAATACATTATTTTATCCATTGTTTGTAGGTTTTTCACAAATGCCAAAAGGCAAATGATACACGGAGTTTTATTGAAGGCATACATGCATTTATATCGTCGTACCCGTTTCTCGGCAAAAGGAATAGATCACAAATTTCCATTTGCTATTTAATACTGTTTATTTTACGGTTATTACATATTGCTGATTAATAATATACTGTGCTCTAATCGGTTAAAAAATCTGATATTTTTTTCAGGGCTTATATAATTCCGAACACAATCTTGAGATAAGGTATCTATTTTTTTTATCGCTGGTAGGCTAGCCTTTAACCTTACCAGATTTTACCTAATTGAGAGTGGTATCCATAGCCTAACGAAATGCCATTCCACCATGCAAAATAAATTAAATGAATGTGCCCACAGGGTTGTCTCTGTATAGTGAACCAACTTTGAAAGAAGATGCCGTGGACCCTTGGCTTGTAGGCTAAGATATAAATAAAAATGCAGCACATTTTTTAACACCCTTTAGCCACTTACACTACCATTCGTTGATAATGCTAGGGTAAATTTGAGATTCTTTATAATATATTTACTGACTATAAAATTCTCAGCATATACATTTTTTGCTAAGACTGCCTGCTAACATTTTTTCCTGCTGATAGTAAAAACCTAACATTTTAATTACACTATAATTGATGTAAGTAATTTGTTGGAATTTAATACCGTTTACGGCTCTTTCAGCTACCGCAATCAAAGAACTCAATAAAATTCCTGTTTCTTTTCAGTACTATGAATAGAGTCCTTATGAATGGGCAAATATTCGTCAGAGTGGATGGTATTTGTGTTTGTATATAATGTCAGTACTTTACGTGGCGTAGCATATTCGTGTGTGGACGTAGTGGTTTAATTATCTTTCATTATATTATTTTATTTGTCCAGTCCTTGTTGCCACAAAAATCACTTTTACATAAAAGCAAGACTGGAAACGCGTTTAAATGGCACTGCGGCAAGCAAACTCGGTCCAGTGTTTAATAAACCTATATATTAACAAATATATGACTAGAAATTGAACAACCGTACCCTCGGAGCATTAATATCAAAGTGGCAGTGCGTTGATAACGTTCGAAGTGCTGACAAAAAAATTTATATGTAATATCGAACAACAAGAGTATTTACGACTAACCGCCTGGCTAGCTACCACCATCAAGCAGAAAATCTGTAGCCAAGCACCGAACGGTGTGTTCTAGTAACTGTTCTTCACCCAGTAATTCTATTAGCCCAAAAAAATATCTGCGGTAGCATCATCACTTATTATCACGTGAAATAGTGGTCAAAGAGTAGCTTATGCAAAAAACACAGTACAGAGGAGGCTGGAGAAACCGAAGGGGGCATATACCCGGCTAGTTCTTTGTCTGAAATGGTCATGATGACACCCATCCTGGTGGGTGTATCAAGACGAATCTAATGATGTATCATACATTGTAACCGGTTAAACCGTGTAGAAGTTATGGTGGAATAAAGAAACTCACAAACATACATACATAGATGATCCCTGAAAACATAACACTTCTTTTTTTGACAGTCGTGTAAAAATATGAACATGGTAGTTTTTATTAATATGTTGCAATAAAATATCGATTTAATGGCTATACAGTCCGTTACAATTTTTGTAGTCGCACATAATTTCTAAATGTTGCTGTAAAGATCTGATCTTGACACCCAAAGGAGATGTTTTCCTACATTATTTTTTTTTACGTTTTCATGAACTTTTCACTGTTTGGTGATTACACGTGAAAAAAGATTAGTTAATTTTATTAAATACAAAAAAAATATCTTCTCTAACATTGCAGGTTTCCTGGGCTTGGTTATATAGTTATGGCTTTATAGGTTTTTTACTTTTGTTGTTGGATTAAAAACCAGCACGTGAATGTAAGCAAGACAAATTGTGTTATTTAATAAATGTATGTATGTGCAATTGTAGCAGAGTTCATTAAATGATTTTTTTGATTTTTTTATTCAAATTAAAAAGGTAAGAAAGGTTTACTATTAATATGAGTATTGTTTTCAATGAATGAGTTTTGGACAGCCACGATATTTATACCTAATAAAATAATTGCTCGTTTAAAGTTATGAGATAAATAAAAAATGAGAACGCAGCATAAATATTAAAGATATTTGTTTTTTTTCAAAACTATCTCTTTTCAGAAATGCTATGATGACACCCTTTTTTGTTTTAATATATTGTATGTATATAATTAATAATGAAAATAATAATCACATGATCATATACAAAGTGTATATTATGCTTATTATACACTTAAATGATTAGCTGCAAAACACTCATTTTACAGAAAATCAATATGAAACATCACCATTTCGTATACTCATGCTGTTACAGTTTTAAAACTGCATCTATATTATATAATTATATAAGCATGCCAACCCTAGATCTTGGCAATCGTTTCTGATGGCATGTGCTGATCGGAAGTGCGGATGTGTGGAGTTTACGTGTTTATACTCGCGTTCCAAATTTGAAATGTTTCGAATATGTTCCAAACTTGAATGAGGAACAGGTGCGATAAGTTTGTTTGTTTCATTTATTGCGCCATTTTTCGATTGTTACCAGCCAGTTGGAAATTGGAAAATTTCGCAACACATCACACGTGCTTTTGTTGTAAATTGAAAAATGGACTCTAACACTGTAGTTTCATTGTATTACTAAAACCTGTTTTATGAGTCAAAGATTCTTTAGATACTCAAATTTTACAAAGAATGTAACTATATGTAGTTTAAACGTAATAAACGTATAATTTATTTAACAATCTACTGACTTATAATTGATACTACTGAATGAAATTGTTGGTGTCGGGTCATACGGCCATAAATGCAAACTAAAAATGTTCTGATATAGGAATATATATTGCAGCTACCACCATAACTTTTAAATAAATCGTGGTAGCGCATTTTGTGAATGTCCACCTTGTTAGCTACCTCCCTCTAGTAGAAAATCTGTTGCCAAGCCCTAACAGTGGATTCCCGCAACAGTTCTTGAGAAACAGTAATTCTATTAAATTTCATTATGTACCATTCCACCTAATTGTTGTTCGTTTACATTATATCTGCATGTATACCGCTGTTATGAAAAAACAATAAACATTTTAAAACCAATTTGACATTATTCAACGTAAAAAAATAAGGAGACATGATATTTTTTTATGACACGGAATTGTCAAGATTATAGAGTAGTATCTATACTCTATTGAATAAACAAATAGTTTAAAATGTAGCGACTAGAAGTCTACTACATCCTCCCCCGCTCTAGTGTGTCAACTCATAGTCATGAATATAGTTAGGCGACTTTCTGTTTCTAGTAGTCCACCGTACAGTTGGGGCATGAGGTACTGGTGAAGGAGGAACAATATCAGGTGAAGCACCCTCACCTGAGACAAATGATGAGTCGCTTTCGGTTTCCACTATTTCTAATGAAGAGTTCTAATCTTCTTCCTGTTCAAAACCTGCAGGAGCTAAATGCCTGTTTAAAAGCTGGGGGTGATGGGAGACATCACCCAGCCAAACGAATTAATAGTATGTATATATACAGGGTTATTGGTAAAATGCTAACAACCTCTTAAGGCTTACTTCTGCTAGTCCTAACAAACATTTTGAGATTTTTTTATTTTTATTTTAAACCCTACTTCGAACCAATAGCGCCCGTCGCGGCAGCACTGGACCGCACCGTGCTCCCTTTGAATAGAATTTTGAATATTTACATCGAGCAAAGTAATCAAAATTATGAAATAACACATTACAGGCACAAGAGACTTTTGACACCAGATGGACCTCGTGCTTATTCCTTCAAAAACGTATAAAAAAAACACTTCTTCTTCTTCTTGTGCCATATCCTAACGGATGTCGGCGACCATCTTTCTAAATATGACTCTTTCCTGAGCTGTTCTGCTAAGAACAGCGGCGTCAGCAGTACCGGTCCAAGATTTTAAATTGTCACACCAGGCTATTCTCCTTCTGCCTCTACCCCTCCTTCCCTCCATTTTCCCTTCAATAATAGTTTTGAGTAAACTGTATTTTGTGTGTCGGTGTAGATGACCAAAATATGCGACCTTTCTTTTTTTTACAGTGATGAGCAGTTCAAGTTTTTTGTTAAACATTCTTTTGAGAACTTCTTCATTCCTGACTTTGTCCCTCCAGGAGATTCGGAGCATTCTTCTATATATCCACATCTCAAATGCGTTTAACTTGCTTTCTGTTGTTTTAGTTAAGGTCCACCCCTCTACACCATACAGCAGTATCGATAAAATGTAACACTTGACCATTCGCCATCTCAGCTTTAATTTAATGTTTCTGTTCAAAAATAGGGATTTCATTCTCATGAATGTGCTTCTGGCTATTTCTATTCTTGTACGGATTTCTGTGTCAGCATCCCAATTTTCATTTAGAAGACATCCCAGATACCTGTATTGTTTGACTCGCTCGATCGGTTTTCCTTCGACTAAAAGTGAATGGGTGTCGATTACGTGTTTGCTGACGACCATAAATTTTGTCTTTTTCACGTTCATTTTTAGTCCATACTCTTTAACTACATTATTTAGGCGGTCTAACAGTGTTTGTAGATCTTCCATAGAGTGGGCGAGAAGTGCTGTATCGTCTGCATATCTGATGTTATTTACAATTTCACCATTCACTTTCACTCCTATATCAATATTTTCGAGAGCTTCGTTAAATATTGATTCCGAGTATGCATTGAATAGTGTCGGAGACATAATACATCCTTGCCTCACTCCCTTTAATATCTTAACGTCTTTGGATCGATACTGACCAGTTTTGATATGAGCTGTTTGGTTCCAGTATAGGTTCTTTATTATATTTAGGTCTTTAGCGTCAATACCTGTGTATTTCAGAGTTTCCATTAGCTTATCGTGCTTTACGTTATCAAAAGCTTTTTCAAAGTCTATAAAGCATATGTATACGTTTCTCTGAAATTCGAGGCATTTCTGTACTAATACTTGTATCGCCACCAAAGCCTCTCTGGTTCCTAAACCACTGCGGAATCCAAATTGTGAGGGACTGATGTTAAATTCAATTTTAGGATTAATTCTGTTAAATATTATTTTTAAGAAAATTTTTAATGCGTGGCTCATTAGACTAATTAGACGATGGTCACAGCAGTGTTTAGCATTCGCTTTTTTGGGTAATGGTAAAAATGTCGACTGTAGCCAATCTTTAGGGATAGTTCCAGAATTATAGATTTTGTTAAATAAGTCTTTGAGTTTATTAAAACCGCTATTGTCCAATAATTTAAAAATTTCAGCATGTATTCCATCCGGGCCAACTGTTTTGCCATCTTTCATCGACCTCACAGCTTTGACTACTTCTGCCGTTAGGATAGATGGCCCATCAATGTCCTGGATCAGCTGATCCCGTGCTTGACTTGGTGTTCGTTACGTTCGTTACGTTTAAAAAAAAACACAAAAAAATAAAAACATTTTTTATTAATAAAAAAAACATCTCTGAATGTTTGTTAAGACTAGCAGAAGTCAACCCTAAGAGTTAAGTTGTTAGCATTATTCCAACAATCCTGTATATTTGTATGTACCTAATGATTGCAATAAACGATTGAGTTATGAGTATTTAAGACCTTAGGAATACATATAGGCAGATAAAACTTCATCAATTCACTTCCGGCAGCTGTCCTTGAGAGCAAGTACAAACTTGAGCACACATGCAGGTGCTCCCCAACACAGTTAAATAAATATGTGCATTTGTACGGGTTACCCTCGTTTGTACACAGTTTGAGAGTGGGTGTAAATGATAATGTTAAATAAACTAAAATAATCAAATAAATATTGCTAGGCAATAGTTGGCAGTGGTAGTTACAACTCAAAAAATACGGGTGAAATATTTTTTTTATATATTTGATAAATATTTTATGTATGGCAACTTTTTGCAGAATAGTCCGATTTCGGTAATTAATTTTTTATTGAAAAGAATATACCTCTGACGTGTCTTATATAAATTTCATCAATATCGGTCAAGTAGTTTTTAAGTTACACTCAACTAACTGAAAAATGAATATCTGCCTAGATAAATTGGTAGTTGTAAGTTTTAGCGATGGTGATCATGCAGTATTGTAGGATTATTGTAGGAGTATTGTAGGATTGAGTAAAAACTGATCGTTCAACCAGTTACTATTACTAAAAATGGTGAAAACAACTTCTAACACTGAAAATTATAAAATAATTTGTTGAAGTCGGGCCATGAAAATGTGACCTCAGAGTGTTTTCAATCAACATGGTGCTGGATACAAATATACGTGTAGATTTGAGAATCTCCTCCTTTCCTGGCAGTCTTAAAAATATGGAGGGGCACGCCTTCGTGAGTGGATAGGTCGTTATTATTTTTCTTATCTGAAGAAAAGCTTTGACTGTATGACCACATCATCACTTACTATCAGGTGAGATAGTAGTCAAATGTTAAATTAAAAAATGTTTTATCATTTGAGGCGTAACAACAAAAACACACACACACATACCCCCACACAGACATATTCATGTTTTTATATTAATGTGATCATAAGTATTGTGTTGATATTATTTCAAGTAATTATTAATACATAAATAAATATATCTACTCGTATACATAAGATTTAAAAGCAAAACCAATCACATTTTATTCCAACGTTTCAAGTAAGATTCCTTTGATTCAAGGTCTCGTTATCACCAAAGAGCTTTTATCCTTATTCAATCCCTAGAAAGCACTAAAGTAATCCCATCACACCGTATCACACCCCTTTAGAACCCTTACTCTTAAAGCCCTAAACCTTATTAAAGAAACGAGCACATAAACAAACCAATACCTTTACCCTTGCCCCTATCTCAGAATCTCATTGTGAAAAATTGCCGCCTTAGAAATTTCGACAAGAAATCACTTACACTCACGATGTGGACGTAATTAAGTGTGGGTTGAAGGGGGGAAATGCCCCCTCCGCCTCGTGTTTTTTTTTAAGTAACGTTTCCTTTATCTAAGTAGGCTCTATATTTATGTTTGCTTAACGTGACAATACAATGTAGAATATTCCAAAATCAACATTTAAAGTTGACCTTCATAAGAGCGCCGTAGACGTCTAAATTGAATAAACGATTTTATATAATCCCATTCGGTAATATTCTAATTATGAAATGAAATACAGACCTTTATTGGCATATTTTATATACATACTTCTTTAAGAAAATTAAAAAATTAAATTAAAGCATTATTCTCCTAACAAAACAATGCTTTAAAACAATTTTTTAATTATTAAAGTACAATGTGTCCCGAACTCCCGACCAAGGAGGTTTCAATTCAAGTAGGTACACATTATCTGTCGTGAGCGCGCTTCGCGCGCATCGCGCTGGTTTTTATATTGCATTTTATTTAATGTAGCCATGAGATTAAATAACGTAGTGTATGCAACTGCATATAATTAGGAATTAAAACATTCGTGTAATCTTATTTTGAAACTCGCCTGCGGCTCGTTTCAAAAAACTACACTCATGTTTTAATACCCTCTATTATATGACAGTTGCATAAACTACTATTATACTTATCTTTAAACTTTCGTGAACTATACTCATGTTTCTAAATTACTGAGGGGTCTATCCACGCACGAATTAACATCAAAATAATATTTCGACTAACCTCGACGTTTCGATGAAGTTGCATTGACCGTGGTCACGAGTAGACTGAAGAAGTGGGTGTCATCGTCTTGAGGAGCGGTGGGAGCGATTTAAATCTACCCCCGTTAGGTTAGGTTCCTGAAAAAAACTGGTTTTGCAACAAAGTTACAGTAGATTTTAGTATTGGTAATTAAACAACTTAAACATTAAACGGCTTAAATCGCGTAAATGTATCATTGTTTTTGTCCCGACGTTTAAAATTGTTAAATAAATATGTGTAATAATCGCGAAAACCTAACACAACCTTATATTTTATATTTACAGCAGTATCACCCTCATATCTCTTTACAAAGTGTAACGATGTTTTTTTTTATTATTTTCAGAAGCTGGTGCTTGTCATTAGGTCGCATTTAAATCTCAATGAGATCTGACGTGTCATATTTAAGTTATCCCTAACAATGCGTATTATGTTTAAAGTCGTTTTTTTTTATTCAAGTATTTGTTGCAGTATAATGGCAAACTACTACTGCCTAGCTAAGAGATCATATCTTACATTTTATTTTATTTACTATAAGTACACCCCCATCACAGACAAAAGACTTTTGTCTATGCCCACACCCAGACCTTGTGTTGCAGTGAGGTATATCCTTACAAAAGCTCATCAATAATTTAATATGGAAGGACGTGCCTGTCTGTAATATTTTAATAGCTGTGATAGTATGGTACTAGATATTTATAAAAATTTAATAAACTGTAAATGTGAACAACTACTATGGAGATCAAATTTTGAGAAATTTCAAAGATTTTGTGATATTTAAAAAAGTATAGATCTGATCGCGCTCAATCCAACGGGAATCGATCGGGGATCGCGGCCCGCGTGTTTTTATGCGTGAAGCTATTGAAAAAGGTTGAAAATAAATGTATAATTACAAAAATACACGAAATTTTGAAAAGGAACGACTATTAAATGTTAATAACTTTGCGACTTTTGACTCTTATGTCCTAAATCCAACGCAGGACGGTCCGCTACCAGCGGGAGTAATTTAATAAACACAAAAACAACATAAAATTAGGAAACATACAAAGACTACACGAAAATTTTAAAATTCTGACCTACAATTTTTGCAAAAATAGCTTTTTCAATCATTTATAAATGTGAAATATTAATACAATAATATTTCACATTTACACATTACTGGCCTCAAAATGTTTTCCCACGGTGCCACGGTGTTTTAAAGGAGTGATCGCTCAATGGCATTGGCTATTAGCTGCCGCGTAACAGCTCCATGGTTCGAATCCCGCCTCTGGCTTGAGCTTCACCTCATGGTCGTAGGGCATTTTGCGAATGCCCGCTAGCGAACACCCTCTAGTAGAAACTCTCTCGCCAAGCCCCGAAGGCTGTGTTCCGGCAGCTATCCTTGAGAGCTAGTAATTTAAGGTTAAGCCTGTTAATACCTTCGACCACATCATCACTTACCATTAGGTAAAACTGTGGTTAAAGGCCTACCTTTTAGAAATATAAAAAAGTAGTTGAGGCGTGAAATCGGGGGGCATCCCCCGCTCGGGACAAAAACTTTGTACTCTAATAATTTATAGATGTGATTTTCGTTCAGCACGCGATAGTGCTTATAATCATAATGTTATTTAGAAATACTGTAATATTTTTTTCTAAAATAACCCTGCCTTCTACATCCCATACATGTTCACCGTCCCCTATTGTTGACTTAATCTCTTTCAAATAGTTTACCTCCATCACATTCTACAAACAAGAACATCTGTCTGTTTACGCAGTTACTGACCTGGCATTATTTATTCTGTATTTTCTCATAAATATGACATGAGGTCATTTAAAAAGTCGATTTATAGAGTCTTTAAGGGTCGGCAACGCATTGACAGTACTAATGGTATTGCAGATATTATTAATTTCATGTTGACGTCTGGAAGTCCACCACCTTGCGATTTTCACGACGTTTTCTACATCGCACTGCCACGTTATAGAACCAGCTGCCAGGTGAAGTATTTCCGAACAGATACGACTTAGGAGCCTTCCAAAAGAGAGCATATTCCCACTTTAAAGGCCGGCAACGCATCCTCGAGACCTCTGGTGTTGGGGATGTTTGTGGGCGACGGTGATCACTTACCACCAGATGAGCCGCATGCTCGTTTGCCCTCCCATAAAAAAAGAAAAAAAAAGATGTCTAGATGTCTATAGGCGACGGTAGCCGCTTGCCATCATATGCCGTATGCTTGTTTGCCGCTCATTACATAAAAATAATAACCTATCTTTAGAAGATTGTTGTATTTCAACAAGACTTGGCCGTAGGATTGACCAAGTCAACAGCATTCTAGGCTTTGAGATAGACGGTGGCCTCACCTTAGAAGGAGAGGCTGAATCTAGATAGCTACGTAAAACTAGGCGATACCCACTCTTATGATGCGAGAAATAGGGGAGTGCTGGCTAGTAAGTCCTGCTCTGTCAGTATACAAGGTTATTGGTAAATGGCTAACACTCTCTTAGGGTTGACTTCTGCTAG
Organism: Plagodis dolabraria; assembly: GCA_963854805.1. NCBI lineage: Eukaryota > Metazoa > Arthropoda > Insecta > Lepidoptera > Geometridae > Plagodis > Plagodis dolabraria. The sequence goes on along the minus strand of OY978459.1, from coordinate 4,913,654 downwards.
TTCTAACAAACATTTTGAGATTTTTTTTTGAATTTTTATTGTTTTTATACCTACTCCGAGTCAAGAGCGCCCGCCGCGGTAACACTGGACCGCGCCGTGCTCCCTTTGAATAGAGTTTAAATATTTACATCGAGCAAAGTAATAAAAAAATATGAAACAATACATTACAGGCACAAGAGACTTAACATCAGGTGGTCCTCGTACTTATTCCGTCAATAACACATAAAAAGAAAAACACAAAAATGTTTTTTTTTTCAAAACTATACATATACAGTAAAACATCTCAAAATGTTTGTTAGGACTAGCAGAAGAGGTTGTTAGCTTTTACAACTACATTGGCATTTAAAATAATAATTCTAATAGTAGCCTTCCCTATAACTTACAGTCAATCTGTAGATACAATTAATGGTCCCGTTGAATTGCCCAAATTCACCCACTTTTAAAATCCTATGTGCACCCCCTCACGGTGTGAAACTCCGTAATGAAAAACCTGCCTGTGTACGGCGTGTCCTTTAATATAGCTTAATGGAAGAGGAAAATACAGGGTGATGGAAAACAAATGCCTCCGGCTGGCTCGAGCTTGCCTGTATAGGGTTATGAAACAGGCGGTGGGCGGGAGCGGGTTAATTACTTCCTGCAGATGAGACTCATTAGCTTCACAAACTAATTTTATGCTTATATTTCTAAAACAGTCATGTTCTTATCCGTATCTTACATACGTGGAGTCAGCGCAATAGGAAAAAATCTGTAATAGTTAGGGAGTTAGTATTTATTATGATTTTCAAATTAAAACTTCCATTCCAACTTTGGTCGAGTGACGTTGAATTTTGCTTTGGAATTTCGAAGTACTGTTTTTTTTGAGTTTTGAATGAAGAAATTATATTGTCGTGGAGCTCGGAAGATGGCAGTCGAAACCTACCTAAAATATTCTGGTTAAATGTTTGGCCGTGACGTTATGTGTACTTTTTCAATTAAAATAAACACAGAGAAGTTGATCATACATATTTCGTCTAATTTTTCTGTTAAGCCGACGTGACATCATAAACGCCACGTAGCTAAACCAGAAGAACGTTTGACGCGTGTTGCTTCTACACAAAGCATCCTCAGGATAAGAGTATATCGTATAATCTGACTCATATAAAATTGTTTTTCTATATAAATATTTATAAACTTGCCGAGTTGCCAGAGACAAGAAAAATAAACATTGTATCTTGCTACATTTTTGTTTTACATAAACCTAAAACTGAAAAAAGTGAAAATATTATGAAAACTTAGACTAAAATGGCCTCCAAACTTCCAGGCTTCGGTCGTGTTTATGCGGTCCGACTTTGTAGACGCATTAATATAAACAATGGTAGATTGTTCAACGGGTGCATACAACAATTAATTTTAGCCGAGACGAAGCCCTAGGCAATCCTTGCTCTTTCCGCACTTTAGTTAGAAGTCATTTGAGACAAAAGTCTTTCCCTATTTTGCTACTTTTAAACTTAAGTGCGCTTCAGCGGTTTACGAGATCAGACTGCTGTCTAGAACTAATTATATCGTCTAAACAAACGATCCAAACACGCAGCGCCACAACGCTTGTAGACTATTTTTCTTACAAAAGTTCGCTTACAGCGCTTAATCTAATTGCATCATCTAACCAAGTTTAGTATTACTATACTACCTATATAGGTTCACCGACATATCCTTCCGAACTAGATTATTAATTGGAGTAGCTATGTGGACTGATCCTTCTGGTCATTTTAATTCTGTGCCCTAGGCGAGTTCTGATATTTAAATCAAACTAAAATGGGTTCTGTACTGTAGTTATACACTCGAATTTTCAAATTAAATGCCAGGATAATGAAACAATGATATTGTAAGTAATTAAACTTTAATGTGTATTAAAAAAAATGATCTTCAACAATATATTAAAAAGAGTCTATGCTTTAAAAAAACTGTGCCTAGTCATACGACTAATATGAGTATTATTAATAATAAAAAATAAAATTCACTTATTTCAGACTTGTGACCATAGCACTCATTATTTTAAATTATTGTTAGTTATTAAAGGCCCGGGCAAACTATTGAAATGTATATATATTACAAACTAAACCTCTTTGAAATTACAATGTATGTATTAAATAAATTAATCATTTTTATGCCTTAGCCCTAGCCTACGAATAAATACATTACTTATTCGAAGCCATATGCTTAAAAAGGGAGGTTGTCATGCATAAGAGTATAAAAAGCAGTCTTAGTAATACTGGGCATAAACAAGAACTTTAAGAGCATTAAAAAAAGATTTTGATATCCTTTAGCAAACTTTTAGCTGAGTTTAGATACTTGATATAAATATCCATTTTATCTTACTTGACTGGTCACTTACATTTGAACTGAAAAAAACATATAATACTATTCGATAATAATTTTATTTACAATAATATAATTCTCTCTACACTACGTTAATATGAGCGTTCTTTTTTTCTTGAGGCCGGCAGACTTTGAAATACATTGGCACTTGATATCAATAGAGCTCCGTGCTTAAATGTTTTTAAGGAGCTAATTGAAGCTATTTACTTGTCGTGCTAGCATACAATCTATACATGTAAATATCATATTTATATATTGTATTTGTATGTTTATATATATGTATGTATTTTTGTATGCATATGTGTTAGAACATCTTAATCATCTACGAGTACGTATTGTTTTGTAGATATATATAAATATCAATACGATACAATATGAGTATATTGTACACCGCCATCCCTTGTCAATTTGCTCCTCTACATTCAAAGATTGTGTGGAACAGAACGCTTTGAGCGAAGGAAGTCGCTTATTGTTTACTATTATGATCTAAATATTTTTGAGCCAGCGAGCACGCAATGCGAGCGAAGCGTGTCTGCTTCAGTTTACATAAAAAGGTATGTCCAGTTTTTCGCATTTCTCAACCGATTCTCGTGAAATTTTTGTGAGCAGGTTTAATAATTCTATGGAATTATCAAGCAACTAATAATAAGCTGCAGCAGAGAAGCTTTCCTCGAACTGCGTACTCGCTCGGTCAAATACGTATCTAACCATTCAAAATTTTAATGTTTTTTTTATTGGATTTTGACAAAACAAAGACAAGGCCAACTTATTGTTAAGCGGTAATCACTGCCTATAAAATGTGTAACCATCACAAGTGACGACCTGCACTGCATCCGTTTCCCTGAGACATACAGTTGTTAAGTCTCACGAGCATGTAATTTTACTGGCTTCCAAGGACTGCTGCCGGAACACACTGTTAGGTGCTTGGCGATACATTTTCTACTTGAAGGTGGTGGATACCTAGGCAAGCATCGGCAAAATGCCTTTCCATCAGGCGTTGAAGTTCAAGCCGGCGGTGGGGATCGAACCATGGACCTGCGGCAAGGCAGTCCATGGCTGTACCTATTATAGCTCGGCTATCATTTGCTTCATAAAAAATACATACAACTAGACATATAGCCCACGCTTATATAGTATAAATATTATCTCAATGTTAAATCCCCTATCCCCAGACTCAATTTGATGCATGCAATTGAAAAACCACATTTATCTCAAACCAGCCCCTTATTAAACCGCCCATTGAGTGGCCTGATCTTTGCACAATATTATACCCCAGACGCTTCTTGTAACGATCTGTGCTAGAAATATCTCTTTGTGGCAAAAGGCTCGTAGCTCCAGCGTTATTTCACAGCTGTAGTGATGTAGCAGTGCTTACGCAATAGGCGGAAAGATGGCATCCGGCCATATAGAAAACCAAACTTCGACGACTAGAATTTTCAATTTTGGCTGATTTTAACCAACCCTTTGCAGCATACTAATGTGCTGAATCTATGTCTCGGGCGGGAGCTATGGGTCGTGGTTGCTTCAGTGGGCAAGATAGTTGAAGAAATATAGTGAAAACTGGTACCATGCCCCTTGCGGTGCCGTGTGCCCCATTGCTACCTTTGGGTATTGCAAGAGGCGACTAAATATAAAATACCGCAAGGTAGGCAGCAACGCCCTCTAAGGAACTGATGTCTTAAACTGCGATCTCAGTTACCTGCCAAGCGTGGGGATTGTGGCAATAAAAAATGATTGTGGCTGTGTTGAGCAATGGACAATCCGGCCCTTCCGGATACAGTACTGAGTTCTATCAGGTTATCACTGAGTTCAGAGGGGTAAAAGAAACACTGTCATGTATACTCGTATATGAGATGTGAATTGTGATTGTACATTGTATTGTGTAATCGACTGATATTTTTAAGTCATGTTTTATATCCCTTTTCAAACCAATATGCATGTAATAACAATTCCGACTACTTGAATAAGACCACCGGCTGGTCGCAACTATAGTCGGATCTGTCCGACTTATTCACGTGAGTTATCCCGTATGAATTACTAAAAAAAGTAAAAACCACGTTAGTGTTTATGATTAAAAACCTACAATATAATATTTGTTGTAATCTTTCTTAAAAAAAATATTCAAATAGCTTTGATCATTTTGTACACTTGAAGTAAAAATATAAACAGTATCATTGAAAAAAAATGCATCAAAACAAGACCCCTAGTACTCTAAGCGCCTGTTAAGGGAATTGTACTCATAGTGTATTAATCATCATAACATACATTAACATGGCGAAACTACGTTTGAATGGAAAGCCATTCAAACGTAGTTTCGCCATATTGATACCAAGTGTTCAAGTTCACTGAAGTTTTGTATGCCATGTCCTTGAGCTAAATAACTATGCTTCTTATTTATATACCGTAAGTCATGTAATATATTAAGTATTAGTATTTATTAAGGAATGTGTACTTATCAGTACATACTCTTAATAAATAGAACTTTTAATTCGGATGAAAAAAGAACTTACAGCGGGACTTAAACCCGCAACCTCCAGAATATCGTCCTGGCGCATTACCAATTATGCTGTGGAAGCGGGTGCTGGACAGTCGAAATTTTTCCATCCGTTTGAATGAAGTTATCATTTTCCATCCGAAATAATTTATATGTTTTGCTTAGCATGCGTCAATGCTCTTATAAAATAATACTCAATGTAATCAAATATAACTATAAAGAAAAGCTTTATAGAATGATTTAAATTTATGGAATGATATATATTTTATGATTCTGTGTGGTGGCATTTTAATATTATTGCCACCAATAAAACAACGTACCTAATTACATCAACGAGACTAAGTTAGACCACAGCAACTGTGCTTGAGTAATTTTTGCATCTAAGGTTACAAATGTTGATCCGAAATTATTATTATTAAAAACTATTGAAGTTGCCGGATGACTACAACCCTATTTCACACCATCTCTGTCATCACTTCTCGCTAAGAGCGAGACAGATAGCGCTGTTTGTAAGCAACCCTGAGTAGTTTATGGTACGAGCTATTAATAATTTTCTTTGTTCTTTTCCGCTCCAAAGAGCTAGAGATTAATGTTCAACTATTGAACACTTTATAAATGCATAGAATTTTTTATGCGTTTCATTGAAAATATGTGATTTTTTATGACATCGCTAATTATGTTGGAATTGGTCAGTTTTTAATCGATTTAGAAGTACAATTATACATGTATTAAGACTACGTACATTAAAGTGTCCATTGAATGAGTGATTGTTTTTTTTTGGTACTAACGAGGTGCCTCGGAGCACATGAGTGTAGTATAACAATAATATCATGTTTTATTTAAATTGTAATTTAATATGATTTTTTATTTTGTCATTGATTGTAATTGAATAAAACCAAATAAGATTAAAATTTCAATTGTTTTTTTAATTTTATTTTAAATAGTTATAGTTAACAAACAACCCATGGATCATTTTGTTGTACGAAAATAGATGAGTTATTATTATTATTATAAAATTATTTTTTTCGTAATACACAACGTGTTGAATATTTAGTCAATAAATACTGATATTATTCTCATTAATATCGATATTGACCAACATCGACGCTGTGGATCGAGTTGCATTGACTGTGGTCATGAATGCCATGGGAATAGAGGATGTGGGCTTAGAAGTTCTTTTATAGGAGCTGGCTTGGTCGTTCTCAGCCGATCCATGCACTATGTTAAGCAATGTTTGCTGGGGTCGTTTACTGTTGAGAGTGCTGCGAAGAGGCCGATATATGTATCGGTCCTGGTTGTTGTCTTAAGTTTGCAGTTGGTATAGCGTGGTGGTAGAGCATTGTACATACCCTCCTGTCTAACTACCACCCTCAAGTAGAAAATCTGTTGCCAAGCTTAAAACAGTTAGCTGTCCTTGAGCGCCAGTTCCCTTACTAGGTTCTACAAGCCTATTTATTATGAGAGTAAAAGATCCCTCTTTAAATCTGAATCCGAAGAGGCCGCTATGTCATTAGATGTGTATACGGTATATATATGGTCGTATCATGTTTATGTTATATAGCCTCCATCTACTGCCGATTTTTAACAGTAGCAGCTTAACATGTTTAATAATCGTTATATATACATTATTATATTAACCTACCCGGTTAGGTCTATTCTTCCTGAAAACTTAATATATATCTCACTAATTTTTCAACATATCTGGAAAAAAATTAAGAAAGAACATATTATTATCATTAGTATCGATAATATCATGTTCAACACCATATTGATCATCGATTAAAATTTATGATAATGTCGATTATTCGATACTGTCGATAGAGGTCTCTGGCTATACAGTGTTTGCAATATTGTTTAGGCGAGTATTGACGCTGCACTATATTATAGTCTTCTATGGAGTAGTAATGATACTTGGTATCGTTATTGACCGTTTACTTTCAATTCAATTAACTTCATCAGTAGTGCAATCGATAGTATAATCGATTATCACCCGACTATTGATGGTAAAAATATAGATGGGCAAAACTACGATAAACATGAAAATAAATAGAACATGCATGTGTGCTTTATCATGCGTCAAATATTTTATTTATTTCATCACAATTTGCAGCATTCTTATCAACATCTATGTTATATTGAGTTTTTGAGGACAGACACTGTTCCAGTACAGGCTACTATTGTATAAGCCGTCCTTTATAGGGTTGTGTACGTATCAATAGATTGTTGCACAGACTGGAAACTAAATTCTTGTTGTATGTTTTTTTAGAGGGTTAACTAACAGCATTAAGCATAGTGTAATAATATTCTTCAATAATTAAAATAAAATAACATAACATGAAAGAATGAATATGCGGCCACCACATTATCCACAGATAACTCAAGCTTATAAAATATTTGTCTTACTTGTAGCAAACCTTGCCACGAGTAAGACAAATATTAAGGTAAATACAGTATATTTAATTACAAAAATGTTTTGTAATATTGGGAAGCTGGATCAAACAAACCTCAATTTAGACGACAAGCTTACTACAAAAGGTCAGGTGTAGGTAAGGAACATAAAAATATTATTTTGTTATAGCTAAAATAAAATACATTATAAGTTTTTAATTTAAGACGATTCCTGACGTTCCCTTTGTAGGTAGTACGGGCAAGGAAAATACATTGAATTCAAGTAAATAGCTCGTTGTATGTGTGCATCGGTGGGTGGAAGGTACTGTATTTTTGGTATACAAAACTAGAAAAAGTTGATAATTCAAAAAGAACTTGAGTCAGTCGTTATTGGCATACCTTCAGATGCATATGCTATTTGAACGTATGCATAATTCTAATACATAAGAAAGTGCAAAATTAAAATACATTAAATAAAACTGGATCCAAAATGACAGCATTATAGTATTACGAAGTCCCCTAAAAACGGAGTATACGACTGGCTCGTCAAGAAATGAAACTAAGCATACAATGATAGCTTAATGCTACAAGCGAAGCTTTATGATCTCTAGGATCTGACACATAACTATACATAGTCACAGATACTAGATGGATGTATTTAGAAGTGAAGTGAGGCGCAAAAAGACGAAATTTAAAAATTTTTTTTTAGAAAGGGTGTACGCCTTGTTATTTCGAATCAAATATGTAATATTCTAGAGGAAATGACAAATACTACGCTTCCAACTTTTTTCAACGACAACATTTTCTATTCATGGTTCTCACACCATCTCTCTTTTTGAAACAACAGGTCACAGAATTCATCGATGCCATTATAACCGACCAGCAATCACAAAATTTCATCTGGATTGATTGATATTAGGTTAAGATATATTTTTTTCTATGTGATTGGGACGGAATAAGTACGATGCCCACTTGATGTTAAGCGGACTATTCACAACCTATAACTTATGCATTTCATCACAGATGAACTGCACTGCGCCCTTCACGCTGAGACATACACTTTATAATACAATAATAGTAGATTGATATGTCGAAGTCGAAAATATAGATATCTAGACTCGATCTAATTCGTAGAGACATTGCTAGTATGTGTGAGCATGCTAGTAATATATTGAATAAATTCCGTTTCTCTTTGTTTATAACTTACATTATTTTATGTATCTCGTAGTCCGATTTGCGGTATCTTGGTTCGATGATACAAAATGATGGCGACGTTGACCCCGATACGTGAGAAAAAGGATAAATTCAGGATGAAAGAAATGTGGAAGGTTTCTGGGAGAAATGTATAAGTTAGTCATAAGATCTGTCTTTATACATACTCGTGTATTGATCTGCATATTGGGCTACAAAAAAAGGGGGATTGAAGAAAATGTGACAGTGGACAGATATTAAGACCGATTTTTAGTGCAATTTGAGTAAACAAGATAAGTATAAGAAAGAAAACTGAGTTGTTACATTATAATACGAGTGCGGAATTTTATCATTCAAGCAGAGATTGTAATAATTAAAGTACAGCACAAGTGTCATTGGGTATTAAAATTCTCTAAGTATTTTTTATCCAATGCGCGCACATACTTAAAAAAACGAAACGAATAAGTCTTTGGTACCATGCAATTATACCGCCGACAGTAAAGAGGTTATTATGTGATTCGTATCTTTATACACCAAATATGAGAAACTACTTTGTTTGTTTTTCTAAGGAAATGAATAAAACAACAATCTCCTTGGTGTCTTGGAATCTGCTGGCAGCATAATAAAACTAAACTGAATTATAAAAATCACGTGTGTGAAGGCGGTACCATAATAGTTCAAAAGTACCTATTATCACAAAATTGTGCGCTTGGTACCGACTTCGACAAGTTATTTCACACTTTTGAGTGTTAAAGTCGGTTCGACCTTCGGTAATTTTTTTTCACTCTTTTTATTTTTATTGCTACTTACGCGATGATTGGTCATTCATTGCTTATGACTATATCACCAAGATAGAAAAACACTGTTCAGTTATTGGAGTATGATTCAAAACAACTTGAGCGATTTGTATGAAATTTAAATGGAACCACGCGGAAAGCTTTCGAATAAAAAAAGTCAAAATTGCTTCACCCAGTCGAAAGTTCTGAGGTTACAAACATAAAATAAAATATAGTCGAATTGACAACCTCGTCTTTTTTGAAGTCGGTTAAAAGACACGTGTGCGATGGAACGCCAACTAAGTAGTTTTGTATTTTTCCTTCGTCTGTGACGCCAACGTAAAATAGCCTTTACGAGCTAATAGCAGAACTTAAAGAATAATAGACTGGCATGGTGTAAGAGATAATGACGAAGAAGCATTTAAATAGATAATCTGAGGAGACCGATGCATCAACCCAATATAAGTATGGTCAGATATAAAGAAAGAAGAAAACTAAAGAAGGTATATGGATAGGCTGCATGAAGAATGATATGCGATAGGTGTGAATAGTGAGATGACAAGCTATAGAAATTATGCAAATCAAAATGTGACAACCCTATTTTTCGTGGAATAAGTGTAGTAAAAGTAGTATCTCGAGGTAAATCTTAAAAAGTTTTCGTTATAGTCATATAAGGTCAGGGACATATATCTATGGTGTAATAATAATACTTATGTACTTATAATAATAACAAAAGGTAGGGTGCACGAATGACAAACCCGTAATAGAATTATACCTAATAGAATTTTCAATAGAGAGTGCATCGGTAAAATTACATTGGAATGAGGTCGTCGAATTAGAATCAATTGAATATTCTTTAGAAACATTATTATCCAAGAGTAAATTGGTAAAAACATCACTTAAAATTTATTAATAACTAATACAATTACATGTTTGTATAGATACTGTTCAGATTGGCACTTGACAAGGAAAACTTTAAGAAGCTGACTGCCAACCTTCATTAATGGAGAGGCAATTAAAGAAGAAGAATAGATACTGTTGTCCATATTTTCTAAGTGTAACCAAATTATGCGACAAATAAGAAGAAAAAAGCTACTTTAATAGTACATTATAAGTGTTGTATGTACATATGACTATAATTCTTTTTCAACTTCCGTCCCAGCTCTCGCGCTGTACAGACGTGTCCACGCACAGAAATATTTATAAATAGTTTAACAAACCTGTTTAGCTGTGAATACCGACCTTATTGTCTATGTGTTTGAGTTGTGTTTAGCAAAGTAAAACGAGTGTTCCGTCTACCTACTTTGGAATTTAACTTGTGTGAGTGAACTAAGCCGTACCGTTTAACTAGGCACTGACCGGTTGTGTGTTTACTTTCGGTATATCCAATAACTAGGCCTACGATTGAGATTTTCTATCAAAGTAATCATGCCTAAGATGATGAGATCCCCAACGCAAACGGATTCACCTGAGATAGCAACAGGCAAGGCTAGCAAAGAAGAAACTTTAACGCGCCGAGAGAAACGACGAAACGCGCTAGCTGAAGATGTTGAACGCCGAACCGGTTCCGGGCGATCCTGTGAGGTAGGCCAGCGAAATTTACCATCTGAAGAAAACTATGTTCTCACATCTTTGCGGAATGAGGTAATGGAAATGTTTAAATCGTTCAGAACAGAGCAGATGGAGAAGCTAGACTCAATGGAGCAAAATATTCTGACCGATCTTACACTAAAAATTACCAATGTGCAAGACTCAACAGATGAGTTGGGTAAGTCTGTTGATTTAATATCCAATAAACTGTCGATAATGCAGATTTCAATAAACAACCTTGATAAAAACTGCAAAGAACTTTCGTCCCAGATCTCCGTATTGGATGACAGATGTGAGCTTATTGAGTTTAATAGTAGAAAAACTTGTTTAGAGATTCGTAATGTACCTAAAAAAATAAAGGAAAGGAAAGAAGACCTCTTTAATACGATGCAGTGTCTTGCGAACACGCTCAACTTGAAGTTCCAGCCCTCTGACATAAGGGATGTTTACCGTATTGCTACCCGACATTCTAAAGAGTGTTCCTCTATTATTTTAGAACTGAGTAACACTCTTACTAAGACCCAGGTACTGGATTCGGCAAAAAAATTCAATAAAACTCACCAAGGAGCACAGCTAAATTCAACGTGTCTGGGCTTCGATGGCACTGCAACTACTACTATTTACATCTCTGAATACCTGACTCCTAAAGCCAAAAAATTGCACTACTTAGCGAGAGAGTTTGCAAAAGAAAACAACTATCGTTATTGCTGGACCTCTAACGGTAAAATATACGTACGCAAACAAGATGGGGATCCCTTCATTAGAGTAAACAATGAAGAACAGCTGTCGAGTCTCAAAAAAGGAAATTGACTATTTCGTGTTGTTTTTACATTTTTACCTAGGTTAAGAATTTACGCCTCATCGTACAAAATATGCGATATTTTTTTGGTAATTAGAAAAATCTCATTATTGTCTACTACTATTTTTTTTCGAAAGCATAATGTTTTCAACGAACACAACCAAATGTACTCAATACACAACATAAATACTTTTTATTTCATGTTACACACAAATAAAAATATAGCTATTTTAAATATATTTTTCATACCTTTGTCTCATTTTAACGAGCTGTTAACACATTACACACTATTTGCATACTTACAGAATTTCCACATTTTACTTTCCTATGACAATATCATCAACTTCTATTTCTTATCTAAAAGTAGGGACACACTGCAATTATTTAATTACACACTATTTGCATACTTACAGAATTTCCACATTTTACTTTCCTATGACAATATCATCAACTTCTATTTCTTATCTAAAAGTAGGGACACACTGCAATTATTTAATTACACACTATTTGCATACTTACAGAATTTCAACATTTTACTTGCCTACGACAATATCATCAACTTCTATTTCTTATCTAAAGGCAGTGACACACTGCAATTATTTAAATTAATTTCAAGACTTTGTACATATATTTCGAATTCAATCAATACCATTACATTTAATGTTATTATAGCCTCTTTGTATAAAAGGAATAAAATTTGATACACAAAGGATTTGTGACGAGCTAGATGAATCTAGCTTCGTACCCAATTGCCACGTGTTTTCACCTAACATGTGCAAAAATGAAATGGGCGATCCGAATAAACAATTTACTATTGTAACGCAAAACATACGTAGCATTCGCAAAAATTTTGACAATTTCACTATTTTCTTATCTAGACTCGATTTTTTACCTGATGTGCTTATTTTAACGGAATGTTGGCTTAATAATTTTACGCCTGAAATATATCTGAAGAACTATAAATTTTACAAGTCGTCTATATACTTTAATAAATGCGATGGCATAGTTATATATGCGAAGGATGGACTTAACGTTACCGTTAGTGAACCTCAATTTAATGATGCAAACTGTCTTATCATATCTATTAATTCTATTTTTACTATTGTTTCGATATACAGATCCCCTTCGATATATAACATTGACAATTTTTTGCTTTCCTTGGAAGATACACTGAAAAACATAAAATCTGATACATTGATTGTGACAGGAGACGTAAATATTGATATAAGCGATAACTCTACAGATACGAGGTCAGAAAAATACCTAGATGTAATATCGCACTATGGCTTGACAACTGGACACACATTACATACTCACAATTCCACTTGCCTTGACCATGCATTGATTAAAAGTACCTACGCTGCTAGAGTTGTGGTGTGTGGTGCGGGTGTTACGGACCATGATGCGGTTATCATTGGTGTTTATAGTAATCTTAAAAAATCCACATGTAGCTTAAGAACTGTTATTAAAATTAACTATTCAGAAGTGGAAAGAGTATTAAGTGCAACGGACTGGTCCACTATACTTGAACTCGATGATATAAACCTTGCCTATGAGTCTTTTATGAAAACCCTTTCAAATATCATTGACAACAATAAATCCGTGGATATAGTACCTAATTCAAAGTTCATTCGTAAATCTTGGATAACGAAAGGACTTAAAAGATCTATAGACCGCAGAGATATACTTCACATGAAATCCAGGAAAAACCCTAAAGACCTAGAACTACAAGCTGAGTATAAAAAGTATCGTAATACTTGTAATAATATTCTCCAAAATCTCAAAACTTTACACGATAGATCGTCTCTGCAAAAATGTAAGGGGGACACTAAAAAAACCTGGAAATCGGTGAAAGAAATTTGTAACATAAACTCAAGTAACTCAAACAACTTAGCATTGCTTGATTCATCTGATTCTCCTTCTAAATCTTTGGAAAATGTAAACAAGTTTTTTACTTCTGTAGGCTACTCATTATCTAATAGTATATTAAGCAGTTTAAAGAAAACTGAAGATGAACTAGCTCAAATTTATAAATGTACCAAACCAACTCCTGTCACATCATTTTTCCTGACCCCGACTGACCATGTAGAAGTGTCTAGTATGATAGCTGGACTTAAATCTGGATCTGCTCCTGGTCACGATGGCTTAACTAACGATCTGTTAAAAGTTTGTCGAAAATCCTTAGCTATTCCTATTACACACATATGTAACCTCAGTTTATATTCTGGAATTGTTCCTGACTGCTTAAAAGTAGCGAATGTCATCCCTATTCACAAAGATGGAGATCCACTAAGGTGTAATAATTATCGCCCCATATCTTTGTTAACTGCTATTACAAAAATTTTAGAAAAGGTTGTAAATAAGAGACTGGTTTCCTACCTTGAAACGAATAACCTTTTGTCTGAAAATCAGTTCGGATTTCGCAGAGGCAGATCAACAGAAGACGCCATAGTCCATATGGTAGACCACCTGGTAGATAACCTTGATAAGGGACAAAAATGTATTGGTGTCTTCCTCGATCTTGCCAAAGCTTTCGACACAGTCTCTCGCCCGATACTGCTACAGAAAATGGAATCCTTGGGCATACGAGGTTCAGCTCTAAACTGGTTCAGCTCTTACTTTATGAACCACAAACAAAGGGTTTGTATTGGCGGGTTGTCCAGTAGCTTAACTGATGTCTCTTTTGGTGTCCCACAAGGTAGCGTCCTCGGGCCCACGTTATTCCTCATTTATTTAAACGACCTATGCCAACTTAACTTAAATCAGGCGGAAATTATTTCATTTGCAGACGATACAGCGTTGATTTTTCATGCAGACAGCTGGTCCTCGGTTTCCAAAACAGCTCAAAGTGGTTTAGAGGTGGTCTCAACTTGGTTGCGAAATAATCTATTAACCTTAAACACGTCCAAAACTAAGTTTTTAACCTTTAGTATTTCACAAAGATCGGCCCCTGATAATCCCATAACTATTAAAATACATACTTGCGCCAACAACAGTGAGTACGACAAAGAGTGTAACTGTAAGGCTATTGATCATATCAATTCAATCAAATACCTCGGTGTTGTCCTAGATGATAAGCTGAAATGGGACAGGCAAACTGATTTAATCAATACTAGAATCCGAAAGCTTAAGTACATTTTCAAGCGCCTTAGTAATATAGGTGATAAAGACTTGATAAAATTAGTTTACTCAGCACTTTGTAATTCCGTATTATCCTACTGTATAGTGGTTTGGGGTTCAGCCTTAGGATGGTATTTGCTAAAGTTGGAACGAGCCCAAAGAGCTATTCTAAAAATAGCCTTCAAGAAACCCTGGCGATATAGTACAGATGATTTATACTCAGAGTGTCAAGTTTTAAGAGTCCGCCAGATATTTATATCAAACATAATTTTGCGTTTTCACAAAACATCTAAGCAGAATACAAAAAAATCGCACAGATCAATTCGTGTGACATCTTGGAGTACTCCTTATTTTAACACAAAATTTGCTAAGAGGTCTCCATCTTTCCTTGGGCCGCATCTATACAAACTAGCGAACAAAGAGCTTAATATCGTCAATTGTCTCAAGTTTTCATGTAAGAAAAAAATCAAAGCATGGCTCTCTCAGATGAACTATTTAAATACGGAAAAACTAATGCAAGTCCAAAAATAACATAGATAAATTTTTAGACGAAATAAATATAATGTAACACAACAAAGTAATGTATTATGTTCACATATTCATATTGCATTTTCACATTACACAAACTTTTTTTTTTATTTTT
The DNA here is from genome assembly GCA_963854805.1 of Plagodis dolabraria. Taxonomy (NCBI): domain Eukaryota; kingdom Metazoa; phylum Arthropoda; class Insecta; order Lepidoptera; family Geometridae; genus Plagodis; species Plagodis dolabraria. The sequence continues at coordinate 4,898,298 of OY978459.1, read as the reverse complement.
TTTTTTTTTTTTTTGTACCTACCTTATAAAATTATATAAGGTATACATTAATTACCTAATCAATAACCACATAACAAGCCGTATAGTGATAACTTGTATATATTTTTTATTTCAAGTAATCACTATACTAGGGATATAACTACGTAACTTAATATAAATACGTAAACAATTTTTTTTTTTTTTTGTCTTATTATTTAGTTTACGTATTTAAACAATTAATGATGTTTTTAAATATATATTTTTTTATGGATAAATATATGTGTGTGTGTGTGTGTATATGCATGTGTTTGTGTGTATATATATATATGTATATAAATGCATGTATGTATGTGTATATATCTATAATTAATCATAATTGTTAAGTAAATATAAATACTTAAACTATACTTCATTGAATTTATGTATTTTACGAAAACTAAATTACATTAATATTAAATTACATTAACTTTTACCTAAAATTACATATAAATTAATAAACTCGGTGTGTCGCTGGCTTGATTCCCGCTGCAACATAATATCTCTTTGGCTCGTATTGACGCACCGGCCGCTGATAAGTAGTCGCTCGCACGCCCGGCAACGGCGGGGCCCGGCTAGAAGGCTTGGACTGAAGTACGCTCATAAAAATGGGGGTACTTTCGTGATGTATATGCACATATGAATTTTATGATGCTGTAATATTATTGATGTTGTGTTGTGAAATGTGCCTTTGGTTGTGTTCTTGGCCTTGTATGTTATATAATTCATTCACAAGTATATTATGTAAACAAGTCACCAGTGTTTGTGAGATTGTCATATAGATCTCTGATAATATATTTTTTCTTGGAAAGTAACCTTAACGTACGTAAGTAACTTATTTCTGTACGTAGGAACGTAGTTGTACTGACAATGTAAACATAATATGTAGGTACCACAGGAAGAGACTAGACTCCCACAACACAGGGAATCCTAGTGTGGGAGCTTGTGATCATAGTTGTAGTTTAATATTACGATTAATTAATTTTATATATGTTCCTTAGTAATTATAAGTAGATTGTTACCAAAAGTTCTGGCAAATAAACGATATATATATATAATTGTATTTTTATGTATATCATTGACGAAACCGTCTATGGCAACAAAGCTAACTGCATAAGAAAACTAGATAAGTAGTTTGACTTCTTAGAGCGGTACCAAACGCGGATTGTACGCGTGTGCACCCATACGCACGTGCCACAGCATCAAAGAAGATTATGATAAATACGTTGTTTTATTTAAAGATAATAATATAAGTATATATATAGAATACCTATTACATAGATACCAAGAAAATTTTCATATATGGACAACTTGCTTAGTCAGACTAGAGTAGGCATTGAAATCTCCTACGAGCATCCAGTCAAACTACTTTTCTGGTTTCACTATACTAACAGGCAGCAGTTATACTGTCTAAATTGTATACTGTCTAACAGGTTAAGCTTACAAACGATAATGGTACCAATACTAAGCCTTTATTAGGGTCCAAATAGCGTTCTCGGTGGCAAAGTGCATCGGTAGTGGCAACGGCTTTGAACCAGATCATGGCGTAAGCTTGGTATCAATGGAGGCTTTAAATTTAGGTGTAACTATTGAAATGTAGTGATAAATAGTTTTCCTCTGTTTTAATTTTAGAGGCCATAATGTGTTACTTAATTAACCAAGCTAGCACACATTGTGAGCGAAGCGTCTCTGCTTCAGCTTACACAAAAATGCTTGCGTGTGTCCTGTTGTTCTTCTCTGTAGGTCGCATTTCTCAACCGATCCTCGTGAATTTTTGTGAGCAGGTTTGATAATTCTGTAGATTTTTTGAAGATTCAATTTTTGTAAAATTTTCAAAATGACAAAGATATATATGGGTTGATAATATATTTTAAAAGTCTTATATCTGCCATACCAAATAAAAATTCAAAAATGTTACTTAAAGTTTTTGTTACCCTTATCAAGAAGCAACTTTTTTGTCAGAATAAATTGTTCATCCGATAAACTTGAAGGGGCCGGGGTGGAAATGAATGGAAAAAAACCGTTCTGTACTTAATAATATAGTGACCAATGATCTAATTAATAAATTTTAATAGTAAAAATAGGTAAATAAATAAATATCATACGCTCTTTGGTCGTTTTGATATTTATTTGTTTACCTATTTTTACTATTCGCACTCATAACAATGAAGCAACGCATATTACCAGTGTCACATAAAATTAATCTCATAAATTTTCAGAGTATATCCTTGTTTCAATTTTGTTACCAATGCCCCTATCAGCGTGCGCACTGCGCAGTGAACATTTATTGCAATTTAGTGCAAGTGCAGACTCGCGAGGTTTACAGCTCCGAGAGCCACTTCTAAATAAGGTTAATCGACTAAGTTCATCGGGAACGACTATTTATTGAAGTTTTAACTAAATGATTTATAACGACTGGTAGAAAGAAAATTAATAGAGATATTATATATTGCTAGTCCCATAGCACTTTGAAGTGCTCTTAAGATAGTCTGCTAAGTAATTTAAGTGCCTTTGGAAGCCTTGAATGAAGAGGTCTGTACCACCAGGTTAAATATTCTGATTCAAAGTAGTACTAACTTAGGCGTCAAGGTAATTGGATCATATAAAATTACTAGGCAAACGAGGCACATATGTTTATAAACATACCTACCCTTCGAACCTAAACATATAGAACCACCCTAAAGTAGAAATTCCTTGAGAGCTGGTAAATTACAGGCACATTCTTAACAACTGTATGTATCAGGGCGATGGACACTGAAATGCTTCTGTTATAGGCAGAAATTACCGCTTCACATCTGGTGGGCCACGCACGAGCAAGTCCCAACACAATACCATAAAACACCTTACTTAATGTAAAGCCTTCCCTATTTTTTTTGTTTTATTGGAGATATTCGGTATTTCAAGCCATTCAAATAGTACATATAACTAAATGATATCAACACAAAAAAAAACAAATTCCCTAGAGGTCAATAACCTGACAAAATTGAGAGTTCAATACACTGGTTGTTATCCACGGTTCATTATACCCAATAGCCAGTAAACCAGGCGTCTATCTAGATAATCCTCACTGGTGACCGGGGCCCGCCTCTATTAGTGCTGGTTTTAACAGGACAGAGGGCCGGTTTACGTATAGGACAGATTAGTTGGCAGGATCGGGTAATAGTTATTGAATTTGTTATGGGAAATAGCAGAAGCTTATTTATAATTTATTAACTATATTAGTAAGCTTTATTATAAAAAAACTAACTTGTACAAATATAGGATATTTGCCAGGCAGTAATTTTAGGTCTGCTGAAATACACTGTTAAATGCCTAGCGATAGATGTATATATAGATAGATGTCCATAGGCGGCGGTTACGGCATCAGGCGGGCCGTCTGCTTGTTTGTCACCCATTATATAAAAAAAAATAAAAAAAAGATTTTCATCTTGTGGATGGTGTATCTGGCGGGCCCTACCATATGAAATTTTAGCTCGTGTCGTGTTACTCACTCGCGTGCAAAACGAGCTCTCTCCATCCTTCGCCCTCAGTCTGACATTTTTCAAAGACTACTTCGTCCTAAGTTACTGTAAGTTAGCGTTTCACCAGTTATAATATTAATATATTTTGTCTTTTGCAGGTATGTCATGAGGATTTGGTGCATCAGGATCGGGTAAAATGATGATATATATTTAAGAATAGCCTTGGATTTATGTTAGGGTATGAAATGGACAAAGACTATAAAAAAGTTTAACTTAGAATGGGAAGCAAGGCTGGCTCTCAAGAACATTTGTGTGATTACTAGCCAGGCAGACGTTCTGTAACACCGAATATATTCCAGACCTAGGATTGAATCCCCACTAAACCTTTCACACGCTGTCAGCCTTATATTTGCCAATATGATGCTGAAAGCAATGCTAATATTTGCCAATATGAGCTGGTGATTTCGAAAATTAAGGTGCTCATTCTTAGAGATAACTCTAGAACTCACCAGACTCAGTCCTTTATAGAACACCTTTCAGGTGAAACCTTTGGCTAAATTAGTAGTTAAAACTGAGTTGTGAGAACTTCAGTAAGTCTTGTAAATTAACTAAATATATTTGTATAAATATAAATTAATAATAAATGTGCGAGTATTAATTTTTTTAAGACATCAGAAAATGTCAAAACAATATTACGCAAAATAAGCGTAATATTGTGTTGACATTAATATTACGTGTGATTAAGCTCAAGTTTCACCACTTGAATATACGAGTTCAATCCATAGACCTAGAGTGTACTACATATTCATGTGGCTTGGTTTTCAATTGTGATTTTCAGGAGACTTTATTAACTTTTTAGCACTTTCTACCTTCTTTTATCATTATTCTAAGCAGTCATCCATAAGGCCAAATCTTTTTGGTAGAATGTCACCACCTCATTTCTTCCCGTGGGTGTTGAAAGAGGTGACTAAGGGAAAAATACCGGATAAGACCAGGAATAAGGCGATAAGCAGCGCCTACTGGAAGGACTGACGACTTCTACTGCTACGAACGCCTGCCAAGCGCGCAAATTCTCCCCTATGAGGGAGAGTTTGTTCACGGTGTATGGTCCTATATGTGACATGTCGACATATGTCACATATAGGACCATACACCGTAGGAGTCGTAACAGATAGCTAAGGGAAATTTACCAGAAAGTGTCATTTGAAGAACCAACACCACCGTGGCATGCGTGGTAAACAGAGGTCTCAGTTATGGCAATCCCAGAGGGGTCTCTGGGATTGCCATTACTGTGACCTCTGCTTTATTCTGCAGCGAATATTTGCTGGCTACGGATGAGAATGAGACATTCTGGTACTGAAAAGTGTCATACTTAAGTTTAATTTTCATTTACAATCTTGCATTATTTCAATTATCCAGAAAACAAAATATCAAAACGTCATCTTCAGATAACACAACCTTTCAGTTTAATCTTCCATTCCACCAGCTTTATTAAGCCGTTACATAACTTCTGTCGTATTCCCGATTACTCAATTTTCTTCGCGGAATTTACGCCTGGCAACACATCTCCATGCAATCATAGTTCAGTGTAGGTTACGGAGTGGCTACTCGTATGTTACTATTTCCTGGTAATTAAATTGAGATCTGCAGTCTGTGTTGTTAATTTGAGTGCACAAATTGAAACTACACGTCTTTCTAAGAAAGTTATCTTCTAGAACGTGGGTATGTATAAGTTGGTAGAAAAAATGTTTTGTTGTTATAAATTAAAATAAATTATATGATTACTATTACTAAACGAAATTTAGAATAAGAACTGGCTTCAAAGGACAGTTGCGTGATAGCTATCCAGGCAGACTTTATAAAATGCCTTACCTGCATGCATTTTAGCTCAGGTTTCACCACTTGGAGCGAGGGTTTTGAAACAGATAACAGAAAGCGAAATTTTGATCATAAAACGATATCTTTCTTACTACAAATTTTACCTTTCCTTGTGATACTAAGAGATAAAAAGATAATTCAAGACAATTGTCAATTAATCACCCAGCGATATAATTATATATGCATTAACACTTCAATCGTCTCTTGACCAAGACGCCTTAAAGTAAATTATGTTTGCGGATGAATAGTAAGATATTCTGTCACAATTCTTGGAGTACCATGAGATGAATGTAGGCAAGACGAATGAGGATGAAGAATTTTATTATGATCTTTCGACATAATACGTATTTTGTTCATAACGAATGATTATTTTGCAGTTCGCTTTTTTATGATAATATTATTATGTTATTTTTATATTTAGCTTTGACATTATTTTGTATTTTATCTAATTAATTTATTTTGACATTATTTTGATTTATTATGATGCTACATGATAGTAGTGAAATCTATTTGTACGATAATTACTCAACTAATGTGACTGGTTTCTTGTGAATCGTTTTAGTTGTAATAATAATAAATAAAAAAATACTGTATTAATAATGCTGAAATACTTTTTCGCTTTTTCTATAACTATATCACCATAGTGAATCTAGAAAAGTAGTCTGACTTGAGGCCCGTAGGAGATTAAAATGCCTACTATAGTCTGGATACGCAAGTTGTCCATATTTCAAGCATTTAAAGCATATCTATGTGATATGTATAGCTCTACTGTACCCAATCAAATCGTAGCTACTTACAGACACGACTTTTGTGAGTGTTGATAATTATATGCTCTTTAAATATTAATTACACTCTCTGGACACACAAGATATTTGCTATATTGTGCATGCATAGGTTTTATTATGTTAGCAATGCACCTGTAAAACCATTTGTCAAATTAAGTTTGCATCGCCGTAATAGTTATATCGTATGCTATCGAGATGGAGGAGGCACGAGGCTTACGTGGTACTAAGTGTTACTGCTGAAACCAGATGCAGTTCGTCACAAGCAATGAACTGCACTGCGCTGACCAACTTGAGAAAAGTGAAGTCTCATTTAGCTGTAATTTAACCGGCACCTATACTCTTAAAACTAGAACACAGTAACGTTAACATTACTGCTTGGCGGTACAAATAGGATCGGTGGCAGTATTTCGGCGGACGAACTTGTACAAAGAGTTCTACAAAGAGTTTCTAGGTTAAGAGTGTTGTTAAAAATTTAGGGGCAAAAATCTTGTATGCCGACGTAAAGAATCATAATAAGGGTTTGGCACTTTTATACGACCTTGAGATGATCTTGAATCTCATATGCACATTCATAAACCTAGTGTTTGTTAGTATGCATATACATCTATAATTGTTTATTAGACATTTATGAAGATAGGAATATGCCAGAAAGTCAAGAAAAATTTCTACCGTACAATCTGCGTAATAATGAAAATCGAATTATAAAAAATATGAAATTCGGGTTGTACCAAAAATCAGATTAGCTAATTTTCAGAGACATGGTCGTTATGCAAAAATACTGATGTATAATAAATTACCAAAAAGCTTGACCACCTTAATATTCGCTCAAAATTATGAGGCCCGCATTTTGACCCTATTTCTGAATAAAGATTTAATTTTAAAATATATAAAAATTTAAATTATATGGTTATTTATTATTATTTTTATATGGGTAATATATATTTTTTTCAAATTTATTTTTTATATTTTTTTAATTCATACTGAGCTTAGAATAGATCTATTCTATAATGAGTTGAAGAATATATGTATGTATGAAGAAAATATGTATGTCAATGCTGCTTTTAGAAACTTTGTTCTTAGGACAAATGCAAACGCGATAGCTGCAAATTGTATTTAACTGTAAAATATTATAAAATATGATGGTTATTGAATTTTAATCAATTATTTACATAGACGTAATTAGAATTAATATATTTCAGTTGTATAAATATGTTTAAACGTACCTTGGACTTGAATGTTAAAAAAAATACAAAGGGGGTAATAAAACTTCTTAATATCTTTATATATTTTACATCATGACATTAATTCTTTTCGATACAGTCTGGTACATCATATAAATTTCTCTATCAATATATCTAATATATATCTCATATATCTAATCTGATAAAAATATTTACCAAAGTTATTACGTTATTCAATACAACTAAAACCAAATAGTTTCCACCTATAGAGTGAAACAGTAACTTAAACAGGTGTTTACTGTATGAATAATTCAAACAAGATTGTATATTATCACATAGAGCAGAAAACCTTATAGAGGTATAATGCTGGTATTCAACTTCCGCTAACACATCAGTTTATTTACTCTAATAGAGTTATACAAGTGTGATGATTTTGTAAATTATGTTCAGTATTTTTATAATTATTTGTATTATTTTAAGATTTACAAATATTAATTTGCTGATTTGTCTTTTATCGAATGTGTCATTTACCAGTAAGTCTATTGGTTAAGTACTATGCTGCCTTCTGATTGGTCGGCCCCACCTATCTGGATATCTTCCGATGACATGTTTAGCTGGGTGGGGAGAACGATCGGCTAAGTCAGTCTGTCGGTAGAACTCGATGGAGTAACATCTATTACAAGTGTATTCTTGAAGTTAATAATTTACAGTGTGATTCTGTTTATATATGTATTGACCAATTACTGTGTTTACCACAAGTGAAGTATATCAAAGCCGAATAAATTATATCAAGGTTTGTATCCGAGGTGTCTGATTTTATCACACAAGCAATGTAATTTAAAAAAGTAAGAAAGTAGCTAATTGCATTATTGGAGGAGCGATACTTATTCTCCTATCAATTTTTATGAAATTGTAGCGGAGCAAACATGATGTCCACCTGATGTTCAGCGGTAACCTCTGCGTATTTCTTATTGTTTTGTGCATCATAAACTTATATTTTCTTTCTGTATTCCTTTCACTGATACGTTTCGAACGTATTTCATAGTCTGTACATAAACAAGTTCCATATGCACAAGTTCTATATCTATTTTATAATATATAACATATGTATTTCATCTTTCATGGAATTTTTCATGACATTTGCGGCAATATGATGGCTACAGGTAGAGTAACAAAATTTTTTTAGTGACCCTTGCTACTGACGGTATCTATACTTATTCATTGTCAACGACTATATCATCAAGATAGGTGAATATTTTTCAGTTATTGGAGCGTAACTCAAAACGGCTTGACCGATTTTGATGAAATTTAAAATGGGACCAAACGACAAGCATCAGCTTTAAAATAATAAAAGAATTATCAAAATCGGTTCACCCAGTCAAGAGTTCTGAGGTAACAAACATAAAAAAAACAGGCGAATTGAGAAACTCCTCCTTTTTGGAAGTCGGTTAAAAACTAAATAATACTATGGCGATACTTGTTGATCTAAGTAATGTAAGCAGTTATGCCAAAGTTATTGTTATATAGTTGTGGAAACATTAAATACACGGTAACACCAAAATGATTATCAAATAACTGAGTAGAAGCCGTTGAAGAAGTTATCCACATCATCAGTCAAAACACACTATGGAACATAATAATTGTGCTTTGTATTTGAAGCAGTGATAGCTCAGTGGCTTTGGCTATGGACTGCCGCGCAGCAGGTCCATGGTTCTAATCCCACTGCAGGCTTGAGCTTCACCGCATGGTGGAAGGGCATTTCTGCGAATGCCCGCCTGGCTAGCGACCACCCTCAAGAAAATCTGTCGCCAACCACCTAACGGTTAACCAGCAGCTGTTTCTGAGAGCTAGTAATTCTAGGTTAAGTCTGTTAACACCTTCGACCACATCATCACTTACCATCAGGTGACATTGTGGTCAAAGGCATACATTTTTTTTTTTGCCTGATATGTTAGCCTTTGACCACTATCTCACCTGATGGTAAGTGATGATGTGGTCGAAGATGTTGTTCAGGCTAACCTAGAATTACTTTATTACCTATCAGCAATAAAAAAAATTTAGAACACAAAGAATGGTTACGAGCAACTTACAACTTACACATATCGGCTTCCAGCAGTTTCTACAACTTCGTTGGTTTAGTATAAACCCAATTAATAATACGTGTTTGATACGGTCGATACTGAATACTTAATAAGTTACGCCGGTTTTCTAAAGGGATACCTTATTATGGACAACTCAAATTACCAGATACTTTGATGTTACCATACTCACTTGCTTGATTGACTCACATCGCATTCTATCACAGAGTATAAAACCATACAGGTACGTTAGTAAGTTTATTCTAAGATCTTGGCTCGTTATTTAGGTATACCTTAATCAGTTTTTGATTTTCTATGAATTTCAGTTTGACGCTCGTATAGCCAATTTCCACGTGGAAGCTCACTTATAAGTTGGATATAAAGTCATGGTTGGCAAATACTACCACGAAATACCTACTATTACAATAATATGTTTCGCCAAGGAAATTAACGCATGTTTTAAACTTTCGCATGTTGTATAATTTGGAAAAGTTTGAGTGAGGTTCATATTCATCATGGTTCTCAGATCAAGGTTGATCAAATAAATTATGTCCGTGAAAAGATTCGTTAATCGCTTACGGAAATTCATCATCATCATCATATCAATCGGAAAGTCCACCGTTGAACGAGGTCTCCCCGATCGAAAAGATTTGCCATAATCCCCACGCTTGACCCCAATACTCCATAAGACACCTGTCTTGGGGAGTGCAATAAAAGTTGCAAATTTCTCAGAAGGCGCTGCTTCGTAGCTCTTAACATTATTCCCTTAGTCGCCTCTTACGACACACATGGGTAGAATTGGGGGATGACATTTTAACCCGGCACCCAATGAGTCAGAGATAAATCTCAGTGAAATAAATACAACCCAAAGAAAGTAAATTGTATCGTTCCTCTATGGACTTATTGCTCACGGGTTTTTGTGTGAGTATAATAACACCATCTAGCGTGATGTTTCGCAACTTACGTGACCAAAATATATGTTCTTCACGTAAAATACAGGAGTTGGGTGATGGCAATCCACCTGTACCATGAAATGATTACATAATACGACTGACGCTATGTTATTTAAAGTGTTGATATAGTCTGGAAAGGGATTTAAAATATTTCTTTTCCCTGTGTATGCGGGTTTGGTGTACGTAATATGTTTCCTCTAACACCCACAAGAAGCACGACACAAGATAAAAATAGTTAGAAAAGAGAGATTAACATGTACAAAAACATATCGTCATACCTATATTCCCAAAAAATCTATATTTTTATATATAGATAAGTCCTATGTAATAATGGCGGACTTTGGCCATCTACTGGGCATAGTTCAAGACTACAGGTGGGAGTTTATAATTATTTACTCAGAAAAAAAAAATTATCTAACCCAACAATCGATTCCATGTTATTTTTGGATTATTTCTGTAAACTCGACTCTTCATGTATTCCCACAGAAAAAAGGCTGGTGGTGTCAGGTCTGGACTTCTGGGTGGCCTCGGAATATCAACTCTGCTTGATATAAGCTTTCCATCAAACATCTCATTTCTGACTGCCAATGAGACATTAGATGTATGGCATGTCGCGCCGTGTTGTTGAAATCATGCCGCACAGTTATACGTTTCAAATTGTTGCAGGAAGAAAAAATCGTCGTATCTTAAGCGTGAATTGTCTGTGGTCTACTAACGCCCATTTTGTTTACAGATGATCAGAATGGAACAAAAGACAATCGACAGTGCACCAAACGCCATTTTTGTAATATATTCTCCATGACAACTACATTACTGAAAATCGAGCTACATTATCACCCCAAAGCAACACTCCTTCATACCGCTTTAATGCAAAGTGTTTCTATCATCGTACATCTTTCTGGCCAATCATGTATTACATAAGCACCTTTATGTTTATAAATGTACACTTGGCAGGCTGTAAAACTGTAAAAATTACCAACTCAGATGTAGCAGATATAGTTGGTTACGGGATTTTGGTCCGAGTAAAATTTGTTTTCAATTCCTTTACGAGTGAAATTTAGTCGCAGGCTAAATTTATTTCAAATAATATATTTTTTTCTGCAACCTAATTGCAACCAGACTGTCCTTATAAAGTTTCGGGTTGCTATGCAACACATAAAATAACTAAATGATAAAAATGACAGTTAACATGCAGCGCGTTTCAAGCTTTAACCGATGGATAGGCTAAATCGATGACTGTGAAACGCAAAGATAGTGTTTTATTTATTAAATATGTTCTGGGTAGTAAACCGGAACTTACTCGAACATTCTGAAACAGGCCCTTAGCCCAGTAAACGTGTCTTTAGTTTTCCTAAACAAAAGAAGCCTCGTTTCTTATAAAAAATACTTATAAAAATCTTCAATGATTCTGACACATCCCATCAATCTTGCCATTTTCATCGCGTGTAAGTATGCCTTATCAGGCGGAACGACCATTATTATTCCATGACGAACTGAACCAAAAATATAGGAATGAGGTCTCTGTGTATACTGGTCTTCGTCAGCTACATTGCCTTTTAAGGGACGTGCGCATGCATTATTTTCGACATAATATCTGGAGCAGTGGAGAAAAAAGCAACGTACTTATAAAACATAAATATGATAGGCAGACGTGTCTAAATATCCACGTTTTGGCAGATATGTGTTGGTGCCATGTAATACATACGGGCTGAGCCTGTTTTCATGTACCGAAGACAGTGCTAGACTCGGTACTGCTACTGAATATGAGTAATATGTAGTTCTAATGAAAATTTATTTTTCAGAAGATTGAAATTGAGAGTCATTGACATTCAGACCTGGGTATTTTTTGAAGGCTAGTCTTTGACCACTATATAACCGATTGCTTAGTGGTGATGTGGTCATAGATGTAGTCTATCCTAGAATTATGGTCTTTCAAGGACAGCTGCCGAAACACATCCTTAGGTTTTTTTAATATTTTTATGTTTGCGCATACTCTGTGGATCACATTACAAAATCACAAAATTTTAATTAATTTAATTTCATATCACAATTTTTCCTCTCGTAATTTTGTAATTTTGTAACACCCTAAGGTTTTTGGCGACAGATTTTCTACTTGAGGGTGGTTGCTATACAGGAGGAATTCGCAAAATGCCCTACCACCATGCAACTAATTAAAATTAGGACCAGGACCTCGAAATACAAAAGCAATCTTTTCGCAACTTCAAAAACGAGGCAACATAGAAACGTCAGTAGAAGAGTTTCTTTGCGATATAGGAATATGGTAGTTACAGATAGGTATATAGGTAGATTTCACAAGTCGACTTAGCTTTCGTATCATAATATACAATGAAACGAACTTATAAGTAAAGTTCGATAGATATTATATGAGTCGTTTTATTCGAAGATATAAGAACCCACCTTCCCATACCAGTACACCCCAAAGAAAGTTTTGACTTGGTTAGATCTCTAAAGAAAATGACGTAACATCTATCGCAAGCCGGTATTGTGATACCAGACAGAAGATAAAAAAAAAAGTTTTATCGATTGGAAACAATCGATTCTGCTCTGAAAAATCGTGCGAAGTTACCTTGTAGGCTAAAGTGACTACATTTTATTAAAACTTTCGTAAGTAGTTAACATATTTAATAATATTGTCACCGATTTCACTTACGTTAAAAACAGTCGAGTAGCTCGATCTCGACCGGTTTTGCGACTTTCAGAGTCGCTTCTTCATGGAGTGACTACATAAAGTGACTACGTTTTTATATCGAGAATAAAACGACGACATATAATTTGTGTTATAACACCAAATATTTGTAGTATAGAAGCAAAAAGCATTAAGTATCTTTGAATATGTTTAGTGGCGTGCTTGTGGGCTTTCTATATGAATAAACTTCGTTTACAACCACTATTCTACATAGTGTCGGCTCACGGAACTCATCGCTAGGAGCTTGGCTACAGATGTTCTACTTGAGGGTGGTAGCTAGCTAGGCGGACATACACAAAATGCCCTACCACTATGTTATAACGACTGCAAACCTGAGACAACAAGCAGGACCGACGGCTTAACGTGCCCTCCTATCCAACGCGGTCACCAATCCAAGTCATGATCGCGGCGGACGTAGCTTAATTTAGCTGATTGGATAAGAACGACTAAGCAAACTACGCTACGAGTGCTTCAAACATTGTAGGTGAAATAATGTCGCTCTGCTGACGTTACGTTGTATAAGGTTAGATATATTATGAAACTTATTTAAGAAAACATTTCCTTATTAGAGTGGTTTTTCGCTTTTGTACAAAAATATGTAAGGTTACACGTAAATCTACTTTTTATGGCAAAGGCGCCGTAGATTGAATATCATAACAAAGAGAAACATAAATCGAAATGAAATTCTCAAGGGCTCTTATAAATTTTCCTCATAGTTTAGGAGCTGTTGTAACGAAAATTTGAGGAACTCATAAAATTTTTGAACAACATTTCTCTTTAATGCGTATATTTTTAGTAGCATAAATGTTAATGCGATGGTATTGTGTTTTACATTATCAGAAAATGTTACTTTACTCTTTTTATTTACTTTACTAACTCAAAAAAAAACTGCACTAATAAAACTATAATTATGATTTAGTCTTCATTGTTTCTGCATTCATATGGAATGGCTTCAAAGACTGCTTATATAATTGCAGGAGCCTACATGTTTTATATCATCAGTAACTCCACTGAATTTCTCTCACACTAAACTTCTGGTACAGTACCTGTCTGGCAAATAAGAACAAGCTTGCTCCCTATTACATGGAATTGAAGCAACAAAGATATATTTCAAAACATATCGGATGAAAACGTGAGTGTTCAAACACTTCTGCTTTTCGGAGACAAAGAGACTTGATTTTTCTAACTAGCTCTTTGTACAATTTTCTGTACACGAGTTTACCCTTGAAACTAAAGAGGTGGGTACATTGGTACGCCTTCTATCAATTCCGTCAAAGATTTGTATTTCAAACATAAATATGATCCCCGGGGTCTTTTTGTGTTTCGTTTGAATCTATTGAAGAATAAATAAACAATTTCTCGTAAACAAGATCAAGTATCATTCAACGATATAATGAAATAGGTACTTGCATCCCTTATAATAAGATCTTTTCCTATAAAATTCTTTGCAAAAGCAATATACATAGGAAGGTAGTTATTGTTTGAAATGTAATTTAAATTAAACATTTTCAAACGGTTTAATCGCTTATATCTATTAATGACAAATATACGCGATTTAAACCGTTTAAAGTTGTTTAATTACACACCTAAGACAACATTATGTCATTTAAACTTTAAAATACCACATTTAATAAAATACATTGCTCACTCAGTATATAAAATACAGTGCGTTATTGCGTTATATCTAAAACTAACGAAAGGTACGAGTATAGACATATTGAGATTCAGGTCCATTGAGTTTTACACTCATTCCATCAAATGTTACTCCACTAGACCACGACTTGAGTCTTTTCGAAGCTCCTTTGAAACAAACTCCAGATTGATATTTATAATTGTTGGCACGGCTGCCCAAAAATATGAGTGATGTTTTCAGGGTTCATGTTTTTATGTATATATGTTTGTAAGTTTCTTTATTCCACCATAATTTCTAAATGGCTTAACTAATTTTAATGTATGAGATATTGTTACATTCTTCTCAATAGTGCAAGTGACAATAGGTGCACATAAAAAAAAAACTGGCAGGTTTTAGACGCCGTATTGTGTGAAAAAATATTGTTTTTTGCTAATCCTTTCGAGTAGCGTATAAAAGTGAAGGGCTTTTTTAAAAAACCTTTTCATAAATATATAAAACTTGCTGTTTTAATTTCGATGGAACGATTAAGCGATAAATAATATTCAGTCGGGTTTTTTCATTTATAATTATTTTATGCTTGTTATTTTATCAGCTACAAATTAGCCGCCACGAAATTAATTAAAACCAAAATATAGATTCGAGCGATGATTCACTTCGTCACGGTAGCTAAGATTGGCAAAGCATATCTAACCCTTGGCTACAATATTATTTTTATTTTTGAAATGTTACCTTCCTGAGTTTCACATATTAAATTCTATATAAATTAACCGGCACATGTTATAATACTAACAATATTGTAATTACGTAAATTTTATTTATGAACCTTTACGTCGTTTAGTCACAGCAGCAGCATATACAAAAGCTAGTAGTGATATAATCCACAAAGTGCTCCCATAAGAGCATCTCACAAGTTGCAACAAGACGTTGAAAGATGGTTCCGGGAGAAAATTGTGCAAGAAAAATGATGTGGAAGATCATATTCTTATGCTAATGCCGCGAATAATCCGGACAGTATCTCGACTTGCAGAGCTTTAGAGTCAGCTTTTTTTAAAGTTTTTCATGAAAATTATTTCTTGCTGGCGACTTGCTTCATAAATTCAACCCATGACAAGTACAGCACCGTTCAGAATACAGAAATGATCTTGACTGCGTTTGTCGCATATATTTCATACCCAGGAGGTTGAGAATCAGAGAAGTGTGTGCTGTTTACATATATTATGTTTTTGAGTTGTTTGTTGTGTTGTTATAGAAGATTGTAACTATACCGACCCCACGTGAGTGAGATAAGGAAAGGTAGAAGAGTCTATTTATAATACACTAGTGGTTCATACCGGCTACGCACGGGTATTTAGCAAAGATTTCAAAAATTGTGAATTTAAACATAAAAAAGTAGTTATTGTGACATAACTGTAATAGTTACACTTATAGTAGTTAGGATTTTTTGTAGATATTGATGTTTTCTATAAAATTGCAGTACATTACTTTGCTCTAATTTCAATAATATATGCTGCATACGCGATATAACGATTTTTTTGATATTATTTTCGCACTTTGGGATACATTATCGAAGTTTTAATACGGATCCCTAACTTTTTTGAAAGTCTTCTATATCTTATGTTTATCAAGGATAATGTTGGTTTCTAATGGTGAAAGAATTTTTCAAATCGGTTCAGTAGTTTCAGAGCCTATTCAATGCAAATAAACAAACAAACCTTTTATCTTTATTATATTAGTTAAGACAAAGGACAAAGTGAGGACATGTTTTAACAACATTCATCAAGAAAAAGTGGTACTGCTTTTATGACCGATCCACTGCTTGACGCTAACTTTCTTTGGGTACGCTCTTGCTATATAATATACATAATGGTATCTCTTGTTGGAAGTATAACTACTAACCGTTAAACAAGGGCTTTCAGATGCTAAGAAGAGTGCATTATGAGCAGCAAACCTCTACGGTACAGTATTTCTACTAAAAAGGTGCAATGTCACGGCACTATTAAATTTGATTTTAATTTTTTTTTTTTGTTGGTTAGTCTTTGATTTCAAATTACCTGTAATGGTGTAGTTGAAGATGTTAACAGACAAGAAATACTGGTTCTGGAAGACAGATGCCGGCACACATCTTTAGGTGCGCTTTGGTATTTGTGTTGATAGTGGTAAGCATCCCCATTCTGCCAAATACTGCTCTGCAGTTAGCACTCCAAATCCTTGCATCTCGTTTTCCCGGTAATTTCACTTGCTATAGTGCACTTGACACCTAAACACAGTAGTGTTTGCACTTATCCTTTGATACGGAATAATTGACACTGCGGCGGTATCCGCTAAGACGAAATCTTATTGAAGAGACCTACCACCTGGTGAAACTTACGATAACAAATAATGTTATTGAGGACGGTATACATACCAAGGCAGGTGACAAGATAAGGTTACCAAAGTCAATAACTATCAACAATGCAAACAAAAAATGTCGGCATCTTAGTCACCGTTTCTACGATGTTAAGCCATGAAGCGTACTGGAAAGAAGCTAGCTTCTTTTGAGTAAGCTTCAAGACTTTACATGGTTGTCTGCATATAAGTGGAGTCTCGCTTGTTGAATTTAGCTTTCAACTTGCACTTGGCCGGTTTACTACCAGGTAACCTGTGCTCGAAATTAACGTGTATTTTTTTATCGTATCACATGACGTATGCGTCACGCCAAGATTTCATATTCGGACATTCACAACATGACTTATTAGAAAACATGTTTGTACACCCATGCGCCAAAGTACAGTAAGATCGCCACCGACTCGCGCACGCCACAACGATGCTCATATCTATAGATAAGCGGGCGATTTTGGTTTGCGCGATCGGGTAGGAGCCCGGCGATAGTGCCTATTGCTACCTCTCCAACGATTGTGACTTATACAAAAAGCAATTTATGCGGGTGGTGAGTGTTAATGCACGTATCACCCAGAAATTTTAGTCTCTAGGTTACAACTATAACAAGCAACATACCATTCGTCGGACGACTCATTAGTCTCGTCACTTCATATCTAAAGCGGTTATAGTTATGGCCTGCCATGCCGCAGGTCTATGGTTCGCACCACCGCTGGTTTAAGTTCACCGCATGGTGGAATGGGATTTAGCTAATGCTCGTCTGATTAGCCACCGCCACTTTCAACTAGAAAATCCATTGCACCTAACAGTGTGTGTTCGGCAGCAGTCCTTGAGAGCTAGTAAGTTTACAGGCATTTAATATTTAACAACTGTATGTCTCAGGGTGTAGGGCACAGTGCAGTTCGCCACTTGTGACTAAATATATATTCTATAGGTAGTGTTTCCGCTGAACATCAGATGGGCCTCTTGTTTGTTTTGTCACAATCACAAAGTATAAACAAAAACAAATAAACTAATTCTAAATTAAAATGATTGACTTTGCGCTAGGATGGGATGGAGATAATGGCGGCCACTGGTCCAAAGTCGACCCGCGATGTGATACAATCTGATTGGGCAGATGTCAGAATGACGTCATAGAAATCTGAGAAGCAAGAATACAAACAATATTTCCACATCCCTGGCTTACAGCAAAACAATACCAGGAATAGTAATGTCAGGTTAAATATCACCAGCATTTTTTTGGATTCGTATCGTATAGCTATTAACTTCATAATATTTTTATATTAGCTCGTTAGCTATTCTCAAAGGAGTCTTTTATTACATTTCGTAATTACATCGTCTAATGAGACGTAGTCTTGGGAGTTAATTGGCCGAAAATAATATTCGATAGAAACAGTTGTATGAGTTTCATTTTATATGGTTTCGGTAATTAATTCCAGTTTATTTCGTTAACAGTAGATCTACTAGATTATAATATAATTATCATCATCATTTCAAACGCTCAAAGTCTACTGCTGGATAAAGGCCTCCTCCATAGGTTTCCATATAGAACGATTGCATAAACAAAAAACATTAAAGAAAACGCCATTCTTGTATAATATGCATTATGTTTTATCTATATCTATACCTACTGTATACTTTATAAAGAGGAAAGATTTGTATTTTTGTATCTAACGAATACCTAAACTTAAAAACTACATAACTGGACCGATTTGAAAAATTATTTCACCATTATTATTCTCTTTTTTTATTTACGGTGTCGAACGACAACAACTACTCCCACAGCAGCAGGGGCACTTGCTAACCGACTAAATAACACACAGTGTTTCAACACTACCGCTTCTCGGCGGGACCGCAGGGACGCTTTAGCTCTCAACCACGAACCCGCCACGGTTGTCCGTTTCCGGACCCCTCCTGGGGTGCTATCCCTCACGACACATGGCACGTCGCTACCACCTGGGGACCAAGCCCGCAAATGGGCGTCAGGCAACCCCGCTTCTGACGCCCGAGGTCCCCCTGCGACGGGTCAGATAAGTAGCCCGGTCGCCTGCTACTTCGGCCGCAGAGGATAGGGAGAGCGGCGTTAGAATCCTATATTATCGCTGAATAACATAGGCTATGGAATATTATCATTTTTTTACTACCCCTGCGAAGTTGGGTCGGGCCGCTAGTTGTTATATATTATGGATTATTAATGTTAGTTCTGCAATCCGCCATACTAAAATATATTCTGTGATAAAATCAACCTTGCAAATATTCATATCATCACAGCACTTCATAGGTCGGACAGACGGACGCGAGGTTTAGTAATAGGATCCTGTATTCTAGCAAACTTAAACTGTGTGTCCCTAATACAAATTCATGTTATTATTATTGTTATAATGATACGTGTGTGCACGTAAACATTAATTTTGATATCGGTTGGACTAATTACTAGGAAACTGCTTTGGGAATTTGAAACTATACCAATTAGAATTCCGTTATTGTCGTACGCGCAACTATAGTTATTACCTATTCGTGGGTACATCATGTCGGTTGACGACATAGAGAAGAAGATTCGAACACGCTTTTGACAAAGTAAGGTTATCCTTTGACCACTATCTCACCTGATGGTAAGGTGTTGTTCAGGCTAACCTAGAATTACTGGCTCTATGGGACAGCTGCCGGAACACACCGTAAGGTGCTTGGCGACAGATTTTCTACTTGATGTTCTAGCTAGCCAGGCGGGCATTCACAAAATGCCCTACCACCATGTTATAACGACTGCCATCCTAAGACAACAACCTGTACCGACGGCTTAACGTGCCCTCCGAAGCACGGTAGCGCTCAGTAGTTATGTCACCAGCGGTCACCCATCCAAGTCATGACCGAGGCGGACGTTGCTTAACTTTGCTGATCAGTTCAGAATAGCTAAGAAAACTTCTCTACGAGCCCTTCAAAATACGATTCTATACGGTGTATGGCAACAACACAATAAACACAACTTCGTTCACATATAATACAAAAATACAAATCACTTATCGTTAAGTGAGATAGTGTTAAAACCATATAAACAATACACAATGGTGAAATATACGAGGATATTGATACATTGAAAAATAAACAGTGCTTGTCATAGCCCTATACTTTAACTTAACTCAATAATCAACTGGTGGTAACCAGCGCTGGTCTTCCGTTAGTATAGGGAGGTAACCTCTCGCACGTATACACAAACAATGCACGTTCGTATAATAAATAATTTGCTAAAACAAAAACCCGTTCCATATGAAAATACTTATATAAAATAAAATTATATACTATATTACATTAATCATTCTAAATTGACTTTCAAAGTCAAAGTCAAAGTCAAAATCATTTATTCAATTTAGGCATCTACGACGCTCTTATGAAGGTCAATTACAAATTTTATTATTGAAATATACTGCCACGTTCAGCAAACAAAAATTATAGAGCCACTGCGAAAAGAACGGGCAAGAAACTCGGGGCCATTCTTTTAAACTTTTTTTAACGTAGTAACCAAAACATATGTTCACGAGACATAGACTTCGATTCGTCTCACCTATTCTGAACTAGAATGGTGATAACGCCCAGCCAAGTTTAACAGGGTCTGACAGCTTTTGAACGCACTATCCCCGCGGCTTGTAAGATTAATGGTTTCAAATACTATGGACTTAGCATTTCAGTTGGGACTTGTAATAAATTTTATTTTAACACCATTTGGCACAAAAACACTTTATAATATAAGAAAATAAATTTTGTATTATGAAAGCATAACTTGCGATTGGTTCTTAAGTTCGTTGACTAAAATAGCTTATCAGTTTTGAATCGTTGTCATATTTTCGAAATATCATGCTGACATTTTTAGATTTAATGACCTGACGACTAGTTTAAAAGTTTTTGAGGTTTTTCGCTTTCTGAGGAACTGAAATCTCACACTGCGGAACTGCGCCCCCTACTTAACTAAATTAACCTAAAAATGGAATCGACTTCAACCCCCTAAAGTGTGAAATAATAAAGTCGGTACCATGCGCACAATATTGTGATAATAGCTACTTTCGACTATCATGTTACCGATTTCATCAAGTTATTTCCAATTTTGAATGTTGAAGTCGGTTCCATTTTTTGATTAAAATTGTTTTATGCTATGCTATGTATCTGTTTATTACGTGCGTATGTCACGAATCCATTTAGAGCTTAGAACGGAATGAACTGTTAAGGTTACAATACAAATATTTTGTTTTTTTGTTCAAAACTGAACATTAAAATAGAGATAACCATTTAAACTATTTCGAAAGCGATGTAAGATCGATGTCGAAGTCTAGAGGTCATTTAGTTGAAATGAACTTACTTTGATTGAATTTAGTTAAATACAAAACTTAATTAATTGTGTGGCGGCATGAAAACCTCAGTGCGCGAGATTATGTGCACAAGGTCGTTTTTCATTCATCACCATAATAATTTCATAGTCCCTATTGGAGAGATTTGGCATAATAACTAGTTTGGCAGGCGTTTTTGGGATCGCAGTAGAAGTTGTAAATTTTTCAGCAGACGCTGATTTCCACCTTTTGTTATTTTTCCCTTAGTTTACTGAGTATTCTATAGTTAGATGCTGAGTTAGAATGTTGTGAAAAAAAAAGTTAAACGTTATTCATTACTTTATAAGAAACCGACAACTCCATAAGACGTAAATATTTATGGTTTCTGCTGATTATTATTTATTTTTTTTTTTTACCGAGAACCAGGTATTTTTTAAATTATTTTATCTATGGTTTTGTAGTGTTCAGTACTCATTGATTTGGTTAGCTCTATTTGTAAATACCTTGACTAGTAACTTTAGGAAGATAGTCTTCAAAACTTTTACTCAAATCAAATTAAATTGACACTAACCCATCTAGTTTTAGCAATATCACAAATCTTACCAAATATCTTATCGAAATGATTGCACAATTAGAACAACCTTTTACCACTTTCTTAAGAGATGACGGGGGTCATTTGAGGTTTATTTTAAGATATTATGTTATGTTATTAGAGCTTTGAAGCTCTAATACGTCAAACAATGATAGAATTACCTACTCGGATAAACAATTTATGTTGTTTTGGCCTTAACTTTGAACAACTTACTACCAAATCTGTATTATCATTTCAAAAGATTATTGTTGTTGTTGAAAAAATTAATTGTGACCTAATTTATCTTAATAAACTTTAAATTACCTATCCCTCATTTTGAGAAAACCTTAACAACTAGGTATGTTCAATAATGAAACAAAAACATGCAAGATTTATCTCACAAATCAACACAAATTATATAAATAAATCTGGCAAGTCTGTGATTTTAATTATAAATCGGAAATATTCTAACAGAAATCGAAAATGTGATAACAATAAATGACCAGATAATATTTTCTAGTTCACCTAGAGGCGGGTCTACGGTAATTATTCCTTTTCCGATGTAATATGGTAGAAATGTCGTTAGAAGGTACGGATTGCAAAAAAAAATACTCAGTGCTAAGCGAGACGTCAACGCGGGCGTCCCGAGCTCTCCTTGAAAAAGACCACCGAATGTGGTTGAAACTATAGTCGGAGCTATCTGACTGATTCACGTGAGTTATCCTGTATAATTTACTAAAATGAGTGAAAACCACGTTAGCTTTTATAATAAAAAAAATAAAAAAAATACTTGTTAACAATGCCTAAACTATCCGAAACGAATCGAACCGATACGACAGCCAAAGCAATACTCTACGCAATTAAACCTAGAAACAGCTAGTGTTATAGTTTCATTTTCAATTTAATTAAAAAACGTACCTATACGAATTTGAAGTTTTAGTACCAATTTCCCGAAACTAGGGTGTAACTATACGATGATAACTTTAATTTCTTTAAGCAATAAAAAATTATAGACTTTATTCACCATAGACAATAATGTTGCATTATTTTAAATTTGTCAATGTATTGACTATTATGAAATAAGGCATCAGACATACAGCCGAAGCGAACAAAACATACCGTCAAATTTGGCGGTATAACTCCAAAAATTAAAAACTAATACGACCATTTCCGACTTTAGCATACAAATTAACCACATAGTTTTTTGTTAATTCATTTACTAAGCCATTATATTTGTGTGTTTTTATTGTGTGGTATTTATGTATGTTTGCTTCAAACACCTGTTGGTGTTTCGTCATTAAGAGCCGATTCGCTCAAAAATTGTATAGTATTTTTCATACGTGTCCATTTTTTTTATGCTCGATAGATTAGCCTTTTGACCACTATCTCACCTGATGGTAAGTGATGATGTGGTCGAAGATGTTGTTTCGGCTAACCTAGAATTCATCAAAAGATTCCAAGCGGAAGCTGCACTTAAGATAGAAAAAGTCTTAGTTTTGTAGATGACACTTCTGATACAAAAAATTACGTGTCGTTTTAGTATAAAATTATAGTATATTAATTATTATAATAATATGTTTTTTTATTTTTTTTATTTATTTGGCATAAAAATGTTACATAGTATATCAGTTATTGAATCCATTGACTCCCGAACTAGCTAATAAAAACTCTGTTTCGAGTGCCAATGGCTTCTCACGTCTAGATTCATTTGTTTAATTATTATGCATATCTTACATGAATTAAAATAAAGGTAAGTTTATAAAACAAGAAAAAAAAATACATTGTTAATTAATTAAACCCTAACATTGGTGAAATCCGTCCTTAGTGAGCAGAGATGTGTTAACAAAGCTTTTTTGTGTTTTACAGTGTTATTTTCTCTTAACTCGTTAAATTGGTTAAGGTTTAGAGTTCCGATTAGGTGTTGAATTGTACAAGTACGTGATGTTGTTGCTAAGTCAATGTACAGTTCTGCAGAAAAGAGCAATTTGTTACAATTGAATAAAGGAACCCACGTCTTTTTCTTGTAGATAGAGTTAGTAGCGTTTTAATGCAGTTCAATTTATATGTAGTTAGTCTTGTATTCTTCTTTTTACACTACTGCCCAAAAAAGGAGTGTTATGTTTTCGGGGTTCATGTATGTATGTTTGTGAGTTTTTTTATTCACAACTTCTAAACGGCTCGACCGATTTTAATGTATAATATATCATTAGATTCGTCTTGCTAGTGTAGGTAACACTAGGTACATGAAAAAGTAAAAATAAACAAACTGGCCGATTTTAGACGCCATTTTGTGAGAGAGAAAAAAATTCTTCCAAACCCATCACGTGTGGTATCAAAATGAAGAACTTTAAGAAACGATTCCATGAATAACTTCCATAAATAAATAACGTGCATTTTAATTTGAATGGAACACTTAAATGCTTAATAAAAATAAATATTTTGCTGTCGGGTATTACAATTTTTAATTAATTTATACTTGTTACCTCTTTCATTTCGTTCGTGCATCCAAGTGCTGTTTCTATCCTTTCTACATTTTGCTATCAAATCTTGAAATGCCTACTTTTTTGAGAATTGTCACATGAAAATGACATAAAGGCATTTTTGTCTGTGCTTGTTAACAAGATATCAAACCAATATTTAAATTGGTGCTGAAAATGCACCAATGATGCAGATCACCTGGTAGACCCAAGGTCATTGTTATTGGGACCCTTATTATTTCTAGTTTATATAAACGATCTTCCCCATGCCATTAACCATCCGATGGTCATGTTTGCCGACGAAAAAAAATTAAATTAAACCAATTCTCATTTGCATTAAATATGTTACGTAAAGTGGTTAATGATAGTGCTCTTTTATGCGCATATCACGCCTACGTCGGCTCCACACTTAAATATGGAATACTTATAGGTATGGGGAAATTGTACGGAAAAAAATCTGTCTTTAAAGCTCAGAAGAGATGTATTCGAGCAATTTGTTGGTTGAAACATAAAGATTCCTGCAAGCCGTATTTCAAAAAAATGAATTTGTTGACCCTATCTTCGATATATATCTACGAATTGGATTCATATGTTAAGAATAATTTAAAAGACTTCGGTAGATTGAAGAGTAAGCGACACAAAAAGATACAGGGAGTAATACACAGGACTGCACTTAGCAGTAACAGCACATTCAAAATGAGAGGGTTAATTTATAATATACTTCCAAAATGTATAAGAGACATAAATAATAATGACACCATCAAATTTAGACTAAAGAAATTTCTAGTCGATAAGACATATTATACTATAAATAATTTTCTAAATAACAAGGACATTGAATTATATAATTACAATAATAGAATCTAATTATGACAAGCACGAGTAGGTAATAAGTATTAACTATTAAATTGTATACACGATAATGACATAATATGATGATAATCAGTACTATAATATTATAAATGCGAAAGTAACTCTGTCTGTCTGTCTGTCTGTTACGCTTTCACGCCAAAACTACTAGACCGATTTGAATGAAATTTGGTACGGAGATAGTTTGAGACCCGGGAAAAAACATAGGATAGTTTTTATCCGACTGCGCAAAAAGAGGTTAATGTTTTTGCGCGATAACCGACATGCCCGGAAAGCTAGTGTAATATAAACTCGTAACACAATTTTAAATTATTATAATTGTACCACTTAAATTTTGCATGCAAAACCGGCTAAATCATGGCGATCTAACTTCATTATATTATTCCAACACAATACATATTATACCCATGCTTTGCAAAATATATATTTTGAATTTGAATTGTTTGAGTAGCTTTAACAGTTACTTCGCAATCGTAAGGTCATCTGGGTACTAATAAAGATTCAGGTGATTTAATAACAAAAAACTCTTATACAATAGTCGGAAGTCTGGCACTGTACCCAAGTAGGCAAAAGGCTCATCCACTTTTATAAGAACCCTCAAAACGTGAAATATGAGTGTTTATACACCTCTCACATCGCTTCAGCGAATACAGACGTGTTGATGATTTAACAATTTATTTTCTCAAACGTCTTATAAAGAATAAATATAAAAAATCTCTTTACACAGGTTACACAGTTTTTTGAGGCTATTGTTGAATGATATTCTAAAACTGATTTCAAAACCAACCTTTCACAACACCAACAATCAAACTTCCATATCTCAATGTGAAAATATCATAATCAACTGTCATAACCTTCAAACCAGCTGAGAGATGAAGTGATTGAGCCTCTTCAAATGTTATTAACCCTTATGGGGTTGGAATAGGGATTATAATTTACGGTTTGTAGAGCAAACAGTTGTATTTCAGTGGTACGTATAATGTGCGATACAGCAAATTGACCGGATGCCTGCCACGCGCTGATAGTAGACACACTATCATGTGGTCTAAGTTACAAACTAATGGCTTTAAATCAGTAAAGGATTTTATATATTTGCTTGTTTTTAATTGTTAGTATATATGTATTTACTGGATTTTATTAGAAGGCAAAACTGCTGCCTAAAGCCAAGGACAGCTTTTGGCCACAGTTTTGCGGTATTGAACACAATTTCAAGAAACACGTTTTCATCATGAATAATTTCAATTTACTTCAAAATGCCTCGGAAGTGCAGTAACATAAGCGTCACTTTGCTTTGGTATGTCGAAGTTATTAGATCATCAATAGTCCGAAGTGTGTGTTCATGAGACGAAACACTTGTTATTTACAAATATCTGCCGACTCTATTGAGATTAATGGAATAATATTCTTTTTATACGTATTTTCTTCTACTCTGACGACTCTATCAAAATGTTTATTTCAATCTACATCGTTAATTTCAACTTTATAAATAAATTATATCCATAGCTCATTGCCTGGTTTTTTTTTATGATAACAAGTATAAATGAATTAAAATAGTACAAAACCCGACTGCAAGTTATTTATAATCCTAAAACGTTTTTATAGGTCCATTGACATTTAAACTGCAAGGTATATATATATATGGAATCCCTTTTTAAAGCCCTTCATTTTGATATCCTACTAGATGGGTTTAGAAGTTTTTTTCTCACAAAATGGCGTCTATAATTCGCAAGTATATTTTTTTATATATTTTTATGTAACTAATGTCACTCTATCGCGATATCAAGACAAATCTAACGATGTCGCATATATAGAATAAAGAAACTCACAAACATCCGTACATACATACAGGAACCCTGAAAACATTACACTCCTTTTTAGGTAGTCATGTGAAAGTAATTATTATCTAAAAAATAGCTTAAATTTAAAGTCTACGAGGTCAAAAGTTACTAAAGGCAGTTTGGTTACTTCACGGTTTAAGTCTATGACTTGAACCACCCGCTCTGAAGGCGGGGAATGCGGGCGCTGCCATGCTGAGATACTATGTGAGAGAAATTGTGCCGGGTTTTGACACTGTGTCCTTCGGATGCGTCGTGTATCCACAGTACCCGAAGATACGGGATCATTATCTCGGTGGTGCCTGTTTGAGTCGGGTAACTGCCTCCAAATTGGGTATGTCTCGTGTATTTCACAGGAATGCTCTCGGGATTGGCATTACTAAGATAACTATTACAAACAGAGTACTTAGTACATTAGAATATATTCGTATATATTAGACTAGATTATTATATTAAAATACAAGCATCGATAAATATATTTTTTTATAAACAAGCTTTTATCATGTTCTTTTAAAAAAAAACTAAAAATTTAAAAATCGATGGGGTTACGTCATTTCCTTACTGAGTTCCTATGACCACCTTCCCGCTTCATCATCAGATCAGACCCTTGTAACCATCTAAAAATAAAGTACTCGCCAAGACGAATCAAATGAGCCGAAACTCGATGGGGTCGCGTCGTTTCATTATGACCACCTTCTAGCTCCATCACCAGATCCTGGTTGATTGAAATACAAACTACTCGTCAAGATGATTCAAATGAGCTCAAACTCGATGAGATTATGTCGTCTCATTGCGAAGTTCCCTTGGGCATCTTCACGCTCCATCATCAGATCAGCACCACGTCATCATAATATTGCATTGTCACGCGATTTACACATGTATGCAAAATTTCAGCTCAATCTGTAACCGGAAAACGGATCAAAGTTAGTTAGCAAGGTTTGATGACAAACATCGGGACAGGTGAAAGTAAATAAAAGCATGTAATACGAGCTTGCAATCAAAAAATTGGCTTATCTTGTATAAAAAGGTGTTTGAAACAATCAAATCTCCATACTGTGCATATGAGCTCCTTCAACTAATGAGGTTTGTTGAATGATTCAAGCCACAAAATCAAAACCAAATACTGATGAAAGAAAGTTTAGTAAGCGTTATTGAATATATAGTTATTAAAAAATTATGTTAAAAGGTTTATACATAGAAAGTGTTGTTCTTCTCTAAGTAGCCCGATATTATTTTTTTCCGAACTCGTCTCTTCATAACGCTTTCCAAATAAACATAGTTTCGTCACATTTTAAATACCTACCAAGAGTTCAAAATTGTATATTCATGACTTTAAGTCATCGTGTCATGTCAAACAGTCATGGGTACAGGTAAAATAAATAGTAGAACAAAAAAGTGGTAAACCAGTGACATAGATATTAGGCTCAAGGACATGCATTCAAAATTTCAATGAGTTTCAACATTTGTATCTATTTAAAATGAAACAAAACTACTTTTTTATGAAAAGAGCGCCGTAAACGCCTATATTAAATAATAAGTTATGAAAATAAATTATTTGAACCTTATAAGAATAAAATATTTTTTTGGTCACGTGTTTTGCTTTGTGTTGCAAGAAAACACATATTGAGGCAAACCACATAAAAAAGATAAGGGTAGAAGATGATGAAATACTTTAGAAACAACTTTCAATTTCATTTCCAATTTGAATTTGATTTTAGAATCGGAATGACCTGGAATATCAGGAACAAAATGATATCAATGAAATAAAGTGGCTATAATAATTAATATAACCTAATTAATTAAAGACAGCGATGACAAAAAAAACATCAAACTGTTAAGGAGAATTTTCCTCAACAATTCTCTAGTAATTTTCAAACTCGATAGTAACAAGATATTTTAATGTTACAAAATCAATACTGATTTGTAAAAACAGTATGGCGTAGTCGTAAAATAGTTATACTCGTAATATGTCATTGTAAACTTAAACCTTTTCCTTAACTGATAGGCTAACCTTGTACTACTATTTTACTTGGTCGTAAGCATGATGTGATCTAAAAGTTTTCAGAGATAGCTGCCGGAATTTACTACATATAAAAGGTATATCTACTAGGAGGTGAGGTATGTTGTCTTCAAGGTTTATGATCATATAACCAAAGCGATGGTAGGGACTGAAGAAAAGTCGCAAATAATATTCACAGCGTATATACTTTACTAGAATCTATCAATATTATTTATTACGATTGTAATCTTCAAAAGCAAATCTTAAAAATAATTATATTCAAAGTGCCAATTAACTGAGGTTACGGAACCAAATAACAGTTATAATATAGGGCCTATCATTTAATTGTTTTTTAATGATAACAAATATTTATCAACTATTTATGAAAAAAATATATTAACCTTTTAGAGAAACACCTAGAAAATTAAAAATTATAACAAGTGACAATTCCGCCTAATTTATCCTATTAAGCCGACGTGTTGTTATAAACGCCACGTATCCTGAACGAGTTTTTGATTCATTTCGCTTCTACACTTCTTGCGGTCTTCTTCACAAACTCTTCCGGTTTGGCTACGTGTTTAAAAAAATATATATTATTAAATATGAATTACCGTAGAGTAACGCCTCTATTCTTTTAAATAACAAGTTTTTGTTTCGCTCTTTTTTTACATAAAAATAAATGTTTCAAGTCTAATTCGTAATGAAAACAAATATTTGCAAATCGTTTCTGATGAAAACAATTTCTTATATAGGTCTATATCAGCTGAGAGCTCTACGTAAAGACTACAGTAGACAATCCACTTAACAGAAAACTAAATAAACCCTGTTAAAACACTCTCCAAGATTGATTTTCTAAGATTGAAAATATGAACAGAGAAACTATATATTATATTTATATTAATATTATTGTTTTATCCTGAAGATATCTACACTATTAAAATTCGATTTTCAAATAGTTTGGTAAATAATTGCGAGTTGGACGCATGCTTCGGTCCATAGTTTGATCCTCACCGCCAGATCGAGCTTCACCATATGGTGTGAAGGCATTTTGCAAATGTTCGCCTAGATAGCTACCATCTTCAAGTAGAAAATCTGTTGCCATGCACCTAACACTTCCGGCAGCAGCCCTTGAGAGCCAGAAAAATTGCAGGCATAGACATGTATATACAAATGGATTAGCATGGTGGCGGGCGCAGTGCAGTTTGTCACATGTGACGAAATGCATCTGTTATAGGCAGAGGTTTTCGCTTAACACCTGATGGGCCTCGTGCTTGTTCCGTCACAATCACTTAAAAAAAGTACCAAAAATATAAAGTTTAGTTGTATAATAACATAATTGTTATTTTTGTAAATTTATGATCATTAATAAATATACTAAAGCAATCATTGTTATAGAGATCGAGATCCTGAGCGAAAGTCCAACTTATAAAATTAATTAATTAAATTAATTATTAACTTAACACTTGGCCTATTTATATACGGTACTATTTATAACGTGAAATTATACGGCAGATATTGTACAATAATTATATGAAATTTGCTGCTCATTTGTATGACCGTATTTACAATATAGCAAAATCTAAAAACATTAAAATAAACAGGTTACTTGTGTGGGGACTTCGTATTTAAGTTTTTGGTAATTATTAATTGTTATGTAATCTACAACATATTACAGAGTGTAAAATCCACCGGCTACCTATTTGGGGTATCGAAATATTCTTTTAAAGATCACTTTTAAGTTCGGACAGACGCACGGGCAGACTGAAAGACGGTTAGCAGAAGCTTACCAATGAGAGTTCTGTTTTACAAAAGTCTAAAATTGAAAACTTGTTAATTATTGTGAACAATATGAATTTTATATCATCGTTACGTTATGACTATCATTAAGTTATAGCATGCTACGAGTTACTACGCCATCGTAGCTTCGTAGTACTACGTTGCTTTTCGAGCCTTGTCAGGTTCTGAGTCCTGCTGGAAAGTCCACGGTAAATTTTTAAGAAGTGTATTTCTGAGGTTTCACAACATGATCCAAGACTGTCTCCTAAACACTATTACTCAAGTGGGCTGGCTACCTTACCTTTTTAATACAATAAAATAATAAAATAAATAATTATAATAAAATTGAATAAGCATTGCAATTCAACGGGGCAATGCTGCCGGCATGATGGGCACGCTGCCAACTGGGAGTGGGCTGGAGCATTTGGACTGCCTATGAGTCTGCTATGACTTATAGGTTGCCTAAATGCTTTTATTGTAGTAGCTGTGGTGTTGTATATAGTTCATAGTATTTTGTTTAATAAAGGCATACCGCCGGAAAAAAAAATGTTACTTTCTTCATACAAACTAACGTCCCATTGATTATTTTTTTATGCCTTTGACCACTGTCTCACCCGATGGTAAGTGATGATGTCATGGAATATGTTGTTCAGGCTTAGCTAGAATTACTGGCTCTCAAGGACAGCAGCCGGAACACACCGTTAAGTGCTTGGCGACAGATTTTTAACTTGAAGGTGCTAGCTAGCCAATCGGTCATCCGCAAAATGCCCTTCCACCTTGCGGTGAAGCTCAAGCCGGCGGCGGGATTCGAACCATGAACCTGCTGCGTGGCAGTCCATAGCCGAAGCCACTGAGCTATCACTGCTTTTAAAATCTGCTTGAAATCATAGAAATAATGCTGCTTATTGTTAGTATTTCATAATAAATACAATTTTTGTAGATGACTATGGTTAAAATATTAAAATCTAATAAACCTCTGGTACAGGGAAAAGTGCCCAGAATGCTGGTGGCAATACTTCACTGAAAACATAACACTCCTTTTTAGGCAGACGCGTAATAATGACGATATTCTGTAATAAAGCCAGTAATTCTAGGTTACATAATTAGTCAGCAACAATTACAGTTTGTACTAGAAATCTGATACACAAATTCGTTCACCGGTGAATAATATTTTCAGGTCGGCGTACACTGCCTGTACAGTGCTGGCCAATAACAACGACCTAATGAATATGCGACGACAGTGTCAGCCCGGACGTGGATTTTCCTGAAATACGATGGACGTGCCGTGAAGATAGTGTGCGAGAATTGTGGAACTTTTGTGTTTATTCAATAGTAGCCATCTCGTGCGGTTAACGGGCTACGAGTTTGTTTTAGCTAATATTCGGATACCTGATTATATTTTATTATGACATATAGTTGTATTTACAGTGTGGGCTTCTTCCGCGGGTTTTCTGTCGCCGATGATTGGGCTTAGTATAATTTGTTTGCCACTAAATCTGTAACATGCATACCTTTGGATACGTTGCCTGGTGTTTGTCGGACACCTACTCTTTAGATTGATGCGATTTTATGATACGATTTGATATATGAATAGCAGCAATACCCTACTAACACGACTGTTAGTAAGATAATTCTTTATTGTTGAACCAGGCAAAAAATCATTATAATAATAAAAAAATGCAATGATGATGTCACAAAAGGTGACCTTATTTCTACAAGCGAGTTCTCCAGGCCGACTGTTACAGGTCAGCAAGACATTTGGGGAATATTTTCCTTATTCGGTAACGAACACGTTTTTATTGCCGCTCTGATTTTATACGCCAGAAATTATACGAGCTATGTAAAATTATATTAGTACTTAATACTAGTATATAATAATATGTCCTCTACGATCAGCTTAATGCTTCAGACATATTATATATCATATTATGGTATAGAAAAGCTCAAAATAAACAAACTCTGTTCAAAAATTCTGTTTATATTTCTTCGGTATCGTAGGAGGGCATTTTTGCAGTTCCATACTTGTCAAAATACCACCTCCAAGTTGCCTGCAAAAAATGTATCGCCAAGCACCTAAGGGTATGTGTTCTGGCGGCTGTAATCGACAGCCAGTAATTTAAGGTTTAGATAAAATATTTTTTTCCATCTCCGAGCACAAAATCACTTACCAATGGGCAATATGGACCTATCAGCTTGAATAAGTTTTTTATCTTGCTGATAGATTTGGCTACCACTATCTCACGTAGCAGAAAGTGATGATGCGGTCGTAAGGTTGTCTAGAATTACCTAGAGTTTTACACTAGCAAAGACAGCTGCCGAAACACATCGTTAGGTGCTTAGTGACAGATTTTTACTACGAGTGGTAGCAGGCTAGGCAGACACTCAGAAAATGCCTTACTACCTTGCTATAACGACTGCTGTCCTAAGATAACAACAGAGACTGGCGGATTAACGTGTAACTCTAACCCGCAAACGCTCAGTTGTGAATGTAACAAACGGTCACCCATCTAATTAAAACTGGTAGCAGACGTTGCCTGATTTAGTTGAAAAACGACAAGTCAAGCTTCGCTACGAGCACTTCAGATTAAATACCTGAGCTTCAAAAGTATTCATCTGTAAACAAACAAAAGAAATAGCTAACATATATTTTTTGTATTAACGCCGGCCAAGCGAATAAGCTTACAAAATTATTCATCCCCATAAACGATAGGAAGACTTGAGTCGATTGAGAGGTGCGCCAAGAGGTTAATAGGCAGCGACTTTCTGGGGGAGTCTCGGCTGCAAAGTCTCGAGCACACCGCTGTTAAGTCGCTTCCCTATCGGTCTTTTACCGGATACATTTCGGTCAATGTGCACAAGAACTACACGACCTAGTTCCGCCCTCCCCCTTTTTCCATCGGACGTCCAGACAGACAGAGAGGCGCCATCCAGGCCAGCCATGGTTGATATTTCTAGGACTCGTACGAAGCGCTTCGCTTCCACTTTTCTCGTGCGTACTGCGAAAGAGTGGAACTCCTTACCGTTGTCAGTTTTTCCCGATGAATACAACATGGGTGTCTTCAAATCGAGAGTAAATAGGTTTCTTCTAGGTAAGCGTGCTCCATCTTAGACCGCCCCAATGCTTAACATCAGGCACGGTGCGGACAAACGCGAACCTATAATTAATTTAAAAATTGCCTTGAAAATATAAATTTAAGCTATGACTCACTCACTATGATGGAACATAGAGTATGTCCCGGCTATGGGGACGGATGGTTGCGAGTTCAAATGCCGCTTCTAGTAAAAAAAAATACTTTCATAATCTGTTTGAAAAATATAATCGTGATAAATTTATATAATGATTCTTTAATGATTGTAATCATATAAGCTTGATTGCCGAAAATTTCTCACTAACCCGTGACTTTGTACGGGTTAGTGAGAAATTTCTTAAGTAGATATAATTCCAAATAGGCAATTTCAGCTCATCCTTCTCTCGGGGGCCTTATTTTAATTACACCATTTTATCTCTTCCCTATCTCACATCGAGCTTTCCAAACGCGTTTCTATCATGGACCACGGAAATTATAAGAGCTAGACAGAAAGGCAAAGTCTATTGTAATATTTTGGTAATAATTTTAGGTAAAAAAAAAAATATTTTTGTGATATCACCGATCGTTTCCCATTTGTATGAGCGCGAACGGTGCTATACTTGTTTAAATATTAGCACAATGCCTAATATTTTATATATTATATAATAATTAACCTTTGGCATACCACTTTCAATATATTCCCAAATTGTCAAAGTTGAATCCATGCTATACCATAGTGTGTCATATATCAAAAGTTGCGTCTCCGGTAGCGCACCACTCATAATAAAATTACACAAGCTTAGTACAATATTTCACTCAACCATAAAACATATATACTACGACCTGACACCAAAAAACTGCTTTTGCTTCAAAATTACAGTCTTTTTTTTTGGAGGAACCGTCAAATCTTCTAAATATTTTTTTATTAAGCTAAACTATAGAGCTTGTTTGAAGTTTAAAAGCAAGGTACATACTAAAGGCAATATAAAATATATGTTTATAAACACATAGGCTTTGACTTGATGACCTTCTTCGTTCTTTTGTAAGGCAGATAACAAAGAAGAGTCTGTTAAAAAATAATAAAAATCTGTGTATTCTGCCTGCCAGCAGACATGCATATTTTAATAAATAGATTCTGGCGTTACTTTGCGGAAATCCATATTTAATAATCTATATTTTTCTAGTCTGACAGCTTAAAGCTAGAGTGCACTTCGCGCTTTCTGTAATTAATAATTAATTTACATTCATAATTATATTGAATAAAATATGCATAATAATAACAAATACCTTTAAAAGTGTCCTAAAAACATTAAATACTATTTAAATAAAACACTTAAAAAGCATTAAATTATATATCTAGTGACAATTCTGCCTAATTTTCCTGTTATCTACGTGACGTCACAAACATCACGCAGCCTAACCGGAAGAATACCCGACTAGTTTCGCTTCTAAACGAAGCATCTTCAGGAGGTCTTGACTTACCGAGCGCACGATCGAGACTGAACTAAACTTCGTTTAGAAGCAAAACTAGTCGGGTATTCTTCAGGTTAGGCTGCGTGATGTTTGTGACGTCACATAGATAACAGGAAAATTAGGCCGAATTGTCACTAGATATATAATTTTATGCTTTTTAAGTGTTTTACTTAAATAGTATTTAATGTTTTTTAGGACACTTTTAAAGGTATTTGTTATTATTATGCATATTTTATTCAATATTATTATGAATGTAAATTAATTATTAATTACAGAAAGCGCTAAGTGCACTCTAGCTTTAAGCCGTCAGGCTTATTTTTGATGAGAGTTATTATAGCATGGTGGCAGGGAATTTAAATGCACGTGTGGCTGGCTACCATCCTTTAGTGGAAAATATGTCGCCAAGCACTTAACGGTGTGTTCCGGTAGCTGTCCTTGAGTGTCAGTAATTCTATGTTACATCATTCATAAACGACCGCATCCGTGAGATGTGATCAAAAGAAAGTTTATCAACTATAAAAAAAAATGGTTTGACTCATTCTCCTTTCCACTGTCTTTTTATTACACTACATTGTGGCAGTTGTACAATGCAGAAGACATTTTCTTACTTTGTGGCAGTTGTACAAGGCAGAAGACATTTTCTTACTTTGTGGCAGTTGTACAATGCAGAAGACATTTTCTTACTTTGTGGCAGTTGTACTATGCAGAAGATATTTTCTTGCTTTGTGGCAGTTGTACT
The DNA here is from genome assembly GCA_963854805.1 of Plagodis dolabraria. Lineage (NCBI taxonomy): Eukaryota > Metazoa > Arthropoda > Insecta > Lepidoptera > Geometridae > Plagodis > Plagodis dolabraria. The sequence goes on along the minus strand of OY978459.1, from coordinate 4,862,107 downwards.
ATGCAGAAAACAGTTTTCATGTTTCTGGATTATTTCTATACTATATAACTGTAATACACTCCATACTATTATACCTAGCCTCCTATATGTATATTAAACTCCCAAGAATCATCCTGGGAGCTGTCAGTCAGTCAGTAAGTTTATAGCACCTTTACAATGGAATTTCATACACTGTTCCATTCCACATATTTGTACAGTAATGATGTACCTTCTGCCTCGTTTTTATAGTACTAAGGAACTTTACGAGCAGGTACAGCATAAAATATATTATGTGTATGCGAATGTAATAAAATTTTACAAGCTGCAGAATTGACATCGAATTCGATCATTCAAATATCCATAATGAGTCGTTATAACAACTATGATGGCTACTGGATTAACTGACAATTTATCTTGGGGACAATTAATGCATTTGAATTTTTATTTTCAAACCACAGGCTTATATTTTCAATATTATTACACATATATATAATATTATTACACATACACTTTGACAGTAACATTATAATTTTGTGTAGTGTTGTCGCTACTCATAGAGGAACATATAAGTCAGAATATTTTAGAGGTAGCGTCACTCCTTCTATCTTGGTGGATTGTTTTAAGCGCCTGCAAGGAGCGATTCACTTTTTGAGTTTAAAAAATGCTTTCAGCACTCTCCTGCCTGTGATAATGCACTCGCTAGCCCACGTCCAATGCCCTGCGAAGGTTAATTTGCCAAAAGAACAGCATCATGTACTTGACTATAAAATGAGATATTGTTGAAAACAAAGAGGAGAACTCAAATGATGGTCAGATTGGAGGTTGGAGCAAGTTGCAAATCACATGAAGAGTATGAATTATCTATGAGCTTAATAAGCTCATAAAGTTTTAATGCTCTTTTACATCAAGAGCGCCATAGGTTTTATTTCAGCGCTTGAAACTTAACCCGAATAAAACTTGTTTGTTTTCATAACATTGAAAAGTTTATACGAACCATCGAAAACGAAAGTTGGAGACAATTAAATAAACAAAAGAAAGTTATCTTCCTCTTTTTTTTATAATCCGTGAATTCAAGCCTTGCGTGAAACCGCTCAGCTCCAGATTCTCATTTTACTTTCATAAGACCCTAAACGTCGCACGCTTATAAAAGTTTTAACCGCTAAGGCTGTATTCAGACCAGGTTCTCTCTTACAATCTGATTCGTAGATTGCTTGGAATCAGATGGGTGGCTAACTTTACTGTTACTTAACATTACATTTTGATTTTTACCTTGGAAATTAGATTATGAATGTTGACAAATAGAGTTGAGGAAGGCCAAAGAAGGTATTGGAATGTGTTCTTTTAGCAGTCATGTGTGAGTATATAATGAACAGAATAGAGCGAAGGAAAAAAACAAATTAAGCCGAATCCCACTAAGCATTGTTTTTGATGGAACATACTCGAGGCCCACTTGACGTCAAGCGAACTAACTTTAAATGATAAATGTCATATAAATTTCACATCTAAGTATAATAACTTAGCCTATACTTAATATAATATAGCATGAGAAAAAAACAGGTATGAAAAATATGGAATCACTAAGATTTTAAGGAACAACATCAAGTTACAACCAATAACATCTTAATATAACCGATACATTTCGATACAAGTGACGAATTGCTCTGCGCCCGTCACACTGAGATATATAGTTGTTAAGTCTCATTTGCGTGTGATTTACTGTCTGATAAAGACTGCTGCTGGAACACACTTTTAGGTGTGCTTGGTGAAAGATCCAGCATATGACCGACATTTTTAACCTCTTTTTAGTGATTCATATTGCCTAGAAGTTCACTCATTCGCCTAAAGTACTGTGCACTTACAAGAGTTTTAATTACCATTAAATTATCCAGGTATGTACGTATATTTTTCCGTATCTCACGAACCATGATTATTACTGTATCAGCCCGATCGTCCACTGCTGAACACAGCCTCCCCTATGTAAGGGGTAATATCCCCACGCTTGGCAGGCGGCTTGGGGATCGCAGTGCAAGATGCCACAGTTCTTAAGAAGGCGCTGCGGCCCACCTTCCAGTATTTTTCCCTTAGTCGACTTTTACGACACCCACACGGGAAGAAATGGGGAGGTGCAATTCTAACCCGGCACCCCGCGGGTTCCGGCACCCCGTGGGTGCCGTGATTATTAGCCAGTTGAAATTTAAAAAATAACGTATTTTTGGTTACGTTATAACAACAAATACGACGAACGCTATAACAAAAAGGACAAACGTCCCAAGGGACGTAGTCCAAAACGATGGTCCGATTAAGTTTCTAAAATCCTGAACACTACGATCACAGATGCTCTGAGCCACGACAAGCCAAAGATCGAGGGAGGTGGAAACAGCTCTGTAGTGAAGAAACAGATCGTCGGGGACATCACGATGCTCAGCAGTGAGCTACGCCTCGAGGAGGAGGATAACAAAAAATTCTAAAAATCGGCCAAGTGCGAGTGAGACCCGCGCACGAAGGGTTCCGTACTATTATAGCAAATAATGTTAAATTAACATAGATAATGGGACAAAACCCTTCGTGCGCGAGTCCAACTCGTACTTGGTCGATTTTTGTTCCACTAGATATTCATACTTCGTTGTGCCCTGTTCGTCTTTTTATTTTTTTATATTGTGAGCTGTTCCCTTTCAAAAGTCTGCTGTGTCTATTAACGTCCATTAGTTTCATTTTTACGTCACCGAGTTTCTCGTTACAATTATTGTTAGAGCTGAGTCAATTTTGAAGGAATCCACCGTCAAATTGTAGTTGACTACCAATTAAAACCCAACGATGTGCTGTTCAGACAATCTTCGTGTCATATAATTTGATCCAGCCAAAATATAATACAGCTTATGAAGCAATGATTGCCGAGTACTTATAGGTATGGACTGCGGCGCCACAGATCCATGGTTCGAACCCTACCGCGGGCTTGAGCTTCACCGCATGGTGGGAGGGCATTTGCAAATGCTCGAGTGGCTAGCTATCACCCTCAAGTAGAAAATCTGTCGCCAGGCACCTAACTTACAGGCACATTGACGTTAAAGAACTGTAAGTCTCAGGGTGTCAGGCGCAGTGCAGTTCATCACTTGTGGCGAACTGCATCTATTGCAGGCAAAGGTTATCGCGTAACATCAGGTGGGTCTTGTCCTAGTTTCATCACAATCCCAAAAAAAAAATAAACAGCTATTAATAGTAAAATAGTCTTGGGCGGGTCTTGAACCCGCGCCATCCAACCCTATAGCAGACCAGCTGGGGTATGCTCTGACCGCTAAGCTAATATGATATATTACTTTTAACTCTAATTTGTCTTCTTGTTTTGAACAATAGTGCAAAAATTGCAATAATAAAAATATTAAAATTATAGGGTTGAGTAATAGTTAACAAGTTTAAAGTTTATTACTAAAATTGTCTTAATTTTAGTAAGACGTAAGTTGAACTATAGGTGTCGCTCTATCACCATACGATGATTGTCAACGAAAGGACAAATTATAGAGTCGAGAATGTATGGTTTAGATAGATAGATAGATAGATAGAAAACTCTTTATTGTTACACCACATTTAAAATATTAAAGTTTACATCATAAGATTTTATTAAATAATAATAACATAGTGTTACAACAGCGGGCAGCGGCGTCGACGGGGGCTGCGGTAGAATACTAGCGGTCGCGTGCCCCCCGTCATCAGTCGAAGATACTGGAACACCGTGGGGTTTTAGACGGTATGGTCGGCTTTTGCCGAGTCCGTCATACCCCGTCTGCTCCCCAGCAGTGAAAGCGTAACTGCATTTCCCCACGTACAAAAAAAAGGTTCAAATCATGTGAGTAAATGATTATAAGTTATCCTCACGTTGTAATTTTGTAATGTAATCCGTGGAGTTTGCGTTATTGCAAAAAAAAAATATAATAATAATACAGCTATAATTATTTCGTTTTGTTCCCTGTGAGGGCTCTTGGGATCTGTTCTGTAGGACTACCATCTTACACTGTGATCCCCAAGTCGCCTGCGTGGGGACTATAGCAAACCATTTAAGGGAGAAGGGGAGGCGTTAGTTCAACGGTAGACGTAATTGCTGTTGATATGTGATAATATGAAGCACAATTAAGTTTCTTGTTGTTTGTGTAGTCTTTTGTCGTGATGCATTAATCCATTGTTTCGACCTAGCTACTTACGATATGAGTAGGACGATGATAATGATCGTGATTCAGTCACTGAATAATACAATAATTATAAAAGCGGTGTCATCTTTCTGCACTGCACTTGTCACTTCAAGACGTTAGCTATATCTCTTTCGCCTTGTATTTCAATTGCTACAGTGCCCTCTATGTCCTAAACACAGTATTGTGTCACCCTTTGGTAAGTGGGGATGTCGTTGAAAGTATTAACAGACTAAGCCTAGAATTGTTGGCATTCGAGAACAGCTGCCGGGAGACACCGTTGGGTACTGGACGGTATATTTTCCGGAAGCTTGCTATGCAGGCATTTGTAAAATACTGCGAAATACCCTACCACTATGCTATGAATCCCAGGGGTTTAGCGGCAAGAGATAAAAATGTTATAGCGCGCAGATTCTCGCAAATTATCCGCGTAGCCCGTTCTTTTTCTTGCAATCACGATTGTTTTCTCTCTTCACCAGCGCCAGAAAATGTACTATATTAACTTCGTTTGGAATGAGTAGTTAAATGGCATCATCACGCAGTGTGACCTAGCCTTTTACTCATAATAACATTGTGTTACAGCAACTGTAGGCAACTTTTAACGTCGTCACATAAATCGTTTGAGTCCGCTCGACGTAAAACGTAATTAAATACACACATTTGCATTCCATTGTTAACGTAATTATGAAGTTGGCTCGCTTGAGCGCTGTTCATTTGGTGACAGTGATTCAACTTGGCGTACAGAGAGTGATTGAAGAAATTGTGGAATTAGTCTGGGACGATGAGATAGTGGGCGATGGAATATCATAAATATATAGATACTTAGAAACATAATATGGAAAATTAATTTAATAACAATATGTTATAATAAAGTTGGAATTAAGAAGCAGAATTAAGGCTCAGTGGCATTGGCTATGGACTGCCGCGCAACAGGTCCATGGTTCGAATCCCGCCGCGGGCTGGAGCTCCACCGTATGGTGGAAGGGCATTTTGCGAATGCCCGCCTGGCTAGCGACCACTCTCAAGTAGAAAATCTGTCGCCAAGTACCTAACGGTGTGTTCCAGCAGTAGTACTTGAGAGCCAGTGAAATTTACATACACGTGCGACTTAACAACTGTCTCAAGGAGACGGGCGCAGTGCAATTCGTGACTTGTGACATGCTTCTGTTATAGGCAGAGGTTAGTCCGCTTAACATCATGTGGGCCTCGAGCTTGTTCCGTCACAGTAAAATAAAAAACGATTATATATAAACCCATAAAATAATCTACGGGCTGTTGCAATATGGAGTACCAGGGCGCACTAGACCAGTATTTATGTAGAAAAAATAGTAAAAGAATAAGTATACATATAGTTTGACACATGGTGAACAAAGCACTTACAGTAGTAAAAACGTACTTCACTGGTTGTTGTCAATAAAGGCCATACCTCAACACATGTGTCTATGGCTTCTATATCTGATATACTTCATAGATAAATAATCATTGCTCGATGTCAAATCTGGACTAACAAGCAACTAACGTGCTCAAATAACGTTTAATAAAATTATACGAAGAGTGTATTCAAGGTATATTACCAAAATCATAAAAATACTAGTTATTTTGTCCTCTTTAAAGAAAATAAGCAAAACCAACCAATGTTTTTTCTTCTAGTTAGCTCTTTACTTTATGCTGAAAGTAGAATCTTTTAATTGTAAAATGTTTTAATTGAAACATGTATGGAGCGTCTTAGATGCCATATTCGAATAAATCACTTTGATATCGGATTTTATCTTTAATTGTTTAGTTTAAGCAGAACTTTGACAACTGTATGATGATAACCTACAGATCGCAGCCAAGGGAAATAACGCAAATAAATTACGCAAAAATGGGTCTTATCCCTTTGGAAGTAATACCATTGTGATGTTGATGTTTTAATTTTAATGATAATGGTGGCTTTAAAGCGAAGCCTTTATGCGGATGCGGATATTTATGAACTATTTAAAATTTACATGGTTTTTAAACCTCTGCTTGAGATCCAAGGATTCTTTGTAAATAAGAAACTTCTAAAGATTTTTCTTCGCGCCTGGTGCAAACTTTATTTATATTCAGTTTATTTCTGCCTGAAATACATTCCCTGTTTTATATTGGCATCTTATGTCCATTTCAATTCGTAATCAAAACTATACCTATCACCAAATAAAAACAAATGTGTGGCAACGAAACAACACTCAACATTTCATTTGAGTACATTTGAAAACCAGAAGAGAAAATGTTTGTTAAATAGAAATTCTACCTCACATCTACCAACTAAGAAGTTGGCAATTTTCTGCCACAAAAGGATTTGCGAACGCCACCGCATCCAAAACTTTTCACTCGACGACTATGTGAACTAATATTACCGCATTTGCCCTGTTAAACTTTTGTTAACAGCTTCTCAAATTAGATAATACAATTGTCAAGCGAGAAACAAACATACAGAATATCGTTGTGTGTCTTTCTAATGTGCGCAAGTTAATTATAACGCTTTGCTTTAGAGAACATTTGCGTTTATTATTTGGATTAAAGGGAAACCGAAGAAGCAAGAAACTTCAATGAAATAGACTTCTTTGAAATATATGTAAATGCTCTCATTTGTAACGAAAGGATGTATCGGTTCCGGTGTGTAAAGGATCAATTCTAAGTACTCACTACGAGTATGGTGATGCTTTAAACAAGGGTTCGTAAACGCCCGCACACAATCGCTAGTGTTTTACTCGATTTCTCGAATAATAATAATAAATAAGGCAGATAAATAAGGCAGAGCACTAGAAGTAATCGGCTTAAAAATACTTAATTACAAATCAGCGTTTCCAGTTCTTCACTTAATGACATCTAGAAAATTACCCAATATCGTTAATACCCGACATGTTATCGATTGTGTATTGTAGCTTTATAAACAATTATATTCATTTTATAGTAATAATATATAAAAAGCTCTACCATTCATTCAGTTTACGAGTTAGTGATAATATACGGACGGAAATACAGACAGAAGAATACACAATAGAGACTATAGGGATCATTTTTTCCCTTTGGATACGTTACCTAAAACGTGTCATAAAATGCACCAAACATTTTTCAAACCCGTATACCTTCACTTTTCTTTACATTAACATATTCCCACTCAACCTTGGAAGAATATTGAATAATGTAACATCTGTAGGTAATGACTGCTCACGAGGCTCGGTGTGAATATGTATGCGAATATTTGATAACAGCCCTTTGAAGGTACGATCAATGATATTAATATTTGACGGCAATCTTTTTAACATGATCCTTTGTTTGAATTCGTTTTTGATGTGTTAAATGTTCTACGAGCTCACCATCTTCTTACCCTTATCTCACTTATCACACATGGGTCGGTACTATATACAAGTACCTGCTTCAACGACAGAAAAGATAACAAACATTTGTCTTTAGAATTCTGGTCCTTGGTAACAGGGCATCCTTTATACTGATAGCCTTGCCAATCCATCCGCTATTAGTTTTGCTGTTAAGTAACGCTTATTATGTTAAGTGGACTAACCTTTACGTATAACAAATGCGATTCGTCACAAGTGAAGAATCGTTCTGCGCCCGTCACCTTGAGACATACAGTTGTTAAAAGCCCCATGTGCCTGTAATTTCATTGGCTCTTACTCAAGAGCTGCGGCCGAAAAATGCTGATACATGCTTGGCGACAAATTTTCTACTTGAATTTAGTCTCTAGCCGGGCATTAAATCTCAGTTTTGTGGGAGTACCCCCAAAACTGAGCCGATTTAATAACCGGAGAATATGGAATGTCTGTTTGGGGATTTTTCTTACAATGCCCCGCGCGGCTCATTGCCCCTTTTTAAGAGCCTAAAGTGCAGCAATAGCTAACTCCTACCACATAAGTATCTTTTTGCTCTCTTACAATGTCCAACCAAATTATATGGAACAGCCTAGAAAATGTTAAGCGTGCAACCAAGACAACATCATAAATAAGTAGGCATGTTTTCATGAAATAATCAGCAGGGGGGAATCTTTGACTAGCCAATAAACATATATATTTTCATTTTAGTGCCAAGAGTACTGAAAAATAACACTCACATCACCTCACTGTCAAAGTTAAAACCTACGAGCCACTGGGGCGTTGCTAAAAGCGTTTCCGAAGACATCGTAAAGATGTCGTTTAAACTTGTCAAAGTCGCGCTTGCTTATAACTTTTCAATCTTATGATTCTCTAGTGCCTCTCTTAGCAGCCTGTGGCTTTACATGGTCTATTAAAAGAGTCTTACAGTCAGTAAAATGTTTATTCTTTGGAGAATTTAACGCACAGATTTTGTAGTAATTTGAACAAGTTGTATTTATATATTGCCTTGTTGGTTGGTGGAGTTATTACATGTCAGGAATTCACTGGACTTGAACACACGACAAATGACGCTGATGTGTGCTATATTTATATCGATATTGCACTACGCATTGATCGAAAGAGAGGCAGCGATGATGAAATGGTGATCAATTTTGGTAAAAACGATAGAATAATTAACACAAAACTAGTAACTTTTATTTAAATTATTTATTTATCAATTATTTATTTATTTTTTTAAATTATTTATTTATTTTTGTATTCGTATATGTACTGTTAATTTTTTTTATTTAATGTACAATAAGACATAAATAAAATAGTAAGACTTTTATTTTCCTTTCCTTCCTTTATTTAGAACATAATAATAATACTTAATATTTACTGATAGCAACAAAAAACTTCGTAGAGTTTTGTCCAGTTGCTACGTCCTCACTCCAAAAAATAACTAAATTTACAAATTAATTTCAGACAGAAACTAGTGACTAAGTTATACAAATTAAACTTATTCAAAACAAATGAAATGGTATGATATATAGAAAAAAACATCTAACCTAATAAGTATTGAGATTATGCAACGCAGACTGTAATATACTTCACACTCACATGCGCCAATCGCACGGCACGCTAGAAGCGCGATAATGCTCATCGTCATACAAATCTGCTTAACTACACAAATAATTATATGTACGGTGCGGTGCGTCACTACAGTCGTAGCTGCAGTTCAGTTCCGAGAACCAAGACAAAGGCAGTGGCCCTGCACCGCTGCGGACCGGTTGCTCAGGTTGGTTATACACAGAGTGCTCCATTAAATTATTTTGTTTAAAAAGTAGCACATTAAAACTCTTTTTATATTACGCGGCGTTACCTTCTCACGGGTTTCTATTGGTAAATTATTGATGAAATATGGGATCATATATTCTGAAATACGCTTCCCATAAAAGTTTCTATGCTTAGGAACAACTAGTTTTCTTGACATATTTCTAGTAGTTACTGAATATGTTATATATATAACGTTATATTTCTGTTCTAAAATATTGTTCGCATAACATAAGATATTATATTTTAGTTTGAATAGACAGCACTTCACAATATTTGAAAAGTCCAAGCGGATAATTTTTATATCTCTCTTTAATTTTAAAAGGTACTATTAACTTAAGTAATCTGTACTGAAGATTATAAATTTGATCTAAGTATGTCTTGAATGTTCGACCGTAGCTGCTCAAGCTATAGCAGACAATGCTTTAAGCTAGTGCTTTATACACAGTCAATACTGTGAACGGCACGCGGTTTTTTATTATTTGGAAGTTGGCCAATAGTGCTCGCAACCTATAACATACCTTATTGATTTGTTTGGACCAATTAAACCTATCATCAATGACGAGACCCAGGTAAGTGTGTTCCGTCACTTGCTGCAACTGCTGGCAATCACTGGTGCACTGTTTTGGGTAATTCAACGATGTATGGAGGCAGTCATGACTATTGCTACTACATTAGCCTTACTCGAGCAAGGCATATAGCTGGATATGCAGTAGTTTTGTTTTGCCTGAATTAAGGACTAAGTTTGAATTACTTTTTTTTTTATTGCTGATAGGTAAGCCTTTGACCACAATCTCACCTGATGGTAAGTGATGATGCGGTCGAAGGTGATAGGAGGCTTAACCTAGAATTACTGGCTCTCAAGGACAGCTGCCGAAACACACCGTTAGGTGCTTGGCGACAGATTTTCAACCTGAGGGTGATCGCTAGCCAGGCGGGCATTCGCAAAAATGCCTTCCACCATGCGGTGAAGCTCAAGCCCGCGGCGGGATTCGAACCATGGACCTGCTGCGCGGCAGTCCATAGCCAAAGCCACTGAGCTATAACTGCTTCAAAAGTTACCTTAAACCTCTTGATAAGGTTTCACTTGTAACCAAAATATTTTAATTGTTAAGATATTTTTAAGTAATTAAGAGTCAAGTTTGCAATTTTAAGCTATAGAGAGTATTATAATGGAACGTGTGTTATAATCAACTTGAACTTAGAAAATATGAACTTGATTATCATACAATTTACTTAATGCTACTAATAAACATTTTACTAAAAATAGAACCATTTTTAGTAAAATGTTTATTAAGCTATTTAGTATTTGTCGGCACCTCAATGAGTTTTTAGACAAATACATTTTCGGCTACAGTTCGTTATACGGATATGTGCCACGTAGATGGCAGTAGACTCGTGCCCTATATACGCCTAGGAAATCATTGTGTGTAATTAATGAAGTAAAGAAAGATAGGCTTTACTTTAAAAATTATAATGTGATATTTTGACAACTGTTGACCTTTCGTCAATTTTTGTTTTCGGGTCAACTCGAATATCTAGATAATTTAATGATAATTGCAACAAACGGAACTTACTTGCAACACCGATAAACATTTTATGACTTGTGGAAGTTGGATCAATGTAATGAGATGCAGTGTTCTAAATCAACATGGTGCCGACTTCAACAAATTTCATACTTTTCAGTAATGAAAGTCATTTTAATTTTTATATAAATATTTTTATATATATTATGATTAGACACCATATACTTTTGCAAGTCTTGTTCTTTGAAGATACCTTTTATACCGTCAAGATCAAACACTTAGAAACAGGCGTTTTTCCGACAAATTTCTTCGGAAACATTTTCCTTTTATATACCGTCACGTAAATATTCTGCCTATTTGAATTTCACATCAAAATGTTTGATCAAAATTATTCTATTTGACTGGGAAAATTAATAAACATGTTATGGTCCCTATTTCCGAGAAGTTATTCGAGAAGTTATCAGTAGCTACATAGCTTTATTTAAATATTATTGACTATCTGGTTATACATAACGAGTAAAACACTCACGACCTATAGTGCCTACGGATACCATCTACAAGTAGGAAATATGTCGCCAAGCACCTTACGGTGAACTCCGGCAACTGTCTTTCAGAATCAGTGATTCTAGGTCAGCCAGAACAACACCTTCGACCGCATCATGACTTCATCACATGAGATAGGAAAGGCTAGCCTATATCAACTACAATAAAAGGAACCAATTATCCAGGGATTGTTCATTTCATGGGTTTGACTTCTGTTTGTGGTTGGACTTTTTCGTTACGATGTGTTTTTGTGAGTTTTCGGGCATATCATGTGCTTATCATAATTTGGATCTATATAACTTGTCGTCACGTTTCTTTGTTTTTCTTAATTACAGATGTTTGATCAGCCTTTGATCACTGTGTAATATCTAGCAACATTGACAGGATTTGTTACTCGAGGATAGTAGCTAGCCAGGCGGGCATCGCTCGATGCCCTACCATCATGCTATAAAGATTGCCATCCTAAGACAACAACCGCTTAACGTGCCTATCGAAGCACGGAAGTGCTCAGTAGTAATATAAAATATCACACATTTAAGTCATAACCGCAGCGGACGTTGCTTATCTTAGTTGATTGATTAAAAACGGCTAAGCAAATATCACTACGAGCACTTCAGTTGATTCTGAAATTTGGAATTCTCAGGGTTAGCCTAAGACTACTATCTAACCTGATTGTAATTGATAAAGTGGTCGAAGATGATGTTCAGGCTAACCAAGAATTAAGCACAGCTGCCGGAACACACTAAAAGATATTTGGCTACAGATTTTTAAATTGAGTATCCACCATTAATGTGTTAGGAAATTTCCCGCCTGGCTAGGTACCACTCGACCACATTGCTGTAATAACTGTCATCTTTAGTTAACACCCGGGACTGACGGCTTAACGCGACCTCGAAGGCGCGGAAAGGCTCAGCCATAATTGCCACTAGGGGTCACCCAACTCAGACATGAACGCAGCGTTTAGTTTAGGGTAGTAACGAATAGACAATCTCCTCTGCAAGTGCTTCAAAAAGATTTCGTTAGTTGTAAAAGTATATCAAATCTATGGAATACGTTGATATATAATACTTCATAATGAAATATTTATTACATACAAAAGCATAATTACTTCTGAGAAACATTAAATCCTCTTAAATAAATAAGAACGTAACATGAAATATATAAAAAACAAAGATCATAAAACACAAACTCATTTCCACAAACAAGTCATTAACACTAAAAGAAAATTTACAGCCGACGTGAATAAGGCTGTAACTGAAAAAGACATTACAGACCTCGGCAGAGAACAACTACAAATAAATGAAAAAAAAGAGATAAGTGTGGACTTTATTAAATTACGGAGGGTTTCTTTCAAAGTCCACGTCGCTCGTATTTTTCATAGCTGCGTAGCTGTTTTATCATTTTTGAGCATAAATATTCTTCTTAACGTGGAAACTGAAGTCTTTGGCTGAAAACCTATTCAATTCAAGTTATTTGCAAAAATATGAGTAAGTATTCATACAATGCCTGTGGGGAGCCAGGCTAGAACATCGCCCCCTATCTCTACCCGTGGATGTCGTAAAAGGTGACTAAGGGTAATAATTCAGAACGTGGGCAACAGCGTTTTCTGATATCTCACACTGCGATCGCCTAAACGCCTGCTAAGCATGGGGATTATGGCATACCTACCATAATGGGGAAGGCTGTGTTCAACAGTGTAAAATCCAGCTGATCCAGTTCTTCATACAATACAGTATACTTTATTAGTTAACATTTGCATACCAAGCTTGAAATAGTATAGGTCTTCCTTAAAAAATTGATAGGTCCTTATTTTTATACACAACCAGTGCTCATAGAAGGTGTATACATTTTCTTTGTAATTATTATAAGTAATAATTAATATAACAAATCTTGAATTACCAGAAATAAACATTGGAAAAATTAAATCATAAAAATATTGATATTTACAACACAAATCGTATATAAATAGTCAAATTTAATGGCTCATATTAATTTTATATAAAATTCCTTTAAACTAATATCCATTAATTTAGTTAAATTAAATGTCATACTAGTCAAATGTTAAATTTTAACGGCCATTATTATTAAGTTACATTGTTGCCAACTTCTACTCCTTTATAAGTAACAATAAAATATTCATACCTATATTATGTATCATGACCATCTAAATACTCTGTTGATAATAGCATTTTTAGAGAAGAAAATTAATCCGAAAATGTCTATCAAATTAAATTTACCTCTTAAAGGTATTCGCATTCTAATAAAATAAGGGCAAATTATATGTATATTCTTGAAGCCATTACAAATACATTTAGATCAGATAGGCTAGATTACATAATTACGAGGGTAAAAATTATAGTCATGTGCGGGATTCGAAGCCGCGCCATTCACCTCGTCGACAAGCTCTGACCGTTTTAACCCAACATTACATATGACTCATTAGTCTAATTTGTCCTATTGTTCTTTAACCATCGTGTGGGGGTGGAGTGATACCTAAAGTTCAAGTTACGTTACAAGACAAATTTTGCAATTAGTTGACTGATTTCTCCTTCGACCCTCCCTTTCTGGGGAGTCGGATGGGGCATTGGGTTTGTTTACCCATTTCCCCTGCATTATCTCTAGTGGCTACGACCACTAGGTAGTAATTAGCTTTAAACTTGTTAGTTATGACGTAACCCTATATTTTTAAAATTTTATTTTTTGCAATAACGCATGCTCTGCGGTTCGCATTACAAAATGACTATGCTATACTATAAATTTTCTACTTGTAATTTTGTAAGATCCGCGAAAAAAATATATATATCTACTTAATATCCGATGATGATGATCATGATTGGCGCTGATGAAACTGCTTATTATCTTTGTGAAGCATTCGATGCTTCTTGGCCCAGTGGCAATCTATGAATTGCAATGCCAAAGCTTCATATTTCGAATTCCACCGCGGGCTGTATCCTCACCGAATCGTAGTAGAGCATTTGTGATTAATCGCGTATCTAGGTCCCATAAGTAGAAATATAACGCCAATCACTTAATAGTGTGTTTTTAATGCTGTATATGAGAGCCAGTTGCGTTAAGTTGTGTCTTTTCACCAGATAGGTACCTTCTATTAGGTGAGATAATGTTCAGTAGTCAAGCAAAAGACGTCACACCAGCTCTCAGATAAAATATGTATTTATACATAAGTATTTGTAATCAAATTATATTTCATATTCTAATATAATTTTAAAATAAAAAGGAGCAACTACGAATAACATTATTAATAACATTTATTCGCAGATGATGAATATAATTTTAACTCGCGAATGACCTAATGTCTATGACCATGTAGAATAGTTATTTAACAAGCTATAAGCACGATAAACTAATAAAAAATTGATTTTCTAGCGAAAGACGTCACTTTCCAAGAAGAAAATATTTTTCTGCCGAAAAATATTATGTGGTAATCAAATTAAAAGATCGCTGGCATACTGAATGCCTCCATGGATGCAGCTGAACGCGTTGTCATGGATGTGCCTCAAAAAAGGACAGTTAAAAAAACCAGACATGATATTCAACTAAATTAAACCTGACTAAAAAATAATCAACTTGTTAAACACGTAGAAAGGGCGAAGAAAGGGACAGGGGTAAATTCAGTCTATGGCAATTATCGCAAGCTTTTATCAAGAGGGGTATTTTTAATAATTGTTATAAGCACGATTCGACGCTTTTGTTAGATTACAGATTGTTTACACGCAAGGCTTAGTACTGGGGCAGAGTAGAATTAGGTTAGGAGGTTGTTATAAAATGTTGTTTTAATTGTCGGTTTTGAAACCGGGGATCGGTATCTGCACTATTATTATACTGTGAATACATGTACATTGAATGTGCAAGCGCAGGAATTTAACTCTTAACCCTTTGTAAATAAGGTGCTGGTTAAATACTTCTTAATCGTCGGGTCGAGTGGTAAAAGTTTCACTGGAGTATCTAGACTGTCTCTTACTACGCCTCGTGATAGAAAAGGACTAGAAAGATGATGCAATATTTGTTTTAATTTTGTGAGCTTAACAGGCGCCAATGAAACATTGCTCTACAAATTATGCCTACCAGTGCGCAGTGGGGCTAGGTATCATTTAAATTAAACTTACTTGTACCTTACGGCAGGGCTAAGTGGATTAAAATTATGCTAATTATTACCAGTAGGGATAACTAACTGATTGTGTTAATTTTAACTGGCAAAGTAAACAAACTTATTTCGCCTATTGCGGGCATTAAATTTAGAGCCTGTTTCAGAATGTTCGAGTACGTGCCAGTTATACTACCCAGAACTTATTTATTAAATAAACACTATCTTCGCGTTTCACAGTCATCGATTTAGCCTATGCATCGGTTAAAGCTTGAAACGCGCTGCATGTTAACTGTCAATTTTATCATTCAGTTATTTTATGTGTTGGTTAGCAACCGACGAGCTGAAACGGACCCTTAGAATAATAGAAGTAGCCATTGCGCTTATGTCACTAGATCAATAATAGACATCTATTTCTTTCTATATTTAGTATAAATTTATCTCAATGTATATTAAAATATTTATCATAAATAGATACGAGCTGAAAATCAATTACATTAATCACATGCATGATACATTATAAGAAAAGTTTAAATGAGTCTTGGCATCGCGGTGTACATTGAGATAGAATAGGGGTCGAACTAGAGGACACATCGCTCCCGCCGTCGTGTGTATATATACAAACATTGTGTTTTTATAAAATAAACGTTAAAAGTTGATTTATGAAATTAATAAAATTGCAAAACACAAGAAAATTATTTTATTCAATTTCATGCAAATACGGCCGTGTTACAAACGATAATAATATTCTTTTGAGCTTGGCCAAAAAGATCTGTTTAAAATTATAATTTAACAGAAATTAAGCACACACATACATAATTCATGAAGATTCAGCGTGTACACGAAAATGTTTTAATTCAATATTTAAATTGAAGCAACAACGCCCTTTTTGTGCTTCTTTATCGGATTAATAATAATGAAGCAATTAGTGATCCCTTACATCCATCGTAATTGAGGTTTAATAATAAATAATACTTATTATAGCTGTTCAATTTAATTCCCTTCAGGACTTGGCGTTAGGTAGGCAGATAAAAGACAAATTATTTAACAATGAAGTAGTCCGTAAGTGGTTGATGAATATGAGACGAATTTCTTAGAATTCCATGGATTTCGCCGTGCGGGTGCCGGATCCATAGCGTTGCAGAGAAAGAGGCCCAAATTTTTTTTTAATTTGTAGCGCAGTACACATGTCGTGCATGTACAAATAAGGAGTTTACAAGCAATTGAAAAATGGTCTTAAAATGTTATCTAAACATGAATTTCATTGCCATCTCGCTACATGTTACTAATACTGAACTGATGTTGTCAATAATCGATTTTAATAGTTTTTTATATCAAAGCGTCGAAATTATGTTATAATTTTACACTCCGTCATGGCATCCTAAGTATTTACCCTTAATGTTTCTGATTGAAACATTAGTATAATATGTGGTGTGGGCAAAACCCCGCCATTCATTAAAAAAAAGTTTCACGTATTGCGTCATAAAAGTTGTGCTGATTTGTGTATTAAAGCTATAATTTGTAATTATTTACTCGCAAATGTGATGAAAAACTTTGTGTTCACGGGTGGTACGGGAATTACGAACCTCGACTCAGAAAGCCCTCAGTCTTCGATTTCGGGCTTCTACTATACCCTTGATTGTAATTCTTTTCCTGCTGCCCTTTATATACAATGTACTATATTAATAATGTATAAGACCATGAGATGAGAGATCAGAGTATTTGAACCAGCATAAGGCTCTGTTCAGAAGTACGCGGTTTGAAGGCGGCGGGGCGCGGCGGCGCTCGGTTTATGCGCCGAGCTATGACTTCGCAGGGACCACTCGCCACACCGCGCGCTCGCCGCCCCCTAACTGCGCTCAAACCGCGTACGTCTGAACAGAGCCTTATAGATACTTCAACCGCTGATTTCATATTTTTTAGCGTTACAAGTCGGCTACTTTCTGTCCAACAATACTCTCTATTGCTATATCTCGTTCAAAATCATGTAAGATTTTCTTTGTTTCCTAGACAAATTTTCTTCAGATTTCTTTGGTAACTTCTGCACGCAGCATTTTGTTTTCAAAGCTGAATAGTGGCTATAGTATTGCATGACTTTATTTGTGTTGTGTTCAAATAAGCCCAACAGAGTTGTACGAGTCATGCACTGCGTTAATATGGTAACGCACTGCATGACTTTATTGGCTCAAAAAGCTCAATAGAGTTGTACTTGTTTTGAAGCAGTGACGACTCAGTGGCATTGGCTATGGACTGCCGCGCAATAGGTCCATGGTTCAAATCCCGCCGCAGGCTTGAGCTTTACCCCATGCTGGAAAGGCATTTACCGAATAATCCTAGCTAGCAACCACTCTCAAGTAGAAAATATGTCGCCAAGCACCTACTGGAGTGTTCTGGCAGCTATCCTTTAGAGCCAGTATTTCTAGGTTAACCATGTTAACACTTTCAACCACATCATCACTTACTATCAGGTGAGATTGTGGTCAAAGGCTAATCTATCAGCAATAAACAATTTCGTTTCAATGCTCTAGAGTCAGATCATCGATTATTAGTATTAGTTTTCGATAAATTTGACTTTTACAAAGTTCAAAATATTAAGTTTTAATAAAGTTGGACTTGCTCCCATTCCGTTTCTTGCCAGCCAAGATATATTGTCTTTCTTCTTATTTGCTTGAGATGATATGTGTAATATGTATAGACTTCGAATGATGCATTGTCAATTATGTTTTGGATGTGTTTTGTATGTAGACGAAAATTTTCTAAAATTAAAAGTGTAACACCAAGTAATACCCATAACTAGTCATTAGTTATGGGTATTACTTTCAGTTAAAGGAGACGGAACAATTTAGAATAAATCCTTTAGAAACTGAGCCCAAGTATTATAATTATAATGAAGCTGGCTCATTTACCAGATGGAACTTTCGAGGTGAAGGCTGTTGTATCATCGCTTCACAACTTAGAAAACGTATAGTTCGCACGCATGGTTGACCATGTTTTCATCCAAACACGACGATCTCATTTTTTAATTTATTAACATTCCGTAGCGACTTTTGGCTTCTTAGATTTCTTATATATGAATCCAATTTAAAATTCAAAGCAAACAATAACAATTTGGCAACAAAATATAAATTAGCTCTTTTAAAACAGCCTGTGCCGTTTATGATAAGTCTTCCCTTAATGATATCTATAAATGTGGTTGGAAACAGCAGCAATATAAAAATTTTCAACACCAATTACTTCTGATCATGGTGGTTCGTATTTCTCTTTCACAATTTAGGTTATATTAATTTTTCTCACCCCAGTACTTCAACACTACGTTCTCTCGTTTACGTCACAGGTAAAATATATCCACTATTATCTGTGGTTGCATAGTAGTAGCACATTTAGCGATAGCATGTCTGTTTAGCTACCATCCTCAAGAAAAAAATCAGGCACCAAAGCACTTAGCTTTGTATTCCGTCAGCTGCTGTCCTTGAGCTTTGTTCTACATAGGTTAGCTTAAACAACATCTACCATATTATCACTTACCATAAGATGAGTTTGTGGTCAAAAGTTAGCCTATTAAGTAATAAAAAACTGAAATTGTTCTGCATTTTTGCAAACAGTGCGCTTAATTGGCTGTTTAGCTACGAATAATTATATTTATTCAGCGTTATTCCACGTTTCAAGAACAACAACACAAATCGTTCAGCAATCGGAGTCTAAATGATAGCTAGGCAAACATCAAAGTAAGATTGTTAATTGATTCTCAATTAAGCAGAGTCAAAAGAAAATAACCGAACAACCTAAAAAAAATCAACTGCAATTAAAAACAATTTCCTTGTGAAAAATGTTATCTAGTTCAGGTTCTAGGCCCAGCCGTTTTTGAATTACACTCCAATAACTGCAAAATATTTTCCTACCTTGATGATGTAGTTGTTGACATTGAATGACAATCGATCCCTTAAGTAGCCTAGTCCCGTAAGTCACTAAAAGAGTGAAAAAAAATATAAACATAAAATGGAACACTCAAAAGTGGGAAATCACTCGTTGAACTCGGTACCATGCGCACAGTATTGTGATAATAGGTACTTCTGAACTATCATGGTACCCCTCAATAAGTAACTGTGCTGATTTTAGTTGTGAGAAGCTGGAACATAGAGTTATTATTGACAAAATGTATAATCATTTAAGCTTTACGCCAGGCATCGATTGAAAGTAGGTCAGTTCACTTTGCAAATAGACATAGAAAACCTGTACCTGGTTGGAATAAACATGTCAGTGAGGCTCATAAGGAAGCGCGGCGGAAATTTGAATTATGGGTACTGTATGGTAGACCAGGGTCTGGTCGTGCATGGAGTGAAATGCAAGAAAGTCGGAAAATTTTTAAATCACGTTTAAAATGGTGCCAAAACAATAGTGATCAACTAAAAATGGATATTCTAGCATCGCATCACTCCAAGCATGATTTTCGCAGCTTCTGGAAATCTACCAATAAAGCTAACAACAAGCCGAGCCAACCCATTAATGTAGAGGGTATCAGTGAACAAAAATCTATAGCTGACATGTTTAAGGATCATTTTTCTGTAAAGTCACCACTGGGACCATCACAGTTGGATCATTGTCAGCGTCGACATGGTGAAAAGCTCTGTGCAAAATTTACGGCGGAAGAGATTAGTAAAGTAATAAGAAAAATGTCGCGTGGCAAGTCACCGGGCCACGATGATTTGAGTATAGAACATTTGAAGTTTGCTGGCCCTCATTTGCCTAGAATATTAGCTATGTTCTATACTCTTTGCGTAGGACACTCTTACTTGCTGGCCGAAATGATGAAAACCGTGGTGGTGCCAATTGTTAAAAACAAAACCGGTGACGTGGGTAGTAAAAATAATTATAGACCGATCTCTCTAGCCACCATTGTATCTAAAGTACTTGACAGTTTGCTCAATACACAACTTGACTTGTACCTAAGTATTCATGACAACCAATTTGGTTTTAAAGTAGGTTTATCAACTGAAACAGCTATTTTGTGTCTGAAGCAAACCTTAAAGTATTATACTTGTCGAAAAACGCCCATTTACGCCTGCTTTCTTGACTTGTCGAAGGCTTTTGATCTGGTGTCCTATGACATTCTTTGGCAAAAACAGGAAAACATCTCAATGCCACCCGAAATTGTACAAATTATCAAATATTGGTACAAACACCAGGTCAATGTCGTTAGATGGTCGACTGCATATTCGGACCCATACAGGTTGGAGTGCGGGGTAAGGCAAGGAGGGTTGACCTCACCGAAGCTCTTCAACCTGTATGTGAACGCGTTAATAGAGGAGCTTAGCAGCACACATGTCGGCTGTCATATTGACGGAGTCTGTATCAATAACATAAGCTATGCGGATGACATGGTGCTGCTAAGTGCTTCTGTATGTGGTTTGTCTAGACTTATCGATATCTGTGAAAAGTATGCATCTAGTCACGGGTTGGTGTACAACGAAAAGAAAAGTGAGTGCATGGTATTTCAGGCCAGGGGTGTATGTCTAGGTACAATTCCACCTATAAAATTAAACGGAATACCACTGAAAAAGGTATATAAATTTAAGTATCTCGGACATTTGTTGACCTCTGACCTGACAGACGATGCAATATCGAAAGGGAACGTAGGGCTCTGTCAGCCAGAGCTAGCATGTTGGCACGCAGGTTTGCTCGCTGTTCGAGGGAGGTCAAAATTACTCTCTTTAGAGCCTTTTGTACTTCTTTCTACACGAGCAGCCTGTGGATAAGTTATACAAAAAGCAGTACAGCGCCCTACGGATTCAGTACAATAATGCGTTTAGAGTGCTACTGCGTTTGCCTCGGTTCTGTAGCGCATCGGGGATGTTCGCCGAATCGCGGGTCGATTGTTTCTATGCGACCATGCGGAAACGGTGTACATCCCTGGTGCGCAGGGTCCAGGCCAGCCCTAGTGGCATTTTGAAAGCATTTGCAGAAAGATATGACTGTCAGTACCTGAATCATTGTTTTATGATTCATGTACTGACTAATGGTTAGTACACGTGGATGACATTTAATAATTGAATTTTCTAAATATAATTTGCTAATAATTTTATTGTTTATTACTAATGTTGATTTAGTTATAATTACATATTAGTTTTGATGCTACATTGTGATGAATTGTAATAATTTTGGCATTCAATTATTAATTTGTATCAATAAAATTATATAAGAAATATAATTATAAATATTGTAAAATGATCCTTGTTGGTTGAAATAAATACTTTGATTGATTGATTTGATTGATTGAATAAGCTATTTCACACTTTTGAGGTTCCATTTTTTGGGTATTTTTTTATTTTATTTATTATACCTCTTCTCTAAACACTACACAAATTTTCGTTTGTTACTGTTCATAACTATTTATCGAGCTAGAGACCCCCGGACAGGATTCCGATGGACAGATAAACAGACATCGTTTTGCCCTCGAGTAAGCCTTAAAAATTATACACGAAAATAATCCAAAAATGTTCCGTTTTAAACATCAAATGGTTGAACAAACTTGAATTAAAATTAACTTCAAAATGCTACAAGCAGCAAGTTCAACGAGCCTTAACGTTGTTTCCAAAAACACGGAATGCTAAACAGCTGATTTGAAATGCAAAAATGGCTGGTTATAGCCCTGAAAAGTTTAATGTGACCCGTCATGAATTTATTTTTCCGGAGGTCAGTGTTTGCAGTGCAATTAATTCTTTTGACCCGCTACACGTTTTATGAGAGCTGTACATTTAACTTTGTATATAATAATATACATATTATGGCATATTGCATGTTTGACGTTTATAAATCATACAATTACTTATCGAATGAAAAGTTCTTGTACGAATTTTGGTTACTGTACTGTAACAGCCGGATCGTCCACTCTTGAACACAGCCTCCCTTATTAATGGGGTATTTGCCATAATCCCCACGCTTGACAGGCGTCTTGGTGATCTCAGTGTAAGTTGGCAGTTATTAGGAAGGCGCTGCTGCCCATCTTCCAGTATTATTCCTTTGGTCGCCTCTTACAGCATCCTTTGTATGCTCATGATATGTGGAGGTGCAATTCTAACCCAACACCCCACGGGGCTTAGCATTTTTGGTTGGAAATGTTTAATTTTAATATAGTGTTATTTCGGAATAACACTACATTAAAATTTGTATCGGAGGGTCTACGTGTAAACTACTCACTAGTCAATTATTCCTATAACGGAATATTAAGCAACCAAATGTCTTGTACTAATGTTGGTTGTAGAAATCACAAGCAGAGACAGTTTTAAACTTAGTCGAGTTATACATGTTCTTTTACACAGATAAATATTGAATGATAAAAAGCTAGTCTTTAATGTCATACAAACAAAAGAATAGGCAGTAAACATCGCATCAACAGTGTGCGTGGCTAGTTAAAAAAGCCCTATGGAATTTAAATCGGCATGTATCATCACGATAAAGTTTATATAAGTTGTGAAATACATACCTAATTAAACAAATGTCTCGAAAATGAATACCTCGTTTGTCTAGTATGATTGCGATGTATAAACATCAGCAGGTAAAAATATTAATAGAGGCCAGCCAGTTATGTAAACAAATGTTTTTTTTCTTTATTCTTCTTCTACATATTGAGGAGTAAACAAAAGTTACAACGATGAAAAAAACACCTTAAAATAATAATGATCTCTTTATTTAAGTCCAGGCAGTCAAAAATAATTCCCACGCTAGCTCCGCCCATGCGGCGCCACGATCCCCGCTGCACTGAACGACGCGATGTGCAGCGGCGCACGCGTCTCGCTTATAAAAATAGTTGTGTATTTGATATTAGATTCGCGAACACAGATACCATTGAGACGATTTCAACTTTTTTATAATCTTATTCACGTGTCGAATTTCGATACGTAAAGTAACTTTGTATATACTGCAATTGATGTCACGTTTTTATTTTTATCAACATTACTAATATTTCTTAGTAAGAAATTGATTATTTGATTTACTTTCCAAAATTATTCTTACGGTCGACAGTAGCTCATAAAACTAGAGCCAAAAATTTTACTTTTTACAATATGATCATGTCTGCTCGACTTTATTGGTATATATTATTATGTATGTATGTATTGGTATATATTGTATTATACATATTTAACTGACTTCCCAAATGAAAGAGGGTTCTTAAATAGACTTGTCTATTATTTATTTTATGTTTAGACCACACATAACTTTTTTACTGAACCTTACAATTTCGAAGATTATTTATTTGCTAGTACAGTTTCACTCTTAATTGGTTTAATTTAAATTTCATCAACATCGGTCGAACGGTTTGCCAGTTACAGTCAACTTACTAAAAAGTAATTTGTCAAAATGCCTTGACGATCGCAGTGCTTCTAGCAACTAATGTAAGTGGCAACTATGAATATAGATGAAATTTATTGTTAAATCAAGCTATTCTTGATCTACAAGCTATACCAATTTGGCGTGCCAGAACGTCTTGTGCTCATCCTACAAGACTTCCTTAAAGCCAGAAGCTTTCATTATCGCGTGGAAGGCACCCTCTCCTCCCCCCACCCAGTCAGAGCCGGAGTCCCTCAGGGCTCCGTGCTATCACCTATTCTCTTTGCACTGTATACCAGTGACATCCCACGCTCTCAGCCCAAAGTATTCCTAGCCCAACATGCGGACGATACCGCCATTTACACCACTGGGTGGCATATCAACAGACAGTCCTATTTCGTCATTCAACGGGCCGTCACCGAGATCGGTGACTGGTTCCGAAAATGGCGCATCGCGGTCAACCCAGCTAAAAGCACAGCTATGTGCTTTACTGAGAAGACACGCTCCCCTTACCCGAAACCGCTTATTTTGTTCGACGAACCCATTCCCTGGGTTTCTAGAACAAAATACCTCAGAGTCACCCTTGATCGTCATCTCACCTTTAACGATCACATAACAACCGTTCGTAACAGGGCGGCCTTCGTAATGGGTCGCCTTGGTCCCCTGCTTCGCAAAGAGAGTAAAATGTCTCTTAGTAATAAGAAGACACTTTACACTGCCTGCATCCGCCCCTTCATGACTTACGCATCAGTAGTGTTTAGTCATGCTAGTGAGGCCCACCTTCATAAACTTCAAGTCATCCAAAACCGATTTCTTCGTAATGCAACCGGCGCCCCGTGGTATATCCGGAACACCGAGTTGCATTGCGAAATAAACCTTCCCTCTCTAGCACAGTTCAATAAGGACTGCGCCCGCCGATACTTTGATCGAGCGCCCCACCACCCGAACCCTTTGGTTGTCCAGGTATCGAACTACTCGACTGCCTCTTCTATCCCATTTTTCAAACCCCCCCGTCGCCGACCACGGCAGGTATTAGACGACCCGGATGACCCCATCGCAGCCATTACATTGGCAGCTTTAGCGTTATCCGCAAGTCGTCGAGGTAAAATCCCCAGGTGTGAGGTAATTAGAGGTCACACAATCAAACACCGAGCTCGCCGGCGAGCTCGAGGCAAAAACAAGGTCACGATAAATTGCTCTCCAAATAGTCAAAGAGTATTATTCAGTAGGGCCCAATTGTGCAACACTGCAGTTGCACAGAGGCATTTTGCTCCGATCCCCCCCATGTCTCTCGACAGCGAGACAAGCCGAGGTCCGAACCACAGTGGTGCCCTTGAGCTCGCTGTCAACCCCTCCTATAGTAGCGGCACGTTTTCGGCGTCCGCAGGAGACGGAGGTAGAAAGCGCTTTTCGCCTTCTACGCCCGTCTCGGGAGAAGTGCCTTCGGCACTTCTCCCTCCCGGGCTATTGTAGGGCCAGGCCCTCGCCCAAAACCCGGTGGAGCTGGACGACCGCACAGGCGGTAGCCAGCATCTCTGTCCTCCCTAAACTAATAACTAATAAATAGTGATAAAATCTATAAATAATATGTGAATATATCTCTCTAGTAAAGTCTGTAGTCATCAGTATATCAAATAACCTGTCAAAGTCAGTTACATGAGCACAAAATTGAGATCATATTGCACCGATATCAACCAGTTATTCTAATCCAGTCTTTTTAATTGAAAAAATTGTTTTCAAGTCTTTTTTTTCTTTGCTATGTTGTTGTGTCGCAGTCTTTGTGTTCATAGAGAAAACATATTGCACCAAACCAACATAAAGTGAGCCAAGGGTCGGAATATGATGATGGTACATAACAGCCCATACGGCACGATATATATTGATAAATGGGGTGTTTTTAAATTCTCCGTAGTAACGCAAGTGATTTCTACTGATTACTACAAACATTTCATTGCCCCTTGGCATCCGCGTGGACGATAATTTATTAATGAATCAACATTGTTCTCAGTATCTTGGAATGCGATTAAACAGATTAAACATCATTAGAATAAAGTAAAATACCATCAAATTGAGTGAGCATAATATTATATTATATTCGGTGAATATGGGTACAATTGACCTGAAATAAATGGATTTGATATGATTAAATGTAAGTTGTGGGCAATATATTTTACCATGACTCGTCATACAAATATGAATTATAGTTTTTCATAACTGTGCTACGGTACATGTTGCCATAATAATATAAAGTAGGTTGTTTTTTTATTGCTTTCATATAATTTTTAATTATTAATTACTAATGTTGAAAATATGTTCGTATACATCCTATTACGTTTTATTTTTCAGTTACAGTGGTAAACAGAAAGGTGTTATTTTACAACCACTCTGCTTTTAGATACCAACTATGGTAAAAATTAGACCAACCAGATATAGATCTAGCCACTTCTAAACAGCAGGATAAGATTTTTTTACCAAACTTGCAGAAGAGTCTATATACGCAATTGTAATGGCCTTAAACTTTGGGATATTTAAAAAAAAAACACACAACTGCAGAAACATTGTAGAGAACATGTTATACAAGCTTCTTTTAATGCAACATGGCAGACAAGTGAGAGAGTGAGTGGCACTGGAGCAGGTGACTAAATAAGACATTAAATTAAAAACAGTGGATTCTTAGATTGTTAGTAAGTGGTATAGTCTACAGAGGTTATAGACAAATTAAGTTAAGATGTATATAAATTAACAAAAAATCGTTTATGAAATAAAAAATATATTGTTTTCAATTTATACAGTTTTAATGACATGCAAAAGTGTACTTGAGAAATAACGAGTATCGGAACGGAAAGTCAAGTTTTTTTTCAAGTTCCCCCGTTTCGTCACCCCGTGACCACGATCACTGCAAAGTGTTTGAAACGTCAGATCAAAAATAATGATAAATATACGCGATTTAAACCGTTAAATGTTGTTTAATTACTATGTGTAACAATCGCGAAAACCTAAGACAACATTAAGTCAAGTCTTCTTTTTATGGCGGGAGGAGGTACTGAAGCATTTGCACTTTGATGTTGCAAGTCACCCTCGACAGCCTCCTCTTGATATTTTCTTTTCCTAGAAGTATCCACATATTCTTGATCCCGGATCATTCTTTTCTTTGGGTGGCGGGGATCGACCAGCTCGAGGAGAAGGCAGTCCATATAGAATGTGACTAGTTTTGTCTCCATTTTTTTCCTCCAAAATTCTTCATCTTTTTGTAGAATTTCTATTTTTAATTGGTTGTCTCCATACTACACGGCAAATAAGCATTTAGTTATATTACAAATGTGCCTTCAGTTTGATAATATCAATCAGATTTTTGATTGATATATATACCTGCAAAATACATTTTACAGACAATCAGTTACCTGAAGCAAAGCCTTCAGAAAAGCAACTGTACATTTATGTTTGTCCGACAATCAATTTCGCACAATTTGTTAGAATGTGTAGATAGAATTTGATAAAAGGTAGAAGTAAGGATAAATGTCGGGAGAGCAGTCGAATGACACCTGTCAAAAATCCAAAATGGCGATTTCAAGACGGCCACCATACAAACTGCTCCACCCCTGCTGAAGCTCGGCCTTCAGAAAGGGGGTGTTGGGAATATGAATAAATGAATTTAAATACATAAATTCAGATAATTTTCACGTCAGATTTTTTGCACGTCAAGAGTACAACATCGCTCTTTACCATTTATCTAATACCCTATTAACCGAAAAGGGGGCGAAGGCGAGTATAATACATATCAACGATGGCATTCGCAAAGGGGTATTGCTTCAGATAGAAAGCCGGCCATAAAATTTAAGTCTTACTCCGCACAATTATGTCAATGCGTTGTCTTTTGTGTAGGTACTCAGAAATAATACATTGTTTACACCGACCCTACAGAGGTGTGACAAGTGCAGGGCGATAATAATGTAAAGTTTTTTTTCAGTGTTAAAAAGAAAATTTAAATGTATTTATATATTTATACGTTTTTTTTATTTAATTTTACCTGCTGCTCTGCTATGGATAGGTCAAAATATTTTTTAGCCTAATATAGGTAGTATATAAAATATTACCTTTTCGAAATTTCCTGTGAATAAAATGTGCAAATTTAGCAATACTTTATTCAAAGAATTACTCATTTATTTTCATGTAGTGGAAGAACACAGTCTAAACTTATTATATGAGATGGCGACTCCGACAGTTCTCCCTGTTCCGAGTGATCTCGGACTTCGACTGATTTATTATTTTTTTTCCTGAGAAAGAAGGTGCATTTTATGAGCACAATCTATTGTATTATATATACACAATCTATTTATTCAACTCTATTATTTTTGTATAAATCGATACTTATATGTACATGTCTAAGTGATAAAATGTATATATAAAAGTACCTATGCAGGTGACTTTGTAGATAATCTCTTGAATATATACCTACTTGCCTAATTCTGAATATTCTTTCATTGATATAAATCTACATCTAGTCTTGAGGGACATAAACAATGTTCGATGTTTTATTGCAGATATACCTACCCACCAAAACAAATTCTTTGATTTGCTACGCTTGTGTTATTATTATTTAGCAACACTCAACTCGATTTACGGTTGAACGGCAGCTGTACTTTAGAGCCAGATAATTTTAGTTTACACCTGTTTGGCACCTTCAACCACATCACTTACCATCAGGTGAGACCATAATTATACATTTACCAGATATTATTATAGTACCCTACTAACACAAACGAATATTAAATTTGCATAGGCACAATAGGTAAAAAAAACTGAAATATTATACGCTTTTGCCTCATTCATAATTCTTGCAAAGTCTTTGTATCGACTCTTCTGCTTCCTTTTTTATTTTTTTGGTTATCTTTATTTCCCATGTTGATTGATATACCTACCAAGATACGTATTTATACTGCACCGGTGATAGCGCGCGAGCGATAGGTCCACGTCCAACGGCGCACAGCGCGGCACTGAAGGGCAGCTCTTACGCATTGATTTTATTTCGTAATCGTAAGCTAATAAGGTTGAATATCGAATCTTCCGATTGACCGTAATCCTGCACAGAACTAAAGGTCGTAAGTCTAAAACACAATTTAATTTATTATGAGAATACTAATAACTCTAGGTAAATTTTACTTCTACAGTGGATAATAAACTACATTTCCTTTCTATGTGTATTTATTATTGATATGTAACTGACGTAGTTTCCAAGAAAAATCCAATAATTTAAAGAAAAGGCTTCATTTAAAAAAATTAAAACTATCGAGTAAATTTCTTTCAAATGTGTTTCTGTCTCAACAACGGATAGAAAAAGGTTTGAAAAATCAAATATTTAAGTTATCGTGTCGATTGTATATTTAAGTTGCTTAAAAAAACTAGTCGAATGAGAGTATTTTTTCCGCAGCCTCGTCTTAAAAGTACATTATCACATATGTGAGCTATGTTTTTAATTACACTGGGGCTGAGCTGCAGCAAGCGCCGAAAATGACGATGTAATAAAGCCAAAATTATATGACCAAAGCCCACGCATTTCATACGATTTTCTTTACAATAATTCCCGTTACTTCGCGTACCAAGATATCGTTATTATTTACAAATAAGCTCTTCGTACTGCTGTGGTGACGTAACTTTTCGTATTACATATCTTCTCGGCATGTCAATCTTAATTCAGACGCAAACAAGAACAGCAATGCTCCTCCAATCCACACCAATATCTCAAGGATTGTAATATAATTTTATTTAGTTTATGATGAAATGATAAATAATATGTAGGTAATGCGAAACGCACTATTGCGGTAATATCAAAGAAAAACAATAATATATCACGAGTATACGCTGCATTATGATCCTAAAAGCGCTGCAATAAGAGCTACTCTACGAGAATGTGTCTTAAAAATATCTATATGTAGGTACGACTGCCAAATTCAACTATAAAACTAGCATAAGACTGAACAATACTTCCGCGTATTATTATTAAACAAACGATCTATTATTACTAAATAAAAGGTCTATTATTAGGAAATAAATTATTAACGGGCTAGAAAGCCAATTTTTCTGTCCATTGTGCCCAGGATGGCTCTGATAAGGAACAAAGCAGAGGAACAATGAAAGCGAGCACAATGCCTTGAATGTGGATGAAACGCTGTGTTATTTCTGAACAGTATAAACACTGCTTAACACCTGTTTATAATGCTTTAGCTCTCGTAAAATGCCTTAGTATAACCTTATTTGAATTTTGAATGAAAATAATAGGTATTATTTAAGAAGTGTCCAATATGTGAATTTAGGACCTAAACTGTTTATATTTCACGTTTAATCCAAATTCGTTCAATCATTTCAGCGTTCAAGGAATATTCACCACACATCACACCCCTCTATTTCTAGTAGATGATTAAAATATAACTGATGTTTAATGTTTTAGTATTCGTTGAATTCTAAACTGAACTTTGATGTTACCATAATTACGCTAATGTAAATTAGTTTACAGCTCAAACAAATTTAAAATTGTAATAATATTATGATACACAGAATGAAGATAAGCTCCAATAGTAATCTACAGGATATCAGAGTCTAGAATTTTAAATAATAAGTGAAAAGTATTCTTCTACCTATCTCATAATTTTGGTAGTAATATTAGTACCTTGAATTATATCAAAATATTATTTAAAGACCACTTAGTTATGTAATGCTAAGATACGTTTTATATTTAACTAGATGACCCGGTGTACTTCGTATCATCTATCCTACGTACTACGAACGTCGAATGTTTGACAGGAAGGTATAGGCAGAACAGTTTATATGGGAAAAAGAAATTGTTGTTTTTACTATCTTTTTCACATTTTTTTCATATATTTATCGTTTAAACCTGCCATGGACTATGACAAACATTTCTAAACTAAAATCAACTTAATCGGCTCAGCCGTTCTCGAGTTTCCGCGAGACAAACAACTGCAATGGTTTTTTATATTTATATAGAGATAGAGATTGTTGTTTTTCTAACATTACATCACACATCTTGTTCCTTCAATAAAGATAATTATTATTTTTTCTGCAACATTAAATATTACCATTAAATTTACATCATATCTGCAAAAAATTAAAAGAGAAAAAAATAATAACCAACGCCATTAAAAGCCTTCAAGAGCCTCGAAAGATTCCCTCGAACCCTCCATTTTCAGCGCTCAGTGATCTGTTATCTTTCAATTTTCATTCATCCGGTGTCTTCCGGATCATTCGGATACAAAATATACAGATGTGGAAAATTTGTCAGAGATACGAGACGAGGCGGAGATACGAATAGGATATTGTGTTCTGGCTTGTGCAGCTTTGCCTTCGCATGGATGACTCATCATCACATTCGTAACCACATCGCACTGTATGAGAGACTTCTTTCATATAACTGTGACGGAACTAGCAAGACGGCTCACCCGATATTAAGCGGACTAACTAATGCCTATAACAGATCCATTTTGTCCGAATGAATTGCGCTGCGCCCATTGAGACATACAGTTGTTAAGTCTTATGTGCCTGTAATTTTTCTGGCTCTCAAGGACTTCTGCTGGAACACACTGTTAGGTGCTTGGCGACAGATTTTCTACTTGAGGGTGGTAGCTAGCCAGGCCCGCTCTGGTTTTGCACGGGTATTTAACAATAATAACAATTTATTTGAAAATATTCTATAGTCTATCTTTATCAGGGATGGATTCTAATGGTGGACTTTTCAAATCGGTCCAGTATTTATTTAGTTTATTCGTCATGTACAAAAATACAAATCTTTATAAAATTAGTGTAGACAACAAACTTATTTTTCATAAACCGCGTTAATACGATCAGAGTAGGTCTAACAGAGTCCATTCGCAAGGTGCCTCCAATGATCACTCACCTTCCGAGTGGATTCCGTCACAGCATAAAGCCACTGAACGCACAAGGAGATTTTCGCAGAATCAGAAATATTGCATTATGGTTGAAGGACATTACTTAGTAAATAAACTTTGTTATAACCTATCCTACCTAGTTGTTTCTCGTTATGTGGCGCGCTCTGTGTTTATTGTACAGATGTTGCACAGTAGGAATGACGCTAATTAATTACATTCGCAAGTTGTGACTGTTCAGTAGTTTCATTGTTTTCTCCCGAGTTGAGTTCGTGACTCGGCAAGTTTATGTTTATTTCCGCTTTGTTGATATTAGGGTGGAAATCTAAGGGAAAGATAATCTGGTAATATTCGTTGACATATACAAACAGTACAAGAAGATATAGTCCAATTATATTTCGAAGCGCTCGCGGCGAAGTGTCCTAATACGTACGTAATTGATCAGCTAAGTCAAGCAACGTACGCCGATGTCACGACTTGGATGGGTGACTGCTAGTGACATTATTGTTGTATTAGAATGGCAGTCGTTACAGCATGGTTGTAGGGCATTTTGCGAATACAACCCTTAAGTAGAAAATCTGTCGCCAAGCACCTAACGGTGTGTGGCAGCAGCTGTCCTTGAGAGTCAGTTATTCTAGGTTAGCCTTAACAACATCTTCGATCACATCATGACTTGCCATCAGGTAAGATAGTTGTCGAAAAGAAGTCGGCTAGCCTATCGGATATAAAAAAAGTGAAAATGAATTATTTTCTGATGTCTATTTTTCCTCTATAGCTCGTAATATCGCAGTAACAACCAATTCTTTAAACTAGAACTATGTTATATACATATGGGCCATATATGGGAGCATCGGAATCCATACATGTTTGAACTGGCCGTTTAATTCTCTATACAAACGTAGAAGGTTTATCACACCCTTATTAAACGTCTGCCCAAAAAAGAAGCGTTCTGCTTTCAGTATTCGTGATGTATGTCTGCGAGTTTCTTTATTCGACCATAACGTCTGCCCAAAAAAGAAGCGTTCTGCTTTCAGTATTCGTGATGTATGTCTGCGAGTTTCTTTATTCGACCATAACTTCTAAACAGCTTAACCGATTTTTGCTTGTATCGTGACTAATTTCAAATAGATCATTATGTTGGAAGTTACAACTTTCGAAAACTTTTTATGAACGTGTTAAGAGGCTCATAACTTTTTAATTATATCTTTTTAAAAATAAGTTACGATACAAGCCTAATTAATGGAGAGATCAATCGATGTCATACTTAGTTGTGGACCTCAATCAGTCAAATGTTTTATGGACAAATCTCACGCAGTAAATGATGCAAGCTATGCTTTTGGGGTTGACGGTTGTCAACCCCATTAAGCTAACATCGATAAACTGGCAACTTTGCGTCTATGCTCAAGGTTTTGGAGTCTAGCCTCCACCAACCCATTGTCATCAATCAGCTTCTTTGCTCAATTATGTTTGGAGTCCAAGGCTTCAAGCTGGTATTTAGCCGAACCATCCCAGAGATGGCTGCAGTATTCTGGAGCTGCAGTATTATGGACTTGAGCTTAATAGAGGTTTAGAAGCTGTCCCGGTGTGAAATACCGCCGCACTTTTCTAATAACACCTAGCTTTTTGCAGCTAATTTAGTCCTGGGCTCAATATATGACCCAAAATTGAGTTTCAGTGTAAGAGTTACACCTAGTAGCTCGAGTTGGTCGATTTACGAAACAGGCACACTTAAGAGGGCATAAGTGAAAGAGAAAAGACTGTTTAAAAGTGAAGAGCACATGTCGAAGTCGCAACAGTTATTCGACATATTGAGGTCGACCATAAAAATAGTATACCTGAATAGCTCTATTATACACAACGAAATCCACCACTTCTGTAAACGATAGACATTACACATCGATCCACTTCGGGTAATGACAGAGGGAAGTGTCGACGATTATGGATGCCCTAGCGGTGGAGGAAAAGAAAAATGTTATTCGGTGCCTCTGAATATATGACAAACTATCGCTAAGGGAACGCAACCTTGATAATCTTTTTAGATGACCCTGGTTGGTACTTAATGGGGGCGTTTTGAGAAGATGCGATCTTTTATGGGCATATTTTCATGTTGTTAGGACGTATTAAGAATTTTCTAAATATTATATATTATTGAGAAAATTCTTCTTTCATTTGACAACAAAACGTATAGGAACACGGCATCCATACATGGTCGATTGACAGTTGTCAAAGTGGCGCTAGCATAGCTTACACCATTTACTGCGTGAGTTTTGTCCATAAGACATTTGACAGATTAAGGTCCAGAACTAAGTATGATATCGATTGATCTCTTTATTATTTAGGCTTGTACCGTAACTTAATTTTAAAAAGATATAATATGAGAGCCTTTACACACGTTCATGTAAAATGTTCGAAAATGATAACTTTCAACTTAGCTTACAAAATTACAAATTTACGAGAGAAAAAAATATAGTCATGTGCGGGATTCGAACCCGCGCCCATCTACCCCTTTAGCCGGGGTATGCTCTAACCAATTGAGCTAACATGACAATGACTCATAACTTTAATTCTTGCTCTCGTTCTTCAACCATATCGGGATGGACCATCGGCATACCCCGGCTAAAGGGGTGGATGGTCGCGGGTCTGAATCCCGCACATGACTATAATTTTTTCTCTCGTAAATTTGTAATTTTGTAATGTAATTCGCCTATTAGGCGTTATTACAAACAACATTAATTATTCAACTTAACAATATTAAAATTTCTACTTAGCTGTATTTTTTTAAATTTGTAAAGATACAAGCCTAGGTAATGAAAAGATCCATCGATATCAACTTTATTTCTGGACTTCAAACCTCAATAAAGTAATATTTAATTAAAAGTAAAGAAACTCGGCTGCATATTAGTTATTTCCGTTAGACGCTCACGAAATCTCATACATTCGAATCGGTTAAGTCGTTTAGAAATTAAGGTGGGATTAAAAAACCTACAAACATACACACATCCACATAAAAAACGAAACACTCCCTAATTGGGCAGTCGTTAATTAAGAGAGTAATCACCCCACTCTGTATGTATGGAAAAGTGACCGACCAGTTCAACCGTAAATGTAGTTCAACACAGCTAATAGTCATATATAAATATATAAAAATGTGTGGGTTCGGATGCGCCCAGATCGTCGTATGTGGCCCAATGTATATAACATAGTTCTGGGTTAAAGATTTGGTTGTCACTACAATACGACGAGCGATAAGGGATAAATAGACGAGAAAGTAAGTCATTATCACTTTTTTTTAATATTGGATAGGCTAGCCAACTTCTTTTCGTCAACTATCTCAGCTGATGGTAAGGCA
The DNA here is from genome assembly GCA_963854805.1 of Plagodis dolabraria. NCBI lineage: Eukaryota > Metazoa > Arthropoda > Insecta > Lepidoptera > Geometridae > Plagodis > Plagodis dolabraria. The sequence goes on along the minus strand of OY978459.1, from coordinate 4,827,045 downwards.
TGATGTGATCGAAGATGTTGTTAGGGATAACCTAGAATAACTGATTCTCAAGGACAACTGCTGCAACACAACGTTACGTGCTTGGCGACAAATTTTCTACTTGAGGGTGGTCGCTAGCCAGATGGGCATTCGAAAAATGCCCTACAATCATGGTGTAACGACTGTCATTGTAAGACAACAATAATGTCACTAGCGGTCACCCATCCGAGTCATCGCGGCAGACGTTACGTAACTTAGCTGATCGGTTAAGAACGGCTAAGCACATTTCGCTACGAGCTCTTTGAAATATAATATAGCTATATCTTCTTGTACTGTTTGTATATGTCAACGAATATTACCAGATTATCTTTCCCTTAGATTTTCACCCTAATATCGACAAAGCGGAAATAAACATAAACTTGCTGAGTCACGAACTCAACTCGGGAGAAAACAATGAAACTACTGAACGATCACAACTTGCGAATGTAATTAATTAGCGTCATTCCTACTGTGCAACATCTGTATAATAAATACAGAGCGCGCCAAATAACAAGAAACAACTAGGTAGGGTAGGTTATTACAAAGTTTATTTACTAAGTAATGCCCTTCAACCGTGATGCGATATTTCTGATTCAGCAAAACTCGCCTCGTGCGCTCGGTGGCTTCATGATGTTGTATAGAGTTTTGAAATTTCAGCCCACCTTACTTGTGCGTTTTTTTTTATTGCTGATTGGTAAACCTTTGACCGCAATCTCTACAAATGGTAAGGGATGATGTGGTCGTAGGTGGCAACAGGCTTAACCTAGAATTACTGGCTTTAAAGGACAGCTACCGGAACACACTGTTAGGTGCTTGACGGCAGATTTTCTACTTGGGGTGGTTGTTAGCCAAGTGGGCATTCGCAAATGCCCTGCCACCATACAGTGAAGCTCAAGCCCGCAGCGGGATTCGAACCATGGACCTGCTGCGTGGCATTCCATTAGCCATTGCCATGGAGCCATCACTGCTTCAAACTTTTTAGTGATAATAGTTTTTTTATTGCTGATAGGTTTGCTTTGACGACTATTTAACTTTATGGTAGTTTTGAAGCGCTTGTAGCGAAGTTTGCTAAGCCGTTCTTAACTGATCAGCTAAGTTAAACAACGTCCGGTGCTGTCATCAGTTGGATGGATAACCGTTAGTGACATTACTACTGAGCGCTTCCGTGCTTCAGAGAGCACGATAAGCCGTCGATCTCAGTGTTTGTATTACCATGGCAGTCAATGTAGCGTAGTGGGTATTTTGTGAATGCCCGCCTATCGCCTAGCTATCATCCTCAAGTAGAAAATCTGTCGCCAAGCACCTAATGGTGTGCATCGGCAGCTGTCCTTGAGAGCCAGTAATTCTAGGATAGCCTGAACAACATTTTCGACCACACCATCACTTACCACCAGGTGAGATAGTGTTCAAAGGCTAGACTATCAGCTTTAAATAAAATAAAACGCGTTTTAGAAAGAAGTAGGCAATCGGCAAAGTATATAGTTCGAGAAATAGGCTCAATGAAAAATACTAGGGGCAGCCTGGGCAAGAAGCATAGTGCGGGCAAAAAGAATATTAGATTTTCCAAAAATCTATAATAGCTAACTATTATAATACTTTATCAAGTCATTGCTTTCTTACGATTTTTGTTTAGGTTTGTGTTGTTTTTCAGTTACCGAAAATTTGTTTATTATTTTTTTTAAGGACTAGGTATAATGTGTCATTTTTGCTATTTAAATATCTTCCATGAACCACCCAAGACTTGATTTTTTTTTAAATGGTGTATTGGGCAAAACGGCCAAGTATCAATGTTGCACGTTTCAGTCACAAAAACATGTTAAAATGTCAAATTTTATTTAAACTTTCCCTTCACATATGCGTTTTGCCGGGGTTCCCCTATTTGCTTAGTAGGAATTTGTCACGGTAAGAAGTAGTCAGAACGAGATGTAGTATATGTGATAAGAAAGGATTAAGACGATTGTTTTTTTTTTTTTTTTTTTTTTTATATTCTTTATAGGTTTGCTTTTGACCACACCCTGCCTGATGTTAAGCATTGGTGTGGTCTAAGATGGAGCACGCTTACCTAGAAGAAACCTATTTACTCTCGATTTGAAGACACCCATGTTGTATTCCCAAAAGTGGAAGCGAAGCGCTGAAACGCTGAACTTTGACTTGTGATAAAAACCAACGACACGCGACTTCCCGCCGAAATATTCAATAATCAGTTCATGAGTTTCTTATGGTTAAAAAATATAATATTTAAAACTCAAGCATTTATAAGCATCCTGGAATGCAGAGCTTCTAGAGTGTTTTGTATAATAAGATGATATTAGCTATTTGCTTTGTTTATGACTATGCCACGTTTATTAGGGCAATATAACAAACATTAATAGAAGCAAGTATATGTACCAATAATATTAACGTCTTTCGCCAAAGGATCACGTATCAACCCCAAGTGCTTTCCCACTAATAGTTGTGATTCACGTGAACTTCGCCCTAATTAGTCGCTCAAATGAATAGCTTTCGTACGTGCAGCTTGTAAAGCTCCAAAGCGTTTTAGGTCACCTAAATTTCGTCTTAAGACTCCGTTTTACAAAGTTCAGGATATTAGTTGGAGTTTATTTTAGTGCTATTTTATGTTAGACGTTGTTACAGTGGAATTGGGATCGTTGATATTGGAGTCAGCAAAGCGGAGTTTCTGTGGCAAGTTAAGAGTTTATTAAGAGTGTACTGGACGAACATTTTCAAACGCTCTATGACCAATCAAGCACGTAACAAACTACGTTACGATATTTCCGTGGACAGATTGTAAAATGAAATTCTGCTTTCCACCTTTAAATTTGATGGCACGTTACGAACAAGATATCTGCGTGTTATGAATTGTGGAAATGAGGCGGACCATGAATAACTCCTTTAGTATGGCCTCTTTGATGAACATGTTCGTAACGCGGTTTGTACCAAGGGTCTTCTAAGTATTATTCGTTATCAGTACTAATATTATAAATGCGAAAGTAACTCTGTCTGTCTGTCTGTCTGTCTGTCTGTCTGTCTGTCTGTTACGCTTTCACGCCAAAACCACTGGACCGATTTGAATGAAATTTGGTATGGAGGTAGTTTGAGACCCGGGAAAAAACATAGGATAGTTTTTATCCGACTGCGCAAAAAGAGATTAATGTTTTCGCGCGATAACCGACATACGCGCGGGCGGAGCCGCGCACGGAAAGCTAGTATTACATAAAATGTCTTTGATTTGAATAAAGTTCCCCTGTGTAAGTATCAGATATATACAAGAAATCTGCCGTCTGTGGTGATGATTGTACATCACAGATTCAAAAAGGTGGTGTGGTTTTCAAACAAAATAAATGACTTCTGCTTAAGATAAGTTATAAAAAAGACCACTTGCTGTCAGTTCAGCGTTCCAATTAGATACTGTATTTCTAATATTAAATTAGATGTTGTTTTTTTATATGAATATTAAAATAAAACGGTAATCAAGTCTCAGCTGAAACAGAAATTAACAGCCTTGTTTGATTCAAAATCATTAAACCAGATTCTCGAAAGTTCCAGACTAGCAAAATAACAGAACTTGTACATTAACGAACAACATTTTAATTGACACAAACAACAGTTACTGTAGAATATCAAAATACAAGATTATCATCAATCCATGCTAGTATAAGATAGTACTTTCAGCTAAAAACATATTGAGGAAAAAAAATCAGTTTTCGCTTATTGACATTGTCCCATGGGCTGGAACTTCAGCCCCCGCCCTTCCCTCAATTGCTACCTGTATATTGTAAGAGATCGTAAGAGGCGACTTAAGGTAAAATACCAGAATGTAGGCTGATGAACCTTGAATAGCAATCCCCAACACGCAATTATAGAAAAAAAAACTACCATGCATCTGTCCTTACAATTTAATTTAGTCGGATTAGTTGTTCTGGATATACTCGTACTGAAGCTTAGTACCAGATTCTAAAAATACCAAATAAGCAAACCACCCAGTAATTAACACACGAGTGTACTTCTGGTATCATTTTAGACTGGTATTGTGCTAGTCTGGTGTTATGCTTTTTTTTTTTCTTTTTTTTTTTAGGGAGGACATAGATGCTGGCTACCGCCTGTGCGGTCGTCCAGCTCCACCGGGTTTTGGGCGAGGGCCTGGCCCTACAATAGCCCGGGAGGGAGAAGTGCCGAAGGCACTTCTCCCGAGACGGGCGTAGAAGGCGAAAAGCGCTTTCTACCTCCGTCTCCTGCGGACGCCGAAAACGTACCGCTATTATAGGAGGGGTTGACAGCGAGCTCAAGGGCACCACTGTGGTTCGGACCTCGGCTTGTCTCGCTGTCGAGAGACATGGGGGGGATCGGAGCAAAATGCCTCTGTGCAACTGCAGTGTTGCACAATTGGGCCCTACTGAATAATACTCTTTGACTATTTGGAGAGCAATTTATCGTGACCTTGTTTTTGCCTCGAGCTCGCCGGCGAGCTCGGTGTTTGATTGTGTGACCTCTGATTACCTCACACCTGGGGATTTTACCTCGACGACTTGCGGATAACGCTAAAGCTGCCAACGTAATGGCTGCGATGGGGTCATCCGGGTCGTCTAATACCTGCCGTGGTCGGCGACGGGGGGGTTTGAAAAATGGGATAGAAGAGGCGGTCGAGTAGTTCGATGCCTGGACAACCAAAGGGTTCGAGTGGTGGGGTGCTCGATCAAAGTATCGGCGGGCGCAGTCCTTATTGAACTGCGCTAAAGAGGGAAGGTTTAGGTCGCAATGCAACTCGGTGTTCCGGATATACCACGGAGCGCCGGTTGCACTACGAAGAAAACGGTTTTGAATGACTTGAAGCTTATGGAGATGGGCCTCACTAGCATGACTAAACACTACTGATGCGTAAGTCATGATGGGGCGGATGCAGGCAGTGTAAAGTGTCTTCTTATTTCTAAGAGACATTTTACTCTCTTTGCGAATCAGGGGACCAAGGCGACCCATTACAAAGGCCGCTCTGTTACGGACGGTTGTTATATGATCGCTAAAGGTGAGATTCCGATCAAGGGTGACTCCGAGATATTTTGTTTTACTAACCCAGGGGATGGGTTGGTCGAACAAAGTTATAGGTTGCGGGTAACGGGGGCGGCCCTTCTCAGTAAAGTACATAGCTGCACTTTTAACTGGGTTGACCGCGATGCGCCATTTACGGAACCAGTCACCGATCTCGGTGATGGCCCGTTGGAGGGCGGGAATGGACTTTCTACTGATATGCCACCCAGTGGTATAAATAGCGGTATCATCCGCGTATTGGGCTAATAGGACGTTAGGCTGAGAGCGTGGGATGTCGCTGGTATACAGCGCGAAAAGAATGGGTGATAGCACGGAGCCCTGAGGGACTCCGGCTCTGACTGGGTGGGGGGAGGAGAGGGTGCCTTCCACGCGATAGCGAAAGCTTCTGGCTTTAAGGAAGTCTTGTAGGATGAGCACAAGACGTTCTGGCACGCCAAATTGGTATAGCTTGTAAATCAAGCCATTGTGCCAGACTTTGTCAAAAGCTTTCGCTACGTCGAGGAAGACTGCTAGCGTTGTCTGGGGTTTGGGGTACTTGTTAAAAGCCCTCAATGATGTGCTCCGTGTGGCGGTGCACCTGTTGGACGCATGAGTGTCCGGGTCTGAAGCCAAACTGCTCATCTGGGATAAGGTGGTGTTCCTTAGCATGGGACTGGAGACGGTTTGCAAGTAACCGCTCGTAAAGTTTGCCTAAGGCACTGAGGAGGCTGATGGGGCGGTAACTGGTGGGGTCAGATGAGCTTTTGCCTGGTTTGTGAATGCCAATGACATTTGCACATTTCCAGGTGTCTGGGAATAAGCAGTGGCTCATAGCAGCATTGAAGATGCTGACTAGGAGATGGATGAGAGGAGGAGAGAGGGTTTTAAGAACCCTGTTGGAGATGCCATCGGCACCGGGGGATTTGCGCGGTCGGAGGGCCTTGATCAGTCTCGCCACCTCAGCGTAAGTCGCTAAGGTGATTGGTGGGAGTTCAGAGGTGACCACAGAGCTTTTACGTTCGACTTCAGCATCCACCGAATCGAGGTGAGCTTGGTCAACGTGATCTACGTTAGGGGAACACTGAGCCTCTAGGCTATCGGCTAGGCACTCAGCTTTGTCTTCGTCAAAGAACGCTGGGACTAGTGGGACTGGTCTGTATAAGGGAGGCATGTCGTTGTAGTTACTTCCTTTCATACCTCGCGCCAAGTCCCAATAAGCCTGGTGGCTTGGCACGAGGTTTGAAAGTTTGTCACCCCATTGTTGATCACGCAACTCAGACATGCGACTTTGAACCATGCGTTCAAAGTGGCGTTTCTTAGTTTTGTTCTCTTTACTGGGGTAAGAGTCGTAATGTCGGGTCACTGCTTTACTTTCCGTCACTAATCGTCTCACATCCGCTGGAATGACAAGGCGCCGGTCATCCGGCACCATGACCTCCTTTGCGGATGCACCTACTACGGTGGAGAGGTGATTAGTGAACGAATCGATCGCAAGGGTTACGTCATCTTTAGTCAGGATGTCGTCAGGGATTTTGTCAAGGTCCGGTGAACTGATAGCCTTTAGGGCAACGCCTAATTGCTTCCAGTTCACTATCGTCTTAGTGGGGTGGGGGAGGTCTGTTGTTGGGTCGGGACCTAGTCGCAGTATAATGGGTCGGTGGTCAGAGTGAAGCTCGTGAACCACTTCTATGGAGCGTAACTGGAGTGTTACACCTCTGAGTAGTGCCATGTCAAGCAAGTCAGGTCGAAAGTCTTCCGTATGAGGGTAGTGAGTGGGCTCAGTGGGCGCAATTATGTCAAAATTAAGTTCTGCGACTAGTTTTTCAAGTGCAATGCCTCTGGGATTGTTGACGTTACAATTCCATAGGATGTGCTTACTATTGAAGTCGCCAATCAGAAGGACGGCGCTTCCTAATGAGAACAATGCTTCTAAGTCAGCTCGGACGATCGGCTTTTGACAAGCTTGGTAACAGGACGCTATGACTATAGGTTGATGACCAGTCATAGCTAGAAGGCAACAAGATGCTTCCATATTAACAAGAGTCGGGGTAGGTAGGGGGATGCAGTGCAGGGACCTTTTGTAATAGATAAGAGTGCCTCCCCCACGGGAGTTCACTCTATCATCACGTACCGTTCTGTAATTGGCAAACCTAGGGTTCGCCTTCCCCGGTTTTAGAAGGGTCTCCTGCACGCATATAATGTCGATAAGGTGGGTGCAGCAAAAGTCGTGGACAAGGTCACGTTGTCTAAAGAAACCGTTAGCGTTGAATGACGCTAACGAAACTGAGCGCGGTTTCGTGCGTGCGGTTGTACTACCCATAGTGGTTGTACTGGGGAGGGGCCTGGGGAACGAAGCGCTTAAGGGCGCTAAGTAAATTCGCGTGTTCCAATGTATATTGGATCACGTCCGCTGGGGATTGAGCGAAGTGCATCTTGTGCGCTAGCTCGCGGACTTCGTTGATGTCAATAGACATCGCCAGGTCGCTGACTAGTTTGATGTCCTCTTGAAGAGAGGCATCCATCAGCGGCATGGGTGGGGCTTGTGGCCGAGGAATGGCGCGGGGAGGAGGGGCGCGAACGGAGTTGGCAACGGGTGCCGGGAGCGCGGGGCGAGCCGGGGCCGGTGCGCGGGCAGGGGCCGGGGCGCGGGCGGGAGCGGGTGCGGGCGCGCGGGCCGGGGCGCGGGCGGGAGTGATGGTCTTTACCATACTGGGTGGTTTAGACCATGCGTTACGGGCGGGGAGCGGCGCGGGTATTACCTGTGAAGCAGGTATTACCGACAGCTTAGGGCTGACCCGTTGGTAACGGTCATGTGAGGGACGGGTCGGCCTATGCCTTGCCACCCTGTGGTTTATGCGTGGTGCTTTTGGGCAGCCGCGGTAATTCGCGGTATGTCCTTGAGCACCGCATAGAACGCTTAAGTCTTTCTTCTATCGTAACGTTTCTTAAATTTGTTACCTAATCATATATTTTTCTTGTTTTTGTTATACGTTAATATACAATAACGTTACCTAAAACTATGTATAATTCTCAAATTTGTAATTTCTATATTTTTTCTTTTATTACCAGAAACGTAGGTAACTTACAATTAAGTTTGAGTATTTTACCGAATGTAAACAAAAAATTATTTGTGTGCATGTTGTGTTCGCACCTAGAAGGGCGTTCAACTAAGTATGGATCCTATTGTTACAATTTAATTTAGTATGTAAAAGTTGTATTGTCCCGTTTGCGAACCATTAAAGAAAAAAAAAAAAAAAAAAAAAAACGCAGCTGGGTGGGTCCGGCGAGTCCCGAGTGCGAGTGCACGCCGCTGTCGCGTGATCGCCTAGGCACTTGACGCACCTAGCGCGAGCGAAACAGAAGCGGGAGGCGTGACCGTACAATTGGCAGTTGTGACACTGCGAGGGACTTCCATTTTTAAATGGGGCTTGTACGTCTAACCCAGAGAGGCCGCAGACCTTTTTTAAATTAAAAATGGCCTTGCCCTCTGGTGTACGGTCTAGTACTACGAGTACTAGGTCATATGGACTGCGGTCCTTCCCGCTGTACATGCGGTGAACCGCATGCACTGGGAAGTCTTGTGCTTTAAGGTCGTCACATACCGCATCGGTATGTATCTCCTTAGGCACACCGCGAATCACAACGCGAAGGACTTTCTCCTCTTCGAGCGCATAAGTGTGAAAACTTATGCTCTCTTTACGGAGGAGCTTTGTTAGCGCTCTGTGGTCGCTACTAGTGGGCACTTGGACTTTAATGCCCTGCTGCGTGGAGCGGGCATTAGTATAATGGATCCCACGATCCGAAACTAAGCGGGACAGCATGTCCCATTTGCTTTTGTCCTGAATGAACAAAGGCGGAGGCGGTTTTTCGCGACGTGCGCTCGCGTCCTGAGGGGACGCGGCGGTTGAAACCGGAGCGGAGGGAGGAGACGCGGGGCGCGGGGCGGGGGTCGGTTTTTTGCCGGAGGCGGGGGCCTTTGCGGGTGCCTTGGCGGGAGGGGCGGAAGTGGCGCAACTAGCGGCTTTGGGCGCGCGCTTGCGTTTGCGATCTACGACGGTGTAACCGTCGTTATCGGAATCAGAGTCCGTGCGTGAGGCGCCGGCCTGATCTACCTCCATGTCCGTTTCGGATTCCGAAACGGTCTCGACAATGGCGAAGGAGGGACGGGTACTCGCTGACCTCCCGATCGGTGAGCGAGAGCGAGACCGTTCACGGGGAGGGGCTGCCACCGTGCGTCTATTGTCGGGCCCGGGAGCGGGCGAAGTAGGGCTATCCTCTGAATAGGATCGGGTCAAGGGAGGAACGCTGGCCTCCGGGTTTGAAGTCCCGGAGGGAGCGATGAGAGTGTCCGTGAGGCGGGCATTCTCTTCCTCTTCAAGCAGTTGCATATGTGCAACGTATAGATCGGGGTGGCGGAGGGCGAAGGTCTGAAGGACCTGCACCTCACCGTTAGAGGGACGGGACTGCATCCTGAGGGGAATACTCAGGACGCCCTATCAAGGGTTTGAATTCCCTCACACACCTTGTGAGCTCACTGTGTGAGAGGGAGTGTGTACCTAGGGTGTGCCCTAGTTGTGTACCCTCTCCGAGCTTTTTTCTCGGCGGAGAGGGGTGCTCCTAAGCGCTACTCCGGGGTTGACTAGGGGCGACCCCAAGGCCAGTAATCCCGGAGCCCAGCTTGCTTCGGCTGACCCGTGAAGCGGGAAAGGCCACGGTGCAAGGTTAAACCAAAACAACAACAGTGGCCGTTGTCACCGTAGGGTGTCACACTGCGACCGCAGCAAATGGCGGATTTGATCGTTCAGACGGGTTTGGCTGACGCTACCCCACGCCTGAACGACGTCGCTTAACAGCACAAAGTGTGTTGTTACGCGACTGTTACTATGTTGTGTCGGGTAGTAAAGTGGTGAAATGCGCACCGAAAAGTGCGGTCAAAACAAGACCACCAGCCCGATATGATGTTGTTCGTCCGAAACAAGGGACTTGGGTAGGTGGTAATGCCTGACGTCTTAGAGCGCCTCTGCGCGCCGGCACGGCGAGCTCGTAGCTCACGTTGCACGGCGGTCGGTGGCTGCTCAGCTTCTGCACAGAAAACAAAACTTCGTCAGGACTGCGTATTCCAAGGCACTGGTCTGCAACTAGCGTCGGAACGATGACCCGAGTGAGACGGCAATAGTGCGGGGACTATTGCGGTCTCACTGGGAGATACTGGCGGAGCTGTAGACAGGTGTGCACGGCGTGGCGGCGTCGTCAACAATGGAGGTGGTGTTATGCTGCGGAGCCGTAGAAATAAATCAAATGGAAAATTTGTCACCTAGCAGTGTGTTCTGGCAGCACTCTTGACTCGCGACCAATAAATTACAGGCACATGAGTCTTAAAAACCGTATGTCTCAGGTGGACGGACGAAGTGCAGTTCGTCACTTGACGTAGCACATCTGTTATTGGCAGAGGTTAGTCCATTTAACATCAGGTGTGCCTCGAGCTAGTTCATAAAAAAAACTCATTTAAACCACCTTTAGCGGTTGCATGCTGCTCATTTGGCACGTTGTTTCGTTCAGTCGCCGTTTGCGATAACAATCAGGAGTGTATGAAATAAGTGTCCTCATATTCATAAGCCGGTCACTGTAATTTACTGGCTAGTCGGCTTATTACCGTTCACAACATTACAATTTCAAAATATCATTATTAATTATAATTATCAATTGTACATTTCTAGTGTAATATATTTCAAGCCTAGAAGTGTCAAAAAGGTAAATTGGCCCTGTTTTGCAAGCTAACATGTATTCATATTAAACTTATTTCAATGCAAATTTACAATAAATACTTATGTACAAATAAATTATGCAAGCTTTAGACATAGCAATACATTTGTTACAATGTTCTATTAGTATGTTTAGAATAGCCTAAGTAAGTTAAGGTTAGATGATAAAAAAGTGCACAAGTGAATACAATAAATACTTAAGGCAAAATTATCGGCAGCTAGCAACTTTAACTGGTTCACAACATTAAGTTATTATATATGTACCATAATAGTTTGTCCATGAGGTTGTTCCAGTAAAAGCTCGAGCTTAAATTTAATTCAAGTGTTTAAATATAAGGTTTAAATTTAATTAAAGAGTAATGATCCCTTTTGTTGAGTTAATTAGCCCGACTCAGGTGTTGGAGCAATTTCGTTTGTTTTGTCGAAACGTTTCGGAGTTCATTACTTTTTGATTTTACAGCTCGCAATGAAAATAAATTGGGGTGGAGTGAGCTTTGAGGATCGAGAATGACAAGTTTGTGATACAATTATCAAGTGTTTCCATAAGTTTAAGTCGGGGGTTAACATGTGAAGTTTGGCATCAGTGCAGTCCATGATTCATAACAGATTGCCAGATTGATTGTGTGACTTGCTGAATGAAGAATTGACGCGTCAGACTAACGGATTTTTATGTGATTTTCACGGAACTGGCACGAGGCCCAAACAAGGCTGTTCATTGCTCTTTCAGATGAAATTTGTTTACTGATTTATTGTATTTTGCAAACAAACAACATCATATCTGTAATTTCAAATACAGTATACAATTAGTACGATGAACTGAGAGCACGTGGTCTTTATAACTCAAATAAAATAAATTTCCTTTGTTTGAAAGGTCATGTTACACCTAAACTTAAGCGGTAACTTGTAAGCCTATAACAGGTGCATTTCGTCACAAGTGAGGATATACTCTGCGCCCGTCACCATGAGACATACATTTGTTAAGTCTTATCTGCATATAATTTTAATGGCTCTCGAAAACTGCTGCCGTAACACACGGTTAGGTGCTCGCCGACAGATTTTCTATTCGAGAGTGGTAGCTAGCCAAACGATCAATAATGTCCTACCATCATGCTATAAATATTGCCATACATAAATAACAACCAGTACCGACGGCTCTACGTGCCATCCGAAGCACGTGCACGCTCAGTAGTAAATACCACTAGCAGTCACCCATCCGAGCCATGACCGCGGCGGACGTTGCTCAACTTAAGATACGACACGAAAACTCTTTAGTGATACCAGATCCAATGGGCGGTCTTATATCATAAACTAAAATACAAAAATATATGATATATATTAAATATTTAAATTAGGCAAACTACGCTACAAGCGCTTCAAAATGTTTTTTTAACCTCTCAACTCATTAGAGAATAGATCTATTCTCAGCTCAGTCGGAATTGAAAAAAAAATATAAAAATTAAATTTGAAAAAATAGTACATGTCGTTAATCGAACCTATATTTGTTCAAAAAATACTAAAAGCTCTGAAGTACCGAATAATTTTTAAGCTGTGATCGATACCAACACACATTTTTTACTCTTGCAAGACATTTACAGCAATGTAGAACTTTAAAAGAACAAGCGCATAATGTAAAAAAAATTGGATGGTTTGATTACAGATTCAAAATAACAATGAATAACTGGTGTTTTCCGAATTTTTTGGTTCAATATATTCGATATGGTTCACCGTATACCGAAATATCAGACTCCTAACTTGTTCAATTTTTGAGATAGAAAAAGAAGAAAAATCCTTAGCAAAAATGGTGCAAAATGACAATGGATATCTGTTTTTTTAGATAAAATTACATATTTATTTTGTACTGAAATAGCTCTAGACGACACCAAGGGTGCAATTAATTATTATTTTGTCTACGTTCTCAAAGAGCCCCAATAAAAAGAGTAATTTGTAATGCAGGATTGTTAGATTGTTATTTGGCGCGAATACTTGTATTTAAATCAGAGGAAGCGAATGAGTGTAGGATTGAACCACGTGCGAAACGTGCGATGGTTACAAAGGTATATGACACCCAAAATAACTTTTCTGCCGAGCGACACGCTCAACTTTTTACCTCATTACAACGAGAAAAATGCTATGGTACAAGAAAATCACCTCAAGTAAAATAAAAAAATCGTGTAATTGTATTTTAAATATAGAAGTACTGTAGTAAGTATTTAAATTTTAATTGTTTATTTGGTTTATATGGACAAACATATCTTTTCTACACAGGATTCCAATAACTAACAAAGTCTTTCCGGGCTTATGAAGTAAAAATAACTAATTTTAATTTCATCATTCCCGGCATTCTTCTCTGGTCAACGTTTTACATAAAATATATAAATTTCGGGTTTGTAACTCATTCTGCTTACGAGCTAGCGACTTGTGACCCACGGAATGACGCACGGACAGACAGACCTCTTCTAGACAGATTCTAATTAAAAGGGCTCCGTTTTGCTGTTTGGGTACGGAACCTTAAAAATCACCACTCTTAATTTAATGTGAGTATTGTGTTGCTGCACAATGGGCCCACAACAATACTCCTCATCATATTGATACCCTAATCATAATCATCTAAAAGCGCTGATTACCCTTATACTGTACCACCATCTTGTCAAGCGTAATACTGCATACTAGAACTTACGACTGTCTAATTACCATACGCAGCTGTCACCATTTCAAAACGATGCTTTCAGAAACATTAAAAAGAATGAGAATGTCAAACGCGAATAAAAAACACAAATCGTTCATTCATCCCCAATAACACAGCACTCGTTTGAGCCCTTTAATGCTGTCAAGATCCGCTGGCGTTTAATGAAGAACAGACAAAGGACAGAAATGAAAACCGCCTGCGGTTCACCCTTTTTTTCACCCCGCATTTCACTCCTACAGCCCCTTTGTCTGGTGTAAGCTCGTTTACAAACACAACGGGTTTGATTGCGATTTTACCTTTGTTCTGGTTATTAGTCCTAGGGATTGTTACACGCCTTGTGGAGATCCGATCGATAGTAATAGTATTGAACAGTTTCATTGCGCTTTTGATGTTTAAGTTTGACGACTATTCTGGGTTTTATATCTACCTATCGGTTTAGTTGAAAGATCTATTACAAACGCTTAGCTTTAATTGGAATATTACTCATATATGTAGTCTTTTCGTTGCCTGTGAATACAGAAGTGTTGAAGCAATGATGGCATGTGGTTATAGATTTGCAGTGCGGTGCCGCAGGGCCACGGTTCGATCCCACCACCGGCTTAGCTTCAATACATGATGAAAGAGCATTCTAAGAATGCTCGCCTGGCTACCTTGCAGTAAAAAAATCTGTCGCCAAGAACCTAACAGCGTATTCTAGATGCAGTCCTTGAGAGCAAGTAGACACATGAGACTTAACAACTGAATATCTCAGGGTGCCGGAAGCAGTGCGGTTTGGCAAAAAACTCTTTAAAACCTATTTAAACGCAAAAAATAAAATCAATGACTATTTTTCATAATCTTGTAATTTTTTTTCATGTCAATGAATATTCATTTTGACCTATGAATATTATGTTCCCTGACATAATATTCATAGGTCAAAATTAGTATGAATAAGATAGATAGATAGATAGAAAACTCTTTATTGTTACACCACTTTAGAAATAAAAAAGATTACACATTAAATTATAATAACATAGTGTTACAATGGGCGGCCTTATCACTAAAAGTGATCTCTACCAGGCAACCTTAGGATGGAGTTGAACGAATAAAACAATAGAGGCGGGTGTAGTCCAAATATATAATCAAATTTCATAAAAACATTTTAAAATAAAACGTATTTTAGTGTAATTTCTAAACAAATATATAAAAAATAGCATACATATAGGTTTTTATAATAATTAAACAGATACAATTATAAACATATATATATATATATATATATACATAGCAACATACATAAATAGATAATGATATATACATATACCTATAAATTATATAAAAATATAGTATATATAGTATAAGCCTAGTTCAATATTTTCAAATTAAACTTATGTACTTCTAGAGATCATAATACAACAACAACAGAGAGTATAAAATTGAATTGGCTTTTTGCGTTTCGATAACAGTAAGATATACTTTCCAAGCACGAGTGATGAAATAGTTATTTGCTATGGGTGGCTGAAATGTATTTGGTGCTAGTAATTGTATTTAAACCTTGAAAAACCAAGGATTATGAGATAGAATTTCACAAAATAACTTTGCTGCCGAGCGCAACACATAATTTTTCGCCTCACTACAGCGAAGAAAATGCTACAGGCGCAAGAAGAATCTGTTAATACAATAAGTGAAATAAATTTATTTATAACAAAATATAAAGTCAAATAAATACAATAAAATAAGGTCAAACTGCGTTCCTGAACGTATCATTTTTTTTTTATTGAATAGAAAGATTAGAACTTTAATATTTTTTTCCTCGCTATGAGATAAAAAACTTTTTCGAATAATTTTAAAACATTTAGAATAAACAAAACCTTTCTGAACAGCTAGTGAAATGCAGTAGTTATTTATTATCTAAGACTGCAAAGATATATTTATATTAAACATGGCGTAAGAACTTTTTTGAAACCTTAGGAAGTTCTTGCTACCTAACAATGTCTTGATTGTAAGATTTTAATTTCTATATATAGAGGATCCCGAGCGTAGCGAAGGTATCAATGGTGCAAAATTTTTCATTTCATTCCAGCAAGGGAAATGCTAGATGATGAGAAAAACAGCTTAGTAAAATAATTTTACAATATGTAAATTTGTTTTATTTTATATTAAAAATGAGTATTAATATAACTAAAATTAGTACTTTTCCAAGTAAATTCATATCTTATTGATTTTCGATTTCCATAAATATTTTTAACGCACAATACAAAGCACTTTTCCACACAGATTTCGAATGATAAACAAACACCTTTCCGAGCCTGTGAGGTGATAATGTTATTTCTTATGGTTATATTAATATGGGTTCATGTTTTACGTATCCAGCTTGTAACTTGCGATACTTCATCTTCTATGTAGATACATAGAGAGTAATGTCTTATTGTGTAGGTGATTGCGGATGAAATATTGGATCATATTGCAGTTATATTGCTTGTGGGAAGCAGTTAGCTTATCAGTTTCACGTGACATAAGACAAATATCTTCTGAATATACCTATACTAAAACTTGCGTGCAATATTTAGGTAGTAACTAGAATGAATGCCGTTGAAGATGTCTTTTACAGGAGGTATTTTTTTTACAGTTTAAAGGCTTTTTTTTAAATTTATATCTGATAGGCTAGCCTCTGACCACTATCTCACTTGAAGTGTCACTTAAACACTAAGTCACTTAAGTGATGATGTGTTCGAAGATGATGTTCAGGCTTACCTAAAATTACTGGCTCTCAAGGACAGTTGCCGAAAGACACCGTTAGGTGTTTGGCGACAGATTTTCTACTTAGTGGCGGTTGCTAGCGAGGCGGAAATTTGCAAAATACTCTGCCACCATGCTGTAACGACTGTAATCCTAAGACATCAACCGGTCCGACGGGTCCTTTAACATCAAACAAACATCCAAGTCATAACCGTGGCGGATGTTGCTTTACTTAGCTGATCGGTAAAGAACGGCAAACTTTGATTAATATTTCACTTGTTGGTAAGTAATGATATGATCTAAATCATGCGAGCTTTACCTATAGACGTATGGTGGGCTCTCAAGGGCAGTTGCTAGAATAAACTGTAAAGTGTTCATATAAGAGCATCGTAAACGCCTTAATTTAATAAATGATTTAGACTTTTGACAAGAAGACCGTATAAAAGAAACGAAGACAAATTAAATCTAAAAGCAACACTTACAGCTTTGAATTTTGCCTTCATCTTTAATTTGAAATTAAGCGAAGTATTTTACTTCTCATCAGCGTAACTGTTCTGAATAATATTCACGAATTTACGTTTTAAACTAGCATTTGAATAGTGCAATTCCAGTGCGGAATACTTAATGTGGAAGAGAGTGTGTTTATAGTGATAGGATGGATAAATTTTGACAGTCTTGTTTATGTATTTACTTGAAGAATATATTTATTTAAGTATTCCGGAAATAAAATATACTATTAACGTACAGTTATTGTTATTCGTTATATTAACAAGTATTTTATAGAAAACACTCAATTGATAAAAATATATCTAAATAAAATTCCGCCATATTTTATGTAACATTAAACTATTACATATAGATAAATAATTTTCGTCTCGCTTAGATACTACATGACGCATCATTAAGGTAATTTGACTAGTAGAGTGTACGATCATGAAATACAATGGTAAATTGAAAATACTGCGACATCATTGAACGTCTATATGGTGGAAAAGAATTATTCTATTTTGTTGGTTACAGACATTAAAATTATTCTTGGATAGTTAAACGCAAGATTGGTGAAAATCAGCCTTAACAAATAACTTCCGCAAGACCACTAATCAGAAAGATATGACCCAATCATAAAGGACAATGGATTGCTGTGCAGAAATATACACCATTTAATTTAATGAAATAAATTAGAGTACATTTTAATACGAGAATTACATTTCTGGAGGCCCTGGAATAGAAAGAAATTTCACGAATCTAGGGTACACGTGCTGGCGTGTTTAAATGCTAAGCTCTTCTACCAACGAGATACACTTCATGTAATGAACAGAAAAGTGTTTTATTTTACAGAAAAAATTAAATTATTTTAAAGTATTTACGCTGTTTCTTTTATACTTTTGTTTAACATTTGTACATTACTGCAGGTCCCGTTAACCGGACCAAAGTGTGGTCTGGTTATATACGAAGCCATGGCTTTCTTACTGGTTAAGGCTTGTTTAATACTTTTCTCAAAAATAAAACATGATTTATAAACTGAAATTACTAAATACAAACATAAATTCCCACACACTTCTTACTAAGTTCTTCATAACTAAGTACAAAACGCTAAGTACATACTTTTTCTGCGTCGCGTTAAGTGTCACAGACTATAAAATGGCGATATAAGGCTCCAAAAGATATTTATGTCAAAAAGTTTCATACCAAAAAAAAGAGGTAGATATATATTTGGAGCTTCTCTCCTATAGCCATGTTATGATGACTAAACTCTTATCTGTGTCTGGTACCTACTATGTTTTTTTCCTAAGCAGGTCTAAAGAGGATGACCTGTCCAGAAAGTGGACAATAAGAGATTCCAAATTTACTACTGCATACTTTAAGAAATATTATGGCAACATTACATACTGTTTTTGAGAACATGTACTTTGCTTTCAATAAATTTAATAAACGTATAGAGTTACGCGGGAGAACCTTCATTGTTGAAAACAGAGAATCATGTCTCTGGTGGGATGGAAAATAATATTTTTTTAATCGGCGGGATGCTTTTATTTACAAAATACTACGAACTATATACAACAACTCAGCTACTACAATGAAAGCACTTAGACAATCTGCAAGTCATTGCAGACTCACAGGCAGTCCAAATGCTCCAGCCATATATAAGGTGGATATTAATATATCAACAATACTGCAGGGGGTGGTGTGGAATCGGTAACTGAATGTGTTCCACTCATGTTTAATTTCCACACTCACAAAATCAGTAATAACTATATTAACTATGGCCTTAGCTGTTGCACGTATACGAACATGGTGTATCTACTGCATTCACAATTCACTAATTTTACTGATGTACATTTTTTTTATTTCAAATCTACGTAAGTACCCATTGTATTGAGTAACGGGTACGTAGGTATGTCATATTGTGTCATATTCTGCTCGGTCGGTCTTTGGTGACTTGCGACTAAAGAACGCGTGACGCGCTAGCGACTAGCGCGTCACGCGTTCTTTAGTCGCAAGTCACCAAAGACCGACCGAGCAGAATAGGTACGTACACGAAACAGCTGTTTTGTTGTGCCTACTTTAGCCGGTCATTGACTTCCCAAGGCGTTCGTAAGTATGTTTATGTAGTAAACCGCGGTTGTCGCTATCATGCTCAAAGACACTGCGCTACTATAATAGTTAGATAATAGTAGGTACTGACTTTGTGTATGTGAAAATTAAATATGAGTGGAACATATTCAGTTATCGATTTCACACCAATACCCGCAGTATTGTTGATATATTAATATCCACGGTATATAGTTAATATTTTATTTAAAGGGAGTCCAAACATATTAAATGAGAGTAGTCCTTTCACAAGACCAAGTCTAAATATATCCCAGTCTTGCTGTTTCAACACTATCAAAGCTTAACTTTGTAGTTCTCCTTCCTCGTAATATACGCAGCACAAGACAAGATATATTATAGCAATTTAAAGGAACTAAGATGAATTTTTGGAGATGTTTATCCTTATTGCCACTCATATAATATGAATAGAGTATGTCACTCTGGAGGTCTCCTGACATTTCTACTAAAATATGGCTGTAATACGAGCCATATGGAATTCTCAAATTGTCTCAAATTGCACTTGGTTTTGTATGTTTTTCGTTTTGCCTTGAAATCATGCTTTATTTTATACTCGTACCTAAGTATGACAAAGTTTCTGGCTTAAAAGTATATGGAATGTGGCATCTGCTTCCTTTAGGTGTCACTGAAAGGGAAATGTGCAGATTAAGCGAAATCCATGTGAGTTATTTGTGTCTGCACATTAGGCACACAATATCGCTCTTGCTTATATATTGCCATTATCACAGAATACACAATAAAAGATGGAGTTAATAATTTAATAATAATATAAGCTTTTGATTTCTTTCACTCTAAATTAAATAAGTTACAGAGAAAAAGATGGAGCTTTGATGTGATAAACTAAAAAACAGCTACGCACCTCCAAACAAACTTTACTTACTGAAGTTCCTTCCGCGGACGAAATTTTAAATATGGACACTTAACTAACATGTCATTGTTTAAAACGGGGTAATAAATTCTGGGATGTTATAACTTTGTATAAAATATAAAAAACACAAAATTCCGAACCATGGCCCGAACTTGGGACATCGCTGTTTGTGCGTGAAGTTCACATGCCACTACAAAGCATAGCTTATAATTAGGTTATTTGAAGTCGTAAATTAACGTTCGATAGGTCACCTTGACTATATAAGTACTTAATTACTGGATAATTACGTGACCCAGTTTCCGAATGAGGCCATCCATACTTAAATTCAAATTAATTTAAAATACCTTGACCCGATGTTTGTTTATGTATTATTCAAAACCGTTTAACGACCCCTAGTCAGTATTATTTCGTATCGGTAATTGTAAAATTATGTATGTTAGTTCGTATGGCACTTACACGGTTTTGAAACGTTTTATCAGTTTTATTTTCATGATAGATGTGTGATGCCTGTTCATGAGATCCAATGATTCTAGGTTAGCCTCAACAACATCTTCGACCATTACAAAGAATAGAAATAAAATGCAAATGTATTTTTTTGTGACTTCATAGTTTGGTTTTAAAATTAATCAGGAGTTGTTATAACTTGACTTAATGATAACATTACGTTATTTTCCTTCGTTAACATAACTTAAAAATATGACGAGAAATAATAAAATGTTATTTAGGTTTCAAACAAAAAAAGATTACGAGATGCTGCATGCCCTAAAAAATATAAATTTTTAAAGCTACGTATAGATACTAGAATATGACCATACTAAATAGATTCAGACGTTACAATGATAACAAATTTTTCAGAAAAACATTTACATGAAAATATATTATGTATGACAATTCCGCTTCCTTATTTCGTCAAAACCTCCTGATGATGCTTCGTGTAGAATCAAAACGCGTCAAAATTCTTCCAATTTGGCTTAGTGGCGTTAATGATGTCACGTTGGCTTAAGAGAAAAATTTGGCAGAATAGTCACTATAATTTTTAAATTGTTATTCTAAAATAATAATTTAATGTTTCCATAAAATATCCTTTAAACCAGATCAAAATATCCAATTTGGTAATACCTAATCGAACGAGTCACATTCGTAAAACAATATAGGTAATTCTTAGTAAACTCGTATACAGCAAACAAATTACTAGTATTGTTTTACAAGTGGTGACACATTTACCTACTTTTAAAATAGTTTTGAATGATTTATATGACATAAAGTATACAGAATGAAACAAGATTTATTTTCAGATAATATACAATTTGTTAAAATAAGGTATGTAAGTGTAATATAAAATATATAAATTTATATAGTTCAAAGTTCAAAGTTGTTTATTGCTTTCATGAGTACAATTGATGGATACAATACTTAACATAACATACATGAAACCCATTTGGGCATAGCATCATTATACAATCAAATACATGAAATATTACAGATGAAGTACATATTACCAACGTGAAACAGACCTACCTATATTTGAAGTTGAAACATTGTCAATTTATTATAAACAATTTTAATAAATTTTTTTATCCTTGCGTGTTATATGTTAAATTATATTGATTATTAATAAAATTATATCGAATGTCATGAAAAAATATAAAAATTATGGGAATTTATCATTATAATATTCTTTTAGATTGTAATAGCATTTCTCTGTAAGTAATGTTTTAATTTTATTTATAAATTTGTTCGTGTTTGGTTCACCTCTTATCTCGTTTGGTAGATGGTTGTAAACTTTTATCGCGTTAACATAAGGGCTATTTTTATACATATTGATGCGGCTTTTAGGTTGGGCTAATTGATTTTTTTGGTTCATTCGGGGGCCGTATACTCGTTTTGGTTTCGCATCTTTAAATATGTTTGGATTTTTTCTAACAAATTTACATAATTCTAAAATATACATACTTATTATTGTTAAAATTTTTAATTGTACAAAATGTGGTTTGCATGAGTCAGTATTGTTAATATTCACTATGATACGTATTAGTTTTTTTTGCTTGATTAGTAAATCTTCGATGTTAGTGCCATTTCCCCACAGGATAAGTCCGTAATTTAACCAAGAGTGAGCATATGCATAGTAAGCTATAACTGCAGTTTTTTTATCTGTACTTACTTTAAGCTCATATAGGGTGTATGCAAATCTAGACAATTTCGATTTTAGTTTTTCAATGTGTGTCTTCCAGTTCACATTTGAATCAATTTCTATTCCTAATAATGTGCATGTACTGACTTTGTCTATAGTCTTGTTGTCAATTTGTAATTCTACGTTCAATGAAGATTTTTGATGTGGTAAGAATTCAATTAATTTGGTTTTTGAAAAATTTACCTTAAGATTATGGTCTGCTAACCATTTTATCACATTACACAAAGTATCTTTTACGGTTTGGTTGAATTCACATGTATTTTTATATTTAAAGAGAAGTGATATATCATCCGCAAAAAGAACACACTGAGTGTCTATGATTTTAGGTAATTGGTTTATGTAAATTATAAAAAGTATGCATCCTAATACGCTACCTTGGGGAATAGAGGAGTTTAATATGAGTGGCTGAGACAAGTAGTCCTCAGTTCTGTGTGTTCGATGGTTATGGTATTGAATTTTAACATATTGTACCCTATTTTTAAGGTAGGAATCCAGCCACTCATATGCAATACCTCTTATTCCTGATTCATAGAGTTTTGTTAGGAGGATATTAAATTGTACTCTATCATATGCTTTCGTCATATCGAGTAGGATACCCACAGCATATCGTCCATCATTCACATAGGATAGTGCTTGTTGTATTAATTTATAGACTGCCAAAGTTGTGGATCTATTTTTGCGAAAGCCATATTGGTGATCATCTAAGATCTCATTAGTTTCTAGGTAAGAATACAAGCGATTTGACATAGCACGTTCAAATATTTTAGAGATAGAAGGTAAAAGAGCTATTGGTCTGTAGTTGGAGGGGTCAGTCTTATCTCCTTTTTTGTAAATGGGTTTAATAATAGATATTTTTAATATGTCTGGGAAAGTACCTTCAGCAAATGATTGGTTTATTAGTAGAGTCAAAGGTTCGACAAATTCGTTTGCACATTTTTTTATGACCAGTGGTGGCAAGTTGTCATGGCCAAAACTGCGTGTACTTTTCAATGATTGAATAAGTGTTCTGACTTCATTTTCATCTACTGGTCGCAAGTACATGCTGTGCAGTGGGCCATTTCCTGAGTTAGTGTTCTGTATAGTGGTAGTATTTTGTTCAGAATTCCCAACTCTAGCAAAAAAGTTATTGAAACTATCCGAAATTTTTGAGGGTGATTAAATTTTTTTATTATCTATTTTTAGTGTTAATTTTTTTAATTTTTTTGTTATATTTTTACCGATCTTGTTTTTTATTATATTCCACATTGTTTAAGTTTTGTTATCTGATTCTATCATTTGTTTTATATTTTGAATTTTTCTAGATATACTTATTGATTGTTTTAAAATTTTTCTGTATGATTTGTAGTATTTTTTAATTACGTCATTATTGGTGAGATTTAGCATTATTCTAAGTGCCCTTTTATGCTTGGCGGAGAGCCTTATACCTGCTGTTATCCACTTCGGGCATCCGTTTTTTTGTTTGATTTTAATGCATTTTTCTGTAAAACAATTTTGTATTAAGTTTTGTATTATATTGTGAAAAAGTTTGTAATTTTCATTTATACATTCATTTTTATATAATTGTAAATTCCAATTAATATTCCTTAGTTTCAATTTAAATAGTTCTATTTGTTTTTCTGTATATAACCTTTTAATTATATTTTGCGTTTCTTTTATATTAGATATTGGCTCTATTTCTACATTGACTAGCACACCGTGGTGATCGGATAGTCCAAACTCGTGCACGCTCGTATTCATTTGGTTAAAGTTAGAGAAGACAAGGTCAATGCACGTAGATGTGGTTTTACATACCCTTGTTGGGGTCCTTACTTGCCGTAGAAAGTTGTAACTGAGTAGTAAGTTTTCAAAATCAGATGTAAATTTAGTTTTTTCTAGCATATTGATATTAAAATCACCACCTAATAGGATGTTTTTATTTTGTTCACATTTTAAATGCGTTAGTAATAATTCAATTGATTTTATAAATATGTCTGTTTCTCGTTCATTCCAATATAAACATATTATTAATAGATTATACTTCTCTAGTTCAATTGCACAGTACTCTACAACAAATTCTATTGACCTATCTGAGATATCTTTACTTTCTAAATACTCAATATCATCTCTTATCATTATTCCCACTCCACCCCTTATGTGATTTTTTCGATTATAATATGCTGCCATAGTATATCCATTTATCTTCGTACTTTGTATTTTTATTTCATTCAAGAAAGTCTCAGATAAGCACAATACATCCATATTATTTTCAGAAAGAAATATGTCTAATATTTTGACTTTGTTGCTGATGCTTTGAATATTCTGGTATAGCACTGCTAGATCATTATTATTATCAACGAAAACAAATTTGCTCTTCATTATTTTCTAAATTAAGAGGTTTTTGTTGTATGCATTTTTCACTGGTCCTGCACACAGTTTTTCTACAGTTCGGTATTGACGTCATCTCTGCGTAGCGATTAGTTAATTTATGCAGGTATTCAAGGCGTATGATTTCCTGCAACACATTCCGACACACATGGTTTTGGTTATCTATCGGAGTACCAAGATATGAATATCGCAAGTCGATATAGTTCACATGAGACAGTTCTGTACTAATGCGTTTGAATGTATTATTCATTTGCCTCCCACTTATGTACTCATTTATGCGAGGTTCACACAGGATTATGTTTGTATTATCCATCTGACTCAAGTGATAGTATAAATAGGAACTTTGTCTAAAAAGTTCCCTATCATTTACGCCGGTTAAAACTAATATAAAATCTTCTTTGCCATAGTTAGCGCAGGTACACTTTATGAACTCCAAGACTTTGTCCGTGGTGGCCCCTGGTTTTATGTCGCTGTATACTTTATATGCAATCCCAAGATTTTTTTGGAGTTGCTTACACAGTCCTCGTCCTTGTTCATCCGCAAATATATGTAATCGTTTCAGGCGAGGTGTATCGACTTTTGGAATTGTAGTAGGATTTGCATCAGCGCCATCTAGTTTCAAATGGTTTTCAATGTCATTATTGGTTGGGGTTTGTTTATGAGCTGGTTTGAATTTATTTGGGCTATTTCTTATGACATTAATTCCAGATTTTTCTGAATTGATGCTTTGATGTGAGTTTATTTCCTGGAAGCTGTCATTTGAAGAGAAGTCTAATTTAGTTTTACTCAAACTTTTTCTTTGTTTTCTTTTTGAATCCGTTGTACATATGTGTGTCAATTTATCAATTTTATTTTTATATTTTATGATTTCACTTTGCAAAGTATAATTTTCTGATACTAAATTTTCAATTTCTTGTTCAGCAATTTTTAACTTATTTTCTAGCGCCTGAATGCGATTTTCCAATATTTCATTTTTTTCACCTTCTTTTCTTCTCATATTTGGGCAGCTTCTATTTAGTCTACTCTCTGACGATTCACTTTCACTGTCAAAAGAATTTTCTGAAAGCGTATCAAAGGAGTTCTGTGTTGAGATATTTACTATGTATTTTTTTCTTTGTGTAATGTTCTTACTAGGAGATCCTTTGTCACTATTTGTCATTATTGACCAACATATTGTACATTTCCATCTATGTTTGTTATCTGTTGTCATCAAATTAAAACGTTTGCCAACATTTGCACGATCTACGTGGTAGCTTTTGTCACAATTTGAACAGGTCAAATATTGTCTGTCTTTTATTTCATTTTTACATTTATTGCATAGTGGCGCCATCTCGTAATGAGTAGCTAAACTTTATTTATGCTTCTTTTGCCTTGTGCTTGGGTCAAATTCCAATTGTATGTTTACATTAGAATATTTACCGTTATGTTAGTTTAAAATCTGGGCATTTCTTCTGTAATATAGCACTTTGATGAGGTTTCTGTATATAACAGAATTACTTTTGGATTTTTATAGTGTAATTTATAGGTACAATATTTTAGTAATAGGCACTTTTACTCACTGAATTGTTTTTATCCTTTTAACATATAAGTAGGTTTAGTTTTACAACACAAACACTGTCACTTATGAATTGCACTATTTTATGTAATTTTTTGTATCTATAGTTTAATTTTTCGTTGTTTACTATTTTTAACAAATAATTTTTTAAGGAGTCAATGTTTGCGTTACGGCGCCCTCTTGCGATCCCATATATAATTACTATAGTCTGGTTGAAAATTACGATGTAGTCGACGCTGGAAGATCCTTGGCTAGATTTTTCTTTTATTACTAACCTGTACAGCCTTTACCACAAGCTTACCTGATGGTAAGTTTGATAAGAATGAATGAAAATGGGCACTGCCTATCAAGGAAAGCTGCCGGAACACGCTGTTAAATGCTTCATGACATATTATTTACTAAAGTGGTGACACCTAAGCAAGCATTCACTAAATATAATGTTGAAGCACTCGTAGCGAAGTTTGCTTAGCCGTTAAGGCTTTGATGGGTGACCGCTGGTGACATTACTACTGAGCGCTTCCGTGCTTTGGAGGGCACGTTAAGCCGTCGATCCCGATTGTTGTCTTAGGATGGCAGTCGTTATAAGCATGCATTTTGCGAATACCCGCCTGGCTAGCTACCACCCTCAAGTAGAAAATCTGTCGTCAAGCTAACGGTGTGTTCCGGCAGCTGTCCTTGAGGGCCAGTAATTCTAGGTTAGCCTGAACAACACCTTCGACCACTTCATCACTTACCATCAGGTGAGATAGTGGTCAAAGGCTAACCTATCAGACAAACAAATGCCTTACCGCCATATTATTACTCCTGAGATCCCAAGAAAATAACCAGCAGCTTAACCTTCCGAAGCATGGGAGCGTTTAGTAGTAAAATGTCACTAGCGGTCACCCCGAAGCAAGTGAAATTGTTTAGGTAGATCGTATATTCTACGAAATTACGCCTTTCACAGCTTTCATTTCGTACAATGTGCGAACTTTACCGAGTACTTACTTAATGTACGAGGCTTTTAGGTTGGTGTTCACGTAGATCTTTCTATACACACATGGTTTCGCCGTATTTTAAAAAGACACCTCATTTTCTTGTTCATAATTTTTTTTTTATGCCTGATAGGTTAGCTTTTGACCACTATCTCACCTGATGGTAAGTGATGATGTGGTGGAAGATGTTGGTACAGGCTAACCTAGAATTACTGGCTCTCAAGGACAGCTGCCGGAACACACCGTTAGGTGCTTGGCGACAGATTTTCAACTTGAGGGTGGTAGCTAGCCAGGCGGGCATTCGCAAAGTGCCCTACCACCATGCTGTAACGACTGCCATCCTAAGACAACAACCGAGACCGACGGCTTAACTTGCCCTCCGAAACACGGAAGCGCTCAGTAGTAAAGTCACCAACGGTCACCCATCCAACTCCTGACCGCGGCGGACGTTGCTTAACTTTGGTGATCGATTCAGAATGGCTAAGCAAACTTCGCTACGAGCGCTTCACTAATAATAATCTCTCACTTCATGTTTGTCAAACGTCATTGTTAGAGTTTCCCTTTGGGCAGTAATGATATTTTATACAACTATCATAAAGTTATGAAGCAATTAGGTATCAATAGGGTGCTCAGACTCAGTGCAATTTTGCATGGTTGTCTTTGATTAAGGCTAAATTACATGCATGCCAAATGACACTGAGTATGGAAACTTGGTCACATTCACACATTCTTCACATTATTGTGCACATGATACCGACTGTGACAAATTATTTCACATCTTTGGGAGTTAAATTCGGTTCCATTTTATGTTTAAAAAATTTTTTTACTCTTTTTAGTGACCCTTGCTACTGACGGGATCGATTTTCATTTATTGTCAACGACTATAAAGATAGGAAAATATTTTTAAGTTATTGGAGTGTAACTCAAAAACAGCATGACTGATTTTGATAAAATTTAAATGGAACGAAACGACAAGGTAAAAAACTTGACAATTGAGAACTTCCTCCTTTTTTGGAAGTCGGTTAAATATGACAAAACTGCGTTTGTATGGTAGCTACCGGCGCCGCTTGGAATTTAGTAGTGATACATTGCTTAGAGAATCTCATTTGTTCTTTATTTCATTTTCGCGCCACTTTTATAACCAGTTTTTTTTTCATATTATACGATTCTCTTAATAAGTCTATCATGGGTCATGACTCATGACCAACTAAATAGATGACCTGCAAATAACAATAGTAAATCCTAATTCAAACTCTTTTCTGCCTTCTATAAAACTCTCGAACAGAAAGACCCACATTGTCGCTCGTGCCAATCATTGTTTTTCAAATAGAAGGAATGAAAAGTATTTTTTATCACATCTATTCAAAAGGAGCTAGTTTATTCTTCGTAAACAGGGACTGAAATAGCTTTTTAATCACTGAGAGACTAAACGTGATTTGAATTTAGAATGTGGATATTTTTGGTGAAAGTTTCAATCACCAATGGTAAGAATAAGTTACAGGCTGTTTATTTATATTAGATATTATTAAATCATACATTTTTTTATATATTATTTTTTTAGATTGTAAAAGAGATAAATTGATTCTCAAAATCTACATTCTGAAACGAGTATTTCTAATAATTAAGCTGTAAATAAATCATTAACTGTTACGGGTGGTAGTAATAAAAGTTTTTCTCTACTTTAAAATGCTTGTTTGTTAAATTGGTAAACAATCTACTATTTTTTAAGAAACGAGCATGAGGTTCAGACAATAATTTAAACTGTTTTATGCTTTTAATGCCCTTTGCATTTCAATGATTAACATGCGCTGAATCTGATTACTAACTTTGTAACAAAATTAGGTGCTCCTTGATCGTGTATGTACTTAGTAGGAAATCAAAAAACAGCAAGAAGAGGTTATAAAAAAAGATTATATATGTGTTACAGGGTAAAAATTATCACTGAAATGTTAGTTATAACTTTTTTCATTTATTTAATATATACATTTCTTCTTATACAATATTTTATATAAAAGCATTACAAAAACTACAGATTGGATTGTATGAGTGCTCGTGGAATCGTTAATAAAAATAATAATTAATATAGATAAAATGTTGGTAAAAATAACAGAACAAATATAAGTACGATTACGCACACTGCTGTCTTGATGCTCAGCTCCTGCAAAAGCATTATATACAACTAATTTATTATTTTCATGGTGTTGTTCATTTTGCGTTCGATAACACCATAATTAATACATATTATTAAACTTTCATCTAAATTGGCGTAACTGTTCAGCCCTGCCAGAAATAAATTTATTGTGAACTCAATACAATCCTTCCTTCTATGACCTTTTATTGAATTGTATGACCCTGTTTTGCCCCCCAAGAGCACCTCTCTGAGTAAAGTCCAAGCTTTAATAAAACAAGATACAAACAGATTTTATCGTGATGTTTTGTTAACAAATGCCTACAGAGGTTTTAATTGTTTTCATGACTGTGGAGAGCATCTGCGTATAGAACCTGAGTCAAAATGTATTATTGCAGGCTTGGAGGTTAGAAATTTATTTATTTTTCCTCATTTTTCGTTCATGATGAGTTCAATGAGCACATTTAAATTTGGATAGCTCCTAACGAATCCCACAAAACCAAAACCATTTTTCAAAAGTTTGCTTCTGACCCCAAAAATCATTTGGTCTCTGTCCAATCGGATCCCACCTAAGGATTCATTGTAGTCATCATCATCATCGACACAAGTCCTATATTACTGAACTGAACTTATAATACTCATTTTAAATAAAAGGTACTAGGTGATCATAATCGTTAAAAAGGTACGGTTGATTTCGTTTCTAAGAAACGTCTGTCTCCCAGAAGAATATATTATAGCAGTATCAGAGTTCCAATTATCATGACTTTTGCATATTTGATTTGATTCCTGTATACTCTTCATATGCAAACTTTGTATATGTGCTTATGTCTATTAATTAAGCCATATCATGGATACTTTATCCATGGATACTTTATCCATGATATGGCCTTAAACTTTTTTGTTATTTTTTTGATTTGATTTTTGGTTTGACTTCGCCCTGGAATATATGATCAAGATTAACACATAATTTTCCCAATGCTAGTAATTATACACGTTTGCTGAAAGCCTGTTTAAATAAACCTATAGCACAATTGTCACCGCCTTTACAAGTAAAATACCTAATCTTTTTAGAGCACCACTTAAATTGAAATTACTATTACCTCGGTTTATATTTGTTACCGGTTTATATTTGTCACCACAGATGTGCGAAGTAGCTAACCGATGAGAGAGGTGAAAGCTGAGAAAGAGCTAGGAAAAGAAGAAAACGCTACAAAACTATGTTATGTATATCTTACTGCTTCGCTAGCAGGTATGATCAACTTTGTAAATATGCTGCGCAAGGAAGCTGTGTGAGGAAGATGCGCGACTCGAGCCAAGCGATAAATCTCTGGTAGACAGCGGGGCGCAGCGGCGTCGTAGCGAGTTATACACACAGACATAGATACTTATAGATAGATACTCATTATGCACATGCATATATATGCACATTGCTCTTGTAAATGCCTAGCGCTTATTTTTTAGATCCCTTCCTTTGCTCGCATCTCTTCATATAAAAACATACCTTCGGTGATTTGAGACATATTCGTAGGTTATTTTAATAAAACTAACGTGAGTTGACATAATTATTAACTAAATATACCGGCTAGCACTCACAGTGCTAAGTCGTAATCTCCGACCGGTGTTCGAGCAGTAAAGATGCGCGTTCTCAAAGAATGGGGCAGCTTCGAGGGCTGCGGGCTGCTCGCAACGCCCTTTGCAAAAACTGAGGAATAACTGAACACCTGATTAAACCAACTTAAGTCGGAGATTACGACTAAACACCGTGAGTGGTAGCCGCTATATTTAGTAAATAATATCCGTAGAGGTTTGCTACGTTGCTAACGTAGTATCTCAATTGGAAAAGCAGTTAAAGGCACCAGACACGTAGTACCGTACCAGGAGAGAGGACTTAGCTCCGCTTGAAGTGGAAATGTGCATTTAAATTATATTATTTGTATTAAAATTAACAAAGATTGAGATTTGAATACACTAGGGGCCGTTTCTTTTTTGTTTTTAAGTTTTGGAATTTTGTTAAATTATTCTTTTAGCGGGCGAACATATATCAAAATGTCACAATTGAACTATTATCATCATGAAATTCAATAATCCCAAACGCCATAACCGTCACATAAAGCGATCCAACCGATGGCGATGGCCTAAGCTAATACACTCATAACTGTTAAAATGGAGCACTTAATTTTAATTAACTATTAACCTGTGCGGTACAAACGACCGAAGGCATTAAGTTTGAAATAGTGTTGCTAGTTGGTAATAGAAACACTTTTGGTAGAGTAGCCGTAATTACCAGGATATCATATTTTAAACTAAATAAATTACAATATTTGTAATAAAAATGTTAATTAAATTCATGGTCTTCCTTATA
The DNA here is from genome assembly GCA_963854805.1 of Plagodis dolabraria. Taxonomy (NCBI): domain Eukaryota; kingdom Metazoa; phylum Arthropoda; class Insecta; order Lepidoptera; family Geometridae; genus Plagodis; species Plagodis dolabraria. The sequence continues at coordinate 4,795,787 of OY978459.1, read as the reverse complement.
TTTCTGACACTATTTTATTTAGGAAAAAATAATCCTTATGGTGAAGATGCCTTTCGATCGGTATGATAAGGCTACAGGGTGACTATTTTTCTCGTGTAACGGGTTCAATTCCCGGTTCAACCATGTTGATACATTTACATATCTGTGAATGTAGCTTAAATTGTTTTTTAAATCCAAATAATGTCTTCTTTCAGTAAAATGTTCCATCTATAATATTCAAGTTACTGTTCCTCCATGTGGTATTTCCTTGGGAGGCTCTGTATATACTCGTATAGTTCCCAGCGTTGGTGTGCGGTTGGGTACCATAGATTTAATGTCGTAGATAGATTGGAAAGATAAATCCATCTCGTGCTGAAGCCTAAGTGGGTTAAAGATAGCCAGAGAAGAAAATCAGTAAAAATGATTATTTATAAGAATTCAGTATTCACAAGTATTCAAAATGTATTTAACTGTTCACGCTATGGATTTTGTAACATTTTTCTTTTTTAACCCCTATAGAACACTCTTTTTAACATACATACATAGCTGATTTTTATCAGTAAAGGTCAACATTAAGAGGGCAATTCGCAGCTTTTAACGGAAAATAACTACACATGATTTAAATATAGTTTAATCTCAATCACCATGCACGTGGCTATGACCTTTTCTTTAAAAAGCACGAAAAGTAAAACAAAAATAGTACGTTTAACTTTGCACACAAAAACAATCTGAACTTAAAATTTTCATTACGTATTTTAAAAATATAATTGGTTATATTTTAACGAAAGTAATATCTGAAAATTCACTATCGTTGAGGAGGAGTCCACAAATAGTAATAAAACAGCTGCAGTTCTGCTTTTTTTACCTACTAATCAAGCAGTTGCAGCAATGAAAAAACCTGCTCGGATTGGTTGCCAAAACTTCAGTACATAACATTTTTTTTATCCAAATAATAATCCCATGAAGAGGAGTTTATCTTCAAGGTAACAAAAATCTATTTATGGCCCCTAAATGTTTCCATCGTTTATTATCTAAATAATTTTAAACAATAATTCTTAATACGAGGTAAAAATAAGGGAATTTTCGATTCCAAACTACTAAATGTTTTCTTTTTTTTATCGTTAAAAGTTTAAGCATATTTGACACAAGGCTATTCTATTTAACGCCGCCATATGTACATAATACGAGCGTAAACCTTTTAGCTGCAGTAACGTTAAGGGTCCAAGGGGCCCCTGTAAACTTACCCCGTGTTAATTAAAGTGTTAATGGGGGCACGAACATTTTTACACGGTGGCTTCATTGTTTATGTTGAACTTAATTGTTTCGTTCTGTGAATACCCTTGTAACTCAATATGGATGGCAATGACATTAAAATGTTACTCTTTTTGAATGTTTTTACCTTTTATCATGACAAATCATAAATATACAAAGCATAACCCGTTTATGTTATTTCGTTTTAATTTTATTTACTCCTCAATAATATATAGTTGTAATATTGCGTTGTCAAAACGTGTAAATATGTGAATATTAAAATACTATTCTTTTTGCGCAGTTGGATACAAACTATCCTATGTTTTTTCCCGGATCTCAAACTATTTCCATAACAAATTTCATTCAAATCGGTCCAGTAGTTTTGGCGTGAAAGCGTAGCAGACAGACAGACAGACAGAGTTACTTTTGCATTTATAATATTAGTACTGATGTGTTTAACATTATAACGTAGCCTAATTTTTTTAACTCGATGATTGTTTGTATCAATTATGTATACCCCGACATAGTTCCTGTATTTCCTCTCCATCCAAAGGTTGCCTGGAAGAGAACGCTATTAGTGCCGCCCATTGTGACACTTTTGTGAAAGTTTTTGTAAGGTTCAAATTTGTATTTTAGTGGTGTAAGTGTAATAATAAAAAAAATATCTATCTATATGTCATCGCGGACAATTATCAAGTCGGACGACGACGCGACGTAGCGAAGACTGACACGTGATTCACATTTTTTTTCGTTTAATTCTCTTTGTGTTCGGACTTTTTTGCGCGATAATCCGATGTCCATTGTTTTGTAATGTCATTGATTATATACTAATAAATGTCATAGCTCATATCATAAAATATATCCTATGATGCCACAGTGTTTTAAATTTGCCATGTATATAGACTTTTAGGAAATGTTTTATTTGGCATAGATTTGCAAAGGTAAAAATCTAATACAAGATTAAAAATGTATAACGATGAACATGGCGATATGGTATTGTGAGGGAACAAGCTCGAGGCCCCCCTAATGTTAATCGGTTACCTCTGCCTATAACAGATGCATTTCGAATTGCACTGCGCCCGTCACCTTAACACATAGTTGTTAAGTCTCATGTGCCTGTAATTTCAGTGGCTCTCAAGGACTGCTGCCGGAACACACCGTTAGGTGCTTGGCGACAGATTTTCAACTTGGTCGTTAGCCAGGCGGGCATTCGCAAAGTGCCCATACTCGCAAAAAGCCTTTCCACCATGCGTTGAAGCTCAAGCCCGTGGCGGTATTGGAACCATGGACCTGCTGCGTGGCAGTCCATGGCCAATGCCACTGAGCCATCACTGCATCAAAAGTGTTATATGTTTTATACGAGAGCAATGCAACAAATTTAAAATCTGCTACTAAGTTTGACTTTCTATGTATAAGTCTTATCACATTTTGATGGATTATATTTATAAAGTTATCTGAGTATAATTTACACCCTAGATTTGTTAAAAAGAGCCTAAGAAATAAATAAAATACATCAGATATATCCCTTTATTAAATTACTTTCGCATTACCGCGAAAGAAGCCGTGTACGCAAAAAAGGGAAATAAACTCACCTGCTCTTTAATTAAGGTAAAAGGTAAATCTCCGAGGGATAGATAATCCCTTCTTTCCACTTCGTTTTAATAAAAGTGAAGGTATTTTATTAATTAAAAAAATCACAACTGTCGACGCAGGATGTCATCAAAAATTTCAGTGAGACAAAGTTTTGCGTGAAAATTTGATAACCAAATATTATATTAGCCTTTGAATTCTATCTCACCTTTTTTAATTTATATATCTATCTCTGTTGATGGTAAGTGATGATGTGGTCGAATTTGTTGCATAAGCGAACCTAGAATTAAGCTCTCAAAGATAGCGGTCGGGACATACAGTTGGTGCTTGTACTTAAATATGCGCGGTACAGTAAATATACACGACATGACACCACGTGTCTTTTAGCGGTGATATTTACGTATTCTTGAGTTCGACAACCACTCTGTCGAATTGCTCATATCCGAACTTCAAAAAATTATTGGCCTAATCTATATGTACAAAAATTTCCTCGTGATATAACCAACGGTACTCAAGTTATCGTCGGACAAATATAATAAATACAAACATACAAACGCTGATTGTTCCCTGTGTACCTACTCTGAGACCTCGCTACGAACGGTCAATATATGCGAAAATTGTATTGTGTAGTTAGTATTGCATGATTATTAGAAAAGGCTGCGCAGATTTGAATGAAATCACAAAGTACTATGTATATAATGAAATTCGGTACGATACTTAAGAATCTAGATTATAATAAACATGAGAATGCTTTTCTTCATTATTACTTTTCATTGTGTATGTGGATGAAAAGGGAGACGCACAATGCATACAAAGTTTTATGAGTGAGTAAATGTTTGTTATTTTTTAACGATGAAACGACTGAACCTATTGGGATGAAAATAGATGGGGAACAATTTTTTATACAACTCCTGCTCGGAAAGTACCTTGATACTTTATCAAATTTACGGTAGAAAGTACGTCATTGCATATCGAACAAATATGCGGGGAGAAAACGCATCTGAGCGGGAGAGAAAAGTGTATGAAAATCCATTTCTTATATGGTTTTTCTTTTTTAATTTTGGGTAAGACTATGCGCTGGTAACCTAAATATCAAAAGCTAAAAAGTTTTTACAGTGAGTTTTTATCTCCAAGTTCGCAAAATGACACTGGCCACTATCTGTGTGTTGGATGGTGTCAAACAATTTGAAAAACGAACATGTGAAAATTGCAGACGCCATTTTCAATTTGTGTGTTGTTTGAGGATTCAGTTTTCGTAGAAAAGTAAAATAAAAGGTAGGTGTAGTATAAAGCACTATGTATCACTCGAGAGAAAGTGCGATTCCTGATCTCGGGTGTTTTAAAGCAAACGACACCCTCGACGGTAATCGGTCACTTTCTCCTCTCGGTGAACAATGTACTATTGTACACCAATAAATGTGTAATATGAACAGATTCAAAAGTATACACTTTAAATTTATTGCTGTAAAATAGGCGGTATTATTCAGCGGAGCAACCTCTTCCAGACAGTCTTTGTGTGGAGAGGAATTGAGATGCTATATAAGGTGGAGGTGAATAACAACATTAAATAAATTCCGCGGGTTAATTTTTATTTTACTGTACTTTACTGTATCATGCTTGGCAGGCGTCTTGGGGATCGCAGTGTGATCGCAGGGGAAATAAATAAAACCTTATATAAAAATATAGATATACTCAAATATAATATATATATACATTTTGATATAATATTAACAATAAAAGTAAATTAAAAATGGCAACAACACTATCTGATCAGAAAATGAGGTTGAAATGTTTCATTTTGTACCATCAATTATGTTTACTTTTCATCTTATGGGGAACATCTGCGGGGTGCAGCAGGTTTACAGGATTCTTATGTTGTACCAACCCAACGTACTTAGTAGGATAAGGGTAGGAAAATGGAGATGATACTACTAAGGGTGGTATAGGGACCGCTCGCTACAAAAAAGATTTTTTATTGATCTGTAAAATAATTATTTGGATTTAAAGTAAAGTTTCTAAATTACATGATAACAGAACGTATTCTTTTTTATGTTTCAGGTACGTGACGTGAACTTGTCAGAATACTACAAATAAGGTAATATTAGACTCTTTTTTGCCCACGGGGTGCCAGGCTTCTTGTGGGAGTTGCAAGTGGTGATAAATACCAGAAGGTGGGCTGAAGCGCCTTCTGAAGAATTGCCGTTTGACACTGCGAGGCTTTTGTTCAACTGTGGATTTTGTGGCTGTAGATGTAGGTCAACTTTAAAGATACAAGATTAAGGAACAACTACTTGATATATAGTTTTCATTAAATTAAAAAAAACATAATTGGAAATTGTTTTCACTCCTGGTTTTTTACCTGAGAACAATTTGTTTATTCTGATAACAAATTGTTCTTTATTCATGTATAAGTTGTAATAAAAAAAAATTAAGGACAATATTTAATCAAAACATTAGAAAATCATTAAATAAATTTAAATATATTTGTTGACAAGCGCCTAGTTTTCTTTATAGGCCGACGAAAGAATTCTCGTAATTTTTTTTGATTCTACACGATGCAGAATCAGAACGTCTTAACACATCCTTAGGTCATTGGAAGGGGTAATTACATACACATATACAATTTTTAAATGTTTCACTGTTATTTTCAATATACAAATACATTTTTATTTTAAATATCTCTTTCAATTTATTGGTTTAAATCGTGAAAATTTTAATATTTTTAAATTTAACAATAATTATAAGATATCGTCAAAAAATATAAATTAAAACAAATTCAGACTACCCGGTGCAAATGTGCCCATGATACTGCAGAATTTCCTCGCTGACATTGACCATCCATCCAAGAACGAGCAGGAGTGGAAATTCTCAAACATATTACAATGCTCACAGAAGGAAAATTCAAGTTGCATGTGAAAAATATTTTGATTAAGAAATCATACTACATAGTTTGTGATTACTTAAACGACAAAGATGCTTGGAAAGTTCCGCCTCTGCCAAGCTATCACCTAAGTACGTAATTTAAACAAATATTGTAATCATTGTATTATATATTTTATAACACATTGTAAAAAGACGTTTAAAAGAATGGCCCCGAGTTTCTTGCCCGTTCTTCTCGCAGTGGCTCAATATTTTTTTTTGCTGGCAGTACAATGTAGAATATTTCAATATTAAAATTTGTAATTAACCTTCGTAAGAGCGTCGTAGACGCCTAAATTGAATAAATGATTTTGAATTTGAATTTGAGTCACCATTCCTATCTTTTATCCAGGGCCCTATTCCACTGACTAAATATTTAGCTTCATCGCCCCAATAGGTTATGTCTCCACAGTGATGATGGCACAAAATTATATTTCGACTCCATTACCGTGCGTACTTTTCCCGCTTTTTTCTTACATATAATAAATATTTTCTTACATAAGTTATTTTAATATATACAATTACTATTTATATATTACCGTAAAGTTACACTTTAAACTATTAATTATTTAAGTTAAAATATGTTGTACATAGATGATGCTATACAATCACATTGAAACTCATTTCAAATGTGTTTCATCACAGACAAGAAAACAATTGAAAAGTTTGACTTTCGGAATGAATTCGCGGAATGATCACGACCGGTTTCAACCTCAGTTATTTTTAATTAAAAATGTTTTGAGGCCTATCCATCATTCGACGTTATTACGCTTCGAAATGTGTATTGTTTTCAAGAATAATTAATGCCTGGCTCTGTTTATACTAGGTAGGCTAAGAGCCGTTGCTCAGTTTAAATTAGTTTTAGTTTGTTGTCAATTTATATCACCGCCAATAAAATTTCTCAAACATAAAGGGAATATAAATTTACAATTTATTGGAATACAAAATGTTTTGCCCCGGGCGGGAATTGAACCCGCGTCCTTCCGATTTCGCGCCGGATGCTTTATCTTTTATAATATTACCGGGGGTAGCTTAATAGATAAAGCATCCGGCGCGAAATCGGAAGGATGCGGGTTCAATTCCCGCCCGGGGCAAAACATTTTGTATTCCAATAGTTTGTAAATTTATGATTTTCCCTTAGTACGCGGTAGTGCTTGTAATCATAATATATAGAAATATAAAGGGAATATCACAAAAAAAATGTTTTTTCTCTTAATTATTTAATTTTCAAAATAGGCAGCCGTTACAAAAAAAAAAACTAAATTAGTTTGCAAATAATCCGCATACAAATCATTTGCTATCAAACTTGTTTTATAGTTTTTGATATATAATATAGTAAAAATATAATATCGTTGTTTTTTATCTTTATTTCCACGTATCTCTTAGTTAAAAACTGTCTGAGTTTATAATGATGTTTCTATTAGAAAATAAATTCATCATACATTTGACTGCTAATGCAATCAATTAGTTCACTGTGCCTATACCTTTAGTTATTTTAAACATCTATTATGATTGAATAAATGTTTTGCAACTTTATAAAACAAAATCTCAATCATGATATTTAATAAATGTTGCAGGTTCTACTCCAATTTAAACTTTTTTAACAAACTTTATTTGATGACGATGAGAGTACAAATATTCAGTAAAAAATTTTTAATATTAATTTGATACTGAACAATGACCTTGATATACAAACTATAATTACCTACGTTGTACGATTACGGTATGCAGTTGAAACTTTTAGTATATGATACATGCAATATAAATTGATCGCCAGCTCTCTGCCTATGCAACAATCATTAATTTTCACCAACGGTTTCACAAAGTCTAACGGATTTTGGCTCAGTGCAAACGTCATCGCCTACAATTTGTAACTAAAGTGTATGTTAATACAATAAGGTTCAATGTTTACGAACAAAGCGTTCTAAATATATGTAATTGGCATGTATTTGTCACAATTAGTTTTAATATTTTATGTTCAAAAGGTGGTATAAATTTAATTAGCAAAAGCTTATTGTTCGTTAATAAAATAAACTGTCTGCTAATAATATGTTTAATAAATAATCGCGTTATCATAGTACATTTTTATAAGTACTTGAATGTTTATGGACAAAGCGGGTTTTATAATTGTCGAACAGAGAAAGTATACCTGCAAGTGACGTGTGACTTGACTACCGATTCAGCACAGTTTCTAAACACAAACTTCATTAATTTAAATCATTGATCAAAACTAAAACTGACAAATTAATGTATACTATATTTCATTCTTTCCTTTCTTCTTGTCCTTATATCGCATGCTTAGAGAGCTCGGTAGAACCTGTATGTTCCCTTCACTCTATCCTGATGCACCATTTGCAGCCTTATCCTTCTTTGAGCAGTTCATCAATTACTTCTTTGGCCTTAAACTCTTTCTACTCTCTTAAATCCATCATCAATATTTATCCCTAACAGTTTACAATTATATGATTTTCATCTCACTTTATTACATCATAATTCCTTCTTATTTATATTTATTCCTTTTTGTTTTCGTTCCCTCTTTAACGTACACTTTATTTAATTGTAATTTTATAAGAACCATACTATAATATTTAGCCCCAAAGCGCATAGTATTTTGAGTACATTAATATACTAGTACGGAGGCGTGTAATATGAACAGTACATAATTATAGCGCTGATACCAATTAGAGATTGACAAGCCTTGTAATTGTCCAGATAACATTTTGCTTTTTGTAGCACTTTAAATCATTGTGATTCTAAAATGAATGTACTATAATATTTAGCCCCAAAGTGCATGGTATTTTGAGTATATACATATATGTATGTACTCAAAATATCATGCACTATACATATTTATGTGCGACCTTTCCACTCAGTAGTAGCACTGATTTTCTCCAATAAAATGATGAACTTCAGCAATCTTTACTCGCCGTGCTGAACTAATTCTGAAAGAAATATTTACACACCTGCAAATAAGTCAATATCAAGGTATAGCTAAGAAAGTATGCGTCGATAAATATTTAATTATTTTATTTCTTATTGTAACTTCTTCCTGTTGGCTCAAACTATCAATTAATCAAAATAAGTATAGAGGAGTGCAAAATAAGCAGTACATGTCGCGCTGATCCCACTTAGCGTTGGACAAGACTAGTTGTTCAGATAACTTTTGCCTTTTGTAGAGTACTTATATACTAAACTCGCTGTATAACATTCCGGCAGCACGTAGCTTCTGCTAACATTGTCGGAACAAACACATCTATTTGGACACGTGAAGCAAACAATTTGTACGGAACGGAGCGTTCGGGCGTTCCTTCTCGATATTCTACAAATTATGTGCTTTGTTACAGGAGTGTTAGGAACTAAGGTATTTTTTATTTATATACTCTTATTAAGCATTTAACTTAAAGATCGTATCGAACTATCTAGTTTCCTTGACGCCAAATCAGCATCCAAACAGTATACGATTGGTCTATTTAGTTTGTTTGATACCCACGCTTTTTACTTACAGCATTATTATCATCGACGTGGTATATTAGAAGATGCGCTTAGCCCTTTGAACATTTTAATATCAAACGGAATTTGAACCTTCTTCCAATATATCTTCATCTTGGGCTCTTTCAAGGGAAGAATCGTGGTGACGAAACATATTTCAAATAAGTCCTCGTATTAGATAGTTTAAAACTAATTAGAGGTATAAGTGGGTAGGGTTGATCGTGAGTTTAACCCCGCTTGTAATTGAAACTTTTCTTATTATTATGATTTTGTAAGGCTTATTTCTATATGAATACCTGTAACTTCAAAGGACTGGTAGAAATAATGATGACAATATTACTACGCAGTGATGTACACTAAAGTCTTCACTTTGACCAATTGTTTACAACCAATTTAGACGAACAAGACTCCAAGCTGTTCCTATAATTAGTACAACACAAATTAGTAGGTAGGTACACAAACCGCTGAAGCGTGTGATTAAGTAATAGACTAGTTCGATCACCTGACCACACAAGATTAATTCAGGCTTAGATAATGAATAGCCTCGATAATAGCTAAGACTTTGTGCGATTAGGCGTAATATTGGTGGTTTATAATAATGAAATCAAACGTTATTATATGCGTTATCAGGAGTAAAAGCCAGGGCATTAACAAAAATGTATCGATACGAGACATTGAGATATAATCGATGTAGGTAAGCGCAAGAACAGATTATAACGGGAGATAAAAAAAACACTTCGCCTACTTTTTAGATTTTAGAAATCTTACTGTATCAGCCGGATTGTCCCCCGCTGAACACAGCCTCCCCCATTAAGGGTAAATCTAAGACCTAAAATTACCTTAAAACTGACCTTTTGAAATCCCGTCCCGCATTTGAATAAGGGTTAATTTACTAAGGCATAGTAATTGTATTGACATATAAAGGTAGTATAGGATGTTGTAAACTATTCGATTGTGTACGAGTAGGTACTTATTGAACAATAAAAATGTAGGGACACATGCAACGTGAGCGAAATCAGTACTAATATTATAAATGCGAAAGTAACTCTGTCTGTCTGTCTGTATGTTACGCTTTCACGCCAAAACTACAGGACCGATTTGAATGAAATTTGGTATGGAAATAGTTTGAGACCCGGGAAAAAACATAGGATAGTTTTTACCCAACTGCGTCCAAAAAGAGGTTAATGTTTTTGCGCGATAACCGACATACGCGCGGGCGGAGCCGCGCCTGGAAAGCTAGTAAGTTATATAATAATTATTAGAGCTAAATAATTAAAGATAAAACTCCAGCAATATCCACTTAGATCACTATATCCCATCTACTACCATATACGTCTGCATTGTACGAGAGATTAGTCGAAACTGCTATTTCCCTAGTAGAATGTACCATCACAACTACTGCCGAAAAGTATAAGTCACTTAGCTACTACAATAAACCGGAAATCGAAGTGGACTCGATTCAATTGACTCACACATAAACATCAGTAATACTCCGTGGAAGTCTATAATTCTACACTATAGTAATATAAAGAGAAAATATTTGTATTTTTGTATGCAACGAATAAGTAAACCTAAAAACTACAGAACCAATTTGGATGAAATTTGAATATATTGAGTAATATATACTGAATCTATTGAGTTATCTATATATTATAATAGTAATTGACTAAACTATTACAAAACATAATGGGGCATCAACAGGACTCAACAGTGCACTTACAATACTATCTAACAGAAATATTACAAATATGTTAACAAATCTGTTCAGTGAGGTGGTCTTCCAAGCTCCATATCTCCAATATATGTGACGTCCGCTTAACTAGGCCAAACTTAAATCGACTTCCAAACAGATACTTTCCAGATTAAGGCCCAATAGGGGCCTATTGGAGTTTCGAGTAGCAGAAGGTTGAAAGAGGTTCGAAACAGTTATAATCAGTTTCCGAAGAAAACTTTGTCCGTTTTTGTTTTATCCTATTTTCATCGTGTGACGGGACGCGCATATTGTGCACCTGATGCCAGATTGGAATAGACCAGATTAGACTTGGTTGAGAGAAAAGAGAGAAGCCAGATCTTGTAACAGACAAGCGGGAATTAAAATTTGATGCGGGTGAACGAAGGAAGAGAGAAGAGAGACACGCCTCGACCATAGCAGGTGGAATCTATTATCCATACGAGTCCCTCCTGGAAGCAAACGTGATGTCAAATATGTAGTTATGTTTAATATGGACGTACGAATGTAGGCTGCAACTCCAACTCGAGTTGCGAAAATCCGTAAAAGATCTTTATTATATATATTATATATTTATCTCTGAAAGTCGCGAAACTGAACTCGAGATCGGTACTCGACTGGTTTAACGTAAGTGAAATCGGTCGCCAAATTATATAAATCCGTAAAAGATATTTAACTAAACAACTATTTTTTTTATTGTTTTATACTATAATAATAGAGGATATCTTACTGTTTGCCTCTGACCGAATTTCTTTTGATGATAAGATAAGATTTGATCGAATTATTGCCAAGCTAACTCTAAAACTACTGGCACTCACAGACAGCTGCCGGAACACATCATTATGTTAATGTTTTATAAACCGGTAACTCACGCGTATTGGTCAAGATTGTCGACCTAGGTTTCGGCCATATCCGACGCCCTTCTTCAAGTGAGTTCACGAGTCTAAATCGCGGCGACGACGACTCCGCACAACTGCTCGTTCTGCGCGGCGCGAGAGTGGAGCTGCGTGGGCGGGTTTATAAAACATGAATATGTCTTATACTCACGGGAACTTTCAAACATCATTATGTGCTTGGCGACAGATTTTCTGCTTAAGGTAACTAGCCACGCAGGTATCTCAAATAAGCTGTAAGCTCTAACCTGATGCAGTGAAGCTAAAACTTGCGGCAGGGTATGAACCATAAACCTTCTGCACGGCAGTCCATAGCCAACCCTACGGAATAGCCATCACTGCTTCAAGACATAAAAACTTCTGATTAAATTGCTGAAATGAGCATGTGGTTCAATATAGCTTTCATTTCAAATACAAAGCATCTAGCCATTAAATGTTCCGATTTCTGGCGTTCCATACGAATACGAACATATGAATGCCACAAGATAAAATTAATCACTTATACAGTCCACTCACTTACAATAACCTTCATTACCGTAGGGGATTAAAAAAAACACTGATTTATCTAACCGAAAACAAAAAAAAAACACAATCATAACCATAGACATTAAAAAATATAAGCACGTGTTTAACCCATGTGAAGTTCATGGTTAGACAGAAACGAAACAGTATTTTCTATAAAAATATTACTCTGCCCAAACTTGGGCTCGATCCATCAATCAGGGCCTATGTAAACCTTCAGCAGAGCCCGATATATTTAAGTGCTTTAGGAAAAATTCCCACACACGATCTATATGGAAAGGACAATCCCGCGCGAAAGTGCGTCACAGAGTTTATCATATAACATCGTCTGAAGAGAAGAATATTTTTAAAATAGAACATTCCGTTTCTTAGAAAACACGCGTGTTTATCAAAACTTCTATATCAAACTATATTGACTTATTTTTGGACATGAAGAGATCAATAATTATAAGTTTTTTAAAAAAAAAAAAAATTGTCATCAAAGAACTCGGTCGTTATAATTTTATTTTTAAGGATCATAAATAGGAATAAAACCGATTATGTATTAGTAAAAACAATACCTTCTTTTGATCTGTGGTACTAACAATCCGTGGTTCAAGCAAACATAAACAATGAATTTTTTTAAAGGAGGAGAAGAATCCTATTCTTACGTTATCGTAAGCTTTTGTCGGCATTTGTAGCACCTTACGACGTTGGGCGAAAGATACAAAATTAAACACCGACTAAAAAAAAATTCGGTTAAATAATAAGTAATAAAAAAGAAACGCATATGAAACATTGCGAACCGTATCTGTTCCCCTAGTATTATCACCAATTCAAATCCAGTAAACTTTCAGAGATATTTGCACCGCATCACTGCATTTGAACAACTCTCAGGTTAGTAGGTCTCTTCAGGAAGAGTCCATCTTGATGGGTAACACCACAATGTAACGTAATCTGCCTCATACGAGAAGTGTGTAAAAACTATTGTGTTTTGGCGTGAAGGGCCGTGTAGAAAGCGAAGTTACTGGGTGAATGAGACAAAAGAGCTAAAGTCTCAGTGAACAGTGCAGTGTCAACCAAAACGAAGATATTGCAACTGTAATGTGCAATCGTGACGTTAGTCCACCATCAGCCGGGCGTCTTGTTCGTCTAATCACATTCTTGCGTTAAAAAATCTCTTCAATGTTTTATCAACATAACAAAACACTTTGTGTATAAAATGCTACTCAGTCCTCAGTAGACACGCATTCTCACACGCATTCCCTCGCGCTTAAACCAACCTTTAGCCTAGGTAAGCCCCGTACATATCTCACGAGCAGTCATGTTTACGTTCCATCTCACATGGAGGGACTTTGAAAAACAGCGGCGGGCCTACGTCAACGTACCGTATGATATTATACCCCCGAAATATTGTTTAGAGCGCTTTGCTTCCCTTACGAATGTTGTTTAGGGTGCTTTTGCTTCCCTTGAGTAATTTACGTGAGCAGGCTTGTGGTGACGCAAGTTTTGAAGCTTGATTTGTGAGCGCGTCGAGGAAGCGAATTGTGTTTATGAGGACTGTTTGTTTAATTATTAGTTTAGAATTGAGCGAAACTTTGGGAAATCGGTCCATTTATTTGAAGGCAACAAAAGTTTCGTTTCGCAATTTTGAATAACAATTTTTTCATATACTTTTTTCTAACAACATGTACCGACCGCCTCCTGTGCTCGTAAAGTTCTTGTTCTTAAAAGTCTGTTTTTTTAAGTACAAGTGCATTGACAATATACTACGAACTATATACAACACTACAGTTACTCCAATTAAAGCATTTAGACAACCTACAAGCCATTGCAGACTCACAGGCTGTCCAAATGCTCCAGCTCACTAAGTACTGGTTGGCAGAGTGCCCAGCATTATGGGAGCATTGCCCCGTTGAATTGCAATGCTTTTCGTTAGGCCAAAAGGTGCTAGCATTTTGATCACGCGTCGCATCAAATCATCATCATCATCAGTGCATTATATTTTTTTTGTCTAGTTTTTCAGAAGGTTTCAGTTTGTAATATGTTTCAAGTAGAAAGTTTTCCTCGGTCCTTATGAATATCAGTAGAACATTTTACCTAAATTACTTTATTATACTAAACAAAAATATTAAAAAGAAAACTTAAACGGCTTCCAACAGTGAAAAGTATAAAATAACTTGTTGAAGTCGGTAACATGCCGATTCTAAACACTGACCTCACATTATCCGTCCGATTCAAGAAGTTATTTTATACTTTTAAAATGACTTCAAAAAGGAAAAGGTGAAAAAACATTTCATAGTGTGTACCGATTTTGGTGTTTTTTTTCACACAACGTCTACAAGTCTATTTTTTGTGTATGTGTGTTCTCTAATAGGCTATGAAACAATGATAGCGAAGGTAGTATGTGCCAACAGCAGTGCGAAGTTCAAATTTGAGCTTGGCAACATTGTGGTAGAGCAATTAGTGAATGCTCGACTAGCTATCTGTACCCGTGGAAATATCGATAGCAGGTCATCCATTAATGGTATATTTCCGTTGTCTTCGAAAACCAGTTACCATTCGAGTTTTGACTTTCTACTCATAAAATCTTCGACCACATCAACACTTGCCAAACAGATGAGATAGTGGTCAAAGACTAAAAAAAATACATAAATAATTACTATTTTTTTTGTTATTAAGACGGAACAAGCTCGTTGTTAAGTCACATGTGCCTGTAATTTCACTCAATCTCAAGGACTGCTGCCGGAACACACCGCTAGGGCTTGACAGATTTTCTACTTGAATGTAGGTTTCTATAATAAGTTATAGACTCTTGCCAATATTTTTAACCAAACGGAAGATTCTAAAGTAGATGCTTACATAATTTTTTATTAATATTTTTGAAACAAGGCTCAAATTAATCGATCGATAATTTGTCGATTATCCATAGCGAACAAGACACTTTTTCAAAATGGTGACGCGATCACATCGGACGTATCCACTTCTTTAATCAGGTTTCCGATAGAAACTGTTGACAAACAATTGTCGATCATGATATCGGTTTCCATGAATGCATTTACGCTCTATTACCCGTATAACTAAAATATAGGATGTAGGTTCTTGTAAAACGCAAATAAAACGATCACTGTCAGCCTTCAGACTTCGTATTGCTTTCTTACCCTTGTCCTCGGACACGAGACAAAGGGCAACCTGTCGTCCCTCGTCCCTTGATTCCAGAACAAAATGTCTAATCCCCGAAAAACGTAACAAAACATGATCTCCGAGCTTCCGAGACGTTGAATTATACAGAAGGCGCGCGGTCCATCCATAATGGAATTACTGGGACAAACGTGTTTACCGGATAAAATAAATAGCCTGAAAGTATTTGTCTATTTGTAGAGGAACAGGAGGAGTGATTCTCGTGTAGGACGTTATAAACAGATGCGAAGGGCAATTCCTGTGTAAATATGGATGATATGAGGATGCCGGAGGGATGGCAGTTCAAGGTTAAGACATATCCTTTGTTTAGTTTATAAGCTACCTAAACGTACCAAGGTGTATGTGCTGGAATGTGTTGGATGTGCATTTCCAATATTACAAGTGTATCTTCTTAAATCTTACCATATCTCAAGCTGGATTGGTACATTTTTCTACCTCTCTAGCGCAAAAAAGGTCGTCTTAATGTGCAAAAACTAGCTGTAAATTCAATTATTTATGTGAGCATGAGATAAAGTAATTCGAATATTGTATAGCAACTTTTGAATTAAGCCTACACCGAAGCAGCGATATGTAATTATAGTTCGTTTGATCCCTTGCTGTATCTTTATTTCTTAATTTTGAGTTATGTAATTAATATATATTGTATTTAAGAATTTATTCTATAAATCATACACTTTGAAAACACGACTACTTAAAATTTTCTCTATAGAAAAAAAAACCAAAAGTTACACCTAATAAACGAAATAAACCTGGCGTAAATACTTAACGAAGAGTCATCCGTATTTGAAAAATAAAAAAAGCAACATGTTTTCTAGAACGTATACACATTACATTTGTCAAATAGGTATTTCTTTTTATTATACGAAGGAAATACTCAAATTCACGCATGTTCCGCCCATTGTAGTCCGAGCCGCGATGCTTTGTCACTATCCGCTTTAGTAATTCTTCGGCCGTCGGACGGGGACGGATGATATTGGCGTGCCTTACTTACGCGGCGCGCCTAAAAAGCTCGATGCGCCCTTAACCGATGCTGTAAAAATAAAAAAAACAACACAATGACTTGTTAGAACCTAGTTTACATCTATAGGCACAAGTATTTATTCTTAATATAATCTAATTTGATACATTGCACGTAACAGTATTTCAGTATATCTCCCAAATTATAATTTAGTGTATGAAAAAAAATTCACTAACAATTAAAACTGACAAAAAAATTACTAACCGAAAAAAGTGTTCTCCTTAATATGTTTCGTACTTTTTATTTTAAATGAAATATTTTTATTGAAACTCACGGACCCTGGAGTCTGTGGAGCGTAGTTTTATTATAAAATATATGTACATATATATAGAATTCTTCTTAATATAATAAATAGCTCTTCTTCGTTTTTGATGTTCTTAATAATATTAATAACTAATAGTATATATCTAAGAAGAGTTGCCTGATCGGCGGCTGGTATAAGACTGACGGACCAACTGCGGCCTCGAATGATGTTAGGTCTGTCATATATAAATAATTTAACTGTCAGGCAGCGTTAGTGTTGTGTTGCGCCATTGAAAACACTTCCGTTACAGATCAGATTACGCATTGTGCTGCTTGGTGGCGTTGTCTACGCTTACACCCCGTTTGTTAGACTACACCCGCCCCAATAGTTTTGATTATTCAACTCCATCCTAAGGTTGCCTGGTAGAGATCACTACCGTACGCATTATAAAGCTTGATTTAAAACGCTTTGTGCGTATTTTCGGAATATCGACCATATATGGATGCCGTGTTCCAGTGCGTCTAGTCGTCCGATGAAAGAAAGGAGAAGAGGGAATGAGGTTATGTAACTCGATCGCACGTTCTCCGAAGTGAAGCCTGTAAAACACCGATAAACTGGCAACTTTGCGTCTGTGCTCGAGGCTTTGGAGTCTAGCCTCCACCAACGCATCGTCACCAATGAGCTTCTTTGCTCGATTATCTATGGAGTCCAAGGCTTCGAGCTGGTATTTAGCCGAACCATCCCAGATATGGCTGCAGTATTCCATACAAGACTGGACTTGAGCTTGATAGAGGTTTAGAAGCTGTCCTGATGTGAAATACCGCCGCACTTTTCTGAGAACACCCAGCTTTTTTGCAGCTAATTTAGCCCTGGACTCAATATATGATCCGAAATTGAGTTTCGGTGTAAGAGTTACACCTAGTAACTCGAGTTGGTCCATTATCGGAACAGGCACACTTCGGAGGACAGGAGTGAGAGAGAAAAAACTCTGTTTAGCGCTGAAGAGACACGCCTGGGTCTTTGCAGCATTGAATTTGACTAAATTGGCATCACCCCATTCGCAGACTATCTCTAGGGCCAAATTCATTCGCTCGACCATCGCCTCTCTATGGGACTGGATTTGTACATCGCCGGCCCGTGCATCGGATATATACCTCTTTACAACTGTGCTGTCATCTGCATACCCAATGATACCGGGTTTGAGCAGATCATTTATGTGCAGCAAGAAGAGGGTAGCAGAGAGAAACGATCCTTGAGGTACCCCGGCATTTATTGCCAATTGATCGGACGAACATCCATCAAGGACAAACGATCTTTCCCTCAAGAAGTCGGAATTCCAAGAGCACAGGCCAGCGGGTAAGCCATACGATGGAAGCTTATTAGCAAGACTGTCGTGCCAGACCCTGTCGAAAGCCTTTGAAATATCAAGAGAGACGGCAAGCGCTTCTCCGTGCATATCAATGGCCTCGCTGCAGATATGAGTGTACCGTAGTTAGCAGGGTCTGCACGACTGCCCTTCTTGGGCACAGGCTGCACATTTGCGAGCTTCCAAGATTTAGGCACTTTACCAGTTTGTAGAGAGAGGCAAAAGAGACGTGTCAAAACAGGAGTCAATTCAGGTGCACACGATTTTAGGACTATGGCGGGAATTCCGTCAGGACCACTGGCCTTGTTCAAGTTTATATTACGAAGCGCATTCATCAGACTGAAGTGCGTCCTACGCACTTCAGTCTGATGAATGCGAATTTCCGGCATTGATGCCTCGCATCGAGGTAGAAAAGGAGGTGTTTTACCAGCTGTATCTAAACGTGAAGACTCCGTGAAAAGAGTAGCAAACAAGTTCGCTTTCTCTTCAGCAGTGTGGTAATTGGCAGCCTGGTATTTGGCAGTTATTTTAAAGCCCAACATACCGTACAGAACATTTTGTCTTTGATCTTCTGCTGTGCATTGCATTCTACAACCCAAATATAGACGCCATTTGTGCTTGAATGTGACCTGTGCTTGATCATACTAGGTCACATCATGTTCTTCAATTCAATCACAAAATAGCGAAAAGACATGTGACAATGTCACAATCGCTGAAAAATGGAAATAGTAACCGTCCAGGCGTTTGTCTATTTTTTTTGAATTTCTAGTCGTCTTAAATGTTTATTTCAAAGCCGAAAATAAAAATAAAAGACGAGATGTTTTTGTGAAATAGTTGCCTTGAACTACCAAATTTCCAACTTCTTCAACCCAAGACAAGCTTCGGGGCGGGTACCAACACATTTTTACATTTCATTCAGTCCATATTACGACATAATCGTTATAAGATCCTGCTTAAGGCCAATCCACCGTAGGACCGTATTAGGATACACACTTTTCTTCTAATTTACAAGTATTTTCTGATAGGATTTTTTTATAAGCATTAACGCACTCTTAACTAGAATATCGACAGAAGTCGCGGGTTCAAATCCAATGGGTTCAAATTAGCAGCCAATTTTCAATAGCAGAATTTGAATTATGTCCTTGTGTTCTTAGTGAAACATACCTGTAGTGTATTCTGTTGTTGGTATTTATGCTGTTAAAGAACACATATTGTACCCAACCGACCGAACATGAGTGGAGTGGGGTAAAGAGCAAAACGAGAGAGGATAATTTCCTTTTGTTGATACAGACATTTTATCGCAATATATTAAATTCAATATTTTATAGGAATAATCTCTAATATCACATCATATTCAAGCAGGTATTTTTCTTTCAAGATTCGTTTCACTTAACATATTCACCTCGTCGTACAAGGTAAAAGGTTTTAACGACGTGCTCACTAAGTTGCTGTGCTTAAGTATAAGACTACATCGGAGACATTGTAGTCACTTAAACCCGTTTACAATCTTCACTGAAAGCTGAATGACTTATACAATGGTCTTTGTATTTTTGCTCGCACATTTATGAAGCGCATTTATAGCGAAACTTGTCTAGTAGTTATGTACCAATCGATGAGGTTCTTTTCGGTGACTGTTTGGTTTGGGTATCAGTACCTAAGACAAAAAAGAAGTCAGCAGATAAATTGTTTATGACGAACTCTGTTGTACACCCAATTAGCAGCAACACCACATTGTCGTGTGGCATAATACGCCCAATGCGCATTTTCTCTAAGTCAACATCAAATCCAGCATCCAAAAAGATGACATAGGACAGATCTCCATATATTCATAAGTCTGAGAATCATAAGAAACTGTTACGGCATAAACATTTAATAGTCAATTGACTCAACTGAATCCCGGACATTTGAAGAACTTGTCTACGTAGTGAAGCGCTGGTAGCGTAGCTTGCTTAGTCGTTCCTAACCGATCAACTAAGTTGAGCAATGCGCGCTGCGGTCATGACTTGGATTGGTGACTGCTAGTAGCATTACCTACTACTAACCGCCACTATGCTTCGGAGGCTATCATACCGTCGGTCCCAGCTGTCGTTGTCTTATGATGGTAGTCGTTATACAAGGACATTTTGTGAATGCCCGCCTGGCTAGCAGTAAGTAGAAAATCTGTCGTAGAGTGCAGCTCCTTCCACATGGTCCCATGGCTCCCCAGGCGGAGAAGCTAGGTGGAGCACGGAGCCGTAACCACGCAATGATGTGCTCCGGCAGCTGACCCTGAGAACCAGTAATTCTAGTTTGGTGCGACAGAGGTAACAAGCTAACCTTACAGCTTTAAAATACAATATATATATCAAAAAGTATTATTGCTCAAAGTAAAATTTGAACCATTAAAAAGATCGATTCCTATTCACGATGTTTCAAATCTCTACAGCCTAAATAGAAAACAAACGGCACCATCCTCCATTGGTTTTATAGTCAGAACATAGCTTTGGCAAACAGTCGCTCGTCAGAATCTATGGAGCGGCATGGGCGTACTTCCAAACTTGGAGATGCGAGAAGATTAAAAGTATATGTACGACAGAAAACTATATGTAACTGAGATTTTAAAATAGTATGTATATACATCTGTTTGAATTATATGTGCCCATCTAATAAGTTTATATTTTCTTTCGAATAATGTGCATCATTGCAAAATAAACTATCTACGAACAATGACAATTGTTTTCTATTGCAATGTGTAGTTTTTATAAGACTAATTAATCAAAATAAAAATTGTCTAAAAATTTATCTTTTCATTAAGAAATGCAGTCGAGTTATTTTTTAAAATAAACTGTGATTTGTCTTTTGTTGATACGATACGAGTATATTTAGAAATATTGTATCTCGTCACGAATGTGCAATATCAAGAGTAGATTTCTTTGATTCTTCCTTCCTCCAGGTGAGATAGTTGTCAAATAAATCAGGCAAAAACAATTTTTAAAAAAACTTTAGGTATTTAAAATTACAGTTCGTCGTTACAAATTCAGCTGCATTAGTGATCTTGACATAAAAATGAAACGATCATTTTCGGTTTTTAACATAATTAATTATTGTACTAATTGACATACATTCAGTTACTCAGCTTCGGTACAGCTTTAAATATATCAAGTTTTTAAATTTCCACCAAATCAGGCTTAACGAATAGGCTTAAAAATTTTACCTACGTAAGATGACGCTGAATGGACTTGTACTTCTCACTTCATCAATTTCTTCACATCAAAAAAGGTTTAGAGCAAGGACCCAAAAATTAATATTTATAATAGTTACGTACCACTATTTCCATACATTATTTTAAACAATTAAAAGTATAAATGAGAAAAGTGGTGCATGTGGGAAGAATCGAAAAACATGAAAATGTCGTCTGCCAAGTAAAATTGTTAGTAAATCTCAATCACCGTTAGTGGAAGTGCTTGAACAGTAAATGCCACAAAAAATTGAGAGAGCAGTCAAATTACATCTGTAAAAAATCCAAATTGGCTTTGGTTCCAAACTTGCTGAAACGAGGGTGCACTGATTACCACTATTTTTACTCAAAATTTTCAAATAGACCGTGTACTTTTATTCTTCATTTGCTCTTACCAAATATGTCGTCTTTGTCTACCCAATCAATCAGTCCAATCAACACTGTTCTATATTTCACTGACTAAAAAATGAAATAACTGACAATCTACAAAACCATTCTTCAAAATCCGAACACCATTTCCTATCGCGCGCGTATCACATTCACAATACACTTACAAACAAAACAACATAGATGGACGTAATCAGGATTCTATTTAAGGGTGTAAAAGTGAACTTACTTATTCAATTTAAAACCAACTTTGAGTGTGTTTACAATTAAGGTACATATAGCGAAATTTAAAATTAATTATCATCATCAACCTGAAAACCAAAGCTGGTTACAGATACCCTTCGCTTAGTACATACGATACAATGAATGGATATTTGCTATGCTATTTTCCTTTCTCCCCAGTAACTATTGCGATGTCGTTGTTCCAACAATACATGTGAAACCTGCATGTGCAACTAGATCTTTCGGTTCCGGTCACTGCTTCAGACTTCCAAAAAATAAGTTATCGACTCATAAAGCAAACCAACCTACCAATTCTATTGCTTAATAAGCTTTCCATTTGTAACGAGCCTAGAGTTAACAATTACTCAATAAGTTGAATTCAAGATGCTAGATAAAATTATACGACATATTCAATCTCATTTGCATGTAATTAAACTAACTCCTCGGCCTCGTAGTGCAATCCAAAATAAACTAACGCAATTATGATTTTGGGCAAAATAATAAACAAGTTAATACCCTGGGTAACCTGTCATCTTCTGAATTCAATCACAATAGAATAAAATCAAATGTAAAAGACGCAACAGCTTAACAATTTATCGTGGTTGGCCGCGCCATTTAGGTTTGATCGGGATTCTCGAATACTGGCTTAGCTTGGCCTAATGCTCTCTGCCCTGAGTCCGTCCCATACTGGTTTCAAACACTCACACAAGCGAAACAATGTACGAATTTGCATATAAGTCATCCATCACTGGCTGACCGCTGTACACGGTATAGGGTGCCGGCAATAAATCGACGGACGGCATCACAATACGAATAGAGTTAGATCGATGCGTTTGTGCGTGAGGGATTTTTCGTTTGCGTCGTCTCGTGTGGAGAGGGTTATGACATGGAAAAGGGTAGTTTGTTATTTTGTGTGGAAGTTTATTCTTTTCACTCAGTAGGGTTATGTTACCGCAGGTTTTTTATGTATCTCGTACGGGACATAGATGTGCAATATGATTGGCAGGGTTTGAAATAATTGATTAATTTACGTCAACAAGAATGCGGTCCCTTTTTAAGAAAAAGTTTCCTAAGCCTGGGCTTCAACAGCATTATTTTACCGCTATCCCATAGGCCATGTATTATTAATGTGGGGTCTTTATAATATGTTTTCTCCAATAACACACAGGGATATATTTGAAAGAGAATTATGTCCAACACTACTTGTACATGGTTTCTGTTTCCTAGCCGGCTATAATAGTTAATCCCACACATTGCACGCGTTCTTTTTATTCATATTTTTTTGAAGGAGCCGTAAGATATACTAAATTTGGCTAAATACTATTTACTTACATTAAATATACATTGTGAATTATTTTAAAATACACGGGGCACACAATTTTTTTTTATAAACTTATGTCTTTTCGTTTATAGTGATTTCTCCGAGCTAGAAACAACTAACATATTAAACTGGACTAGTTTGAATTCCTTTGAAACTTTGCCACATTATTCTAATACTAAATAAAAATTTCATTGGACTATACTCCATTTTGGACATATTCTTGCCTGAGTATGTTTGATACGAATTCTTATTTACTAATTTCCACACATTCTAAGTCCATTAAAATATCCAAATAAATCTCCCATGTCGACGCTTCCCGAGAAAGCGTTATACCCACTAAAACGGTAAAACGGGTGAGTGTAGTGTTCCATAAAGACATTATTATAAGAAGCGCACGCAATGTATCTTTAATATCGCTGTCATAAATCATGAGTCTATAACGTAGGCGCACCGTATAACAGTGATTAAACCCCAAAAATACCTTTACTTTAGCTAGTATAGCTTAGAAACTGTACTAGCTAAAGTATCAAGATGGTCATGTTATTTTTTAAAAATAGGCCTCAAATATTTAAGTAACAAGTCAATTGGTGCGCTTCTCCGTTATATAATATAATATTTTTAAATATAATAATATAATAATATTATATAATATTTTTAAATATAATTATAGGCCCGAAAATAAGTTAATAGGTCTCACAAATAAGTTTTTAACAAAGTGTATCGATAACTAATATTATAAAGACCCCACATGAGTAGGATTACGAGTGCCATGCGGTCTTAGTAGCCAGCAAGCTTTACTTCACAATTTTGACCTGCTGAGAAACATACATTGTTATGGTTTTGACGAAAGAAATTTCCGAAAACATGTCTTAAGTCACTGTGATTAGATGCATTAGCAACTAGCTTGTTAGTAACGCACAGCTGTACCGCGGGGTCTCATCTGCATTCACAATGATGATGATGTTAATAATTATGTGTTGCTCCAAGATCTTTTCGAAGCAATGATGGCCGAGCGGTAATGGCTATAGACTGCCGTGCCGCAGGTTCGATCCCCACTTCAGTCTTGAACTTCACCGCATGGTGGAAGGGCATTTTGCGAATGCTCGCTTGGCTCTAATGTGTTTTGGCAGAACTCTTTGAGAGCCAGTAAAATTATAAGCACTTGTATGTCTCGGGTGACGTGCGCAGGGCAATTCGTCACTTTGTCGAAATGCATCTGTTACATATATATACGAATAAATATGAACAGAAGTGTAACTTTCATACAGTAATCGCTTTGATTTCGTACTCATCAATTTCACAATTAACAAAACACGAACAATTTTCCAAATTCAATTAGATTGGTTAATTGATTCGGCATATAGAAATGACCACACCCGATTGGTCGCCTCAAAGTAATGTTGTTGGCCCGGATGATACACTGTTTAACCACTCCTGCCACGGTAAGGTTTGCGTTCTGTTGTTTTTGAGCTTGACTTTCATTTCGGTACATATTATTTGTGTTCAAACTTTCACAATTACGGTAATAAACACTGGAAATCTGGCACGCAATTGTTCCTATTTTTCAGTACCTACTCTTATTGTTCTGATTTAGACGGTTTAATAATTTCTTGGGGTCTTTTGAGTGAACTACATTTACTTCTAAGTTAAATGGCATAAGCTTGTGTACTGTTTCACAGGTACACCACACTTGTTCCTATATTCTCTCAGCGACTATTACATTTGTGAATGAATATCCGGAATGTTTCCTGTAAGGCTTCGATACGATTCACGTTATTACGTGTTAGGAGCGCGAGGAACGTAATGGGTTTACCATTTACCTTAGCTCACCATACAATCTATAGGGCGGGTTGATATAGCATGTACAGGAAATAGTTATTACAGCCCTTTACTTGAATTCCATGTTATACCAACCTATCTAGTAATTCAATAATCATTGGAAGTATTTCATTCACATACAAATTCACCCTATCTAGTTTTCTATTAATCAATGGGAATTATTTAATTCTATTAATCAAATTCTTTGAGTAAAATACAAATTCTAATAAAATAATTATAGTAGAACATGTACGTCTACTATGAAGGTTAAATTAATGCAATTGGAGCGTAGAGTTTCGGATCGAAAGAGGGTGTTCCGGTGGCTGAGTAGTTTAGGCATCCAGCGCGAAATCGTAGATTCCCTCCCGGGACAAAACAAAATTGTACTCCAATAATTTGTAAAAAGTGAATTTTGCTTAGTACTCGATGGTGCTTGTTATCATGTTTAGAAAAAATATCTTGAGGAACTTAATTAATATACATTTATAAGCTGCTATAGTTGTGAAAACGTCTAAAATTGCAACATTTTTGTTGGCCGCCGGCTTGAACTTCACACTACATGTGCAAGAAAAGGCATTTTGCGAATGGAGCCTTCGCAAATTCCATTTGGCTAGCTACCACCTTCAAGTAGAAAATCTGTTGCCAAGCACCTAACTGTTCTGGCAGCAGTCCTTGAGGGCTAGTTAAAGTTTCCTTGAGACGTAACAATGTATGCCTCAAGGTGATGGCCGCAGTGCAGTTTATCACTTCTGACGAAATGTATCTGTTATAAGCAGAGGTTATCCCTTAACATCAGGTCGGTCTCGTGCTTGTTTCGTCACGACTCAAAAAAACAAATAAAGACTAACAAAACTATATATTATTGCTTAGTCGGCTAAAAATCTGTACCAAACAAAACCGAGGTTGACAATACAATACAACACTTTCCAGCAATTAACCAAGTATGGTAAGAAAATTTTATCTAATCTATATTGAAACTACTGGAAACAAATCCATTGCATTTTGCACCACTTTTCAATTTTCTTTATTCTAAAAGCATTGAGCTGACACTACCTGTCCATTACTCTGTTCGTTCCTTAGAAGATACTGCACCGAGATTAATTTTCCGAATCATTGGAGCCGGTTCTGGAGAAAACGTATAACTGTCTCTTTCAGACGTTATCCCTTTTTCATTCCTTTGCAATGCTAATTTCCCTCTGCAAGTCTGGCCGTCTGTGAAAGTATTATGTAACTCTAATCTCCATTTTTCAAGATGAATAAATTGTTTTGTAGAATTATGTATGAATTACCTTTTGCTCGGACTTGCTCCTTAAAATTTTATTCTTTGTCCGCATTAAAACGTGCACCTGGCTTATGGATTCCATACAAGTACATTGTATCTGCCGGATTGTTTACTACTGAGCACAGCTACCCTCATCCAGGGGGGTTTTGACACAATATTCACGCTTGGCAGGCGTTTTGAGGATCGCAGTTTAGGATATGAGTTCCCCAAGGGCCACTGGCGACCTTCCGGTATTTGACCTTTAGTCGCCTCTTACGACACCCACAGGTATCAATGCGGGAATTACATTCTAGACTGACACCCCACGGGGCCATACAAGTATACGAGAGCTTATTACCGATCCTCTGTACGATGTCTGTACTTACTACCATTAAAGGGTTATATCTCTTAAACCGATTTTTTTATTAAATTAATTATAACCAACACATACAGTCAGTAGACATACAGTTTTTCAGTCTCATGTGCCTGTAGTTTTACTGGCTCTCAAGAACTGCTGCCGGATTACACCATGCCCGATTTTATATTCTAGAGTGGTAGTAAGCCAGACGAGTATTTACAAAATGCTCTCTCACCATCCGATGAAGCTCAAGCCAGCGGTGGGGATCCAACCAAGGACCGCTCTTATCTATTACCGCTCGGCCATCATTGCCACAAAATATGTTTCTTCTCTGATCCATACACGTATTATAATATTATCTGTTTTCTACAGCTAACAAAATAAATGAGAGACTGGATTTTAGATGAAGATGATAAGAACACGTAACACTGGTAATTGAGGTGGCCTACCTTCTCCTTTCGTTGTATGCTTCTCATCCTTTTTCATGAGATGTCCATTGCCCATAGGACGCCAGTACTACTCTTCAAATCTTCTGTCATTGGTTTTAATTCCAAAGCTTCGTCTGCTATACTCAGTTCTTATCTTGTTCATCATACATCCGCTTGAAGAGAACGTGTGGTATACGGTGCATAGTTTTACTAATTTTCGTGTTGTCATGTGTATATGTACGGTTTCTTGATGCCGTACAGCTTGCACGATAATTAAAAGATGTGTTTTGAATACTATTATTATATTAACGAACAGAACTAAGGGGTACATTCATGAGAACGCGTGTTTGATGTGATGGTTGATTGCGAACTGGTGAATGTGGGCCGCGGGCAGTGCCGCGGCGTAAACTGCACTCGCAGCAGAACGCAGAGTTCAATGTACAGCTTACACTTGCTTGTACCGTATGTATATACTCCAAAAAAAATAATTTTGTCTTTCACCAATAGCTATAACGAACTTGACTGATAACAAAATTGGTCCTTACGTCCCAAAGTATATTATATTATATTATATTATATTATATTATATTATATTATATTATATTATATTATATTATATTATATTATATTATATTATATTATATGTCCTTATGTCCTACCTTATTTTTTAATCTCGCCCCTTTTCACGCCGTTTGCTGTTACAGGCCATTCAACATCGGACTCACCCTGTATTAATTTGCGCAAAACACACCCCGTATAATGCAAGGTCTGCGTTTAACGATTCCATACATATTTATGTGGAATGCCTACAGATAAATATTCATAAAGATTGTGTCGTTGAGTGATCGATTTGGGGGTAGGTGTGATTGCTTGTATAATTTTGGGGGCAGTGGGGAAGTTATTAAGATATGTTTGTGGCTGATACTAGGTATAACCGAAAGAAATGAGTCTAAAATGGCGCTGAAAGTCATTACGTCTCACTTGCACACTATAGACTTAAGTGAGAGGGAATGATTGCCGGCACCATTGTATCTGTTTTGTTATTAATCAAAAGCTTTTTGCTCTAACAAGATAGGGCGAAAATTTGTAACGATATTCTGTCCTGTTAATAAACTTTGCGAAGAATTTATTATATTAATTAATTTTAGAAATATTTTAGGTAAACATCAAAACTTAATCTATTGACATTAAAAACGTGAAAGAAGTATTAAAAATATGACTAGATAAGCCAACTTCACGTCACTATAGCCTACGCCATGTAGCCTAACCGGAACGGTTTTCTACATGATGCATCTGTGGACAATTTTGACTGTTCTCGATAGTACGCTCGAAGAGGTAAATATTTCTTATAAGGTATTAACCTTTAAAAATAAATAGAAAGTTCTTGATCATGTGCTCGAAAAGTCACCTTCTGAAGATGCTTCGTGTAAAATCGAAACGCCTCGAAAACTATTGTGGTTTGGCTACGTGGAATTTTGACGTCACGACGGTTTAATTAAAAATCTAGGCGGAATAGTAATAATAATTTATTTCCAAGTAATGTATACAGTACAAACTAAATAACATTATCAGAATTGCACGTTAAAATGAATAAGAATATTAGTGGATCCCAAACGAGGCAGAGCCCTGTGTCTTGGGTACCCTTGTTTACCATTTATGTTTGAAATTATAGTAAATTGCGTAAAAACTGTACACAAGTTTACATATTCAACTATCACTTTCTAATGTAGTATAGAAGTAATATATAATTTACAAATTATTGGAGTACAAAATTTTATGCCCAAGGTGAGAATCGAACCCGCATCATCCGATATCGCGTTGGATGCCTAAACCTAGGCACTCCAATAATTTGCAAATTATGATTTTCACTTACCACGCGATAGTGCTTGTAATCATATTTAGAAATACAGAAGTAATATAACATACTAATAAATTAAAACAGCTAAGTACATTAATCTTGTATAGTCATAGTCATTTCATGTATATTTTTTCTTCTAAGTTATTAATTCAACGTTGTCTAATAATAAAATAAATACGTAATGGATAGATTTTTTCTCGGTAAGTCAAGACCTCCTGAAGATGCTTCGTTTAGAAGCGAAACTAGTCGGGTATTCTTCCGGTTAGGCTGCGTGATGTTTGTGACGTCACGTAGATAACAGGAAAATTTGGCGGAATTGTCACTAGATATATAATTTTATGCTTTTTTAAGTGTTTAATTTAAATATTATTTAATATTTTTTAGGATACTTTTAAAAGTATTTGTTATTATTAAAATAAATACGCTATGAGGTACGGGTGGCCCGATCTGGCTTTTTCAGATGGATTTCTATTGTTGTTTTTATCTGTGACGCCTAAAGATTAATTATATGTATTTCTGCGAAGCAAAGCCTGGGTATATTAATTATAATATTTATTGAATATAAATAACAGAAACGTGTTTATTTCTTGGTAATAAGTAGTTATGTCACCACTATCATAATCTTGTGCTATAGTACTTTTGTCGCCCCAAGCATTATATTATTTATCTACTCGTAGCTAGGCGTTCTTCGTTAGACCACACACTATATGAGTAGACGTTTTGATGATGGTGCATTTGTGCTGTAGTTCTAAGAGAACTTTAATTTAAGTCAGTTCGTAGTTTGTCTAGTTTGTCTTCTCATAGTACAGTACAATATGAAATTTAATTAAATTTTAATTAAATATGATTTTTTTTAAAATACTAACGGGTTTTCCCAGTTTGACTAAGTATATCTTGGTTATTTTTACATCGATTGTAGCCCAAACATGTTATCAAAACAACAATAAACGATACTATTTTCTTTTTCTATGTTATTTAGCAAAGGGAATGATATGTTCAAAAGCTGTTTATAACGAGAAAATCGTCTAGAAATCAGACTAATTAGTAAATGTGAGATAAAAAAGTTCGTTATTCGTTATATCTTATTTCGGGTATATTCATAGGATGTGTGGGATGATACAAAATACGAGTAGGTTGTTATTTTTTGAAGAAGGTTATGTTATTTTTGTTACAAGTTTGAAATAATTGCCAAGGGTTGCAAAAAGTAGATGGGTAAAACCTGAATAAATAATAATTATGAATATAAAATGAAAATAATATGTTATGGGTATACATATTTGGAAATTTTATTTTATTTTATCGCCAACAACCTTTGACCATTATCTCACAAGATGTTAAGTGATGACTGATTATACGGTCGAAGATTTTGCTGCGGCTTACCTAGAATTAATGGCTCACAAGAACCGCACCTGGAATATGCAGTTAGGAGCTGGGCTACACAATACAAGAATATATAAAAAAAAATGTTTTTTATTATATTTTCATAAGATGTCTTATATTGGTTCTTTGCTGTCATAGATTTTTTATTAGATGTTCGATAACTATTAGTACTTTGAACTCCTTTGAAATGCATATGAAACGGCTATGCTTGCGTGACGCTTGTGATGTCGTCAGTCCACCTAATAAGGGATCGTCCGGTTGGTGGTCCACTTTCGAACTCTTTAGCTCAAGAACCGTACTCATCAATTTACGATGTGGAATGCCCATTACTACATGAGTTTGCAAATCTAGAGCTATATGTAGGTATTCAAGAAATTTCTTTGCTTAAGACTATCTCACAAACTCAATTTGTGTTTTCATGAGCTTTACGAAATAACTTATTCAAAACATAAAATGTAGATATAAGCTGCTTTGACTTTGAATATAAGTTAAAGTAAATTTGCATTAAAATCATGACCGTGAAGGTAAGCAACTCCTACATCAACCAAAACTCATCGAATAATAGCTCAGACAATACTTACTTTATCATTGGCAACAGAAGGTGGGTTCTCAAGAAAACAATCCCGGAAAACATAATTGGTTCCTTTTTAGCGTTCCAATAACAAAATATTTATGAACCTGCTTCCCCGTGAACACGATTCCAGTTTTTAAGCATGGTGTTCACTGCCGTATATAGTATGAAGAAATGACAAAAAGTTTCAAATAAAATTAACTAATAATATAATATACATTTTATTCATTTCAATTATGAGTAAGGCTTGTTGTATTTATTAAAATAAATTCAATATTGATTTATTTCATAAATATAATTAAGTATACAGACTGCTTAAAAAAAACTAAATTGCTTAAAATATCTGGGTTCGTAGATAAATGTCAGTAAAATTTACCTGTATTACATAGAGGTTTATTGGTTGATAATATTTCTTACTCATGGCAACGAGAATCCAACATTCTGAGACTTGCGAAAGAAAACATAGTTTTATTAAGTTTTGTAGGTGCTACCTAAAACGCTGAATGCAATGGAAGTTGTTTATGTTCTTCGTTAGAGCAGAAATGAATAATTTGTGACTTAATAAGTTAGGTGTTAACTTACCTCAATTACCTACGCTTCGTCGGTTTCTTACGTTAATACAAAAAAAAATACAAAACATAGTATATATATCTATTTTTAAAACAATCTTCATAAAAAAAATTCTGTATCAACAAAATATTATATCAGCATATTAATACACCTTAGTTACCATTATAGGATGCCCAAATTTTTATAGAGACTTTGGAATGTTATTTTTCTTGCGCTTACCGAAAATCCTTGAATACATCTTCCATATTCACGAGAAGTTGACTATATTAGTTAACTTCTTGTGAATATGGGAGATGTATATAAGTATTATATTTCATGCACTTACAGAAAATTCTTGAATACATGTCCCATACTCACGAGAAGTTGACTAATATAATCAACTTCTTGGCCTTTTTACAAGGATTTTCTGTAAGTGCATGAAAAATAACATTCTAAATTCTGTATTAAAATTTGTGCATCCTATAATGGTAACTTATTTCTTTTTTTTACCGCTCATGGAAACTCCACTTATTAATACACTTTGAATTAAGAACGTTTTATTTGAATTCCTTATTCGAGGCACTCAAAATTATTTGCGTTGCGTTTTTGTGAACGAAATTGAATACAAAAAGGACCACGGTAAGAATTTATTTTCACTTTGAAGGTTTATTTTCATTTGATAATAGAATACCTCGTGAAGAGTTAAGGAAGGTTCGACTCGTAAATCGAAATGTGTCATCATGAATAAGGTGTTATTTTCAAAAATTTCTTCGTAAAATAATGGTTGGTATATTTTTGATAACGTACAGGAATATACTAGGGTCTAAGTAGGTCTCTTCAGCAAGATTCCTACTTTGCAAATACGACTTCAAAATCAGATATTTTGCCTTAAAGCAGCAGTAGTGTGCAAATACTCCTACGTTTAGCTGTGCAGAACGTTTAAGTGAAAAATACTCCAGAAAATACAAATTATGAAAAAATACGATCCATATACATAGTTTTAATATATCTCTGATTATTTCGGATGAAAAAAAATGTCTGTAAAACGTGAGTGTAGCGAATCTCAATACGACAATGTGTTGGTTGTTGTAGTTAAATAAAAAACTAAATTGTTACCACATATATTATCAAAAATGATTATTACAATGTAAGTTTGCGAGTACATTTTTATGCAACCATAAGGATGTAACTGTTTAATCATTTACCATTTACCAAAAAAAAATAAACATAAATTTGTTGAACAAACATTGTAAATAGAGGTTATTTAAGATTATCAAGTTTTTGGTGGTGAACTATATCCGGCTCAGCCTTATTTTGTATGGTAATAAACGTATCTATTATAGTGAAACTATAGTAGATACGATTATTAGAGATATAGTAAAATTAACCTTATTTCTTAGGTCGGTCTTCTTCTGCTGCTTAAGCAGTTTAACGATGTTTGTCGTCTTTGATTTAATTTAATTTTGACTTTGAATTTGAGTTTGAATTAGACTGGAAAAGCGGAGTTCAGAAAAATACTTCATACAAAAAAGAATGCCCATGAATCACTTCTCACCTAGGTATTAATTATATTGAGGACATTATTTTGACTCCTTGACTAACATAAATATATATATGACAAATATTTAATTTAATATAATTATTAATGCTGCGCACCCAGAATAGGGTAGTTTGTACAGGTACTCTGGATACCTTTGTAAGACCCTTATATCCTACAATCTGTAACAATAAATATTCATTCATTTATATTCATTCATACCATTATTCATTAATTTCATTATACAGAACTGGACGGACGCCATATCTTGATAGAAGCCACCTAGACAGGCTTGTGCTAGAGAAATTTTCAAGTCCCACAAACCCCATTCCTGCATTTCTACTAAAAAAACAACCGTCCGCACTCCGCTGTACCAGCTGTCGCTACTGACACCTTTCGTATACATAAGTATATTTTCTATACACAGTTCAACCATACACAAGGCTTTCCGAACCTCTATATCCGTCCATGTAATCAACTCCCATCTCGTAACATGTTTTGAAGTCAATTACTATATAATTACTAATTTTCTCTTTATTGAAGCTGTTAAAAGAGTTAATAAAATTCAGAGACCCTGCTTTAAGTGTCAATCAGTAGTCAGGGACACGAGCTGCCTTTTATTACTGCTTGTAAAAACTACGCCCGTAAAATTCATATTGAAAATTATTATCCTTTTAATTGAAATAGGGGTGGAACGTTGGAACAAATTATCTTCGGAGTAAGAGAGAGCTATGTAATTTTGAAGTTTTTGAGTGACGAAGCAGAACGAAATTGTCAACAGTCTCTGGGACCACATGCGCCTCAGAAATGCAGTGGGCTTTAAAGGTGCTATATAAGCTTGTTGCCAGCGAACACGAAAATCAAAACATGGTCGGTGTTCCATTGAAATAGGAATAACTTCGTGGACCCCAACGCAGATGTATATATTACCCGAAATTCAAGGTTATCACACAATAAAAACATAATCAAAAATATTGAAAAATCCCAGGACTGATATAATGCGTTGTAGTTAAAAAAGTGATTTGTGGTGTAGAAGAATTAATATAATGACGAACCCAAGAAATATGATGTGTTGTGGCTCATCTAGTCTAACCAGATATAAGAAAGCAGTTTAACCCAACCTGAAACGGAGACGCTTCGCTCGCGCTACGCGCTTGCTTAATCAACTGTTTTAATATTAACTCAAGATTTTCAAATGTGATGGAATTAATAATTCTAGCCTTTAAATGTAAAAATGTTAAGTTTTAATCAAATCGTTGTAATCAAGTCTGTATGGTGGCAGGGCAGTTTACGAATGCTTGCCTGCTAGCTATTATCCTTAAGTAGAAAATCTATTATCCAGCGTCTAACAGTATGTTGCGGCAGCTGACTATGAGAGCTAATATTTCAAGGTTAGTCGGAACAACATCTTAGACCGCATCATTACATACCAAGTGAGATAGTGTTCAAAGGCTAGCCCAATAGCAATTTAAAAAACTCGTTGTTTACTTGGCCAAACTCACACAGTTTATTTCTCCAGGCTGGGGACCACCTTCTAGTCCGCTTTATTGGGCTCATTCGAGACGAGGACAATGATATATACCAACACTTGCAGATGAAAAGAAACGGAGGTATCGTGGTCTATTCGTGATATTAAGTAATTAAGTGGAAACAACGCCATGTTTGGCAAATCTGTTTTGTGAAAAGTTAGAAATGATTATTATATTAATGGTTAAAAAAAATATTAAGTGTGTCTAGGCAGATCTAGGGTTCTAATGTACATATGGTTTATTCAATTATCAAATAAAAATCTAGGTTAGCCTGAACAACATCTTCGACCCCATCATCATTTACCATCAGGTGAGATAGTGGTCAAAGTATATCATGCAAAAAACTAAAAACACTGTTTTTGCAGTGTATGTTTAATGTAACCAAATAAATATCATGAAATTTTTATCAATGGTCGAAAACAGTTTACAAACCAATTTTCATGACGATACCAGTGAAAAATTGGGTATATTTCAAATTTATACATTCCATTACATACTCGATGAAAAAGGTCAACCTGATGTCAAAAATGTTGCCGTGATCTGCAACTGTAATACTCGTATATAGTTGAGGTGATTGTCAGTCCGCCACAAAGTAAATTCGCCACGACTAAAAATGTGTGTAAACTTGTCACTTGCTTACCAGAAGGCGGTGTGACTTGTCCGTTTCATCGCATCATAATATAAAAAAATTGCAAATTTTATTATAATGATTCATATTCGGCAGCACTGCATTTTATCTGCACTGGTCACTTATATAACTTCGTTCCCAAATGCCCACTCGGTCCCTAGCTAAAAGACTTGTACCTGTTGGTTTTTTCTTTATTTCTGATAGGTAAGCCTTTGACCACAATCTCATATGACGGTTAATGATGATGTGATCGAAGGTTCAAGGACAGGATTAACCTAGAATTATACTATCTCTCAAAGACAGCTGTCGGAACACACCGTAAGGTGCTTGTACCACAAAGCGGTGAAGCTCAAGCCCGCGGTAGAATCCGAACCATGGACCTACTGTGCGGCAGTCTATAACCAAAGCCACTGGGCCATCAATGATTCAAAATGTAATAGGATGTGAGTATTTAAAGATAGTCAGCATTCTAGACCTATTATTGGAACTGGTTGCTGGAATACAGAACTCAGGTTTTCATAATGATCGTGGTAGTAATCCGAGTCAGCGTTCACAAAATATTGTACTAAAATAATATGAAACCTTTCTTCTGTATCACAAAATAGAATACTCCTAATCTTTGTCTACAGTAATATTATAAAGAGGAAAGATTTATATCACTGCATTTTTGTACTTAACGACTAAAATTAAACACTACTGGACCAATTTGATTAATTTATCATCATTAGAATTCTACATTATCTATTATCTATGAACAATGAACATAGGCTATAGAATATTTAGGGATCCGTATGAAAAGTTTGAATGTAACTCAACGTGTGAAAATACATACCAAAAATATCGTTATATCGCGTACGCTGCGGAAATTGTTGATAATAGAGCAAAGTAATGGAGTACAATTTTATAGAGGACATCAATATCTACAAAAAAGTCCGCATTACCATACAGCTAACTTTTACAGTTATTGCACAATAACTACTATTTTTTTGTGTTCCAATTAATATTTTTTGCTAAATACTCGTGCGAATCTGGGGCGGGCCACTAGGATCTCATAAAATTATTGAACACATATGCACATAGAGACCGTCCAAAATATTTTAAATTACATTTATTTGTACAAATGGAGGTAATCAATTTTAGTTATTAAATATATATTTTTTTTAAAAACTCGACCATTGTACGCATAATAGATAAGTCAACGGGTATGATTTTTGTTCTGCTTTTTATTAATGTTTTTTTGCAAATTGTTTAAATAAATAAATGCATAACAAAATTCGAATCTCCTTCATAACTTAGTTCACACAGTTACCAGACCAATCAAAAATATGTTTTAATTTTTAATTTCTCGCCAGTTGAGTAAGCACTGTATCAGCCAGATTGTCCACTGCTGAACACAGTCTATCCATTTATGGTGGGTTTGCCATAATCCCCTCACTTGGCAGGCGTCTTGGGGATCGCAGCTTAAGATATCAGTTCCTCAGAAGGCGCTGCTACCCACCTTCCGGTATTTTACCTTTAGTCGCCTCTCACGACACCCACAGGTAGAAATGGGAGGGTGACATTCTAGCCCGGCACCCAACGGGGTTCTAACCCGAGTAAGCATTGATTGATCTTATATTACATACTTTATTAGGTTAACGTTATACTGGTTGCCACAAAGAAACATTCATGGCTTAAGCATATTTACTTACAGTACGATGAAACCATTTTAATCTACCAAAAAAATAGTCAGTCATCTTATACAATCCTGAACATTTCGCATTCTATTGGCAATACGGTAGGATATGCAAAGTTGACCTACCTATTCGTACATACGGTGTATATTAGCATATCAAATATGACACTACGAGCACGCACGCTTTGCGCAAACTTGCAAAAGGTTGCAAACGATCAGTCTACACTGGAACGTGATACTTTGACGGATAAAAAACTGGGGAAAAAAGTCGAAAAAGTAGGATTCGGTTTCGTATTTCGCGGTAGAACAATCCAATCGGC
Organism: Plagodis dolabraria; assembly: GCA_963854805.1. Lineage (NCBI taxonomy): Eukaryota > Metazoa > Arthropoda > Insecta > Lepidoptera > Geometridae > Plagodis > Plagodis dolabraria. Next base: position 4,758,548 of record OY978459.1, on the reverse strand, counting down.
GTAAAACTCGCGGGTCCCAGGAGGGGTTGCCATGACAACGAGCAGATAGGAGTATTGCCATACGAAATAAACTTCCCAAGTATTTTTCGTTAAAATGTTGAAATACGTATAAATGCTTGAATGACGTATGATGTAATTGAAAAATTATGTTTTTTATTGTATTAATGGTTGTTAGGAATAATAATTTTAACATCAGTATACAGGATGGGTCATGACACTTGAAAGTATAAGAGACACAAAGATCTCTTCTTAGTATCATGTCATCAACAAACCTGCCTTCATATATACGAAAAATTTTATACGCAGTTCTGGAATCGATCCCGGTTGTATTGAAGAAATAAACTCGTATTATTTCTTTGACATCGATTTTCTAGGTCGTAAGCAGTAAATGTTATTATGAAACATGCTATCTAAAATATGTAAAAAGCGTTGTGTTTTATATCTAAAATGAGGGTCAGGTTTATTTTTGAAAACTATAAATAGAGTTTTTTTTATAACTAAAAAAAACTATAAGAAAATATATTTGTATATCATGGCTCATGTATATAATGTATGTATTTACTGGATTCCTTGATATACCACAGCTATAGCGTATAATTTACACTATTGTATTACATGATCATCTAACAATAAAGTCAATACAAGCAGACCCTTTTGTTACATGAACTTACATGTTTAGTTAAATTATCTCACTTAACGTCATAGTAAAAAAAAGGAACGTCAATATAAAACAGAAATAAAATTGCAATTATTTTTAAAAAGTAACAATGTAAAATAAACTTTTCATAATATAAACTTTTCCAAGCAAGAAATGTCTTTGAACCAGATTTAGCCCTAAATCCCTCTTGTAAACAAGATACCGTAACAACCTACATTTTTTGTTCTCTAATGGCTAGTCTCCTAATCCCTGGTCCCAAATTTGGTACTTTTTGCTGCCACCTGGCAACACTACGCCCGGGCCGAAAGGGGTCACAAAATCCAAACTTATCTCATAAATTTGCACGGTGGGTCGATCTCATTTCGACGCCCCGCGACGGCGTTTCGCCAAATTTCATTTTGCGTGTAAACTGGTATTACCGGTACTGGGCATTTTAATTAGTGGAAAAATTAAGTTGAGCGTTGGCTCCTCTTCATTTTTGCACAGTGGTTCTATTTTGTCATGGAGGTTTATGTTTTGCTCGAGTTTCGTGATACGGTTTCTTCTGTTTGTATTTAAATCTGGAATAGGCGGGTAATTGACGGACTGGGGCTAATTTTACCAATGTAGGGTATAAATATACGATGATAACTTTAATCCAACGAGATAATATGATAAGCATCTAACACCAGAGATGTCAGATGATTTTGCAGTATTTTCAATTTACCTGGATATATTTTAAATCAGGGATAGTGGAACGGCTATAACTGTAGACAGCTGTGCCGTAGGTCCATGGTTCGTTTCCACCGTCGACTTGAGCTTTATTGCATGATGGAAGGTGCAAAATGCTTGCCTGGCTGGCCACCACCCTGAAATAGAAAATCTACCGTCAAGCACCTTGAACCGCCACCAATAACACCTAGCACCAAGAACATACTGTGTTCTTGCAGCAGTACTTGAGCTTAGTAATATGAGGCTTAGTTGGTTAAGAATCAGTATCAGAATTATTTCTTTGTCAGAACATGGTACGTACACATTCACAGAAGCATACAAGATATTATATCAATAGTAACAACAATGATGGCCTCATGTTCTTGTCTGGTGTGGCGTAGACATATCATATCAGTAGAAAAAATCGGCCTAGTGCGAGTCGCACTCGCGTACGAAGGGTTCCGCACCGTTAGCTATATAACATTAGACTTCATATTTTAACTTTTTTGTTTTAACCTGCGCGAGTCTGACTCGCACTTGGCCAACATTTTGTATTTGTTGTTATAGCAGCAACAGAAATACATCATCTGTAAAAATTTCAACTATCTTGTTATCACCGTTCTTGAGATATAGCCTGGTGACAGACGGACGGCCGGACGGACGGACAGCGAAGTCTCAGTAATAGGGACCCGTTTTTACCCTTTGGGTACGGAACCCTAAAAATCGGTTTTCGTTAATAAAGTAATACATAGATAAAATCTGCTTAGCAGGGTATTTCAGAATTTGTCAGCAAAACAAACTCATACAAAACAAAAATGTGTACAGTACATAATATCAATAGATAATTAAGACTATTTTAGGTAAATCCCATAGAAAATAAAAATCATAAACAGTAGACAATCTCAATAGCTTATTAAGATTTTATGTCAATTTAACATATTAGAAGGCATCAATATTATAATAACATCTGTCAGCTAATATACAATGTAATTTGTATCTAAATTGATCATTATTTATAGCTCTAGCAGATTATTTTATTATTATTATTATTATGTAGTTCTTTTATTTTATTATGGAACCCATACAAAATACAATTCTTCATTACACCAGTTTAAGATCTACGTGGGCAATGTCTAGTATTGGCACATTTACCATCCACGACCACATCATCACATACCAACAGGTGAGATAATGGTCAAGGGCTAGGTTATCGTAAAACAATATCACTAATACGAAATCTGAGAACAAAAAAGGAAAACTTCTAAACCGAGATTTAAACATTGTACCGATAATTGGCGCCAATTCAATATGACGATATAAGTAGCTCCTCCATCTTAAATATGGCTTCTTTGCTTTACCTTGCCTGCAGCTGTCATATGTCATAAAAGTCAACCTACTGAACTTTTTTTTCTAATCCAGAAATCCGACTAATTCTAACACTGTTACCTGTATACCTGTTCTCAATATTTGTGATACGGCATCGGGGTTGTGGAACCGTGAAGAGGACAGTACTAGTGTAGTGTGTCAACAGTCCTATACCTATCATAACGACAATGACAATTACAGTGATAGTGACAGGAGTTACAATTCAGACGGAGGAACTCTGACTTTGACAGCTACGGCGCAACCGTCTCAACGCCAGTTACGTGCTGAGGCCGCGCGCTCGACGCTGTGCTCAATCGTGAATCCCATACGAAGAACTTCCAATAAGTTCGAAACTGGTCGGAGCAATATCCGGTAAATAACACGCGAGTCCTAGCCGGTTACTAAATATAATTAGATTTAACGTTCTATAAGAACAAAAGCTTATCACATTTTTATGTTCTATATTACAAAGTTATCCGGGTATATACAGGGTTATTGCTAAAATGCCAACAACCTCTTAGGGTTGACTTCTGCTAGTCCTAGCAAACTTATAGCTCATTACTCTGCTATTCAAAACTCGCGTAGTGTTGCCGCGGCGTGCGCTCTTGGCTCAGAGTAGGCATTAAAACACAAAAAAATAAAAAAGTAACAAAAAATTTTTGAAATCAAAAAAAAACGTCTCAAAATGTTTGTTGGGACTAGCAGAAGTCAACCCTAAGACATTGTTAGCATTTTACCAATAACCCTGTATAATCCCAAGATTGATAAAATTGGCCCTCAGTGGTAATAGCTCACGCCCTAATGTCAACTATAGTGATCCATCATACTGACATAGTAAAAGGCGGATTTTACTGAGGTGCTCTTACAAATACCTACGCTATTTCCTAATATATTATGTTTTGAGACATATTGGTGACACATTATTGTTCTTGAGGTTTTTTGGAAAAACAGATTAACTAAAACTGTGAGGGATAATGATATTTGTAAAGTGGTAGGACTCCAAACCACCTGGAGTGGATGGAAAAGCATCGCAAAGCTTGAGTTAACTAGGCAGATAATCAAAACTACCAAACTCTGACCACTAATCAAAATGTTGTTATTTATCAAAGACTTACCTTTGACCACAATCTCACCTGATGAGAAGTGATGATGTGGTCGAAGGTGTTAAACAGTTTTAACCTAGAATTACTCGCTCTCAAGGACAGCTGCCAGAAGACACTGTTAGGTGCTTGGCGATTGATTTTCTACTTGAGGGTGGTCGCTAGCCAGGTGGGCATTCTCAAAATGCCCTACCACCATGCGTTGAAGCTCAAGCCAGCGGCGAGATTCGAACCATGAACCTACTGCGTGGCAGTCCATAGCCAATGCCACTGAGATATCGCTGCTTCATATATGGTATCACGATCATTCCGTCAAGAGTGCTACGTTCCAGAGAGATCAATTAGTACTCCTCATATTTCCTTTCCCAGCATCATCCATTATTGTCAAAACAGATTTCCAAAGATTTTCACTTCTGATTGGTATGCTCGTTTGGTGCAAACGTACTTTGCTTTTGTAATAATATGCTTCAGCCGTCCGATTGAAACAAAAGCGGAATGCTTATCCTTTTATATATAATCAAATAAAACGAGGTTTGAACCATATCGTTAAATGGACTGTGGACCGGCGCAATTAAAATATCCGGTAGCTTGATTTTATTTACAGATCCGGTTTAAAACTGTTTGCATTTATTCGATACAAACATTACTGGGTACAGATGTAAACTGGAATTTGTATACAAAAGTATGTTTTTTGAAGCGCTTGTAGCGAAGTTTGCTTAGCCATTCTGAACCGATCAGCAAAGTTAAGCAACGTCCGCCGCGGTCATGAGTTGGATGGGTGACCGCTGGTGACATTACTACTGAGCGCTTCTGTGCTTTGGAGGGCACGTTAAGCCGTCGGTCCCGATTATTGTCTTAGGATAGCAGTCGTTATAGCATGGTGGTAGGGCATTTTGTAAATGCCCGCCTGGCTACCACCCTCAAGTAGAAAATCTGTCATCAAACTCGTAACAGTGTGTTCCGGCAGCAGTCCTTGAGACCCAGTGAAATTGCTGGGTCTCAAGGACTGCTATAATGAGACTTCGCATCTGTACCTATGTTTCAGAGTGACGACGCAGTGCAGTTCGTATATACTTGTGACGAAATGCATCTGTTATAGAAAGAGGTTATCGCTTAACATCTAGTGGGTCTCGTGCTTATTGCGTCACATTACCATAAAATAAATTGGAAGATGTTTTTTACTCCTTTACGCTGAACGGCTCAATCGATTTGCATGATACTAGAAATATAGATGTTTAAGGTCCTGGAAGTCATGTTATACGATTGTCATTCTAAGACAACAAGCGGGACCAAGGACTCAACGTGCTCTCCGAAGCACGATAGCACTCGGCAGTAAATGCCACTAGAAGCCACTCATCCAAGTAATGACCGCAGCGGACGTTGTTTAAGGTACCTAGTTGATCGGTTATAACGACTTGGCAGGATCCAATACCAGCGCTTCCGAATTTACTCAATCCTAATATCTTAGTGTATTCTATTTCTACATTATGTTAAAGGTTTCTTTTCTTACGTTACGGGTAAAATTGCTGAGCACTGCTAGTAGGTATACAAAGTACCAGTTGTTTTCTGGAGGCAGATATCGTATATTTGTACAAAGTCAAAGTCATTTGTTCAATTTAGGCGTCTATTAACTTCTTATGAAGGTCAATTGAAAATATTGAAATATCAAACACTGTGCTGCCACGTTCAGCAAATATAATATATATACAATATATATATATGGAGCCACGGCGAGAAGAACAGGCAAAAAACTATGGGCCATTCTTTATAACGACTTTTAAAAATGTGCAACATACTATTTTATAAAGTTATTACAATATTTGTTTAAATTACGTAGGTGAAAGGCGATAGGTTGACCGTGGCGGAATCGTCCAAACACTTTTGCCGTTTAAGTAATCACAAATTGTGTATTGTACAGATATATTATAAAGATTTCTTAATCAAAATATTTTTCACGTGCAACTTGAATTATCCTTCTGTTGCCGTTGCTACTTGCTTCTAACATTAGGAGCATTTATTCACTTTATTAACCATATACTTAGATGCCGATCCTCTGCTAAACATCGAAGAACATATATTTTTAAATATCAAGCACTATTGAGTGCTCAGCAAGCACAAAATTATGTGCTTATTTTTAAATTTAAGAACTCATTTTAAAAGTAACCATATTCAAAATATAAGCAAAATCAGTACTTAATATTATAAATGCGAAAGTAACTCTGTCTGCCTGTCTGTCTGTTACGCTTACACGCCAAAACTAATGGCCGATTTGAATGAAATTTGATATGGAAATAGTTTGAGACCCGGGAAAAAACATAGGATAGTTTTTATCCAACTGCGCAAAAAGAAGTTAATGATTTTGCGCGATAACCGACATACGCGCAGTCGGAGCCGCACCTGGAAAGTAAGTAACTTTATAATTTTGAGCTTTTTGTTGTAGGCTGCTGACTGTTTATTATGAAGAATAAGAAGCATACACACAACGCGAAATTATAAAACATACCTAAGAACTTATCTTACCTGTAACTTATTACCATAGTTAGATAAGGTGATAAAAATAAACGGTAATGCCATGAATGGAAATATTGTCACCTAATAGACAACACAAAGTCTTAACATTAACCCACATTACCATGCAATTTTCTAATTCCATCAAATCTAATTTACAAACAAGAAGATTAATAACCCCGACACATGTCTGTTACACACACCCTCTCACACACTCACACATACTCATCTAATTATGAGCGTGTTTATTCTACATCGTTTGTCATCCGTCCTAATCCGGCACTGGTCGCACCTGTGCTCAGCCCGGATAAGTCAAAAATAATACCCGGGCGTAACCGGGTTATGGTACGTCACGCGTAAAGGGAGCTTGAGGAATTCCTAGAAATGCTGCTTGGCAAATATGGGACTGACGGACGTCTTCGCATACATACTCAAACTGTATTTGCGACTTAAAAGCGCTGTGACTCTGAGTCTTAGTTTTAAGACGACTGCTCAAGAACTGGAGTGTTTTGTTTTCAGGGTTCATTTATGTTTGAGAGTTTTGTTATTTATTCCATCATAACTTCTAAACGGCTAAGGCCTAGTTTCACCATACTCTGTTATTTATTTGACGCCTTGTGAATCCTTTTAACGGACTGTTAACTGAACCGAGTGTCCCACCAACTGTTAATGGATGATTAATTCAGTTAACTTCATAGAACGTAGACTGAAATTAGGCCTAAACCAATTTTAATTTATGAGATATTGTTAGATTCGTCTTGATAGCGCAAGTACCACTAGGTACATAAAAAAAAAATAAAAAACTGGCGGATTTGAGACGCCATATTGTGTAGTGGGGTATCAAAATGAAAGGGCTTTATTTTAATACCCCTCTACCCAGAAGATAAAATGAAAATACGATTCAATAAATATAATATATAGCCCGCAGTTTTAATTTCAATGGAAATAAGTAGTTTAACGAAAATAAATAATTAGCAGTCGGGTTTTTTACTTGTTTATTTATATAATTTATATTTGTAAAGTACATGGGGGAGTGTTGGTTCCGTATGGGAGTGAAAGTTGGGTATGGCAGAAAAAGCATGAAAGTAGAATAAATGCAGTGGAGATGAGAGCATTGAGAAACATGATTGGAGTCAAACGGAGTGACAGGATAAGGAATAGTGTGATAAGGGAACGATGTGGTGTGAATGAGGATGTAGTGACAAAAATCGAGAAAGGTATGTTAAGATGGTTTGGACATGTAGAGATAATGAATGAAATGAAATTGACTAAACAGGTATACATGGGACAAGTGAACGGAAGTGTTGGAAGGGGAAGACCTAGACGAACGTTTCGAAATCAAATTGAAGACGTTTTGAAAAAAGGACAAGTCAAGAGTACCCTAAACCGACGCTCATGTATGAAAGGATTGATGAATGTAGATGAAGCGAAAGAGATATGCAAGGATCGTAGCAAGTGGAAATCTGTGGTCTCTGCCTACCCCTACGGGAAAGAGGCGTGATGTTATGTATGTATGTATGTATTTATTAGCTAAAGCTTATAAAGGGCTCCTTTGTTAATGAGAATCTGTTTTCTGTCCGTTTGACATAGATCTATAGCTTGTTAAAAGAATGATGAATTACAATCTTAATATTAGATATTTTGTGCAGAATGTTGCCCGAAGATATACTTAAATTACATGACAAGTTTCGTTAATTCAAATCCCGCACATGACAGTTTTTTCCTCCCATTGATATTTTGCATTGTGATCCGCGCAGCACGCGTCATTGAAAAAATAATAATATTTAAATTATAAGGTTGTGCCATCGTAAACAAGTTTAAAACTAATAGAAGAAATTAGTCTTATTTGTAGTACAACGTAAGTTTAACTATAAAAGTCGCTTTTTCTCCGTACTATGGTTAAGAGCGGAAAGAAAAATTAGAGTCATACGACATATTGTGTCATGTTGGCTTGGTGGACAGAGCATACCTCATTTATTATTTCTATATTCGAATACCGCACATGACTATATTTTTTTTCTCATTAGAAAATAAGTAATGCAATCCCCAAAGCGTGCTTCATTGCAAAAATAAATATATAAAAAAAGTTTCATAAAGTTATATTTCAGTGGAACCCAATACATATTGATCAGGTTCTCGAAGAATAATTGTCTGTCGTAGCCCTTTTCTGTGGAGTATCATTATCTATAGCCCGTTATGTACAATAGTTGTTTTTTAATCAAATGGGTTTTCGTCAAATCAACAGAGTTGTACCATTTTTGTTTCGAGCTCTATCTATAAAACTAAACAAGTTTGGAATCTGGAAATGTAGTAACCAAACATCTCAAAGGTAGATAATATATTTATTTTGCTTCACATTTATAACATATATGTACAGTTACCGAACAATACTGGAAACAACGATTTATAACGTATTTTTAAAGCTATCAAGAAAACGAAATTAAAAAAAAAACTACATTCAATAATAGAGCGATTGCTCGACTCGATATAGGTCGATTTTTTATAATATATTTTTTAAACAACTGTCCTATTATAGTTATATCATATAATGTTTTTCCCCAAGTCAAAACACGCCGACCTTCAACTATGAAAGGGGCCATGCTCCTAAACCCTTATCACAGCTGATGTACTCCAAGGCCTTGCCCATGATATGAATATAATACTTGCCCACCCGAGGGACTCGTGATTTTAGGGCCGGAGGGCATCTTAGACTTGAAAGGAACTACATACTTGTAGTTATGGTGCTGTAGATGTTTGTGACGGAAGGTCTGTGACAAAAAACGGGATTTTAGAGATAAGGTCAGCGGATGGAAATTGCGTAGTTTAAATAAAATAAATGTGTTATGTAACCTATCTACCGAGATAGAAGCGCTCGTATTGGAATACGCCTATAGTCGTTCCTAACCGATCAAATATGTTAAGTAACGTTCTGTTTCACCTTAGTATATTATGATACAAGTGAGCTAAGTTACTTTAACTTTAACTTGCTCATTATACACTCGGCTGATTTACTGCAACCCACAGCCTCGTGTATAATGAGCTAGTTGCTCACGAGTTTCATACGCAATTTTTCAACACCCTTGCGAGGAAAAAAAATATATTGCACAAATGCGATACAAACAACAAACGAAAATTATGGAAAATAGCGCGCAAGGTTTTTTTTTGCGCGGGGCAAATGTTTGGTGTATAATCGGATCTTCAGCGGTTTAAAACCTCTTTGTTGTTACAAATCTGTATTACCCGGTTAAATTGAAAATGCTCTGTTTACTCGCATATAATTTGGAGGATTCCGACCTGTGCCGCCACGCCGTGCACACCTGTCTACAGCTCCGCCAGTATCTCCCAGTGAGACCGCAATAGTCCCCGCACTATTGCCGTCTCACTCGGGTCATCGTTCCGACGCTAGTTGCAGACCAGTGCCTTGGAATACGCAGTCCTGACTAGAGGTGTGTACCGGAGGCAATTTCAGCCTCCGGAGATTTTGCGGAGATTTTCTTGAATAACCGGTGTTTCTCCGGTTGTTCTCCGGTTAGTCAGTATATTTTATTACTGATGCACAGAAAGCACTTGACATCCAATCGAAGTTAATGTAACCAATAATAGTAGTTTATGCAACTGTCATATAATAGAGGGTATTAAAACATGAGTGTAGTTTTTAGAAACGAACTGCAGGCGTGTTTCAAAATAAGATTACACGAGTGTTTTAATACCTAATTATATGCAGTTGCATACACTACTTTATTTAATTACATGGTTATAAGCTTTTCTTGATTTTTTCTGGCAAAAGAAAAAAGTCTGTTTTTGGTCTATTGGCCCGGAACCAGGGCGTTGCGCGCTCAGCGCGCTCTCCACAGATAATGTGTATTTAAATTGAAATAAAACCTCCTTGGTCGGGACACATTAAAAAAAAATGTTTTAAAGCATTGTTTTGCTAGGATTATAACGCTTTAATTTATTTTTTATTTTTTAATAAAAAGAAGTATGTATATACAATATGCCACTAAAAGTCTGTATTTCATTTCATAATGCGAATATTACCGAATGAGATTATATAAAATATTTTTGCATGCTATCCAAGGAACAAAAATGGTATTGATTATCATCAAAATACTTATCTACCGAGAACAAGTGTTTTTCGTGGGTAGCATAAACGGAGGAGAGCGCAATGGGGTAGTAGTAATAATGATTTCCCGTGTAGGTTAATAGAAACAAAACGCATGTATAGTACGAATGAGATGAGATGAAATTAATATTATCATTTTATGATATACATATGAGTAGTATCGAACAAAGATACATCCCTACCCTAATCGTGACTGAATCGCGCGTTCAGAAATGGTTGCCTATCATATAATCAATTAACCGGTAGTTAATAGAAACACCGATTAGTCTCCGGTACCCATCACAACCGGTGATTATCCGGTTTTTTGAGAACCGGTGCACACCACTAGTCCTGACGAAGTTTTGTTTTGTGTGCAGAAGCTGAGCAGCCGCCGATCGCTGTGCAACGTGAGCTACGAGCTCGCCGTGCCGGCGCGCAGAGGCGCTCTAAGACGTCAGGCATTACCACCTACCCACTGTCCCTTGTTTCGTAATAATATCATTCCGGGCTGGTGGTCTTGTTTTGACCGCACTTTTCGGTGCGCACTTCACAACTTTACTACTCGACACAACATTGTACCAGTGCGCGTAACAACACACTTTGTGCTGTTAAGCGACGTCGTTCAGGCGTGGGGTAGCGTCAGCCAAACCCGTCTGAACGATCAAATCCGCCATTTGCTGCGGTCGCAGTGTGACACCCTACGGTGACAACGGCCACTGTTGTTGTTTTGGTTTAACCTTGCACCGTGGCCTTTCCCGCTTCACGGGTCAGCCGAAGCAAGCTGGGCTCCGGGACAACTGGCCTTGGGGTCGCCCCTAGTCAACCCCGGAGTAGCGCTTAGGAGCACCCCTCTCCGCCGAGAAAAAAGCTCGGAGAGGGTACACAACTAGGGCACACCTTAGGTACACACTCCCTCTCACACAGTGAGCTCACAAGGTGTGTGAGGGAATTCAAACCCTTGATAGGGCGTCCTGAGTATTCCTCTCAGGATGCAGTCCCGTCCCTCTAACGGTGAGGTGCAGGTCCTTCAGACCTTCGCCCTCCGCCACCCCGATCTGTATGTAGCACATATGCAACTCCTCGAAGAGGAAGCGAGTGCCCGCCTCACGGACACTCTTATCGCTCCCTCCGGGACTTCAATCCCGGAGGCCAACGTCCCTCCTCTGACCCGGTCCTTCTCAGAGGACAGCCCGCTTTCGCCCGCTCCGGGCCCGGACAATAGACGCACGGTGGCAGCCCCTCCCCGTGAGAGGTCTCGCTCGCGCTCACCGATCGGGAGGCCAGCGAGCACCCGTCCCTCCATCGCCGTTGTCGAGCCCACTTCGGACTCCGAAACGGAGATGGAAGTAGATCCGAGTCGCGCCTTACGCACTGACTCGGACTCCGATAACGACGGCTATACCGTCGTTGACCGCAAACGCAAGCGTGCTCCCAAAGCCGCTAGTTGCGCAACTTCCGCCCCTCCCGCCAAGGCACCCGCTAAGGCCCCCGCCCCCGCAAGAAGCCGACCCCCGCCCCGCGCCCCGCGTCTCCTCCCTCCGCTCCGGCCACTACTGCCGCGTCCCCTCAGGACGCGAGCGCGCGCCGCGAAAAACCGCCTCCGCCCCTGTTCATTCAGGACAAAACCAAATGGGACATGCTGTCCCGTTTAGTTTCGGATCGTGGGATCCATTATACTAATGCCCGCTCCACGCAGCAGGGCATTAAAGTCCAAGTGTCCACCATTAGCGACCACAGAGCGCTAACAAAACTCCTCCGCAATGAGAGCATAAGCTTCCACACTTATGCGCTCGAAGAGGAGAAAGTCCTCCGAGTGGTCATCCGCGGTGTGCCCAAGGAGGTACATACCGATTCGGTATGTGCCGACCTGAAGGCACAAGACTTCCCCGTACATGCAGTTCACCGCATGTACAGCGGGAAGGACCGCAGTCCCTACGATCTAGTACTCGTAGTACTAGATCGTACACCTGAAGGCAAGGCCATTTTTAATTTAAAAAAGGTCTGTGGCCTCTCAGGACTCGATGTCCAAGCCCCATACAAGAATGGGAGTCCCTCGCAGTGCCATAACTGCCAACTATACGGGCACGCCTCCCGTTTCTGCTTCGCTCGCGCTAGGTGCGTTAAGTGCCTAGGCGATCACGCGACAGCAGCGTGCACTCGCACCCGGGATTCGCCGGACCCACCCAGTTGTGTTCTATGCGGTGCTCAAGGGCATACCGCGAATTACCGTGGTTTGGAATCTGGAAATGTAGTAACCAAACATCTCAAAGGTAGATAATATATTTATTTTGCTTCACATTTATAACATATATGTACAGTTACCGAACAATACTGGAAACAACGATTTATAACGTATTTTTAAAGCTATCAAGAAAACGAAATTAAAAAAAAAACTACATTCAATAATAGAGCGATTGCTCGACTCGATATAGGTCGATTTTTTATAATATATTTTTTAAACAACTGTCCTATTATAGTTATATCATATAATGTTTTTCCCCAAGTCAAAACACGCCGACCTTCAACTATGAAAGGGGCCATGCTCCTAAACCCTTATCACAGCTGATGTACCCCAAGGCCTTGCCCATGATATGAATATAATACTTGCCCACCCGAGGGACTCGTGATTTTAGGGCCGGAGGGCATCTTAGACTTGAAAGGAACTACATACTTGTAGTTATGGTGCTGTAGATGTTTGTGACGGAAGGTCTGTGACAAAAAACGGGATTTTAGAGATAAGGTCAGCGGATGGAAATTGCGTAGTTTAAATAAAATAAATGTGTTATGTAACCTATCTACCGAGATAGAAGCGCTCGTATTGGAATACGCCTATAGTCGTTCCTAACCGATCAAATATGTTAAGTAACGTTCTGTTTCACCTTAGTATATTATGATACAAGTGAGCTAAGTTACTTTAACTTTAACTTGCTCATTATACACTCGGCTGATTTACTGCAACCCACAGCCTCGTGTATAATGAGCTAGTTGCTCACGAGTTTCATACGCAATTTTTCAACACCCTTGCGAGGAAAAAAAATATATTGCACAAATGCGATACAAACAACAAACGAAAATTATGGAAAATAGCGCGCAAGGTTTTTTTTTGCGCGGGGCAAATGTTTGGTGTATAATCGGATCTTCAGCGGTTTAAAACCTCTTTGTTGTTACAAATCTGTATTACCCGGTTAAATTGAAAATGCTCTGTTTACTCGCATATAATTTGGAGGATTCCGACCTGTGCCGCCACGCCGTGCACACCTGTCTACAGCTCCGCCAGTATCTCCCAGTGAGACCGCAATAGTCCCCGCACTATTGCCGTCTCACTCGGGTCATCGTTCCGACGCTAGTTGCAGACCAGTGCCTTGGAATACGCAGTCCTGACTAGAGGTGTGTACCGGAGGCAATTTCAGCCTCCGGAGATTTTGCGGAGATTTTCTTGAATAACCGGTGTTTCTCCGGTTGTTCTCCGGTTAGTCAGTATATTTTATTACTGATGCACAGAAAGCACTTGACATCCAATCGAAGTTAATGTAACCAATAATAGTAGTTTATGCAACTGTCATATAATAGAGGGTATTAAAACATGAGTGTAGTTTTTAGAAACGAACTGCAGGCGTGTTTCAAAATAAGATTACACGAGTGTTTTAATACCTAATTATATGCAGTTGCATACACTACTTTATTTAATTACATGGTTATAAGCTTTTCTTGATTTTTTCTGGCAAAAGAAAAAAGTCTGTTTTTGGTCTATTGGCCCGGAACCAGGGCGTTGCGCGCTCAGCGCGCTCTCCACAGATAATGTGTATTTAAATTGAAATAAAACCTCCTTGGTCGGGACACATTAAAAAAAAATGTTTTAAAGCATTGTTTTGCTAGGAGAATAACGCTTTAATTTATTTTTTATTTTTTAATAAAAAGAAGTATGTATATACAATATGCCACTAAAAGTCTGTATTTCATTTCATAATGCGAATATTACCGAATGAGATTATATAAAATATTTTTGCATGCTATCCAAGGAACAAAAATGGTATTGATTATCATCAAAATACTTATCTACCGAGAACAAGTGTTTTTCGTGGGTAGCATAAACGGAGGAGAGCGCAATGGGGTAGTAGTAATAATGATTTCCCGTGTAGGTTAATAGAAACAAAACGCATGTATAGTACGAATGAGATGAGATGAAATTAATATTATCATTTTATGATATACATATGAGTAGTATCGAACAAAGATACATCCCTACCCTAATCGTGACTGAATCGCGCGTTCAGAAATGGTTGCCTATCATATAATCAATTAACCGGTAGTTAATAGAAACACCGATTAGTCTCCGGTACCCATCACAACCGGTGATTATCCGGTTTTTTGAGAACCGGTGCACACCACTAGTCCTGACGAAGTTTTGTTTTGTGTGCAGAAGCTGAGCAGCCGCCGATCGCTGTGCAACGTGAGCTACGAGCTCGCCGTGCCGGCGCGCAGAGGCGCTCTAAGACGTCAGGCATTACCACCTACCCACTGTCCCTTGTTTCGTAATAATATCATTCCGGGCTGGTGGTCTTGTTTTGACCGCACTTTTCGGTGCGCACTTCACAACTTTACTACTCGACACAACATTGTACCAGTGCGCGTAACAACACACTTTGTGCTGTTAAGCGACGTCGTTCAGGCGTGGGGTAGCGTCAGCCAAACCCGTCTGAACGATCAAATCCGCCATTTGCTGCGGTCGCAGTGTGACACCCTACGGTGACAACGGCCACTGTTGTTGTTTTGGTTTAACCTTGCACCGTGGCCTTTCCCGCTTCACGGGTCAGCCGAAGCAAGCTGGGCTCCGGGACAACTGGCCTTGGGGTCGCCCCTAGTCAACCCCGGAGTAGCGCTTAGGAGCACCCCTCTCCGCCGAGAAAAAAGCTCGGAGAGGGTACACAACTAGGGCACACCTTAGGTACACACTCCCTCTCACACAGTGAGCTCACAAGGTGTGTGAGGGAATTCAAACCCTTGATAGGGCGTCCTGAGTATTCCTCTCAGGATGCAGTCCCGTCCCTCTAACGGTGAGGTGCAGGTCCTTCAGACCTTCGCCCTCCGCCACCCCGATCTGTATGTAGCACATATGCAACTCCTCGAAGAGGAAGCGAGTGCCCGCCTCACGGACACTCTTATCGCTCCCTCCGGGACTTCAATCCCGGAGGCCAACGTCCCTCCTCTGACCCGGTCCTTCTCAGAGGACAGCCCGCTTTCGCCCGCTCCGGGCCCGGACAATAGACGCACGGTGGCAGCCCCTCCCCGTGAGAGGTCTCGCTCGCGCTCACCGATCGGGAGGCCAGCGAGCACCCGTCCCTCCATCGCCGTTGTCGAGCCCACTTCGGACTCCGAAACGGAGATGGAAGTAGATCCGAGTCGCGCCTTACGCACTGACTCGGACTCCGATAACGACGGCTATACCGTCGTTGACCGCAAACGCAAGCGTGCTCCCAAAGCCGCTAGTTGCGCAACTTCCGCCCCTCCCGCCAAGGCACCCGCTAAGGCCCCCGCCCCCGCAAGAAGCCGACCCCCGCCCCGCGCCCCGCGTCTCCTCCCTCCGCTCCGGCCACTACTGCCGCGTCCCCTCAGGACGCGAGCGCGCGCCGCGAAAAACCGCCTCCGCCCCTGTTCATTCAGGACAAAACCAAATGGGACATGCTGTCCCGTTTAGTTTTGGATCGTGGGATCCATTATACTAATGCCCGCTCCACGCAGCAGGGCATTAAAGTCCAAGTGTCCACCATTAGCGACCACAGAGCGCTAACAAAACTCCTCCGCAATGAGAGCATAAGCTTCCACACTTATGCGCTCGAAGAGGAGAAAGTCCTCCGAGTGGTCATCCGCGGTGTGCCCAAGGAGGTACATACCGATTCGGTATGTGCCGACCTGAAGGCACAAGACTTCCCCGTACATGCAGTTCACCGCATGTACAGCGGGAAGGACCGCAGTCCCTACGATCTAGTACTCGTAGTACTAGATCGTACACCTGAAGGCAAGGCCATTTTTAATTTAAAAAAGGTCTGTGGCCTCTCAGGACTCGATGTCCAAGCCCCATACAAGAATGGGAGTCCCTCGCAGTGCCATAACTGCCAACTATACGGGCACGCCTCCCGTTTCTGCTTCGCTCGCGCTAGGTGCGTTAAGTGCCTAGGCGATCACGCGACAGCAGCGTGCACTCGCACCCGGGATTCGCCGGACCCACCCAGTTGTGTTCTATGCGGTGCTCAAGGGCATACCGCGAATTACCGTGGTTTGGAATCTGGAAATGTAGTAACCAAACATCTCAAAGGTAGATAATATATTTATTTTGCTTCACATTTATAACATATATGTACAGTTACCGAACAATACTGGAAACAACGATTTATAACGTATTTTTAAAGCTATCAAGAAAACGAAATTAAAAAAAAAACTACATTCAATAATAGAGCGATTGCTCGACTCGATATAGGTCGATTTTTTATAATATATTTTTTAAACAACTGTCCTATTATAGTTATATCATATAATGTTTTTCCCCAAGTCAAAACACGCCGACCTTCAACTATGAAAGGGGCCATGCTCCTAAACCCTTATCACAGCTGATGTACCCCAAGGCCTTGCCCATGATATGAATATAATACTTGCCCACCCGAGGGACTCGTGATTTTAGGGCCGGAGGGCATCTTAGACTTGAAAGGAACTACATACTTGTAGTTATGGTGCTGTAGATGTTTGTGACGGAAGGTCTGTGACAAAAAACGGGATTTTAGAGATAAGGTCAGCGGATGGAAATTGCGTAGTTTAAATAAAATAAATGTGTTATGTAACCTATCTACCGAGATAGAAGCGCTCGTATTGGAATACGCCTATAGTCGTTCCTAACCGATCAAATATGTTAAGTAACGTTCTGTTTCACCTTAGTATATTATGATACAAGTGAGCTAAGTTACTTTAACTTTAACTTGCTCATTATACACTCGGCTGATTTACTGCAACCCACAGCCTCGTGTATAATGAGCTAGTTGCTCACGAGTTTCATACGCAATTTTTCAACACCCTTGCGAGGAAAAAAAATATATTGCACAAATGCGATACAAACAACAAACGAAAATTATGGAAAATAGCGCGCAAGGTTTTTTTTTGCGCGGGGCAAATGTTTGGTGTATAATCGGATCTTCAGCGGTTTAAAACCTCTTTGTTGTTACAAATCTGTATTACCCGGTTAAATTGAAAATGCTCTGTTTACTCGCATATAATTTGGAGGATTCCGACCTGTGCCGCCACGCCGTGCACACCTGTCTACAGCTCCGCCAGTATCTCCCAGTGAGACCGCAATAGTCCCCGCACTATTGCCGTCTCACTCGGGTCATCGTTCCGACGCTAGTTGCAGACCAGTGCCTTGGAATACGCAGTCCTGACGAAGTTTTGTTTTGTGTGCAGAAGCTGAGCAGCCGCCGATCGCTGTGCAACGTGAGCTACGAGCTCGCCGTGCCGGCGCGCAGAGGCGCTCTAAGACGTCAGGCATTACCACCTACCCACTGTCCCTTGTTTCGTAATAATATCATTCCGGGCTGGTGGTCTTGTTTTGACCGCACTTTTCGGTGCGCACTTCACAACTTTACTACTCGACACAACATTGTACCAGTGCGCGTAACAACACACTTTGTGCTGTTAAGCGACGTCGTTCAGGCGTGGGGTAGCGTCAGCCAAACCCGTCTGAACGATCAAATCCGCCATTTGCTGCGGTCGCAGTGTGACACCCTACGGTGACAACGGCCACTGTTGTTGTTTTGGTTTAACCTTGCACCGTGGCCTTTCCCGCTTCACGGGTCAGCCGAAGCAAGCTGGGCTCCGGGACAACTGGCCTTGGGGTCGCCCCTAGTCAACCCCGGAGTAGCGCTTAGGAGCACCCCTCTCCGCCGAGAAAAAAGCTCGGAGAGGGTACACAACTAGGGCACACCTTAGGTACACACTCCCTCTCACACAGTGAGCTCACAAGGTGTGTGAGGGAATTCAAACCCTTGATAGGGCGTCCTGAGTATTCCTCTCAGGATGCAGTCCCGTCCCTCTAACGGTGAGGTGCAGGTCCTTCAGACCTTCGCCCTCCGCCACCCCGATCTGTATGTAGCACATATGCAACTCCTCGAAGAGGAAGCGAGTGCCCGCCTCACGGACACTCTTATCGCTCCCTCCGGGACTTCAATCCCGGAGGCCAACGTCCCTCCTCTGACCCGGTCCTTCTCAGAGGACAGCCCGCTTTCGCCCGCTCCGGGCCCGGACAATAGACGCACGGTGGCAGCCCCTCCCCGTGAGAGGTCTCGCTCGCGCTCACCGATCGGGAGGCCAGCGAGCACCCGTCCCTCCATCGCCGTTGTCGAGCCCACTTCGGACTCCGAAACGGAGATGGAAGTAGATCCGAGTCGCGCCTTACGCACTGACTCGGACTCCGATAACGACGGCTATACCGTCGTTGACCGCAAACGCAAGCGTGCTCCCAAAGCCGCTAGTTGCGCAACTTCCGCCCCTCCCGCCAAGGCACCCGCTAAGGCCCCCGCCCCCGCAAGAAGCCGACCCCCGCCCCGCGCCCCGCGTCTCCTCCCTCCGCTCCGGCCACTACTGCCGCGTCCCCTCAGGACGCGAGCGCGCGCCGCGAAAAACCGCCTCCGCCCCTGTTCATTCAGGACAAAACCAAATGGGACATGCTGTCCCGTTTAGTTTCGGATCGTGGGATCCATTATACTAATGCCCGCTCCACGCAGCAGGGCATTAAAGTCCAAGTGTCCACCATTAGCGACCACAGAGCGCTAACAAAACTCCTCCGCAATGAGAGCATAAGCTTCCACACTTATGCGCTCGAAGAGGAGAAAGTCCTCCGAGTGGTCATCCGCGGTGTGCCCAAGGAGGTACATACCGATTCGGTATGTGCCGACCTGAAGGCACAAGACTTCCCCGTACATGCAGTTCACCGCATGTACAGCGGGAAGGACCGCAGTCCCTACGATCTAGTACTCGTAGTACTAGATCGTACACCTGAAGGCAAGGCCATTTTTAATTTAAAAAAGGTCTGTGGCCTCTCAGGACTCGATGTCCAAGCCCCATACAAGAATGGGAGTCCCTCGCAGTGCCATAACTGCCAACTATACGGGCACGCCTCCCGTTTCTGCTTCGCTCGCGCTAGGTGCGTTAAGTGCCTAGGCGATCACGCGACAGCAGCGTGCACTCGCACCCGGGATTCGCCGGACCCACCCAGTTGTGTTCTATGCGGTGCTCAAGGGCATACCGCGAATTACCGTGGTTTGGAATCTGGAAATGTAGTAACCAAACATCTCAAAGGTAGATAATATATTTATTTTGCTTCACATTTATAACATATATGTACAGTTACCGAACAATACTGGAAACAACGATTTATAACGTATTTTTAAAGCTATCAAGAAAACGAAATTAAAAAAAAAACTACATTCAATAATAGAGCGATTGCTCGACTCGATATAGGTCGATTTTTTATAATATATTTTTTAAACAACTGTCCTATTATAGTTATATCATATAATGTTTTTCCCCAAGTCAAAACACGCCGACCTTCAACTATGAAAGGGGCCATGCTCCTAAACCCTTATCACAGCTGATGTACCCCAAGGCCTTGCCCATGATATGAATATAATACTTGCCCACCCGAGGGACTCGTGATTTTAGGGCCGGAGGGCATCTTAGACTTGAAAGGAACTACATACTTGTAGTTATGGTGCTGTAGATGTTTGTGACGGAAGGTCTGTGACAAAAAACGGGATTTTAGAGATAAGGTCAGCGGATGGAAATTGCGTAGTTTAAATAAAATAAATGTGTTATGTAACCTATCTACCGAGATAGAAGCGCTCGTATTGGAATACGCCTATAGTCGTTCCTAACCGATCAAATATGTTAAGTAACGTTCTGTTTCACCTTAGTATATTATGATACAAGTGAGCTAAGTTACTTTAACTTTAACTTGCTCATTATACACTCGGCTGATTTACTGCAACCCACAGCCTCGTGTATAATGAGCTAGTTGCTCACGAGTTTCATACGCAATTTTTCAACACCCTTGCGAGGAAAAAAAATATATTGCACAAATGCGATACAAACAACAAACGAAAATTATGGAAAATAGCGCGCAAGGTTTTTTTTTGCGCGGGGCAAATGTTTGGTGTATAATCGGATCTTCAGCGGTTTAAAACCTCTTTGTTGTTACAAATCTGTATTACCCGGTTAAATTGAAAATGCTCTGTTTACTCGCATATAATTTGGAGGATTCCGACCTGTGCCGCCACGCCGTGCACACCTGTCTACAGCTCCGCCAGTATCTCCCAGTGAGACCGCAATAGTCCCCGCACTATTGCCGTCTCACTCGGGTCATCGTTCCGACGCTAGTTGCAGACCAGTGCCTTGGAATACGCAGTCCTGACGAAGTTTTGTTTTGTGTGCAGAAGCTGAGCAGCCGCCGATCGCTGTGCAACGTGAGCTACGAGCTCGCCGTGCCGGCGCGCAGAGGCGCTCTAAGACGTCAGGCATTACCACCTACCCACTGTCCCTTGTTTCGTAATAATATCATTCCGGGCTGGTGGTCTTGTTTTGACCGCACTTTTCGGTGCGCACTTCACAACTTTACTACTCGACACAACATTGTACCAGTGCGCGTAACAACACACTTTGTGCTGTTAAGCGACGTCGTTCAGGCGTGGGGTAGCGTCAGCCAAACCCGTCTGAACGATCAAATCCGCCATTTGCTGCGGTCGCAGTGTGACACCCTACGGTGACAACGGCCACTGTTGTTGTTTTGGTTTAACCTTGCACCGTGGCCTTTCCCGCTTCACGGGTCAGCCGAAGCAAGCTGGGCTCCGGGACAACTGGCCTTGGGGTCGCCCCTAGTCAACCCCGGAGTAGCGCTTAGGAGCACCCCTCTCCGCCGAGAAAAAAGCTCGGAGAGGGTACACAACTAGGGCACACCTTAGGTACACACTCCCTCTCACACAGTGAGCTCACAAGGTGTGTGAGGGAATTCAAACCCTTGATAGGGCGTCCTGAGTATTCCTCTCAGGATGCAGTCCCGTCCCTCTAACGGTGAGGTGCAGGTCCTTCAGACCTTCGCCCTCCGCCACCCCGATCTGTATGTAGCACATATGCAACTCCTCGAAGAGGAAGCGAGTGCCCGCCTCACGGACACTCTTATCGCTCCCTCCGGGACTTCAATCCCGGAGGCCAACGTCCCTCCTCTGACCCGGTCCTTCTCAGAGGACAGCCCGCTTTCGCCCGCTCCGGGCCCGGACAATAGACGCACGGTGGCAGCCCCTCCCCGTGAGAGGTCTCGCTCGCGCTCACCGATCGGGAGGCCAGCGAGCACCCGTCCCTCCATCGCCGTTGTCGAGCCCACTTCGGACTCCGAAACGGAGATGGAAGTAGATCCGAGTCGCGCCTTACGCACTGACTCGGACTCCGATAACGACGGCTATACCGTCGTTGACCGCAAACGCAAGCGTGCTCCCAAAGCCGCTAGTTGCGCAACTTCCGCCCCTCCCGCCAAGGCACCCGCTAAGGCCCCCGCCCCCGCAAGAAGCCGACCCCCGCCCCGCGCCCCGCGTCTCCTCCCTCCGCTCCGGCCACTACTGCCGCGTCCCCTCAGGACGCGAGCGCGCGCCGCGAAAAACCGCCTCCGCCCCTGTTCATTCAGGACAAAACCAAATGGGACATGCTGTCCCGTTTAGTTTCGGATCGTGGGATCCATTATACTAATGCCCGCTCCACGCAGCAGGGCATTAAAGTCCAAGTGTCCACCATTAGCGACCACAGAGCGCTAACAAAACTCCTCCGCAATGAGAGCATAAGCTTCCACACTTATGCGCTCGAAGAGGAGAAAGTCCTCCGAGTGGTCATCCGCGGTGTGCCCAAGGAGGTACATACCGATTCGGTATGTGCCGACCTGAAGGCACAAGACTTCCCCGTACATGCAGTTCACCGCATGTACAGCGGGAAGGACCGCAGTCCCTACGATCTAGTACTCGTAGTACTAGATCGTACACCTGAAGGCAAGGCCATTTTTAATTTAAAAAAGGTCTGTGGCCTCTCAGGACTCGATGTCCAAGCCCCATACAAGAATGGGAGTCCCTCGCAGTGCCATAACTGCCAACTATACGGGCACGCCTCCCGTTTCTGCTTCGCTCGCGCTAGGTGCGTTAAGTGCCTAGGCGATCACGCGACAGCAGCGTGCACTCGCACCCGGGATTCGCCGGACCCACACAGTTGTGTTCTATGCGGTGCTCAAGGGCATACCGCGAATTACCGTGGTTTGGAATCTGGAAATGTAGTAACCAAACATCTCAAAGGTAGATAATATATTTATTTTGCTTCACATTTATAACATATATGTACAGTTACCGAACAATACTGGAAACAACGATTTATAACGTATTTTTAAAGCTATCAAGAAAACGAAATTAAAAAAAAAACTACATTCAATAATAGAGCGATTGCTCGACTCGATATAGGTCGATTTTTTATAATATATTTTTTAAACAACTGTCCTATTATAGTTATATCATATAATGTTTTTCCCCAAGTCAAAACACGCCGACCTTCAACTATGAAAGGGGCCATGCTCCTAAACCCTTATCACAGCTGATGTACCCCAAGGCCTTGCCCATGATATGAATATAATACTTGCCCACCCGAGGGACTCGTGATTTTAGGGCCGGAGGGCATCTTAGACTTGAAAGGAACTACATACTTGTAGTTATGGTGCTGTAGATGTTTGTGACGGAAGGTCTGTGACAAAAAACGGGATTTTAGAGATAAGGTCAGCGGATGGAAATTGCGTAGTTTAAATAAAATAAATGTGTTATGTAACCTATCTACCGAGATAGAAGCGCTCGTATTGGAATACGCCTATATCGTTCCTAACCGATCAAATATGTTAAGTAACGTTCTGTTTCACCTTAGTATATTATGATACAAGTGAGCTAAGTTACTTTAACTTTAACTTGCTCATTATACACTCGGCTGATTTACTGCAACCCACAGCCTCGTGTATAATGAGCTAGTTGCTCACGAGTTTCATACGCAATTTTTCAACACCCTTGCGAGGAAAAAAAATATATTGCACAAATGCGATACAAACAACAAACGAAAATTATGGAAAATAGCGCGCAAGGTTTTTTTTTGCGCGGGGCAAATGTTTGGTGTATAATCGGATCTTCAGCGGTTTAAAACCTCTTTGTTGTTACAAATCTGTATTACCCGGTTAAATTGAAAATGCTCTGTTTACTCGCATATAATTTGGAGGATTCCGACCTGTGCCGCCACGCCGTGCACACCTGTCTACAGCTCCGCCAGTATCTCCCAGTGAGACCGCAATAGTCCCCGCACTATTGCCGTCTCACTCGGGTCATCGTTCCGACGCTAGTTGCAGACCAGTGCCTTGGAATACGCAGTCCTGACGAAGTTTTGTTTTGTGTGCAGAAGCTGAGCAGCCGCCGATCGCTGTGCAACGTGAGCTACGAGCTCGCCGTGCCGGCGCGCAGAGGCGCTCTAAGACGTCAGGCATTACCACCTACCCACTGTCCCTTGTTTCGTCATAATATCATTCCGGCTGGTGGTCTTGTTTTGACCGCACTTTTCGGTGCGCACTTCACAACTTTACTACTCGACACAACATTGTACCAGTGCGCGTAACAACACACTTTGTGCTGTTAAGCGACGTCGTTCAGGCGTGGGGTAGCGTCAGCCAAACCCGTCTGAACGATCAAATCCGCCATTTGCTGCGGTCGCAGTGTGACACCCTACGGTGACAACGGCCACTGTTGTTGTTTTGGTTTAACCTTGCACCGTGGCCTTTCCCGCTTCACGGGTCAGCCGAAGCAAGCTGGGCTCCGGGACAACTGGCCTTGGGGTCGCCCCTAGTCAACCCCGGAGTAGCGCTTAGGAGCACCCCTCTCCGCCGAGAAAAAAGCTCGGAGAGGGTACACAACTAGGGCACACCTTAGGTACACACTCCCTCTCACACAGTGAGCTCACAAGGTGTGTGAGGGAATTCAAACCCTTGATAGGGCGTCCTGAGTATTCCTCTCAGGATGCAGTCCCGTCCCTCTAACGGTGAGGTGCAGGTCCTTCAGACCTTCGCCCTCCGCCACCCCGATCTGTATGTAGCACATATGCAACTCCTCGAAGAGGAAGCGAGTGCCCGCCTCACGGACACTCTTATCGCTCCCTCCGGGACTTCAATCCCGGAGGCCAACGTCCCTCCTCTGACCCGGTCCTTCTCAGAGGACAGCCCGCTTTCGCCCGCTCCGGGCCCGGACAATAGACGCACGGTGGCAGCCCCTCCCCGTGAGAGGTCTCGCTCGCGCTCACCGATCGGGAGGCCAGCGAGCACCCGTCCCTCCATCGCCGTTGTCGAGCCCACTTCGGACTCCGAAACGGAGATGGAAGTAGATCCGAGTCGCGCCTTACGCACTGACTCGGACTCCGATAACGACGGCTATACCGTCGTTGACCGCAAACGCAAGCGTGCTCCTAAAGCCGCTAGTTGCGCAACTTCCGCCCCTCCCGCCAAGGCACCCGCTAAGGCCCCCGCCTCCGGCAAGAAGCCGACCCCCGCCCCGCGCCCCGCGTCTCCTCCCTCCGCTCCGGCCACTACTGCCGCGTCCCCTCAGGACGCGAGCGCGCGCCGCGAAAAACCGCCTCCGCCCCTGTTCATTCAGGACAAAACCAAATGGGACATGCTGTCCCGTTTAGTTTCGGATCGTGGGATCCATTATACTAATGCCCGCTCCACGCAGCAGGGCATTAAAGTCCAAGTGTCCACCATTAGCGACCACAGAGCGCTAACAAAACTCCTCCGCAATGAGAGCATAAGCTTCCACACTTATGCGCTCGAAGAGGAGAAAGTCCTCCGAGTGGTCATCCGCGGTGTGCCCAAGGAGGTACATACCGATTCGGTATGTGCCGACCTGAAGGCACAAGACTTCCCCGTACATGCAGTTCACCGCATGTACAGCGGGAAGGACCGCAGTCCCTACGATCTAGTACTCGTAGTACTAGATCGTACACCTGAAGGCAAGGCCATTTTTAATTTAAAAAAGGTCTGTGGCCTCTCAGGACTCGATGTCCAAGCCCCATACAAGAATGGGAGTCCCTCGCAGTGCCATAACTGCCAACTATACGGGCACGCCTCCCGTTTCTGCTTCGCTCGCGCTAGGTGCGTTAAGTGCCTAGGCGATCACGCGACAGCAGCGTGCACTCGCACCCGGGATTCGCCGGACCCACCCAGTTGTGTTCTATGCGGTGCTCAAGGGCATACCGCGAATTACCGTGGTTGCCCTAAAGCACCACGAGTGAACCACAGGGTGGCAAGGCATAGGCCGACCCGTCCCTCTTATGACCGTTACCAACGGGTAAGCCCTAAACTAACGGTAGTACCTGCCTCACAGGTAATACCCGCGCCGCTCCCAGCCCGTAACGCATGGTCTAAACCACCCAGTATGGTTAAGACCGTCGCTACCGCCCGCGCCCCGGCCCCGGCTCGCCCCGCGCTCCCGGCACCCGCTGCCAACACCGTTCGCGCCCCTCCCCGCGCCGCTTCCCGGCTACAAGCTCCCCCTATGCCATTGATGGCTGCCCCTCTTCAAGAGGCAATCAACCTAGTCAGCGATCTGGCTATGTCGGTTGACATCAATGAGGTACAAGAGCTATTCCACAAGATGCAATACGCTCAATCCCCAGCGGACGTGATCCATTGGAACACGCAAACTTACTAAGCGCCCTTAAGCGCTTCGTCCCCCAGGCCCCTCCCCAGTACAACCACTATGGGTAGTACAACCGAACGCACGAAACCGCACTCAGTTTCGTTAGCGTCATTTAACGCTAACGGCCTCTTCAGACAACGTGACCTCGTCCACGACTTTTGTTGTACCCACCTTATCGATATCATATGCGTGCAGGAAACCCTTCTAAAACCGGGGAAGGCGAACCCTAGGTTTGCCAATTACAGAACGGTACGTGATGATAGAGTGAACTCCCGTGGGGGAGGCACTCTTATCTATTACAAAAGGTCCCTGCACTGCATTCCCCTACCTACCCCGACTCTTGTTAATATGGAAGCATCTTGTTGCCTCCTAGCTATGACTGGTCATCAACCTATAGTCATAGCGTCCTGTTACCAAGCTTGCTCCAAGCCGATCGTCCGAGCTGACTTAGAAGCTTTGTTCTCTTTAGGAAGCGCCGTCCTTCTGATTGGCGACTTCAACAGTAAGCACATCCTATGGAATTGTAACGTCAACAATCCCAGAGGTATTGCACTTGAAAAACTAGTCGCAGAACTTAATTTTGACATAATTGCGCCCACTGAGCCCACTCACTACCCTCATATGGAAGACTTTCGACCTGACTTGCTTGACATGGCACTACTCAGAGGCGTAACACTTCAGTTACGCTCCATAGAAGTGGTTCACGAGCTTCACTCTGACCACCGACCCATTATACTGCGACTAGGTCCCGACCCAACGACAGACCTCCCTCGCCCCACTAAGACAATAGTGAACTGGAAGCAAGTAGGCGATGCCCTAAAGGCTATCAGTTCACCGGACCTTGACAGAATCCCTGACGACATCCTGACTAAAGATGACGTAACCCTTGCGATCGATTCGTTCACCAATCACCTCTCCACCGTAGTAGGTGCATCCGCAAAGGAGGTCATGGTGCCGGACAACCGGCGCCTTGTCATTCCAGCGGATGTGAGATGATTGGTGACGGAAAGTAAAGCAGTGACCCGACATTACGACTCTTACCCCAGTAAAGAGAACAAAACAAAGAAACGCCACTTTGAACGCATGGTTCAAAGTCGCATGTCTGAGTTGCGTGATCAACAATGGGGTGACAAACTTTCAAACCTCGTGCCAAGCCACCATGCTTATTGGGACTTGGTGCGAGGTATGAAAGGAAGTAACTACAACGACATGCCTCCCTTATACAGACCAGTCCCACTAGTCCCAGCGTTCTTTGACGAAGACAAAGCTGAGTGCCTAGCTGATAGCCTAGAGGCTCAGTGTTCCCCTAACGTAGATCACGTTGACCAAGCTCACCTCGATTCGGTGGATGCTGAAGTCGAACGTAAAAGCTCTGTGGTCACCTCTGAACTCCCACCAATCACCTTAGCGACTTACGCTGAGGTGGCGAGACTGATCAAGGCCCTCCGACCGCGCAAATCCCCCGGTGCCGATGGCATCTCCAACAGGGTTCTTAAAACCCTCTCTCCTCCTCTCATCCATCTCCTAGTCAGCATCTTCAATGCTGCTATGAGCCACTGCTTATTCCCAGACACCTGGAAATGTGCAAATGTCATTGGCATTCACAAACCAGGCAAAAGCTCATCTGACCCCACCAGCTACCGCCCCATCAGCCTCCTCAGTGCCTTAGGCAAACTTTACGAGCGGTTACTTGCAAACCGTCTCCAGTCCCATGCTAAGGAACACCACCTTATTCCAGATGAGCAGTTTGGCTTCAGACCCGGACACTCATGCGTCCAACAGGTGCACCGCCTCACGGAGCACATCATTGAGGGCTTTAACAAGTACCCCAAGCCCCAGACAACGCTAGCAGTCTTCCTCGACGTAGCGAAAGCTTTTGACAAAGTCTGGCACAATGGCTTGATTTACAAGCTATACCAACTTGGCGTGCCAGAACGTCTTGTGCTCATCCTACAAGACTTCCTTAAAGCCAGAAGCTTTCGCTATCGCGTGGAAGGCACCCTCTCCTCCCCCCACCCAGTCAGAGCCGGAGTCCCTCAGGGCTCCGTGCTATCACCCATTCTCTTTGCGCTGTATACCAGCGACATCCCACGCTCTCAGCCAGACGTCCTATTAGCCCAATACGCGGATGATACCGCTATTTATACCACTGGGTGGCGTATCAGCAGAAAGTCCATTTTCGCCCTTCAACGGGCCATCACCGAGATCGGTGACTGGTTCCGTAAATGGCGCATCGCGGTCAACCCAGTTAAAAGTGCAGCTATGTACTTTACTGAGAAGACTCGCCCCCGTTACCCGCTACCTTTAACCTTGTTCGACCAACCCATCCCCTGGGTTAGTAAAACAAAATATATCGGAGTCACCCTTGATCGGAATCTCACCTTTAACGATCATATAACAACCGTCCGTAACAGAGCGGCCTTTGTAATGGGTCGCCTTGGTCCCCTGATTCGCAAAGAGAGTAAAATGTCTCTTAGTAATAAGAAGACACTTTACACTGCCTGCATCCGCCCCATCATGACTTACGCATCAGTAGTGTTTAGTCATGCTAGTGAGGCCCATCTTCATAAGCTTCAAGTCATTCAAAACCGTTTTCTTCGTAATGCAACCGGCGCCCCGTGGTATATCCGGAACACCGAGCTGCATTGCGACTTAAACCTTCCCTCTTTAGCACAGTTCAATAAGGACTGTGCCCGCCGATACTTTGA
This sequence comes from Plagodis dolabraria, assembly GCA_963854805.1. Lineage (NCBI taxonomy): Eukaryota > Metazoa > Arthropoda > Insecta > Lepidoptera > Geometridae > Plagodis > Plagodis dolabraria. The sequence goes on along the minus strand of OY978459.1, from coordinate 4,729,635 downwards.
TCGAGCGCCCCACCACTCGAACCCATTGGTTGTCCAGGCATCGAACTACTCGACCGCCTCTTCTATCCCATTTTTCAAACCCCCCCGTCGCCGACCACGGCAGGTATTAGACGACCCGGATGACTCCATCGCAGTCATTACATTGGCAGCTTTAGCGTTATCCGCAAGTCGTCGAGGTAAAATCCCCAGGTGTGAGGTAATTAGAGGTCACACAATCAAACACCGAGCTCGCCGGCGAGCTCGAGGCAAAAACAAGGTCACGATAAATTGCTCTCCAAATAGTCAAAGAGTATTATTCAGTAGGGCCCAATTGTGCAACACTGCAGTTGCACAGAGGCATTTTGCTCCGATCCCCCCCATGTCTCTCGACAGCGAGACAAGCCGAGGTCCGAACCACAGTGGTGCCCTTGAGCTCGCTGTCAACCCCTCCTATAGTAGCGGTACGTTTTCGGCGTCCGCAGGAGACGGAGGTAGAAAGCGCTTTTCGCCTTCTACGCCCGTCTCGGGAGAAGTGCCTTCGGCACTTCCCCCTCCCGGGCTATTGTAGGGCCAGGCCCTCGACCAAAACCCGGTGGAGCTGGACGACCGCACAGGCGGTAGCCAGCATCTATGTCCTCCCTAAAAAAAAAAAAAAAAGCATATAATTTGCAGTTAGGTACTAACTTAACTTTTTAGGGATAATTCTATTACGCACTAATTTATAATATTATTATGCACGAGGGTGTTATAGTTCTGTTTATAGAACGATATAATAAAGCTCACATTACGAGCAAGGGTGTTGAAAATTATATTTCTGACCTAGGCTCGAAACCCTCACAAACCTATTTACGCGTTGTCAGCAGTGTCTCTATATAAACCGTGACTTTCAAAATTAAGTGCTCAGAATTATTATGATAACTGAGTCACCAGACTCAGTACTAGTATACCCTTCAGGTGGAACCTATGCCCAAATTAGTAGCAAAAGTGAGTTGCAGAAACTTATGAGTCATCGATTAAATTTATTTTTCATATAAACTTACTGTTGAATTAAGGATTATATCAGCGCGCCACCCGACGTTAATATTTTTGTCCGAAATGCGCGTTCCGGAAAACATTACCAAGCACTGCCGAGATAGTTTTTATATTTGTAAATTTCGTATATTTAGGTATAAAAATCGATTATACAGCATATGTTTTTATATATTGCGGGCTATATAGACACTAAATAGACATTAGAAAAATGACTTAGTATCGTAATGTAGCATAATATGTTGTTAAATTTAGTTCATATGCGATTAATCACGATGATTTATTCTTATAGATATTATTTTTATAATATTTACAGAATGAGTGCTTTATTTTCAGTACCTATATTTAGTTAAAAATCACAAATTTGGAAACTCTTAGCCTGTTACTTATTTTTGTTTAACATCCCGCCAAAGGACTACGTTTGTCTTGTTAAAGATTACCTATGAATTTATGAATCACAAATAGACGTGTGATCAAACCGCAATAAAAGTAAAGCTGCACAGTTTTCCAAACGTTAAATTTAACCTATTTGCGATTAAAAAGTAACAATAATTCCAAAAAGATCCCCTAACGTAAGATCTAAAGTACCCTTAGAGGGCGCTTGAGACAAAAAGAGATCGTTCATACGGATAATGGGGGGATTCTTTGAGGAAAGCTGCCATTTTCAGTAGAAACAATGAGTTAATGTTCCTTTTAAGTATCGACGAATTTCGGCCATTCTGCTCAAGGTCGATTGAGTTGGCGCTTTTTGTTCTCAGTTTTTTTTCGTACTTAATGCGAGCGCGTCTGATGGATTTTGTGATAATGCTTATCACTATTTAAGCGGGAAAGTTTGTGAATGGAGGAGTGCGGGTCCGCCTCTCCCCCCATATCTTTCTGTGAGGTGTCGTAAGACGATTGTCGTTCCTTGCCGGAAAGAAAAAAATACCATGTGGGCAGCTGCGCCTTCTGAAGAACTGTCATCTTACACTCCGATCCCCAATACGAGGGATTATAGCAAACCCTTATGTGGAAGGTGTTTGTTTAACGGGAGACTTTTAGAGGAATATAATATATAAAAAAATAAGTGCCTCAACTATAAATCCAATTAGAGAATTATTTGAGAAAACTTGCTTTAAAACAAACCCAGTTTTGCTTATTATTTATAAATACACATTTTTTTTCATATTACTGAGCATACCCAGCTCAGCGCTCAGGTTTTTATTATTAAACCTAGAATCTTTCGCTTCTTCAGATTGCAATGAAAGTACTCGCGCCAAATAAAAACTTTGCACCCTTGCAGAACAAAAACATAGTATTCCATATTCAGATGGACATAAATTACTATTCATTTGCTCACCATAATTACAAAACTATTAAAAAAGGTGATCTCAATACGACTGTATGATTTTTAAAGACTATTCCTTCATATGGTAGGTCATACTTTAGAGTATTTATTGAGAGACCACAGGTTTTTTATTTTATTTCAGTTACTTTGATTTAAAAACAATTTATAAAACCAGCCCCATCTACATTTAGTCAAAGCTAGTTTAATAAATTGTTTTAAATCAAAATAACTGGAATTAAATACATACCTGTGGTATCAAAATTAAACCAAATTGGGTTTCATGAACATAGTTTTTTTTTATTATTAATTAAACAAAAATAAAACTAATTTCAGTCATAAAGGCGCATTATTAGGGATAACTAATATACTACTCGTCAGATCTCACTCAAATTTCAATGGAACCACATGGGAAGCACCAGCCTTTGAATGCTTTGCAAATCGTTCTTCCATCTTTTGCACCTACATTTTATGCGAATAACCAATATTCTATTCTATGTAAAAAAAACACCAAAAATTGTACACCTGTAAAGAATATTAGGTAACTCACAAAAAATACCGGTCAAGTGCGTGAAGTAACTAAAAATTTATGCTTTTCACAATTTTACCTTCATCTGTGTTATAAGACGTTGCTTCGTACCAAATTTCAAGATTAAGAGTTCACAGGAAGTACTCGTACCATGTAGGTTTTGATTCTCTTGCGGGTGTTGAAAATTTGCGGCATAAACGACTGTATCTTTTAATTGCGTTGGCTTAGAATAGATTTTTTCACAGCTCCAAGGGACAGTAGACTATTTGACAAAAATTTCAGCTTGATACCTCGACTCGTTACAGAGAAAAAGGGTCTTGACCTACGAATAAATTATGAAAAGAAATGTAATTCAAGCTCAAAAACAACAGAACGCAAACTGTACCGCGGCTGGCGTGGTTTAAAAAGTGTACCGTGTGGTGCTCTCAGTACGCCGCGTGGGCTCGGTAGTACCGCGGGAAGTTTCGCCTGAATTTATCAATGTTCTTCTGGGTTGTTTAATTCAGCAAAACTATTATGGTGAATTGTAAATATCTGGAGAAGCCATATCAGGATAAGAAAATTTCGGAAATAGCTTTCATAACCGAGTAAATAACAATATTTCGGATACCAATACATGACTACCCTGGATAGTTTTATGCAACATGAACTTTACATTTAATCAAAAAGTAGTTGGGAACATTGTTGGTTTTAGAATTCTCAGTATGAAAGTACGGTTTGGCCTTAAGGAATGACGGCGGTGACAACATGACCTTGACGCGACCAATCAGATGCGATCATTTCTAAGCGCCAAATCAATTAACCAATCCGATTAAATTTGGAAACTTATGCGTGTTTTGTGACTTGTAGAGTCGACGAGTCCGAAATAATAGCGGTCACTGTATGAGAGTTACAATTCTTTACATTGTTATTCGTAGGTCTTCACAGACAGGTGGTCATTGAAGTGTGAAATGAGAACCGCCTTCTATTGTAAATTCCTGATGTATTAAGTCGATGTAGTTTTATTTTAATACTTTTTAATTTACTTAAAAATAGTGTTGTGTTGCTAAAAATAGCTAACAAAACATAACAACCGACACCAAGATGGCGTGCAGTAGCAATAACCACTGACGGCTATCAGGTTATTTATTAGACAAGCTAGGTCCCAAGTCTTTATTTATTGTTGCTCTATTAAATTGAAACTGGTAGAGCTCTATTCACGATGCCAGTGTAGAGATTACAGGGGTTTTGGGGCTTACATACTAGTGATATATATGTATAGTTTAGGTCCCAAATATTAATACTAACTATTGTACTACTATTACTATACTATAATAGAAGTATACCACAATTTTCGGCTATCCTATTAAATACTTTTAAGTTAAAAAAAAAAAATATTTTAGAAAAAGCACTTAAAATGTATAAAAATATGTCTAGTGGTGCCTAATTTTTGGTCGCGACGTCACGTTTTAAACGTCTCGTAGTCAAACACAATCTTCGACGCGTTTCTATTCTACACGAAGCATCCTGACGAAATCTTGACTCTTCAAGCGCACGATTGAGAACCTTCCTCGATTTATCTAAATATTAATTATATGTTTTCTTAAATAATTTTTAAAATATTTGTTATTATTAAATATGGATTTCCGCGTAGTAACGCTTTAATCTATTAATTAATATAAAAATGTTTACAAATAAAACTGGCTTCATACAGAACATATTCTTAAACGAAAAATGCACTAAAAAGTAAATAAACTAAACCATCGTATAAAGATTTTTTTGTGCATATTTTACATCGACAAGTGAAAATGAGAACAACATTAAAGTTGAAGCCAATTAAATACCCATTATTAGGGGACACTCAAACACAACTCGTCAGATCTCACTCAAATTTAGAGAGACCGCACCAGCTTTTGAAAATAAAAAAATCATCAAACTTGGTACATCTTTTAAAAAGTTATGAGGCTGATATTTAAGAAGTATAACACACGCTTTTTTTGAAGTCGGTTAAATATAATGGGTTTCATGTTCGTTCAGAATATATTGTGTCCATCAAATTTACTCATTAATGAAGCATAAATGAGTTAATTTGAGCATCAAGCAATTAACTACTTTCAACCATGAACAAAAAAACCTAAGTACATTTGAATTAAGAAACTTCTCCGTTTTAAGTCGGTAATTTTTTTTTTCTTATTGTGTACAGAAATAGTGCAAATTTACAATCTTACCATTAAGTAAGATTGTATTAAATGGTTAAAGGATACCCTGCTTGCTATAAAAAAACTGGCTAAGTGCAAATAGGGCCTTGGAGTTTTACGGTTCCTGATTACAAGTGCCCGTAGAAGAAACTTATTAGAATCGGGGGCAAAAACATTTAATATAAAATATTGGCCCACCGTTATATTATAGACAGGAAAACTTGTAGGACATTTTGCAGAAACTGGATTTCACATAATTTGGCAATTTCCTTTTTCAGTTCATCAGTCTCTGGCTGGTTTGTAATAGACCATACTTCAAAAAGCTCCAGAAAAAAATATCCAAAGAAATCGTTATGAACGCAACTTGCGGTGGCGCAATCTACTTGTTTTACTTTTACGCTCAACTCTTTGGAGCAAAACTTTATCTGTGGGTATACCTGATGTGAAAATTATTATTGAATTATGAATTTTCAACTTTGTATTTGCTTTATTGGTTTATTGTAGTTTGTATGTGAAATAACTTGTTAGTGCTGGTCGAAGTGAAGTGTTGTTTGACTTTGCTATGAACATTTCGTCGTATGAGCTTGAAGAATCTCGCCGAGACGCGGACTCTTCACCCGAGCGTGAGTACATAATGAATGCTTAGTTGGCCAACCTACTATCAATTAGGAAGCGTAAGGGTGTGGGCATCGAAGACACACACACAAGGAGAATTTCGTAAGTTGTTTGTCTTGTTTAATTTTAGCCCAGTGTATCGCGGGCAATTAGGATTCACATCAACAGGTTGTCTAAGTAGAAGAACTGCTATTTACCATGCCTGCCTAGACAATCTGGAATCTTAACAGAAATTTAATCACAACTTGTTAGCGGCAGATTTGGTTTTCAAAAACGAAAGTTGACACTACCTGGAAACTTGTTTTGCAACAGCGTCACTGTTTCGCCTGCTGTGTGACAAGTAGCGCGGTCCTGTTATAACTACACCTCATTTAAGTTAATTCCGTCCAACTTCCTACAAAAAAGTCTATCATTACAACCCAGTGACTTTTGTAGTCGATAATCATGGTAGCCTATTTAAAATTTTCATAGAAGATATATCCAATTATGCCTACTTCCCACATGGCAAACCAAAGTGAAATTTTTGACTATATACAATAGAAGTTTTTGATCGGTGTTTTTCCATCATTCCAAATCTGAGAATGTTGCTTATTACCAAAGCCATTGAGGTGGAATCTTTTCCACCTCAATGGCTTTGGTGCCTGAAATATGATTTTGTCTTGGAATTCATCGTCACTTTGCAGTTGTTCCAAAATCCAATTAGTAAAGTTTCTGCGCATTCTACATAGTCGTCAGGCTGAATCTAAAAGAAAAAAAGTAAGTCGAATCAACAGAAACGTGTTGAATCTCTTTCAAAATTCTTTGAATAGTGTTGCGATGGAAATTAATTCCTATAGCAACGAGGTTGGATGTAGGCTTTGGTATTTCTGCCACTCTGACTCACATAGCTCACAGCTCGTTTATTGCTGGTCTTTTGGGCCAAAGGTGGGTAAGGTTTTTATAACATCTATAAAAAAACGTCCCATTATTTTTGTTATTAAATTTTCAATAGAGACCACGTCAGTCGATCATGCATGCCGAAATGATCGCGTAATTTGCAAATCATCATAGTACATATTTCCCAAGTTCAGTAAAATTGGAGTTTTACTTTTAACAATCCTTCTTATAAGCTGCAACCCACAAACATCGAGATGCCTTTGGAAAATAGGAGTTAAAATGTTATTAGCTTTAAATGACAGTACCAAGAGAAGAGATTGAGTATGGTAAAGACACTAACATTTCGTTTTCGATTCTGCGTTTCTGCGTGTCTTTGCGCACGTTCTCCAATACAAATAAAAGACCACTAAATCAATGTACCGCCTGTGTCGCGAAGCTGTTAACACATTTTTACTCCAGCCAAAGCACTTTTATTTCTACATCATTACAAAGTAAACGTAACGGCCCGAACCGGCGAACGTACACTATTTTTTTACGATCCAACCCTTAAATGGTGCGGAAGGATAAAACCGTACGGTCGTAAAATAGTGTTTTTGAATTGCGTTTTATTGTATTTTGCTTGTGCCGCATTAGATTTACTATGTGCTGTTCAAGTAGATTCTAGTTTTATTGGTTTTGGATGAATGAGTTATGCTTTGAGCGTTTGTTATACTTGCGATGAAGCTGCGTGCACTGAAAAGGTTATGATTCAAATTCAGAATGTAAATAGATTGTCAAGAAATTGACAAATTAATAGGCTAGTTTATTTACAGGCTTGCTATTTTTTTTTTACTAGAATAACACAAAACTTGATATTAATTGTAGCCAACATAATTTAAAATATTATAGAATAAACATTGGTGGACCTAGCATGTGTATTACATAAATCATTATTATTATTTAATTTAATCCTTAATTAATCCTTAATTTTAAATTATTATCACTAATATTATTCATGCAATTTTTTGTGACAGACGTCATTATTTTTCTATATAACAATGGTTTGGATAAATTAATCCTTGCTTCCATAAACTTTTTTAAACACAGAAGTGGGAAATATGCGTGCGACCAACCTGTTGGTAAGTGCTTACCGCAGCCTATGGACACTTGCAACTTTAGGGACATAACTTGCACGTTGCCGACCCTTCAAATACCTAATATTAACCACCCTCTTGAAGAAACCCATACACTAGTCCCTGGGGAAAACCTTGGCACGGAGAGGAAAGAGTAAATAGCAATATGTACAGCCATAGGCAGACTAGCCTAATGAATCTACAAATCAGTTAGCTTACCCTTCATTAAATAACACTCCTATTAAACAAATATGTTCAGGAAAAATAATATGTCTAAAGACTAATTTCCTCCGTTATTATTTTTCAAATTTGTCTTAATTATGGTACTAGAAGAACTAGTTATTTATGTTTTTTAAATATGATCGTATAGTTTCAGCTTATTACAAATTCAGGGGAGCATGCGCAAAATAATATTGTACAAAATTTGGCGCCATGCACCTAACAGTGCATTCCGTCACGTGCTCATGAGGACTAGCTACAATACTAAGGGCCTGTTTCAGAATGTTCTAGTAAGTTCCGGTTATACTACCCAAAACTTATTTATTAAATAAACACTATCTTTGCGTTTCTCATCGATTTGGCCTATACATCGGTTAAAGCATTAAACGTGCTGCATGTTAACTGTCATTTTTATCATTCAGTTATTTTTTGTTGGTTAGCCACCTGAAACGTTATTAGGGCATTCTGTAACGGATCCTTAGCCTAATTACAATGCTAGGCTGAGTTTCAGTCGTCTTTGACTACATTACATCTCGCCAACTAGTAACATTGTGGTGGAAATCATGAAACAAAATCTAATCAATACGCTTTTTATGCGTGGATAAATTGTCGAATTACTTAGGAAAGTTACTAAACGAAATATGTTATAATTCCTAAAAGGATCACAATAAAATTAATAATTGCATTTATAAATCAAAATAGACTGGTATGATGTAAGAAGCATATATATTTAACACAACTTTCTTACGTTGGTTTCCTATTGGGGAAGCCACAGGAGCACCGCGAAGTTGCCAGAGCATAATTTTATGGCTCTTTTATGCTAAAGCAAGCCTATACTTAGATGGTGTCGAGCTTTATGGCTTTGTTCCACTCTCTATAATAGGTGATCTACAGACCTGCCTGCCGATGAGGTTATAAAAGTTTTGTTTGTGTCTAGCTTCTACTTGACCGTTAAAGGTATAATTGTCATCCGCGACCTGATGGTTGGAACTTGGATGACTCATAAGTTGATTATTCTATCAATAACAGCGGCTGTTGTTGCCTGAATTAGCACAATGCCTCATTTATTTCATCCAAAAATTATTTGTTATACACTCGAGAGCAATGAATCCGGGTCACTTAAAGAATCCTAAAAATCTCGGAAACTAAAAATGCTAGGTTAATGCAATAAATTGTATTTAATAGACAATGTAATACTCCTTAAATGAAGGTATTAAAACTTCTTAGTTATTGTAAAGTTATATCATAAAAAAATCAAATTTGAAAAAGGGCCACTTTCGAAGATGGAACTACGAAATTACAGCATTAGGTTTTGCTTTTGTTTGTAATCTGTCATTTATGTGGGTACATAAACCATGTTGATAGTGCTCTATATTCATTATTCAAGCTGAAATTATGTCGCTTACGCCTGAAGAATGCACCAGAATACTTACAATGCTGGAAACCGGCCGGAGTCAGCGCGATACAGCCAGGACTGTCGGTGTGTCGCTGTCAACAGTACAAAGAGTTCTCCGACGTTACGAAGAAACTGGTTCTAACCTACGCAGACCAGGAACGGGCAGAACCAGGTGTACCACAGCACGAGAAGACCGATACTTGGTGAACACCATGCTTCGAAATCGCTTTCTCACAGGAACTGAACTCACCAATCAGTTTCGACGCCTCGGAGGAAGTAACCCAAGTGCATGGACAGTAAGACGTCGGCTTGCTGAATCTAACTTAAAACCCCTTAGACCTGCAAACGGCCCTAAACTGGAGCGTGGGCATCGTATTTCGAGACTAAGATATGCCCAGAGCCACGTAAATTGGAGTATTGAAGATTGGTCAAAAGTTATGTTCTCCGACGAATCAAAATTTATGCTCTACAAGCACGATGGAAGACACAGAGTGTATCGAAGACCAGGGGAAAGATTCAAGCAAGCATGCATCGAAGAAAAAGTAGCCTACGGTGGTGGGTCTGTACTTGCGTGGGCCGGAATTTCTTCTGAAAGTCGCACAGAGCTGGTGATCATAGAAAACGGCTCTTTAACTAGCGTAAGATATGTGGAAGAAATCCTCAATGATCACGTTGGTCCATTTATGGTCAATTTAGGTGAGGATGCTATATTTATGCATGACAATGCCCGACCTCATACAGGTAGGATTGTGAATGACTACCTTCAAGAGATGAACATTACTCGTATGGAGTGGCCAGCGCGCAGCCCGGATATCAACCCGATCGAGCATGCTTGGGACGAGCTAGGCAGATGCGTAAAACAACGAAACCCACCCCCAATCACGCTTCGTGAGCTCAAAATTGCTCTCACAGAGGAATGGGAGAATATTCCCCAAAATCGTATAAGGAACTTGGTGTACAGCATGCCAAACCGCGTAAACGCAGTAATGGAAGCACGAGGAGGCAATACGAAGTATTAAAATTCAAGAAAATCGTAATAAAGTTCAAAATTTCATGTTTCCTATTTTTGTTTTAAGGAGAGATCAGGGGGCCAACTCCCATCTCTTAATTCAGTCTTATTTTAACATTACATTTACAATTTTAATTCGCACCGCCACATATCACTATAGTATACTTACATAAAAACTTCAACGTGAGAGCGGGATGCATGCATCGAATCAAGTCATTTGTGCGACAGAGGTAGCACTATATGAACATTATTGTTTCGTGACGGCCACGGTACTAACCTTAGTATCAATAATTTAAACTTGAAACAATGACGTTTGCATTCCATAATAGTTTATAAAAGGTGGGAGTTGGGCCCCAGCAGTTTTTTTCTTTATGTAATTTTGTGTTAATAAAATGTATGGTGACTCATATTTTTTTTACTTTCATTTAAGGAGTATAACATTGTCTATTAAATACAATTAATTGCATTAACCTATCATTTTTAGTTTCCGAGATTTTTAACATTCTTTAAGTGACCCGGATTCATTGCTCTCGAGTGTATATAGACAAACTAAATAAAGGCTTATAGAAAGACTAACTATTAAAAGTTGGTTATGTACACTGTGGCTGGATAATTTTGGCCCAAATACAGTATGACTACAAAAAACATTACAAATGTTTACATTATGGGTGCAACAGTTCGGCCAAATTGGTGTAGTGACAATGTGGCCAAAATAATAATTTAATTGAATATCGAAAAGCAATTCTTAAGGTTGTTCTATAAAAGGCAGCAAAGCGAAGTATTGATATGCGCCACAGATTTAGCTTTCTCAAATCCTATTTTATATGACCGCTGCTAATTTTAAATTAGCTATATCTCAGATAAATCCTATGCATTTCAGTGTTAGTATAGACTAGATTATGCTTTTTTTAATGAAGACATAGATCTCATCGGCATCTTCGTGTCATATGACATCTACCAAAATTAAAAGGGCAACTCTTGAATACAACGAATATACATAATTAATCGTAGCTTAGATACTATGAATCTTTGACTTTATAGTGACATTAGACAAGTTTATTGTGCATCCAGGCAATATCGTAGTCTATACTTATATGATTAATTGGTAATGAAACAAAAAACAGTAAGTATATATAAATACAACTATCGCTTCCATCAAATTAAGGTAAAACACGACATGCAATAACACCAACGTTCATCTTGAAATGAGACACATAAATTGACTCAAGCTCATCTCAATATCAATAAAGGTAGGCGCTTTCTTCGGAGTGGTCGGGTAAGGCCTTGTATAGACTGGAGAAGCGTGAGCGATAGCGGTAGTGATACCAAATTTCATGTGTCCACATACCGTGGCCAGCGATGTAATAAGAGATGGATTCTCTCTTTATTCTGTGAGGAAACAAACAATATTTCATAAATGTCACATTGTATTTATTGAATTGACGCCTGCTAAGCGAATAAGGTTACAAAATTACAATGCAAGGGAATATTTAAAATACGAGCGGGATTCAAACCCCCAACCATCCCTATGGCCTACCCCTATAGGGACTTGCTCTACTAACTGATCTATCGTAGTGAGTGAGTCATAGATCAAATTATTTCTTCGATACTATCGTTTAACCGTCTTAAACGGTGCGGGTGCGGATCCCGCTCGTAGTTTTGTTTCCTTTTGTTGTAATTTTGTAAGAATAATTTAAACATTTTGAGAAGGAAAGGGCAAAATAGCATACATAAAACTATCTTTTGAAGTATCCTATATTTATATTTGCTATAACAAGCTTTCGTGGCAGAAAAACACGCAGTATACCGTAGCTGTTATTTGGACTTAACTCGTTTAAAAAACGCATTTTGTTAATAATATACTAATCAATATTTGACCTACTAATTTTAAACTGGGTATAATTTGTTGTTTGAATCAGTCCCTTTCAATTTATATAGATAGACTAGAACAACTGATCATGTTGTACTATGAATGCCATAATATGGATTGCCATAAAATGTTAGGTACTTATTTTGTTAAACTACCTGTAAGTTATTATAGTTGCCAAATGTATTTTTATGCGCCTTCATTGAGCTTATGATGAGATGCTGTTGACATTTGGATCGCTTGTCGCTCCCGCTTCCGCGACCGCGCTCGCGTAACTGACTGCTTCTTTACTCTGTTTATGTCCTTATGGACCCGTATGCGGGCGGCTGCATAAAATTGTAATAACATTATACCAACGGTTTTTGGCCACAAGCATAATATCCGAACCACAGGGCTCTGGGACAATTAATTTTTTTACTCCGCTTGTATGGGGGGGTCGTTTGTTCTTGTCAGTTTGATTGATGTATGGAAACGTTGGTTAAGTGGTTGAAGCGTTGGCTTATGTATTGTTCAAACATGATTATGTACTTACGTCTGTGGGTTTTTACATAGAAAGTGCCATGAACCTCGAAGGTTTAAGTTTCATACATCTAATCGATATGTTTTTATTTTATCGCATACTAAAAATATACTAGTTAACAGAACTGTTTGCTTAAAATCATTTCATAACTGTGCGAATTTTAGCATTTATTTATAGCGGTACATAAAATTTGCCTGTGTGGTGCCGGGGTAGAATGTCATCCCCCATCTCTACCCGTGGTTATTGCAAGAGGCAACTAAGGGTAACACACCAGAAGGTGGGCAGTGGTGTTCTCTGAGGAACTGATATCTCACATTGCAATTCCCAAGACGCCTACCCAGCGTGGAGATTATGGCAAATCAACCCATAACGGGAGCATTATAGGTTGATTTGCCATAAGTCTATGTTCAGCAGTGAACAATCTGGCTGGTACAGAATATCAAATTAATAAAAAAATGTAATTATATAAGTGGTCAAAAATAATAAGATTTGGCAATTTTCGAGCGAATAATCGAGCGGTTTCAATTGAAAATGTTTGTAGATGAAGCAAATGGTGTGAGCCGATAAATAACAACTTCACTTGAACTTTCAATGTTTATTTAAATCACAAAGACACGAGATTTGGACAGATTACTTAAAAAATATGGCGCAGCGCAGTACACTCGCTCGCTATTTTGTACGGACTGCCCGCGGTAGCCGCGGTCGTATAACAGATACTTTTTACAACCTAATGTGGGTACAAATTCTCAACTGTCATGTATTAAACTAAAAACAATGAGCGCGTCGCTAACATTCCCCACCCTAGTGCTGACTATGCAGTTCTCAGCACTTATCACTCAACGGAATTCGTGCGACGCGAGCTGCCGGTCTCTTCCACACACCAGTCTTAGTTTTGACTTCTACGAGCCTTACGCGACCATCTTTACCTGGATGCAACTGCTGGATCACACCTTTTGGCCAGCTGTTCCTAGGAGTATCAGGATCGACTACTAAAACTAGGTCACCCACCTGTAGAGGTTTCACCTCTTTAGTCCATTTTTTTCTAGGTAGCAGATCAGGTAAAACTTCCTTCATCCACCTACGCCAAAACATGTCTGCTAAAATTTGAGACTTACGCCATTGTTTCCGCAAGTTCATATCGCTGTCATTAAAAGTTCCTATTATAGGCATATTTGAAGATGAGCCTAAAAGAAAATGGTTGGGTGTCAAAGACTCCAAGCTCTCAGGGTCGACTGAGACGTGTGACAGTGGACGACTGTTGACCATGTTCTCAACTTCCGCCATCAGAGTAACCAACACTTCTTCTCTTGGTGCACGCTCGTGTAATATGACCCTGAGTGATGACTTAACGCTACGAATAAGCCTCTCCCACGCTCCAGCCCAGTGTGGACTTTTTGGCGGTACAAAAACCCATTGCATATCATTATTCACGCCTACGGCCTTGAGCGCGTTTTTATCTAGTCCCTGTATGGATTGTTTTAGCTCCTTTTCAGCGCCTCTTAAGTTAGTTCCATTATCCGAATAAAGATAGCTTGGCCAGCCTCGGCGGGCTGCCATACGTCGCAGGGCCATAATGAGGGAGTCTGTGGTAAGTGACGTCACAATCTCCATATGGATACAGCGGACTGTGAGGCAGGTAAATAAAACACCATACCTCTTCTGTCTGCCTCTGCCTACAGTCACTTCCATGGGACCGAACAGATCCAGACCACAGAAGGTAAATGGTCGCTGATGATGAGCTAAGCGAGCGTGGGGTAAGTCACCCATTCTCGGTACTTGGGGCTTACATTTTCTAATACGACACATCATACAGCTTGAAACTACAGTTTTAACCGTTGGCCTTATTCTTATGATCCAGTATTTCTGTTTCAGATTATTTATTACTGTCTCCTGGTTCCCGTGTGCAGCTTTAAGGTGAGAATATCTAACAAGAAGACGCGTGATTAAATGTTTACCATCTAAAATAATTGGTCTTTTTACCTCCAGGTCTACGTCTGATGCCGCATCAATACGCCCACCGAGTCTGAGTAAGCCCGTCGTATCGTCGAGATAAGGAGATAAGGTACGTAGTTTGCTATCTTGCGAAATTTGCTTACCTTTTTTTATTGCAGATATTTCATCAGAAAATGAGTCTAACTGCGCCTTTCTTAGAAGTAAAACCTCAGCTTGAGCCATTGAATCGCAGTCTACTTCACCTGTGAGTCCCTTACATTTATTAATGAATTTTAGTACGACAGCCATAGCGCGCTTCAAACGAAGCCAGCAAGAGAAGCGCTGTGGGTCTGGAACGGGTAAGTCAGTCGCAGACTCTTGCACCATCGCCATACATTCTGTGTTAGTATCTTTACCTTTTACAATATCCTCGGGCCACGATGATTCGTCGCTATAGAGAAAATCAGGCCCTTTGAACCAATGTTTTTGAAATATTGCATAATCGAATTCTTCCCGTGTTCCCAGGTCGGCTAAGTTCAGTTCAGATTTTATATATCTCCATTCGGAAACACGAGTGAGTTCGTCGATTTCTCCTAATCGATTAGCTTCAAAGATTTTATACCTACGTGTGTTATTTCTTATCCACTGAAGAACGGTAGTAGAATCGCACCAAAAATAGCGTCGTTCTGGTACCATTCTATGCTCTTTAACAATAGTATCGGCCAGTCGCGCTGCCATGACAGCAGCTTGTAGTTCAGCTCGGGGAATAGTTACCGGCTTAACGGGCACGACGCGGCATTTACTAGCTATAAACGCGACGTGTACCTTACCGTTTGCCTTCCATCGCCAAAACGACATCGTACACATTGCTTTAAGAGATGCATCACATAGCGTATGCAGCTCCAAGCTGGTGTAATTATTACTAGTAGTCGAAGCACTAGGCAACACCGTAGCACTCACCGTAGGCAAGCTACGCCCTTCGTTGCAAATTACTGACGCTGAGTCATCACTGCTGGCTGGCGCGGCGGCAGTATGGGTTGCAAGCGGCGCGAGGGGAGTGAGCTCTGGGGTTACTACACACTTACCAACCGGTTTCTGGGACCCGTTGTTCTGACGCACGACGTTTGTTATAATTAATTGATTATGATAACATCTAGGTATACGTATCAGACTTAAATCTTTTAATAATTCGACCCATTTGCACCATTTGGTGTAAATCTCATCAGGGATGACATCATCCCAGCCAACATTGAGACGCCATGTATCCTGCAACATTATTTTCCCTTGGATGGTAAACGGCGCCAAAAACCCAAACACGTCAAATATCGACATGACTACTCTAAGTATAATTCTTTTCGTAGGCCTGTCTTGAATAACGCTTTGCGGTATTCGTTTTAGAGATAAATCGAACCCAAGTTCATCCTCAGACGGATTCCACATGAGTCCTAAAGTCCGCTCACCTTGATACTGCTGATCGACCTTGAAATTAACGGCGGCAGGACCTAATGTTTCCTTCGGCACGCTGTCTAACACAGCGCCACTATTACTCGTCCAGTTCCGGATGTGGAAGCCACCACTTTTGTGAATGTCCGTAACATTCCTTACCATTTCTATTGCTGTAGCTTCATCCGGTAGACTATCAATGTAATCATCCATATAATGCGATTTATATACCGCCTCAACAGCTGCTGGCAATGTCGACTCGAATCGGCGCGCATTCAAATTTTTGATAAATAAAGCCGTGAAAGGCGCACATTTTAAACCAAAAACGAGACTAGTACTTACATATGTTGAGACTGGCTCGTTCGAGTTCTCTCGCCAAAGAAATCTTAAAGCATGTTGATCTTCGGGGCGGATTTTGACTCTAAGAAACATATCCTTGATGTCACCTGTTACTGCAATTAAGTTTTCCCTAAAGCGCAGCATTATACCAAACAGAGATGACAACAAGTCTGGCCCTGTCAAAAAATAATCATTCAGGCTTTTACTACTTACAGAATCCGCCGCATCGAATACCAACCTTAAATTTTTCTTGTTGGGGTTATCGACCCCAAAATGAGGTAAATACCATGTTCTGGTTACAGGAGTTACCTCCTCAAGTTTCGTTGCATAATCATTTTTCAATAAATGATTAATGCGCTCCTTATACCTATCAGCGAAAACATGATCACGTGTCATTTTACGTTCTATCCCCTTTAACCTTTGTAAAGCATTAAGATAGGAGTCTGGCAGACTACAGGTGGCATCCTTCCATGGCAGACCTACGCGCCACCGTCCGTCAATTAATTCAGCAGATTTTTCTAACTGAGCTACTGCGTGTACGTCATTAATGTTTTGACGAGGCTTACCTGCCACACCAAGTGAGTCAACAGCAAATGAACGCCTTACCTCCTCGTGGAGCTCCCGTAGTTGCAGCTGCTCCTCGTGCGCATTATGGCTGGCAGCGGTAGGCGGCCCGCCAGCGTCGCACGTGTTTATAAACAGCGACGCCTCGAATGCGCCAGCAGACCGCGCGTATCCAGTGCGCGGTGGTAGAAACATACCATGAATGCACCAGCCTAGGGGAGTCAATGTAGCAGACGGCTCATTACGTTTACCTAATCTTACTTCAAGCGGTAACAGTAAATCATAATTATCTTGGCCTATAAGCATCTCTGGCTTAACATCATTTGTACACAAATAACTTTCCAAGCTAATTAAATGACTATATTTTTTACAGTCTACCATAGAAAATTGCTGAACCGGTAAATTTAACTTGTCAACACAACGCACTTTAATGTTATGCACCTTATTGTCCATACCCGATAAGTTCATATTTGCAACCATTGTTTCACACACAAGTTCGTTATCGGACCACGCGCCACGGATACGCATTGTCTCAGAACGGCCTACAAGACCGGCGCGCTTCGCTAAAACTGAACTAATCATTGAAACAGTCGACCCGTCGTCTATCAATGCACTAGTATTTATTACGCCGTTATAACTATGAATTCGTATAGGTACAACTTTAAGTAGAACTTTGCAATCACTCGCGTTATTTATATGTGTCACTGTTTCACTGTTGCTGGCGGAGGGTATCGTACTAGACGTTGACGTCTGTGGCGTCGACGTCTGTGGCGTTGGCGGTACTGTGTTCTGCTGGCATCTTCCAGAGGCGGCGGCGGATTCATGTTTGTTTACGTCGTAATGAAGTAGGTTATGGTGTGCCTGACCACAGCTGTTCTTATCGCAGACGGGTGCAGAACAGGTTTCACGCTTGTGCCGCGATATTAAGCATTTGAAGCAAATCCCGTTACGTTTAACATATTCCCATCTCGTTTTTCGCAGTGCCTTCTTAAATTGTTTACAATCAGTTAGTTTATGTTTCGATGCACGGCAATATAGGCACTTATTGTCATCTTGTTCGGAATTAACTAATATCGTTTGTGTGCGATTAGTGGTACTGTCATAGGTCTTGTTGTATTTTTGTTGATCATTGCGTTGGCTCGTAAAATACATATGTGATGTTGTAGATATTTTTACGGCTTCATTGTGCAAGAAATCTGATAAGATAACCATGCGTGATTTATGTCCTTCTGTAATTAGTGGGAAACTATAGTCGGACCATTTAGATAGTAGAATTGTAGGTAATTTTGACAGTATAATATTAACTATGCTCGTACCTTGTAAGTATTCTTCACGTTTAACTGCTCGAACTGCTACTATCAGATTTTGCACTTTCACGGAGAATTGCACAATGTCTTTATGATAGTCTTGTGGCATGGGATTTAACTTTTTCATATCTTGTAGAATTTTTGATATTATATGATCGGGATTGCCAAACCGTAATTCCAACGTTGACATTATTTTGCACGGTGGACTCGCGGTGATGAGTAACGCCGCGACAGCATCCTTGGCTGCTCCCCGGAGACACTTTCTCAACCTCCACAGATTTTCTTCTGCTGTAAATTTACATAATTCGGTTGACTCGTTGTAGGCTTGCTTGAACTGCAACCATTCTAGGGGTTCTCCGTGGAAATCCGGTAAATCCTTCGGCGTGCATAGTCGAGACATAAGGTTTGTATTTGGTGCACTCGTAGTAGCCAAATCTTTCAGTGCACTAGCTAGCATCTGAATAGTCGCATTGACGCCAGAAGCGTCCGCTGGTGGGAGCGACGCCTGTGGCATATGTGGCTGCGACTCGATCGGCAGATGAAGAGTTGTAGGTGACGGCTGAGGTAGCGATTTAGCTTGCATAGGTGGGACTTCAGGTGCCACCGATGCAGTGACGGCGTTCGCGGCTTCAACCGTTTGATTCACAGGTGGATACAGTATGCCCGAAGGATTACCATACTCGGGGGCCGACTGCATCCGTTCGTGGTGGCTCTGCTCGAGCCATTTTTCTACTACCTGAGTGCAATCTTCGTGTGGACTGTAATTATCTTTGCTTTCTTCTTCCAAATCAGCTAAGTCCGCTTCCAGTTGTCTGTCTATCAATTCCATTTGAATCTGTGCCTTTTGTTTTGCAGCATTTAACATTAATTGCGCCTTTCTAGCCTTTGTCGATGACGAAGCTTGCGTGCGACCTTTTGACCTTGGGGCCGCTTCACTTTTAACGCTTGGCGTAACTGCAGGTGTTTTAAAGATAACATTTTGAGGCGTAGGCAATGCTGCACTCACTACTGACTTGCATTCTTCCGTAGATAACGTCTTTTGTTGTACAAGTTGCGGCTCAACTTCGTGTCGCGCCATACTTCGCGTGCGCACCATTTTGGATGTCACTGGTGGTGTATGATACATGTAGGATCCGGCTCGAAGGACCACTTTGTAGATGAAGCAAATGGTGTGAGCCGATAAATAACAACTTCACTTGAACTTTCAATGTTTATTTAAATCACAAAGACACGAGATTTGGACAGATTACTTAAAAAATATGGCGCAGCGCAGTACACTCGCTCGCTATTTTGTACGGACTGCCCGCGGTAGCCGCGGTCGTATAACAGATACTTTTTACAACCTAATGTGGGTACAAATTCTCAACTGTCATGTATTAAACTAAAAACAATGAGCGCGTCGCTAACAATGTTGTTGGCCGTTTGAAGACCATCAGCAATTTTTCTAGCTGATAACGGAATGAGTGTAATTATTACATTTCAGATCGATCCTAAATTTAGTATCCCGTCATTCAATGCAAGAACATGATCCTGCAGCTTTATCTGGAGTTTTTAGGATACCTAACTCTACACCAACTTAGATATACCTAACTCTACACCAACTTAGGTCACTTGTTTAGGCTCGTTGGAATGGTTTCAATGAAATGAAATTAAAAATAAAAAGGCGTGAAGAGATTTCTTCAGGATCGGCAACGCGCGAGTGATACCCCTGGTGTTGCAAGCGTCCATAGGCTACGGTAACTGCTTACCATCAGGCGGGCTGTACGCTTGTTTGCCACCTAAGTATAAAAAAAAAATATAATAGATAGTGATCAGGGTTGGAAGATGTCGGGGGTTTATTTTATTTTGAATTTACATAATGTTATTTACATACATTTGTATGTATTCCCAAGTTTATTAAAACTTAGTAATAAAAATAAGTCGATCATCATTTAAATGGTTCAAATATGAGGTCACACAAACGAAAGGGAAAAAAAAGTGACTACTTCGTCGAAAGTACAAGTACATTTAATTTAATTTATTGCAAGGATCTGTAATATCCGACACCTGCAAAGAAGCACCTACCTTCAAAAACGTTTATTGTTATTGGAAGGAACAGGTAAAGATAAGACCGTTGAAAATAAATTTGTAAATTGTTTTATAGCTTATATTTTTTTTCTTCTGTTGTATTATTTTGTAAACAATAATCGTAATTGAATTATGGTAGGTGTTAAGCTATGCATGAGTTTCAGTGAAAAACAAGATTGAAAAACTGATTGGTGTGAAATCAGTGATTTGAAATATATAGATTAGTTATATCCGAACACCACTGCTCTAAAAGCTTACTAGAATTTACCTATATACATACCTACGCACATGTGTATGCAGTTTGTAATGACAAGGAAAGAACATTCAAATATTATGCGTCATATCTGTTGTTAGAAAGAGATAAATAAGCAATTCGTGTTACCACCGAACCGCCACGAGACGTTCCGATCACCATTATGCTGCGATCTCTTTCACTCTCTCACACCAAACGATACACATATCTCGCTCATCCATTTCATTGAGATTCGTTCCTAAGATAAAACAAAATGACGATATTTTCTATTTCATCAATAAAAGCAATAATTACGCGTGAAATGAAACAGTTTTCTTATCTCTCACAGTGCCTGTATAATTGTTGCAGAGTCTAAAGACACAAGAAAGGCATATTGTCCACAGATTATTCCTAAAAAACACGATAAGCGGCGATGTATTCACCGGACGCTTGGAAGTGCAAGACTGGTAGTGACTCAGGTGATTACCCTGAATTCGTCTAGTAAATATGGAGGCCATACAACACATCTACAGGTAAAAAAATCTTAGTGTGAAATAGAATTCTATATCATTATTCTATATTCTGATCACTTGTGAGGAACTGCATCTGTTATAGACAGAAGTTACTAGTTAACACCAACAGGACCTCTTGCTTATTCTATCACGATAGCATAAAATTTTAATGTCGGCTTAAGCTTTGTTGAGCCGCTGCTTTTTGCTTGTAGAACTATTTACAGTTAACGACATTGAATAACTTTTAGGCAGGACTATCTTGGTTGGTTTCAACCTCGCTTGCTTGTAGTGATAGTTTCATATACCTTAAAGCTGCATGCTAACATTAGAGCTATTAATCTTTGAAAGGCACTGTTACAAGTGAATTAATTTGGAAAACGACATGTCTGATACTCGTAGTGGTTGGATCAGTGCTGTATCACGCAGACGCAACTTTATTTTATAGCATACGAGTATATAAATAACCGTTTATTATTCATGTGCTTGTAGACAGACTTTCTCTACTTGATGATTGTACGTGGCCAGACAGATATTTCTAAAATTCATTCAAGTAAAATGCGAGTTTGATTATGATTTAAAAGGAAATATCTAACAGTACAGTGTCCATCTATTTAACATAATTACCTTACAGTCTAAGGAGAAACATATTTAAAGGTGGGTCGACGAGCAAAGAAAAGTGTAGTGTTAAGTAAGACATATTTTATACAGATGTGGTAATTGTAGCATACATAGTTTAAAATTCCAGCTCGCCTGCAACATTTATAAATTAATGACTATAAACAAAGCCATAGTTACTTGATCATAGTCCTGAAATTTCTCAGTATTTAGGTTCTTTATTTATTTAGAAAATCAATAACAACATCATTACAAAAGTTAAGTTGAAATGGAGTCACCATAATGTCATAATTCGGCTAGAAAGAGGATCTTTAAAAAATAAAAAAGTGTTGTATCAAAATCCTGCAATACGTTTTTCACCTGTCCATTAAACATATGATAATACTACGAAGGTGTGCTCAACCATATTTTTTTGAGTAAGTTACAATTACGAGTGGCTACTCAAGCGGTCAAAATATGATATTTTATCCTTTTACTGTATGTACCATTACCATTTGCAATCACACTAAGACATCGTGACAAACGAGTCCATTCCACACATCCGTGCATCATTTTGAAGCGCTTGTAGCGTAGTTTGCTTGGCCGTTCTTAACCTATCAGCTATCGTCCGCCACGGTCATGGCTGGGATGGGTGACCGCTAGTAACATTACTACTGAGCGATTTCATGCTTCGGAAGCACGTTAAGCGCCTTGCTAGCGACCACCCTCAAGTAGAAAATCGGTCGTTAAGCACCTAACGGTGTGTTCCGGCAGCTGTACTCGAGACCCAGTAATTCTAGGTACAAAATCTTAGACCACATCATCACTTACCATCAGGTCAGATAGTGTTCAAAGGCTAGCCTATCAGCTTTATTATTTTTATTAAAAGCCGTTATTTACACCGTTTTATTAAACGCGCTTTTGTGATTGAAAAGGTTCGCATATATTCTTGTATTTTACTCGTTTTATCGCCAGTTGAAAGTTTGAGGAGCTGTCAAGCTTACTGAGAATAAATCGAGGTCTAAATTGTAAGTATTAAACTCTTCAAAAAGATTCCACGAAATCAAACCCTCACTTCTTTACGTCCGAGTATCAAAACATTATCTTATTTCACGGTAAATTTCCAAAAATGATTATGTCCCCAAAAGGAAACTTTTTTAATCACACAGAACGAGAGTCCCCATAAAAGTGCCTCACAGTGTAATTCCATCACCGTCGTGTGCAAACTTTATATTTTTAATTAAAAAATTCTAAGCCCTGATAATTAAAATATTCAACGCCAAGACTGTGATCTCAATTTTCGGGAGAGCAGTATTATTACAGAGTTATTTTTACATTCAGTTTGGGGACTTTTTGTATAAAGACCGATTGGATAAAACTTTCAGGTTTTCGGATGGGACATTTTTATTTTAGCAGCTTTTTTAGTTTTCATTAATGTTAACATCTGTATGGCAAAATATTATCTGGATAAGTTAAGTCTTGTTTAGAAACTATACAAAATATTTTTTTTTTATTTCTGATAGGTGAGCCTTTGACCATAATCTCACCTGATGGGAAGTGATGATGTGATCGAAGGTGTTGACAGGCTTAACCTAGAATTACTGGCTCTCAAGGACAGCTGCCAGAACATACTGTTTGGTGCTTGGCGACAGATTTTCTACTTGAGGGTTGTTGGTAGCCAGATGGGCATTCGCAAATAGCCCTTCCATCATGCGGCGAAGTTCAAGCCCGCGGCGGGATTCGAACCATGAACCTGCTGCATGGCACTCTATATACTTAGCCAATGCCAGTGAGCCATCATTGCTTCAAAATAAATTGCTGTTTATTATATAAAGGGACAAAACTAACTTGTGGCATAACTTAACCTAACACCGTTCTTGTGACATATGACAGGTTATATTTCATATTCCCTATTTTAAAATAACAGTTTCAGATACTTTAGAAGACCATTTATTTGTAGCTGTACTATTAGAGGACCTTTTTAATGTTAATTATTGCTGAGACGAACAAGCCGGTGCTTGATGGTAAGCATCACGTCTATTACACGTGTATTACAGTAAATGTGTTACCGTTGTGTGTGATAATGCACTGCGCTTAACACGCTGAGACATTCGTATTGAAGTCTGGATTATCCGGCAATTTTGGGTGCTCTTCAAACCTCTCAATACAGTAGCGTTTACACACTGCTTAGGAAGAACTTAGGAAGAAGTTTTTTTTATTATGCTATGAAGTGACGACACGACCAAAACTGTGCCATAAAGTTGCAGTGTCATCGATCTGCACACTGCACTGCGCTCGTCACTCCGTGACATCCGTTTTTTAAGTCTCATTTGCCCAGTAATTTCACTCGCTACAATGCCCTTCATACCTTAACATAGTGCAATACTGCTTTGAGGCAGAATACATGAAACTGCAGTGGTACCCGCCGAGACGGCCTCTTGCTTAAGAGACCTACCACCTAGTTGCTGCCTGTTTAGCACCACGTGTAATCAAGTTTAAGGGTACTCTCCTACGGATGCGGGAAGCTCAGCCCCCAAAGGCAGGTAAGCCACTTACCAGGTGGACTGACGACATCGAGTGTCAGAGGTAGCTGATCTATGTGAAAGTCACAATAGGCTAACAGTTGTTTATTGTGGCTTTCAATGAGGCAGGCATATATACAATGCTGCTGATGATGATAAATTTCATGAATTCTAATATGTTCAACTAAAGACAGTGAGGAAAGGTAAGCAGTAAGGCGTTTATCTAATTACCAACAAATATACTATGGGAACTCATGAATACATTCAGAACGTTAAACTTTGTACAATGTTAATATAATATTTGATATCCCATTATTTTAGGATGTGATTATTTGAAATAGATTGTTTGGCAACGATATTTTTGATGATTCTAGGAACAAATTTCATACCTTGCTCCAATTCCTATATTTTCAGGGATGTTTTAGACGAAACTAACTTATAAATATAAAAACTACAACAGCTAAATCAATATATCCTAGGTCGGATTCGACGCGTAGACACGACACTCGGAAATTAATAGCATTTCCCGACGCTTGGAAACCGATTTCAATTGCTAGCATGCAAAGTCCGAACCGGTTTTAACAAGCACGTATATTCTGACTCTATACCCTTATTTATAGACGCGTTGTAAACGTCTAACTGCTAAAATGGTGTTATTATTGGTTGTCTTCTCTCAATATTGTGACATAAATGAGAAGAACAGTTGATACTTACGCACCTAAGGTTTACTATATTTTATCTATGATTTGGGGTTTGATTGAAATCTTTATATTAAATTTCATCATCGACAGCCATAAACGTCCATTGTTGAAATAAGGTATCTTCCATTATGGGGGTTTTTCCATAATCCCCAAGCATGGCAGGCGTCTTGGGACTTAATTTTGCATATGTTAACTGTTTCACCCTCGGCCGTGACAAGGTACCCTTAATCGCGATATCCCACACGTGGTTCCTGGGAGGAGCCAATCAGTTGACAAACCAGTTGGTAGCACTCTTAAACAAGATGCTGTATTGTTAGGTACCACCGCAGTATCAGATATTCTACCTCCAAGTAGTATGCAAACACTACTGTATGGAGAGGTTTGAAGAGCATCCAAATTGCCAAATAATCGAGACTTCAAAAACGAATGTCTCGGCCTATCAAGCGCAGTGCATTGCCACACAATGGTGACAATGTAACTGTAATACACATACGTGAAGCTTACCATCAAGCACCGGCTTGTTCGTCTCAGCCATTATTAACATAAGAAAAAGTGCTCTATTAGTACAGAATAGAACAATTAGTACAGAATTAGTACAAGATATGGCCTGAAATATGTCACAAGAACGGCGTTACTGCATAGTGTGGTGTGTTTAGTTACGGGCGTTATTAATGGGTTTGAATACTATATAACATTCCTTGTATGTGCTAGTATTAAACGGGAGGGGGGTTGGAGAGATGAAGAACTTTAAAAATCGCATTCAGTAATCTTATAATAATTATCTTCGCTATGTCTGAGAGGGTTTTTATATCAACAACGATTTTGACATTTTTACCTAATTAACTCGAGCGACGCGATATCTTGGCGTAAGTCAGTACCTAGGTTTTTGTATTTAATCTCTAGAGATTTTATATAAAAACCTAGGCCTTATTATATATGCCATCTTATACATGCTTGAATCTTCATAATATGGCATATATACATATTATACATCATCATCTTCATCAACCGTTCAACTATTGCCTACCCTTAGAAGGGGATTTGCCATAGTCCCCACGCTTGGCACGCGTCTTGGGAATCACAGTAAGATAGCAGTTTTGCAGAACCTTCTGTTCTGTTTTGGCTGAAGCATTTGGACTGCCTCTGAGTCTGCTATGACTCATAGGTTGTCTAAATGCTTTTATTGTAGTAGCTGTAGTGTTGTATATAGTTCGTAGTATTTTGTTAAATAAAGGCATACCGCCGGTAAGAAAATGTGGCCTAACATCTGCCTATAACAGATTCATTTTGTCACAAGTGAGGAATTACACTGCGCCCGTCACTTTGAGACATTTGTTAAGTCTCATATGTACATATACTGTACTTAACTTTTGCCGGAACACACTGTTAGGTACTTAGCCACAGATTTTTAACTAGAGATTGGTAAATAGCCAGTCAAGCATTCGCAAAATGCCCTTCCACTATGCGGTGAAGCTCAAGACGGCGGCAGGGATCGAACCATGGAGCTGCACCATCGCTCAGCCATCATTGCTGCAAGTCTTTAATTTTCTCAACGTTGCCTCTTACGACTTCCACATGAAGATATCTCGCACCCCCACCCTAAATAAACAATAAGATATAATTAAATGTAAAATTACTAATCAACCGATAGATACTTTTTTTGGAAAAAAAACAATATATTCCTAATACTTATTAATGTCTATCTGACATACGAGTCGGTCATCGCCATCAAGACCAAGAGCAGCATGAAATTGCACGAGAGCGTCCCGCACGCCGACGTTGCAGTTTCACGGCATACTGGAACATTCATTTACTACGCAGACAATCTTAAAATGGCGATCAAAGATCGAAATAGCGCGGTAATGGAGGCCCTGTTAAAATGTGACGTGGGAGAATAACAAAATATGTAAATTTCTGTAGGTATATTATTTTATTGTAGTCCCAAATTAGTTTTATAATTGTAATCGTTGGCACGGGTATCCGGAGCGGTCATGCTCACAGAAAGGTGTTGTCTAGCGGCGGTGTTGTGTGTCGGGTCGCCATCTTCCCTTAAAAATGATTGAGGAAGGCGATGGCTGGCACATGCGTCAACTCGTGAACTGGTGCTGCTAGATGATACTGGTCTGCTCTGGATGCTAGTGCTAATGACATTAACGGAAAAAAAAAATCTTTTAACACTGTTCCCCCTTGGAATGTTGCATGTTTCCTATTTCATATTTCTTGTTTCTAAACAAAAAAAATCATAATTAAAAAAAGTCACGGACCCAGGAGTCTGTGGAGTGTAGAGGTATAAATGTCTATCTGATGTTAGTTTCTGACACGCTCGCAATTTTATATTAGTAAAATAGTATTTAATGCCAAGCTTTAGGAATTTAATAATGCTGATCAACGTACGCCGCGGTCATAACATGGATGGGTGACCGCTAGTGACATTATCACTGAGCGCTTCCGTGTTATGTAAGGCATTTTGAGCCGTCAGTCCCGGTTGTCGTATTATAGGTACGATGGCAGTCGATATAGCATGGTAGTATCACATTTTGCGAATACTAGGTAGGTAGCTACCACCTTCAAGTAGAAATTCTAAAGCACTGCACTAAATTCTAAAGCAAGCCAAGCACTTAACGGTGTATTACGGCGGCTGTCCTTGAGTGCCAGTAATTATTGGTTAGCCTGAACAACATCTTCGACCACATTATCACTTACTATCAGGTGAGATAGTGGTCAAAGACCTATCAGCTATGAATTAAAAAAAAAGTTCAAATAACAAGAAAGTCGAAGCATATTAAAAAAAAACTGTATTGTCATTGATCGCATCTGATTTTGCGCAGAGTCGTCAACCGATTAATGTCATTAAATGTAATTTCACGGTTATACCACATACTAATCAGAATCCAATCTACCTTGAAATGCTGGCCCAAGCTGTATGTAAATTAGGCTATCATCACATATAATCCAATCTTTTTGTCGTCCGACGAAATTGCTCAAAACGTTATTCCTCCCAAACTGCAAGCTCAAAACTGGCAAAAACTTAATAAAGTACCAATATAGCGAAAGGAAATGGTGCCACTCCTATTCAGACAACTTGACTTACAAATTTGAACTCTGCCAGAAAGTTTTTAGGGATGCTTTTTGAAGAGTTCTGTTTGAATTTCTGAACGCAATTCAGTAACGGTAGTGGGACATCATTTGAATAATTAAAAGGCGGCTTTATCTATTTATACAGGCCAGGGTTTGAGTTGCAATTGTGCCTGATTTCGCAGCCAAGTTTATGAGGACCCTTTACTACTGCAGTCCAGGATTTTTGATTCAAAGCTTAAGTGTGCTTGAGACCACTCTGCGACGTTTTTTGGAGAGTCTTTCGGAAATAGTAAATCATTTGCGAGCAGGCACAGTACAAATAACTATTACAGAATTTCTTATAAACTTCAAAATTATGCGTGATACACTGAGTTTTCGTTGAGTGTAATGTAATTTGACTAGACCCTACTAACTATAGTGCGCGTGGAACTAGTTAGCCGCGCCTTAGGTGGCGACAAGGGCGAGGGCGCGGGTTGCCTACTGCTCGCAACGCTGAGTACACACACACACACACTGAAGTAATATACGTACACTGAGAAGCGCCCCCGCCTCTCCGTCTCACATACCTGAGGCGCGGCCAACTAGTTCCGCGCGCAATCTAAAAAGTCCATAATTCCCCTTATGAGGCTTTGACAGAACTTTCTCGATGTTTAAACTAAGCTAGGCTCTACAAGGCTATTTTACAGAGTTGAATTTCTAAGTGCTATCTTTGACACGAATTGAATCATTAACTTCTATAGATTGGTAGTCAACCCTTACGTATCACGCCTAGCTGATATCGTCCATTTATGAATGAAATATCATTATTTGGATAGATTAATTGAAAGTAGAATATTTTTGTCATCCATGATTATAATTCACAGCCATTGCTTGGGGGTAAAATACAGTTTGAGCTTGAAATCTGAAAAATAACCCTGAAATCAGGTGGTTAGAAAAAAGCACACATAGTAAGTGATGATGAGGTCGACGGTAATAAACAGGCGTAACCAAAAATGAGATCGGCTATTAAGGAGAGCAGTCGAAACAGACTGTTAGGATATTGCGGTGACAGATTTTCTACTTGTTGGCAGTAGTTAGTCAGGGGAGCATCGTCTATTGCGCTACCACAATTTAGTGTCCCTCGGTAAGATTCGAATCATGGACCCTATCGCATTTTCCATGGATATCTGGAGTAGGTACAAAGTCGATTGGATTCTGGTCATTGATCTAATAATACCTATGTATACCATATATAATATAACTATATCTACACACAAGTCAATAAGCGTTCGAAGCAACAAATTCGGTGCACTTTTCCAGCGCATTGTTTCCGTGCATCCGGAAGCCGGACGGAGAGCGGCCGGACGTCCGGCACCGGACTGCCCGGACGCGTCAGTTATCCGGCCGGTGTGCGTTGCAACTTGCTACGGACATTTACTGGGAATCTTGGGAACTTAACTCTTCCTTAGATTTATCGACTTTATTTTCTCGAATGGAACAAGTATTTGTAGAGACAATGAATGTTGATAACGGTTGAGTAAACTGTGGGTGAGCAGTATATTGCCTAGGTGAGTTAAGGCAGGACTACACCTGCTTGATATAGATAAAATGAACTCGACAATACAGATATGTTTTCGTGAACAAACCTACGTCAAAATATCATTGTGATTAATATCGACCATGAGCGGAAGAGCTAATTATGATTCCCATCGCTAAATATTAGTAAGGTAGGTGGCAATAGGTTGGCGTTGTATTTCATGAGTCCAAAACATATCTGGTAAGTCGTGGTTATTTAAACCTCTCTGTCAACTTCTCTAGACAAGCGTGATGATGTTAAGTTATGTTAAAACTTATCAGAGCCCTTTGTCGAGGCGACGCGTGATTTGAACCTATTTGGCTTGATGAATAGGCATTGTTGCCACTATGTTGGGCACTCTACCATCTGGAGGTGAGCAGGAGCATTTGTTCTGCCTGTATGTGAGTCTGCAATGGCATGTAGATTGTCTAAATACTTTCATTTTAGTAGCTGTAGTGTTGTATATAGTTCGTACTATTTTGTTTATAAAGGCATATTATATATCTATATATAGCAATTAATGTTGGGATTTTCATCGCTTTTATCACAACAAAAAATACATCATTTTATTACAAAAGTAATTGCCGATTCTTTGTACGTATTAAAAAGCGCTAAACGAAACCAACGTCTACCGTTGAACCTCAGCCTTCCCCAAAAGGTGGTGTACCAATATCCCCACGCATAGCGGGCGTCTAGGGGATTGCAGTGTAATATGGTAGTTTTCAGAAGGCTGCTCCGCACCTGGTATTTTTTCTTTCGTCGCTTCTTACGACTTCCAGAAGAAAAGAATTCAAAATAAGGGTATACGTCTATTTCCTACGGGGGATGTTTTACTTAAACAAGATAACATTTTTGTATTCGGTTGGCTTGAAAATGATGTAACCGGAAGTAATTTTATTTCCGGTAGCGTTTAGTTGCCATGGCCATTGGCAACGAATATTGTATGTGATTGGTGTTATGTAAAGGATCTCCGATGCGAGTGACAGCTCTTGAAAGCGTTTAGTTGAGCAAATAATAATAATAATAAGACTTTATATCAGATTCATGATCCATTGTGCAATATATATTCATAAAAAAAGATAATAAATTGAAATTAAAAAAAAAAAAAGATTAGAACGTCAGAAATCGGAAGTTTGGTTGTTAATCTAGGTTTCGCTTGAATTTGTTTAAATGTCAACTGTGGAATCTGCCCTAAGAGAAATCTAAGTTTCAAAATAACTTCAAAAACAAAGATGTGAGTAAATATTGTCTAAGATTTTCGTTAAATAAATCTATCTGTAAGAGATAGCGAGAAAGAGATTTATATATACATACATTCATAAATCTAAAAATATTTAGAATATATTCATATATATCTCTCGTTCTTTCTGTAAACTATTTGACTACCTTAATAAGTAACCTTCCTCTACTACTGGGTAGTTTTTAGGGCTCCGTACCCAAAAGGTAAAAACGGAGACTTCGCTGTCCGTCCGTCCGTCTGTCACCAGGCTGTATCTCAAGAACGATGGTAGCTAGACAGTTGAAATTTTCACAGATGATACATTTCTTTTGCCACTATAATTACAAATACAAAAATTTGGCCAAGTGCGAGTTGGACTCGCGCACGTTAAAACAAAAAAAATTAAAATATGAAGTCTAATGTTTTATAGCTAATGGTACGGAACCCATCGTGCGCCAGTTCGACTCGCACTTGGCCAACTTTTGTTATTTTTTTAATGGTATAGTGATAGAACAAGCACGACGCCCACCTAGTTAAGTGGTAACCTATGCCTATAACAGATACAGTTCACCACAAATGGCAAAATGTACTATGGCCATTAGCCTGACACATTTACCCTTACATATTGTTATCTTGTAAATTTATAATAGCTGATCCTCAGTGGTTAAGTTGTAAAGGCTCATTTACCTATAATTTCACCGCCCATGCCTACCTTTCAAACCGGAACATAGTAATGCGAACATTACTGCTTGGCGTTAGAAATATAGGTATGGTGGTACCGAACTAAGCCGCTAAAAACTTTTACTGCTACTGGAAAAGCCAATTTTCTTACGATATATTCAGTTGTCGTCCTTTATTTATTTTATTTAGGAAACAAACAGTCATACAATGTTATAAAATATACATAAAATTGAACTAAAGCTAGACTTAAATTTCTATGATTTGCAAAAAAGTAAAGTTATACCCAAAAAGTTACAGATAAATAAATACAGACAATTCAACCATAAACCCACTTCTTAACTAATAAATACAAAAGCTACATAAATATGGAAATACACTTATTCCTTAGACTACTAAAAGATAAATGAAAGATATCTAAATCACAGAGCTTGCAATTATAAAAGCACAGGCACGTCTTATATAACTATTTCTGACATAACAATTTTTACATCTTGTAATTACAAAAACATATTTACAACGGCAAGATCGTTCACGGCTACCTGGAACTCTAAATGAAATGCTTTATGTAGATATTCAAATTCAAATTCAAATTCAAAATCATTTATTCAATTTAGGCGTCTACGACGCTCTTATGAAGGTCAATTACAAACTTTAATATTGAAATATTCTACATTGTACTGCCACGTTCAGCAAAAAAATTTATAGAGCCACTGCGAGAAGAACGGGCAAGAAACTCGGGGCCATTCTTTTAAACGTCTGTTTACAATTTGTTATAAACAATATAATACAATTATTACAATATTTGTTCAAATTACGTAGGAGACAGGTGATGGCTTGGCAGAGGTGGAATTTTCCAAGCATTTTTGTCGTTTAAGTAATCACAAACTGTGTAGTAGGATTTCTTAATCAAAATGTTTTTCACGTGTAATTTGAATTTTCCTTCTGTGAGCATTGTAATATGTTCGGGAATTTTATTATAAAACCGCACACAATTACCTAAAAAGGACCTTTTATTTGTCTTTGCTAATCTAAAACACGGTACCGTTAATTTATATTTGTTCCTAGTGTTGTAATCGTGGTTGTCACTGTTTAATTTAAATTTACTCAAATTTTTCCGAACATACATAATATTTTCAAATATATACAGACTCGGTAAAGTTAATATATCAATTTTTTTAAAAAGATCCCTTAGAGATTCCATAGGATCCATTTCATATATGGCTCGAATTGCACGCTTTTGTAAGATAAAGATTGTTTCCATCTCAGCAGCAGCTCCCCACAGCAATACACCATACGACATAATACTGTGGAAGTACGCGAAATAAACTAGCCGTGCAGTAGCTACGTCTGTTAACTGTCTTATCTTACAAACTGCATATGCAGCAGAACTAAGTCTTCCGGCTAGTTCATGTATATGTGGATCCCACTGTAAAGTTGAGTCCACTTTGATTCCCAGAAAGACTGTCGCTTTGTCAATAGAGAGTTTATCTAAGCCAAGCTTAATGTTTGGTTCAACATAAGGAACATTTGGTAAAGAAAACTTTAAACATTTGGTCTTTTTTGAATTCAAGAGAAGATTATTAGCGGCGAACCATTCAGAGATCATAGATAACACATTATTTACATGAATGAGTTCACTATCTTTCCTATCTACTTTAAAAATCAGAGAGGTATCATCGGCGAATAAAACTATATTGCAGAAATCTTTGACCATGCAAGGCAGATCATTAATATACGCTAGGAACAGAAAAGGTCCCAAAATTGATCCCTGCGGTACACCTATTTTTACCAAAGACCCGGAAGAAGTATTGCCATCTATTCCAACCATCTGTAGCCTGTTTGACGGATAAGACTCTATTAGATTCAAAGCTTTTCCACGAATACCATAGTGTGAAAGCTTACGAATCAGAGTGCAGTGTTCTACACAGTCGAATGCCTTGGAAAGATCACAAAATACGCCAATAGCATCATGTGAACTCTCCCAGGCTTCAATTATATGTGACATCAATTGAACACCTGCATCTGTAGTGGATCTGCTCTTAGTAAAACCAAACTGATTCTCATTCAATATATTATGCTCATTAAAATGAGATAAAAGTTGTTTGAGCATAATTTTTTCGAATACTTTACTGAGAACATGTAAGATGGAAATAGGTCTATAATTCCAAGGGTCAGATGCAGCCCCCGACTTCAAAATTGGAGTGATTTTACATAGTTTCATTAAGTCGGGGAAATTTACTCTAACGACACAAAGATTGAATATTGTTACTAAGTATGGTGCGATAATGCAAATTATAGACTCTGCCACTTTAACTGACATACCCCACAAGTCTTCAGTACTCTTTATGTTTAAACTTTTGAATGTCTTTATAATTTCAAAATTTGTCGTGTATCTAAAAGATAAGTCCGGTGTTTTGCAGGGAAAATTATGTTTTAATAGGGCTTCTGCTACATTGGGACAAGAATCCAATGATTTAGTGACTTCTAGGGGTAAGTTAGAAAAAAAATTTTCAAATATATTCGCCACTTGTATTGGATCAGAGATTTGATTTTTATTAATAGTTAAGACATATCTTGAATCTCTAGGTTTATTTTTACCAGTCTCAATATCTATAGTCTTCCAAATGGTTTTTATTTTATTTTTAGACTTGCTAATTTTATCTCTAATAAACTAACTGACTGTGAAGAAGTATCGACTAGTGATGTTTATCGACTCCACTATATGTGGGATAAAGGTAAGAGACACCTATATATCATTGCACAAACCATTGCAATATATCAACACTGATGAAAGTCTATACATTTTAAAGTTCAATTCAAACAGAAGTGGCCATGGCTTTTTCAACTTCGTCTCTAGGTGAACTTAGGTAGGCAAGCGGTGATGGACCGAGTCTACAACGCAATAGGAAGATAAATTACAAATTTTAATGTTGAAATATTCTACATTGTACTGCCACGCAAGTCGCAAGGTAAGTAGATTGGCCGCGCGCCTAATGCAAGTCTTTCAACCAATACCATAGCTGATAATATAATATGCACTGTAGTGATAGGGAAGAAGTCGAGACTGTCGGTTGGTGCGCTCTACTGCCACATCATTGTGAATTGAGCCTTATTCTACCAATTAGAAAAAGAAAAGCAAGCCTTATAACAATGGTGAAATCCAAAGTTATATGTTTATTATAGGAATCATTTTTGATTTATGCAATGGATGTATGTATGTTAGCGAAGTGTCTCGTTCTACATTCCGGAACGAGAGTGGTTTTCGAGAACCGAATGCGCTCGATATACGTTCGAGTGATACATATTCGTACCTGTCCTACGTCCATTTCTAGCATCGAATTGTTTGGAGCTCGGTTTGGAATATTGAAGTCTGTATATCTAGTTGGATGGATTCATCACATCAATTGCTTTTATCCAACCACTTTAAAATACAGAGTATCCCTAAAAAGCGCAAACAATGATGTTTTATATTGGACGTAAAATATTTGGTATCTGTATATGTAACATGGCCAGGAGTAAAACGTAATACTGTGTTTTTTTTTTTTTTTTATGCCTGATGGGTTAGCCTTTGACCACTATCTCACCTGATGGTAAGTGATGATGTGGTCGAGGATGTTGTTCAGACTAACCTAGAGTTACTGGCTCTCAAGGACAGCTGCCGGAACACACCGTTAGGTGCTTGGCGACAGATTTTCAACTTGAGGGTGGTAGCTAGCCAGGCGGGCATTTGCAAAGTGCCCTACCACCATGCTGTAACGACTGCTATCCTAAGACAACAACCGGGACCGACGGCTTAACGTGCCCTCCGAAGCACGGAAGCGCTCAGTAGTAATGTCACCAGCGGTCACCCATCCAAGTCATGACCGCGGCGGACGTTGCTTAACTTTGCTGATCGAATCAGAATGGCTATGCAAACTTGGCTGCGAGCGCTTCTGCTTGCTGCTTTTGTTTTGCTACCATGTGTTACCAGCTGAACTCGACTTCAGGATAAACTAGTTCAGCCATGACCAAGTTCGTTCATTCTTATACGCCTCTCTACCTAAAACCGGTACAGATCCGATATGTTAAGTTTCTTTTACAGCACACAAAAATAATCATTAGTCAGCACATGTATTTGTTTTTGGTTACTTTTTTAGGAACTAGTTTGGCGGTCTAAACTTGTTTGTCCCGATATCAGTCCTGCCAGTTACATTAAAATGTTTCCAAGTTGGTTTCCGTTGGGTTCGGCCTGCTCAGGATAAATTAAAATAGCCAGTATCAAGTTATTCGAATTTTTTACACCTTACTTCCCATGACCCGTATGTTTTAGATTTTTTAACCCACATAAAATAAACATACGTGACTAACATTAACTAAAACATAAGTACCATGACATGTTATGTCTGGCTAGTTTGACCGGCTGAACTAGTCTATCTTGATATCAGTTAAGACCGGTTACCTATATATTATTATGTATAAAAAGCTCGACCCCTATTACACAGCACCAAAATATGGTTGGCGAAACGTGGATATTTAGACACCTCTGTCTAATACTTCGGGGAAAACGGGCGTGATGATATTTTAGAAAGAATGGGCTAGTTTCTTGCCCGTTCTTCTCACAGTGGCACTAAATATTTTTTTGCTGAACATGGCAATGCATGTAGAATATTTCAATATTTAATTTTGTAATTGAGCTTCATAAGAGTGCCGGGGTTGAAGAAAAACCGTACTACTTAAATAATTAGAAAATGTGAATAATACGTTCCACCTTAAAATACCCAAAAGTACTTTTTCGGTTTTGATGGAATAAGCACGAGACCCACCTGATGTTAAGCCGTAACCGCTGCCTATTACAAATGCAATTCGTTACAAGTGGCAAACTGCACTGCGCCCATCACACTGAGACATGAAATTGTTAAAACTCATGTGCCTGTAATTGCACTGCTACCCACACCCTTCAAACCGAAACACAGTAATGTGAACATTAGTGCTTGGCGGTGAAAATTGGTATAATATCAATACTCCCGGATGACCTCGCATGACCTCGTACAAAGAGTTCTACTGTTTCTAAAATCTTCAAGTCTTCGAATAAAAGTGAACTCTTATATAAAACTCCAAACTGGGAAAAGTTAAGCATTATCTCCAAGTTGTCACAATCTTTATCTGAGTGATCTACCCCTAGGCGAGGGGGTGATAGATGGAATCGATATCGACAACTTCCGAGCTACTTCGGTTAGATAAACGAACAGTTGAGGAAAAGTCGTTATGTTACTGTTTGAAGGGTTTTTTAACGTTACCGAAGATGAAGTTCTATAGATTATACAAGTTCCTAGATCACCGTGGTCAGAGGTTTGGTAATAAACTGGTTTATGTATTTATGTTTTAAGTTATGACCTCTCAAGTTCTGGCTTTTAGCTACGAAGCTTTTAAAACTTAATACCTCGTTTTTATGTGTGTATTGCTGCTCTTTAACAAGTTTCTTGTTTGAGACGACAAATACGTTTGAATCATTCCGCTTCTACCAAACCATTTCTTATCTTATAATAATTGACTAGAACCTCTTTATTTCTCATTTACAATGTTTCTTTTATGAATGATAAAAACATATAGAACTAAATGTTTATTATATATATTATATGTATTTAATTTTAAATACTTAATCTATATATAGGACCCCTCTTAGGTTAAATTTCTGAATATACCATTATTTTCTGAATTGCGATAATGTCAGCCATAATTATGTTAAAAATAATACAACGCTGCTAATGTGTTACCAATATAATACAATATGTAATGTATGACATAGCATAGCGAAATTTTAGTCTTCACAAGTTACTTTTTGAGATCGAATACAATAAAAATAGTCTATAAATTCACTTAATAAGTCAATTTGACGTTCTCCCATTTGTTTATATAAGGATGTTAAAAATAATAAAAAAAAATATTGCTTTACTCAGCAAGCTCTTCACCATCATTGTTGTTTCAAAGTGTCAAATAATCAGTCAAATAATAAAATTGAAAATGTAGGTACTAAATAATTCATTTTGGGTCAACATCTGCATAAAGTACGTCTTTAAATTTTAAATTTCTAACTCACTCCTTTTAAGACCTATACGGACAAGTGAAACAAAGATGGACGAACAGATCGACAGTGGAATCAATAGGGATTTATTCAGCCTTCTGGGTACATAACTCTAAAAACGGCTCCGAGGCGTATACCCGTTTCGCAGTGGCTTTAAATACCGTCTCTGTACACTGAGGTATATCTAAAAAGTCTATTGTACATACATAGGCGTTAATATTAATAATAATAATATTAATTATTATTATTATTAATATCAAAATGTTGTTTTTTTCCATACGTTTTCTTTTTAACCGACTTCCAAAAAAGGAGGAGGTTCTCAATTCGTCTGTATTTTTTTTTCTTTTTTTTTTATGTTTGTTACCTCAGGTCTCTTGACTGGGTGAACCGATTTTGAAAATTCTTTTTTTGTTTGAAAGCTGATGCTTGTCGTTTGGTCCCATTTTAAATTTCATCAAAATCGGGCAAGCCGTTTTGGAGTTACACTTAAAAGATTGAAAAAAAATTTTTAACAAAAAATGGAACCGACTTCAACACCCAAAAGTGTGAAATAACTTGTCGAAGTCGGTACCATGCCCACAATATTGTGATAATAGGTACTTTTGAACCATCATGGTACCGACTTCAACAAGTTATTTCACACTTTTGGGTGTTCCATTTTTTGTTAAAAATTTTTTTCAGTTTAGCTACTAACCTACCAATATTATTACCCATTACGTGTAATTATAAATCGGTAAAGTTTTCTGTTATATTTATAGACATAAAGTAAAGTCAACATGGATTTTGATTGAAAACAATACACGCAATAGTTTTGCCGAGTGTGTAATATGCCATATTAGATCAATCACCACTCGGCAAAACTTGTAAATATATTCCTATCATGACTTTATCATTATCATCACCAGTAGGAAGAGGTCCGCTGTCAAACAAAGTCGTTCATGGAACGCTGCTATGAACGACTCTGACGATATCGTAAATCAACCTAGTGGGGGACCTACCTACGTCTTCCACTGTAATTTGGTAATGACTCGATTATCTTTGATTTTTGTGCTCAAAGACAATAAGCTGCTAAGTAAACCAATTGTGTCACATTTGACAATGTTTATTTTAAACAAAGAATGTCAAACTTCAAGTGTTTCTGGGTCAATTTCATTTATGATATGATAACTATATTCCTTCAATAGCATCAAACAAAAAAATATTTTCGTCTACAATTTAGCCAATCGTTAAATTTAGAATAAAAAACTTAATGTAGTTTAGTTGACAAGTAAACTATTTTACAATGAACGCATTACACGTAAAGCTTATTTTTAGTTACCTTGATATGACCTTTGCCGGAAGGTTCCCAAAGTAAATTCCAAGCATTGTCAAAATAGTCCTTTCCGTTACGTAACTTCCGCTTCCTCATAGTGATCCCGAATTTTGCAGGTGTATTTTCAGACGAGAAAGGTGTTATTTTTAAAAAAGGAACCACTTATCCTTTTTTGTCCTGAAAGTGGGACTATATTTGTGTTTCCTTGTCGAATTGAATTTAGTCGGGACTGAGTTACTATCGTTAGTTTATATATTGTGAGTACTTCTACATCTACACTAATAATATAAAGAGGACAGATTTGTAGTTTAGTATGCAACGAATAAACTAAAAACTACTGGAACAATTTGAAAATTTCTTTCACCATGAGAGAATCCTATATTATCCCTGATGATTGTAAGCAATAGAATATTCTCAAAAAGTTTTTTTTTTGTGAAAGGCCCGTGCGCAACCGGGCGAGCTGCAATATAGTTAATTATTTATATATTTGAAATTCTGATTATATTGAAACAAAGCTATAAGTAACTCACACTAGTGTTAACTACATCAGATATTATAAATGCCTGTTAAAAAAAAAATTGGTATTGACAGTTATATACATTGTAAAAATAATATTACTTATATAAATTTAATGTGTAAACTTTTATATTTCTAAAGTGGTGTAACAATAAAAAGTTTTCTATCTCTCTATCTATCTAAATCAACCTAAACCCCTAAGATTTTATTTCTTTAAACTATTATTGAAAACCTAACGAAGCCCACCTTATGTAAGTGGACTATCCTCTGCCTATAACAGATGCATTTCGTCAAGTGACTAATTTTACTGTCACCCTGAGAAATACAGTTGTTATCTCTTTAGCCATTATTTTTACTGGCTCAAAAGGATTGCTGCCGGAACACACTTTAAGTGCTTGGTGAACAAGTTTTCTACGTGAGGGTGGTAACCAGCCAGCTCAATAAAGTCGCTTACCTACTAGGACACTGAGAATACATTAAGAAAATTACTGAACATGAGTATTTTACTAGCTGTTTAGAAGCGTCTGAAAAAAAAAAATTTGAGGCTAACCTAGAATTACTGGCTCTCAAGGACAGCTGCCGGAACACACCGTTAGGTGCATGCAACAGATTATCTATTTGAGGGTGGTACCTAGCCAGGCGAGCATTAACAAAATAGCATGCTGTAACGACTGCTATCTTAAGACAACATAGGGGACCGACAGCTTAACGTGCCTTCATAACCTGCCTTCTTCACAGGCAGATAGCGTAGTTCCATAAATAGGGTTTCGTTGTAGACTTTGGATATGGCAGAACCTTAAAAATCAGTCATAGCATGTGCTTATGTACGTATTCTGTTTGTTGCAGTGCCAATAACACAAGTGATAGCAGTGGCAGGCGAGCCGGTGTACCTGCCATGCGACATCGAGACTGCTGGGGAAGAGGACGCCGTCCTTCTCGTCTTGTGGTACAGGGAGGACCTGGGCACGCCTATATACAGGTAAATTAGTTCATAGCACTGTGTGAACTAAACCTGCATCTTAGTCAAGTTTCTATTTGACTATGTACTTTATTGGCGTTTATTACTTCACTCCGTGCAATGAACTAAAAACGAAAACTGGACTATTCAATCGTACCGCACGTATTGTAATGTACTATTATAACTGCCACAAGACATTGCGCACATAACAGGTCTTCTTCACGCCCTGATTTCTTGAAAAGCAGCGGTGATACTTGGGAAGGCTGGCCGGCTATAAACCGAAAGAAAAATTTTATACAATTATGTTCTTGTGTTGTTAGAGGAGTGTGGTACCGACCCTTTACGAGTGTGATAAGGATAAGAGATTATAAACATACTATCAAAACTGTTTAGACCAGCAATTTTTGACAACTACAGCGCACCGTCTCAACGCCAATTACGTGCTGAAGCCGCGCTCCACCCTGTGAACAAGAAGTGACTCCCAGAAAAAGAACTTCAAAAAATTTCGATGAGAAATATACGGTAAATATTATAAGAGTTCTAGCTGGTTGCCAAACAATAATTATTGAGAAAACTACACGCAAGTTTTCTCAATATAAAATATAGGTAGTTAAGGTCAAATAAAAAAATAAATTGTATAAGAGCGTCGTAAGCGCATAAATTTATTAAATAATGTTGACTTACCTATTAGGAACGACGAGGCAAGCTTTGTTTTGCACGCTACAAAACGTTACTATCTATCCAATGCCATGAACTAAGTATTCTCACCGAGAAAAGATAATAGAAGCAGTGATGGCATTGGCAATGGACTAGCGCGCAGAAGGTCCATGATTCGAATCCCGACGCAGGCTTCAGCTTCAATGCATGGTGGATGGGCATTTTGCGAAGGTTTGCCTAGCTACCACCCTTAAGGAATGCCCACCTGGTTATAGTGACCAACCTCAAGTATAAAATCTGTCGCCAAGTACCTAACGGTGTGTTCCGGCAGCTCAGCTGTCCCTGAGAGCCCAGTAATTCTAGGTAAAGCCTGTTAACACCTTCGATTAACATTATGAGATAGGTAACTTTTTGTTTTGAAAATATTTTTTTGTGTTTTAATGCCTACTCCGAGCCAAGAGCGCAAAACACAAAAAAAAACAAATCAAATATATTAAAAAAAAATCATCTCAAAATGTTTAAAGCGGTCTGGAGCCCGATCGTAACCACGACCAATGCAACTTGTTCTAAACCTTGAGGTACACAATATACTTGTTTTTATCGTCATCAAGTCCCGTTGAATACTTATAATATATTATTTCTACTCTTTTTATTTGGCCAATAGAAATAAAGACGATGAAATAATCAGACACCTTACACAATTCCTTAGTTCTCCGAAGTTTCTCGTCAAAGTTACATAAAATTCGTAGTGGAGAAAGTTTCTCGTCCTGGATAAATAAGCGGTCTATAAAATCACACCTTACTCTACCTAAACTTATTTGTTTCTTAAACCCTTTATAACCTTTTTTTTATTTTTGCTAGGTCATCTAACAATTTGGCATAGTATTAGGGCTAGGGCATTTTGCGAATG
Source organism: Plagodis dolabraria (assembly GCA_963854805.1). Taxonomy (NCBI): domain Eukaryota; kingdom Metazoa; phylum Arthropoda; class Insecta; order Lepidoptera; family Geometridae; genus Plagodis; species Plagodis dolabraria. The sequence continues at coordinate 4,687,823 of OY978459.1, read as the reverse complement.
GCCACCTGGCTAGCTACCACACTCAAGTACAAAATCTCTCCCCAAGCACCTAACTATGTGTTTCGGCAGCTGTCCTTGAGAGCCAGTAATTCTAGGCTAGCTGGAACGACATCTTCGACCACATCATCACTTACCATCAGGTGAGATGTGGTCAAAGGCTATCAGCTATAAAAAAAATGTACTTGATCACGGAATACGCGAGAATAGTAAAGCAACGTTATTTTAAGTCACGAATTTTCGCATCATTGTCGCGAATGACTTGACCCCTTGCCCTCTAGTACCTGAACCGTAAGTGCCCGCAATATGCGTATTCTCAATTATTTTGCTAACTTAAAGCAAACACATACAAATACTGAACTTCATATATTGTCTAAAATTTACATAAAAGGTGTCGATGGTGGCAACTCAGCTCACTAAGCACGGAGTACTTCAAATTTATAATCACCTACAAGGCTGCTGTCTTTCTATCTTACGCATGGCTCTGATCCCTTCTTACGTTATACACCGTAGAATAATCCCCTCCTGAAGGATGCCTGAAAATGATTGAATGTTTATGTTCTTAATATAGTATTCACAAATAAACATACAATGTACTGTTGTGTGGACCTATTCAGTTGTCTTAAACAAGTAATAAATACACATACATTATAGCAATTTTTAAGATTTATTAGTATAATAGACAGTTTTCTGGACGCAGCTCCGCCCGCGCGTATGTCGGTTATCGCGCAAAAACATTAATCTCTTTTTGCCCAGTTGGATAAAAACTATCATTTGTTTTTTCCCGGGTCTCAAACTATTTCCATACCAAATTTCATTCAAATCGGTCCAGTAGTTTTGGCGTGAAAGCGTAACAGACAGACAGACAGAGGTACTTTCGCATTTATAATATTAATATATTATATACTAGCTTTCCGGGCGCGGCTCCGCCCGCGCGCATGTCGGTTATCGCGCAAAAACATTAACCTCTTTTTGCCCAGTTGGACAAAAACTATCCTTTGTTTTTTCCCGGGTCTCAAACTATTTCCATACCAAATTTCATTCAAATCGGTCCAGTCGTTTTGGCGTGAAAGCGTAACAGACAGACAGAGTTACTTTCGCATTTATAATATTAATATATTATATATTAGTACTGATAAAATACCACGTCTTAATTTTGAATTATACAAAGTAATAAAACACACATGCCCCGAGGATTTAACACAAGCGTACCTACCGTATCGTGATTCATGAACCGCCTATAACTACCTATTTCACTCGTGTCATTCCTTTACTCTATTTACTTATTTTATTATTAATCCAGTTAGCTTTTTTTCGGGAGATAAAAGGAAATACACTTATCCATTAAAAATACACGCATTATGTAGTACTGATACACGAAGACTTCTCACCTTTGCTACTAAATTGGCCAGAAGTTCAACCTGAAGAGTATACTAGTACTGAGTTTAGTGACTCCTGGAGTTATCATAATATTTTTGAGCACTTGATTTTGGAAGCTACCGGTTATATAGAGAAATACACTGCTGACTTGGCGTACGCGTTTGTGAGGGATTTGAGCCTAGATCAGCAATATATTGTGTAAAACCTACGTCAAAAGTAAATGGAATCAACCAAGCGCAAAGTGGAATCCCACGCCATTCTTTACAACTGTACTGTGAACATACATGTATGAGGCCTACTTAATGTACGCAATTATATTATAATAGGTATATTCCGTCGTAATCACACAAAAAGTTAAAACATACAAGCATCAACTTGATGTTATTATAGTTCAAACTAAAAAAGTAAAACTTTTTTTATAACCGGTGGTATGCTTTTATGTACAAAATACTACGAACTATATAGAATACTACAGCTAAAAGCATTTAGACAACCCATCAGTCATTGCAAATTCACAGACAGTCCAAATGCTCCACCCCACTACCACTTGGCAGCGTGCCTAGCATGCTGGCAGCATTACCCCGTTGAATTGCAATGCTTAAAACAATTGTATTTTATATAAAGTCAAAGTCAAGTCACTTGTCCAGTTGTCTAGATCGTTGTTTCCCATTCTTATATTATTACTTATATATTTGAAACACACCATTAGGTGCTTGGCGACATATTTTCTATTTGAGGTTGGTAGCTAGTAGGCGGGCGTTCGCAAAGTGCCCTACCACTATGCTATTACGACTGCCATCCTAAGACAACAACCGGGACCGACGGCGTAACGTGCCCTCCGAAGCACGGAAGTGCACAGTAGTAATGTCACTAGAGGTCACTCATCCAACTCCTGACCGCGGCGGACGTTGCTTAACTTTGCTGATCGTTTCAGAAAGGATAAGCAAACTTCGCTACGAGTGCTTCAAATTATAATTAAGGAGTGCAATCATAAAGAAACTGACTTCTAACGCTATTTTTAGGGTTCCGCACCCAAAGGGTAAAAATGGGACCCTATTACTGAGACTTCGCTGTCCGTCTGTCACCAGGCTGTATCTCAAGAACAGTGATAGCTAGACAGTTGAAATTTTCATAGATGATGTATTTTGTTGCCGCTGTAACAACAAATACAAAAAGTTGGCCAAGTGCACGTTAAAACGAAAAAAGGTTAAAATATGAAGTCTAATGTTGTATAGCTAATGGTACTGAACCCTTCGTGCGTGAGTCCGACTCGCACTTGGCTGATTTCTTTAAAACTGAACCAAGCCCTAACACTAGTATCAACATGTGGAAGTAACTATGACAAGTTATTTTATACTTTCAGTGTTGACGCTGGTTCATTCAAGATGCAAACTCTAGAATTAAGTCGTGTTCCACTGGATCCGACCTAAGAACTTATGCCTTTGATCGCTAAACTTACAAACTTTTTGCAAAGTGCATACGACAAAGTTTTGAGTGCTTCTGGCATCGATGTAAAGGAATATATATACCTACCTATGTAAAAATATGTATATAAGAAATGAATATCGCTTTAGACGTTGAAGAACAAGTTAAATTAGATTTGAAATCGAATGATGAAATTTTAGCGTTGTGCCTAATAAAAGGTTTTTATACTTTAGAAATTTTGACATAGGCATTGTATAATAATGAGTATTTTCGGTGCAGATTAGTGATGCGTACCCGGAAAGCAACTTATTATACACGCTAATGAACTATGTGGCTTTAACTGTTATACTTAATATCCAGGTTATGTTAGGCTTTTTTTTTGTATGTTTGTCAGACTTTCCTTTGACATGGGATGAAAAATGTATGGTAAATTTGAAGCCAAGACAACTGTCTGGCTTCAAATTTACCATATCTGTTATTACTAGTTAACATTTAGTTGCTTTAAGTGTAAAAATGTTGTACTAACCACAGTGTGTGTTGTGGTGCGCGGCCGCGGAGAAGCAACTTTTGATATATTACACAGTAAAGTACCTAAGATTTTTTTACCTGTAGATGAGTTGTATGCCCTCCATATCTACTAGACGAATTCAAGGTAATTACCTGAGTCACTACCAGTCTTGAACTACCGAGCGTCCGGTGAATACATCGGCGCTAATCGTGTTTTTAGGAATAATCTGTGGACAATATGCCTTCCTTATGTCTTTAGACTCTGCACCAATTATACAGGCACTCTGAGAGATAAGAAAACTGTTTCATTTCACGCGTAATTATTGCTTTTATTGTTGAAATAGAAAATTTCGTAATTTTGTTTTATCTTAGGAACTAAACTCAATGAAATGGATGAGCGAGATATGTGTGTCGTTTGGTGTGAGAGAGTGAAAGAGATCGCAGCATAATGGTGATCGGAACGTCTCGTGGCGGTTCGGTGGTAACACGAATTGCTTATTTATATCTTTCTAACAACAGATATGACGCATAATATTTGAACGTTCTTTCCTTGTCATTACAAACTGCATATACACACATTCCGACCTGTGCCGCCACGCCGTGCACACCTGTCTACAGCTCCGCCAGTATCTCCCAGTGAGACCGCAATAGTCCCCGCACTATTGCCGTCTCACTCGGGTCATCGTTCCGACGCTAGTTGCAGACCAGTGCCTTGGAATACGCAGTCCTGACGAAGTTTTGTTTTGTGTGCAGAAGCTGAGCAGCCGCCGAACGCCGTGCAACGTGAGCTACGAGCTCGCCGTGCCGTCGCGCAGAGGCGCTCTAAGACGTCAGGCATTACCACCTACCCAAGTCCCTTGTTTCGGAACAACATCATATCGGGCTGGTGGTCTTGTTTTGACCGCACTTTTCGGTGCGCATTTCACAACTTTACTACTCGACACAACATTGTAACAGTGCGCGTAACAACACACTTTGTGCTGTTAAGCGACGTCGTTCAGGCGTGGGGTAGCGTCAGCCAAACCCGTCTGAACGATCAAATCCGCCATTTGCTGCGGTCGCAGTGTGACACCCTACGGTGACAACGGCCACTGTTGTTGTTTTGGTTTAACCTTGCACCGTGGCCTTTCCCGCTTCACGGGTCAGCCGAAGCAAGCTGGGCTCCGGGACAACTGGCCTTGGGGTCGCCCCTAGTCAACCCCGGAGCAGCATTAGGAGCACCCCTCTCCGCCGAGAAAAAAGCTCGGAGAGGGTACACAACTAGGGCACACCATAGGTACTCACTCCCTCTCACACAAGTGAGCTCACGAGTTGCGAGAGGGAGACAGAACCCGTTAGGCCATCCTGAGTATTCCCCTCAGGATGCAACGTCCCTCTAACGGTGAGGTGGAGGTCCTTCAGACCTTCGCCCTCCGCTACCCCGAACTCTACGCTGATCATCAGCAATCACTTAACGATGCAGAGAGTGCCCGCCTCACGGACACTCTCATCGCTCCCTCCGGAACTCCAATTCCGGAGGCCATCGTCCCTCCTCTGACCCGGTCCTTCTCAGAGGACAGCCCGACTTCGCCCGCTCCGGGCCCTGACAACAGACGCACGGTGGCAGCCCCTCCCCGTGAGAGGTCTCGCTCGCGCTCACCGATCGGGAGGCCAGCGAGCACCCGTCCCTCCATCGCCGTTGTCGAGCCCACTTCGGACTCCGAAACAGAGATGGAAGTAGATCCGAGTCGCGCCTTACGCACTGACTCAGACTCAGACAACGACGGTTATACCGTCGTAGATAGAAAGCGCAAGCGTGCTCCTAAAGCCGCTAGTTGCGCAACTTCCGCCCCTCCCGCCAAGGCACCCGCTAAGGCCCCCGCCTCCGGCAAGAAGCCGACCCCCGCCCCGCGCCCCGCGTCTCCTCCCTCCGCTCCGGCCACCACTGCCGCGTCCCCTCAGGACGCGAGCGCGCGCCGCGAAAAACCGCCTCCGCCCCTGTTCATTCAGGACAAAACCAAATGGGACATGCTGTCCCGTTTAGTTTCGGATCGTGGGATCCACTATACTAATGCCCGCTCCACGCAGCAGGGCATTAAAGTTCAAGTGTCCACCATTAGCGACCACAGAGCGCTAACGAAACTCCTCCGCAATGAGAGCATAAGCTTCCACACTTATGCGCTCGAAGAGGAGAAAGTCCTCCGAGTGGTCATCCGCGGTGTGCCCAAGGAGGTACATACCGATTCGGTATGTGCCGACCTGAAGGCACAAGACTTCCCCGTACATGCAGTTCACCGCATGTACAGCGGGAAGGACCGCAGACCCTACGATCTAGTACTCGTAGTACTAGATCGTACACCCGAAGGCAAGGCCATTTTTAATTTAAAAAAGTCTGCGGCCTCTAAGGACTCGATGTCCAAGCCCCATACAAGAATGGGAGTCCCTCGCAGTGCCATAACTGCCAACTATACGGGCACGCCTCCCGTTTCTGCTTCGCTCGCGCTAGGTGCGTTAAGTGCCTAGGCGATCACGCAACAGCAGCGTGCACTCGCACCCGGGACTCGCCGGACCCACCCAGTTGCGTTCTATGCGGTGCTCAAGGGCATACCGCGAATTACCGCGGTTGCCCTAAAGCACCACGAGTGAACCACAGGGTGGCAAGGCATAGGCCGACCCGTCCCTCTTATGACCGCTACCAACGGGTAAGCCCTAAACTAACGGTAGTACCTGCCTCACAGGTAATACCCGCGCCGCTCCCAGCCCGTAACGCATGGTCTAAACCACCCAGTATGGTTAAGACCGTCGCTACCACCCGCGCCCCGGCCCGCGCGCCCGCACCCGCGCCCGCACCCGCACCCGCCCGCGCCGCGGCCCCTGCCCGCGCACCGGCCCCGGCTCGCCCCGCGCTCCCGGCACCCGCTGCCAACACCGTTCGCGCCCCTCCCCGCGCCGCTTCCCGGCCACAAGCTCCCCCTATGCCATTGATGGCTGCCCCTCTTCAAGAGGCAATCAACCTAGTCAGCGATCTGGCTATGTCGGTTGACATCAATGAGGTACAAGAGCTATTCCACAAGATGCAATACGCTCAATCCCCAGCGGACGTGATCCAATACACATTGGAACACGCAAACTTACTAAGCGCCCTTAAGCGCTTCGTCCCCCAGGCCCCTCCCCAGTACAACCACTATGGGTAGTACAACCGAACGCACGAAACCGTACTCAGTTTCGTTAGCGTCATTTAACGCTGACGGCCTCTTCAAACAACGTGACCTCGTCCACGACTTTTGTTGTACCCACCTTATCGATATCTTATGCGTGCAGGAAACCTTTCTAAAACCGGGGAAGGCGAACCCTAGGTTTGCCAATTACAGAACGGTACGTAATGATAGAGTGAACTCCCGTGGGGGAGGCTCTTATCTATTACAAAAGGTCCCTGCACTGCATTCCCCTACCTACCCCGACTCTTGTTAATATGGAAGCATCTTGTTGCCTCCTAGCTATGACTGGTCATCAACCTATAGTCATAGCGTCCTGTTACCAAGCTTGCTCCAAGCCGATCGTCCGAGCTGACTTAGAAGCCTTGTTCTCATTAGGAAGCGCCGTCCTTCTGATTGGCGACTTCAACAGTAAGCACATCCTATGGAATTGTAACGTCAACAATCCCAAAGGTATTGCACTTGAAAACCTAATCGCAGAACTTAACTTTGACATAATTGTGCCCACTGAGCCCACTCACTACCCTTATATGGAAGACCATCGATCTGACTTGCTTGACATGGCACTACTCAGAGGCGTAACACTCCGGTTACGCTCCATAGAAGTGGTTCACGAGCTTCACTCTGACCACCGACCCATTATACTGCGACTAGGTCCCGACCCAACGACTGACCTCCCCCGCCCCACTAAGACGATAGTGAACTGGAAGCAAGTAGGCGATGCCCTAAAGGCTATCAGTTCACCGGACCTTGACAAGATCCCTGACGACATCCTGACAAAAGATGACGTAACCCTTGCGATCGATTCGTTCACCAATCACCTCTCCACCGTAGTAGGTGCATCCGCAAAGGAGGTCATAGTGCCGGACGACCGGCGCCTTGTCATTCCAGCGGATGTGAGACGATTGGTGACGGAGAGTAAAGCAGTGACCCGACATTACGACTCTTACCCCAGTAAAGAGAACAAAACTAAGAAACGCCACTTTGAACGCATGGTTCAAAGTCGCATGTCTGAGTAGCGTGATCAACAATGGGGCGATAAACTTTCAAACCTCGTGCCAAGCCACCATGCTTACTGGGACTTGGCGCGAGGCTTGAAAGGAAGTAACCATAACGACATGCCTCCCTTATACAGACCAGTCCCACTAGTCCCAGCGTTCTTTGACGAAGACAAAGCTGAGTGCCTAGCTGATAGCCTAGAGGCTCAGTGTTCCCCTAACGTAGATCACGTTGACCAAGCTCACCTCGATTCGGTGGATGCTGAAGTCGAACGTAAAAGCTCTGTGGTCACCTCTGAACTCCCACCAATCACCTTAGCGACTTACGCTGAGGTGGAGAGACTGATCAAGGCCCTCCGACCGCGCAAATCCCCCGGTGCCGATGGCATCTCCAACAGGGTTCTTAAAACCCTCTCTCCTCCTCTCATCCATCTCTTAGGCAGCATCTTCAATGCTGCTATGAGCCACTGCTTATTCCCAGACACCTGGAAATGTGCAAATGTCATTGGCATTCACAAACCAGGCAAAAGCTCATCTGACCCCACCAGTTACCGCCCCATCAGCCTCCTCAGTGCCTTAGGCAAACTTTACGAGCGGTTACTTGCAAACCGTCTCCAGTCCCATGCTAAGGAACACCACCTTATCCCAGATGAGCAGTTTGGCTTCAGACCCGGACACTCATGCGTCCAACAGGTGCACCGCCTCACGGAGCACATCATTGAGGGCTTCAATAAGTGCCCCAAACCCCAGACTACGCTAGCAGTCTTCCTCGACGTAGCGAAAGCTTTTGACAAAGTCTGGCACAATGGCTTGATCTACAAGCTATACCAATTTGGCGTGCCAGAACGTCTTGTGCTCATCCTACAAGACTTCCTTAAAGCCAGAAGCTTTCGCTATCGCGTGGAAGGCACCCTCTCCTCCCCCCACCCAGTCAGAGCCGGAGTCCCTCAGGGCTCCGTGCTATCACCTATTCTCTTTGCACTGTATACCAGTGACATCCCACGCTCTCAGCCCAAAGTATTCCTAGCCCAATATGCGGACGATACCGCCATTTACACCACTGGGTGGCATATCAACAGACAGTCCTATTTCGTCATTCAACGGGCCGTCACCGAGATCGGTGACTGGTTCCGAAAATGGCGCATCGCGGTCAACCCAGCTAAAAGCACAGCTATGTGCTTTACTGAGAAGACACGCTCCCCTTACCCGAAACCGCTTATTTTGTTCGACGAACCCATTCCCTGGGTTCCTAGAACAAAATACCTCGGAATCACCCTTGATCGTCATCTCACCTTTAACGATCACATAACAACCGTCCGTAACAGAGCGGCCTTCGTAATGGGTCGCCTTGGTCCCCTACTTCGCAAAGAGAGTAAAATGTCTCTTAGTAATAAGAAGACACTTTACACTGCCTGCATCCGCCCCATCATGACTTACGCATCAGTAGTGTTTAGTCATGCTAGTGAGGCCCACCTTCATAAACTTCAAGTCATCCAAAACCGTTTTCTTCGTAATGCAACCGGCGCCCCGTGGTATATCCGGAACACCGAGTTGCATTGCGACTTAAACCTTCCCTCTCTAGCACAGTTCAATAAGGACTGCGCCCGCCGATACTTTGATCGAGCGCCCCACCACCCGAACCCATTGGTTGTCCAGGCATCGAACTACTCGACTGCCTCTTCTATCCCATTTTTCAAACCCCCCCGTCGCCGACCACGGCAGGTATTAGACGACCCGGATGACCCCATCGCAGCCATTACATTGGCAGCTTTAGCGTTATCCGCAAGTCGTCGAGGTAAAATCCCCAGGTGTGAGGTAATCAGAGGTCACACAATCAAACACCGAGCTCGCCGGCGAGCTCGAGGCAAAAACAAGGTCACGATAAATTGCTCTCCAAATAGTCAAAGAGTATTATTCAGTAGGGCCCAATTGTGCAACACTGCAGTTGCACAGAGGCATTTTGCTCCGATCCCCCCCATGTCTCTCGACAGCGAGACAAGCCGAGGTCCGAACCACAGTGGTGCCCTTGAGCTCGCTGTCAACCCCTCCTATAATAGCGGTACGTTTTCGGCGTCCACAGGAGACGGAGGTAGAAAGCGCTTTTCGCCTTCTACGCCCGTCTCGGGAGAAGTGCCTTCGGCACTTCTCCCTCCCGGGCTATTGTAGGGCCAGGCCCTCGCCCAAAACCCGGTGGAGCTGGACGACCGCGCAGGCGGTAGCCAGCATCTATGTCCTCCCTAAACAAACAAACTGCATATACATGTGCGTAGGTATGTATATAGGTAAATTCTAGTAAGCTTTTAGAGCAGTGGTGTGCGGATATAACATCTCTATGTATTTCACCTCTCTGGTAAAGTACTATGTAATTTTAGCTCTGTTAATATCCGGATTAGGTTATGTTTGGTTTTTCCCCCAGCCATCTCTTTCTTTTTGTGCTACTTGTAAAAAACAGCACCTTTTGAACATTTTTTTTTATTGCTGATATATAAGCCTTTGACCACAATGTCACCTGATGTGAAGTGATGATGTGGTCGAAGATGTTAACAAGCTTAACCTAGAATTACTGGCTCTCAAGAACAGCTACCGGAACACACCGTTAGGTGCTTGGCGACAGATTTTCTACAGGCGGGTATTCGCAAAATGCCTTTCCACTCCATCATGCTGTAAAGCTCAAGCTCGCGGTGGGATTTGAACCATGGATCTGCTGCGCAGCAGTCCATTGCCAATACCACTGAGCCATCACTGCTCTATAATCTCTATAAACAACACTACCGCTACTACAATGAAAGCATTTAGACATTCAACAAGTCATTGCAGACTCATAGGCAGAGCAAATGCTCCAACTTCCTACCAGTCAGCAGCGTGCCCAGCATGCTGGCAGCACTTCCCCGTAGAATCGCAATGCTTATTCGTTGAGCCAACGTGCCTGCATGTTGATCATACTTCTCATCGACCAAGCTATTTCTATAAGTTTAAAAGAAAAGTTTTGCGGGTACACAGCAGAGTTAACGTAATGTTTAATGTTTGAGGCAGTTTTAGATGTAATTTGAATTATTACCATGTTCATTAGCGTTGAATAACTTTCTGATTGTTTTTTTAGGGTTCCGTACCCAAAGGGTAAAACGGGACCCTATTACTGAGACTCGCTGTCCGTCTGTCACCAGGCTGCATCTCAAGAACGGTGTAGCTAGACAGTTGAAATTTTCACAGATGATGTATTTCTGTTGCCGGTAACAACAAATACAAAGATGTTGGCCAAGTGCGAGTCAGACTCGCACACGTTAAAAAATAAAAAGTTTAAGAAAATATGAAGTCTAATTTCGTATAGCTAATGGTACGGAGTACGAGCCCAACTCGCACTTGGCTGTTTTTTTTTTATTTTTCCGACACAGACGTGCGTTAAAACCTTAAAGCGTACTTGTAAATAAATAATTACATAATTTTAATAATATTTATATAATTTTCTATTTTGTGACAACCCGAGCACATACGCGTGTGATAGCGTACGCCAGCGGCGGTGTCGCCCGACATCAAAAGTGTTTCGCTACTAAAGGGTATATTATATAACTGTGCTATCGGTTAAGGCGCTTAGAAAGCCTGGTTGTGCGCCCAAAAAGCTTGATGTGTTTGACTTGACTGTTATAATATAATCCATTACAACTTTATTTGACTTAGCTCATAGAGCTATGATGATTTGCTTTTCGATAGGTTTGCTTTTAACATTATAGATAATTTTAGCAGAAAAATGCAACATAATAAAACATTAATCGAAAAGCAATCGTTGTCACGCCTGTAATAGTAATCAGATGGTTAATACAATTATTAGAAGTTCACTTCTGTAAACATTTCAACAGACTGATACATTTTATATGTTTGAAAAACTGGTAATAAGTGTATGTGTTAGAAAAATGCTAACAACCTCTTAGGGTTGACTTCTAGTCCTTACCAATAACCCTGTGTATCAACAAACAAAATAGCCGACTACCTAGAAGATCGGATTCAAAAGTCCAATTTCAAAGCAATAATTGTCGCCATTGACCAATGACGCATATGATTCAAAACTAATAAAATAACATAAGATTTAGAAAAAACATTGTAGAATCTAAATTTCTTTTTAAATAGATTTCAAGGCGGAGAGTAGCGCCGCCATCCGATCTGTTTATTGGCAAAATTCATAAACAACACTTGAACATAATACGGGGCTTTGCTTTGGTCTAAGTAACAGGCGAGATACTGTGTTCTGGCGTTATTAAGTACTGTAACGATAATAATATCACATTATGTACAACAAATAACAATAAAATGTGCCTGACAATGAAATGTAATGTAGATTGAAGAAAAAGAAGGTGGCCATTTTTACGTAAAATTAGCACCTATCTTCAATCGTGAGCTTGTCGGTTTCCCTGCAGCAGTTTCCGATTGATTTACCACAAATACTCATGCTGCTATGTGCGCTATGTCTAGTTGTAGTAAAAATACGCATAAAGTACTATTATGCAGCAACTTTTCGAAATAATTATGATAGGATAATGTTCAATTACGATATCAAGTTGAGCGCAATGGCGGCGCAGGAAATTGACCAAGTTTGGCGGGCTGCCACTGTACAAAATATTGTTTCAAAGTGTAAAATTCTATATATCAATGGTTAGATTTGGATGTATTGAGACATCCAAATCTAAATGCTATATAAATGTGCTAGTATTTTTTAAGCTATTGCATAGCTTCTATCGCGGGCCTTGAGCGTGGAGACCGAATCCAGACATTCCGTAACGAAAATAACCTAACACCCTCCACTCCGCCCGGCATAGCGGTGATACCATATTTGATCAGCGCCTCTACAGTGCGTAAAAGGAACTAAATTTTGTCAGAAAAAAGGTTTTGACAACTAACGTGTCGAGATTTATAATTGCATAAGTTGATAAAAATGCTTCACCGCGGCAGTCTCCGAGTGCCACACGTCTTTTTTTTCGATTATCCTCAAATAGCGCTGAGAAAATTGAATTTGTGAATATATTCGCAGCTGATCTTTATCATAAATCATTGTTTTTAAAGAATTTACAAGTATGAGTGAGATAGTTAAATAATACGTAAAAATTCAAAAGAGGGCACAAGAACATATTGCAGAAAGTTTTGGCTTCGGTTTTATGCAAAGATGACTGATGCAGCTTGCTTGGAAATGATTATGAAGCATTATGCTAAAGTCGACTCAAGTTGACGAGAAAAATGGTGCTGAAACATACTACTCATTCAGTCATGTCATATATCCTTTTTCTCGCCCGTTACATTTCGATTATACTTCATATAATAAATAGATTCAGGAGTAACTTTGCGGATCTGAACTGAACTAATTAGGTAAAAATATATCTAGTTACAACATGTGTTTTTTAAAATATTTTAAACCTATTTGTTATTAGGGCGACTGAAGCGAGCCCAATCACTATCCCTCAGCCTAAGCATTTTGTGGTACACTTTACAGAAAAACTATCACGCTTTTAGATTTGTGCTTTAAAACAGTAATTTAACTTCATATCTAGACGTGTTATTTGTCAAAAACAAAATTATACCATTAAAAAACAAATTAACATTAACAATGTTGTATTCATTTGTTAGAATGATATTGTACTACTATCGCCATCTGTTAGAAAACCAAAGAGTTAACACCGCTCCAACAGAACTTTAAACTCAATACTCAAATACATCGTAGTTAATCTACTTAATACTAGATGACACCACTAGAATCAGGTAGTGAAATAAACGCGAGCCCTCACAAAGCTCAGCTTCTTGCTAGTTATTAAATATAATTCATTCTTATGACTTGCACCAAATTGTTTCTAGGTGCTGGTACCGCTGCTACAAGTCTTGTTAACAAGAGCAGACTTGAAACTTAAATGTTCATTGAATAGTTTCATCTGATAATTATGTATACACTTATAAGCTTTTGAGTCTTTTGTAAACTAGGTTGAGTTACAATAATGCGATGATAAATTAGACATAATATTTTATTTTTGTGCTACGACTAGAAATATAAAGTTAACAGGGCTCTTTGATGGAAACGGGGCCACTATTGTTGAGCCCACCTTGTTTCTTCTGTCTGTCCTTGCTAACCTAATATTGCTATATCTTTTTAAACGTTTTTGAAGCAGTGATAGCTCCAGTGGCTGTGGCTATGGACTGCCGCCGTCCATGCTTCAAATCCCGCCGTGGGCTTGAACTTCACCGCTTGGTGGAAGGGCATTTTGCGAATGCCCGCCTCAAATAATCTGTCGCCAAGCACTTAACGGTGTGTTCCGGCAGCTGTCCTTGAGGGCCAGTAATTCTAGATTAAGCCTGTTAACACTTTCGACCACATAAATGAAATGAAAAATTATTTAAGACAGAACTGCACACAACAACATTAAATAAAGAACAACATTAAAAATAGTATCTTAGAAAAGTATCAAAATAATACAACATGTGCACATGTCCTCGGACTGCTGTTATATGCAGGGTTGCCAGAAAAGGTCTGAGTTGTTGATTTGAATTGATTCACAATCTTAAATATACTAATACTGTGAAAGTGTTATTATGCGTACCTATACGAAAATTTTAATAGCTACTTTATGTGATTTCATGTGTTTTAGTATCTATGTGCAAGAATTAATTATTGGCTTAGTTAAAAACGGATAAGTATTAAGATAAATAGCAAAATATTGAAATATATATAAAGAAAAAAAAAGGTTAAAAGATAATAATAAAAGATATCGTCACTTACAAACTTTTCAATATTATCAATAACAAATTAAAACTGACAACACTGACAAGATGGCGTGGCAGAACCGTTTGGTTTTTTTTTTTTTTTTTATCCCTGATAGGTTAGCCTTTAACCACTATCTCACCTGATTGGTGTTTGTGATGCACGAGAATACATATATTTATGGAAACCTAATATAAATATATATATACATATATGTATGCATTTGTTATAAAATGAATATCCACGTCATCACTTACTATCAGGTGAGATTGTGGTCAAAGGCTTACCTATCAGCAATAATAAAAATAAGAAAGTTTAACTCAATATATTTTGTTATTTTAAAACCTAGAAAATTAAACATATACATTTTTATACGACTTCTTAAAAAAAATTAGTGTTATGTTTTCAGGGTACATGTACGTATGTTAGCGATTTTTTATTTCCACCATAACTTCTAAACAGCTTAAACGGTTTTAATGTATGCGGTATCGTTAGATTCTATCTGCACTTCTGTCATAAATAAGCTTGTAGCCAGGATGAGTTGCAAACCAAAATGTATATGGTTTATGTAGATGTGACTTGCATTTTTGCCTCAAAAAGTACAGATATGTGTGATCGTCAAAGTTATAAATCTCAATAAGTCAGGAATCTGAAATGTGGTTATTCTATGAATCCATTACCTTCAATATTAATATACGCGTTTACACATGATTTAGTTCTTGACTGTGATCAAAACTGCCGGACATTATTTTTCTTTGACGGGTTGTTACGTTGCGGATTTCTAATAGAACAAGGGGCACTTAATTGATTTATTTGTTTTGCTCTATCGTAAAAATTGTAGCCCACAGAAAGTTCGAACTTGATGTAGATAAGATATATTTTGGCTTGCTTTGATATTCCTACTATCACTTTTGTGTTTTTGCAGCGTGGATGCCAGAGAGCGTGACTTTGGCGTGGCCGAGCGATGGTCAGACGAGAGCGTCTTTGCTTCAAGAGCCTACTTCCTGCCAGAACGGAAGCCAGCTGAACTCGGAGTAGATCGAGTTAAAGCTACAGACCAGGGGGTCTACCGGTGTCGGGTGGACTTTAAACAGGCGCAGACCAGAAACTCAAGGGTCAACTTGACCGTTGTAGGTGAGTATAGTTTTATTTTAACCTTTGTTGTTTTTTATTACTGATAGGCTAGACATTATTGACCGCTATCTGATCTGCAGGTAAATGGTAATGTAGTTGAAGATGTTCGCACGCACAGGGTTTAATATAATTTGCTGTCATGCGTATTTTCGCCCACGCGCGGATTCGGTCCGCATGAGGGTGATAGCATGCTCCTGGCCGGGAGCGTGCTGCCCCCTTGATAGGAAAAACATGTAAGAAATTATAGGATGCTGGCAGTCCGCATGTGGGCTAGATCCGCACGCGGGCTAGATTCGCACGCGGGTAGCTATCTGTGTGACAGGAAAAGCAGCTTTAGGGGTACTCTTGGCCAGCATGTACATAGGTAGGTATATTGGAAATAATCCATTGTTAGGTAATAGCAGTGTTAATATTGTATAGATAATTATTTATTATACACACCATTAAATTACAATATGATAAAAGACGAAGCCTACAATCAAGTGTTATAATGGGCGGCCTTACCAGTAACAGCAATATCTTTCAGGCAACCGGTGGATGGAGAGGAACTATAAGCGTAATCAGAATATTTTTTATTTTAAGT
Organism: Plagodis dolabraria; assembly: GCA_963854805.1. Classification (NCBI taxonomy): domain Eukaryota; kingdom Metazoa; phylum Arthropoda; class Insecta; order Lepidoptera; family Geometridae; genus Plagodis; species Plagodis dolabraria. The sequence goes on along the minus strand of OY978459.1, from coordinate 4,671,872 downwards.
TGTTGTGACGGAACATGCATGAGGCCCGTTTGATGTTAAGCGGAATAAACTCAGTCTAACAGATAAATTACAGCTATCTAATAGACATTTCTTGACAAGGGACGAATTGCACTGCGCCCGTCACACCTGAGACATGGTGTTTGGCGACAGATTTTGTACTTGATATTTTGTAATGCCCTTCCACCATGCGGTGAAGGTGTGGATCAAACCATGGACTTGCGGCATGGCAGCCCATAACTATTACCGTTCGGCTATAATTGCTTCAAAAATAAGAATTAAAAACATTATATTGAAATATATAATGTATAGAATACTAATTTATTTTTCCATCTTGAAGCACTCGCAGCGGAGATTACCTAGATTTTCTTAACTGATCATCTAAGTAAAGCAACGTCCGCTGCGGTTCTTACTCGGATGGGTGATCGCTAGTGGCATTTATTACTGAGCTTCGGAAGGCCCCGGTAGTAGTCTCAGGGTGGTATTAATCATGGTATGGTGTTAGGGCAGTTTGTCCGCCAAGATAGCTACCATACTCAAGTAGAATATCTGTCGCTAAGAACATAACGGTGTGCTCCGGCAGCCTTACTTGAGAACCAGTCACTCTGGGATAGCTCTGATCTGGAGATTCTGAGATACAAAGATTACAATATCTTCGACCGCATCATAACCTACCATCACGTAAGATAGTGATCAAAGACTAGCGTGTAGCAGATTTACAAAATACATGACATTATAAAAGAACTGGATTTTAATGAAAGAAGATTGCTTGTGGTAAAAATTAAATTTTGCCAAGGTTGAGATGGATATGTGATATAACAAAAAAATTTCACAACAACTTCAAAAACTACAGCGACAAACCAATAGCTTTCTTAAATTTTGAAAACTTTTGTCCAACACTAGAAAAGAAAATCTATGGGTTGCCAGCCTAGAGTTGAAACCTTCGAGCTTCGAGGGCAGTTCCTTTTGAAGAAATGTCATCTTACACTGCGATCCCCAAGACGCCTGCCAACCATGGGGATGATGGCAATACCACCGTAATTTACGGCTTTTGTTCGATGGTGGTTATTGATGATGATTATTTAAACGAATATAAGTTTATAAAAGACAGTATCAATCAAATTTAACTATACGTAACAAAAATAATAACCGATAATAGAAACTGATCTTTATTGGCAACACATAAAGTTCAAAGTAGCATATTGTATGCTCCTAATACAAAGCTTGGATTAAGGTTGTAAAATACAAAAATAAATTAACACTGAGTGAAATCCTCTTACAAATCGGCTTACTGAGCCATCGAAGTGTCTACGCTATTAATTTTACAACACAACCTAATATTTTACGTAAGCCAGTTGGTATTTTATATTTTGTGCAAACTTTTCTGAGCTCCGCTGTTTGTAAAGTACACAGTGTGCTGAGATAGCTATCGTTTCAGGGTTTAATTTATATACATTTAAGAATTCATATTAATATGCTTTTATTAATTGAATAGTATCAATGGAATTTGATCTAAGGTCCGTAATTCGTCACATTATGGTGGTTTTGTGCAATTTTTGTTGTAAAACTCACTCCACATATTATAAGCCATTTTTTCGTTAGGTATGATGCGTTTTCCTGTAATTGGACTTTCACTATAAACTGTCTATTGAACTTCGTATGAAATTCGTTCTTTATGAAATAAGTCTGTTGGAAAACAAAATAAATAAATAATTGAAGGAACATAGATAAAGATATGTCTCCACTATCAAAAGTGACGACTAAGTTACGGTAAAGCTGGAAAAAGTAAGGAGGTTTTGGTGACAAAAGTTGCTAAGTTTTGTTCTGATACAGCTTTAATTATGATCATGGTTTTATATTTAATTATGTAAGGTAGGTGCAGGCAAGGTTTTGAAGCCGTGATGGCTGAGTGGCATTGACTATGGACTGCCGCGCAGCAGTTCCATGGTTCGAATCCCGCCGCGGGCTTGAGCTTCACCGCATGGTGGAAGGGCATTTTGAGAATGCCCGCCTGGCTAGCGACCCTCAAGGAAAAAAACTGTCGCCAAGCACCTAACGGTGTATTCCGGCAGCAGTCCTTGAGAGCCAGTGAAATTACAGACACATTATGTGACTTAACAACTATGTCTCAAGGGGTGACGGGCTCAGTGTAATTCGTAACTAGTGACGAAATGCATCTGTTATAAGCAGAGGTTAGTCCGCTTAACATCAGGTGGGCCTCGAGCTTGTTCCGTCACAATAACAAAAAGGAAGGCTGAGAGATAAGTTATACATTGCTTATTAGTACCTACGTTCAAATCGTACTTAGCATCGTCATCAGCCGGAAAACGTCCACTGTTGAACAAAAGCCTCTCCCATAGAACGCCACAAAGAACGGCTGCTAGCCGCTTGTAACTATTGGCTACCGGCAAATTTTACGATGTCGTCAGTTCACCTAGTTGGGGCCTACTAATTTTATGTCTCCCGGTGTAATATGGTCACCATTCCAAAATCTTTTTTTACTTAGCTTCAGTTGGGCTTAAAAATACGATAGATTCGAGCGATTATTTAGCCTACAGTCAATCTTATACTTAGCTTAGGCTTAAATTATTCTTGATGCAGGTTATTTTTTCAATGCGACACAATATTTCAATCAAACTCAATTTGTGAAAGTAAATTTGAAATAGGATCTTTTGTATTAAAATTATAACTAACCAATGTCTCGTTACATAAAAACTCTTTTGGCGTAACGTTCTGTGAAGCTTGGAACATTGTAATACATAGATACTTCGGTAAATGCACTCACTGGATAAGATTATGTGGAAGTGCAGCTCAAAGTGACTTCTGCACGTAACATGGTGTATTGGTGTACACTGCGGGCCCTGAGTGTTTGCACAATAGCTTAATGCATACAAACTGAGTCTTAGAAGCTGATATAAGATATAGAGAGCGTCTTGTCGCTTGGAAAACTCATTGATGTAAAACATATCTTGCTAGCAAGAGAATAGTCAAGTATAGCACTATACAGTCCTTATAACGATTTAAAACTATGAGCAATGCTATAATATTTGTAGATTAAAAATAATACAGTGGAAAGCCATTTTAAGGTAACTAATTTTACTCGACATGTTTGTAATGAGGTCATTATATTGAGATACTTCTTTGAGCAAAGTTGCTCTTTCCGCAGTACTCGATCAGGCACCAGCGAAGTTGTATGGAATTTCCCTGATGGTAGGTTTTAGCCACCAGCGTATTCCTTTGAAATTTTAATAATGTAGAGTATATTTTTCAAAAAATATTTGTTGCAAATAGATTTTTTTTTAAAGTTAGCAGTATAAGCAGTACAAGTTTAATTGCTTGATTAAACAAAAAAACACAGCGAGAGGAAGAGACAAAAGAACATTTGTTACTCTAATTAAATTCAAACCGTACTGAGCTGGTTTCGTTTTAATAACTTGATTTTTTTGAGTATAGACTTTAGTTTAACTGCAATAGATTTTAGTGGCGGGAGGGGAGGGAATGGTGTAAGATGCTTTTTCCACCCTGCAGAGGTGTAAATGGGAAGAGGGCTTGCTAATATCGCTCAATTGATTCACGCTTTGTTCTTCCTCATTTCAGTTTTAGTTCGAAGTCCATTGACAAGCCCCGTGGGGTGCCGGGTTAGAATTGCTCCTCCGCACATCATCCCGTGGGTGTCGGAAGCGACTAAAGGAAAAATACTGGAAGGTGTGCTGCAGCGCCTTCTAAAGAAATGCCAACTTACACTGCTATTCCCAAGACGCCTGCCAAGATTGGGGCATTACGGCAAATACCCCTTTAATAGGGGAGGCTAAGTTCAGCAGTGGACGATCCGGCTGCTACAGTACAGTACAGTACATTGACATAACTTGGTAATTTTGATATCAAACTCGATGTCACATAAAGTCAATTCACAGTCGGTACTAAAGTGGCATCATTTACGTTTCGTTTCACAAGTTGACTCGAGTCATAAAAACGAAATTCACCTAACATTTGAACATTATAAACTTCATTAATGTGAATTATGCTTATGCGGTTGAGACAGTCCAAATCATTTAAACATTTTATATATTTTGAAAATTTCGCAACACACAACATGTTTTAAGATATTGGTATGTAAAACGGAACGTTCTTATGAGAAACAATCAAAAGTTGGTTGTTTTTTAAAACTTTTAAAATGTATTTCTGGAAAACTCTTGATTTTCGTCTTTTGTGACTTTACATGAAGACTTTCTATGATAAGAACTTTCTGTAAATAAATATGAACGCTGAAATCGAATGTCTGAATTTAAGCCTTGCTACGCTCACAGCCACAGAGAGACAACTGTAGGTCTTAGTGTGACGGGCGCAGTGCAATTAGTTCGGACGAAATGCACCTGTTACAGGCAGAGGTTATTCCGCTTAACATCAGGCGAGCTTGGTGCTTGTTCCGCCACAACCATATAAAAAACAAGATTTACTATTAGTTTAGATGGTGGTCAAAAACTACCGAATATCTTAGCTACCAATAGCTGTAAATTTTTTTGAGAACTAAGGTTTTTTACTTATAATAATTATTTGCAGCAAGTCTCATGCGATCACATCTTTTCATATTATTCTCTATTATATGGCTAATGCCTGGAAGAGATTGCTACTTAGCAATAAGGCCGCCGATTGTACTATTTTTAAGTTATTAATACTAGTTACAAGTAATCGTTCTTTTAAATAGGATTACTAATCTTAAAAGTGCAATAAAGTTTTATCTATCTATTTCTATAATGTAATTTAAATCGAAAATTCATCCTTCTGTAATTTTTTCCGGGTACGTACATTTAATAACACATTAACCACGCTCAAGTTGTAATCTCAACACTAACAGGTGCTTCCTAAAGTTGAGCGCTCGGGATAAGCTTCAAACGCATTCATAATTACAAACTGTAAGTAAAATGCGAGGGGAATAATGCAATAGTGAAGACAGATGGTGAACTAGCAAAAGTGACGAGAATTTCGAGTTCTTGTGTTCAGTATAAAATTAAAAATTTACGAGAGAAAAAATTTTAGTCATGTGCGGGATTCGAACCCGCGTCCAGCCACCCCTTTAGCCGGGGTATGCTTTAATCCAATTGAGCTAACATGATAATGAGTCATAACTAAATTTTTTCCTATCGTTCTTTAACCATCCTATAGCGATGGAGCGACATCTATAGTTCAATTTACGTTGTACTACAAACAAGACTAATTTTGCAATAAAATTTGGACTTTTTTTTATGCCTGAAAAATTAGCCGTTGACCACTATCTCATCTGACGGTAAGTGATGATGTGGTCGAAGATGTTGTTCAGGCTAACCTAGAATTACTGGCTCTCAAGGACAACTGCCGGAACACACCGTTAGGTGCTTGGCGACAGATTTTCTACTTGAGGGTGGTAGCTAGCCACTTGTTAATGATGACGCAACCCTATAATTTTAATATTTTTATATTTGCAATAACGCATGCTCTGCGGATTACATTACAAAATTACACATTTACGAGAGGATAATTTTAAGTCATGTGCGGGATTCGAACCCGCTTCTTGTGTTCAGGCCGAAGTGTTTTCAGACCAAGAAATTATCTATATTAGTCTAGAGTGTTGATTTGTTATCGACAGATGATCCTGATGCATTTTTGCTTTCACATAAGTCCAAAACATGTCTCATCAAACGTGGGTATTTGTATAGGGTTATTCCTATTGTGTCTCTGCCTACCCCTTCGAGGAATACAGGCGTGACGATGTTCTGTTGTTTGTTGAGTGACATGAAATTGGCGGTACTACGATAATTGGGGATCTCAGGATGCTCTCGATTGTAATTAAATAACTATACGAATCACGTATATTTAGCATTATTGCCATCCCAACGTATCAATTAATTCGCAGCGATTGTAATCATGGGGTGCTTTTATAAATATACGCGATTCGATTGTAAAATTATTCAATTAGAAATTGTAATAGTCGCGGAAACTTATATCTCTTTATATATATATATATATGATAGCATTATCGATATTTTTAAATGTTCGGTAATTTTGACTACTAACATATTCGGTAGCTTTGACTACTATAGTATAACCTAATGATAAATCATGTTTTTTTAATGTGGTTGAGAAGAAATAAGCGCGATGCCCGTCTGATCATAATAATTTTTCGGTTAATTTTGTTCTCAAATGTTTACTTAATGCTTTATCTAAACATGTTGTATCTGAGAGTCTTTTATTTAGCATTAGGTTTAAAATGCTAATGACCTGCTAGCGTTTAGTCTACAGTGTAATTATGCTTTATTAGCTTCAACATTTTAAACTTGATATCCGCTGGATTGATTTAAACACATGACTCATAATTCTATAGCAATACTAGATTAATACTAAATACTAAAAACATTGCATGGTGCCTGTTTATAGGATACAAGGAGTAGGTATTGGTATGTAAGCATTCACGTTTCAGGAGAAGTTGTTATTTAATTACATACTTAAGTAGGTACTATTGACAATTTAATTATAGAAAAAGGCCAGCAAGTGTCAAAAAAACTCAATATCTGTCCTACAAAAAGGATCATCTACTACTAGAGTTATAGACGTGCCAGACACCACGTACGGTCTCGAAATTCAAAATGGTGTTTTACGCAACAAGGAATCAATTAGTTAAGTTTATCATTTTTTAATGACGCAACCAGCAGCACTGTTTGATTGTTTATCTAGTCTTTGATTATTTTTGTTTCAGTGCCCCCAAACAAAATGGTCATAACGGACGACAAAGGCAACGTGAAGCAAGCCATCGTCGGTCCATATGTAGAAGGGGACACTTTTACGCTCAAATGTGATGTCACTGGAGGTAAGATTCACAATGCATAATATGATCCCTAAAGACTAAGGAATAAATAGTGAGCAATGTAATAAGCGGGCCCTATATCCAATTGATTAATTTTAAAGGAGGTACTTAACATTGAATGTCACCCTCCCATCACTACCCATGGGTGTGGTAATAGGCGACTAAGGGTAACACACTAGGAGGTGGGCAGCACCGCTTTCTGAGGAACAGATATCTTATTATATATATATATATAAACTGGGGATTATTGCAGAACCCCTCATAATGGGGGAGGCTGTATTTAGCAGTGGACAATCCAGCTGATACAGTACATACTTTATATTGTCAGATATACCAACTGAGAGTAGTTGTATGACTCCCTATCGGAAATAATTGCTTTTATATCGTCTAGCTTCAATCAAACATTTATTACATTATCAGAATCATGGACTAATTTACAGCAAAATGTGGCCGCAATAGTGTGTCTTTGCTAATAACACCCTTGTGCCTCAACATCAAAAGTTAAAATACGTTGGCAGTATTTCAGACATATGATCTTTTGGCATAATTTGAAGTGTTCATTAGATTATGATCATATATACCTTAATGCGGGACTAATAACTAAAATGAAAGTAAGGGCACGCTTTCTTTTTGTGTTCTTATATTTCTGGTAGATTACATCCAAAATCTACTTCTAATGTTTATCGTATCCGTCTAAGTATGTTCAGAAAGAGATTGGACTTGGGCATTCTAACTAAAATTGCAATCTCTATATATATATATATATATAAATCAATTGTGGTTATGTGTCTTGCTCAAACTCGAGAACGGCTGAGCTGATTTAGCTTATTTTGGTTTTGAAATGTTTGTAGTCGTCCAAGGAAGGTTTAAACGTTAAGAATTTATGGAAAAATGGCGAGGAAGATAGTAAAAACAACAATTTAATTTTCCCATATAAACTGTTCTACCTATAATGTCCTGTCAAACATTTGACGTTCGTCCGTTACGATAGGTGATACGAAGTACACCGGATCATCTCGTAAACTAAAAATAATTTCTAGATATCGTTGTCATATATTAATATAAATATATAATTTAAACACACCTTGATATTATCTATAATTATTATCAATATAGGTCAGACCCAAAGTCAAATCATTTTCTAAACCGACTCTAGTAAATCAAACCTATAATATAACAATGGAAAATTTTAAATAAAATATATTTGCCTTCATTGCCAACAGCAGTATACCATGGTTACAAACACACTACCAACTTCTGCTACAATTTATGATTAATTTATGCATAAAATGCACTCTCTTTTATAAATCGAGGAAGTTAGGGAATTATTGCAACTGAAATTTATTAAGAGGAATCTACCTTCAAAATAGGGTGATAAATTAATTTAAAGGTTTTTGCCATAAAATTGCATTAGGTGAACTTTGAACAAGATTTGAAAAGAAAACTTGCAACGGTAGTTGTTTTGTTAAATATGAACTATGAAGTTTTTTTGTCGAAATGGTAATCTTTAGACTAAATGACATATTAAAGTTTATATAACCGGCTGTACTCACGCGTATTGGTCGAGATTGTTCGATCTAGGCTTCGGACATATCCTATCCATAACTCACCTGATGAAGGGCTTCGAATATGTCATATGCCCGAAACCTAGGTCGACAATGTTGACCAATAATCACGCGTACTAAAGATTGCAACCCGGTACGTTTCAACCCGGCCGGGCCCGGCGGACCCGGGTTGTGTTAGCGATGAAACATTTAAAGTATTCTATGAAAAAAATCTATAATATTAATGGAAAAAGACAATGATCCAAGGTTAATATTTATTTCAAACTGGCTTATGAACAATTATCACAATAAACAGTCTCATTCAAGTCTCAAAATCACACATATTGTTTTAAAATTGATTACGTTTACTAATGGACTGCATACAACCAAACGAAGCGGATGCCATGCCAACGTATATTCTACGTGTTGGTGTTCCCGCGCCGCGTGCTGTAGTTTACTTACTGGGTCCGGTGACCGGCCCCGGTATGAATGGCCGGGCCCGGTGGGTGCCAAAAAGGACACTGGGCCCGGGCGGGCCGGTTTGCAATCTCTAGTGAGTACAGCCGGTTATTTAAAACATTAGTATGTCTTATACTCACGGGCACTTTTAAACAAAAATAAATGGCTATAGCTAGAAACTATTTAGCACAGATAATTTCTAAGAAAATTGATTCAATATTAAGGTAATTAAGTATTTCAATAATACCGAATGTAGGATTTTAGGGCAAATGACATTGTCAATAAAATATTTTCTTTATTCCCAGCTCGTCCAAGGCCGTGGGTCAAGTGGTATAGAGATGAAGTGGAACAAGACACGCCAGCAAATCCACTTTCTGGCAATGGAGTTCGGGGGGTCATCAGAGTTGGGCCCCTGACTAGAGCTGATGTGAGGGCAGCGCTCACGTGTCGCGCATCTAATCATGCGCGGGCGCATCCTATAGAAACTACACTTACATTAGATATGAATTGTAAGTAGATAAAATTATTTTTTAAACACTCCGTCCCTTTTATACAAATAATGCAAGGAAAAAATTATTATTAACTAGCTTTCCGGGCGCGGCTCCGCCCGCGCGTTTGTCGGTTATCGCGCAAAAACATTAACCTCTTTTTGCGCAGTTGGATAAAAACTATCCTATGTTTTTTCCCGGGTCTCAAACTATTTCCATACCAAATTTCATTCAAATCGGTCCAGTAGTTTTGGCGTGAAAGCGTAACAGACAGACAGACAGACAGACAGACAGACAGAGTTACTTTCGCATTTATAATATTAGTACTGAATAGTACTGATTTAAGCTCGCGCTATGTGTTTTTATCACACTGGTTGGATTTTCCGAAGCAATAAAAAATCGTGTTTTGTTTTTAATGTTGATGGTCTTGAGTGGTTTCCAACATGAATACAACTACTACAAATACTAAATAGTTTAATACCAGGTGGGCTATTTGTTTGATTTACCAAAAATTTAACGCTACAGTGTATGCCAAGCTAAGCGAATATCACTTTTATAAATATGTAGAGCACAACATTTTCATCTTGAGTTTGATTCGAATCCACGCGTCCGGCTACGCATCACATAACTTAACCATCAAGCCAATAGGGTAGACTGGCTAGACACGTGCGAATTTTATGTCCTAATTTGGTTTTATTTTGAATTTATTTGTTTGGCTAGGTATCTAAAATGAAAGCGGTTCAAACAAATATTTTTTTTGTACAAAAGATTCTTTTGAATAGAATAGAAAATATTTCATTTGTAACATTACAATGTATGATAACAGAAAATATAAAAAAAAAATCAAGCCATAAAAATGGCGCAATACACGTAACTGTTACAAATTGGCCCCAACTCAGCATAATACCAGCTGTTCGCCAGCACTGGCTTTTTAATGCTGGATGATCGGAATAATATGAACATTTTATTTTCAGTTCCACCTTTAACAGTCCACATCTTGGGGTCCAACCAGCCATTATCAGCCAGTAGAAGATACGACCTACTCTGCCAGAGCTCAGGGTCGAGACCACCAGCGTCAATCACGTGGTGGAAGAACGGACATAGGATAAACAATGCAAAAGAAACTGTAAGTAAGATGATTGTAATAACATATATATATATATATATATATATATATATATATATATATATATATATATATATATATATATATATATATATATATACAATACTTATATATATATTTAAAAGTATTTTAAGAAACATTAAATTAATACTTTAATAAAACACTATAAAAAAGTATCCAAATATATATCTAGTGACAATTCCGCCTAATTTTCCTGTAAGCCTACGTGATGTCACAAACGCCACGCAGCCTAACCGAAAGAATATTCGACTAGTTTCGCTGCTAAACGAAGCATCTTCAGGAGGTCTTGACTCTACGAGCGCACGATCGAGACTAAAAAGATTAAGAAGATAATGTTGTCTTAGGTTTTCGCGATTGTTGCACATAGTTATTCACAGTCACCCCGTGACCACGATCACTGCAAAGTGTTTGAAACGTTGGGATAAAATAATGAAAAATATACGCGATTTAAACCGTTTAAAGTTGTTTACTTACTAAGATTAAGAAGATTATTTTGATACCATATAAATTTTCTTACCGTTATCAAACTTGGTAGGTACAGCTACTGTTATTCATATGTACTTCTTTCAATACACCTCGTGATCTTTGTAATGATATTTTTTTTACTAGCATTTGACTGCTCTCTCTAATGGTAAGTATGTGATGATATGGTCAAAGATGTTGTTCAGACTAACCTACAATTACACTCTAAAAAAGCTGCCAGTACACTCCGTTAGGTTTTTGGCGACAGATTTTCTACCTGAAGCTGGAAGCTTGGCGAGACTAGTATTCGCTTAATGCTCTACAACATATTATATAGTGATGGCCATCCTAAGACAACAACCCGCACCTACCGCTAAACGTGTCTGCTGAAGCACAAAAGCGCTCAGTAGTACTGCCACTAGCGATCACACTTTCAAGGCATGACCGTAGTGTATATGTTTGTTTTAGTTGTCTAACTTATTTGATCAGGTAAGGAGAACGACTAAACAGCGCTTCAATAAGTTTTTCAGCGCAATCATTTTGATAATTTTCATATTTTCGTAGTCTTTCCAAGAAATTTCGAAGCCAAAAAACGTAAATCTAGTACAAAATAAGTTTTTAAAATTGGTACAGTTCCAAAGGAGACTCTTGCTGCTAAGTAATATTGACAATGCAATTCCTTCCAGTTTATTTTCAGATAGGAAAACAGCTTCAAATGCTGGCAGTAAATTGTGTGTCTGCGCGGCGTCTTAGCTTCCTTGCAAATACGAGTGTTTTGAATTTATTGCGCTTGCATTGTATAGTTGGGTTTATTTTTCTAAAAATTGGTTTGTTTAAATATATTCCACTTTGAAACTACATTAGATTTTGTCGTGTCATTACATTTCATTTGGAAGTATTATAAAATTTTGCTGGGGAAAGAGCAATCTTTAATATTATATTAAAAATAGTTTTTTTTTAATGTTTTATGAATGCAGTTAAATAAACATGGTAGGTATCACTAAGCTTTCGTTTTTGTTTGCGTGTGTGAGTATAAAATATAGCATTATAGAAAGAGATTTTCTTCCAAAAGAGGATAAAAATATTATTTATATATATTCTGGCGTTACTTTGCGGAATTTCATATTTTATAATAACAAATATTTAAAAATACCTAAGAAATTATGAAAAAATATATATTTTAAAGAGAATATTGAATTTGTTTTTTTTTTTCTGTGAAGCCGACGAGAATTCTTAAGCACCGTGTAGGTAAACCGGAAGAATTTTGATCCGTTTCGTTTCTATACGAAGCATCCCCGGGAGGTCCTGACTCATCAAGCGCACCATTGAGAAGTTTTCTCGATCATGGCAAAATTAACACTTTCACAATATTTTGAATGTACTGGATGTGACTCCTTTTTATCAACACCTATACTTATAAAAGTAATTTTGAAGCGCTGGTAGCGAAGTTTGCTTAGCCATTCTGAATTGATCAGCAAAGTTAAGCAACGTCCATCGCAGTCATGACTTGGATGGGTGACCGCTAGTGACATTACTACTGAGCGCGGATGGCAGTCGTTACATCATGGTGGTAGGGCATTTTGCGAATGCCCGCCTGGCTAGCTACCACCCTCAAGTAGAAAATCTGTCGCCAAGCACCTAACGGTGTGTTCCGGCAGCTGTCCTTGACAGCCAGTATTTATAGGTTAGCCGGAACAATATCTTCGACCACATCATCACTTACCATCAGGTGAGAAAGTGGTCAAGGGCTAACCTATCAGGCATAAAAAATAATAAACATAATATTATTAATAAAAAATATAAGTAATTTTGTTAACCGAGATTTAACTCTGACTATGTTTTTGAAACTAAATTGTATAAGCAACATATAACTTGAAGAATGAAAATTTAAAAAATCGACCTGATTTACGCTACGTAATTCAATGTAAAAAGTATTTAACTAGCCCCTAAAAATCCACGAGGCTAGGCCTTTGCATCCTTCCCCCTTATTTTCCTACGGGAATTAGAAAGCAACGAAGGGAAAATAGCAGAAGGTGGACAGCAGCGTCTTCTCAAGAACTACTGTTTAATACTTCGATCACCTAGACGCCTGCCAAGCGTGGTGAATATAGCAACTAATATTCCCTCAAATGCATTTTTTCAAAGATGAACGTTATGCTGTTACATTATTGTGTTTATCCCCTGTTTTGTTAAAACAAATACTTAAAAAATGATGAGCTTTGAACTCGCGACCATCGGTCCCTATAAGTATAATCTATTGACTCTGGCTCGTAGGTGGACGCGGTTTATTTTGACTTTTGCAAAGCATTCAATTTTGTGGACAGTGACATACTTTTGCTGAAACTATCGAGAGCCGGATTCACTTCTTATTTGCTCCGCTTTTTAGTTAATATTTGCGAAACCGTCAGCAATACGCCCAGTTCAACGGATATATTTTGGAGCCATGGTATAGAGACTTAGCCGTGAGCCAAGGCAGTAACTTAGGGCCTCTAGAGTTTTTGTTACTGATCAACTTAAAAAAATTGCCGACAGAGAGATTCGTGACATACAAATAAACGAATGGATGTAAGGACTGACAGACAGACTACTGAGACTCGATAATAGAGGTCCATTTGCCCTTTGAATGCGGAACCCTAAAAATGCATAACGTACTCCGTAAAAAGTTAATTTAATTCCTGACGAAGAGGCTATCGGCGCTCCCTGGATCATTGTCTCAAAATTCTTTGAAAACTCTTAAAAAGTTCAACGACTGCCAACTGAGGCAGATAAGGGCGCCGTCACACCTCATCAATTTGCAAAACTGTTAAAAAAGCTAATTTTGCATCGAGTTTTATCGCCGCCATCTTTACAAGACAACAGCGCCAAGTTGAAATAGACACGAAGGGGTGGACTAAGGAACTTGTAAAGGGGGTTAGTAGGTTTTCTGAAATGTGTGATTTTAATATAGAGTGACGATATATACCTTTTAAATTCTTTAGCGTTGAATATTAATTTGCCTTACACTTGATGGTACGAATTAATTGTAATATATTCGTATTTTACGGTTTTTTATTGATTAAATATTTTTACTAATGAAACATGGCGTTATATGATAGTAATAGTTTAGGGACAGAATATATAATATTTTTTTGTAAATTAAAAAGTATCCTATAATAACAGTGGATTCGCTAGTAAATTATATTAAACATATCTAGAAATGTTGAACCTGACTAATGACCATAACATTTCTAAAAATGATTACAAGTACTGACGAAATAAAAAAATAATAATAAATAAGCGAAAATCACAATTACCAATTTTTAAAGCACATCATGTTAAATATCATGTAATAGCGAAAGTGTCTATTGTAATCAACTAAACTCAGTTCCAGGTTGGAACCTGCTAAATACTGCTAATGAAAATATATTTGTAAGAAAATCCATATAAATGTGCCCTCTACCGTCGGACTCAATCCAAAAATTCAAAATTCCATAGCAATGTTTTTTTGATCCAAACAGCCTTGTTGATTCGAAGACAAAAAGTTTTTTTTTATTGCCGATAGGCTAGCCTTTGAACACTATCTCACCTGATGGTAAGTGATGATGTGGTCGAAGATGTTGTTCAGGCTAGCCTAGAATGACTGGCTCTCAAGGATAGCTGCCGGAACACACCGTTAGGTGCTTGGCGACAGATTTTCAACTTGAGGGTGGTAGCTAGCCAGGCGGGCATTCGCAAAATGCCCTACCACCATGCTATAACGACTGCCATCCTAAGACAACAACCGGGACCGACGGCTTAACGTGCCCTCCGAAGCACGGAAGCGCTCAGTAGTATGTCACCACCGGTCACCCATCCAAGTCATGACCGAGGCGGACGTTGCTTAACTTTGCTGATCGATTCAGAACGGCCAAGCTAACTTCGCTACGAGCGCTTCAAAATGTGGTAATATTTCGCTATGTGCCCCTACAAATACTTTTCCGCCCTGAGTTCGTCCACTTGCACGTAGAAGTAATAAATGTAGATTGAATGGGACAAGAAGAGCGGCAGCGTACTCAAATCGCTCGTAAGGGACTTTCAGTCGGAGGTTCATGTATGACTCAAGTGAAAAGAGATAGATTTGCTTAATTTGGGGGTAAGATATATGGTCTAGTTTAGTTCAACCGTCTTGGAATCGGTAAACTTTAAGAATTGGCTTGTTTAGATACAAATAACTTCGGATGAGAATGGAACATTTTTTTAAATAATATTTTGATAGGTTTACCTCTGACCACAATGTCATCTATGTTCAAGAAATCGGTGCGGTCGAGGCTCAATATAGAATTACTGGCTCTCAAAGACATTCCGTTAGGAGCATGGTGACAGAATTTCTACTTGCGGTAGCTCACCAGGCGGGCATTCGCCCACCACCATCTAATTGCGGTGGGATCAAACCATGAACCTCTTCTCGTCCGTCTCCTATTGCCACTAGGCCCTCACTGCTTTCACACTTGTTTGTTGAAATATGTAATTATCACATTACTCTTTACTATTACTGCTACTTTTACAACTTTAATACCGTCGTTATCATCTTCCAACTCTTTTCCCAAATAATGTGGGGTTAGCACTATGCGCTCGTCGGTATGATATGTCTTCATTTCCGTCAAGCCGTACCCATTTGTTGCACTATGCACTTAGAATACTTAATAAACCCAGTCACGAACACAGTGACATATTTATATAATACGTGTATTTTCCTTTGGGTGCCGAGTTGAACTGCTCCTTCCCATACCATCATGTGAGAATTGGAAGAGGCGACGAAAGGAAAAACACTAGAAGGCCGACAGCAGTTTCTTCTGAAGAATCACCATTTTACACTGCGATCCCCATCCACAAACTACTGGATCATGGCTATTCGTAATATTTTTCTTGACCGACTCCTAAGATGTTCTATTGGAAAGACATGGAACAGTCTCATTCTGAAGTTACAGATGTAAAATCCTTACTCACTTGCTTGTTTTATAATTGTTTACCAATAAATGGAGGAAGTTATGAATACGACGTGTTGTTTTTTGTATTTATATCTTTCACTCCCTACGTCCTACATATAACTAACTAGCTTTCCGGGCGCGGCTCCCACCGCGCGTATGTCGGTTATCGCGCGAAAACATTAACCTCTTTTTGCGCAGTCGGATAAAAACTATCCTATGTTTTTTCCTGGGTCTCAAACTATCTCCATACCAAATTTCATTCAAATCGGTCCAGTAGTTTTGGCGTGAAAGCGTAACAGACAGACAGACAGACAGAGTTACTTTCGCATTTATAATATTAGTACTGATGATGGAAGGAAGTCGTGACAAATACTAAGTAATATAAATGCGTTGTAGTTTCGACAATCTAAAACTTGCATCCCCGATTTCTTCAGTGGTATTCGTATGAGGCGATTCGTATGGCGAGAAAAAAAATCGGTAAAGCAGCATGCTACTAGTCACGTTGTTGATGCGACTTTGCTGTACATTGATTTATTCTCTTGGTGCATTATCTACTTTGAGAAAAATAAGAGAAGAGTACAATGAAGCGCTCGTAGCGAAGGTTTTTTAAACGCTCGTAGCGAAGTTTGCTTGACCATTCTGAACCGATCAGCAAAGCTAAGCAACGTCCGCCTCGGTCATGAGTTGGATGGGTGACCGCTAGTGACATTACTACTGAGCGCTTCCGTGCTTCGGAGGGCACGTTAAGCCGTCGGGACCGGTTGTTGTCTTAGGATAGCAGTCGTTATGGCATGGTGGTAGGGCATTTTGCGAATGCCCGCCTGGCTAGCTACCACCCTCAAGTAGAAAACCAGTCGCCAAACACCTAACGGTGTGTTCCGGCAGCTTGTCCTTGAGAGCCAGTAAGTCTAGGTTAGCCTGAACAACATCTTTGACCACAACATCACTTACCATCAGGTGAGATAGTGGTCAAAGGCTAATCTATAAGGCATAAAAAATATATTTTATGTATAAGTCAATTGAATAGAAGTAAATTTAATTTCCTCATATCTAATTTCCATACCCACACCAATTATCATATATTTCATGTATCTTCTGGATAATCAATAATAAGGCTTATTTATAAAACATTTCTACACCAGTAGTGTAATGGGAACAAAATCGGCCAAGTGCGACTCGAACTCGCATACGAAGGGTTTCGTACCATTAGCTATACAACATTAGACTTCATATTTTAACCTTCTTTTGTTTTAACGTGCGCGAATCTGACTCGCACTTGGCCAACTTTTTGTATTTTTTGTTATAGCGGCGACAGAAATACATCATCTGTGAAAATTTCAACTGTCTAGCTATCAACGTTCTTGAGATACAGCCTGGTGACAGACGGACGGACAGCGAAGTCTCAGTAATAGGGTCCCGTTTTTACCCTTTGGGTACGGAACCCTAAAAACTACTAATAGTGGTGGGTACGAGTATAGTGCAACTTTAAATAATCTGCACTATCATAAAATGACTCGAAGAAAAAGTCAATAGTCCAAGATACATCTATCAATCATTACAGGTTAATCTTTACACTCAGCCTTTGGATAGAAATATCCAGTCTTGAACTTTTCGGGCCCCCATTGTGACACTGTATTTTTTTTTATACGTATATCATTTTCAGTCATTTTTTCTATATTTGTCTTGGCCTCATACAGAGTAATATCCTTTTAGTTCTCTTTTGTGTAGTAAGAAAATACATATATTATCGACCATACTTAATTGGAATATGGGAAAGCATAGATAACTGTTGAACAATAGTTTCAATACGTTACATAAACGTTATAACACTTGGAACTAATACGAAGCCAATGTAACATTATGCTCACTTCAAGTACGAGATTGATTTTAATTAACTCATGTTTAATTAATATATGGTTTGCTAACGCTACAGATTTAATTAAATTATGTATGTACAAGATCAAATTTGGTCGATCACACACGAAGTGAGCAAAGCCATAAATATACCAGTCCTACTGTTTCAACTAAGTTATAGTATAGTGCATGTGGCAGATATGCAACTGATATGATCTGTGGTGTGATTAGGACCTAAGTATTAGAAATTATAGTAAAGTGCCTGTGGCAGATATGCAACTGAAATAATGCTTGGTGTAATTAGGACCCAAGTTTTAGCAGGTAAAGTGCATGTGGCAGATATGCAACTGATACGATGTGATGGTGTAATAAAGATAAACATTAATTGATAAGAAAATAATATCAAAGTAATTATTTTCTTTTCACGATTTCTACACATTTTTTTATGCCTAATAGGTTACCCTTTGACCACTATCTCACCTGATGGTAAATGATGATGTGGTCGAAGATGTTGTTCAGGCTAACCAGAATACCAGAGATAGAATGATTAAAAAAATATAATCTACAAATTCTCTTCAGAGACACCTGAATGTGACACAAAGCTATTAAAATTAAAGCTTATTATTGAAAGATGGTTGGTATGTACCATCTGATTCGGCTCCACGGCAAAGACAAGACTTCTGGATACATGATCAAATAATGTGCTGCATACAAAACGTTGTTATTAAAAATTTGTAGAGGGTAGTACAAAATAATGAAAAAATGAATACACCTTATTACTTGAGTCACAAAAAAACCAGTCACCCCGTTACCACGATCAGTGTAAAGGATTGAAAACATAATAAGAATAAAATAAAGTTATACGTGGTTTAAACTGATTTAAATTGCTTTGTTATTACATATTATCAAAGTTACCTTGAATAAGTACGGGCGAAAGAAAATTTTAAGAGTAATATACTGGCGGGGTTGGACATACCTGAGAAGGGTTAAAAATATTTAACGAAACCAATTCCAACCAATATGAATTGGTTGGAATTGGTAAAAGAAAGCCAAAGAAGGTATGGATGAAGTGTTTGAAGAAATATATATGCGAAAGGTATGCCTAGTGCCAAAAAAATATTAAGAAAAAACGGATTTAACTACCATAATTCGCGTGGGATAAGTACAGGAAAAAGATGAATAAGGGATATCTGCACTCAGAGTTTTTCACTCCACACAGCTACTAAAAATGCCTTGTCTTGAGGCTCAGGAACAAACACACAGATATCCACGGTTCTGACATAATCCAGATACAAGACCAATCGTATTTTGATACAGAGGTATAACCTGCAGTCTGGAAAAAGATAAATTATATGTATTTAAAATAGTACAACAAGTATAAAATTGAAAATATTAAATAATCACCGGCACAAATTTTCATATGGTAATATGGTACATAATATTTTAGCTCAAAACCATATAAATCGCGTCAGCTTTAAATAATCTGCACTATCATAAAATGACTCGAAGAAAAAGTCAATAGTCCAAGATACATCTATCAATCATTACAGGTTAATCTTTACACTCAGCCTTTGGATAGAAATATCCAGTCTTGAACTTTTCGGGCCCCCATTGTGACACTGTATTTTTTTTTATACGTATATCATTTTCAGTCATTTTTTCTATATTTGTCTTGGCCTCATACAGAGTAATATCCTTTTAGTTCTCTTTTGTGTAGTAAGAAAATACATATATTATCGACCATACTTAATTGGAATATGGGAAAGCATAGATAACTGTTGAACAATAGTTTCAATACGTTACATAAACGTTATAACACTTGGAACTAATACGAAGCCAATGTAACATTATGCTCACTTCAAGTACGAGATTGATTTTAATTAACTCATGTTTAATTAATATATGGTTTGCTAACGCTACAGATTTAATTAAATTATGTATGTACAAGATCAAATTTGGTCGATCACACACGAAGTGAGCAAAGCCATAAATATACCAGTCCTACTGTTTCAACTAAGTTATAGTATAGTGCATGTGGCAGATATGCAACTGATATGATCTGTGGTGTGATTAGGACCTAAGTATTAGAAATTATAGTAAAGTGCCTGTGGCAGATATGCAACTGAAATAATGCTTGGTGTAATTAGGACCCAAGTTTTAGCAGGTAAAGTGCATGTGGCAGATATGCAACTGATACGATGTGATGGTGTAATAAAGATAAACATTAATTGATAAGAAAATAATATCAAAGTAATTATTTTCTTTTCACGATTTCTACACATTTTTTTATGCCTAATAGGTTACCCTTTGACCACTATCTCACCTGATGGTAAATGATGATGTGGTCGAAGATGTTGTTCAGGCTAACCAGAATACCAGAGATAGAATGATTAAAAAAATATAATCTACAAATTCTCTTCAGAGACACCTGAATGTGACACAAAGCTATTAAAATTAAAGCTTATTATTGAAAGATGGTTGGTATGTACCATCTGATTCGGCTCCACGGCAAAGACAAGACTTCTGGATACATGATCAAATAATGTGCTGCATACAAAACGTTGTTATTAAAAATTTGTAGAGGGTAGTACAAAATAATGAAAAAATGAATACACCTTATTACTTGAGTCACAAAAAAACCAGTCACCCCGTTACCACGATCAGTGTAAAGGATTGAAAACATAATAAGAATAAAATAAAGTTATACGTGGTTTAAACTGATTTAAATTGCTTTGTTATTACATATTATCAAAGTTACCTTGAATAAGTACGGGCGAAAGAAAATTTTAAGAGTAATATACTGGCGGGGTTGGACATACCTGAGAAGGGTTAAAAATATTTAACGAAACCAATTCCAACCAATATGAATTGGTTGGAATTGGTAAAAGAAAGCCAAAGAAGGTATGGATGAAGTGTTTGAAGAAATATATATGCGAAAGGTATGCCTAGTGCCAAAAAAATATTAAGAAAAAACGGATTTAACTACCATAATTCGCGTGGGATAAGTACAGGAAAAAGATGAATAAGGGATATCTGCACTCAGAGTTTTTCACTCCACACAGCTACTAAAAATGCCTTGTCTTGAGGCTCAGGAACAAACACACAGATATCCACGGTTCTGACATAATCCAGATACAAGACCAATCGTATTTTGATACAGAGGTATAACCTGCAGTCTGGAAAAAGATAAATTATATGTATTTAAAATAGTACAACAAGTATAAAATTGAAAATATTAAATAATCACCGGCACAAATTTTCATATGGTAATATGGTACATAATATTTTAGCTCAAAACCATATAAATCGCGTCAGCTTTCAAACAAAAAAACCGCAGCAAATCGGTCTATTCGTTTTGGAGCTACGATGCCTCAGATAGACATCTTACTTACTCGAACTTATAACACACCTCTTTTTCTATTGGAAATTGGAAAAAAATAATAGAAATATGAGGAACAAATATTTAATTAGGTAAGAAGTTTCCTTTGGATGTTTCGCAATAGCTATTGCTAAATGCTACGCGAACGTAATCTCCGATGACTTAGCTAGCTTCAAAATCTTTTTATATTATAAATTTGAAATTTTGAGTGTTCATTTTTTACCACACATCTCAAAAGAGTTTTATGAAATTATGTACGTATGTTCCTTTGATCCTGCCGTTACGCAGAGTACTTCATAATAAACGCGGGCAGTGCATTGGGCAAAAACGAGTTGTACAGGTGTATATAGTAACGCATGTATAAAAAGTACACAGGTTTATCAACCTTTTAAGTAACATGTATGAATAAAGAAATATTCGTCGGTACCAGTGATGACGGTACGGTTAAATATATATTTTTATGTATGCGATAGATACACATACTAATGTAATGTATAAACAATGAAAATTATTTTTTGTAGATTTTTTTAGGGCAACTACAATGGCAGCTGTCAAAATTATATTCAATAAAGTGCATATTATTTAGATCGGGAAAAATTTCCATGTTTACTTTTTATAGACTAGAAAATTACATAGCAAGATCTTAGATCTGCCAGCTTGTCTAAGTTAGGTAAATTTCTGAATAACTGTTGACGTAAAATCTTAGGCACAGATTAGGAGTAACTATGTAAATAGTCTCAGAATTGACAGCTATCAAAGTGACAGTTGATTTTGACAATACATTACATATACGGTCTACTCGTGACAACTTAATCAAAACGTCGAGTTTAGTCAAAATACCATTTTGATGTTAATTAGTGCGTGAATAGGCCCGTTAATGATTTAGAAACATGAGTTTAGTTCACGAAAGTTAAAGAAAAAGTTAATTTTTAATAAATAAAATACATATATCTTAATTACTCAAACAGTAATAGCATTCGCTTCGCTACCCAGTAAGGCAGAAGAATAATCGCATTGTGTGTTGATTGACGTCACCATATTGTGAGGGTTGTGTGTTGTAACTATTACCAAATCTGTGTTACGACTTATAATCAAAAAGCTAATAGCTTAATATCGGCGGCATTTGCACGGTTTGGGTTTGACAGCGGCGTTTGCGGTTTCTAATATTACATTGTTGAAATCAAATTGGATGAGCGTTAATACTGGAAGGTTGCTAAAAAGTATATGGACATATGTTAATAAATGTGAGCGTGCTTTTAAATAGGTAATAGGCAGATTAGAGATTTTATTTTAAAGATAAACGACGAATTACTAATCTGTAAATAAACTGATTATTATTTTAGATTTGTTACTTTACTAAGGCCCAATTAAGTTACTCAAGGAAATGATAAATAAACCCTAGGTTTATTTGAGACGTGGATAATTTTATACTTCTATAACTATTAAAATGTGACATCCTATGTCGCCATAGATGTCCAGTGACAATATTTTAAGCTTGTTATCGTTTTGACTTTTAGGAAATGTGACGTCAAACAGACAGCTGTTGCAAAGGTAAAAATTCTAATCCAAGATTAAAAATGTATACCTTTAATTAGCAGAATAGCTACATAACTAAAATTTATAAGTTAGGTAAACTTGGCCACTGTTACAGGTGATAATTCTTATAATTACTATGTCAACAGCTGTTGAAGTCGTAAATGTCATCCCGGGAGTTTTGTTTACTCCGTGACATAAATACAACAAATTTGAAATCTGTTTGATGTTCTATAATAAGTAATAACAAAGGGCTATCACATTTTTATAGTTTAAAGTATAAAGTTATCCGTGTATTAATTTTAACATATATTAGTGAAATTGGGTCTTAAAGAGTTTAATATTTTTTTTTACTGCATTTAGCCAAAGTAATATAGAGAACGTGTACTGTACTGTAACAGCCGGATCGTCCACTGCTGAACACAGCCTCCCCTATTAAGGGGTATTTGCCATAAGCCTCACGCTTATCAGGCGTCTTGGGGATCGCAGTGTAAGTTGGCAGTTCTTTAGAAGGCGCTGCTGCCCACCTTCCAATATTTTTCCCTGAGTCGCCTCTTACGACACCCACGGGATGATAAGGGTAGGTGCAATTCTAACCCGGCACCCCACTGGATGAGATAACGTGTACAAGTGCATTATTATCTTCTCGTAAAAATAAATAATTTCTGGCTAAAAAGTAATTATTAAATCTCTAACCATTTTTCAAGATAGTTTTGTTATTTTTTCAAAACCAATAGTGGTATGTTAACGTTGTGTAGGAAGTCAACTCAGCCCGCAAATGTGGTCGGTTTAGAACCTGGTTCTTCACTTTGTAAAAAAACATATAACTTAAAATTACCTAACATTGCATATTTTTTTGTAATAATATATATTAAAAAATATATGAAAACAACAAATTGATAGACCTATAGTAATATAGTTCGCATAATTTTCTCGCTAAGACAAAGTGACGTCAGCAACGTCTCTTAGCCTAACCGTAAGTTTTTTTTTGAGAAAGTTTTGATCGAACGTTCGGATATTTAAGACCTCTCTGATGATGCTTCGTGTAGAAGCGTCTAAAATTCTTCCAGTTGAGTTACGTATAATTCATGGCGCCACGTTGGATTTAGAGGAAAGATATGTGGAATCGTCAATAGACAAAACTTAATTTTATATTTTTAAAGTGTTTTTTGTGTACCTAATATAAATTTAATGTTTTCTTAAAATATTTAAAGGTTATTACTTTCAACGGATTCTGCTAAGTAACGCCTAGATGTATTAAATTTATTATTTTTATAGATACACGAGTAACATAATTCGAAAATCATAATACTTAGTGATATATTAAATTTTTGCGAAACAAATAAAAACCGCTTACTCTCTTGTTTGCACCAAAAAAATAACTAAAACACATTCTTCACTATTATGGGTTTGCACAATTGACAAAATGTGTTTGAGAACTTCAAATGAGGCTATTTGTAATAGGTAATAGGGCCTTATAAACATAGTAAAAGGCATTGGACATAATTCGTCCCCTTGGTATGAGGGGTGAATAGAAAGCAACATCTGCTTCCCTTAATAGGCTATTCCTACTAATAGCGGTTCATAGAGCGGTCTTCTATGATTTTCCTTATTAAAGGCCAATGGCACTTTATAGTGATATTATTATGCTTATGTACATATACGGTGATTATAGTTGTTATTCGTTTTCCGTATATCCAATGAAAACTTTATAGGATCACTCGCGTGTTACACACATCTCATTTTCTCTGAATTTACCATGTAATAGGAATAAGTGGCCAAATTATGAACCTCTGGTGTGATGAAAATCTGTTCTTATTTTTGGCGGTTAATCATGATAAGATTATAGAGACGCCGCAGAAGTAAAAATTGCAAGTCATCATTAACAAGTTTAAAGCTAATTGTAAAATTAGTCTTCTTTGTAGTACAACCATAGAACATAATATAATAATATGGTATAACGTAAATTGAACTATAGATGTCGCTCCATCCCAATACGATGGTTAAAGAACGATATAAACATTTGAGTTATGACCCATTGTCATGTAAGCTCAATTGGATTAGAGGATACCCCGGCTAAAGGGGTGGATGGACACGGGTTCGAATCCCACACATGACTAAAATTTTTCCCCTCGTAAATTTGTAATTTTGTAATAAAAATAGCAAATTTATGAGCTAGCCTTACAACTGTGTGGTAGCCAAATATATTTGTTACTAAGCGAGATTGTCCTAAGCAGATTAACACTACAAAGTACTTCAACCCCACCGGCAACTGTCGTCGTCATTGCGTTGTTTCTTTGTTTTAGTCTCTGTTTTAGTCGTTAGATCTTTGTATTGTAAAGCAAAAAATGATTCTAAATGACGCCGAAAATCTTAACCTCTCAATCGCCCACCATAAAGAGCAATAGAGAAAGGCGGCGCCATTTTGTATTTGTTCCTTTATTGAATCGAGTTACACCCCCTTTTTTATTTATTTATTCAGTTTATTTACTGACCTCAAAAACAATAGGATGTAACGGCTGGTTTCTTGCCTGTGCCTTACAGACTTCCCAACTGCCCTATCTAATATTGAGTACACAAACCATTGTGATCAAACTAGAGAGAAAAAAAAGAAATAATACATCTTCGATTAGCTAATGTCAGTGTCAACTGGTATGACATCTGACTTTGATAGGTTTGTCGATGGATTTTTCAATATCGTCATCGGCCATGAGTTGCCTGATTTTCTTCTGAAGAGGGGCAACGGCGAGAGGACTCCATTTTTGCAACGAGAGATACGACCGCCTTCCCATATGGAAATTACTAATTTTGGCGAGTGAGGAGCCTCTTCAACCTGATTCTTCAGCTTCGATCTTCGAACGCCACTTGTACTTCACGCCATCTCAAAGGCCGAGTCCAAATTTAACACGCGGTCCTCACCGCGTCTGTGTCTGATGGTAACCTGAAATTCCTGCAGGACAAATTTTTCTACAACCAAGGAACCCCAAATCGGGTGAGTGTTAAGCTCCATAAAAAAAATTAGTACATCTATATCACAAAAGTTGAAACTAAGTATGGTTATTTTGTCTTTGCCAGGGTTCCTTAGTCTACGTCTGAATCCCATCTCGGTAGTCTCCCACGTCTCCTACCCTTGCATACCTACCACGTGCGCCGACTCGCCTACGGCTGAACACGCGGTCCTGGTGGGGTGCTGCAGCTAGATATCCGGTGGGCGGTGGCCGCACAGCTGATCTGAGCAAGCTATTGGGTATTGGTAGCTAGAGAGATTCACCTCTCTACCTACCCCTCCTTTTCTTTTAGTCCGTCCCTACTAAACATATTAAATTAAGAAACAGAACAAATAACTGGTCGCAAGTAGTGATTTTGTAGGTTAAAGAAACTCACCCCTGGGATCTTTATAAAGTAAACTGTAATAAGTAAGTGTTAGCCGTGTTTTTTATGTGTCTACCTGGGAGGATAACCCTTCACTAGCTGAGGCGCCCAAAATTCGAATAAAAACTAATGTAATAAGTTACAAGCTAGTGAACGGTGCTCTCTCCCTATACTGCTATTATAGTGTCTTAGCTAAAAGCTTAATATTAAATAGTCTACATAACAATAACATAATTAAAGACACCAACTTCCACCATATGTTGTTTTCTTTCTCAAGCCACTATCATAGGGATAATTAGAAAAGGTTACAAGGAGTTTCTCAATTCAATTGTATATTTTTTTCTTGACATATCGTGTACCAATTTGGGTGATTTTTTATATTCGAAAGTGGTGCTTGTCATGAGATCCTATTGAAATTTGAGTGTCTCTAGATCTTAGGAGTAGTATTTGAGTTATCCCTAAATTATACGGTGTATTTAATAATTTTGTTTTAGGTTTTTGATCGTTACCCCGTGACCACGACCACTGCAAAGTGTTTGAAACGTTGGCACAAAATAATGATACATATACGCGATTTAAACCGCTTATACTTCACTTAGAAAACTATCGCGAGTTTTGTCCATTATGACTAAATAGGCACCAGGCTGGGACTCACGTTATATTTACCGGATAGATTCCGACCAGTTTCGGGCTATATTGTAGCCCTTCGTCTGGGAGTCACGGTTGCGCGAGGCGGCGAGCGTGGGCCTTAGTTACGTGCTGGTTACGTGCTGAGGCCCGCGCTCGCCGCCTCGCGCAACCGTGACTCCCAGACGAAGGGCTACAATATAGCCCGAAACTGGTCGGAATCTATCCGGTAAATATAACGTGAGTCCCAGCCGGGTGCCTATTTAGTCATAAACCACTTATAGTTGTTTAATTACTAGGTGTATTTAATGTTTGAATATCGGTTTTATTTGTGAAACTATTTGTTGTTATTATTGCTGTCTGCTTACTTTTCCTAACTATATTTTGTTTACTACAGAATTATAATTTACATATTAAGTAGACATTTCTAGGTTGAAATGCTGTTAAAAAACTTTGGTAACGCATTGTTGCAGGACATTTAAAAAAATTGTCTTTAGTGTTGTACCTCTTGCTATGGTTCGATAATATTCTTGACGTGAAAGTAAAACCTAATTTCATTTTAACTAAATCATCAATGACTAAATTAAGTAAATGATTTTGAAATAGACTTCAAACTCTTTCTATGACTAGTTTCTGAAGGCATATCTTTATGGTTTAAGCTATGGTAGGCATTGTGTGCAATGTATGCTAGTAAGGCTCATAAACTACTAAAACAATAAACGGGTAAAATTTGTACCTTCTGCTCATTACGTATATTTTTTGTACAGTTGTCGACAGATGGCAATACCACTACCTCGACAGTCTCCCTACAGCTGACCAAAGCTGATGCTGGAGCGAAGCTCGCCTGCAGAGCGTCCAACCCTCAAATGCCGTCTGTGGCTGCCTTGGAAGATGACTGGACTTTGGACATACAGTGTAAGTCACTAATATTGGTTCTGCTTTGATTATGATTGATCGATCATTATTTAAAATATCAATATGATTCTTATAAATATATAACTACGAGCCTTATTATCTGTGAGCCAAGAACAAATGATAAATTCAAAAATGAAAATAGGCCAAGTGCGAGTTAGACTCGCGCACAAAGGGTTCCGTACCATTATCTATACAACATTAGACACTAGATTAAAACATATTTTTGAGTTTTCACGAATGGTACGGAACCCTTTGTCCGCGACGCCGACTCGCACTTGACCAATTTTTGTATTTTTTGTTATAACGGCCACAGAAATACATCATTTGTGAAAACTTTAACTGTCTAGCGGTAGCTAAGGTCATATGATACAGCCTGGTGGTGACAGACACACAGACGGACAGTGGGTTCTTAGAAATATGGTCCCGTTTATACCCTATGGCTACGGCACCCTAAAAAAATATTTGGTATTCATTTCTTAAAAGTGGAGGTCACCCTCATAATTAATATAATTTCGCACTTTTCGATATCTGTACTAATATTATTAAGAAGAAAAATTTGTATTTTTGTATGCAATGAATAAACATAAAAACTACTGGACCGATATTAATGTAATTTGGTATGAAAATAGTTTGAGACCTGAGAAAGGACATAGGATAGTTTTTACCCAACTGAGAAAAAATAGGTTAATGGTTTTGCAAGATACACCGACACACGCACGTAGCCACGGCGTAACCACGGCCGGAAAGCTATATATTATAATATATATTTTATTTTCATTTACGTATATGACAGTATAGAATTAAGTCATCAAATGCTTATCACGATACTAATTTTACGCTACCTAAACTATTTTGTCTGACTCTAAGCAAACTGTAGAACTCCAAAATAGTTGAAACAATCTCAATTAGAAGTTTGGATAACTTTGAGAAGGCCAAACAAATCACTAAATTGTTTTGGACATATCTACGCTTGAATGCTTCAATATTCATTGGATCTCCAAAGTTGGGTAATAAGCAATAGGTACCTACTTTAGGTGCTTAGGTTAGGTATTCGTAGAATATCTATTAAGTTTAATAGGAAAACTTGGGTATATTGAATGGCCTAACAAGTATGAGAACGATATTGCTTCTGTTAAAGGCACATACCTACCTAATTTAAACTAACTACCTTTGTAAATCATAGTAAAGTTTAGTAATGAAAAAGTTGATGTTTCTTCGTTACCTAGCTATTAATGTTGAGATAAAAACTGCAGATTCATATTTGGACTACAAAATTACAATGAACGGATTTTTTTTAACTACAAGCGGGATTCGAACCCCTGACCATCCGTCCCTATAGCCTGGACAAACTCTGCTAATTGAGCTATCGTAGTAAGTCGTTGCTTAAATTTATCTTTTTGTACCTTATATTTAATCGTCATAAGCGGAGGGTTTTCCTCCCCTAATGACGGGTATTAAGTTTATGTAGTTCTTAGTGTATTGATGCAATACACGCAACCTCGCAATAGTCATTAGATTTTCAGACATCGTGGTGTGTGTGCAATCTGCGCGAACATATCCGAGTTCACAGTATGATCACTATACGCACACACTTGTAAATAATCACGTTTAGTAGAGGTACATTATAAAACAGAAATATGTTGAACTAACTACTAACTATTACTTATTAAACCGTCATAAGGAGAGGATCCTTACGTTGTAATTTTGCAATTTTATGTAGTTAGTGTATAGATGCAATACACGCGACCTCGCAATAGTCTTTAGTTTTTCAGACATCGTGGTGTGTGTGCAATCTGCGCGAACATATCCTAGTTCACAGTATGATCACTATACGCACACACTTGTAAATAATCACGTTTAGTGGAGATACCTTATAAGACAGAAATATGTTTAACTAACTACTAACTATTACTTATTAAACCGTCATAAGGAGAGGATTTTCCTTACGTTGTAATTTTGCAATTTTATGTAGTTAGTGTATAGACGCAATACACGCGACCTCGCAATAGTAATTAGTTTTTCAGACATCGTAGTGTGTGTGCAACACACTTGTAAATAATCACGTTTAGTGGAGGTACATTATTAGACAGAAATATATTTACAAATATTTTAAGAAAGAATTTAATAAATATTTTAATAAAACACTTAAAAAATATAAAAATAAAATGACAATTCCGCCTAATTTTCCCGTTGTTGTTTTCGACGTGACGTCAAAAACACCACGCAGCCAAACCGGAAGAATTTTGAAAATTCTTCCGGTTTGGCTGCGTGGTGTATATTACTTTAATGTTTTCTTAAAATATTTTTAAAATATTTATTATTAGATATAGATTTCCGCACTATGTACATATCTAACTTATAGAGTTTCGTACCCAAAAGGCAAAACGGAGCCTTGAGATTCATATAACTGTCTGTCAGTCCAAGTACGTCACCGGTCTCCAGCTTATAAACATAATTGTGTTTGCGGACTGACACACAGACAGATGAGTTTCACAAAAAATATCAAGGTAGTCAAAATGTCAGGTTCGTAATGAATATACAAACGTGAAGTTTGAAATTTTGATATATTGTAGAACGTTTATATCAAAGCCTAAAGGAAAGTAGATTGGTCTAGTCTAGACATTTAATTCATTTGTTTATTCAGGAGGACCCCAATAGATAAGATGGGGTTAGCAAAAAATCTACAAACTATTAAGTACAGCATAAATATAATTTAAATCTTTAGATATCAAACTTTAGTTACAAATCTTGACAACTTTGACCATTTGTTTGTTATTCAGTTATAAAAACTAAATTAATTGAGGGCCGTCAAAGTTGATAATTTTATACTATTTTCGTTATATTTCAAAATCTAAAAGGAATCCGATATTTCGGTATTTTACGAACACAATATATCCTCTAACCATTAAAAACTGAAAATGCAAATTTATAAATGTATCACAAAATCACAAAATCACGAGCGGAAAAATTATAGTCATGTGCGGGATTAGAACCCGTGCCATCCACCTGCTCATGCCTGGGCATGCTCTAACCGCTGAATCAACATGACTAATGACTCATAAGTCATAACTCTAATTTGTTCTCTCGCTCTTAACCATCGTATAGGGATGGAGCGACACCTATAGTTCAACAAAGTGATCTCTACCAGGCAACCTTAGTATGGAGCTTTAAACAAGCTAACATTTTGAAAGCGGGTGCAGTTATGGTATAGTAGAAAATAAAATAAATTATATTATAATTATATAAGACTGAAATATATACGAGTACATATTATACGACTACATACATGTTTAACTTGAATATATTTTATTTTTGTATCCCCTCCGTTATTTGTTATCCTCATTATTGAGGGTCGTGACCCCCTCCATCAAGTATTCGCTCCTCGATAAGTGAGCGCCATCTCGATCTGTTGGATGCAATTTTTAGTGCCTCATGCACTGGAATTTCAAGTGTGGAGGGTCGGACCAACGCATTGGACTGCGACCTCGGCATCTTTTGCCTTCTATTTTGCCAGTGACCATCAGCCTGTCCAGATTGTCACCATCTTTTCTGGCTATGTGACCGAAGTACTCGAGACATCTCTTTAGGCATGTAGTTTTTGTATATATATATATATATATATATAAATACATACCAAATAATTGTAGGAACCTCGTCAGATACAATGCAGTATTATACTGTTATTGTCATGGTAAAATAAAAAAAAAATTATGAAGCTAAGACCATACCCATTCAATACATTTTTATAGGATGTTGGAGTAGTGAACATAAAAAGATCCAGGCTTAACAAGCGCTGGTCTCATTTTCTTCTATAAAATTTAAATGCCTTGTTGTAACAGATGTACCAGAGATGACAGTGCGGCTGGGGACGAGTTTAGACCCTAAGAACATCAGGGAAGGTTCAGACGTGTACTTCGATTGCATCATCAAGGCGCATCCTTACGTCTACAAAGTCGAATGGAGACATAATGTAAGTAACTGTTTGTTTTAATAGCTAGAACTTTATTTTTCATGCAAATTGTTTTATTTGTTAGGTTAGGTTTCCACCAAGACAGTAAACTGTGTAAGTTTTCTTATATAAGTACGTAATTATTTAATGGCGTTGTACTGATATATATTAATAATGACAAAGACGTCTAAAATAAAATAAAAAATATAGATTAATACTATCGATATTCACCTAAAAATAATTAAAATATATCAAATCACAATTCCGTCTAATTTTCCTGTTAGGCTTACGTAATGTCATAAGCACCTCGTAGCCCAACCGGAAGAATTTTTGACGCTTTTATTTTAACTCGGCTCTGCCTTTGAAATAACTACCTACAGCCGCGATGTACGTAACCATGCGATAGGGCTGCGCGCCTCCAGCATTTAATCACATTTGCCTACTTTGTGTTTCCATTTAGTTTGTGATTGTAAATATACTTTTTTTTATCTATATAAATAAAATACTTTGTGAATGGAACAGGAAGTGTGCACTAAAAATGCGTGTTGTTTTTTTTGACAAGTAGGTAGATTTAATCAAAAATAAATGTTTATGTTTGAATCAAAAGTCGTTGCAACCGATAAATATTTGTGAGACGTACGAAATGCTTTGTTATTAAATTTTAAAGTATTAAAAATTCGACGTTTTTTTCGGGGATAAAAGGAAATACTTGTCCATTAAAAACACACACATTATGTACCATTAACTATATGTGGACCATAAAATAATTTTACTTACTAGTAAGTAAAATACAAGACAAGAAAAAAAAATTACTTACCAGTAAGTATAATTATTTTATAGTACCTTTCAGTTTCCAGGTAATCTAAAAAAGTTATCTCTGGATGCGTTTTTGATGAATTCGTGTAACCAAAAACAGCAAAATATATCTTACTCGTCATATTTAACATGTAAATATGTACTTGAAATTATTTTTGGTGAAAATATCGCGCGTGTATTGTTAATAAAACAAAAAACTATTCGCTCGTCTCTGCGGCACAGTCGCGACACTCGAGACTGTCTGCGTGCCGAGCGCATGCCAAGATCGAGGCGCGTAGGTATAACTCGCGTTTCGTCTGTTTCTATGAAGTTGAAATACTCTGTAGATAACATTACCGTGCTTTTGTTCATGTAATGAGGCGCACATGTATTCACGTAGCCCTACATTATCGCCTCAACTCAACCTGTTTAGTATTCTTTGTATCGAACTCCATAAGTACTACAACATACACTTATCAATGCGGAGCCGGCGCCGCTGCACCTTGTCCGCATTCCTTCAATTCGGAACAGCCTCGTGGGTAGTTGTGAGAATGTGGTGAAACAATATTGGTACAGTGCCGGTACGATGCAAGTCTGCGCTAACCTTAAAACTGAGTACCTAATACTTTCCTAATCATATAAAATAAGTCGTATTAGTGTTAGTATTAAAATTATAATATATATATATTTATATTTAAATAATGTTCTATAATTCATCTTCTGTCATCCGTCAACCATAATCCATCAAATTTAATCCATTATCTATCATCTATTATCCCTCACCTATCACTTATTCACCATCTATCTTAATAAAACTTTAGCCTATAATGGCTTAATTATATTGTTATATATAGGTGTATGTGTGCGTGACTTTAATAACGTTTTAAGTTTTTGACAAAAACGAGAGTATTTCAAATTTCATTACCATCATTAAAGGGCACGATGTCCGCCGTTAAACAAAAGCCTCCCCAATAGGGGGGAATTTCCATTGGCAGTTCTGCAGAAGGCTCTGCTGCCCCAGAACAAGAATTTACTTGAATGATGTTAAATTAAAAATGTATTATAGGCAAAAAAAAAACAAACAAGTGTACGGACCACGAGTCTGTAGTGTACAGAATGTATTAATAAAACAAAAATCTGGAATTTACCAGTTTTCTTTGTACAGTAAATAAAATACTACAAACTATATACAACACTACACCTACTACAATAAAAGCATTTAGACAACCTATAAGTCATAGCAGACTCATAGGCAGTCCAAATGCTCCAGCAGTAAATTAAATTTAGTACCATCTTTATATATTATCGACTGGTTTATTCTACATAACCATATTATCATAATCAGTTAACCCCATTCCAGCTACTCAAATACACGTATCCCCAGAGCTGCTATGGTATTAAAATTATCATTAGTTACTGAACCGGCCCGAAGTGCTAATTACTTCGTTACATTCAATATTCTGCAGTAGTTGAACCGTTTTATCTCTCTGGCCACGATATAGGTTAATCCTTGAGTAATGCCCCAGTTTCGAGTGCCTGGAAAATTAAAAGATCTTCAACGTTGAAGCCTGAGTGAGAGCGTTATTAAAGTTTATGGTTTGAAATTGTTAAGAAAAATATTCAATCTAGCGTGTTGTTTCACCGTTCTAATGAAATAATGCACGAAATAGAGATGGATATTAGGATTGATGAGTATAGATGAAGTGAAAGAGATATGTAAAGACGTTGTCGCCTTTGTATCCGTGTGCGTGACTATAATTCACGGACAGATCTTATTTCTGTCTCGAGTGGACTGTATAACTATATCACAATATCATTAGCCTGGCAGAATAAAGAATATTAAATACTTACACTTAGTAGAGAAGGGCTAAAGAAGGCAAACAAGAAGACGAAATATGTATATATAATAGTAAATATTCTTTATTCTGCCAGGCTAGTGATATTGTTATATTAGCAGGAGCAGGAGGTGCAATTCTAACCCAGCATTCCACGGGGGACCCGGCACCCCACGGGGATGGCCTGGCTAGCTACCACCTTCAAATAGAAAATCTATCGCCAAGCACCTAACAATATGTTCTGGCAGCAGTCCTTTTTTTATTCTAATTTTTTTTTGAGACTTTTGGTCGCGCAGCGACTATGTCAGCTCCGTTAAGAGTTACATATAATACTTAACACTAAACTGAATTAAGTACATCAAGCAACATTTTGCAGAGTCTAGCCATATCACTTAATGGATCAGCTAATACACCCTGTACTACTCCTATGTCACTCAAATTGAGTCCATATTCAGAACTTATCAAAGATCTCATCGGCTGATTCCAAACACGTTCCACCAGTAGATGATGAACATCCTCTGTGACTCCACAAGTAGTACAGTTGGGTGAGTCAGCCACCCTAATCAGATGTTTGTGTTTGTTAAGTGGGGCAGCACTCCTTGAGAGTCAGTAAAATTACAGGCACATGAGACTTAACAACCATGTCTCAATGTGACGGGCACAATGCAATTTGTCACTTGTGATGAAATGCATATGTTATGGGCATAGTTAGGTCCACTAAGCATCAGGTGATACTCACGTTTGTTCCGTCACAATTTCATAAAAAAAACACTACATGAAGTATATAGATAATTATTATCATGAATTAATTAATATTTAACTTCCAACGAAGAAAGCCTAGGCGAACTTTCCGAAATCAGATAGAAGACGTTCTGATAAAAAACCAGGTCAGGAGTACCTTAAAAGGCAAAAAAAAAGACGAAATATGAGATAGATATTAGGGTTAGAATTGCACCTCCCCATATCATCCCGTGGGTGTCGTAAGAGGCGACTAAGGGGAAAATACTGTAATGTGGGCAGCAGCGCCTTCTAAAGAACTGCCAACTTACACTGTGATCCCCAAGACGCCTGCCAAACGTGGGGATTATGGCAAATATCTCCATAGGGGAGGCTGTGTTCAGCAGTGGACGATCCGCCTGTTACAATACAGTACAGCAAGCCAGGCGAGCTTTCTCACAATACCCTTCCACCATGCGGTGAAGCTCAAGCCAACAGTGGGGATTGAACGAGGGACCTGCGGCACAGCAGTCCATAGCTGTTACCGCTCAGCCATCATTGCTTAAAAGCGTGCGTGATAACTTAATAGAGTTAAATCAATCAGAATATTTCGAACATACGCACGTACTGAAATAGTAAAACGCCATTTACACCATTAATTGAATTGCCTTTTGATATCACTCATTAGCGCGAATATATTTGATTAAATTCATTATACTAGCATACATCAACCGGTTGAGGTATTACGAAAATTATGAATATTGTCACCTAATTGACTCTCAAGCATATTATATGCCATTAATGTAGAAAATCACGTCTATGCCGGGTAAAATAAAATTATATAGTTTAATCGCACTTGTAGTAATCTTTGGTAACCATTCTACATCATCATGAAATCCGCAAGAACTGTATCAGCCGGATTGTCTAATGCTGAACATTACCTCCCCATTATGAGCGGTTTGCCATAATCCCCACCCTTGGCAGGCGTCTCTCTCGAGGACCGCATTGTAAGATATCAGTTACACAAAAAGCGCTGCTGCCCATCTTCTGGTGTGTTATCCTTAGTCGCCTATTATGACGTCCACGGGTTGAGATGGGGGTGACGTTCTAGCCCGGCACCCCACGGGATAAATTCACAAGTATAAAATAATATTGATATTATTAGTAGTATTATCTAGCAAAGTTAAACAATTAAAAGCCCGTTCACAAGCATCGACACTTACATCTGAAACCTTCAGCATATAAAATTTACTGTTATCCGTTTGAAACGAAGTCAATGCAATATGAATCTTAAAAATCTCCTACAAAAGTCGCATATTAATTATATAAAAGTCACTTAGTATTTTATCTTTTTAAGGCAGTTGACTATGTCAACACTGCACCCTGATTAGTAAACTTACGCATTATGGAGTTCATGGAATAGCTCTGAATTTTACTAATAACGTAAAATATAACGTTGGTATAAACTGCGCTACATTTTTTTTTGATAAAATGGGAGTTATGCGAGTATCAATATTGGGACTATATCTATTTCTAGCATATATCAATGATTTGTTTTACACGATTGAACTGATAGCGAACTGATCTGAGCTAATATTTCAGTTGTCTCTAAATGAATCTCCGCTAATAATGTACTATATTGACAATTTTAAAAGTTATTATTAACAAATATTAGGCGTTTGTGACGTCACGTCGGCTTAACAGGAATATTAGGCGGAATTGTCACTAGTTTTATTGTTTTATTGTTTATTCTTTAAGTGTTTAATCAAAACATTAATTTAATGTTTTCTTAAAATATTTGTTGATATCAATTTCCGTATTTTATAATGACAAATTAGTATTATGAAATATCAAGCAACGCCTTAATAAATTCATTATGTTTAAAGTTATCTTAATGCAATAACAGCTACGTAGTACCAACCACAAACCAACATTGGAATTAATCAAGTTGAACTTGCATTTGATAAAGAAATAGTATTATTAGGACTTAAAATGGATTAAAATCTACAGTGTGGTCCATATATCTTGGTTATGCTGCACATACCGCTCATACGATAAGGCAATTGTCAGATGTACTCGTAGCTACAGTTCGACTGGTTTATTTCACATATATCCACAGAATACCGTGGAATGGTGTATTTTTGTGCGGTAACCTTGCCTGTGACACATGCAGTTCGTCACATGTCACCAACTGCACTGCCCCCATCACCTTGAGACAAAATATTGTTAAGGCACATATGCTTGTAATTTCACCGGCACCCATACCCTTCAAACACAATTATGTGAACAATACTGCTCGGTAGTAGAAATTGATATGATGGCAGTACTTTTTTTTTATTGCTGTTAGTTAAGCTTTTGAACACAATCTCACCTGATATGCTAGAATTACTGGGTCTCTAGGACAGTTGCTAAACACACCCTTAAGTTTTGGCGAAAGATTTTCTGGTTGAGGGTGGTCGCTAGCCAGGCGGGCATTTGCAAAATGCCTTACCAGCTTGCGGTGAAGGTCAAGCCCGCGGCAAGATTCAAATCATGCACCTGCTGCGAGGCAGTCCATAGCCAATGCCACTGAGCCATTTCTGCTTCAAAGGAACTTTCCCGGACGTACTTGCACAAGTTCTATTGCGACTTAATTTGCTTTGCTTACAGGATGAAACCAAAGACCTCCAAACTTGCAAAAATAGCATTTTACACACCCCCAGCAAAGAGGCAGTCAATAGTTACCCCTAAATACACATAATTCTTAATAATATAAGAAGCTTTTATTAATTTCAAATAACAAATGATTGTGTAATTTGAACTTTTTTCTGTTATCTCTTAGGGTAAAACCCTCATGCACAACGTAGGGCAAGGCGTCATCATCAGCAACCAATCTCTGGTACTTCAGGGGGTCGGAAGAAGAACGGCGGGGAACTACACCTGCGTGGGATTCAACGCTGAAGGTGATGGGGAGAGCAAACCATTCTCATTGGATGTTCTTTGTAAGTATATACATACACAGACCTATCAAACAAATTATTGGAGTACAAAATTTTATGCCCAAGGCAGGAACCGGCGCGCGGCGTCTTCCGACATCGCGTCGGATGCCTAATACCATCTCGGCCACCTGGGACTTGGCATTTCTTCCGAATTTTTGTGCTCCATTTGTGTTACTTTAACCGTCATTGTGCGTGGTTTCCGCCTTGGACATAAAATTTGGTACTCCAATAATTTGTTTTATATGTTTTTCGCTTAGCACGCGATAGTGCTTGTAATCATATTTAGAAATATATACAGACATGTTGACGCGCCCTTCTCAGTAAATTATTTGTACGTGTAGGCCTCGTTAGTACATTACCTACTTCGTAATTCATCATATACATGTACTGTGGTGTTTCAATAAGGAGTAATATCTATCTATCTAGAGACTGGTTAGATGTGGAATGTGAATGTGGTGCCTCCGAGCAAAATATGGCACACTACTGTCATGTGTGCCCGACCACCTGCACTCAAGATCTCCTCAAATATGCATCTTACAGGGCCGTGGAGGTAGCCTCCCATTGGGCCAACATTATCTAAGAATCAATTAGCCATTGTAAGAAATGAATGAATGAATCTATCTATCTACGTACGTTTGTCTTAGTGTGGGTGCATATGCTAATGGTACATACATTAAAAATTAAAATATACCCGCTTCAAGCTTTTTAAGTGTTTTACCAGTTTGCTTCTATTTTTATGTAACTCTGAGCGAACAAGCGCGAAGCCCAGCTGATGTTTATTAGACTAACCTCCGACAGATACATATCGTCACAAGTAAAAACAATGCACTGCGGCCATCACACCGAGACATACAGTTGTGGAGTCTCATGTGCCTGTAATTTTACTAGCTCTCAAGGACTGCTGCCAAAACATACTGTTAGGTGCTTGGCGACAGATTTTCCACTTGAGAGTAGAGTCTAGCTAGGCCGGCATTCGCAAAATGCACTTACACCATGCGATAAAGCTATGGAGCTGCGGCACGGCAAGCTGTAAATATTACCGCTCGGTCATCATTGCTTCAAAACTATAGTAAATTACTGATATATATTGCAAACATAAAAAAAACAAAGATTCTACATCTGTTATCGGGCTTTAGAATTGAAAAATTTGTAATTTCTGGAAGGGCTCCAACTAGACCGGACCGAATCATAAAATTACATGTTTCCCCCCGTCGCTTCCACTTGGACCGTCCGGGGAAGGTTATTGTCTAAAATAAAACGAGTATGTTAAAATTATTCATAATACGTAGATTATAGTCGTTCGTTTTACGGTCTCTTATATGAAGAGGCAATGACATTAGTGAAGCTTCTATATGTTCTGTTAAGTACTCTTATATAAAACAATTGCTAATATCGTAAAAGACGTATTTTCGTTACTATTGGCCAGTTACTGGCTGATTTTAAACCTTTTTGGGAATCCTCATTGGTAGTACTACCAATGCTCACTACCAGATGTTAAATAAAAGTGCAAAATATGAAAGTGATCTGTTATGTACTAAATGATGCTGATAATAACTATTATTTTCCTTTAAATATGATCGATTGGAAATTACTATGTTACTGCCTCTTTAGTAGAGTGACGCAAAGTTAAGGTTTATAATCACATGTTCCTGGGTTCGAACCTCAGGTCGGATTATAATTTACTGCGAAACCGCCCCAGTTAGTTGGGAAACCGTTCAAAAAGTCAAAAAATATAATTTTAAGCACATAAAAATGTAGTTAATATATGACATATCTGTAATAATTTGACATATTTAATGGTATTGCAAACTTTACTGTACATACCTATTGATGTGTTCTATAAAATTGTAGTACATAATTTTGGTCTATTGTCAACCATTTCCGCAGCGTGGGCGATAATGATTTTTTTGGTATTTTTTTCACGCCTTGTGTTACATTGTCGAGGTTTTCATACTGATCCCTAACTTTTTTTTAAATGATCTATTGCTTGTGTTCATCAGAGATGATATAAAATATTGGTGAAATTTTTTTTTAAATCAATCCAGTACTTTTTAAGTTTATTCGTCACGTTCAAAAATACAAATCTTTCCTCTATTAGTGTTTGTGAAGATTTTCTAGTAAATACATTTTGCGTGGCAATCTTGAATTTTGCTTTGACATGCCAACATGCTCGTTAAATTATTTATAGGTTAAAATAACATTTGTATAATACATGACTTGAAAGAAATTTAGTAATATTTGCCTATCTCTACTGAGTTTTAAAGGCATGATGATAATTTTTTGCTTGAAATGAGTTACAAACTTACACACAAATATTTGTCCTTGCCAAAAATCGAACCCAGGACTACGAGCTTCTCAGGCATGACCACTTATGTCGTACTATGTTGTCTTTAGGTATTCTGAAAAACGCAGTTTTTGTTTATTATATTTTATTTTTTAACCTCACAAGCGTTGTGTATCATAATTCGACATCTGCGTAGAAAAGTGGTTTTTATCCACTCGCGAGGAAAAGGTTTTCTAAATACGAACCTCCTTAACACTTGCACAAAATGTTTTTTTTTTATTTAACTAATTTTAGTAATTTAACTTAAAAATTTTGCTTGTAATAAACGTTAATTCACTACAGGAAAAACAGCTTAAATCATATTGTTTAACTTATTAATAAGTATAAATAACACTTTTCCAAGCTTGTGAGACAAAACGTAATTTTGCGTCTCGTATCTTTGAAACCCTCGCTTTGTTACGTGCAGGATTCTATTTTGGATCTGAATCCTAAAATAATTTGTTTACTTCGGTATCAATAAAAGTTCACACGACAAATAACTATTTGTTTGCCTCACATTTATTTTGTATGCAATTATGACGTAATAGGAACATGGACTACTTGACAAGGGGAAATAAATTCCTGTTCAGCCCCACGGGGGGGGGGGGGGGGGGGGTCAAGAGGAATTAAATTCCCCCATATCAAGCGGTAACTTATGTCTATAACAGAATAGGAATCGGCCTGTGACATACAGTTGTTAAGTTCATTATGCATTTACTTGCATAATTACACACTGGCTCTCAAAGAATTTTTTTAATATGCGTCATCATTAACAAGTTTAAAGCTAATTGGAAAATTAGCCTTGTTTGTAGTACAACGTTACTTGAACTACAGATGTCGCTCCATCCCAATACGATGGTTAAAAAAAGAGAACGATAGGAAAAAATTTAGTCATGGACTCATTGTTAAGTTAGCTCAATTGTATTAGAGCTTACCCCGGCTAAAGGGGTGGATGAACGCGGGTTCTAATCCCGCACATGACTCATATTTTTCCTCTCGTAAATTTGTAATTATGTAATGTAATCCGCAGAGCATGCGTTATTGCAAACATAAAAATGCTAAACAGATTTTTTATATAAAGTTAATAGCAACCCAGGAGAGCATTTGCAAAATGCTTAGCACTATGTGGTTAAACTCAAGCCGTTTTGGTGAGAATCGAACCATGAACCGCACGGTATTACCGCTCGGCTATCATTGCTCTAAAACAAATATATATATTATTACAGAAAAATAGATATAATGTGTTTGAATATAACAAATAACTATTATTATAGATGCACCTACATGCCGAAGCAGTCAACAGCGTGTGCACGGAGTTGCGAAACAGGAACGTGCCCATATCACGTGTCACGTCGACGCCAATCCACCTGAAGTCACGGTGAGTAGCTCTCCTAGGGCTTGCACAACGTATCAGTAATGAGAAATTGTCCTGCAATAATTACATTAAAGCAGCACCGTGGGGTGCCGGGTTAGAATTGCACCTCCCCATATCACCCCGTGGGTGTCGTAAGAGGTGACTCAGGGATAAATACTGGAAGGTGGGCAGCAGCGCCTTCTTAAGAACTTTCACTGCGATCCCCAAGATGCCTGCCAAGCGTGGGGATTATGCCAATTACCCACCTAACGGGGGAGGCTGTATTCAGCAGTGAGCGATCGAGCTGTTACAGTACAGTACAGTACAATTAAATGCTATTTTAGCTCAGCACGCGATAGTGCTTGTAATATAATATATTCTTAAGAAATATATTTTATCCTACCAACAAAAAAATATATCAAAACAAAAATATCATATTTTAACCCAATATACTTTATGTACAAGAAATAGTTCAACCCCCAAAACTCGACTATCATCTCAACTACCCTCAGACCAATTTAGCTCATACAAGAACTCTCAAATTTAATTTACTGCAGCTACCAAAGCTTCCTACCAAATTTCATAACGGTATTCTAAATTTATTGTAAGATATACACAACAAAAGAATGTCTAAAGTAATATAAGCTTTTAGAAAATACGGATTTCCTCAGTACTTTGTTCCTAGTAAAAGTTATAACACAAATTTTGTAGTCGCGAAGCTCAAACGTACTCGTAATCTCGTGACATGATGAAAACTTTCAACGGTGCGTGCTTTTGCAAGCTTCTATCACATATTAGTCTACATGGACTTATATATAGTTCTTATAATTATATGTATTATTTGGTCTGCGGTAATACATGATCGCAATCAGAAGTTAGCTAACCCTACAAAGGTCACGTTGAGTAGAAACTGCAGGGCTATATTACTCTGTTTACTCTCTAGTATTGGATATTTTATTAAAAAGTTCTTATCCATAGGTAGAGAGACTACTACTTTGTTGAGTGAAGTACTTTGCTTGTTCATATAATATTTGCTCTGAGAAAATATCTGTGAAAGTTGTAGTAAGTTTGTTTGTTGAGAGTAAATTATGGGTGCCTGAACACATTTATGTATACTTTACAAACTATTGGAGTACAAAATTTTATACCCAAGGCGGGAATAGAACCCGCGTCGTCCGATATCGCGTCGGATGCCTAAACCTCCTCGACCACCTTGACTCGGCATTTCTAGCCGAAATTTCGTGCTCTAAGTGTATTACTTTAACCGTCATAGGGGACAGTGCGCGGCCATCAACCAGACTTAATAGGCTTCATCTGATCGAAAGAAGTGTTTTTAAAACACTTTGTTGGTATGATGTCGCTTTGACCAGGTGGCCGAGGGGGTTTAGGCATCCGATGCGATATCGGAGGACGTGGGTTCGATTCCCGCCTTGGGCATAAAATTTTGTACTCCAATAATTTGTAAAGTATGATTTTCGCTGGTATGTAGCTTTAGAAACATTTATGTACGTTCTATGTGTGTTTGATTGTTTGTTATGTTGACTTTATATACAGGTATATTGGTGCTAAACTGTTTAATTGCCTTTGACAGTTTCGCTGGACCTTCAATAACACAGCGAACAGCAATGAAGTCAGCGACACCTACGTTTCAAGAGCTGGTACCAGCTCCACCGTCACCTACACCCCGCACACTGAAATGGACTACGGAACCCTTCTGTGCTGGGCCCACAACCGGATAGGGAAGCAGCGAGTGCCTTGTGTTTACCACATTATTGCAGCAGGTATGTTGAAGTGAGGGTGGTTCTGTGGAAGTGACAGTTGGCCAATGATCATTTACTGTAACAGCCGGATCGTCCACTGCTGAACACAGCCTCCCCTATTAAGGGGGTATTTGCCTTAATCCCCACACTTGGCAGGCGTCTGAGGGATCACATTGTAAGTTGGCAGTTCTTTAGAAGGCGCTGCTGCCCACCTTCCAGTATTTTTCCCTTAGTCGCCTCTTACGACACCCACAGGATGATATGTGGAGGTGCAATTCGAAGCCGGCACCCCACGGGGCAGTAATTGACCATTTACTGGTACAAAATCTATTGCGGGCTTGAATTTCGATAACTATCGAGCGGCTCAAGTCGATTCTGTACTTAAACAATTCACTATGCTAAGCAGCGTCTGCTAAAATCATTGCTTCAATAGGTGACCGCTAGTGGCAATATTATTGAGCGCTTCCGTGCTTCAGAGGTCACGTTAAACCGTCGACTTAATCCGGTTGTTGTTTTAGAATGGACGTAATTATAGTACGGTAAGGCATTTTACAAATACCCACCTGTCTACAGCTACTAATATCAGGTAGAAAACCTGTCACCAAAGGATGTGCTTCGGCAGCTGTCTTTGAAGCCAGTAACTCTAGAATAATCTGAACACCGAATCATTCTGACGAGATGAGGTGGGGTCAATGAATCGCAACAAAAAAAGTCTCATCTAAAGTTAAAAGATCTCTGTTTAAGCTAAAGTTTGTACCGCAAAAACTAAACTTTGTGCACAAAAGTGTTATCGACTATTATATTCATCGGTATAAATGAGCTTCACCTAGAATTTATTGCGATGGGTATTTTAGCATCGACCACGTCCATCCTAGAATATCTACCGCAAATAGTTTATGCAGTTAAGAATTTCCATTTCATAGATGATTGAAATTTCTAACGCGTCTGTTCTAAACTCTAACGTTCAATTTATCAAAGAAAGCCTTATCTGTCTCCTACTGTTTATTGCGGTAGGCACTCTAATATTGACCGTGTATTACTTAAATGCATACCGCAAATAGTTTACTGAATAATTGTCAATAAATCAACCATGGAAATCACCCTTCCATTTTAATTGCAGTAGTTAACCTAGCGTCAACGGCGTACTCACTAGAATACTAACAGTAAATAATACTTCTTGGACTAAAGCGTTTTCAATCAAATAATTAATTACCTACTGATAGAAATGAATCTAGTTATTTATTACGAGAGGTACACACTTGAGCGTCAACTGCGTCGTCTCGCTACATTACGCAGTGGAAATAGTTTGTGCGCTAAATTGTTTTTCAGTAACGATAAAAATGAGCCTATCTCAAGATTTACGCACGAGGATAAATCAAG
This sequence comes from Plagodis dolabraria, assembly GCA_963854805.1. Classification (NCBI taxonomy): domain Eukaryota; kingdom Metazoa; phylum Arthropoda; class Insecta; order Lepidoptera; family Geometridae; genus Plagodis; species Plagodis dolabraria. Next base: position 4,627,220 of record OY978459.1, on the reverse strand, counting down.
ACATACGGCTCATATTATTGCGGTGTGTAGTCTAGCATCGACCAAGTCGTCTTTAAAATGTGTACAACAGTTTGTGCACTCAATAGTTTCCAATAAAACCATAGAATTACCCTCCCCTAATAATTATTGCAGTAAGTTAGCTAGCGCCAACTGCGTATTCGCTATAGTACTACTGTATACTAGTTGGCGCGCCTTTGGTATGTGAGCGGTGGGACGGGGAGGCGGGGGCACTTCTCAGCGAATCTCAGAAAGCGATTTCTTGTATTGCATGTTCTGCAATCCCTTCAAGTGTACCTTGAAATGTTACATGATATAACCGTGTGATACTTGACTATGTCTAGGTATTGATTACATTACACAAATAAAAGTGAAAATAGATTTTTTACATTATTGAAATAAGTAAGTATTTACTTTTTTTTTTAAAGGAACAGAGTGTTTGTGTGTGCGAGTGAGTGAGGTGTGTTATGTGTATTTGTGATAGGGATGGTAAATTGTTTGGCCTCTTATGATATTTTTAGTAATTAATCAACGACCTAAATCAGTTTTACTTGATGTCTGTAGAATTACATAGGTAACTGACTGAAAAAAAAATTATTTTGGCTACTTAAAGTAGTTTCTAGGAATTTTAATAAATCATCATTAATATTACTCGGTCTTCATCAATCATCAATGTGATAAATCACTAGAATTTTACTGAATTCTGTAGCCATAGTATTTATAACTCTGAAGATTGCTAGCTATTTCCATATACTGGATACTGGACATGAGTCCAGTATCCAGTATATGGAAAGATATACTGAATATGATATACTGAACTTATGAAAAATTGTTGCAACAAGCTGATTTTCTATATAATTACCGAGTTGATTGTTCAACCGTGATATAAGCTGGACATGAACTCAATAAAGTGTGATCGTTTATTTTAATAGTGAATAAAAGAGTTCTTTTATCGACGTGAAATTTATAATAAGCTGTTTTTATATCTCTCTAATATCTAAGTCATTTAATTATACATAAAAAAATAGTTATTTATTTAAAGCAAAATAAAATACAACTATTGTTACAGGAAATTTATTAAATGTCGTAAATAAACGCAAAAAACGTGATAAGTCATTATTTTCAGCATATCAAATCTGAAACAACACGTTTTTATCTTTATTATATCTTGAATGCTTTTACTCCGCAATCAAATAAGCCGATTCTTTCGGCAACTTTACAGATACTATTAACGACGCTGCCGACTGCAACTGCCAGCTGCGAATGTATCGCGGCACTAACCATTTCTTTTTATATCTACGAAATGACTTCAAATTGTTGCGACAGCGGCATCTACATTGCCAGCCGCTACACTTGCAGCCTGCAATAGCAGTCGGCAGCGTGTTTCAGAATATCTTTAGTATCTCTTTGGTAAGCGCAACATTCGTTCCAATAGAGGTTTGGATAGCACTATAGTTAGTAAGTTAGTGTTAGCCCGGGGCACCACAAACATTGCGGTCGGAGGCGCGCCCCACGGACCCATCCGACACAAACAGTTTCATCGTGACAAATAATCATTAAATTCTGGTATACTGCCTCTAGATACTCCTATTTAATAATATGCAAGCGTCCTGTCTTAATATTTCTATTCTATTCTGTTTTTTTTTAATGTAATTGTGACGGAGCAAGCTTGAGGCCCACCTGATGTTAAGCGGTTACCTCTGCCTATAACAGATGCATTTCGTCACAAGTGACGAATTGCACTGCGCCCGTCACCTTGAGACATAGTTGCTAAGTCTCATATGCCTGTAATTTCTCTGTTATTATATTTATAACACATTTGTTTCTAAAGGGTCTCTTACTTCACCAATTTCAATATCGTAATGTATCTGATTACGCACTTGTGCGTTATTTTAATGTAAAACGCACGGTTTATCAAGATGCTCCACCTAAAACGAACGGTACTTTTTAAATCTTAGCAAAGAGTTTATATGTCAACATTTTATGAATAAAATTAACTTTGCGAGATAAAATATTATAATTAAACATTTAATTCTTTAATTTAATATTTTTTGACCCTATATTACAACGATTTATCTGTAACTAAACACAAAAATATTAATTTCATTTATTCGTTTAAGAAAGTCTGAGTTATATTTAATTTTATTTCCTCGCAAATATGTTATAATATAACGTCGTATGCCATACTTGCGATATTTACAGCCCCTGCTTTCTTGTAAAGCAATATCGCCTCGGCTGTAATTTTCAACTGACCGCACTTATATCAGAATGTACTATGTGAATTTGAAAGACGTCTTACGCTTCATTTATTTTTACTATAGGTTACAGATATAATTCTGTAACATATTTTGGTACAAAAACTTCACAAAGAGTATATTTTCAGGTCGGCCGGACCAAGTCCACAACTGCACAGTAGTGAATGCCTCGTTGACCTCGTTCGGAGTTCGGTGCATGGAAGGTTTCAACGGGGGTATGCCGCAGTCCTTTCTGCTGGAGGTTCGGGATATAGTTACACAGGTAATATTTTATTATTATTTAAGAAAATTATATTTGAAAGCTGACGAGTAAAATAGTATTTTGATAGGCCTGCCTAGATTCTGCAGCGCATAAAATATTAATATTTTTATGTTTGCAATAACGCGTGCTCTGCGGATTACATCACAAAATTACAAATTAACGAGAGGTAAAATTTAAGTCATGTGCGGGATTCGAACCCGCGCCCATCCAACCTTAAGCCGGGGTATGCTCTAATCCAATTGAGCTAACATGACAATGAGTCCATAACTAATTTTGTTCCTATCGTTCTTTTTTAACCATATTATTGGGATGGAGCGACATCTATAGTTCAACTCACGTTGTACTACAAACAATTGCTGCAATTAGCTTTAAACTTGTTTGTGATGATTTTTTATATATATGATGATAAGAACCCTATAATTTTAATATTTTTTTGTTTGCAATAAAGCATGCTCTGCGGATAACATTACAAAATTACAAATATACGAGATCGCACTCGACTTAAATTTTTCCTCTTGTAATTTTGTAACGCATCAAATATGTGAGTGGAAGCCCGGGTTGACGTCTTTCAAGTTATCCTGCGGGAAAGGACAGGTTCACTGTTAAATATGTTAGGGAGGAACGCGAACTCTATGCTATCTTGCGGATGGTATCGGAGTTCTTCAATTCCTCGATAAATAGGCATTTCGTCTTTGTATTAAACATATTACAATTATTATACATTTGAACGTGCGTTTGAAAAGTCAAGACCCTCCATTGATGCTTCGTGTATAAGGGTAACTCATCGAAAGAATTTTGATGAAGCTACGTGGCATTTATGACGTCAAATTGGCTTACCATGATAATTACACAGAATCATCACGAGATATTTTTATACGTTCAAAAGTTTTTTCTGATAAATAAATTATATTTTACCTAAAAATGTATTTTTATATTTCATAAAATATATTTATAATATAAAAATATATTTATAAGTCTTATTTTCATATATTTTAAGGTGATTATTTTCTTATATGTTGTTATTAATTATTTATTTTCGCGAAATAACGCCTGAATCTTAAATATCTACATTTCGTCGCAAGTTTTTAAAGACTTGATACAAATTGTCATTTAAACGCCTTTTCCTGAGAAATCTTAAATTAAAACAAAGTAACCACGATGTAATGCCTGAAAGGGGTAGCTATTATCCAAAATGGAACTTAATGTCGTCACTCCAAATAGAATTAGTTTAGGTGAAGATTTGTCAAGTAGATCTTCGGTCTCCAAATCTTGTTACGTAACTCCATTCTAAGCAAATGTTTGTTAAATAATCCAGTACAATAGGATAAGATGATACAGGCAGTATGGACGATATGTATTTTTGATTACTTCACACATGTTTAAGATGAGCATTACTACAGATATCCAAAGATGTAATATATTTAAATAATAATGTAAATATATTTATTCCGGTTTCACTACTCCACACCCAAGCTCAGCCTTCATAGTAGGTACTTAATAATAAAAACTAAAAATAAATATTATAGGAAACATCGATTTAAAACATTAACGTTATAAATATCTTAATATTATTATTAAATATCTTACTAATAAATAGTTAAAATAAACTTAGGAAAACATTTAAAAATATTAAACAAATATATTTTGTGACAATCACTTAGTTTCCTTTTAAGCCGACGTAATGTCATAAACGCTATATAGCCGGCCTGTATTTTTTCATTTAAGCATTTTCAGCAGGTTTTGACTATTTGAGCATATTATCGAGAAATATCTTGATTTATTTGTTATTATCAATAACAGTTTCAGCAAAGTAACGCCTAATGCTGTTAATTAACTTCAAAATAGTTTTTAGGTAGGTATGTAGGCTTTATTAAAAATACCTAAAATACGCATTATTAGGGATATCTCAAATGCTTCTCGTCAGATCTCACTCAAAATAGTATTGAAAGACACGAAAAGCACCAGAATCACATCAAAATCGGTACCCCCTGTAAGGAGTTATGAGGTAACTTGCACAAACAAACAGTCAAATTTAGAACCTCCTTCTATTTGCAGTCGGTTAAAAACATGACAACGTCCATTACGAAAGTCTCGTAGGACTTATTTTACATTGATTTTTTTAGGAAAAACGGTTCAAAGTTGATAAAAACCAAGGACAGTTATTCTATCCCTTCTATCAAAAATCATTTATTAATTCACTTCGTTTATTTAAGTATTCCTTTCTGCGATCACAACTACCAAATGTATTTTGATTAGTCAAAACAAGATAATGTATATGATAAATATATTTCCATATCATTTTACGATGCTGTTTAAATTATATTCGTATCTCTCTGGCACTGCCTCCATACTGGATGTAGTTTGTAGTACACTTCTGCTCGAGGTAAGGTAGTTGTCAAGCCTAAAATATTCGTGTAGGCGTCAGTAAATTAGCATTCAACTTGGTACATACCTGGCTTTTAGTCATGTCTTTGTAAGTGACAGCCACTTACAGGCTTGATAAATTCTAGCTTCAAAGAGTTATTAAATTTGTAAACGGCACAACAATACGAATAATAAAGGTCAAAGGTGAAAACTGATGAAGATGTTGAACTATACAATGAACGTGCATATTATACTTAAATCTTTATCGAGCGATCTAGTAATTTCATACATATTCATCGGTGAAAGTCAAAACATCACTTTTTTGCTCAGTAAAAATCAATTTGCGCCCGTTAAGCAACGTAGATTTTTTTAAGTCAACCCTGCAAAACGGTTTTCAGTACCTTGTTTAGTTTTAGCAACATTTATATTTAAAGATAATCATTTAAACGCCTTTGATTGAGTGACTCGTATTTTAAAGCCATCACGGGCTCGAGCTAATCACTCATTGGAATAAGAAGTCAATTTCTGCTCGGTGCCACAAATCTTATCTCATTGTGCTACCTCACCCAAGTAAGGGCTGATGTGATAGAAGTTATCAATATATGATGTACACTAGACTTCGACAACTATTTCCAACTAATGGTATTCAAGTGATAATATGATTGAGACGATGGTGGCTTGACTTAGGATGGGATCTGGCTCATAAAACAATCTCATGATCAACATCTAACCGTACGAGAAAATTGGCCGTAAAACATACCAATTTTGAACGACCGATTATGTATGTGAGGGTTGTGTGGAATAGGGCATAAATACTACCATGCAATGTGGCGTTGATGGTGGCGCACATGATTAAGTTTGGAAAGATAATAAAACCTTTCATTACTCATATACGCCGGGTCTCCGTGACGGCCTGGGTGGGAATTGAACCCTGGGGGGAATCTCCGTGCAAAATCTTGAGAAGCGACAAAAACTAAAATACTAGTAGGTGGACAGCAGCTTCTTCTGAATAACAGCCATCTTACACTGAAGTTAGAGAGCTAGAAAGATAAAACACCAACTGAACAAACTTTAACTTTATTTTCCCTTGTTAACACAGGAAATAGTATCCAACGTATCAAGCGCAGTGCCCCGGTTTACAGCAGTAGGGCTTATACCTGGGAAAACTTATGCTGCTGCTGTACTGGCCTACAACGCCAAGGGCAGAGGAGACCCTTTTCCACTCCGAGCCAGCACATTGAGGCCTCCAGAGAAACACCATGTTCACGATAAGAGTTTAGGTAAGAACAATAGTTAGTTATATAATATTTGGTGTAACGATATGAAGAATGTATGAAGCCATATTGGCAGCCATATTGAACGCCAAAGGAAGAGAAGATGCTAAAACATTTTGATCCAGCACACAGAAGGCTTTGAACACACATAGGGTGTTCAAAGCCTTCACACACAGTCTATTAAGACTGGGTCACATTCACATTCTCACTATACATATAATCATATTACTTTCCAACAGATTTACCTCGTACAGCATTCCAAATGTCAGGAGCCATGTCTGCGGCCGTTGGTGGTGGTGGAATTCTCATGGTAATCCTGGTCCTGTTCATGATTGCCGTGAAGCAGCGCTGTGCGAAGAGGAAGCCGAGGTCTGCTCCACCACCTTCATCTCAGCCAGCGTCCCCGGACAAGCTGAGGGAGAAAGATGACAGCGAGAGTGATGACCGGAACCCGGACATTATACCCTCAGATACGGATCAGATGCAGGTGAAAATAAATAATTTTATGTACGATTGTATTTTTTTCCACAGCTTCAACTAGGAAAATAGTAATATTTATACGTTATAGCAAATTTTTCAAAAAATAGACAACCGAATTTCGCTTTTCTCAAAAAAAATATTACTGAAATTAGTAGTAACTATTTTAGGGTAAAAAAATTGGAATTTTAGAAATTATGAAACAAATCCTGCATTTTGTTACATCTGATAGGCTCGCTTTTCTTTATCTCAAGCGATGGTAAGTAATGAATGCGGTCGAAGATGTTGTTCAGGCTAACCTAGAATCACTGGATCTCAAGTACAGATGCCGGAACAAACGGTTGAGTGCTTGACGACATATTTTCTACTAAAGGGTGGTAGCTAGATATAGCTCAAATCAAATGTTTTAACAGTTAGTGGTCAGAGGCTAACCTATCAACTATATATAAAAACTTCCCATGACCTTTATTTAGATTTCCCGGTCTTGTACATCCTATACCTCAATAGGAAGCAAAATTTTATGAAGTCGCCAAAGTGACAATTAACCCTGTGGTGCAACAGCAAACAGTAACACCCTACTAGATAATATAAGATATTTACTGTATCCTGATGGTTACGCTTCTCTTCTAAAACGTTTCCTCTTCACAGATGGACTATTACCGGCATCAGCAGGTTTCTACCATCTCCCCTCCACTGGGCAGTAGAGGCCCGCGGGGGAGTGTGGCGGGGGTTAGGGGGCTGCCAGCCTACTGCCCCCTGCGCACCGCGCCGCCACCCTCACATCCACATGAGGTTGGAGTAAGTATATCTATTTATTCTTATCGATAATAAGCATACTGCTTTCAAAAGACTGTCAAAGTCAAAGTCAAAATCATTTATTCAATTTAGGCGTCTACGACGCTCTTATGAAGGTCAATTACAAATTTTAATATTGAAATATACTACATTGTACTGCCACGTTCAGCAAACAAAAAATATAGAGCTACTGCGAGAAGAACGGGCAAGAAACTCGGGGCCATTCTTTTAAACGTTTTTTAAAAATGTGTTAAGTACATACTATATAGTAAAATTATTACAATACTTAATTTACATTACGTAGGTGTTAGGCGCTAGCTTGGCAGAGGCGAACCAGTCAAAGCATTTTTGTCGTTTAAGTAATCACAAACTGTGTAGTAAGATTGCCTTATCAAAATATTCTTCACATGCAACTTGAATTTTCTTTCTGTGAGCGTTGTAATATGTTTGGGCAATTTATTATAAAACCGCACACCATTTCCTAAGAAGGACCTTTTATTTGTCTTTGCTAATCAAAAAACTGGCACCGCTATTTTATCTTTATTCCTAGTGTTATAATCGTGAGTGTCACTGTTTGATTTAAATTTGCTCAATTTTTTACGAACATACATAATATTTTCAAATATATACAGACTTGGTAAAGTTAAAATATCAATTTCTTTAAAAATATCTCTCAGGGATTCCCTAGGATCCATTTCATATATGGCTCGAATTGCACGCTTTTGTAAGATAAAGATTGTCTCTATCTCAGCAGCAGCTCCCCACAGCAATATATGTTGAATGTAGAAGTCATTTTTTGGTTAAAAACTACTTTTTTGGTTTTACTATGCTACTGGGGAATTTTTGATACGAGAACTTTTCCTAGTCGTATGAAGCAATATCACTTAATTTTCATCATAATAATATATTTACTAATAACTACCCTTTATTCTTACATTTCGTTGAAGGACCAAAAGTAATCAGAGGAAAAATAAAATTCCATTGGTTTAATCCAATTTTTTTCTTATTTTCTGCTGAGTTTTGAATGTTATTTCACAAATAGAATTTTTCACAAAAAAATGTGTTGGAGTAAAGAAGCCTTTTCGAGAACTGGGCTTTTATTTGATAGATTTACGGCTTTAGAAAGGTTAATGAAGTTGTCTATGGCCTTATTTTATTCTACTGAAAGGTTTATATTTCTAAAGTGAATTTACTTACGTTCACACTAGCAAGCAAAGAAATCTAGATATTTTTACTATTGGAGACTTTGATAACGTACAAGAATGAACAATGTCATACAAGAATGAAGGCCCTCACTCGGATCTGAGACTCGGGACTATGATTTTGAATATTTAATAACCGTCACACACGTCTATCATACGACGTTGTTTTAAATTTTGAGAATATTAAAAGTGAAATATAAAGATGACTAAATAGGCACCCGGCTGGGACTCCCGTAATATTTACCGTGGAACGTGGCATGGAAAACAGTTTTAAAGATAGGTGACACCAATAGCGTGGGTACGGTACATATGGACAAGGAAATTGACACGATGAGTGTGTGGTGTGTCTACAGCCCCACACGGCACACAACAGTGACAGTGACAGTGAAGCTAATGACATATCGGACAATTTGACAAGTGCAGCTGAGCCGGGAAAGACAGCGCCATCGTTACGTCAGTTACGTGCTGAGACCCGCGCTCGCCGCCTCGCGCAACCGTGACTCGCAGACGAAGGGCTACAATATAGCCTGAGAAACTGGTCGGAATCTATCCGGTAAATATAACGTGAGTCCCAGCCGGGTGCCTATTTAGTCATAATGGACAAAACTCGCGATAGTTTTCTAAGTGAAGAAATATAAAGATATTGATTGAGCGCTTGCTCGTACTAGAAGACACATCTTCTACTACGTCTGGAGGAGTCAAACCTATTTCCATTTATGTGCTCGAACTCTTAAATCTTCAAAACTTTTTAGTCACTAAGTCTGAACACAACATAATAATCAAGAATCACGCTTAAAAGCTTTGGAACGTGAATATCAGTACTATGAAAATTTTAAAATGCAGTTAACTCGCTTATTACTTGCGTGGTTTTTGCATGCACATCTAAGTGTAATGACACAATTCTAAAATTTTTATTAAATTTTTAAACAGTATAAGTCGTCACAGTAAATGTGTCATCGTATAAAACTCCTTGCGCGTACCTCTTTTTAAGCAGACTGGCGTAGGTGAAAATAAATTTAAAATACAACGTACAGCACACTAGTGCGTTTTATTTTGTAATAATACACAGTTACATTGCGGGCAATTGCTTACTTTTATAGTATGTGCACAGATCTACTAAGGACAAAAATATTAAAAATATATATTCTAGAATCTGTCCCGTAGAAATGATGCTGAAATTACATTTTTAGAATTAGAATGCATACATCTTGGTCGTAAACAGATCTCCCGATATCGCTTTGCTCCATACACAGATATGTTTGTGATTTTGTTTTGATTAAATTTTGTGATTTTGTTTTGATTAAAATTTTTCGAAGGTTCTGTGTTCAAATTCTGAATGACAATAAATTCTCGGTGTAGTATATACATACCCTGCCTTATAATATACTAGACTGGCTTGCCAATACACTACCTACGTAGCTTACGTACTCGTCTCGTCATTTGAAATAATATTGTGATTCAGGAGACGTTTTGGAGATCGCAATGTAAAAAGGCACTTCTAAAGAAGGTGCTATACCTGTTGGTAGTTTTCCCTTCGTGGCCTCTTACGGCATTCATTAGAAGATATGGGGGGTGCAACTTCAACACGGAGAATACTGTGATACAGGCTATATCTAAAACTGTAAAGATGTGTGGTTATATATGAATGAAAATAGTAGTTAGCAACGAATCCTCATCGTTACCTTTATCCACAGAACGCCACATCGGGCATCCCGCCGCCTGCGCGCTTCGCGTCCGGTTCGTGCACATTGCCGCGCGGCGCGAGTATGAGCGGAGTGGACGCGCGCTGCGGCATCCCGCTGCAACACCTCCGCACGCTGCCGCGGCCGCTGCCCGCCCCCGCGCCCGCGCCGCTCCCCGCGCCCGCCCCGCTGCCCGCGCCGCGCGTCCCGCCCCGCGACACTCCGCTCTGACAAACCACGCAGCTATAGGACATGTAAATAAATGACAGTGAGAATAGTGCTCAAGTTTTTATGAGTGAACGAGTGTGTGCCGGTTTTTAGTGCTCGTTCGCGATTGTGTGATGACGTAAGCTTTTTTCGGGTTGTGTTTATTTACAGAATTGGTTGTGGGTGATGAAATGGCATTCACTATTTGGCACGTATTATAATCTAAATGCTGCATTTAGTAAAGGAAACCCTTCGTAGCTGACAAACTGATTTGTTTTGTCTTTTTATCGGGCTTTCTACTGTTGGGTATATAAAATTGTGGTGTTGGCAGCAATACTTTAAAAAACTGTTTAATAAATGTTTACCTTGACGATCCCAACGTCACAATATATTTCAAAACTGACTTTTTTTCTATTTACTAAAAATTGATTGTAATTTTAAATCAAGTTTGCCAGAGCGGGCACTTAAAATAGGCAAATTTAGACAGAATTTCTTTAAAGTAGTTAGGGTATAATGAAATTAATAAATAACGTTATGTTTCCCAATGTAAAATTGTAAATAGAAGCTATTTCACTTATCTATAGGTAGTTAACATTTCAAAATCATCAAAATATCTTATTAAAATTGTTGAAATATATATCGAAATATCGTTAGTTTTTCGTTGAAGTTTTCGTTATGAATGGTTGTGAGAAAATTTTAAGATATCGAAGGTTTGTATAAATATATTCCACAAAATGCAATTTGTAAGAAATTTTCAAGTTTTTTAAAACAATGTAAGTATAAAAATGTACATTGGATACCTATACTCTTATGGGTTTTCCTTATTAGAGCAATTTTACAAGCAGCGGGGAAACAAATGTTCCGATAAAACAAATAAATGTTTTTCACTTCAACCCAAAATCAGATAAACGAGTAATAAATCATTAATTTCATGGAAATACTTTGGTCGGAGATAATAGTTTTTTAGTTTAAGAATAATTTTCATAATTTTAATTAAATGTAAACAAACTACGGTGGTTTTTGTTGTATTCCCCCGATATTGATTGAAATTCGGCTACAATTTGCTCTAACAAATAATACCCAATTGTAATATAGCCTAATCTAGGTAAACATGATCACTGAAATGTGATAATAATATTATCCAACGGATGATCTGTAGTTCTATTGTGTATTCTTCTACTGTAAGCAAAAAAATATAAAATCTAGTCGCATAAAGCTTCATGTTGCAAAAGGTATGGTCCTTTAAAGAGCGTTTTTACCTCAGAAAATTTACGGCATGCATTTTGTATTTTAAAGAGGCAAACATTTTTATAGACTGTTATTTTATTTGTTGTTCATTCGATTTTGTAAAACATATTATTGTGAACTTAATTGTATATTTATTATAGTTTATAAAATGAAAATGTTACTATGACACATTTTGGGTATGTTTGAATTTGAAAGGTATCCTTAATTTTTTTCCCGTTTTATAATTAGGTTTGTGCGTTTACTTTTAAATTTTTCACTTGCTTGAACATATGTTTTTCATATTTTGGTAGCCGGTACCTTGCTACCTTCCAAACATCCATTTGTGTCATGAAACACCTCCTTTAAAATCAACAATGTACTCGTAAAAGTAACAGTATACATTAAGTAATTGTCGTAAAATTACAGTATGAAGAATAATCACAATGACGACAGACATCTGTATAGTAATAAATTGTCCACTTAAGTAAAACTTTTGTACATAATATACCAATAATTGTGTAAATATGTTTTGTATTATACAATAATATCCTCTTCGTGTCTTAAAGATGTAAACGCCGTAACAAATAGGTCTTGTGACTTTGTAATATCACTGAGATATTAATTTGGAACACAATTAATCATAACGATTGTTTGGCAAAGACAGATGGCAAAGCTTTGAATGATTGCTGCGAAGTTGAATATAATAATTGAAATTGTATCTGTGAGTTAGATTTGGGTGGATTACCAAGGTTTAAAATTAGCTCAATCTAGTTTAGGCACTGTCTTAGGTGACTTAAGTGTCTAAACTTATTGTGGCTAAGAAATTACTTAATAATATTTGGCTGAAACTAGGATTACAGTTTGTTTTGAAAGAGAATTTTGATCAGACAATAACTCAAAAGAATACAAATGTAGTTATGATCCGACTTCATCCGAGATTAATAGAAGGTAGAAGGTCTGTAAATCCTAACAAACTTCCAAAGTTATTTTTATACAGGGTTATTGGTAAAATGCTAACAACCTCTTAGGGTTGCCTTCTGCTTGTCCTTACAAACATTTTGAGATATTTTTTTTTTGTTTTGAAAAATGCTCTCTCGCCGTGCTCTCTTTGAATAGAGTTTTATTATTTACATTAAATATTTTACGTATTAAATATTTACATCGAGCAAAGTACTGCAAATTTTTAAATAATACGTTACAGGCCCAAAGAGACTTTTAACATCATGGTCCTCTTGCTTATTCCGTCAAAAAATATAAAAAAACCCAAAAAAATATATTTTAAAATAAGAAAAAATTTAGTTCTTATCAAAACAAAAAAAAAAAACTCAAAATATTTGTAAGACTAGCAGAAGTCAACTTCAAGATGTTGTTGCATTTTTCCAATAACCAAGTATATAAAATATTAAATTGATCTAAATAAGTCGTCACTCTATTCACAAGATCATCGGTGGTTGTGGTGCCACTCCGAACACTAAGTTGTCGGGAGGCATTGTTGCTATTTCATTAACTACAAGAAACATAAACAGTGACAGACAATATTGGAAAATCTTAAAAATTTTTGAAAAAATATTTTGGGTTTTCAGTAACGCGATACAACAAATTTTCCGTGTAAAGTGAAATTAATAAAACGTACAATAACATTATTTTAAATTTTAAGATTCATGAAACAAAATAAATATAAAGCTAACTAATATTTCTTTCATAAATATTTCTACCGGCAAGCAGTATTATTCGCATTACTGTGTTCTGGTTTGAAGAGAGTGCATGCTGGTAAAATTAGAGGTAACTTTTTCTCTCAGGGCGATGGGTACAGAGCAGCTATGCACTAATATAACGAAATGCATCTGTTCATGAGGTTTCCACTTCTTACCAGGCATCGTTCTTGATCTCTCACAAAACCATTAAAAGTAAACGAAAAAGTTTTCAGTCATAAAGTTTTGTTATCAAATTATTGCTATGGAATCAACCGTGGAAACAGTTGTGATATGACAGTCACGAGACTTACACCGGCTAACTGCGAAAATCATCGAATAATTATGTCAAAAGGCACTTGATGAATTATTAGAAAATTTTACGTTGCATAGTCATGAATTGTTTAAAAGGATATAAGATATCCTGTTGTGTTGCTAATTCATATAAGTTTGTTATCATTATTTTGTAAAATTATCATACCTTATTATGATTGTACATAGTTTAAAGAAATCTTTCTAACTGTCGGAATGTTTTCACTAAATTATTGGGAAATGAGAAATAAAGGAAAATATTCGCAAACGTTTGATTTTGCAGTTTCATTTTGTTCCCAGGCAATTATATTACGGCATGTAGGTATATATACAAAACGGCTGCCACGAAATTAAGATGGTGAGGCTGGAGCTAAAGTGTACCTTTTAATATACACTGTAATTTTTTTCCTATCATTTTTGCCCCTTAACCCTATTCTCCCTAGGTTGCAAGCCCCATGCGCCTTTTTCATCAATTTCAATGGCTATATGCCACACTCAATCTGGCTGGGAGCGCGGTAAAAATCTTGCCCAGGGCGCTAGTAGTGCTAAAACCGGCGCTGAATCTAGCTGATCAATTAATAATGAATAGGCAAGCTCCGCTACGAAAACTTGATAAGCTTAGAATTATAGACTCTATTTATTATCTAAACACAGTATCTTCAGTAGAAACCCTTGGAAACTAACCTTGATGAGGCCCAAGCCGAACAATATCTCAATAGTTTCTTTGAGTATAGGCAGTAGACCCCCATGATGGATGCCGATACCCCGCCTCAGCAGAGGTATCACGTTCTCCACTTGCGGCAGCTTGCGATCCTCTTCAGACAACACGTCCATCGCGTTATTGAACACTTCGTCGACTAGTTTCTTCTCTTCGACTAGAATAAAGTGCATCAGTAATGCAGGTTTAGTCAAGATACACAAGGTAGTTTAGTTACGCGATTAACAGAAATTGACGAAACGAAGAGTATTTACGATATCACTTTTGTAATAAGTATTAACCACGACCTCTGTTAGATTGTAATAAGCTTCTTCTTTCAACTTCGGCCTTCTACGTTACCGTGTTGTGTAGCTGGTTAGAATTTATTTATTTATTTACTTGGAAGACCAACAGCCATTATATCTAATAGAAGTATATAAATGTGTATATAAAGCAATGGGTATAATAATAAAATGTATTAAATATATATTTAATATATTATATTATATTATATTATATTATATTATATTATATTATATTATATTATATTATATTATATTATATTATATTATATTATATTATATTATATTATATTATATTATATTATATTATATTATATTATATTATATTATATTATATTATATTATATTATTTAATATACTATATTATCCAATATATTTAATCAATATATTATATAAATTTAAACAATATATAATATAATAATCCTAAGGCCACTTCCTCTGCAACGCCACGGATGCGGTAGTAAATTCATGGAATGCTAAGTAATTTGTCTTTCAACTTAAGTTATAAAAAAGTACAGTCAATATTTTAGTATCTGGCTACAATTTCACCTCAAAGTAATTATGTAAAACGGGCATGGGAATGTATTACGTTACTGCGAATAACGATAGTACCTAAGGTTGTTCTCAATCACGAACACATCGTCGGCGTTGTTATTGCGACGGATTTTACTGCGAAAGCCCAAGGCCTCGATGGATCAGAGCTGCGGTGTTATTGAGAAGCATTTATACCATGATGTTGATAGTTGACGAGTTTATGCCTCGCAGTTAACAAGGTGGTTTAGTTGGCACTTTTATACTAGTTGTACATGAATATTTGTATTAAAATATTTAATTACTAAATGTATGTATATTTTAATAATACATTGTTTTTATATCTAGTATGTTCGAAAAAGTATAAAAATAAGATACAAATTATAAACAACCTTTATTATAAATACACTCGAGAGCCATTGCTCTCGAGTGTATGACCCGGATTCATTAATCCGGGTCACTTAAAGAATCCAAAAAATCTCGGAAACTAAAAATGCTAGGTTAATGCAATAAATTGTATTTAATAGACAATGTAATACTCCTTAAATGAAGGTATTAAAACTTCTTAGTTATTGTAAAGTTATATCATAAAAAAATCAAATTTGAAAAAGGGCCACTTTCGAAGATGGAACTACGAAATTACAGCATTTGGTTTTGCTTTTGTTTGTAATCTGTCATTTATGTGGGTACATAAACCATGTTGATAGTGCTCTATATTCATTATTCAAGCTGAAATTATGTCGCTTACGCCTGAAGAATGCACCAGAATACTTACAATGCTGGAAACCGGCCGGAGTCAGCGCGATACAGCCAGGACTGTCGGTGTGTCGCTGTCAACAGTACAAAGAGTTCTCCGACGTTACGAAGAAACTGGTTCTAACCTACGCAGACCAGGAACGGGCAGAACCAGGTGTACCACAGCACGAGAAGACCGATACTTGGTGAACACCATGCTTCGAAATCGCTTTCTCACAGGAACTGAACTCACCAATCAGTTTCGACGCCTCGGAGGAAGTAACCCAAGTGCATGGACAGTAAGACGTCGGCTTGCTGAATCTAACTTAAAACCCCTTAGACCTGCAAACGGCCCTAAACTGGAGCGTGGGCATCGTATTTCGAGACTAAGATATGCCCAGAGCCACGTAAATTGGAGTATTGAAGATTGGTCAAAAGTTATGTTCTCCGACGAATCAAAATTTATGCTCTACAAGCACGATGGAAGACACAGAGTGTATCGAAGACCAGGGGAAAGATTCAAGCAAGCATGCATCGAAGAAAAAGTAGCCTACGGTGGTGGGTCTGTACTTGTGTGGACCGGAATTTCTTCTGAAAGTCGCACAGAGCTGGTGATCATAGAAAACGGCTCTTTAACTAGCGTAAGATATGTGGAAGAAATCCTCAATGATCACGTTGGTCCATTTATGGTCAATTTAGGTGAGGATGCTATATTTATGCATGACAATGCCCGACCTCATACAGGTAGGATTGTGAATGACTACCTTCAAGAGATGAACATTACTCGTATGGAGTGGCCAGCGCGCAGCCCGGATATCAACCCGATCGAGCATGCTTGGGACGAGCTAGGCAGATGCGTAAAACAACGAAACCCTCCCCCAATCACGCTTCGTGAGCTCAAAATTGCTCTCACAGAGGAATGGGAGAATATTCCCCAAAATCGTATAAGGAACTTGGTGTACAGCATGCCAAACCGCGTAAACGCAGTAATGGAAGCACGAGGAGGCAATACGAAGTATTAAAATTCAAGAAAATCGTAATAAAGTTCAAAAATTTCATGTTTCCTATTTTTGTTTTAAGGAGAGATCAGCAGTTTTTTTCTTTATGTAATTTTGTGTTAATAAAATGTATGGTGACTCATATTTTTTTTACTTTCATTTAAGGAGTATTACATTGTCTATTAAATACAATTTATTGCCTTTAACCTATCATTTTTAGTTTCCGAGATTTTTAACATTCTTTAAGTGACCCGGATTCATTGCTCTCGAGTGTATAATCATGTTCGTAATTAATTTATTGTTCTTTTTATAAAGATAATTGAAAACCAAATTGCTGATTTTTTAAATTAAAAATTTCACGACTGACCTTGGGTTTTTATTTTCACGCAGAACATTTATTTTTTTCTTTTTGATACCTAGTTTCAATTCTCAAAAATTCAAAATCCTTATTTAGTACTCGCGACTTTTTGAACGTTAGCAGTAAAGTGCGTATATAATATTTTTTTTTTTACATAGCAGTAATGTCTTTTCGTGGTCTTTGGTTTTCGCAGTAATGAGCATCACAATGACAATAATAAGCGTAAGCGATAATAACGCAGTCTGTCCGCTTACCATCAGTGATATAGCGGACAAGGGCTAGCCTATCAGCTATATGACAAAACAGGCTTAACCTACAATGGAACTTTTGTATGGTTGTAGGGCATTTTGGGAAGGTCTGCCTAGCTAGCTACCACCCTCAAGTAGAAAATATGCCGTCAAGCACCTAATGGTGTGTTACAGCAGCTAGCTTTGAGAGCCAGTAATTTTAGGTTAGCCTCAACAACATATTCATCTGAGACGAGCGTAGAAGGTGGAAAGCGTCTCTGTGGGCGCTAAACATGCTCTGCTACAAAAAGAGGACTTAGCAGTGCTTGTTTAGCTAGCTACTAGTAAAATAATCTGCAACAACAAATGCCACCAAATCATATTACATTTATTAGGTAATAAGTGATTACACCCAGTATTAAATTAAATTTTTATTTTTTTAATGCCTGATATGTTAGCCTTTGACCACTATCTCACCTGATGGTAAGTGATGATGTTCAGGCTAACCTAGAATTACTGGCTCTCAAGGACAGCTGCCGAAACACCTTTAGGTGCTTGGCGACAGATTTTCAACTTGAGGGTGGTAGCTAGCCAGGCGGGCATTCGCAAAGTGCCCTACCACCATGACGTAACGACTGCCATCCTAAGACAACAACCGGGACCGACGGCTTAACGTGCCCTCCGAAGCACGGAAGCGCTCAGTAGTAATGTCACCAGCGGTCACCCATCCAACTCCTGACCGCGGCGGACGTTGCTTAACTTTCCTGATCGGTTCAGAATGGTTAAGCAAACTTCGCTACGAGCGCTTCAAAGATGTTTACAGTTAGCCTGATTTTTGTTCGTTGGACCTTTGAAAACGATTATTATCGAAAGTGAAAAATCTCTGCTTTTTCGTCATTTATTTGACTTGGGTAAGAGCTCGGCTAGATTCGGAAACTTCACCTGATATTTTTTTTACTGATAGCCTATCCTCTGACCAATATCACACCTGATGGTAATTTGCAATGCGATCAAAGATGTGGCTTACCTAGAATTACAGGCTCTCAAGTACTTGGCCATAAATTTTCTTCGTGGGGATGGTAACTAGTCAGGCGGGTACTCGCAAAAAGCCAGACAGGACTAAAACATGCCTGATGAAAGATGAGCGCTAAGATACCTCTGCATACCTGCCTGCCAAGTCTTATTCAATACATGCCTGTTTTGAGCATATACATAATATGTACACACGAAATATAGTATAATAATAATAATATTTATTGTTCATAATTCAGGGTTACAATGTTTTATCTAAATAATCTAGATCTTGGTAATAATAATGCATCTTTAGTTGTGAGCTCCTGTCCCCGTACTAGTTATAAACTGTTTTACAGGGTACAGGACCTTCCCAGTTTAGAGTCTTAAAATACTTTGTTTTAATGTATAAAGTTTATATAAAACCAATCATATATACCTATTTGTTAATTTTATATAATAATGTAATTTTGTAAGGAAAATATATATATATTTATATTTGTATGTGTGTAGAATAAAAATATGATATTATGTGAAAGAGAGAGTTATGTTTAGAGAGAGTTATATGATTTTTCTGTTTTTAGTATTATAGTGCAGTAGGTAGGTACCTAGCTGGTAATAGTCATGGAATATGCAACGCAGGTCCAGGGTTCGATCCACACTGCTGGCTTGAGTTTCAAATAGAAAATCTGTCGCCAAGCACCTACAGTGTGTTCCGGCAGCAGTTTTTGAGAGCAAGTAAAATACCAGCACATGAGGCTTAACATGTATATCTCAGGGTAACAGGCGCAGTGCAGTTTGTCACTTGTGACGAAAGCATCTGTAGGCATAGGTTACCAGTTAACATAAGGTAGGCTTCGTACGAGTTCTGTCACAATCTTAATTAAAAAAAATACTCTTAGAAAAATATTCCCTCCCAGTATGACAGTAGATCCTTCAGTGGGGTAAGGTAGTAGTGGGGTAAAGTAATCGAAGCACTTTGAGTTGCAGTCCTGTTGAATATACCACTTTGAGTTTATGTTCAACTTGTCCTTAAGCCTTCAGGCATTTTACCGTCTTTTAACGAGAACCACTCTTCAAATGAATTCTTTAAATAACAAGGTTTTGTAAAATATTATTTCGTGATTGATTCATATAAGTTGAAATTAGTTTAAGAGTTATATGTTGATCATTTTAAGCAATATCAATTTTTAAGCTATTTTCAGTAATTAATTACCAAGGAATTAAGTAATCCATAAAGTAGCTAGCTGTAAGCATACTTAGTAATATTTAGATATTACATTATCACCTAATATACTATATACTTAGTTAAATGACCTCGAGTGGGGATGAACTCACTTCCACCGATTTTACGCACTGAGTGCCTTAACCACTGCGCTTATGAGGATCGCTCGACAGAGTCGAAATTTTGTGTTCTAATTATATTGCTTTAACCATCATAGGGTGCGCATGGCATATACTGTACTCTAAAAAGTTGTTACTGTTATTTTCGCTGAACACGCGATAATGCTTGTAATCATCAATTTAGGAATGAGTGATATAAAAAAATATTTAAATACTAATACTATAGTATTAGTATTTAAATATTTTTTTTCTCCGGTGGGTTTGGATACATAAAACGGTAAGCAAATAATATCTATTTCCTACCGGAAAAATATAGTGATCAGTGTTTAGAGTGCAAATATACTGTTTATTTAGTAATCAAAGAACTGCAAACGGTTTAAATCGCGTATAAATATACGTAAATAATGATAAATATACGCTATTTGCATCGTTTAAATCTGTAATAATCGCTAAAAACAACTTATCTGCAACTAAATTAGTGATGGAATAAGAGCCAACGATCATAATAATAATTACAGGACTGTAACTTTTAATCCGTCTTATTCATTGTAATTTCTTTTGAATCAATAATATGAGATGCAGAGAACACGTTTTTCAGATGCCAGTTGGGTTTAGTGGAACCAGGCAACCAGGCGACCAAATTTTTTTATTTGGCTTAGGTTATGAAATAAAATTATATTTTAGAAAATCTTTGACAACTTGCGGCATTGTACCATCTATAGAAATATAAGTGATTGGACCATACGAGTAGCAATCCATTTGAAAACTATTTGACTTCATGTAATGACTTGCAGGTGTAGCAACGTTTACATTAGTCAATTTAATTGTAACAATTTTAATAACCCGAATATATGTATTGAATATTTTTATGTGACCGGGACGTATAGATTTTAGGGACTGTAATTACAGATGTCCACCTGATATTAAGGAGTCATTTCTACCTATAACAGATACGTTTCGACATAAATGACGAACAGTGCGCATGGTGCAGTCTGCGCCAGCTAACCTTGGAGTTGAGGAAGCTGGGGTTCGAACCTTGGACTACGGAACGGGAATCCATAGCTACTGCCGCTCGGCTATCACTGCCTCTGACAAAATGTCTGAACAAGGTAATTTTAGTACTTTTTAGTAGTTTGTGTGTCTGCACAATAGGTAACAAAATAATACCGAGTTGCTACAGTACATCATCATCATCAACAGTAATGACATATCCTGTTGAAAAAAGACCTCCCTAATTAAGGTTATGTTGTGATCTCCATGCTTGGCAGACATCTTGGGCGTTGGGTAAAATGGCTGTTTAAAAGAAGACGCTGCTTCAGAAACAAAGACCTTAAAGACCTTCTAGTATTTTCCAATCTTACGACTCCCACAGGAAGAAATAGGAGGTCTTATTCTAGCTACGTACGGTATGTGACCTAAAAGTATTACGCCACGCCAAAAATATCTGAATATAAACTTTTTCAAAATAACAAAATCTATAATATAAATAAAACTCCCGCACATTTTTGATTAGTTGATTAGGATAATTTTGCACGTCATAATAGTCAATTTAATTGTACAATCGACAGCGATCGAAGCACACTCAACATCCTGAAGAAGGCTTCCGGTTGAAGCTGAAACATTGTCGATAGTGATATCGACTAAAAGTAAGTTGTTACACGCTTAAACACCCGCGTTTTCAAACATAAAATATAAATATGAGCGTAAGTATTTATACAAATATAATCTCAAAGGTAACTTCAAGGTAAATTATCATGAACCAACCACTGTTTTCTTTCTCGGTTTGACTATTATAACACCTGCAACTGACATTACATACTTCAACCGTGGATATTGCAGCCCCGCCTCAACTGGCCTTAATTCGTTCACCGCTGAAAACATCACGGGTCGCAGCGGGTTTCCGCAACTAATCCGGAATTAACGTTTTTTTACCCACATCGGGGTACCTGCATGAGCTTTCTTTGGTTACGTTTGTGGTATGTAATATCACCTTTTCGTGGCCCGCATTTTGAATGTATGTTTTTTTGGTTTGCTGCATGGAATATGATGTACATATATGTTAGGTCTTAATTTCATTACACTGACATGACTTTCATTCATTCACTTTTCTTAAACAACATGTTTCTTATGATAACCACTTACTAGAAGTTCAACATAAATATTAATTGTAAATTGACAATATTGTAAAATGTTCAGTTAAATATTTAAAAAAAATATATATTATTTTAGACCTTATTTCAATATGTAGTCAATTAACTTGCAATATCCCTGGCTTAAAATGGCTTACCACATTTCTAAAATCAACTATACCTGAATAGATACATATAAAATTATGCATATATATAAGCGTATCAGACTCGGTATGAACCCAAAGGCATGAATCATATATGACCCATCAGACAGGGAACCTATTAACTTACAAAAGCAGAACAAGAAATACACATTCCCACCGCATTTGATTCCAACCACCAAAACAATCCTCAAACTCCAAAAACGGGTGCAAAACTTGTGGATTTTGAAGTTATAACTAAGTGGCAAGTATTCTCAACTATTATGTGGTTACCCCTTTATAGTGGCTTTTGAGCTTATGTTGCTTACAGTGTGTTCTACCGTTACAGTTATCGAGTCTTATGTTGCGCCAACTATGCTCAAGTTGGCTGGAAATTCTGTGTTAAACCTGAAAGCTAAAATAAATGTAGTCTCTGAAATAACTACTTACTAAGAAAATGGAGAGAGAATTGAGAAAATTGACAGATGTATATAACTAATATATACCTACGAGAGTTACGAGATAAGAGTTATTGACGCGTTTCGATTCTGCATAAACATCATCAGGAGGTGTTTACTCTTTGAGTGCTCTCGATCGTGCGCTTGGGTAACATAGCGTTTCTGATGTCGCGTACCCTTTGCAGGAAAATTAGGTGATATTGCCACTAAATATAATTTAATCTTTTTTTTATGGCATTATAACGGAGCAAGCCCGACGCCCACCTGATGCTAGGCAGCTACCACTGCCTATAACAGATCTACTTGAGGGTGGTAAATAGCGAGGTGAGTATTCGCAAAATGCCCTTCCACCATGTGGTGAATCTCAAGCCGGCGGTGGAAATTAAACAATGGACAGCAATCCACAGCTATTGCTGTTCAGGTATCACCGCTTTTAAATGTTTTTTCTTATGCTTGCTTCCCACGGTCCGCGATATAGCGGACAGATGCGGACCAGCTCGCACGACACAACGTGGGAAGGGTCTCGTCCGTGTTAGCGCAGGCGGTCTGTGGCGGTGCGCCGGTATCCGTCGCGTGGCGGTAACTTCTAAGGTGCGCGGCGGTGCGACGCGACCACAGGGAATATTTTATGTCATTACGATACGTACTTTTTCACTTTGCATTTTGCAAATAAGCTATTATAAGATCTACACAAACCGACACGCGCCGCTGGAAGGGCCCTGTCTGCGTGTGTTACCGTCCGTGGTCGTCGGCTGTGCGTGATGATCCGTAGAGTCGCGGAGCGTGGGAAGCCAGTTTTATAAATCTTTTTGATATTTTCTTTAAATATTTTAAAATAATTGTTATTTTTAAAGCTTCACGGGATTGTATCATTGATTCCAGTTTTTACATAAAGGGTATATTCACGCACTTACCATAAGTTGCATCGACCGTGGTCATGAGGTGATGCTGCGACCGTGACGAGAGAACAACGTCCCTTGGTGACCACAGTCGAACGAAACGTCGAGGTCACTCAAAATAATACTTTGATAATTAATTTTGAAGCATCCCAGGAGCTATAGCTATGGACTGGCATGTAGGAGGCCCTTGAATTGAATCCCGCCGCGGTAATGAGCTCCACCGCATCGGGGAGGTTCATTTTACGAAATGAAAATGAAATGAAAAGAAGTGAAATATTGGTCAAAAGATAACATATAAGACATATTAAAAAAAAATACCGCCTACTTATCTTATACAATCTATCAATTAGGCCTTATTATATGAAATTTTACACCACTCGACCGCGATCGTGGACCTGCGGGGTGATCACGTATCTTCTGTAGCAATGAAATGCTGATTGCAACAATCAAAAATGACAGTTTTGACAGATCTTGTATCAATGTAAAAAACAGATAGGTAACAGACCTTCTTGTGCCCAAACGTTAGTCGCCGACCGTTTTT
Organism: Plagodis dolabraria; assembly: GCA_963854805.1. Lineage (NCBI taxonomy): Eukaryota > Metazoa > Arthropoda > Insecta > Lepidoptera > Geometridae > Plagodis > Plagodis dolabraria. The sequence goes on along the minus strand of OY978459.1, from coordinate 4,603,105 downwards.
TTCTTTTATACCTGAGACGATAACTGGCATATACATTGATCGATTTAAAATTACGTAATATCCATTCTACTCCATAGTTGTAATAACATAGTATATTATATACAGGTTGAACTCCCATGGTCAGTATTTACTTTGATTTCATATTATTATTATTCTAAAATCTAATTTAATGTTTGAAATCTAAGTAGATCAATATTTAAGTTAATATTGGCATTTATTTTAAAATACAAGTAATAATTTCTTCTTCCTGAACACAATTTAGCCCAAAATATATCTTCCTCCACACAGCTTCAATTCTAGTGTCTAATGGCCAATCTACACTTTGGATACTGCAACACGTTTCATACACTTAATATATCCTGTAAAATAAAACCAAATGTAATAAAGCGACTATGATATTTTTAGTATTTTAATGTTTTGCAATAACGCATGCTCTGCGGATAACATAAAAATAAATACGAGAGGCAAAAATGAAGTCATGAGCGGGAAAAAAATAAGTTTCTCCTCTCTCCGAATACTAAAAATAATAATAATAATAAAAAATTACTACTTGTATTTTAAAATCTATGCCAGTATTAACTTAAGTTTATTTATTTCTTAGGAAGACCAACAGTATAACAAATATCTTATATATAACTAATAACAACAGATAACCAATTATAGGTCCTCACGGACAGCTATCTTATAAATCACATTCAAATAATGAACACTAGGTTACAGCTTAGTCTTTTTATGTTTAGACTGCTGCTTATGATAAAATTCAAACATTTAGTTGAAGAACTCTCTGCTACAACCGCCTAGCCGATGCAATGCTTGTACAAGCTAAGTCTAGGCCAACTCTCTTGTTTATCTCATAAAAATTTCTGCTCACACGTAACAGGTAAGAATTTTGCCTTATTATGTTTTATTTAGATTTTAGAATAATAATAATATGAAAGAAAAGGAAATACTGACCATGGGAGTACAGCCTGTATATATACTATATATTTACAAAATCTTTAGTAGAATGGATAGTACGAAATTTTAATTCGATCAATGTATATGCCAGTTATCGTCTCAGGTATAAAAGAAAAAAAAAGGTCGGCGACTAACGTTCCGACGCATGAAGGTCTATTACCTATCTGTCTTACAAAATTTGTCAAAACTGACAGTTTTATTGTTGCAATCAACAGTTCATAGCTACAAAAGATACATGATAGCCCTGCAGGTCTCGGTCAAGTGGTGTTAATGACAATCAAAACAAGACAAATTGAATTAAGTGGTATATAATATTGCGCCAAATAAGCAGCATAAGACCACTCACATCGATATGAGTGGAATGCTGCTACATATTGGGCGCACATCAGGTCTTCTATTCACAGTTCTTCTACTAAGATTTAGCTGGTACTCAAAATTCTATAACGACTACCACCATGCTATAACGAAATGTAACGACTGTCATCTTGAGACCTACAACCGGGACCGACGGCTTAACGTGCCCTCCGAAGCACGGTAGCGCTCAGTAGTAATGTCACTAGCGGTCACCCATGCAATTCATGACCGCGGCGGACGTTGCTTGACTTTGCTGATCGGTTCAGAACGGCTAAGCAAACTTCGCTACGAGCGATTCAAAACAATATATCGACAAAATGTGTTACAATATAAGTGTTATGTTCTCACGTCTTTAGTTAATGATAAGATTGAATTTTCTGAAACGATCTTTGATCTTTTGTAACCGCCTACGAGTTGTAGCTAGTTTACTTTTCGCAGCCCGCCTACGAAGTGTAGAACGCCTACAAATCGTAGCACAACTTCCGAATATAAATAAGGGGCCTGCTCAACATATTTATTTATGAGTAAATCATGTTCGCCCGAAAATGAAAGCTCGCAGTAAATGTACCTTAAATAAATTCTTTGAATAATCCCACAGCAATTTATGCCATTTAGTGCAATCCTACTTTTTTTTTTATGCCTGGTAGCCTTCGACCACTATCTCACCTGATGGTAAGTGATGATGTGGTCAAAGGCTGTGTACAGGCTAACCTAGAATTACTGGCTCTCAAGGACAGCTGCCGGAACACACCGTCAGGTGCTTGGCGACAGATTTTCAACTTGAGGTTGGTAGCTAGCCAGGCGGGCATTCGCAAAGTGCCCTACCACCATGCTGTAACGACTGCCATCCTAAGGCAACAACCGGGACCGACAGCTTAACGTGCCCTTCGAAGCACGGAAACGCTCAGTAGTAATGTCACCCATCCAACTCCTGGCCGCGGCGGACGTTGCTTAACTTTGCTGATCGATTCAGAATGGTCAAGCAAAATTCGCTACGAGCGCTTCAAAAATTTTCTTATCTCATTTTGTCTTTTTTTTTGGTCCCCGTATACATATTTCGTCTATTGTTACAGTTGTCCCGACTCAGTTACTATTTAAAATCAACTTATTTGGCTGAAAATCAAAAAAGTAACTATTATTTTGTATAATATATAGTGTGCTTTTTAAATTTAACGATTTTATAAGCGAGTTTTCGAAAATGGTTTATAAATTATTTAATAAACCTTTTTTATTAATTGTCAATAAGAATATTTATACGGAATTTTAAGTTTTTACAATTATCAGTCACGACAATAGACGTTTTACTCCGTCAAGGAATTCTTGCAAACAAATTTGACTGAAACTTAATTGTACAAATTATTGGAGTACAAAACTTAAAATGCCCAGTGTAACAAACGTAGTTATAAAACCAATCAATGAGTCTTATCTTATTTGATCTAGAACTTTAAAAAATATTATTAACTTTAAAAAATATTACTTTCAATATTTCCGAATTTCATAACCATGAACAAATAGCTACCAAACCTGATTGCGAAAGTGATAAAACTGTATATTATTTTAATTTCCTGCCAATGACGTACGTTTTCACTTCGTGGTGTTACTTGTTTGTGCCCTTGTAGTCTAAATTGGCATACTTCATCTATTATTTACTTGGTATTACAGTCTGATTGGTTGAGTCGCAAAGGCTTATTTGGAATATAATTCTAAATTTATAAACGAACAAAATGAAATGTTATCGCAAAAAACGGCATAATTTAAAAGAACAAAGTCCTGAAAACCACAATTGGTAGTCAGAGTAGGCTAAAGACCTGGAGATTAATAAAATAAAATGCGAAATAAAACAATTATATCTTTGCTGTTACGGAGATACGTAGATTTTGAAGCGCTCGTAGCGACGTTGACTTAGCTGTTCTTAACCGATGAGCAAGGTTAAGCAACGTCCGCCGCGGTCATGAGTTGGATGGGTGACCGCTTGTGACATTACTACTGAGCGCTTCCGTGCTTCGGAGGGCACGTTAAGCCTTTGGTTCCGGTTGTCGTCTTAGGATGGCAGTTGTTATGGCACGGTGGTACGGCATTTAGCGAATGACCACCTGGCTAGCTACCTTCCTCAAGTAGAAAATCTGTTGCCAAGCACCTGACGGTGTGTTTCGGCAGCTGTCTTTAGAGCTAGTAATTCTAGCTTAGCCTAAACAACATCTTCGACCACATCATCACCTAACATCAGGTGAGATAGTGGTCAAGGGCTAACCAATCCAACATAAAAAAAAAGATTTTTTCTCCAGTTTTGTAGTGATTTTTTGATTCTGATTACGAATAGTTTTTTAGGTGACCTATGTCTCAAAACGTTTGAATCAAAGAAACAGGAAGGTGCACATCAAAAAATGAACCGAGAATTTTTACAAAACGTTTTCTTAACAAAAAAAGCAACCGCAAAAGTATCTAGTACCTATTCTTTAAAAATGCAAAGTTATGCTAAGTAACAGAATGTTCATGCTTCATTTTACACCCCTATTTAACATTTCCTCCTGAGTTTCTTGGAAAATATTTAGGTCAGTGCTTTTAAAGTATTGTGTACGGTCAAGGGAAAAATCTTTTTTGATACCTTATCATCCTTAAAATACCTACTTCTTTTCTTTGACTGTCGCAAAAAATAATAACAAAGGTAATACGAAAATAAACGGCAACTATTTTACTCTGCATTTCATATCATCAATTATGTTTTAACAGGCTGATGCATTATCAGATATTTCTCATCCATATATTTTGTTATATATACTGTTTAATTGATAGTTATCAATCATTAGAGTTCTATACAAGAAATCGGAATGCTTTAACTGCCTACGCTATCTTTTCGAGCTTTGATACGTATATTTGAAATATAATTCTAAATTTATAAACGAATAAAATGTAATGTTATCGCATAATATAAAAGAAAAAAGTCCTGAAAACCACAATTGGGAGTCAGAGTGGGCTAAAGACCTCGAGATTATTAAAATAATATTTTTATGGGCAAATACGCACCTACAACTTAATTAAATATAGTAAGGGTTAGTACACTGATTTCTTTTTAAGAAGAACTAATTTAAGCGCGCACCGGTATAGGCTTAGACGGCACAGACTCGTGCATACTCACACTCAAACACAATCTCAGCCCCTTTCCCTCATGCACACACACGGACACACGCTCTCTCTCTCTCACACACACACACACACCCTCTCTCTCTCTCTCACACACACACACACCCTCACACACACCCTAACATACACACACACACACACACACACACACACACACACACACACACACATCCTCATCATTTGAAACACATACTTAAACATTGAACATAAAAACTGTTATATTCTAACCATAACTGTATATTTTAAGTCATTTTATCTCTTACCGTGTAAATACGCAATAGCTTTGTTTAGTCCCAATTAATGTAGTCGTGTCCGGAGCCAAACATTAGATAAAATTACACTCGGGCCCCAAGATACAGGCCTCGTGCTTATTTTGGATTCCATAGAAAATGTGTTTCTGACTATGATTTGTATTGTACACCCTATTTGTTACATGGATGCTCATGAAAATGTAGTTTAAAGTTCTGAACGCACCAAAGAAGCAACAACAGAGCAGTCTAAATAATTCCGAAAAACCTACGTTCAATATATAAAAAGGTTAGTCTAAAGCGGAACAAATTAATTAAAATTCATACCTCAACGCACCAACCAACAATAACGGTACAAAAAATGCAAGTCTACAAAAAAACATAAAACAATCGACCATTAACGCGAGTGCCTGTCCAAAGAGAGTGTCAGCATTTAGGATCCTACTATAATGTACTGAAACACGTAGTTTTGGATTTTGTTCATACCGTCATCGTGTTTTAGACTCTATTGACCAACGACGAAGGAATATAATCGTATAGCTACTAAAAAGTATTTTAGATCATTCGGAATAAAAGTAGGCCCCCATGTCCCAGAGAGTGCTTCAAACGATTTGCATTTATTTAACTTCCAGGTGAAATAGATGTTTTAATGGAGCCCTACAGTAAGTACTTCGTAAGCACATCAACGAGTCTTTATAAAAGAAAGATAAAGAGAAGAATAACTAAAAGAGTATTGGCCAGTTTTAGCTTAATAATATGATTGGTAGAAGATAATTATAAGTAGGCCTATCATAATTATGAAGAGCCAAAACGGGACGCAGAACAGCATAAGGCCTGTTTTGCTTTTCGCATGATTTGTTAGGGTTACGTACCCAAAGGAAAAAAACGGGACCCTATTACTGACTTCACTGTCCGTTCTTCCGTCCGTCCGTCTGTCACCAGGCTGTATCTCAAGAACGGTGATAGTTAGACAGTTGGAATTTCCACATATGATGTATTTCTATTGCCGCTATAACAACAAATACTAAAAATAAAATAAAATAAATATTTAAGGGGGGCTCCCATACAACAAACTTGTTTTTTTTTACCGTTTCTTGCTCGATACTAATAACGGTGATAGGTAGACGCTTTAACTATTCACAGAATATTTAGTTTTATGTTTTCTTTAAATATAATAAGTTAAAATCAAATAAATAATTAAGGGGGCAATACAATAAAAGCGGTTTAATATTAAAATGGTACGGAACCCTTCGTGCAAGAGTTCCGTACCATTTTACTCGGCCTCGCACTGTTTGGCCTTTTTTTCCAGATTTTATTGAGTCGATAAATAATATTACGATGAACAAAACAGAAACAAAAAAAAGATAATACTACACTGTCAAGAAAGTACCTGGAAAAGATCAATAAATTCAATAATACACAAAATGTCGAACATCTCGACTACTTTTGAACCTTTGTACCACTCATAAGCACGTGTTTTTGATAAAGACGATTAAAGCTTTCTGTATTATTTTCAGTAACACCGAAAACGAATTGATTAATCCACTGGTGATGCAAAATTTAAAACAAACTCGTTGTTCGATGTTTTGAAATTACAATAGATATCAATACACACTAGATATGATTAAACTAAAAATAGAACTGTATTTAATCTAAATAACGGATGCAACATTGCCCAGTTTTATTATTCGCACACGCTTATTTAATTTTTTTCACTAGAGTGCACTTTTTTAAGATCTTTTTTATTTTACTTAACTTTTTCATAAAATGTGAGGCGCGCTCATTTCCCTCATTTCTAGTTTGACAGTGATGCAAACCGGCCTGGACGCCGGGACAGGGGATTCAAACCAGGACAATCCCGGTCAAGTCGGGACGTATGGTAAGCCTAACTATAAGCTTGTTAAGTCAAGTCCTTTTGATTATGAATTTACTCGCTTTTTCTATGAAATGATTTATCAGAAATGGAAATATTAGTATATAATTTGATACTAGAAATACTAAGTCGTTCTTGCGAATGTTGCCAGCAAGTAGCAAAGCTTCGATAAAATATGGTTCAGCAATTTATCCCGCGGTCATGGCTTGGATGGATGACCGCTAGTGGAATTTAATACTGAGAGTTTTCGTGCTTTAGAGAGCACTGCTATCCAGACAGTCATTGCTATTCTAAAATGACTGCTGTCCTATAACAACCGGGAACGATGACATAACGTGCCCTCCGCAGCAAGGTGTGCTAAGTAGTTATAGCCACTAGCGGTCACCCATCCTTAGTAATGGCCGCAATGAACATTGCATATCCTTATTTAACGGTTAAGAACGCCTAAACTCTCGGTTAAAAACTCCATTACGAGCATCTAATAAAACATATTTATATGTCATGTTCTTGTGTCAAAAAGGCATTTATTATAGTAGTTTCAAAAATTATACGGTACCGATTAAATAAATATATTCGTAATTTAGTCATCACAGCAACCCAAACTAAGGTTTCCCGCATTGGGAGATTTGCTATAACAACCATGCTTGACAGGCGTCTTAAGAATCGCAGTAGAAGTTGTCAGTTCTTCAAAAGGCACTGCTTTCCCCTTATTCGCCTCTCATGACACCCACGGGAACAAGTGGGAGTACGATATTCTAACCTAGCACCACATGGGGATTGTAAAATAGTGAAAGATAGATATTGGTTGTTTATGTCCGGATTCGTAAGGAAAAATCTGGTGATCTCTAGACAAAGATCACCAGTTTTTTCACCTTCTAGACTCTGGGAGACAAAAGAATAAATGAGAAAAGAACACACTTGATACTTATTTCATCAAAGTTTTGAAGCAGTGGTAGCTCAGTAGCTTTGGCTATGGACTGCCACGCAGCAGTGGTTTGAATCCCACCGCGGGCTTAAGCTTCACCGCATGGTGGAAGGGTATTTTGCGATTGCCCGCCTGGCTAGCAACCATCTTCAAGTAAAAAATCTGACGCCAAGCACCTAACGGTGTGTTCCGGCAGTTATCCTTGAGAGCCAGTAGCCTGTTAACACCTTTTACACCACATCATCACTTACCATCAGGTAAGATTGTGGTAAAAGGCTTAACCAATCAGTAAAAAAATACGAATTCCAAATTCAAACAAAATAAAATAAAACAGATATCCATCTAATAAATAGAAATTAAAACAGGAGCACGCAGCCGAAACCTCCGCAACGGCTAACAGTGGGCGCCAATAATCATTAGTCAGGATCACGCTCGAGGCTCCACGCTGCGTTTTAATCATGGATAATAAAGCCGTATTTGAAATAACGCCAGCGCACTTGACGCTGCTTTGATAATATTCACTTCTGTGTATTAGACGCGCAACTCGCGCTATTTTAAACCAATGGCTATGGACTGCTGTGCCGTAGGTTCATATATTGATCCCCACGCCGGCTTGAGTGAGCTTCACCGCATAGTGGAAGGGCATTTTGCGAATGTTTGTCCAGCTAACCCTCAAGTGGAAAATCTCCAAGCACCTAACAGTGTTTCGGCAGCAGTCCTTGAGCGCCAGTAAAATTACAGGCACATGAGACTTAACAGCTATATGGTTCAGGGTGACGGGTGCAGTGCAATTCGTCACTTGTGAAAATAAAAGGCAAAGATTAGTCTGTTTAACATCAGCTGACCTCTTATACGGTTCCAATAACGTAAAGAAATACTATCGCAAACACAAAACGCTGTTATGACCTCAAAGGTTTCATATGATGATAACTATGTGGTTGGTGTCTGACAGGCCTCCGGCTATAAATCCGTTGTCATAACCTTATTTACGTATGCTTATGATAACCTTTCCTTAAAGATAAAAAAAAGTTAAGAAGATAATGGTGGTGCATTGAAGATTTGCGAATGTTTTATGGATCCTGACGATTTCTGTAAAATAGCGGGAGTCTTTCACTAAAGAAGTAAAGTAATAATGGTGACGTAGTTTCTTAAAATAATTCAACATCTTGCTTTAAAGCTTCTGCTTCGACAGGTGTGTTTAGCAAATTATGGTTGTTTCTACACTACTGATTACCTGTTCACACGGAATTTGTTGAAGCGCTATACAAAATTTAACCCTTTAGCTAGAACCAAAAGCAGCGTCACCGATCACATTGTGATTGGCCAATATGCCAACGGTGTTCAAATAAGTTTCATCATCATCATCATTATCAGCCAGAAGACGTTCACTGTTAAACAAAGGCCTCCCCCCTAGAACGCCACAAAGAATGGCTATATATAATAAGTTTGCATGTTTGATATGTGTCTTACTGACTTACGTTGATAAAAGCTTTTTTGTAATGTTCCTTACTGCACAGATCATATCTGTGGCACACTTCTTCTGATATGTTATCTGATCACACAACCCATAATTACTACGCAATAACACTGTACTCTATAATGCACTTTGTTTAGACTTTGCACTTGGACAAAGTTACAGTGACCCCACCGCAATAATTGTTTTAGCATTTAGGAGATGTAAACTTGCGTCATGCAGCATCTTTGTGCAGAGTGCAATATCACTGCGCGGCTTTAATCTCACACAAGAAGGCACTGAGTCACTATCACAACACTGTCAAAAATGCCAGAGAAGTTTCCAACCGTACTAGTTTTTACCTTAAAAATCTGGGTGACGAATTTTGTAAGCTATTCCCAGACTGTATCGGTTTGCAATACAGTTTCTTAAACTTTCGCGAGTGATTATATTTTATCTAAACTGCGAGTCTATCCAGGCACTATTTAAAGTCAAAATGTATGTTGACTATCCTCAACGTTTCGATTGAGTTGCATTGACCGTAGTCACTTGGAGACTGAGAGGCGAGAGTTCACTTGAAATGCGTGTGTTATTTCTAACTACCCACATTTGAAACATAACTAATAGTGTCTGAACTAGAGTGCGAAGAAGATTCGCGACGAGAAAACTTAATTTTTTTGTGATAGGTTAGCCTTTGACCTCTAAGGTTTTAAGGTCGAAGATTGTCAAAATAACATTTAAATTTTACATAGTGGCCGAATAGACCCGTTATTTAGGTAAATCATCAATAAAGATTCTTATTCTAAAAATTAGATAACAAATACACCGACATTAAAGAAAATAGCACCAATCATATCGCGGCATCATCCAACCAACACATATTAATGCTTTCATAAGCGTGTAACGAGCGTCACAGAACATTCGCACGTTTGCCGAACATTCTCATTTGGCAAATACGTACAATAACCCTGCAGGCCGTTTGCTTAATTAATTGATGTTTGTTACGAGAAAATTTTCAAAGGTAGGAAGCCTTGAGCTAATAATAATTATATATTTTTATTGATAAAGCGAAGTGCTATCGCTGTGGTAACTTGGAGGCTTTAGCTTTGTATCGATTGCGCTAAAAAGCAAGCAGGCGTATTTTACATCTTCGATATGTTTAGTATTAGTTTCAGAAAAAAGTTGCGCTAATCGAGAAACACGAGGGAAACCAAAATACCAGACATACGCCAACGAGCCTATCGCAGTCTTTAGGAGAGAACAGTCCTTCGCTTCCCCTTTTATCAGTGGTGGGCTACCACACACAATTTTATGGAAATTACAAATGACGCAGAGCCCTGGTTTCAATGTTTTTTTGTAGTTTACTAATTTATTACACATCGGCATTTTTTAGCATTACAAAATGTAACGTGAGCTTACATATTTTTGTGGTTCAGATCAATCATTGGCATCGTAGATAATAATAACAATTGAATTTCATTCATAAATAGACGATGTCGGTTGCGCGTAATACGTAAGGGTTCTGTACGTTTGTGTGAATGTTTTTCGACGATTTCTTTCGTTGATTATCTTGAAGTTTGGTAGAATATTTTTAATATTATTGTATATGAGCTGAGTCAGTCTAGGAGTCTAGTGTTAAGGTATACCTTGCGTCTCAAAAGAAGATTGGGAATTTCAAAATGGCAAAATATATCGATACAGTATATTGCTGGCCAATGGATTAAACTTAGCTTATACATTTTGATACAATTTTTATTGGAAACCTTGAATGGTAAAATAATCAACCCTTGCTATTCTTCGTTTATTGTTCATCCTTCTGTTCTGTCTTCCAAGGCTGGATTATAAAGTTTATGATAAGGAAATGTAAAAAAAGAATATGAATAGTGTGATTGAATAATAAGCGTGGACTTGGAGATATTTTTATATGATTGTTAATTACAATATTAATGAATTAACAAAAGTGATTGCACAAACTGAATAAAAAATATAACACAAAAAATACAGTTTAGTTTAATTATGATTTTAAATTATTTTAAACTAGAGAGTCCCAAATTTTCGGACGAGAATGGATCTATTCACTTGCCATAATCTCACGCTTGGCGTATCATATAACTTATTTGATCAGGTATAGAATCACTAAGCATACCTGATCCAATGTCTTCGTCATTGACTCAGAATTTGTTGAAAATAGCTATTCATAGTTCAAATAGAAGCCCGTAACGGAAAAAAAAAACATTCATGTAAGGTTCAATATAAATGCGCGCTGTAACGTGACGGCTACGGCCAATTTATGTACAAAGTGCATTATATAAAAAAAACATGTGAACCACATAAGCTCAAAAAGGTGTTTCATACGAAATCTGTGCGGAAAAGAGCCTTTTATCCGCTAGCATGGAAAAGGTTTTCGAAGTAAGAACCTCTTTGAAAAATCTAGAAATTGATTTCAATATATATATTATAAAGTTTTATAAAACACAGCTTTACAGAACTATTTCACATGAAGGCATTGTCCGATTCAAAATTATCACGACGAATTCGTTAAAATTATACCTGAAAACATATTAGTGCAAGTAATGTTATGCAAAAAGTCCAAATATTTATCGTAAATGTGGTAAAAGTATTTTAGCGCTTAATAACCACATTACTACATCGGCATATAAACGAAAGGACTAACTTGATACTGGTATCAGCCGGATTGTCCACTGCTGAACACAGCCTCTACATTATGGGGGGATTAACCATAATCCCCACGCTTGGCAGACGTCTTGGGGATCGCAGTGTGTCCTCAGAAAGCGCTGCTGCCCACATTATGGTGTGTAACCTTTAGTCGCCTCTTACGACACCAATAGGTAGAGATAGAGGAGTGACATTCTAGCCCAGCACCCCTCGGCCTAACTATGATAAGGCCAAAATATGGACTTAATACATTCCGATTCCTTTCAATACATTTTATTACAAGACTATATGCAAAAGCCTTTGTTACTAAAAACAAGTTCCGAAAAATATTAAAAACAGCTTCAATTATTCATGGTCTTAAATATAAACTCTCCTCGTCCTGCACCCGACGGTTCCCGAAGCGTCTCTTTAAAAATTGCAAATTAATTTCCATCGTAAGAGAAAATTGGTAGTCTAAAAATAGATGTTATCGACGTGAAGTGCAAGCTCCGTTTATAAGCGTTAAGTGTTTTCGTTGGTACGTTCTTGGTAGAGAGGTGGCAAACACTGGACTGAAATTAAGGAACGAACCGGTAATAGAATGGAATTAAAGCGGAATAAATTCAGTCTGTTTTGCAGTAACTATGACTTTTCTTACTAACAGAAAATTACACGAATGAGACTACTTAACACACAGGTAGTATAATTACGCTTAGGAAACGCTTTGCAATTTTAACCAATTATGGATCCTAGGGAATCTCTCAGGGATCTTTTTAAAGAAATTGATATGTTAACTTGACTGAGTATTTGAATTGTATATGTATTTGAAAATATTATGTATGTTCGTAAAAAAAATTATTAAATTTAAATTAAACAGTGTTATAATCGTAATTGTCAAATCACGTCAATTTGACAATCACGATTATAATACTAAGGGCCTGTTTCAGAATGTTCGAGTATGTTCCGGTTTTACTACCCAGATCATAAATGTTTAATAAATAAAACACTATCTTTCCGTTTCACAGTCATCGGTTTAGCCTATCCATCGATTAAAGCTTGAAACGCGCTGCATGTCAACTGTCATTTTTATCCTTCAGTTATTTTATGTGTTGCATAACAACCCGAAACTTTATTAGGACATTCTGAAACGGGCTCTAAGAATAAAGATAAAATATCGGAGGCAGATTTTAGATAAGCAGAGACAAAAAGGTCCTTCTTTGGTAATTGCGTGCGTTTTTATACTAAAGTTCCGAAACGTATTACAATTTTACTCACCCCCTTGACCGATACGATTTGATGTAATTCAGATTTTGTGCTGCTATTTTATTAATTATAATGGTCACAGAGGACTGTTCGGTCATCAGCCAGGCTATTGGATTTCCTATGACCGAAAACAAGTGCTTTTTCAGACACTGTCGTAACGGCGACTTCGCTACCTTTAGTTACATAAGTTATTAAGGCTCATTGACCTATATATACTAGACGTGACATCTCAAACGAGGGTAGTCGACCGGTGCAAGTATGCTGGCCGGCATATTCCCCTTCACACGTAGCTGGGCACTCGTAATAATTACACGCGCTTTACGTTCGAATATTGTGTATTATCAATTGTGTATTTTGAATACACGATTTTCGAACGTAAAGCGCGTGTAATGTCTACGAGTGCCCAACTGCGTGTGGGGGAGAGTATGCCGGCCAGCATACTTATTCATGTCCCGCGGATAACATAAAGGTAGGTATATAGATTAAGTTCTTTCTGCGAGAAACGTGAGCGCGCTTAGATTTTAGGCACACTACGTAGGTATACAATCACAAATCAGCTGCACCTACAATCATACATGTAGGACTAAATGCATGATTGCACAAGCGCGCGCGCAAACCAGTTAATTATTGAACAAGTAATATTATATTTCTTCCTTGCCTAAAATAAGCTTCAAAGCTCGGCTCATGTATTTTTAAATTATATATTATGTAGGTGACCATCTGCTTATTATTTGTACTTCTATTTAATCAGTGTAAATGTATGTAAGACTTAGATATAGATATATAATTTAGTAATAATTTAGGGAGACCTGTAGTTGGCTGTATTACCTAACTGTAATCTATTTGTACCATATAAATATTGTAGTGCTGTTGGTCTTTTTTAAATAAATATATAAATAAATAAATATTAGGCCCAGGGCTATGGGTGCAAAATCGTACACACTGAGTTTGATCACTTGAACGCAACTTGCACTTTTCCCTTAACCTTATTTGCCTACCTTTTTTGAGACGTATGACGATATATTCTTTCTCTTTCAGGTTAATTGTCATTGCGTGAAAATATCTGCGACATAAACGCCCGTGAATAAAGCACCTAGGGGAAAATGGAATAAGTTGCGCGCTTCTTTGTTGGCAAATTTTAATAAGGTCACGATAGTCTTGATGTATTTTCATTAAAACGATAAGATCGAGATAATAAGCTTCTGTCGGCTGTAGGATACTTTGTTATTATATAATGTAAACACTTAGTGAGCTTCGATCTCTAAAGGAATCAGCGTTAAACTTGATTAAAAAAAAGAACGTGACTTTAAACAATATTTCTTGTTATGGTAAAAGCTGTTAATAATTAATTGTGATCGTCTGTCTGGATGTCATTTTGGTCCTTCTAGCACCTAAACTAATTATGTAAGCAGTTTTGATAAGTATTTACTAAATAGAAAAAACTATTTTTCTTCTTCAAAGCAATAAATGTTATTATGAATCTTAAGGTTGAACAGTTATTAGGGCTTTCTGGTTATTATATATAGTAGATGGTAATTTGTTGTCGCCATATTGCATGGGACCAGAATGGCAATAGGTGCTTAGGCTTGTTTGGATGTACCGGATGAAACACATGTTTATAAAATTTTAAAGTCATAAGACCTTGGCTTTAATCAGTCAAATAAGTTAGTTTTGCACCAGTGCAAAATTTTACTGATCATATTGCTTTATTAGTACTACATCAACCGGATTGTCCAATGCTGAACACAGCCTCCATTAAGGGGGGTTTGTCATCCTTCCCCTGTTGGCCTAGGCTTGAACTGCGGTATATGACAGCAGTTCCACAGCGCTGCTACCACCTTCCGGCATTCCACACTTAATCACCTCATACGACACCCTCGGGCAGAAATGAAGGGTGACAGTCTAGCTCGGCGTCGTGGTGTGCTGAGATGACTTAAGTAAATAATATTCATTGGGCAGTTAAGGTGAAATGCCTGCCAAGCGCTGGGGATTATCGCAAACCCCCTTTAATAGAGAATGTTTTTGCAGAATGGTGGATATCATGAATGAAAATGAAAAGTCATGTTTTTTTCTTACATTATAGTTACCTATAATACTTTGGCTACGAATATCGCTCCGTCTACTTAAGACGCGCGGTTATGAAACTCACATTCACCACGGTAGCTCAAGTTGACAGTGAACGTTCTGATACAGATGATCATGAGTTCGAATTCCGCCCACAATTCTGATCTATTCTTTCGTTGTTATTTTGTGAGCTTACTTGTTCTGCCTTTGAGTCGTCAGACAAGACATTCGTACCAACCCGACGAGTATAGGACAAGGGTAGGAAGCTGCTGATGACGAATCCTAACTCTAGTTTACTATTCAAGCACTTGCTATTCAAAGCGTCATTTACATGCATGATAAAAATTTACGTTCAGTGAACCCTACACACGCGCTACCTTTTGAATCAACTTTTACACCTATATCTGCTTCTACAAAGCATTGACTCAACCCAAAAAGCACGAATAAATTTCCGGAACGATCGCATTGACGGCCGGGTCGAGTAAAAGGGCGTGCCTAACAGTTTTACCCCGCGAATCGAATGGTTCCACCAATTTGCATTCATTACCTTCTCGTGCTTTTGTCTGCGAACGCGAAGGTATTCGTATATTCAGGTAGCTAGGTACGTCTGTATGCGGAACGGATGCGAGTGTTTTAGGAAATTTCTGGGAGTTTGTTTAAATGATATCGGAAATAGAAATGTGAAATTCCAAACTGGTGGTTTTAATTTATTATTTCAGTTGCATCTAAAGGTTGAACTGACCGGTCATCTTTTTAATATTTCGGTATACTACAAGCCTTAGATAATGACGAGATCAATCAATCATAATCCCGATATACTGATGTATAAATACAAAACTTATTCTCAGAAGGCAGGCTGCAGAATAACTCCTTAACTACGCACCAGCTGCGTCCACCATGTGGATGACTCGACTGAGCAGAATTTTGTAATTTAATTGTATTACTCAACCGTCATAAGGGACGACTAAATAAGTTTATAAATGTGAATTTCGCTTACATTAATCACATTACAAAAAGACAATAAGAATGGTAAAATAAGTGACATCATTATGAGAATTTCGCTTACATTAATCACATTACAAAAATACAGTAAGAATGGTAAAATAAGTGACATCATTATGAGAGTTAAGTGTTTGAAAAAGCACTTATTTTGGTCAGATAAAATCCTGGTACTCTGGTCCATAGCCGCACCGTCATCGATGTCAGTTTCACTTAATAAAATTAGTCTATAAAATTTGCATCTTATTCCACCGTCTTATTGAACAAGGGTCAAGGTAGCCTGCTCGTTAACTAGGAGACGATATCCAGTCAAAAATGAAAATTTTATACTTAAAAAATCTGTAGCTGTAAGTAAAAGTAGAGTGTTTAACTCGTGGGAAACAATTATTTGAAATATCTAAGTATCTATATAAGTTTAAAGATATCGGGAGCCATTTCAATTTTGCCTGAAATGTTTAACACTTTTCAATTTCTCCCAATTGTCCAAAACGGCAGACTCAATTTCATATCGACGTCTGGAAGTTCACTAACTTGCGCCATATGAAGAATTTCCGAACCGATATCGCATTGTTGCTGATGTTCATGGGCGACGCACAGTGTTTTATGAGTGCTATTTTTCGGACATCGCATTTATGATAAGGTAAGTGAACATCGTCGCCCACTCACACATACAAGGAGTTCACCTACACACAGAAATCAATAAGAAGTTTTCGTTACAAGCGTAATTTAGAGTCAGTTTAGTAATATTATTTTATAGAGATTTTTTAAATCAATCTACTTTTCAATTCAAGTTGGCGTTTGAAGATATCATCAAGATTTAACATATAATTTTCTTACTGCAATAAAAGTTATGTATTTTGCTTAAAACCTGTTTAAGTAAATGTACTTATCAGCGCATTAACAAAACAGTGCAAAAATATTGTACTAAAATCCATTTCTATAATTTTTTTCCTTTCGTTTTGCTTTCTTTTTGAACAAAATTATTAGTTTAGACATTAAGTGAATGATACCGTCAAAGTACATATATTTATTAGCGGCATATATCTACATCTATACTAATATTATAAAGGGAGAAGATTTGTATTTTTGTATGCAAAAGATAAACTTAAAAACTATTGGACCGATTTCGATGAAATTTGGCATAGTTTGAAACCCGGGAAAAGCAGGATAGTTTTTATCAAACTGCTCAAAAAGAGGTTAATGTGATTGCGTAATAACCGAATTACGCGCGGGTGGAGCCGCGGCTGGAAAGCTGGTCTATTATACTTTAATATATCATTCAATAAATCTTAAAAATAGCTGGAAAGAAATATTGAAAAATGCCCGACCGCCGTGAAGTCACTGACTTCGGTAGTTCTTATTTTGTTATAACTTTCCTCGCTTTAGTTGAAAGATAAGTAGATTGCGCACCTCGCTTATAGAAGTCACTTTCTGTACGTGCCTGCTGCAACAATTTTATGTTTTAAGCTTCCATACTATGTATTAAAAGTTTAACAACGTGCATTCTTAACCATTTTTTTACTGTTTTAAATTACATTTACAAATTATCGCAGCACAATTGTTTTAAAGACCACAATTGTTTCTACCATTGAACGCTGATTTATTATAATAAAGATTTAAGATTTTATGTTGTTATTAATTAATTGATTACCAGTGAAACCCAAACTAGACTGGAGGCCTGTTTCTTCCTCTGGAGCGATAGTGCCAAAAATATAGTTATTTGCTTGGTAGGTACTCTTGGCACATTGTGACAGAAAAACAAGTCAGGTCTAAAAAACTAAGTGGTGGAATATGCGTTTAGTGAATATTTATTAATTGTGCTATGAGCTAACGTAGTTTTGTACCATGTTCTGGTGTCGTGGTAAAGATATATTGTACCAACCCTATGTGAATGGGATACGTACGCAGATGATAATAAGTTAGGGGCGCATCCACCAAATGAATCTAGAATGACTATCAATAGCAAAACACTACACAGAACAAACACCTCCAGCAATATATTTTCTGTGGGTGGTACTGAATTGGATGTCTGTTACGGATATAGAAGGAAATTGCGCTTGTCGACACTATACTGCAGTTTGTATTCCGTTTTATTGATGCGAACACATTCCCAGTTTTCAATGAATTTGATACAATCTGACATATCCAAATATTTTTTATGAAGGAAAACATCTACATCTTTTGAATATATCATTCTTAAACCACGAAAAAATTATTGTAATAATCTGTGATTATTTTCTTCTTTATGCTGACAGGTTTGCCTACGTCCACCATCTTAACTATTGTTATGTGGTCGAATATGTTGATCAGTCACTAACATTAGTCTTCCAGTCTTCTAACTCTAGAACTAGCTCTACAGTTGGAAGACTGGAAACAAACTGGAAGTGATATTCAATCCAGAGCGAAATAGTCAATCGTTGTTGGTATCGATTACGAAATTCGTTCTGCATGTATTTTCAATGGGAAAGCGCGATATTCTACAGAGTTATTTATCTATCCCAGTCGTTACGCGTATAGATCGGAATAGCGTCGGTCAATATTAGTCATCAATTCATATTCTAGTTAACGAATTCAAACCGCAATCGCTCTATGAAAATCTGAATGAATCAATTGCTATTTGAGAAAAAAATATATGCATTCAATTTTTTGTGAAATATTGTGTACGGATGTATATGTTAGCACCTATCCTTACTAGGTAATACAAAAAACTGATGTTACGCAGAACCTTAGTGAATTTAGTATTTGAATCAGCGTATTTTTATTACCTCCCTTTACAAGGCTTTGGAGACGTTGTAAAAAATATCTAATGAACCTATATTAATACATTAAGAAAACAAATACATTCATGCGAAGAAACTTTCGTTGCAACTTGTCGATTATTCACAGATTGTCTGGAGAATACACACAGCAATGTATTTTTAAAGGTTTGGTCAAAGCAGCCCGCCTATGGAATTCCCTACCCATCTCAATAACACGTGCATCATCTTTAAATGTATTTAAGGACCAAATTAAAAAGTTCTCTGTCCATGTAACGGTTTTCATTATAAACTATGATATTGCTTATTTCTGTGTTGTAAGTATTTATTTATAATTTGTATATATTGTATATATTTATGTAAATATTATTAAGAGTATTTGTTTCAGAATATGTATATGATATTATTGTAGATATGTGTGAGTTATATTTGAAATTGATTTTATATATTACTATTTATTTTAATAGCTTAACTACACCCCGTCACTATCGGTTTAACAAATCCTCTCCATCCAAAGGTTGCCTGGCAGAGATTACTATCGGTAATTATCTCTGTAAATTTAAATTTTACTTCTTATTAATTATCTTGTGTGGTGTAACCATAAAGTATTATCTATCTATCATACCATAGTAGAAATACAAAAGTATTTATTTGTTTATAGACGAGCAGCATAAATGCTGATATGTATATATCACAGTGTCGAAAGTCATTAATTACACTTTGTATGTTCACTTATTAAAGTAAGTGTATTTGTTCGTAGCTAGTTGTCGAGCCGGTTCTTAAAATATTCAACAGAGTTGGCAATCACAATTTCATTTGGTAATCGGTTCCAATTGAGTAGCACTTTGTTGCTAAGGAAGTTGTGTGCAATTTTCGTACTTGAAAGTGCACCAGCTATTTTAGTCTAGTTTCCTCTGGTTGAGCTTATTATTTCTTTGACTACATACATTTCGTGAATACATGGCAAGTAGACTCGAGGATCATGTGAAACTTAATGCCTATACTAGTATTGGTGGGTTTTCTTAGAAAAGAATTGTTCTCAAAAATAAGGAACTCCCACCGCGCGGGGTAGGGGCTGGTTCGATAGTTGTTTATAGTAGGTAAGTGTAGGTTAATTGAAGCCTAGAGAAGGGGGTCCTATACAAAAGAGATTCCCAAACGCAAAGGAGGTTCTTAATTGAGGCTACTAAAATATATGTACATACCATAGTTTTCTCTACCATCTCCCGTAGTCGGAGTCTCCCTTGCAGAGGCCGCGGTGCGGTCACTTTCCACGCACGTCACAAAATATCACGTAGCAACAAGTAAAACAGTTCTAATAAGTAATTAATGATAACACGGTGCGGTGATGAGGCAATATTTGCACTTATTTATATTAAGAATGCGACACCGTCGTGGTGTATGGCGCGGGGTGTGGTCCAACGACGACTCTCAGTGGTACTGGTCAGCCGCGGCGAAGCGAAACATCATTCGCGGCTCGTTGCGGGTAGTATGAAAAAACTACGCATGCTTTGACATACAAATAGTAACCAGAAAAAAGAACCATCCCCCCGGCCTTCAGGAAATGAAGATGTCTCCTGAATCAATAAGAAATTGGAGAAACTAGACGTTCCTCATGTAAGCTATGCGGATGCGGGTCTGCTCCATGTAGTAGAGAACATTGAAAAAGAGAAATTTTTGCTATCTAATATAAGATTGCGGATGTGATGCGGATTATGTGCGACTAGTACAGTACTAGAAAAATTAAACTATAGAAATTAACTAAGTATAATATCTTAAACAATAGAGGTACACCGTGAATGGTGCGCGAGATAAGTAAAATTATTTATTGAGAAGGTAAAACGCAGAGTTTTACTACGGGTCTAACGTAGACACCATTCTTAGTGCGGACCGTCACAACTCTAACAATTCCGTCTGAAAAAGCATGGATATCTTCTATAATGCCTAGAGGCCATTGCAGCGGCGGTGAATTGTCAGTTTTGATAAGTACTACCATTCCTTTCACTATCGGATTAGAGGGTGTATTCCATTTAACGCGGGTTTGTAATGTGTTAAGGTATTCTCGCCTCCATCGATTCCAATATCTCTGAACGATTTGGTATAAATGTTTATTACGTATAAGATTTTCCGGTGTAGGTTGAAAATGTGTTTCTGAATGGAATGATGTAAGCGGACCGAAAGTCAAGAAATGCGCGGGTGTTAGAGCCTCAGGTTCGGCTGGGTCTGAACTCAACACAGTCAGAGGACGGGAGTTTAGCACAGCCTCGACCTGAGTAAGGACGGTGAGTAATTCTTCGTAAGTCAGTAATATGTCACGTAGAGAACGTTTTAATAAAATTTTTACGCTTCTAACGCACGTCTCCCAGGCAGAACCAAAGTGTGGTGAGCTAGGTGGTATCATCTTCCAAGATACGCCTTGAGCTAGCGTTTCCTCGGCGAAGGAATCGCAGAAGGCCTTGGACTTGAGAAACCCGTTCAACTCGTCGAGTTTAGCCTTGGCGCCGACAAAATTGGTACCGTTATCGGAAAATAATTCGGTACAATTTCCGCGAAGGAAAGACTCGGTAGTCACATCTACAGTTAATTCTAGGTGTGTTGCGCGAGAAACGAGACATGTGAACACACAGATGTATGCCTTCACCTTACGGGCTCCTCGGTATCTGCTTAATAATATATTAACGGGTCCTGCGTAGTCTGTTCCATTTTGAAAACGGAAAGGCAACGTTAACGCGGGATTCGGGCAGGTCTGCCATGAACGGCGCATCAGAACGCGGACTAGCCTTGAAACAGCTGTTGCAGAGGCGAAAGCGTTGTTTAACCGTACTACGGCCGGCGATAATCCAGTACTTTTGTCTTATTAGTGACAAAAGTAAATGCGGGCCAGCATGAAGGTACTTGCGATGATAATAATCTATTATGAGATTCACAATATGATGCTTTTTTGGTAACAATATTGGGTGTTTGCTGTCGAAGTCAAGTGTAGATTTTGTGAGTCGCCCACCAGTGCGAAGTAAACCATTTTCTAAAAACGGTGATAGCGGTAATAACGATTTTGAAACCTTGCGGTTATTAGAGAGAGCGTTTATATCGTCTTTAAAGTACTGTTGCTGCAGAGCCTTTATTATAGCGACTTCTGCAAATTGTAAATGCGAAAGTTCCATTCTATTAGAACGCGGGATTTTTCCTAAGAAGCGATATAAATACGCCACGATGCGAAGTAATATAGACCAGGAAGATACTCTCTGGGCCAGTGTGCTAAGTAAGGCGGTTCGTCAGTGCTTATGAAAACCTTCGGTTGTTTTTTAACTTCCAGTAGCTTCTCATCAGCTGCGTGTTCGAAAGTGAACCTACAAATTGGCCAAGTGCTTACGTCATCACGAGCCCAAGAAGGGCCGTGGAGCCAAAGTGGATGTTCCAGCAGTTGTTGTGGGGTAGCTCCCCTACTAAGGATATCGCTAGGATTCTGCGATGACGCCACATGGAAAAAATGTTTAGGATCTAAATTGTCCTGTATTTGTGTGATGCGATTTCCGACGAATGTATCAAAGCGGTGCGGCGCGGAGTGAACCCAGTGAAGGGCTACGGTTGAGTCACTAAATGCAAAAATGTCATCAATGTGACAGCGGGGAGAAATCGTTTCGATTACGAATCGACATAGCTTTGATAATAACAAAAGAGCGCAGAGCTCTAAGCGAGCCAATGATACGGCCTTAAGAGGCGCGACTTTACTTTTAGCACAGAATAAATTAACCTCGTTCGGTTGCGATGCGGTTTGTATACAAAGGTATACTGCACATCCTAGCCCACGCTCGCTTGCATCAGCAAATGATAGCAAGATAACACGGGATTTGGCGGTGACCCCTAAGTAACGCGGGATGTTAAACTTTTCTAAGGCGGGAAGTTCAGATAGGAAACGACTCCAAGCTACACAAATATCACGCGGTGGTTGTTCGTCCCAATCGATCTTGGCGATCCAAAGCGCTTTAATCAAAAGTTTGGCGTATAAAATTACAGGCGCACAATATCCGTTGATGTCCCATAATTTAGCAATCGTTGAAAGCATTAAACGTTTGGTACATTTCGACTGTGGATTAAATTTAAGCGCAATCGAAAAATTGTCATCAATGGGAGACCATATGAGACCTAGAAGTTTCATATTGTCTTCCTTGTCAAATTCCAAAGTCGAGCATAACCGGTTTTCAGGCGGGATCGCGTTTATGAAGTCAGCGGAGTTACTCATAAATTTTATCAAGTCGAAATTGCCACGTTTAAATAAATTGATTAAGTCGCGGGCAAGTTTGATTCCTTCGGCAGTTCCGTATACGGAAGTTCCCAAATCGTCCATATACAAATCATTAGAAGCTACCTCGGAAGCGAGCGGAAAGTCCGTTTCGTCTTGAGCGAGTTGTTTGACTGTTCGCATTGCGATAAATGGCGAACAGCGTAGGCCAAAACACAAACGTTCGTAACAATATAATTTAGCGGTGTCATCGTCGTTGAATTTATAAAACATATTTAAGAAACGACGATCTTGTTCTCGAATTCCAATATTTAAAAACATTTGTTTAATATCTGCGGTCAAAGCGACAGGAAACAGACGAAATTTCAAAATTATCGCTGTTAAATCGGCCTGTAAATTTGGCCCAGAATGTAAACAATCATTCAATGATATTTTAGTATCAGTTTTTTCGCTCGCGTTTAAAACAATGCGTATGCCTTTGTCCGGTCGGCTTACGCCGTGTTGCGGTATGACGTAATGATCTACTGCGGTGGTCGTAGCGGGTGCGGGTGAAATAATTTTATTTTTAAGATAATCTTTTATAATGCTGTCGTATTCTTCCTTTAAGGCAGAATTTGTTTGAAATCTGCGATCTAAACAGGCATATCGACGCGATGCGATTTCTAGTGAGTTCCCTAATTTTGTAGTAGGTAGCGAAAATGGTAATGCGGTGACATAACGTCCAGAGCTATCACGATGTGTATTTGATACAAAAAAATCTTCACATTCTGCTTCTGCTTTAGATTTATGTATTTTAGTCGGTACTGATTCTAACTGCCAAAATTTTGAGACCAAAGTCTCAATTGACTCATCACTAGACGTAAAAAAAGCGCGTGAGCGTTGGTTGTCAGTATTGATAGGACGCGGTTGAGTTGTAGGTATGTAGGCAGTTGAGCCCATAACTACATAACCAAAACTCGTTTCTAATGCATCGGGATGTCCCGGCGGCCCTAGTATTTTGCCTGATTTTAAGATTTCAATAAATACTTCAGAACCGATTAATATATCAATAGGTCCTGGGACATTAAATTGCGGGTCGGCTAGCGGTATCTCTCCTAAATACTCAAGTATAGTGTGGTTGTCCAGCTGGCAACTCGGTAGGTCACTTGAAATAGTTTTAAGGACGAGCGGTTGGATATGCAAACAATAGTTCGGATCATGCCGAGAAAATAAAGTTAAGTTAGTTATGCCGTATATAGTCTGGGAGCTGTTACCGATCCCCATTACGGATTTTTCAGAACAGTCATTAAATATGCGAAGCCCTAATCTTTTGCAGGCATTTTGACTAATTAAGTGATTTTGAGAACCATTGTCGATTAATATTCTCACTTGACAAATCGACCCATCTCGACGCTTAACATCAGCGAGGGCGGTACCCAATAAAACGTTTTGGGATTTTCGCGGGCGGGAATTATCAGTCATACTACAAAGAGAAACGATATTATCTTGGGGCTTATTCAAAGTAGAAATCGACGATGCGATAGCAGATGTCGAGTGAATATTTGTTTCAGCGGTGCCTCGACTAGAATCAGTTGCGGGCTGATAACAGACTGGTCGGACGCCAGGCGGCCGATCAGCTATCCTATTAATTTTATTTGTGTCAGAAAAGTGCAACATGGTGTGATGTCTTCCGTGACATTGTTTACATGTGACTTCTGACTTACATGCGGGCGTAGTATGTTTATTACTTAAGCAATTTACACAGCGATTTTGATTCTTAATAACATTATTACGTTCGCGGGGTGTTAATGATTGAAATTTAGGGCAGGAATATAGCTGATCATGATCTGATTTGCTACATAACATACAGGTGCTATTATTGTTGTTAACAACAAAAGATCGTACATTATTTTTTGGCGCGGAGTTAGCAGGTAATTTGGTTTTTGATGTAAAGTCCGAATCTAAAGAATTATCACCAGTATGAGTCAATATCTTGACACGTTCGCCTATAAAAGTAAACAAGTTTTGTAGATTCGGTAATCCGTTGTCTCGATTATCCATTTCAAAAAGACGCGCGGTTTCTTTGTCTAATCGCTGCAAAGCCACGTATGTTAATACAAAGTCGTATAGATTTTGAATTTTTAAATTATTTAAAGCTAAATATGCGTTCGCGAATTTATCAACGAAGTTTTCTAGGCTTTTGGCGGTAGCCGATACAATCGGCTTCAATGTAAACATCTGATCTAGATAAGAGACGGCTAAACTACGCTTATCTTCGTACTTATCTATAAGCGCGGTATATATTGACATATAGTTTTCGCCACATGGAATGATTCCGGTGCAGATTGACTTTGCTTTTCCGGTTAATTTACCCACCAAGTAATACATTCGCTCTGTATCTGTGAGTGACGCGTTCAGATGAACTGCATTATTAAATGTTGCGTAAAATAAAGGCCAATTTTGGCGGTCGCCGTTGAATTCACATAACTGAATTCTTTCTAATTTAATTCCTTGCAAAGAAACTCCGTGGTTTGATTCTGATTTGGCATCAGAGTGC
Source organism: Plagodis dolabraria (assembly GCA_963854805.1). Taxonomy (NCBI): domain Eukaryota; kingdom Metazoa; phylum Arthropoda; class Insecta; order Lepidoptera; family Geometridae; genus Plagodis; species Plagodis dolabraria. Next base: position 4,577,641 of record OY978459.1, on the reverse strand, counting down.
GCTTGTTTACATAGTGATATTTTGCGTTTGATGCGGCAATAAAGATCTTCGAAAGCAAGCCAAGTATCAAAGTTAGGCGTTGCATCTTTATTTATTTTTAATGAAATGCTGTTAATTTCATTCACAGCCTGTTGATAGTTAGAGCGGAGTTCATCTAATGTCTCAATTAAATAAAGAAAATTCTCAAGTTCAACCGGATCGTTTAAATCCTTGCGTGAGCTATTGTAAATAAGTTGAATACGTTCGAAATATAATTCACGCTGTTTTTCAAAAATTCTAAGTTTCTGTTCGCTCGCCATGATAACCTATAGTGGCGAGCACCACGCGGTAATTAATTGCAAAATGGCTACCTAATAATTCGTGAAGAGATGACGAAATGCGATGGAATGCGGATTGGTGTAAATACCAATATGTGATGCGAAGTTAAATAATAATAAATATATTACATTATCATTATCATTATCATTATCATTACCATTAGGTATATCCCTGGATAATTCAAGGAATGAATAATAAAAGAAAGAAAGATGCGAATTGTTAAAGATGTGACAATGCGCAGAAAAATATGGCGGCGATTGCTGCTTAGAAAATATGTAGGCTAGATTAAACCTAAAAATAAACAACATCCGTGCTTTGAAGGACCATTAAATGGTGGGTTTTCTTAGAAAAGAATTGTTCTCAAAAATAAGGATCTCCCACCGCGCGGGGTAGGGGCTGGTTCGATAGTTGTTTATAGTAGGTAAGTGTAGGTTAATTGAAGCCTAGAGAAGGGGGTCCTATACAAAAGAGATTCCCAAACGCAAAGGAGGTTCTTAATTGAGGCTACTAAAATATATGTACATACCATAGTTTTCTCCACCATCTCCCGTAGTCGGAGTCTCCCTTGCAGAGGCCGCGGTGCGGTCACTTTCCACGCACGTCACAAAATATCACGTAGCAACAAGTAAAACAGTTCTAATAAGTAATTAATGATAACACGGTGCGGTGATGAGGCAATATTTGCACTTATTTATATTAAGAATGCGACACCGTCGTGGTGTATGGCGCGGGGTGTGGTCCAACGACGACTCTCAGTGGTACTGGTCAGCCGCGGCGAAGCGAAACATCATTCGCGGCTCGTTGCGGGTAGTATGAAAAAACTATGCAGGCTTTGACATACAAATAGTAACCAGAAAAAAGAACCAAGTATAGTAATACAGGATTGTGCCTCAAAGTTTTCTGAGCATAATTTTATAGGATTATTAATGATATTTTTTTTTTATTTTTGTTAATGCTAAAGTTATTGTATATTATATATTTTACTTACCTCTGAACTTGCAATTATGTACACATACTGATTAAATCTTAGACTTTTATTAACTGAGTAACTCCCAAGGGCAGGAAATATCAGCAAACTCTTACAGGGCTCCTTGTTTATTATGCATTCATAAAAATATTCTACTAGGTCTATCTTAAGTTCAATATAATCAGTTACGCGCTGAGGCCCGTGCTCGTCGCTTCGCGCAATCGTAACTCCCAGACGAAGGACTTCAAAACAGTCCGAAACTGGTCGGAATCTTTCCGGTGAATATAACGCGGGTCCTAGCCGTTTAATAATAAGTCAATATAACTAGTTCTGGTTTCTTATGTTCCTTTATACAACGGTATTGTGTCTTGATTAAGTAATAGTTTAGTAGATTTAGGCGATAAGATTTAATCTTATCTATTCATCCAGGATTGTATCTAAGTTCTTCGTCCAAGATTGAATCAAATTTTTTCGTCCAAGATAGAATTTATTTTTTTAATCCAAGATTGTATTGTTGGTTGAATGTAGTTAGTTTCTTTGATGATAGCATCATGAGAACCAATCAACGTATTTAAGAGGCCGTTCTCGTATTTGACTCATTTCGGTCAATTTTGCTTCGTGATTGTAAGAATGTGATTCAATATATTAGTAATTTAGTACAACTCTTTATCTCATGTAGCGCGAATGTTTTTTTCAATTAGCTCCTAAATTAGTGGTAAGTCTACAATATCCAATACACTTTTTCTAAAATATTACGTTCGAGTGAAGTTTGATTATCGATTCAGAAAAAACTACAAAAGATATTGACTATAAAAAATATTAGTTACAACAACACATAATGTTTTTGCATATGCGTTGACTACTTTTTCAAGTTCCATACAAAATATATAACAACAAAAAAAAATTGGAATCACGTTATTCTACGAAACATTTAAGACAAATATGTATTTTTTTTTAATTATTTGACAATACTTTACGAAATTAAAAAATAACACATTCATCTTCAGTTATTCATTTAATAAAAACCAAATTTCATTTTATGAAAAAGTCATCTTTTAGTATAGAAAATAAATCTCAAAATATACTATAATAATGAGCCGGTGATTTATCACTAATTTAGAAGCTAATTGAAAAAAACATTCGTGCTACATGCAAGATAAAGAGTTGTACTAACCAAACCATAAATAAAATTACTAATAATTATATTGTACCACAGTCTTACAATCACGAAGCAAAATTGTCCGAAATGAGTCAAATACGAGAACGGCCTCTTAATATCAGTTCACCACGCATCAGCCACATACTTGTTCCGTCATAATCACATAAGAAATAAAGCATATTTGTAGACATGCTAAATACCACATTGGGGAAAATGGTTCCAATAATGTGTTGTCTATCTGTCACTTCATGGCATGATGCGATCCATGATGGAGCGCGCTTGCCCAAAAGGTACCTATTTACTCGCGTTTTGAAGACCCCTATATTGTACTTAACCGAAAACACAGACTCAGGCAGGGTGTTCTATTCCCTAGCGGTTCGTATAATGAACGAAGAAACAAATCGATTCGTTCGGGTAAATGGAATATCCACCATATAGTGCTTTTGAGTATCCCTGGATGTCCGTTAACTTCGTTATTTAGTTTGATAACACTCGACAGTCTGGCTATAGTACTGAACAGATAACATCGGTCAAAACAATGGTAGATAAATTATAATTATGTGCGGTATACACTTCAGTGCAAGTTACAGTGTATAGTTCTGCAATATCCTGTTTCCAGCTTGTTTGCTGGGCGCTATCATCTTCACTCTACTGCACTTAAGTTTGAACTTGCGAGCAAAAATATTGGCACTTTGATTATTTATCTAGGGTTTGTATGTTTGTACAAAAGAGAAATAGTTTAAGATATGAGTTCCATTCTGGTTCTAAGGCTGTCCACAACTTAGTAGTACTTTTTTCATCATACACTACTAAAGTGAAGTAAATTTTCATTCATTTTTATTTTATTTTATTGTGACTGAACAAGCTCGAGGCCCACCTGATGTTAAGCAGTTACTTCTGCCTATAACAGATGCATTTCGTCACAAGTGACGAATTGCACTGCGCCCGTCACCTTGAGACATAGTTGTTGAGTCTCATGTTCCACTAATTTCGATATATGGGCGTTGATATAAAATTTGAAGGTTATTGGAATTTATAACGAATTTTTTTTTTAACTGGAATTATAAAACATTTAATGCAAAATATAGACAAATACGTACACTCTGTAAGTTTAACATAATATAAATAAAATAAGCCTTTAATGTCAGTAAATACAGATATAAAACTAATTTATTAGCAACCCTAAAAATATGTTTTTTCCTGTTATTATAATTTTGAGATATACAGTTTGGCCATCTGATTGTAAGCGTCACCGCTTATGATATTACACGAATTTTTAGTGCGCTATTTTTTGATATATTTTGGCTAAGCTAATTGCACTGAAAAATTAGAATCATATTTGTAAAGATAACTACATAACAGCGAGATTCAAACCCACGTAATTCTGTAATGTAATCCTCTGAGCATACGTCATTGCAATTTGTAGGGTTGCGTCATCTTTAACAAGTTTAAAGATAATTGCAAAAAAAAAAGTATTTTTAGTAGTACATCGTAAGTTGAACTAGGTGTCGCTCCATCCCCATACGATGGTTTAAAACTAGAGGACAAATTAAAATTATGAGTCATATGTCATGTTGTCTTAGCGGTCACAGCACACCCTGGCTATAGGGGTTGATTGCACAGGTTCCAATCTTGCACATGACTATACTTTTTTCTCTTGTAGTAATTCTGTAATGTAATCCGCGGAGCATGCGACATTGCAAAAATAAATAAAATAAGACAATTACATAATTTTATGGCCAGCAATGCACTCAGGCTAATTCGAGTGCGCGAGCATCAAATATGACCGAGTTATTATGAGCCTTGTTTCCTTGTAAGACTTAATTAAAACGGCGCGGCGTCCGTTAGTGTAGCTTATATAACGCCATAACGGCAAGAGTAGCGAACGGCATAACGAATAACGGCGGTAGAAGTACGTACTAAATTATCTGCATGTATGTTTCTTCTTATGTATATTTGCATTTATGGTTTCAGTGTTAGCATATGGTGATATGTCTTTAGTGGTATTTCTTTGTCCAAGTTTGAATATAATTTCTTTGACGTTTGGCTCGTGACAATCATCCAATATCTGTTTTTTTATGTTATTGTGACGGAACACAGCTCGAGACCCACCTGATGTTAAGCGGACTTACCTCTGCTAACAGATAAATTTCTTCACAAGTCACGAATTGCACTGCGCCCGTCACCTTGAGACATAGGTTGTTAAGTCTCATGTGCCTGTAATCACTGACTCTCAAGGACTGCTGCTGGAACACACCGTTAGGCGACAGATTTTCTACTTGAGCTTGGTTGCTAGCCAGAAAGGCATTCGTAAAATGCCCTACCACCGTGGGATGAAGCTCAAGTCAGCGGTGGGGATCGAACTATGGATCTGTGGTACCACAGTTCGTAACTATAACTATTCTATGCTTCGAATCATTTTAGTAAAAGGACTGTACGGGCTGATTGTTCGTACACAAAATTATGATGTGATATGATATAAACTAAAAGACGTATTAATGAACCGGAGGTTTACTGCAGACTGAACATTGAATATGGTTTACATAAAATCATAAGCGGATGCAGTCGCGCTAAATCATCAAAATGTACGTAAACCGTACAAGGACTGCAACAAGGAGTACAACAATGTTGATGCTAAACAACTTGTAATTCCTCTCTCTTGTTGCGTTTGTACATGTAGAATGTAGTGATAATAACCGCAGTGAAAGATTATGATTTAATTGAAGAACTTATCCGATCATCGTGTGTAGCACAGAAAACGTGGAATGCAGAAATCTGAACCTTAAGCTGACTTCCCATGGTGCATGACTTCACAAACCACGATCACAGATTCGCTAATATATTTCTATGTAGGAGGTTTTTCCATCAAGAGTTCAATAGCATCTATTTTTGATATGTGTTGGGTATCCGTTTATTCACGGAACGAAGGAATGCAGCTTAAGACTGCTCGCTGTGGGTTTGGTGATTAAATACCCGAAGTCCTAATTACAAAATGTTTCGAATGTTGAATATGAGTCCTATAAACACAAACTTTCGTAATACCTTATATGTAGGATAAAAATATTTGTTGTTTGTACCAAAGCTCTTAGTATAAACGTACTTCAACAACAAGAACATAAAAGTCAACCAAAGAAATATATCATAGAGAGGTGAGTTATAAGTAGACTATTCGTGGTCGCTTAAGATAAAGATAGACAATACCTTTTAAGACTAACTCCCTAGAAACGACACTGAAAACCGTTTTATCTTCTCTTGACTTAGCGTTGTTGAGGTAAGTAGCTGTCAGGATTATACTGGGTCTTTCTCGGTCTTAGTCTACTTTTTATTCTGCTTCGAGTAAGTTAAGGTATTGTTACTTATTTTATGCTGTTCAGGAAAGCTAAATGGACTTGGGTTTGAGTGACGTTTCTTCACAGTTCTACCTCCACCGTGGGGTGCCGGGTTAGAATGTAACCCCCCCCCATTTCTTCTCATGGATTTCGTAAGAATCAACAATGGGAAGAATATCAGAAGGTAGGAAGCAGCTTAGGGATTATGGATATTCTCCCCAAAGGGGGAGCTTGTTTTTGTGATCATGATGACGATAACTACAACTAGCATTTTTTTTTTTATGCCTGATAGTTTAGCCATTGACCAGTATCTCACCTGATGGTAAGTGATGATGTGGTCGAGGATGTTGTTCAGACTAACCTAGAGTTACTGGCTATCAAGGACAGCTGCCGGAACACACCGTTATGTGCTTGGCGACAGATTTTCAACTTGAGGGTGGTAGCTAGCCAGGCGGGCATTTGCAAAGTGCCCTACCACCATGCTGTAACGATTGCTATCCTAAGACAACAACCAGGAACGACGGCTTAACGTGCACTCCGAAGCACGGAAGCACTCAGTAGTAATGTCACCAGCGGTCACCCATCCAAGTCATGACCGCGGCGGACGTTGCTTAACTTTGCTGATCGATTCAGAATGGCTAAGCAAACTTGGCTACGAGCGCTTCAGAAATGCTGAGTTGGAACCGATTTGTGACAGGAAATTTGACTATTTAGGCAAATGTATGATGTATTTAAATATTGTACATATAATACGTCAGGTTGAATATTGTATGTGATATTTTTTTTCTGTTACAAATAAACTTTATTCTAATTTTTCTACTAAATGACCAGGATCTCAACAATTGTAAACAATCGTTCTATAGTGGGTCAATAACGGCATGATAGAAATACAATGTAGTATATTATCATATAATATAGTGACGGGAATCGAGAAAGATATGATGACATTTTTTGCTCATATAAAATGGATGGATGACAGAAGATGTTAACTATGCAGAAATGAGCAAGTTAAAAAACTATTTCATTTAATCCTAAAGCAATTACAAATTATATCTAAGCGACGATCAGAGACGAACTGAAGTTCTTAGAGTAAAGTTTGTTTAATGAACTACAAAGTGGCGTATGTGACTAAATGAGTGCACGCATGTTAAAATAATTCCTGAAAATTATGAACGACTATCTATTGTGGAAAGCACAAAGGACACTTTCAACTGAAGTTATAATACTCTAATGTTAGGACTTAGGATATATCCTAGGTCAAGCCTATAGGCTTGCAAATGCTGTAGGCACAAAACATATTTTACGTATTATAAACTTTTCTGATCCATATGCCTAAATGGATAAGATTTTTGTATACTTTAATATCAGCCTTTGTTCCTTTTACTATGTATGAGAAGAAAATGCATGTTAATATGTGCGCAAATAGTGGTTTTAATTTCTGTCATTTAAAAAGCAATTAAAATTATATAAACCGACTACATACCACAACACGTCCCATACCTGAACCGACCACGGACCTTTATTGTGCTAGTGACAAACTACATCAGACATTTAATAAAAGCAACGTTGAGAAATGTCGTCCGCCGTCCGGCCCCTTTGTACCCGCCATTTGTAAACTCTGGAATAAAATATTTTCAGTTTGGTTAGGTAAGCTTGTTGGTGCATATACAAATGTAACTATCATACTTTCACAGATGTAACTTTTGCGCTGTATCAGCTATATTATCCACTGCTGATGCAATAGTCAATCCGTTACAAAGTTATATATTTACGAGAAGAATCATTTAAATCATGTGCGGGATTCAAACCTGCGTCCATTCACCCCTTAGCCGGGGTATACTCTGACCAATTAAGCTAACATGACAATGAGTCATAACTCAATTTTTTCCTCTCTTTAACCATCAAAGTCAGTCAAAGTCAAAATCTTTTATTCAATTTAGGCGTCTATGACGCTCTTATGAAAGTCAATTACAAATTTTAATATTGAAATTGTACTGCCACGTTCAGCAATCAAAAATTATAGAGCCACTGCGAGAAGAATGGGCAAGAAACTCGGGGCCATTCTTTTAAACGTTTTTTAACAATGTGTTAAGTAAGTACATACTTTAAAGTAAAATTATTACAATACTTAATTTACATTACGTAGGTGACAGGCGCTAGCTTGGCAGAGGCGAACCAGTCCAAGCATTTTTGTCGTTTAAGTAATCACAAACTGTGTAGTAAGATTGCTTTATCAAAATATTTTTCACATGCAACTTGAATTTTCTTTCTGTGAGCGTTGTGATATGTTTGGGCAATTTATTATAAAACCGCACACAATTGCCTAAGAAGGACCTTTTATTTGTCTTTGCTAATCTAAAACCTGGCACCGCTATTTCATCTTTATTCCTAGTGTTATAATCGTGATTGTCACTGTTTGATTTAAATTTGCTCAAATTTTTACGTACATACATAATATTTTCAAATATATACAGACTTGGTAAAGTTAAAATATCAATTTCTTTAAAAAGATCTCTCAGGGATTCCCTAGGATCCATTTCATATATGGCTCGAATTGCACGCTTTTTTAAGATAAAGATTGTGTCTATCTCAGCAGCAGCTCTCCACAGCAATACACCATATGACATAATACTGTGGAAGTACGCGAAATAAACGAGCCTAGCAGTAGCTACGTCTGTTAGCTGTCTTATCTTACGAACTGCATATGTAGCAGAACTAAGTCTTCCGGATAGATCATGTATATGTGGATTCCACTGTAAAATTTAATCCATTTTTTTTTATTGCTGATAGGTTAGCCTTTGATTACAATCTCACCTGATGGTAAGTGACACGGATTTAGGTAAATCCGTGGTAAGTGACGATGTGGTCGAAGGTGTTAACAGGCTTAACCTAGGAATACTGGCTCTCAAGGACAGCTGCCGGAACACACCGTTAGGTGCTTGGCGACAGATTTTCTACTAATTCCCAGGAAGACTGTCGCATTGTTAAAAGAGAGCTTTTCTAGGCCAAGCTTAATGTTTGGTTCAACATAAGTAACATTTGGTAAAGAAAACTTTAAACATTTGGTCTTTTTTTAATTTAAGAGAATTGGGATGGAGCGACATCTATAGTTCAATAATCCATGGTAAATTATCACGCTTGGCTGGCGTCTTAGGGATCAGAGTGCAGATAGCAGTTCCTTATAAAGCGCTGCTGCTCACCTTCCGGGATTTTAAACTAAGTCGTCACCTACAGGATAAGGACATTCTAACCCGACACCCTGCTTGACTTCTATGTAGAATGTATTTTATATTATTAATTTACTATCAATATTAAGTTAGCTGTCACCGTAACGTAGTGGTATCATATTACAGTGCTCTTCAGATTTAGAAGGTATTTACGAAGACTTGAAAATGTTAATAATTATTAGTACAGTTCTATTAGACGATAGGTATCACTGGAAACCGGTACCTACTAAGGAAGTTATTACGATTCAGTTCTCATTTGGGTGGTGTGACATCGGCAACTGGGAGTTCTGGTTTATCAATCAATCACTTGGTGTGTAAGTAAAAGTGCCGATTTTGGAATATGACCTTAAATCGGGAAATCTATTAGGTTTTCTCAAAAATCAATCTGTGGGAATTTGAAACCATGCTCTATTGATGGGAATGGGGTCGTTCTATGAAATGGGGCCAAAACTTGTCTTGTAAAATGTAAGTTTTTATACACTTCCTATATGCCGCGAAAACAGTGAAGAACCGTGGCTTTTTGTGTTATGTAAACTTTTGTAGTGAGACTTCTAGTACAGCCTTATCACAAGTTTTTTTTTTATTACTGATAGACTAGTCTTTAAACCTTTAAGGAAGTGATGATGTGGTCGCAGATGTTGTTCAGGCTTATCTGGAATTACTTTTTCTAGATAATTGATTTCAAAAATATATTTTAAAGATGAATCGGTTAATTAATAATGGGTTGGATAAAAAAAAAACTTAATTTGTCAGGAGACATAAAAAGTATATCTATATTTTTTTTTACTGAATCAAATAAAAGTCACAAAAAAAGATATGTACTGTAAATGATTTAATGCAAGCACTTATACAAATTTAAAGTTAAGGGATTTTAGGACTGCCTATGAGTCCGCTATGACTTATAGGTTGTCTAAATGCTTTTATTTTATTAGCTGTAGTGTTGTTTATATTTCGTAGTATTTTGTTTAATAATTGCATGCCGCCGAAAAAAAAAGGCATTTTTTTTAATAGGCAACAACTTCTACAAATAACAAAACAAGTAAAACAATGAAAATACAGGATAAGTAACAATTTCTTCATAATTATCCTTATTATTACAACCATTATTAATGAATAATGATAATAATAACGAATGCGTTATTATTATCCAACATTTCTTTGAACAAATTCTGTGTCAGTTGTAAACCAATTTTCCACTATTTTGTTTAAGAAGTCTATGTATTGACGTGGAAAGTACTGAAGAATCTTTGATATTCTATCTTCTTTTTGTTGATTTTCATTGAGCTATCTTATGCTGATTTAGTGGAAAGAACAGGAACTTGTAGGAACTTTATTTTTCGTAGATCTATATTCTAGAGTATTCATACCAGCAAAGCTTTGTATGTATGTAAGGTCTGGTAGCAATACATCCTTTCAGATGTGATGAATATTCAAATTATGATACGAGTACTAAAGGTGTAGTTTCGAAATTCGACGTATCTGTCTGGACTGTTTCAGACTGATTATTTGTTTTTAACAGACAAAAAAACAATATCTTCGGTCTTCACCATACTAACTGTGAAATTTTGTTTGCATTGCCAATAATTTCACAATTCAAATAATAATCAACCCAAAGGCTACATGTTTAAACGATTTACAGTAGCTGTAAACAGCGTCTTTTACACGTTTGGCACACATTAGTTGCTTAAAACATTTAAAGCAATTTCCAACGTTTTTATTTCCTCAAAATAAAATTAAAAGAAGCCCCACCACGTTTTCAACATAAATAAACCTATTCATTTTAAACCCTAAATTAACACGTCATTTGGAGAAAAAAATACACGACACCGGCACACACACAGGAAATAATACAGCTCTGTAATTAATTTATACCCTCTGTGACGAAGGTCTTTGACGTAGTGTACTTACAAACAGAATATTAACTACATTTGGTGCTGGTCTGAAAATGTACTTCATATCTTATCCCGTTATAGTCAATTTAATAAACAAAGAGGCGGACAATACATCTATTCCCCAACCGATGTCAAAACCACCTTTAGAAGGAGCGATTCCCAAGTTTTAGGTCCTTTTAAAGTGGAACTCCTCTTCAAAGTATCATTATTTGGATTTAAAGAAAAATATATGTGTAAGTATGTACATTTTGGCAATAAACTCGTGATAAAGGTTTTTCCATAACTGCTTGGTAAAATATAACTCGACAAAAGCGTTCGTGTAAACGAAGCCATAGTAACAAAATCCATGCATTATCAGAAAAACTAACCTTGTCATATTAACTATATATACCGGCTAGCAATCACGGTGTTTTAGTCGTTCTTCAAGTTTAGCAGAGGGCGCTGCATGCAGCCAGCCACAGTGCCCGTCTAGCAGTCCTCGAAGCTGCCCTTGAGAATGAGCATCTTTACCGACTAAACAATCTGAAGTATGACCTACCAAACGAAAAAATATATACAGTCAAATTAAGAATTTTCTTCATTTTGAAGTTAAAAACAATACCAGATAGTGTTATTTTCCTAGGTTCAAAAAGAAGGTGCATTTGTGAAACAACTCGTTAGTGCTCGTAGCGAAGTTTGCTTGGCCATTCTGAACCGATCAGCAAGTCTTCCTCCACCGCGGTCATGAGTTGGATGGGTGACCGCTGGTGACATTACTACTGAGCGCTTCCGTGCTTCAGAGGGCACGTTAAGCCGTCAGTTGTGACGAGCGTAGTGAGCCAGCCACTCATGAAAGGCTGCCCCGCCATCTCGCGAAAAATCCCGGAGGTGCGCCATCGTGCTGGTTGGCGACCAGATGAGAGGACCCGATGGACACCTCTGGGGGGGCTCGGGCGTCCCCGCGGTCTCCAGGATTGGTTCCCATAGGGTGAAAAGGCTTAATTTGTGTCACGGGTTGGTAGTATGCGCCTCGTTTCCACTTCCGTTTCCCTTTACCAATTTTCACTCCCCGAAAAAATGAAAGGAAAAAACAGAATTGAGGTTCAACAGCGGAAGCACGTCCTCTCCCTCCTAGTGCACCTCTCAAACATTCGAGGCTTGCACTCAAATATCAACTCGGTCCACCACCATCTCGAGACCGCTAAACCGCATATTCTGTTCCTCACGGAGACGCAGATCAAATGTCCAGCTGACGCGGCATACCTTGCCTACCCTGGTTATATGCTAGAACATAGCTTCAAAGCCAGGGCGGGAGTTTGTATGTATGCCCGCGATGACATTTGCTATCGGCGTCTCCGCAACCTTGAAGACCCCAAATTTTCAGTCATGTGGGTTCTGGTGGACATTGGCATGGAGAAAATTCTTTATGCTAGTGTCTACCGATCACACAGCGGAGATGCGGAGATGACCAGGCTCACAAATTACCTCAGCGAGGCGGCGGATGTGGCCCAACAGAGATATCCTTCTGCTCAATTAGTGCTTCTGGGGGATTTCAACGCCCACCATCAAGACTGGCTATACCCATACCAGAGCACAGACCACGCTGGTCGAGAGATGCGCAAGCTTGCCTTGACGCTAGACCTCACACAGCTGGTCCAAGGAGCTACAAGGATACCGGACGTTGATGGCCACACAGCCAATTGCTTGGACCTTCTGCTGACAACAGATCCAGACCGCTACTCAGTGTCGGTTTCATCACCTTTAGGTAGTTCCGACCACTGTCTGGTGAAGTCTGTATCAGTCTACTCCCCGCCCGATCCCAGCCCAAAAGGCACGCGGCGAGTGTGGCGATACAGGTCAGCAGATTGGGATGAGATGCGTTGTTTTTTCGCGTCTTACCCTTGGAGCCGGGTTTGTTTTTCTTCTAGCGATCCCTCAATTTGCGCGGATGCTGTGACAGAAGTATTACGTCAAGGTATGGAATATTTCATACCATTTTCTGACGTCCCGCTGTCCAGCAAAGCTCGCCCATGGTTTAATGCTAAATGTGAAGATGCAGAAGCGTTAAAGCATGAGGCCTACTTAGCCTGGGCTGATGCTCGAACCCGCAAATCTAGAGATGTACGTGAAAAGAAGAAAGCATTTAACCTGGCTGCCAAGTCCTGCAAAAAAGCCCTTAAGAAGGCTCGCTTCGATCATATACGCCGAACAGGGAACAAACTTGCTTCTTACCCCTCGGGTAGCAAAGCGTTTTGGTCCCTGGCGAAATCGATCGAAGAGAACTTCTGCCGTCCCTCACTGCCTCCACTGCTGAAACCCAACGGCTCCCTAGCGCACACTGCTGAAGAGAAAGCAAATTTATTTGCCTCTCTGTTTGCAGAATCGTCACGTTTAGATGCTGGCAATGCTGTACCTTCAAGTCTGCCAAACTGCGGGACGTTAATGTCAGAAATCCGCATTCGACAATCTGAAGTACGCAAAGCGTTGCGCAATCTGGACGTGAACAAAGCTGGTGGTCCAGACGGTATACCAGCTGTAGTCTTGAGGATGTGTGCGCCTGAGTTGACTCCAACATTGACTCGCCTCTTTCGCTTGTCTATGACGACTGGTCAAGTGCCTAAGTCCTGGAAGCTTGCAAACGTGCAGCCCGTGCCCAAAAAGGGTAGTCGCGCAGACCCTGCCAATTACAGGCCTATTTCAGTCACTTCCATATTGTGTAAAACGATGGAACGTGTACTGAACCACAGGCTCCTGGCATACCTAGAAGTTAATGATCTCCTCAGTGACCGACAATACGGGTTTCGCCGAAACCGGTCTACTGGGGATCTTCTTGTGTATGCCACTCACATCTGGAGCGAAGCCATCGAGAACCACGGAGAGGCGCTTGCTGTTTCTCTCGATATCTCGAAGGCTTTTGACAGGGTTTGGCACGATAGCCTTATTAGCAAGCTTCCTTCATACGGCCTTCCCACTGGTTTATGTGTTTGGATTTCAGATTTCTTGAGGGATCGGTCGATTCGAGTAGTCATCGATGGCTGTTCTTCTGACCAATTGGCTATTAATGCCGGAGTCCCTCAAGGATCAGTACTCTCCGCAACGCTTTTTCTGCTGCATATTAATGATCTGCTTAAGCCCGGTATTTTTGGGTACGCAGACGACAGCACCGTTGTGGAGAGTTATACATCTAACGCACGAACCAGTGCATTACAAATCCAGTCTCATAGGGAAGCGATGGTCCAGCGCTTGAACTTTTCTCTGAAGGCAGTCTCCGATTGGGGCGATGCCAACCTGGTTAAGTTCAATGCTGCTAAAACCCAGGCGTGTCTTTTCTCCGCCAAACGGAGCCCTTTTCAGCTGGCTCCTACTTTCAGAGATGTGTCCGTGCCGATAAGTAACCATCTCGAGCTTCTTGGCATCTCATTAACACCGACTCTCAATTTCGGCTCCTATATTGAGTCTAAAGCCCAGCTAGCCTCAAAAAAGCTTGGTGTTTTGGCGAAGGTGAGACAATACTTCACACCGGGACAGCTGCTCAATCTTTATCAAGCGCAAGTCCGGTCGTGTATGGAGTACTGTTCTCACCTTTGGGATGGTTCTGCCAAATACCAGCTGGAGACACTGGAAGCTATTGAGAGGAGAGCCAAGAGACTCATAAACGACGACCAACTTGTAAGCAAGAGACTCCAAAGTCTCGAGCATCGCCGCAAAGTCGCTTGCTTATCGGTTTTTTATCGGATACATTTCGGGGAGTGTGCCACAGAACTACATGATCTGATTCCGCCATCCCCATTCTATAACCGGACATCCAGGGATACTCAGAAGCGCCACCGCTATATGGTGGATATTCCATTTACCCGAACAAAGCGATTTGCATCTTCTTTTATCATGCGAACCGCCAGGGTATGGAATACTCTGCCTGAGGCTGTGTTTCCGGTTAAGTACAATATGGGGGTCTTCAAGAAGCGAGTGAATAGGTATCTCCTGGGTAAGCGCGTTCCATCATCGATCGCATCATCACTTAACATCAGGTGAGATAGTGGTCAAGTGCTACCCAGTTTGGAGTAAAAAAAAAAAAAAAAAAAAAAAAGTTCCGGCTGTTGTCTTAGGATGGCAGTCGTTACAGCATGGTGATAGGGCATTTTGCGAATGCTTGCCTGGCTAGCTACCACCCTCAAGTAGAAAATCTGTTGCCAAGCACCTAACGGTGTGTTCAGGCAGCTGTCCTTGAGAACTAGTAATTCTAGGTTAGCCTGAACAACATCTTCGACCACATCATCACTTACCATCAGGTGAGATAGTGGTCAACAGCTAACCTATCAGGCATGAAAAAAAAATAAACAACATTAATATTCGAAGAACTACCTACTATAAAACAACAAATTTGTTCTAGTAGTAGTTAGTAGTATCAATTCATGCTTTTAAATCGCATGAACACAAAACACTGTTTCAAACTGTAGTGTGACGAAGGTCTTAGATTTACCATTTTACCTTTGCAACCCTACAACCTTATCATGTACACCGTAGACCTATTTTCACGTGACATTTTCACGTGATTATTCTTGCACTTGATTCAAGAAATAATCTTATGTCGTTGCCATAAGATTGAATTTTGATTGGGATTGGTTGGGTTAGTTTCTGATGTTGCCAGGATTTCGAAGGGAGACATAGGTGTTAATTAGGCAGAGAGATAAAGCATTCCGTTCGTTAGTTCCAGTTTACATATCTGTTGGATTGTTAATGTGTTTAGTGAGGGTTGACTGTGATATGAAGATATGTTTATTTTATGGGTATTAATAATTAAATACCTGGTATTAATACCTGGATAAGTTTTAATATTTGATGATTTTTAAGGCCCGTATTATACTGTCAAATATATATATGGTCATAGTGAAAGCTGTGTCTCCACCAACCAAAGTTACGACAAAGTTTTCTGTAAAGTTGGAAACTCAAAAATTGCCAGTTTATGTATGCATATTCAACACGTGTATTGACGAAAAGTGCCAAATTTTTATTGGTTTGAAATCGCCTACTTTAGTTTGTGGAGACACAGCTTTAACTATGATAAATTATATTTAATATAAATAAATAGGTATACATTTTGTAATAAATTATATAATTTTTATATAGCACAAAATGTTCGTCTCAGGCTGGATTCGAAACCGTTTCGGCTGGCTTTACACAGCGGCCTTTACCACTCGGCCATCGAAACTGACTGGACAGTCTTGAATTTTATGCTATAATTTTGTTATCTTAGTTGGCCGCACCAACGACTTTATTGGACTACATCTGACTGTAAGAAGATCTTTTTCTTACACTTTTGAAGCAATGATTGCCGAACGGTAATAGCAACGTACTGCCGTGCCGCCGGTACGTGGTTCAATCCCCACCGCCGCGCCGGTGGAAGGGCAATTTACAAACGAACGCCTGGCTTGTACAAATCTTGTAGGAAATCTATCGCCAAGCACTTAACAGTGTATTCCGGCAGCCAGTGAAATTACAGGCACACGAGACTATGATATATATAATATATACTATATTATACTATACACTACTGTATGTCTCGGGGTGACGGTCAGAGTCTAATTCATCACAGGTGACAAAATGCATCTGTTACAGGCAGAGGTGATTCTTATGCATGTTCTGTCACAATCCCACCAAAAAAAAAAGCAACTCGCCATGATGTCGCATGGTGGAAGGGCATTTTGCGAATGCCCGCCTGGCTAGCGACCACCCTTAAGTAGAAAATCTGTCGCACCTTTCGGTGTGTTCCGGCAGCGATCCTTGAGAGACAGTAATTCTAAGTTATGCCTGTTAACACCTTCGACCACATCATCCCTTACCGTCAGGTAAGATTGTGGTCAAGGTCAAAGGATTACATACAGCAATAAAAAAAACTTAATATCGATGTATGTAAAACTGTCACACAACTTAAAAGGAGAAGCTCAGTAACTACCATAAATAGTTTGTTGACGGAAACGAAAAAATTGCAATGTCATGTACAAATTACAAATTTTGAAGTCGTTAATCAGGATTGTAGATATATTTATGGTAACTACTGCAACATTATATGATTTGCTAGATCTGACAAATATTCTCAACTATACAGGGCTATTGGTTAAATGTTAACCACCTCTTAGGGTTGACTTCTGCTCGTCCTGACAAACATTTTAATATGTTTTTTTTTGTTATGAAAAAAAAATTGTGTTTTACAGCTTACTCTGAGCTAAGAGCGCCCGCCGCGGTAACACTGGACCGCGCCGTGCTCCCTTTGAATAGTGTTTGAATAATCACATCGAGCAAAGTAATAAAAAATATGAAATAATACATTACAGGCACAAGAGCCTTTTAACATCAGGTAGTCCTCGTGCTTATTGCATCAAAAACATGTAATAAAACACAAAAAAAATCATAACAAATTTGTTACGATTAGCAGAAGTCAACCCTAAGATGTTGTTAGCTTTTTTCCAATAACCCTGCATAGTTAAATCTTTTAAAGCTAATTTTGTCTGAAAACGTAACTTGTTTTATATTTTTGGTAAACAGAAGAAATACGTCCGCCGTTGATTCAAGGGCTCCCCATTGGAATTTTGGTGTTTTATCGTTCCCAGTGGGGTGCCGGGCACAAATTCCATACCCATATCGTTACGTGGGAGTCGTTAGACGTGATGAAGGGAAAAATACTTGAGGGCAAAAACGCCTTCTGAAAAACTGTCAACTTACAGTGCGATCCCCAAGATACCTGCCAAGCGTGAGGGTTATAGCAATCCCCACTAATATGGGAGGCATTTGTTCATCAGTGCATATCATGCCAGATGATGATAAAAATGAAACGTATTATTTCGCAATATTGTGAATAATTGTTTTAGTTGAAGTCCTGAATATGGCGTTGTTGCGATTGGCTAACTTATCTATACTTCAATACTAATATTATAATGAGGAAATATTTGTATTTTTGTATGCATCGAATGAACTTACTACTGGACAGATTTGGATGAAATTTTGCATGGAAAAATTTTGAGAGCCGAGATAGGATAGTTTCTATCCAACTGCGAAAAAAGAGGTTAATGTTTTTGCGTGATAACCGAAATACGCGCGGGTGCAGTCACGGCTGTAAAGCTAGTAACGTATATATAATAAGCACCTGTACCTAAGTGCCTACCCCTTTGGGGCTATAAAACATAATTTATATGTATGGAATAACAGACGAATCCTCAATATTTTGCTATGAAATTCCTCGTTGTACATAATATATTTTGTACAGTTATCTTATCTATGTATTTAAATTGGTAGGGATATTGTCGGGGTTGGCAATTTCCTAGAAATATTTTCTCGTTGTTATGATTTTATGATCATTCCATGTTCATTACAATTCGGGACTAATGATTTGGCAATATTATTCTATGAGGAATAAGATAAATTCAGCAGTAATATTACAGCCCTACATTTTTTTATTTTGTTTTTAAGACAAACTTTGAGGTTTTCCTTAAAACATGAATTGAGTCACATATATTTTGCTAGATAATTTGAGCCAAACCAGTGTATGTTGTGTTGGGTCATCGACAGAGTTATGTTTTTTTTAACGCTGCCTCTGAGTTGGCATAAGGGTCAAATTCAAATTCAAATTCAAAATCATTTATTCAATTTAGGCGTCTACGACGCTCTTATGAAGGTCAATTACAAATTTTTATATTGAAATATTCTACATTGTACTGCCACGTTCAGCAAAAAAAAATTATAGAGCCACTGCGAGAAGAACGGGCAAGAAACTCGGGGCCATTCTTTTAAACATCTTTTAACAATGTGTTATATACAATATAATATGACTATTACAATATTTGTTCAAATTACGTAGGTGACAGGTGATAGCTTGGCAGAGTCGGAACTTTCCAAGCATCTTTGTCGTTTAAGTAATCACAAACTTTGTCGTATGATTTCTTAATCAAAATATTTTTCACATGCAACTTGAATTTTCCTTCTGTGAGCATTGTAATATGTTTGGGAATTTTATTATAAAACCGCACACAATTACCTAAAAGAGAATGGTGATTTGAGATCTGAATTAATAGGAGCTAAGAGGCCAAAGAGGCTTTCATCACCGTTGATCTTCTATGAATTCTATTAAACCTGAAAGTTTGGGCTACATTGTACTGAGCTCTTCTTTTATCACTGACATGGCTGCTGCGGGATTGAACACGCATTTACCATTTATACGCATCGAATACATTTCCACCTTTCCTATATAGTGACCCAAAAGATACACATATTCCATCCTAATTATTTATTAAACTGTCACAGGGGACAGAGTGGGCAACCTTGAGATCACTAGTCTTTATCTCAATGAAGGAAATGTTTTGTGGAGACTTATATGATGTCAGTACAATAAGAAATTTTGCGTCGGCAAAACGCATGCTCAAATTGTTAAATTTTGTTTTCAGTTTTTTTCTTCTTTTGGAATTCTCGTGTGGAGTATATATATTTTTAATTTATCAGCTTACAAGGCATCATAACTCCCATAAGCCAAAAACAGTCTACTGATGAAATTGTGTAAATAATGCCATACTGCTAATTTGGCGCATTACTATCCCCTAGTCATAAAGTTAACTCTGCCTTTGTCGGTCCCAAGCCCGGATGAGAAAAGAGGAGGGTTGGCTTGGAGAACTTGACCTACTCAGCCGTGAAACCGTCAACGCCGAGCATCGGGCGGCGGTAACTAACCCGTACATTGGCCTTCAGTGGCCTTGAGGATCTAAATCCCCTCAAAAAATTACTGCCGTGGAAGGATCTGGGAGCCCACCACGCGTATTATCCCAAGAAAAACCCCTAATGAAAGTACGACCTACGATAAATGAGACGTTGGACGATCCGACTAACAATCGGCGCCATTCAGGAACCGGACTGGATGGTGTGAAATTGGCTACCGATGACTACTCCAGGGTGGCTGACCGGGCTTTGGATGTAGTACCTATTACTGGAAAGAAGATTAAGATATCAATACGAAAAAATCACCGTATTGGAACCTGGAACGTGAGAGGCTTACTGAATCCAGGTAAACTAGACATTATAGAGAAGGAAGCAGAATCCCATAAACTTGCCATACTAGGAATGAGCGAAACACATAAACGTGGTCAAGGTCATATTACAACCTCTGGTGGCAATACGCTATATTTCTCGGGTTCCGAACATTCAAGTAGGAATGGAGTAGCCATCTGGATATCAAAGAGCTTAAATCAGCATGTCCTCGGCTACAACACAGTTTCGGATCGCATTATAACGATGAAGTTGAACTCACGCCCTTGCACGCTAAATATTGTTGTGACGTACGCCCCCACTTCAAATGCAACTGACGCAGAGATGGATGAATTTTACAAGGCTGTTGGCGAGACACTTACTATGATACCAAGCCGGGAGATAACGATGGTCTTAGGGGATTGGAATGCCAAAGTAGGAAATACAACAACTGACGATCACATAAGAAACACCGTTGGTAAACACGGGCTCGGTGAAAGAAACGAACGGGGAACTAGGTTTATAGAATTCTGCATCGAAAAGAAACTGACAATCATGAACACCTGGTTCAAGCACCATCCACGGCGCTTGTACACTTGGATTTCTCCAGGTGATCGCTACCGGAACCAGATTGATTACATCCTAATAGACAGCCGCTGGAGATCTTCTATAAGTAACACCAAAACATATCCCGGCGCCGACTGTGGGTCAGATCATAATCTTCTTGTTGCCACCTTGTCTCTTCGCCTCAAAGCCATCAAAAGGACTCCTCCTCTGAGACCTAGAACTTTATCGGCATCAGAACAGATGCAGTTTCAGAACAAACTGAAGAACAAGTTACTGTTAGACGCACCACCTGCGGACGTCGATGCCGATACTCGATGGAACCACCTCAAGGCTCAGATTTGGGAATCACTACCCACCCGTAAAAAAGAGGCAAAAACCGACGCCAAGCGAAACTGGATCGCAGATGACACCTGGGCAATCATTCAACAAAGAAAAGATCTGAGGTCCCAGGGCTTAAAGAATTCTGATAAAAGGCATGAATATGGAACACTAGGCAGAACAATTCAAATGCTCTGTCGCAGAGACAAAAACAACTTTATAGAGCAAATTTGTTGTGAAATAGAAAGTAACTCAATTAATATCCAAACGGCCGACCTCTTTAAGAATGTTCGCCTTCTCACCAAGCAATTCAAACCAAAAACGTGGGTTATAGAAGATGCGGATGGGAGACGCATACAGGAACTCGAATTAATTGCAGAGAGATGGCGAGTGTACTGCGAAGACCTATATCGTGCCGAGAATACTAGCCAAAACACCACAATAAACTGGTGTGAATTAACATTGGAACCAAGCATCTTGCGATCCGAAGTAACAGCTGCTATTCGTGCGCTTAAGAACAAGAAAGCACCGGGACCAGACGATATGACTGCAGAAATTCTGAAATTGATGGGTGACATAGGTGTTAACGAACTACACAACATATGCCATCGTGTGTGGCAAACTGGTCAGTGGCCCAGAGATTGGACGATGTCAACTATCCTTCCTCTCCACAAAAAGGGGTCCACAACCACATGTCACAACTACCGCACCTTGGCTTTGATCTCTCATGGCAGCAAAGTTCTGTTGCACATCATAAATAATAGAATTCGTCACTTTCTGGACTGGCAGATCCCACAAGAACAGGCCGGTTTCGTTAAAGGAAAGGGAACGCGTGAACAAATCTTTAACATTCGTCAAATTATCGAAAAGTCATATGAGTTTGATCAACCACTTATAATGTGTTTTATAGACTACAGCAAAGCCTTCGACTGCGTTGACTGGAAGAGCCTTTGGAGAGTACTGGTGGAACTAGGCGTCCCACAACACTTAATATCCTTATTACAGGCTCTATACCAAAACAACCAAGGCAGCGTCAGAATCGATAAGACAACATCTAAACCATTCAATTTCGGTAAAGGAGTTAGGCAAGGCTGCATACTCTCTCCGATATTATTCAACATCTACGGAGAGTATATTATGAGGCAAACTTGCGATGAGTGGGAGGGTGGTGTAGTCATTGGCGGCAAAAAGATTAGCAATTTGCGGTACGCTGATGACACAACGCTTCTAGCCACCAACGAAGACGATATGCTGTTCTTACTGAAGCGGTTGGAACAAATAAGTGCTGAACTGGGACTCCAGGTGAACAAATTGAAGACTAAGCTCATGGTGGTAGATCGCTCCAACAAACTGCAGCTCAGCGGAGCTCTGAGATTGAACATCGTAGATCACTTTGTCTACCTGGGGTCCACCATATGTAATAACGGTTCGTGCGAGCCCGAAATACGAAGAAGGATTGGGATGGCGAAAAACGCAATGACTCAACTGCAAAAACTGTGGGTGGATAGAAATATTACAAGAAAAACAAAAATTCTACTTGTTAAAACCTTAGTCTTTTCTATCTTTAACTACGGCGCTGAAACTTGGACATTAAAAAAAGCAGACCGAGACCGGATTGATGCGTTCGAAATGTGGTGTTGGAGGAGAATGCTCAGGATACCTTGGACAGCCTTCCGCACAAATGAATCCATCCTGCGGGAATTAAAGATCAAGATGAGGCTGTCCAACGTCTGCTTGCAAAGAGTCCTGAAGTATTTTGGCCACATTGCTAGAAAGAGTAGCGACAACCTGGAGAAACTCATTGTCACTGGGAAGATTGAAGGGAAACGCCCAAGAGGTCGCAGTCCCATGCGATGGTCAGACCAAATCCGCACTACCCTAGACAACAGTGTTCATGACGCCATTCACATCGCCAAAGATAGGAGCAGGTGGCGACAAATTGTTAAAAGAAAGGTTATTTCCACGGGGTATCACGACCCTCAGCTTTGAGGATAACGACGCAAAGAGAGAGAGTCATAAAGTGCTCATAGCGAAGCTTACTTAGTCGTTCTTAACCGATCAATTTAGTTATGCAACGTCCGCTGCGGACATGACTAGGATGGGTAACTGCTAGGTGCATTACTGCTTAGCGCTTCTGTCCTTCATAGGGCACGTGACGCCGTTCTAGGTAAGCCTGAACAATATCTTCAATAACTTACTATTACGTGGGATACTGATTAAAAGCTACGCTATTATGTAAGGTATAAAAACATCTTTTACGAAAATTTTAATAGGAATACATAGAACAGTTCTGATTCTAAAACCAGGGAGTCAAATATAATAAAAATAATCTTGAATAATAACAATTTCCCAGTATAATCTCCAAAGAAACAACAACCCTAGATACAAGAGGTAATCAAGACTACCCAATTTCAATATCGTAATAACTCCGGATTCAAATAATAATTTGATCAACAAAGTCCACAATAAGATCCAATATCCACCTAACGCCCAATGTAGGTACTAGTTACAATGGCTAAATGTCAAAGCAAATATTCACCAAATTTTTAAGGCACCCCTACAATATTACAATAGATCAGTACTCTCTATGTCTATATTTAAAGGACTTTTTAACAGTACTTTGATATTCACAAAATGTTAAGGCTGATCTTAGAAGCTAGCAGTGGTGTAGAAGTGCTTTGAATTGCCATCTTGATATGCGACTTTTTTTTTTTTTTTTATGCTTGGTAGGTTTTCCTATGACCACTATCTCACCTGATGGTAAGTGATGATGTGGTCGAAGATGTTGTTCAGGCTAACCTTTAATTACTTGCTCTCAAGGACAGCTGCCGGAACACACTGTTAGGTGCTTGGCGACAGATTTTCAACTTGAGGGTGGTAGCTAGCCAGGCGAACATTGGCAAAATGCCCTACCTGCATGCATGATTTTTTTTACAAATGTCATTTGAACTATTATAACTGTTACAGAGAGTTTTGGAGATAGGTACGCCAGCCATCTTCATTTGGCACAGCACATTTTCGTGTTTAACGATTTTTCCAAGGTCATAAAAACTATAAATACTTACATATATCTATTTTATTTGAAGCGTTGTTTTAGAAGATTCATAAATATGCGTAAGTTTTAATTATATTAAGGAGGATGAAACAAGCTCATGTTGCTTCAAAATTTATGGTGCTCACGTAAGTCTTGCACTCGGGCGGTTTGATCTGTTACTAATGAGGAAATAAACTAAGGGCCTATTTCAGAATGTTCGAGTAAGTTCCGGTTTTACTAACCAAAACATATTTATTAAACAAAACACTATCTTTGCGTTTCACAGTCATCGATTTAGCCTATCCATCGGTTAAAGCTTGAAACGCGCTGCATGTTAACTGTCATTTTTATCATTCAGTTATTTTATGTGTTGCATAGCAACCCGAAACTTTATCATGACATTCTGAAACGAAAAATGCAAAAATTTTTAATTACATCATATATTATATTTTTAATAATTTTTTAGATTTCATTTACAATAAAAATAGCGCCTGTCACCTTGAAACATAGTTGTTAAGTCTTATGTGCCTGTAAATTTCAAGGATTGCTGCCGGAACACACCATAAGGTGCTTGGCGACCGAGGATTTTCTACCTGAGGGTGGTCGCTAGCCGGGCGGGCATTTACAAAATGCGGTGAAGCTCAAGCCTGCGGCGGGATACGAACCATGGAACTGCTGCTCGGCAGTCCATAGCCAATGCCACTTAGCCAACACTGCTTCACAATTTTCCAAAATGTCATCTGATGGTGGAGGTCACGATTTCATAAAGATCACGATACCAGAAATAAAAAATACAGCACAAGAAGTCAAAAAGAACTTACTTCCTGCGAAGTCTCGAGACTAATATGAGAAAATTTACAACAATTTTATTTTCCTCGTAGGTGTACTTAAACGGATAAGCTACTTTTTGATGGAAATCTCTCAAGATTTTGTGAATGTGCACAATTCACGGCCTTTAGATATAACCCTGCTGTTACTATTAATTTAGTCACTAAAGTGTCGCAAATGTTTATAATATATAAGTTTAGTGTTACCTTGAATTAACTGTAATATCAGAATTGCGCCCCTGGCTTGCGTCAGACTTTGAAAGGGTTCACTATTAATCATGTTTACAAGCGAATAATTGTTCGTTAGATATTCGAGAGGATCGAAACAAAGATTTCAATGGTGGAGCAGAATTGGCGCTGTCCGGTGGCTAGGAATGGCTTCTAAAATAATTTATGATTGTTACTAATGGTTCAATATTATACTGTTGTTGCAGAATGATTTTAGGTCACTTAGGCGCTTATACCTTAGAATTTTTACATAGTATTAGTATCTGGGACTCAATTACAAAGACTGTAGTTAAAATCTACAGTCATACTTTTTGCATCCGAGATAACGAAGACTATATCGTCCATGTGGATGCCAATGGGAAACAAAGTAACATTACAGTATAAAGTGTTTATTATTGCGGATATCCTGAACATAAAAACAATTCTAGAAATATTTTTTCTTTGCAACAACTGCATTCAGTTTGCCTTTTTTAAACAACTTAAACTAATTACTTTAATGTCTTTTCTTTTTACCATTTCTTACTAATGTGACGACTTTAGTCAGTGCTTTAAATCAACATAATATTGACTTTATAACCTTATTATTTCATTCGTACAAATTATTGTTAGAATTTGTTACTACAATATGTTATGGCTATAATTTTCATAATTGTACATTACAAAGATATTGTAATATCGGTATTGCAAGCTTCAAACCTTGTTGCAAATATAGTATAAAGCTTAATATAAAACAATAAGTAAATTTCAACCGCATCGAGAGTCGAAATCTAATACACGAATGGAAAACGCTCGACACTAAATACACTAGATGTTGTGTGAGCTGAAGCCTTTACTACTGAAATATGTTTTTACGATTTCAACCCCCATATCTCCACTATTTTCGTTCATTTCAATGAACTGAATTAATAAAAAAATAGATATACCTAATTATTGTACCTGCTCACAAAATTTCAGGATGATCAGTTGAGAAATGCAGCCTGTAGAGAACTACTGAAATTCATAAATCTGAACATCCATTGTCCACTGCTGAAAAAAACCTCTTCCCTAAGAGGCTGTTTGCTATAATGCCCACGCTTGGCGGGCGTCTTGATGATAGCAGTGTATGATAGCATTTTCTCAGAAGGCGCTGCTGCTCTTCCAGTTACTTACTCGTAGTCGCCTCTTACGACACCCACGGGAAGAGAGCTAATACGAGGTAGCTCTAAAATAAATTACTCTATGACACAAATTTTACTTTTCATGTCGCAACGAGAATCAGATTCCAACGTTATATTTGACTTGACAGTAAATATCATATTACAGAATTCGCAAAACAAGGGGTGGCCAATTTTATTTCATGAGGGAAAAAGCCCATTGTCAAATTAGTTTCACCCAGAAGGGTCTAAATATTTATTTCAAAATGGTAATTTATTATCTGTATTTGACACGTGAAAAAAAATTTGATTAAGAAATCTAACTACATAGTATGTGATTGCTTAAACGTCAAACATGATTGGCTGATTCCGCCTCTGCCATGCCTACACCTACGAATTTCAACAAATGTTGTAATAATTTTATTATATAGTAAGTATGTTGTTAAAAGACATTTACACAGAATGGCCCCATTTTTATTAACGTTTCTTCTCGCAATTGCTCTCGATCTTCTCGCTAATATTTTTGTTGAACGTGGCAGTACAATAATTCAATATTAAAATTATATATCTAGCTTAATATAGGAAAACTGACGAATTGTTAATTTCAGGATATGACGCAAGTCCAACATGTATTTTAGCAGGCCTGGCTCACGCCGCACTTCAGGTACATCGGCGTTTCCGTTCGGACACGATTATTGTACGGTGCGTGCCGCGTTAGAAGAGATCAGAGCTATGCGTGGCTATGCGATAGAAAGAGAGACGCCTTGTAGGTGAATATAAATATTAACTACTCCGTGCTTTGCGAACTGAAGTGCACTTTATTGCTTCGAAGCTAGAGTCGCTTATTGATTGGAATGGCATTGCAGAGTGATTCTGGTCTGTTTTATTCTGTTATATTTAGCTGGTTTTTTTATTATTTGTCGTTTTATTTTAAATATTGCATTATTACGCTAGCAAAAAACAACCCTAAACAAAAAATGTTTATATTGAGAAAATCCATCATAATTACCTTGTTTTTAACAGCACATATTTCGGTGTGTGAATATATCTATTAGAATGTAACGTATTCTGCGAACATTTCAACCAGCTATAGACTTCCACTCACCAAAGTGACCCTCCATATTTGCTCAGTGAAGTTGCAATCCAAGCGGTCATATTTAACATTTCATTGTTTTACTGTAGGTACCATTGTCATTTACGCCAACAGTAAGACGTATTGTATAAATGAGATCAATACGTATCAATAATTTACTCGGGAGGGGCACGCTTTCTTGAGTTAATAGGTCCAATTATGTCCTATATAGATATATGCGTAGCTACAGATTACATGTGACGCTTTCCATACAAACTTAGATTCGTCTTATACTGAAGCGCTCGTAGCGAAGTTTGCTTAGCCATTCTGAACCGATCAGCAAAGCTAAGCAACGACCGCCGCGGTCATGAGTTGGATGGGTGACCGCTGGTGACATTACTATTGAGCGCTTCCGTGCTTCGGAGGGCACGTCAAGCCGTCGGTCCCAATTGTTGTCTTAGGATGGCAGTCGTTATAGCATGGTGGTAGGGCAATTTGCGAATGCCCGCCTGGCTAGCTACCACCCTCAAGTAGAAAGTCTGTCGCCAAGCACCTAACGGTGTGTTTCGGCAGCTTTCCTTGAGAGCTATAGTAATTCTAGGTTAACCTGCACAACATCTTCGACCACATCATCACTTACCATCAGGTGAGATAGTGGTCAAAGGATAACCTATCAGGCAAAAAAAAATAAAAAAATATTACCGAGTGTTTAAACATAGTGATATTTTGCACGCATGTCCTTGAGCTTAATATTTATGCTTCTTGTTTTCCATAAAAATATGCATATTGAAAATATCTGGAAAAATCGTTTTGTATGCGAGTTCTTATGTTCACATATACAGATAAAATAAATTAATTAATATAAAACAAAAAATTGATCAACTAGAAGCATAGATGTGAAGTTCAAGAACAGGCGTGCAAAATTTCACTGTGTCTGATCAATTGGTATTCATAATATGACTAATTACGTTTAAAATATTATTATTACTTACGGAATTTGTACCGTGGCGATTTTCATCTTTGAGCTTCCGATATTTTGACACAGTTACATGAATCATGATCGCGGGATGACTGGAGAGACGAGCGGTTGACACAAATCACGAGCAGACGAAACGGTCTACCTTCATTCTTTGTCTTTTGCTATGCGTACCACTGGAACTAGAACTAGACTGAAAGTGTTGACTAAAATACACTCAGTGTGCGTCCACACCGAATGCGCAGTGAGTGGAGCCTGAAGCGGGCGCGACGGGCTTGGACGTGTGGTGGCCACAGTGAAGTGCGAGCTCTTGTAGCGGTTCGATGTATATCAGCTGTTGCAAACTATGGACGAGGCTTTCCTATTTTTACTTTTTTTTTACCGGCGGTATGCCTTTATTAAACAAAATACTATGAACTATATACAACACTACAACTACTACAATAAAAGCATTTAGACACCTATAAGTCATAGCAGACTCATAGGCAGCGTGCCCAGCATGCTGGCAGCATTGCCCCGTTGAATTGCAATGTTTATTCGTTGAGCCAAATATGTGCCAGCATTTTGATCACGCGTCGCATCGACCAAGCGCTCAGATAGGTTTTGGAAAATACGATGAGCTCCCGGTCCAAACGGACCCAACGTATCTACACCAAACGGCTCAAATATGTAACCCATACCGAGGTTAGCATATTAAATTATTATTATTAATTATTATTTATTTTTACTAGACAGTCCGATCCAGAGATGAGAGGTATTGAACACTAGAGATGGTGAGCACGAAATAAATAAAAACAGAGCAATTACTGGTGAATATATTGAGTTATATTATAATGAATTTTATTACCTAACTAATAAGCAAGTTCTCATAGGTTATGGGCCATTGACGCCTATTAGATAGGGATTTAGCTAGGGAAGTTTAGTTTTGGTAGGAACTTTTACCGTGCGCGTTTTCAGGTTACAAAATGACGACCACGCCGGCAAATTATCCACAATTAAAAGCAGAATATTTTGGAAATTGGCTCTTCAGAGTACAATGTTTGTTGGAGGAAAAAGGGCTAAAGGAAATAACGGAGGCAGAAAAAGTAGAAGATGCAAAGAAGACGTTGGATGCAAAGGCAAGAAGTTTGATAGTACAATGCCTAACAGATAGACATTTAAACCTAGTAAAGGATTGTTCTACAGCTAAAGGAATGCTAGATATTTTAAAAGGCACATTTCAGAGAAAAAGTGTGATATCCAAAATCACTCTACGTAGAAAATTATTGACCTTAAAACATCAAGGTGGCAGTCTCGAGGAATATTTTGCTAAATTTGAAAATATTATTCGCGAACTCGAAGTTACAGATGAAAAGATAACAGAGTGCGATAAAGTCTGTTACCTCCTCACTGGACTGGGAGAGGAATATAACCATGTTATAACTGCTATTGAAACTGTAAATACAGAGTTATCACTGGAATTTGTTCGGGCCAAATTACTTGACCATGAAGTAAGAAAATCAGAGGAAAAGTCCAATGAAAAGGAAGACACTTCATTCGTTGTTATCTGTTACAAATGTAAGAAGAAGGGTCACAAATCTTTTGAGTGCCGGACAGCCAGTAGAGGTCGAGGACGGGGCTATAGAAGTCTCAGAGGCAGAGGCGGAGCAGCTCATCCTGCTCAAGAGGGAAACATGCCACTGTTCATTGCGTCGGAACAGGCATTCGCTGCCAAAGATATAGTCAACACTATTTCTTTTATAGTGGACTCCGGAGCTACTCAGCATTTCATACAAGAAAAGTACATGAAACATATGACAGATGTAGAAGACTTGCCTCAAAAATTAAATATTAAAATTGCAAATGGTCAGACATTAACAGCTACCCAGAAGGGAATTTTAGTAGCTAGTCACAATAATAGAATGATTAAAATTGAAACCTATGTATTACCAGGACTGAGTACCAACCTTATTTCAGTTAGTAAATTAGTAGAAAGAAAAATGGAGGTAATATTTAGAGAAAGAACTTTACTAATAAAGCACCAAAATGAGTCTTATTATGGGGTAAAGAAGGGTCAGCTATATACATTTGAAGTAAAAATAAACATAAACGAAGATGCTGATACATGTTAATTAACAAAGGCAGAAACAATCGACATATGGCATCGACGGTTTGGTCATATGTGCAGAAAGAAATTGGCTATATTGGGACTACCATTTAGTAAAGAACCATGTGACATGTGTATGACAAATAAAGCAACCCGATTACCATTTAAACGGCTACAGAGTCCTAGATCAAACAAAATTGGTGATCTCATTCACACAGACATTGCAGGTCCCACTAGAGTACCTACTATAGAAGGTTATAGATACTTTCAAACAATAATTGATGACCACAGCCATTTCACACAAACATACTTATTAAAGAACAAGTTTGAAGCAACATCGAATTTGATAAATTATATAAATGAATTAGAAAGACAGATGGATATAAAGGTCAAAAGAATTAGATCCGACCAAGGAGGCGAATTTGTAGCCAGAACTTTAAAAGATTTTTGTACAAACAGGGGCATTAAGATTGAATACAGCCAAAAATATACCCCACAGCAAAATGGCAAGGCCGAGAGGATGAACAGAACCATCTATGATAAAGCCAGAACAATATTGGATGAGTCCAACTTGCCGAGACATCTCTGGGGACATGCTGTACTAACAGCTACATTTTTGATAAATCGCTCACCATGTTCTTCCATACAAGATAAAATACCTGCAGTGGAAATGAAAAGAGAAGTTGATCTGAAAAAGATAAAGATATTTGGAAGTAAAGCTTGGGTGCATATCATGCCCAAACAAGACAAACTGTTGAGCCGAGCGACTCCATCGAGAATGGTGGGATATGCTATAAATGGGTATAAACTTTGGGACCCCAAAACAAATTCAATAATCATTTCACGAGACGTCAGATTTGACGAAACAAATATAAGATACATAGATGAAAATAAACCTCAATATGAAAGTAGAGAAATGTTAGATAATACAATTCAAGAAGAACAAGCGCAACTACCTATTGAAAACATTAGACAAGTAAAACCAAATAGTGAAAATATAGGACAAGATGAAAATCACATCGAGAGTGAAGAAAAATTATATACAAGGTCTGGCAGGGAAGTAAATAAGCCAAAACACTTAAATGATTGTGAGTTATATGAAGCATATTGCTTACTCTCTAGTGAAGGAGACCCAGCAACTTATAAAGAAGCTATTAAAAATGAAGAATGGAAAAGAGCAGTAGAGAGTGAAATTAAATCATTGGAGAAACAAGAGACCTGGTTAGAGACAGAATTGCCAAAGGGATGTAAGACAATCGACACAAAGTGGATTTTCAAAACTAAGTCAGATGGAACCCGGAAAGCGAGGCTAGTTGCTCGGGGATTCCAACAAGAAACTGAAGATTATGTTTATGCCCCAGTAGCAAAAATTACTACTATAAGGATGGGCTTATCTCAGGCTGTAAACAATGACTGGCAGATAAAACAGATGGATATACCTACAGCATTCCTTAATGGAAAACTAGAAACAGAAGTATATATTAAAGTTCCAGAGGGAGTAAATGTAAAAAGTATAAAGGAAGGGACAGTCTTAAGACTTAATAAGGCATTATATGGTCTGAAAGAATCGCCTAAATGTTGGAATAAAACTTTTGATATATTTTGCAAGAAAATAAATATGACAAGATCTAAAAATGATATATGCTTGTACACAGGCAAAAATATATGGCTAATAGTATTTGTTGATGATATAATGTTGATGGGCAATGAAAAAGAAGTAAATAATGTCATAAAACTATTGCAAAAAGAATTTAAAGCTAAAAATTTGGGAAATATAAGTAATTTTTTGGGTATTGAAATACAGAGAAGTAAAAACACAATAAAGTTATCACAAAAACGCTTTATTGTAAATATATTGGCAAAGTTTAATATGTTGAACTGCAGAGAAGTGAAGAC
The DNA here is from genome assembly GCA_963854805.1 of Plagodis dolabraria. Taxonomy (NCBI): domain Eukaryota; kingdom Metazoa; phylum Arthropoda; class Insecta; order Lepidoptera; family Geometridae; genus Plagodis; species Plagodis dolabraria. The sequence goes on along the minus strand of OY978459.1, from coordinate 4,545,627 downwards.
CCCAATGGAGAGCGGCTTACAAATACCTGAAACAGAAGAACAGATTAGTAATGTACCATACCGAGAACTTATGGGATGCTTAAACTATCTGGCAACAATAAGCAGACCAGATATTACTTTTGCTACTTCTTTTCTAAGTAGATACTTAGACAAACCTACAAGAAGTCTATGGACTGCAGCTAAAAGAATACTACATTATTTAAATACAACTAAAGACATGGAATTGACTTACCATAAGAAGAAAGAAGATAATAAACTTTCTCTAATTTCAGCTTTTTCCGATGCAGACTGGGCCGGAGATAAGACTGACAGAAAGAGTGTCAGTGGAATGGTTATCTATCACCAAGGCAACCTGATCTCATGGTCCTCAAGGAAGCAGCAGTCGGTTGCACTCAGTACAGCCGAAGCAGAGTACATCTCTGCAGCCATGTGTGTCAGTGAACTCTTGTTTATTTGTGGATTGGCAAAAGATTTTAGTGATCAGTGCAGTGCTGAACTGAAAGTGGACAATCAAAGTGCTATTAAAATGATTTTGAACAGTGAAAACACGAAATACTCAAAGCACATAGATATTAAGTTTCACTTTGTGAAAGATATTGTGTCACGTAACATAATAACAGTGAGTTACGTTAGTACCTATGAAAATACTTCAGACATAATGACAAAACCATTGTGTAATGTTAAGCATAACTATTTTTGTGCTAATTTGTTTAAATAATTTACATTTAGTTTGTTTTTTATTGCAGTATAGAATTGTCAAATGTCGTTATGTCACTTATGTCAGACGTCTTAAACTTCAAAGTCACCTATTAGTGATGCCATAATATTGTTAAATAAAAGTACCATTTCTTTTTGTGTAGCAATTTCAAGTTGAAATTTTTCAATTAAATATTATTATTATATTGTGTTGTAACTTGAAATTGAGAGGGAGTGTTAAACTACTCTATTATCTATGGTGTAATATATATCAATTTATCTATGCCAATATTCTTCTTGCGCTCCCTGTGAAATTTGTAATGGCTGCCGATGTCCTTTTAGATATTAAAATATAAAGTAGATTGCAGAGAGTCTTTTATTACCTAACTAATAAGCAAGTTCTCATAGGTTAAGTTAAACTACTCTATTATCTATGGTGTGATATATATCAATTTATCTATGCCAATATTCTTGTTCTTGCGCCCCCTGTGAAATTTGTAATGGCTGCCGATGTCCTTTTAGATATTAAAATATAAAGTAGATTGCAGAGAGTTTTTTATTACCTAACTAATAAGCAAGTTCTCATAGGTTATGGGCCATTGACGCCTATTAGATAGGGATTTAGCTAGGGAAGTTTAGTTTTGGTAGGAACTTTTACCGTGCGCGTTTTCAGGTTACAAAATGACGACCACGCCGGCAAATTATCCACAATTAAAAGCAGAATATTTTGGAAATTGGCTCTTCAGAGTACAATGTTTGTTGGAGGAAAAAGGGCTAAAGGAAATAACGGAGGCAGAAAAAGTAGAAGATGCAAAGAAGACGTTGGATGCAAAGGCAAGAAGTTTGATAGTACAATGCCTAACAGATAGACATTTAAACCTAGTAAAGGATTGTTCTACAGCTAAAGGAATGCTAGATATTTTAAAAGGCACATTTCAGAGAAAAAGTGTGATATCCAAAATCACTCTACGTAGAAAATTATTGACCTTAAAACATCAAGGTGGCAGTCTCGAGGAATATTTTGCTAAATTTGAAAATATTATTCGCGAACTCGAAGTTACAGATGAAAAGATAACAGAGTGCGATAAAGTCTGTTACCTCCTCACTGGACTGGGAGAGGAATATAACCATGTAATAACTGCTATTGAAACTGTAAATACAGAGTTATCACTGGAATTTGTTCGGGCCAAATTACTTGACCATGAAGTAAGAAAATCAGAGGAAAAGTCCAATGAAAAGGAAGACACTTCATTTGTTGTTATCTGTTACAAATGTAAGAAGAAGGGTCACAAATCTTTTGAGTGCCGGACAGCCAGTAGAGGTCGAGGACGGGGCTATAGAAGTCTCAGAGGCAGAGGCGGAGCAGCTCATCCTGCTCAAGAGGGAAATATGCCACTGTTCATTGCGTCGGAACAGGCATTCGCTGCCAAAGATATAGTCAACACTATTTCTTTTATAGTGGACTCCGGAGCTACTCAGCATTTCATACAAGAAAAGTACATGAAACATATGACAGATGTAGAAGACTTGCCTCAAAAATTAAATATTAAAATTGCAAATGGTCAGACATTAACAGCTACCCAGAAGGGAATTTTAGTAGCTAGTCACAATAATAGAATGATTAAAATTGAAACCTATGTATTACCAGGACTGAGTACCAACCTTATTTCAGTTAGTAAATTAGTAGAAAGAAAAATGGAGGTAATATTTAGAGAAAGAACTTTACTAATAAAGCACCAAAATGAGTCTTATTATGGGGTAAAGAAGGGTCAGCTATATACATTTGAAGTAAAAATAAACATAAACGAAGATGCTGATACATGTCAATTAACAAAGGCAGAAACAATCGACATATGGCATCGACGGTTTGGTCATATGTGCAGAAAGAAATTGGCTATATTGGGACTACCATTTAGTAAAGAACCATGTGACATGTGTATGACAAATAAAGCAACCCGATTACCATTTAAACGGCTACAGAGTCCTAGATCAAACAAAATTGGTGATCTCATTCACACAGACATTGCAGGTCCCACTAGAGTACCTACTATAGAAGGTTATAGATACTTTCAAACAATAATTGATGACCACAGCCATTTCACACAAACATACTTATTAAAGAACAAGTTTGAAGCAACATCGAATTTGATAAATTATATAAATGAATTAGAAAGACAGATGGATATAAAGGTCAAAAGAATTAGATCCGACCAAGGAGGCGAATTTGTAGCCAGAACTTTAAAAGATTTTTGTACAAACAGGGGCATTAAGATTGAATACAGCCAAAAATATACCCCACAGCAAAATGGCAAGGCCGAGAGGATGAACAGAACCATCTATGATAAAGCCAGAACAATATTGGATGAGTCCAACTTGCCGAGACATCTCTGGGGACATGCTGTACTAACAGCTACATTTTTGATAAATCGCTCACCATGTTCTTCCATACAAGATAAAATACCTGCAGTGGAAATGAAAAGAGAAGTTGATCTGAAAAAGATAAAGATATTTGGAAGTAAAGCTTGGGTGCATATCATGCCCAAACAAGACAAACTGTTGAGCCGAGCGACTCCATCGAGAATGGTGGGATATGCTATAAATGGGTATAAACTTTGGGACCCCAAAACAAATTCAATAATCATTTCACGAGACGTCAGATTTGACGAAACAAATATAAGATACATAGATGAAAATAAACCTCAATATGAAAGTAGAGAAATGTTAGATAATACAATTCAAGAAGAACAAGCGCAACTACCTATTGAAAACATTAGACAAGTAAAACCAAATAGTGAAAATATAGGACAAGATGAAAATCACATCGAGAGTGAAGAAAAATTATATACAAGGTCTGGCAGGGAAGTAAATAAGCCAAAACACTTAAATGATTGTGAGTTATATGAAGCATATTGCTTACTCTCTAGTGAAGGAGACCCAGCAACTTATAAAGAAGCTATTAAAAATGAAGAATGGAAAAGAGCAGTAGAGAGTGAAATTAAATCATTGGAGAAACAAGAGACCTGGTTAGAGACAGAATTGCCAAAGGGATGTAAGACAATCGACACAAAGTGGATTTTCAAAACTAAGTCAGATGGAACCCGGAAAGCGAGGCTAGTTGCTCGGGGATTCCAACAAGAAACTGAAGATTATGTTTATGCCCCAGTAGCAAAAATTACTACTATAAGGATGGGCTTATCTCAGGCTGTAAACAATGACTGGCAGATAAAACAGATGGATATACCTACAGCATTCCTTAATGGAAAACTAGAAACAGAAGTATATATTAAAGTTCCAGAGGGAGTAAATGTAAAAAGTATAAAGGAAGGGACAGTCTTAAGACTTAATAAGGCATTATATGGTCTGAAAGAATCGCCTAAATGTTGGAATAAAACTTTTGATATATTTTGCAAGAAAATAAATATGACAAGATCTAAAAATGATATATGCTTGTACACAGGCAAAAATATATGGCTAATAGTATTTGTTGATGATATAATGTTGATGGGCAATGAAAAAGAAGTAAATAATGTCATAAAACTATTGCAAAAAGAATTTAAAGCTAAAAATTTGGGAAATATAAGTAATTTTTTGGGTATTGAAATACAGAGAAGTAAAAACACAATAAAGTTATCACAAAAACGCTTTATTGTAAATATATTGGCAAAGTTTAATATGTTGAACTGCAGAGAAGTGAAGACCCCAATGGAGAGCGGCTTACAAATACCTGAAACAGAAGAACAGATTAGTAATGTACCATACCGAGAACTTATGGGATGCTTAAACTATCTGGCAACAATAAGCAGACCAGATATTACTTTTGCTACTTCTTTTCTAAGTAGATACTTAGACAAACCTACAAGAAGTCTATGGACTGCAGCTAAAAGAATACTACATTATTTAAATACAACTAAAGACATGGAATTGACTTACCATAAGAAGAAAGAAGATAATAAACTTTCTCTAATTTCAGCTTTTTCCGATGCAGACTGGGCCGGAGATAAGACTGACAGAAAGAGTGTCAGTGGAATGGTTATCTATCACCAAGGCAACCTGATCTCATGGTCCTCAAGGAAGCAGCAGTCGGTTGCACTCAGTACAGCTGAAGCAGAGTACATCTCTGCAGCCATGTGTGTCAGTGAACTCTTGTTTATTTGTGGATTGGTAAAAGATTTTAGTGATCAGTGCAGTGCTGAACTGAAAGTGGACAATCAAAGTGCTATTAAAATGATTTTGAACAGTGAAAACACGAAATACTCAAAGCACATAGATATTAAGTTTCACTTTGTGAAAGATATTGTGTCACGTAACATAATAACAGTGAGTTACGTTAGTACCTATGAAAATACTTCAGACATAATGACAAAACCATTGTGTAATGTTAAGCATAACTATTTTTGTGCTAATTTGTTTAAATAATTTACATTTAGTTTGTTTCTTATTGCAGTATTGATGGAATATATAAATATTGCAGTATAGAATTGTCAAATGTCGTTATGTCACTTATGTCAGACGTCTTAAACTTCAAAGTCACCTACTAGTGATGCCATAACATTGTTAAATAAAAGTACCATTTCTTTTTGTGTAGCAATTTCAAGTTGAAATTTTTCAATTAAATATTATTATTATATTGTGTTGTAACTTGAAATTGAGAGGGAGTGTTAAACTACTCTATTATCTATGGTGTGATATATATCAATTTATCTATGCCAATATTCTTGTTCTTGCGCCCCCTGTGAAATTTGTAATGGCTGCCGATGTCCTTTTAGATATTAAAATATAAAGTAGATTGCAGAGAGTTTTTTATTACCTAACTAATAAGCAAGTTCTCATAATAGGTACCCTACAAAATTCTTTGAGTATATTCAAATGCCCATGTCAACTTTTGGCTACATACTAAGTAAAATATCACTTTAAATCATTTGATTGAATTATATCTATAAACAATTCAGTATTTACCGCATTTTTACGACAAACAATACAGACGCGCATACGCCGAGCGGCAAGACCGAACTGGTTTCTTACCCCCGCCACTCGCGGCCGCTCGCTGACAAGGCCCGTAGTGTGGCCATAACGCGCGGATAGGAACGTTTGAAAACTAAGCGGGCTATCTAGCTCATACCCATCGCGCTAGGGGCCCGCCATAGCACTACACTATGGACACAAACGGCGGTTTCATGTTTGATATTTCGCGCCCGTCGTCGCAACCGCGCTAGGCTCGCACTGTGGACGAGCACTCACAGTATCACTGCACATATCACTTTTATGCGGACTTTTCACTGTCAACATCCTCGAAATATCGGGAGCTCAAAAATAAAAATCGCCACGTCACAAATCCCGTAACTAATAATAATATTTATGTACAAAACCGTGATAATTTAAAAAAGTGAAACTACGTTTGTATTCAAATAGCTAAGAAGACACTAACCTTAACAACTGCATGTCTAAGAGTGACGGGCACAGTGCAGACGAAATGCATCTGTAAGGCAGAGATAACCGCTTAAAATCAGATGAGCCTCATGCGTAAAACAATAACATAAAAAAATTTTTAAGTGAATATAATCTTTCTACGAATACAAAACAGCAATTCCGGTATTCCGGTATTTTATACATCCTCTTGGAGTTATTGTAGATACGGGATACAAAATTAATAACTACATATTTAACAAACGTCCAAGGATTATGAGTCCCAAGGTAAAGCATGCAGAACTTAATATCTTAAATCCAGTGTTTTCATACCGCTTTATACACAAACGTGGTTTTGAATTTTAGATAGCAAGTAACTCAATAAAGTCTAAATATGAGACTAAAATCTATGCTCGTGGTTTTACAAAACTTCAACAAACAAAGGTTCAACGAGTTTGACCACTGGGTATTTAAAATAAGACGACAATACCTCTGTATGGACGGAGTAACAAAGACACTAGCCTTACAGAAAACCAACGTACTGTTACACCTAATTATATATTGCTGATCTAGGCCCGAATCCCTCACAAACCCATTTACGCGTTGTCAGCAGTATTTTTCTCTATATAAACGGTGGCTTCCAAAATTAAGTGCTCAGATTTATTGTGATAGCTCCAGGAGTCACCAGACTCAGTACCAATATACCCTTCATGTGGAACCTCTGCCCAAATTAGTAGCAAAAGTGAGTTGCGGGAACTTGTAAGTAAACGTGTAAATTAATAATTTAATTTTTTTCAAATAAAATAAATGTGTGTATGTGTCCACAAGTTGTTTTTATTTTAAGACAACTGAATAGGTCCACACAACACTACGCATACCTATTTGGGATCTGTTTTCCTGTACGAAACCAATAAAATCAAACCAGTTTGTTAACAAGACTTCTCATCAAGGCTTTAACTACTTTTCTAACCAGACTTTATATAAAAAAAATTAAAACAGAAAGCAATTTCAGCGAATAAGTTTCCAGTAATCAACTCTGCTATTTCCAGTCATGACTGTTAAAATTCATAAAATATTCAATGCATCAGTCAAGGTGTCACGTCTGATTCTATAATAGTTCAAGGGAGATCTTTTTGACAGTTACAAGTTATTTTTGTCCGTATCTCTTAAAATCACCATCTTTGAAACGATAAATTGATAGACGATCATGTTCAAATGTCAATGAATAGATTCAGGCGTTACTGTGCAGAAAAACATATTTAATTTAACAAATATTGTAAAAATATTTTATGAAATCATCGAATTGATATTTTAGAAAAATACTTTCAAAATATAAAAAAACTCTAGTGACAATTCCGCCAAACTTTTCTATTAAAGCTACGAGACGTAGCAAAAGCCACGTAGCCAAACCGAAAGAATTTTCGACACAGCGCTCGATCGTGCGCTCGGTGAGTCAAGATCTCCTGAAAATGTTTTGCATAGAATCGAAATGCGTCGAAATTTCTTCCAGTTTGTTGTAAAAATGTCGTTTTATAACACTATTTTAATCATGTAAACCATTGCAATTTATGCAAGGAATTTTGTACACAAGTAGTCAGTACGGTAATATGGTAATGGTAAGGAGGCCCAAAGTTCCGCAACATACTCACACAACGTCAGTCACTCAACGTCAGCGGTGATATGCCGCTCATTAGGTCCACTTTCCACGTATTCACCATTTACGAAATTCAACAGGAAGCTTTAAAACAGACATTAGGTTCTAAAGTAACTTATAATCTGCAATCTTATACAAAAATCGTACCTTTGCAACATAATAAACTGTAAACTCATTAACATTTTGTAGGGTAACGCCCTCCTAGCTACCACTTGAAATAGCAAATTTGGCGCCAAGCACTCAACGGTGTTATCTGACAGATGTCCATTGTCTTGCGTTGTAATTGTAGTAGGCTTAAATGCAAATGTAATAAGGTAATAATCTTGATTATTTAAATGTTATAAATTTACCGTGAGGTCCAGGCGGGCAACGACTCGCAGACGCAGCTACGCCCTGATGATGAGCTCGAATTGCTTGAATACCGGGTTGACGTATTCGATCCCTAACGTGAGTGTTTTTGCTGGTTAATGTATATTGACTAGCTGCGGCCCGCGGTTACACCCGTGTGGGGATGGATGATGATGATAAAAAGTATGATATGAGTTAATCCAGCGCCTTATATACGCACCTCCATGCCATAATATATCTATCTATCATACAATTTCCATCAAAATTGATCCAGCCGTTTGAGCGTGAAGAAGCAACAAACACACTCACAAAGGTTCGCCTTTATGATATTAGTTTGAAAAGGATCAATTTGTTATACCAAATATGCAATAAAAATAAATTATAATTTTTAATAGTATTTATGGCTCACTATTTTTGCGATAATGTCTTACACATAAAAGATAGATATATGCTATTGGGAGCTTTTTTGTAGGAAAATTTCAGATAAACCATTCCGTTATACATTATGAACGTGTGACACTTAAGGTAGCTTTTGCAGCACACGCCAGAGTAGGTCGCATAAAGCTGATTTTTTTCTTACTAACTTGACACTTATCGGTATATTTTCGACAATATCTTTATAAATTATAGCATATGTGTTATTCTGTGCTATATTATACTATAAGCTATATTATAGTAAAGTTTCATTAAAATCCTTTCAGTAGCTTTTGCGTGAAATAGTAACAAACATCCATACATACATCCACACATACTTAAAAAGCTTTCGCGTTTATAATATTAGTAGTATGTCGTATGTGCACACGCGTTCTCTTAATTTCATTTCCGTATTGGCCTCGTTATCCCTGTTAATGGAATTGTCTACAATCCGTTATTTTTATCGGCTCTAAAATCGAAAGTTATGACGTCATCGTTTCAATTTTGCGACCGAAATCAAAGAAGGGGCTTTAGAAATAATTGTGACACTAAAAGTTAAACCTGTACGAAAGTACGTACTCAATGTTCATTAATGGCTGCGTTTGTTGAATAGAATTATGATCAAGCTATCGGACTATTACAAGGTATATAGTGAATATAGACGTAAAGGCAGCGGAAGCAGGCAGACACGCTGTTTATTTAGGAAAAACTATTTTTATTTTTATATATAAAACTAGTTATTTGTAATTTTGAAGCGCTTGATAGCATAGGTAAATATTGTGTCGTTAGATTTACGTTTTAGGTAATGTCCTTTGTTTTAATTTTAAGATGTTGAATAAAATAGGACTTGCAAGGAACTATTTATAAGTATTTGTATCATGTTGAACCATTGTACATTTATTTAAGGTTTAAAATAAGAGTACTTGATTTGACGTTAGTCATATTAAATATATTATATTTGTTCAATACATATAATTGTATGAAATCAATAATAACATTAATATATTAATACCTATGATTAAAATAGTTATTTATAAGCACATTCTAATCAAATAATTTAATAGTAAACCAAAATTGTAATTCTTTAAAAGTATTGATATTGACTGTCGAAGCTGTTATTTGAAAGGGGCTCTGCCCAGCAAGTCAGTCGTCTTTAAGCAAGCTCAGAGTGAACAACTCAGATCTCACAGTGATGTTGAAATATATTTTCAAAGTAGTTAACGACGAAGTGCTGCCCGATCAAGATTGTGTGAAAGTTAAGTGATTTATTATTCTCTTTTATGATATTACTGAACTAACCTTGTTTATATGTAATGGTTCTTAAAATGGTTTGTTAAAAAGGTTTTGACAGTCGTATAAATTATATTGAATTGTAATTATAATAATGTTAATTAATAGTTGATGAACCAGTAAAAGTGTACATGACATGTATTTAGAAAGTAAGTATCACATTGTTAAAAGATTTTTAAAAGAATGGCCCCGAGTTTCTTGCCCGTTTTTCTCGCAGTGGCTCTATACAATTTTGTTTGCTGAACGTGGCAGTAAAATTACAATATTTCAATATTAAAATTGCATTAGAGCGTCGCAGACGCCTAAATTGAATAAATAGTTTTGACTTTGACTTTGACCTTTTATTTTATTAAACTAACACGCTCGTAGCCAAGTTTGCATAGCCATTCTGATTCGATCAGCAAAGTTAAGCAACGTCCGCCGCGGTCATGACTTGGATGGTTGACCGCTGGTGACATTACTACTGAGCGCTTCCGTGCTTCGGAGGGCACGTTAAGCCGTCGGTCCCGGTTGTTGTCTTAGGATAGCAGTCGTTACAGCATGGTGGTAGGGCACTTTGCAAATGCCCGCCTGGCTAGCTACCACCCTCAAGTTGAAAATCTGTCGCCAAGCACCTAACGGTGTGTTCCGGCAGCTGTCCTTGAGAGCCAGTAGCTTTAGGTTAGTCTGAACAACATCCTCGACCACATCATCACTTACCATCAGTTGAGATAGTGGTCAAAGGCTAACCTATCAGGCATAAAAAAAAAAAAAAATAACAAAATATTTGTTAAATATCTGAAGCGCTCGTAGCGAAGTTTGATAAGCTGTTTTTAACCGATCAACAAAGTTAAGCAACGTCCGCCATTGAAATGCATGAACATACATATTATAGCTGATTTTTGTTTAACTCATAGGTGTGCACTACACTCAATCACTTACACTCCCAACATACCCAGTCATCAGTTATTTACGTTTATTTTTCATAACCAAATAACAAAAAAACCATTTGGCATATTATTAGATTGTCGGTATAAATTGTTTGTGTGTCATTTTAAATTGTTCTTTTTTTTGTTAAGACCTATATATATCGGCAAACACCTGCCCGATTAGAGTTATGCTGAAAAACAATGCTGCTTTTTTTTCCTGCAAACAGGCACTAAAGTTACTAATTTAAGGTTTTGCCTACACAAGGTGAGCATAACACTGTTGCCCCTTAAATTAAATAGGATAATTTTTAAAGTTTTATTCCATTTAAATTTGGTGAAAGCAATAAATTGTTTTTTTATTATTTTCTTTTTTCCCACGTAAAATGGATGTGAAAAACGTTTAAACGCAAAATACTGACAAAGAAAAACAAATCCATCATATATAAAAACAATTTAATGCCACCCCTAATCCCGCTCTAGGCGATACGTCGCATCGAAAGAGGTTGCACATTGCATTTCAATTTGATTTTTCCATTTGAACGTAATTTTGTGGCATTACAGACCAGACATGTGAGACCCCGTCTCTCAAGGCTCGCCTCAGGGTGGCTAAACGATAGTTTAACACGTCTACTTATATTAAAAGAAAATAGTTATCTGTCACGGCAAATATTAAAAATCTTAACATAGGCGGAACCGACCTCCAACACTGAAAACTATGAAATAACTTGTAGAAGTTCAAATTCAAAATTGTATTTATTTATTTAAAGTACATCGTTCAAATGTGCGGCCCTACCTACCAAATATAAACACCGGTATCTTGGTTGGTAGTCCCTTCCCTATAATATTACAGTTTTGTTCGTATGAACATTTAGGCCCTGTGCCACTTGACGCCAATAACGTTATTTTCGATAATATTGATAATATTTTGCGTCGATGCTACATATAATAACATACATTTAATATAACCATATACAAAAAATGTGGTCAAAATTATCGAAAATAACGTTATTGGCGTGAAATGGAACAGGACATTAGTGGGTCTAGTTTTATTCTATGATTTTCATCTAATCTTTAATAATGTACATTGTACAATGGGAATCATGATATAATCTCAACCATTTCTATATTTGATTCATTAAGGGCCTGTTTCAGAATGTTCTAGTAACTTCAGGCTTTACTACCCAGAACATATTTAATAAATAAAACACTATATTTGCGTTTCACAGTCATCGATTTAACCTATCTAACGGTTAAAGCTTGAAACGCGCTGCATGTCAACTGTCATTTTTAATATGCAGTTATTTTATGTGTCGCATAGCAACCCGAAACTTTATAAGGACATTCTGAAATGGGCCCTAAAAATATTACATTCAATTTATAAAATTATGAGCTAAACATTTTTATGCTTTTTGCAACTACAGTTTTGTCCAGTAAGAAGTTTATAATGTATATCTATCTATATACCTATACAGGATTATTGGTAAAATGCTAACAACCTCTTAGGGTTGACTTCTGTTTCTCATTGTTAGCGTATTTCCAATAACCCTGTATAATGCATATGTATTATCAGTAATACATAATTATGACAACAATTCGATTTGCTATCTATTTATATAACTATTTTATTTTATTAAGCATTGCAATTCAACGGGGCAATGCTGCCAGCATGCTGGGCATGCTGCCAGCATGCTGGGCATGCTGCCAACTGGGCTGTGGCATTTGGACTGCCTATGAGTCTGCTATGACTTATAGTTTGTCTAAATGCTTTTATTGTAGTAGCTGTAGTGTTGTATATAGTTCATAGTATTTTGTTTAATAAAGGCATAAGGCATACAGCCGGTAAAAAAAAACTATTTTATTCAGTCGTCATTAGTTGTTAGCATACAGTTATAGGACGACATCAAAACACTGACAAAAAGGCTTGCGCTTTGCCCACTAACGCACATTAGGTACTATTGATTGACATCGATCGAATATGTTGGGAACTTTCAACTGTCTCTCAAAAACAGTAGGCTGTACATGTATATGTTGGTATACACCGTTAACTAGGTGAGCATTCTCTAGGACAGTGGCACAGCCCACAAGTTACCTATTAAATAGTGGGTAGAGATACGCATACACCGCTAGCTATAGCAAAGCTTCTCAAAATGTTCTACCACCAAGCAAACACAATCAAGCTGCAAATAACCCAATATAGAACCTCGATTCTAACTTCTGGGTTTAGCTGAGTTAGGAGAATAGCCTCGATGCAAATTGGTCGCTTAATTTCCCACCAACTTTTCAAAAGGGTTCACCAATTAAGAATAGGAACCCACAGTTCATTTCACTTTCAAATTTCCCCAACGGGTTTATTTCGTTTTATTTCCCAAGAAATGTGGGTCTCCTAAATAAGCTTGTCGTTTCGATATTTCGGAGAAAAGTAAAAATAATTGATTTGTGAGGATTTCTGGGAAGAAAAACATTTACGTCCTTTGTTTTGAACTTATATTTTATTTCTCGAATATAGGGTTCTTAGGGAGATAATTTATTTTTCACTGTCATAGAAAATCTAATAGATACTCGTATTACAACTTTCAATAGTAAAATAAATTGCTATTTTGTACGCATCTTATATCATGTCTTTGAAGAGCTCGTTGATTGAGTCTTTGCTATTGAGCGGTTCCGTACTTCGAGTGGCTCGCTAAGCCGTAGGCCCTGGTTGTTTCTTAGGATGATATTTTGCGAATGCCCACCTGGTTACTACCACCTGGTAGCTACCACCCTCAAGTAGAAAATCTTTCAACAAGCACCTAACGGTGTATTTCGGCTGCTGTCCTTGAGATCCAGTAATTCTAGGTTAGCTTGAACAACACCTTAGACCACATCATAACTTACCATGAAGTATATTAATTCATTAAAATGGATGTTTGAATGGAGTTTCATCATATTTTGTACAGCGTTTTCATAATTGATTGTTTTTTATTTGAGTAAAATAGGTATTTGTACCTAAATATAACTGATTATAAATGTGATCATGATAATTGACTTCTTATGCTATTTTAAGGATTAAGTCTCGACATGACATGAATATCTTGTATTAATGTAATTTCATTTTCGGTATTGCGCTGGCTTCTTCCTGTCGTTGAATCCCCATTGCATAGAAAGTTAGATTTTTTTAACTAAATATACCGGCTAGCACCTTCGGTGTTTAGTCGTAATATTCGACTACTGTTGGAGCAGTAGTTCCTCCTCCTTTTCAAGTAATGCGGGCAGCTTCAGCAGTGCTAGACGCGTACTGCGGGAGGCTACACTCAAGGCCCTCTGGTAAACTTGAGGCACAGTGGACGGGCAGCAATGGCATCACAGGCAGAGCGTCACTGTCACTTTCTTCACTGCCATCGTCAAAATTATGTGTACGATCCCCTAATTTCAACTTCGTCTAACTTGCGGACGAACGGTTTGTCACTATTCGAGGCACAATTAAGCACTGGTTTCATAGCAGACAGTAACCACCGTCCCGATTGAAATTTGGGCATGAAATACTTCTCTCTTGCTCCACTCTCCTGCTCAACCTGGAATCCAGTGCTAAGGAAATGCACCAAGCGCGTTTTACCTTCATTAAGACCTGTGGATGTTGTCAGTGTTGTGTGTTGAGACGATACATTTCTAAATCAAATGCGGGTAGTTGGAGAAAATACCCGCCCTTCAAGTCGCTGACACCCGCCTCTTCAGTCCGCTCGTGACCACGACCAATGCAACTTGGTCGAAACGTCGAGGTAAATAAATAAAAATATAAATGTTTTTATCGCGATTAAGTCCCGTTAAATACTTATAACTATACACTTTGTAATATGAAACAGTTCGTATATTAACTAAGCCCAACATTTAGCCCTTCTGCGGCACGCTAAACATTCAACCCCACATTCCAGTAAATCTCTCGGGCAAATGAACACGTCCGTGCACGGATCGGATACGATACATCTCGTCTCGGAGTCGCGTCCGAGCATAAATCGGCACGCGGACGCGACTAACGATCCGGTGCCGATTTATTGCCCTTACTCCGTTTAGGTTCGATGTTTGGTCGGATTTTCATCATATTTTTATTGATATTTATACGTTAGTCGTCATATCCCAATGTTCAAATGATTGATATAACTCAATGATAGTTCCATTTACAAATTTTTAGAGCACAAAATGGTCATTTAGATGGAGATTCGGAGCCAGGTGCTTTAACCTATCGGCCATTGTTCTATCGGTTCGGTACTTTTCTCGTTGGCGGATCACTCGGTGCGTAAAACCTGGGGATACGGGTTCGAATCCCGATTAAAACGAAAAGCATTTATAAAATTTATTTACCAAGCATGTTTTTAAAAAGTTTATCAACTTTGAAGAAATATACAAATGAGGTAGATTCATCGCTATTGATTGCATTTATTCTGGTTTTATACATTTGGACCAAAGTTAAAAGAGCTGACCAACGAAAAACATTATGTTCCGGTTATAGCACATCTCGATACTTTTAATTTCGTTGCTATATTGTGTATTAATTGAGTTTTTATTTAAAGTCCAAACAGTCAAATTGCGTTATTGTTAAAATAAAATTATTAAAAATATAATGCAACTCCATTTTGAACTATAAATTTTAAACATAATCATGAATTATTTATGTGGGTAATTATTAAATGACTTTCTTGTTTTTCTGTCCGTGGAATACAGGTGGAAATTGCAACTCTACTTCCAAGCACTAAAATATAAGCTTTACGTCTGAAACTTTCAAGGTAGCTCGCAAATCGATTAGAATTTATTATTAAGTCACTTTCTCGTTCGTCTATCTAATTTAAAAAACTCGATCACTTTCCTTTTTATTTTAACACTTGTAAGGCACATAAAGACTTGTTTTTTTAGTTTTTTTACCGACTTTAAACAGGAGGTGGTTCTCAATACGGCTGTATTTTTTTGTGTGTGTTACCACATAACTCTTTACAAGGGGTACTGATTGCGATGATATGTACTTACGAAAGCTGGTGCATAACACGTGGTCCCATTTAAATTTGAGTGAGATTTGATTGGTGGTTATTTGATATATACCTTTTTATGCTTACTAACCGACTTCCAAAAAGGAAGAGGTTCTCAATTCGTCTGTATATTTTTTTTATGTTTGTTACCTCGGAACTCTGGACTGGGTGAACAGATTTAGAATTTTTTTTTGTTTGATAGGTGACACTAAAATAACTCAAAAATATTTACCTATCTTGATGATATAGTCGTTAACAATGAATCATAATCGATTCCCTAAGTAGTAAAAGTCCCGTAAGGTCACTAAAAAGTGAGTTTTTTCTTTGCAAAAAAATTTGTTTTAAGTTTATAGTCTGTTTATTTATGTTAAAATTATAATTATTGAGTTAACAATATGTTTTTTAGATTTTCTGGCACTTGATTGCCTACTCAGCAAGATTTTTCAATACTCTCCGAAATTATCTTTGTGTATTCATAAACTAACGGCCATTAAATGTGACGACAAACATCTCCCTTATCTCCCATTAATGAGCCAAACACACACCAAAAGAGGGAGTCTATAAAAAAATCATTACACGGCACAAAGCCGTGTTCAGACGTGCTTTGGTGCCTTTCAAAAGGTCCTTTCAAACGCAGCATTATGGCGGTGTTTTGGAGGGAAAAAGAATATTTGTTTTTTGTGAGTTAGTGCGGTATAAAGGAGCCATTGGGTATACTAGTTTTTTTTTTCACTGCTGCCAATAAATGAATTCATGATATCAATGGGACTTTGTTAGCACTTCTCTAAAATGTATTTAAAAATATTAGATGCATAATTTATTTTTAAAACTATCATATATGGTTCGACGGACAAAAAGCGTTCTACAGCGCTAGGGCGCTAATGCGTTTGTAACGTAGCAAACCGTGGATTTTACCATTCTAACCCAGCACCCCACGAGTAACACCAGAGATTAATCAACCGTACATCTTTTATTATTTGTTTTAATTTCTTTGTTTAAAGAACTTCATTCTTATAAGATATACATCATTTAAAATTATAGGTTATGTATTTCTAAGAATTAAGTTCTTTAAACTCAACCCAATTAACAAACAAAAAATGCTTTTAAAATATCATATCAAACGCATGTAGATATTGCTGTAAATTTCTGCAAATATTTTAAAACTTACGTTAATTTATTTTACCAGGAAAACATAGACCATTTACCGCACTAACCAAATTGAGGGATAAATGGTCAAACGACAACTAACAACCTGTCAGGTAGAAACCCTGTTTTGCGTCGGCCAACAAATACAGCTGTCAAGTGAACTTTTACTTGTTTTGAATGTAAAAATGTGAGGTGATTTTCGGACAGCACTCGGGTGACTTTCATGTACTGGTGGTTTTTAAACGCAAAACAATATAAATCATATTTTTCTTTATCTTGGTCCGTCTGTTTAAGGTTACTTCAGGATACCTTGCGCAAATGTAGTTTCTATTTTCAATTTAGGTATTTGGTGTATTTGGTAATTTTTGTGGTTTTTAATTTTTTTACATTATTTGGTTCTTGTTCTGTCGGCTTGTGTTGGTATAGAAGACATTATTGCCAACCCTATCACGAATGTGGATATAAATGTGATGACGTCTAGAAACAATCTAATTTTGAATTCAAAATGTAAACTAATGTTTAAGTTCCTTGTTTATAAATTATCTATAGTAATATCTATATGATTTCAAAGTGATTCATTTAGAAAAATAATTTAATTTAGCGAACTAACACAAATTAAAAAATATATACATTACAGTAGAAATAGGAAAATATTCTGAATCTGGAAGAAACTGACACTTTCACATAGCAAAAAAAAATCATTTTTTAAGGTGAACGCTAAGTACATACTTCTCACGACAGTTCCAATTTTACAAGACGACGCGACGTCAAAAGTGAGCAAACTCAGTAAGCAAGCGTTTATTTACGAAAATGTTTATCACATTTTGAAATAAACTTCTTCGTTGCACGCAGACCAATGCTCGTAAACATCCAGATAACCATCCAACAGACAGTACCAACAATGCACTTCTAATCTACCGTACATTACGGCACATTTATTCGCCGTACTTTTACGGCCATACGGCAGTTTAGAAGTTAAAAAGCCCGGAATCGGTCGCGTGTAAAGGAAACATTTTTCTTGTCACAGGTGCAGCGGATTAGTTCGATACCCAGAAGGGGTTTGAAACCTTTTGGGATAGATAAAAGCTTGAACTAATTTAAAAAGTTTTGGAATTAATTCAGACCTGAATTCTACAATGGCAAAGCTGAAAACCAATCCTGGTATATACTTGTAGGAGTTCAATGCTTCAAAAAATATCATGCATTACTTTGCAGTTATGAATAATCGGAAAGTAACGCAAGATACTTATGTTCTACCAGCTATCAACTTCAGCTTTGCTTTCAGCTTTATCGTAGTAGATTACATCTTTTTCGCTTTGAATATCCATAATGATTTATATTGCCTAGAAAAATTATTTGATTTGTGTAATATTTTAAAATTATTGTCAATTTCTAATGCGTTTTTGATTTTTGTTTTGCAAGTACGAGTTATAAGTGATAACAAACACAAGTGCTAAATTAGCATCTATATTATTATGAGGATCGATTATGTTTTAATATTCTGATCAAGATACCAGAATATTCACACGTACGAGCTTTGTCATCATTACAAAGTAGAATTAAACAATTTACATTTTATAATAAAAACTAAATCAGTTAATAGCTCACCACATATTCATTATGAATTTATGTGTAAATTTTATAATAATATATTATCTAATATCAAATATATATTACGCACGTAATTTTAATTAATTGCCAGGCGAACCAATGAATTTCAATTGATATTTGTAGTTATTGTAAACACAAGTTCAAGTTTTAAGTCTGATTTTGAGTTATGCCTGTTCTCAACAAGTTTATTTCGCTTAGAATCAGTGTATATCTATTGAACTAGTATATCTATTGAACTAGTATATCTATTGAACTATTATATCTATTGAACTATTATATCTAATGAACTAGTATATCTATTGAACTGGTATATCTATTGAAGTAGTATATCTATTGAACTATTATATCTATTGAACTAGTATATCTATTGAATTAGTACGTCTGTTGAACTAGTATACCTATTGAACTAGTATATTTATTGAATTAGTAAGCCACTTAAATTCCTATTAAATGAATCGAATGCAACGAAAGCTCATCCTATTTTACTGTTCTTTATATAACCTTTAACGTAATGATTATTGGAATTTGTATTTTAAGAGATAAAACGATTATTTATCCGATACAAGGAAATAATACTGCCTTACATTTATTGATTGATCAATTCTCAAATAGTTTTTTAAAGTTTGAGGAAAACTAATAAGGAAAGACAGTGCTTAAGTGGTAGATTGAAAGATGAGTTTTTATTATGTTAAGAATTTATGAGACATATAAGTAGTTGTTATGTTAGATATTATATCTCGTTCATCTAGTAATTTCATTTGCTATGTATAGTGCGTTTCATACGTAAATACAGTATACGTTTTGCATATTATTACTTCCAGACGAATATTTGACACTGCGTTAATACTCTTCAAGGCGGCCTCTAGCTAAAACTTATTTGAAGAAAAGACTGTTGCCATACTACTCACGATTGGCAAGCGTCTTGCAGATCGCAGTGTAAGATGACAGATTTTTAGAAGAGTCTGCTGCCCACCTTCTGGTATTTTACCCTTCGTCGCCTCTTACGACTCCAATAGAATTTCTCTGCCCAAGCACCACCATAACACCTGGTAATAAGAGAACAATTTTATTAAATGGCAGTGGTAGTTTTCAAATGATATCGCCTAATATTGGTAGTTAAGAATAATACCTGCATTTTGAGATTCAGACTCTCGCCTGTTTAGTCTACGAGTGCAAAGATTGAAACATCCAGGTTAGTGAAATTACTTTTTGATTTACCGCTTGTTTACGTAAGACACGAATTTCATTCGCGAAAAGAAAATTAAAAATCTCGGTTGTAGTAGGTACTGTTAGTTTGAAAAATTAAATAAATCAAAACAAAGGTTTGGAAATTGAATAATATGTTAGAATGTTATTAATAACAGTAGCGTGGGAGTGAAATTGGGTACCTTAAATGCTTACAATATTCGCACGCTTATTTTATTTGAATTGTTTGTGCGTAGTATTTATTGTATAGCTTTAGGCAGAGGTGTCTCTAAGCACCCACGTTCCAGGCCACGTGTACAACTCTTGTGTTGGGAATGTGATTATGGGAATTTTTTTATTTTTTTTTCATATAACTATATTTTTTGTATTTTCATATTCGATAAGTTAGCGTTAGCCACTATCTCACCTGTTGGTACATGAAGATGTGGTCGAAGATGTTTTTTAGGCTAACCCAGAATTGCTGGATCTCAAGGACAGCTACCGGAACACACCGATAGATGCTTGGCGACAGATTTTCTACTTGATGCTGGTAGGTGGACATTCGCAAAATGACCTACAAACGGCATAACATGCCCTCCAAAGCACGGAAGCGCTCAGTAGTAATGTCACTAGTGGTCACCCAACCAACTCATGATCGCGGCGGACATTGCTTAACTTTGCTGATCAGTTAAGAACGGCTAAGCAAACTTCGCTCACGCACTCACTCACAAGCTCAATGCGTAAGCTTGTGAGATGTATAATTTATCAGAAGTAATATTAATAATGATTTCATTTACTTATATCGTGTCTAGTACCTCAAAATTCCTATAAGTCGTTGTTTCCATTCCACAAACGAAAAAATAAAAATTTACAATTTTTACAAAAATGGTTGAAAGCCACTGTCAGGAGCTAGCGCAGAGTGAACTAGGAGACCATTCATCTTGTATTGGTAGGGACAGTCCACAGGCGGTAGATTGAAAGTTCAACTACTAGTATGGATTCTATTGTATGTACTTTTCTTTACACTTTCGTGAACTAAACTCATGTTTCTAAATTACTAACGGGTCTATCCACGCACAAATTACCATCAAAATAATATTTTGACTAACCTCGATGTTTCGATCAAGTTGCATTGACCGTGGTCACGAGTACACTAAAGAAGCTATTGTATGTACCTACAACTACCACCTTTTACCCACAAAACATTACCTAGTATGAAAATTTAACCTGAAGGAATTCAATTCTGTTTTAATGTTTCGTTCTATAAAACGGGACCAAAACTGTCCGTCCCTCTGGCCGACCTTTAAAGGGCTGTATTTTTGTAACCATTATTGGTACCTAGTATAAATTTACGTTAAAAATATCCAAAAAAAAATAAACAAATATGTAATAATTATTTTAAAAAAATTACATTAACTCAAGTAAATATGTTTCGCATTATACTGGCACGCATCATCTTCATCTATGTCTGTTCATAAAACCATAAGGATTTGAAAAGAAACATGCTATGCGAAAATATATGTAAAGATTTTAAGAGCACCGAATAAATTAATAGCAGGAATTGAACATGCATCCCCGGTTTTAGCTGTAGCCTAACCGCCCGCGCTTACAGACGCAGCTCCCACCGACGTCACTACCCGCCTCCACGACCCCAATCTCTGGAAATAACTCTCCTCTTTCGCCTCGTGGAACACGGAGAACATAAAGGAAGGACCTCGCCGTGATTGAAGGAGGGAGCGACTGTCCTCAAAACCAACGCCCCAGGCCCCTTGATCGAAGACTGCCAGAACTGAATCCCCGTGTATCGAAAAATATCTTAAATTTCAAATATATGCTCATGTCTTAATCTGCTGTATAATATTCAACAGTCATTATGTAACTACAAAAGCATTTCAATGTCCTAAATTATTCTTCGTGAAATTTCAGATTACTTGTAGTTGAAAAGCAATTTTATAGGTATTGTAGCCAATGTTCATTGTACTCCCGATCCGACTACGAAAATAGAAAATTCTAATTTATTTCTCGAGTGGAACACAAAGATGTGAACAATTTGGCTCGCGAAGCACTACATAGATAAAGAATGATTTAGTGTTCAAGCTGTACTTAAGCTGCACCACCATCTAGTTTTTGAACTGTGCACTAAACTAATAGAGTTAGAACACTTAATTAAGTTCTACGGGTGGTTTCGCAATGAGCTCTGCAATAACCTTTCCTTAGTTCGAGAAAAGAGATTGTAATAATAATTTATTTTCACTATGCAGTTACAAGTTGTTACCCTTAACATTATTAAAATTTAAACACTAATTTGTAATGATTTTCCTGTCCATTAAGTGACATGCAGTGCCCACTCTAAGAAAAAATCTTGTGTCGTGGGAATCTGCTTCCTTCTATAATACATTCTATTAATCTATTTTTGGTTATTAAATCTGTAAGTTATTATACTACACATTATGTGATATGACACAATATTGTAATTATGATATAAAATTAACAATTATTGTAGACCTGTATAATATTTATACCAATAAATACTATGAACTACCCCGTGGGGTGCCGGGTTAGAATTGCACCTCCCCATTTCTTCCCGTGTGGGTGTCGTAAAAGTCGACTAAGGGAAAAATACTAGAAGGTGGGCAGCAGCGCCTTCTTAAGAACTATGCCATCTTGCACTGCAATCCCCAAGCCGCCTGCCAAGCGTGGGGATTATGGCAAATACCCCCTACATAGGGGAGGCTGTGTTCAACAGTGGACGATCCGGCTGATACAGTACTGTGAACTATGAACATTTAAGATTGGGGTTTACTATGTATATATGGGCTATATCTAGTCTCTCGAGGTCTGATAAAAACGTCTCAGAAATACACATAACAAAAGTCGATGTCAATGAACTCGTTACCACTGTACCTAATGTAGAATTTCCGTAGAACAAAAACAACCGACTACAAACAAACACGCATTATTAGGGACAACTAAAATACTACTCGTCAGTTCTCACTCAAATTTAAATGGGATAATAAGACAAGCGACAGGTATAAACCGATTTTGATGTTTTTTTTAAAATAAAATAATTAAAAAGACATCAAAATCGGTACGATCTGTAAAATGTTATAAGGTTTTAGGTGTTTTTTTAGGACATTAAAAAAAAGACTAACAAAGAGAGTTGAATTGAGAACCTCCTTCTTTTATTGAAGCTAGTTAAAATAATATAAGTATTATATTGTATCAGTAATATAACTAAGAAATTTATCTTGCGAATGCCCGCCAGGCTACCTACCACACTCAAGTAGAAAATCTGTCGCCAAGCACCTAACGATGCGTTCAGGCAGCTGTCTTACAGATCCAGTAATTCTAGGTTAGCCTGAACAACATCATCGACCACATCATCACACGCCATCAAGTGAGATAGTGGTCAAAAGCTAGCCTATCAGCAATAAAAAAAATATCTAGCCAGTTATCAAGCAATAATAACCGAACGGTAATAGCTATGGATTTCCGTGCCCTAGGTCCATTGCTCAATCACCGCCGCCGGCCTGACCCTCACCGCATTGGAAGGGCATTTTGCGAATGCTCGCCTGGCTAGCTACCACCTACGATTAGCAAATCTGTCACTAAACACTTAACAGTGTGTTCCGGCTACAGTTCTTGACAGCCACAAAAATTACAGGCACATGAGACTTAACAACTGTACATCACAGGAAGCGGGCGCATTTTTGTTGTTTCCTTGTCATAAGATGCTTATGTTGTAAGCAGAGCATACTGCTTAACATCAGGTGGACTTCAAGCTTGTTCCGTCACAATCCCATGAAAAAAGTTATTCTAGTCTAATATTCGTCTTTGGGTCAAAGATCTACACAAAATAGGTATCTAATTTACTAATGACATTCTCAGACAGATAGCTGAATGCCCGCAAACAAAGCGCTTTATTTATAGGGATGGGCTCTGCCGTTTGAATAGGGAGAGATCCGTTAAATATCATCCAGTATAAGAAAGAATAAAGTAATTGAATCGCAATGCACGCCATTCTCGACATGAACGCAATCTGAAGCAGTGATGGCTCAGTGGCATTGACTATGGACTGCCGCGCAGCAGGTCCAAGGTTCGAATCCCGCCGCGGGCTTGAGCTTCACCGCATGGTGGAAGGGCGTTTTGCGATTACCCGCTTGGCTAGCGACCACCCTCAGTAGAAAATCTGTCGCCAAGCACCTAACAGTGTTTTCCGGCAGTAGTTCTTGAGAGCCAGTAAAATTACAGGCACTGAGACTTACAACTGAGACGGGCGCAGTGCAATTCGTGACTTGTGACGAAATGCATCTGTTACAGGCAGAGGTTAGTCCGCTTAACATCAGGTGGGCCACGAGCTTGTTCCGTCACAATAACATTAAAAAAAAATACTTCGGCTACTAAAACTGTCAGTATCTTATCTAAGGATTGAAAGATATATAATAAAATATACCCAGTTCAGCAAAAATAGCTTTCTGTTTATTAACTTGAAATGGTAGTATTCATTAAACTTCGGGTTGCCTACAGATAGATTAGCTGCTAGTTTATTACAAAACATTTTGTAATAATTCGGTCACCCGTAAACCCTTTGTGTTTAACTATTTTGAAATTGTTTGTTCTCCTGACTTTGCTAGAATTTTGGTTAATAATCCCTGTGCAAAGATTGAAAGGTTTATTTAAAAGCTATGTGAAAATGTAAAGACCAAAAAATCAACTTATCAGAGCGCTTGGTCGATGCGTAACTGGTAGTGAGCTGGAGCACTTGGACTGCCTATGTTCTGCGCTGCCTTATGGTTGCCTAGATACTTCCGATGTAGTAACTAAATACAACTGAAGTCGGTACCGTCTCATGTCACCGCCAGAAAGTATGACACTAGAAAGGATGTGTCCGTTGGATAGTTTGTTACGTTATTTTATTTTTTAACATCGATGAAAAGCAGGGTTATTGGTAAAATGTCAACTACCTGATAGGGTTGACTTCTGCTAGTCCTAACAAATATTTAGAGTATTAGTTTTTTTTTGTTTAATGCCTACTTCGAGCCAAGAGCGCCCGCCACGGCAACACTGGACCGAGCCGTGCTCCCTTTAAATAGAGTTTTGAATATTTATACCGAGCAAAGTCGTAAAAAATATAATATTATATAAATATAATATAATAATACATTAAAGGCACAAGAGATTTTTTTTATTTTTGAAACAAAAAAAAACATTTTAAGTTTTTAGTTAGGTTGTTAGCATTTTACCAGTAACCATGTATATGTATACAATCGAGCTGTGGTGGAACAATCACAAGACCTACCTGATGTTAAGTTGACTAACTTCTGCCTATAATAGATTTAGGTGGCGAGCATTCGCTAAATGTCCTTCCACCTAGTGGCGAAGCTTACCTCGGCGGTGGGGATTGAACCCTGGACCTGCAGCATGGCGTTTCATAGTTGCCACCGCTCAGCCATCATTGCTCCATTCTCAAATGCAAGTTTTTAATGCCAATTTTGAGTAAGTTTTTTTTTATGCCTGATGGTAAGTGATGATGTGGTCGAAGATGTTGTTCATGCTAACCTAGAATTACTGTATCTCAAGGACAGCTGCCGGGACACACCGATAAGTGCTTGGCGACAGAATTTCAAATTGAGGTTGGTAGCTAGCCAGGCGGGCACTTGCATCATTATGCACCCTACCACCATGCTATAACGACTGCCATCCTAAGACAGAGTGAGAACAGACAGAGCAAGAGAGAGATTTAACGTGCCCTCCGAAGCACGGAAGTGCATGGAATGCCACCTGCGGTCACCCATCCAAGTCATGACCGGGGCGGACGTCGGTTAGCTTTGCTGATCGGTTAAGAACAGTTAAGCAAACTTCGCTACGAGCGCTTCAAATGATATTTTCCAAATTAAGGAATTCTTACTCTAATTCAGATTTGAAACTAAATTTAACGTAGCATACGGCCTCGTGGGTCATAATTTTTAATCTCGACTTTTTACTTTTCAAACTTAAACTTGGAAATTTAACTAATTAAACTTCTACTAATGAAGCTTATTCTTTTGTTAACTTCGGACACCTTTTCTCTGGTGCATGAAACTTGGTTCATTTTGCCATAAATAATTCTAGGAATTTTCATGTGCTATGCTTTTAGTGCATTTCTGTGTAGTTAAGTAGATGTAGAAATGTGCTTCTGCTTTATATATTTTGGATGCGGCAAAAATAAAAAAGGTATATTTAAAACCAACAATATACTATGTAAGTCTGACAGTATGGGGTCCCAAGCTACATTTGCTCCCCCTATATCTTCTTTTGGGCGTAGTAGAGGTGACGAAGGGGAAAACACCGGAAGGTAGGCAGCGGCGCCTTTTGAAAAACTGCCAACCGACACTAATATCTCCAAGATGCCGGCTACGCGTTGAGATATCGGGATACTTGATGGGGGATGGCTTTTGGCAACGGTGAAGATCATGGCTGATGATTATATATTATGCCGTGCCGCTTCATAATATCCCGAGCAATCTCTCAATAAGTGAAAGAAGGAATATCTTTTCTCTAGGACAAACCAACTGCATCTTTCTACGCTTTGTGGAATTTCAGCATTCCATCTCCGGATAACCAGTCAGATGGTAATTATTTCACCTTTGATAAATATTTCACAAGAAAGTCCAATAGGTACGAAGCTGTTTGCTATTGTAATTATTGGATGTATGGACAAAGCTGGTGTCGGGTGCAGTGTCGGAGTAGAATTTGCCCTTGTATCTTTCTATTGCAGTTATAACAGATGACGAAAGATAAAATACCAGAAGACAGGCAGCAGCGCCTTCTGAAGAACTTTCAACTTATTCTGCGATCTCCAAGACGCCTCCCAAGTATGAGAATGTTAGCAAACCCCAAATAAAGGAGGTCTTTGAAGCCGTTGAACATTGTGTCTATAGCTACTAAAGAGTGAAATGAAATATTAGGGTCTGTGTTTCACGACTGAGTGCCTTAGCAAGAGCAGGCCTGGCTAACTCCGCACGTTAGGTACAAAGCTACAGGTATATCGGCCTGTCCATCTGGATGGGATTTATCTATGGTATGTGCCGATTAAGAAGAGATCAGAGCTATGGAAACGAAACTTCATGTTAGACTTTAAGCAAACCTCAGCTCAGTTTGGTTAAAAAATCTCTCACCTTTCCTCGTACATCCATGTTACCTAACTTATGTCCCAAGTGGACGCGCGGAGTGTTCCTGAATTAATGGCCTACAGACATTAACCTAATTTTGGACCGCTTGCTGTGCTCGGTTATTTATTACGACTGTGCACGGATTGGATTTAATGCGATTTCACGTATGGTTTTTTAACTGATATCCTATTTAGTAAAAACAAACATAAAAATTATTGGAGGTTAGGCAGGCGGCCGAATATAAAACCAAAGCCAATTATTTTTAAGGATTCCAAGCCTAAAGGGTAAAATGGGACCCTATAGCTAAAACTGCACTGTCCGTATGTCTGTCTGTCACCAGGCTGTATCTTATGAACCGTGATAGCTCGACAGTTGAAATTTTCACAGACGATGTATTTCTGTTGCCGCTGTAATAAAAAAATACTTAAAATCGGCCCAGTGAGAGTCGGACTTGCGCACGTGAAAACTTAATAAAAAGGTTATAATAACACTGTATTATAACATTTTTTTTTTAGTTTTTAACGTTGCATAGATAATGGAAAGGAACACTTAGTGTGCGAGTCGTACTCCCACCTGGCAGATTTTTATAACAAGTATGTAGTGTCCTATATTTTGTTAATGGAAACATATTTGTTTCATAAATGTCCTTGTTTTATCTTTTATTATAAATGCGAAAGCTTGTGCGAGCTTATGTTTGTTTGAATGAAATTAGGAACATGAAATTAGATAATTTAGGTACGGCTGTAATATATTTCTATATATAATATGATTACAAGCACTATCGCGTGCTGCGCGAAAATCACATTTACAAATTATAAGATCAGAACATTGTCCCGGGCGGGAATTGAACACACATCCTCCGATTTAGCGCCATGTGCCTATTCCAGTCGGCCACCGGAACATATTAGTTTGAGCAGAAACTTTGTGCTCTAATTGTAATAATTTTTAACCGTCATAACTTTTAATCATGACGGTTAAAAATTATTCTCAAAAAAGCAAAGTAAGTGATGATGTGGTCGAAGATTTTGTACAGGCTAACCTAGAATTACTGGCTCTCAAGGACAGCTGCCGTTAGGTGCTTGGCGACAGATTTTCAACTTGAGGGTGGTAGCAAGCCAGGCGGGCATAACTTGAGGGTGGTACTTTTGCTACAAAGCTATAATGTGCACTTTAGCTTGCAAAGCATGGACTACCCAATATTTATATTCACCTACAAGTCGTCTCTTTCTATCGCATAACTCTGATCTCTTCTGACGCGGCATGCACCGTAGAATAATCCCATCTGGACGGATACGCCGATGTACTTAAGCGCGGAGTGATCCAGGCCTTCTACTACGGACATCTTTCACATACATAATATCCTTCTTTAAGTAAGCAGGTAGCAAATATAGTGCAACCACAGCTTAATCATTTTAAAGCGCTCTTAGCGTAGCTTTCTTGGTCGTTCTTAATCTATGACCTAAGTTCAACGTCGGCCGCGGTCACGACTTGGATGGGTGACCGCTAATGACGTTACTACTGATCGCTTTACTAGTCGTTTCTCTGTCGAACTATCATAATATTTGCTGTTGTGTAATTATTAAATTCTAAATGAAACATTGGTACTAAAATATATGTTTTGTTAAGACATCTATATTATAATATCTATAAAGACTCTATAAAAGTCCACCAACAAAAGTAGTGTAATGTTTTTGTCTGACAGGTAATCCTTTGGCAAATTTCATCTGCAGTTAGGTAATGATTGATATTTTTTTAAATAAAATTGGAATCGAATTCTAACACAAAAAAATATGAAATGACTTGTTACTTAAAGCCATACTGATTGAAAACTGAGATCACATTTTCAGGAACCAACTTCAACAAGTTATTTTATACTTTTCAGTGTTGTCAATTCATTTTATGGTATGAAATTTTTTTTCACCCTTTTTTGTGATGATTACTGGTTTACAATACTGGTCACCATTGTGTGCGTTTTATCCTATGACCCGCCATATGAGAAAACGCGCATACATCAACTTGACTACTAGACTTCATCTTTTTTCCCTTGCAAAGGTGAGCAGGCATTGTCCGCGACATTTTGTTTAACGACACCATACAAATTACTTGACGGACATCTAACTCACTCTCGATGTCTCAGTGAAGATTATCGATCGTGGACCACCTCTCCTGTAGCATCTTCAGGACGTCTCCAAACTCACACTTATGCGGGGTTATTGGTAAAATGCTAACAACCTCTTAGGTTAGACTTCTAGTAGTCCTAACAAACAATTTGAGATAAATTATTTTTTGTCAAAAGCGCCCGCCGCGGCAACACTGGACCGCGCCGTGCTTTTGAATAGAGTTTTGAATATTTACATTGAGCAAAGTAATAAAAAATATGAAATAATACATTACAGGCACAAGAGACATTTAACATAAGGTGGTCCTCGTACTTATTCCGTCAAAAACATAAAAAAACACAAAAAAGAAAAACATTTTTTTTTTCAAAACCAAAAATAATGCTTCTCAAAATGTTTGTTAGGACTAGCAGAAGTCAACCCTAAGAAGTTGTTAGCATTTTTCGAATAACCATGTACATAATAGTAATTCTAAAGCTATTTGCGATGTTGTTCTTACAAAATCCTTTAAATTAACATACCGACATTTTAGCAAATCGTTGACTTCACTGCTTGTCCATAACTGCGCTTCAATGTTGGATCTTTCTATTGAACTTGAAGACTTTACTCTCCCTGTTCAAGTATGCTTGCTCACCTAATATGGAGGGACCTGGCTGCAACAGTACCATAATCTGTTGATACTGTTCGTGAATCAACGTTTTGGTTGATTTATACGACTTCCATGTCTTTTCCAACTCTTGTATTGTAAAATAAGGGTCTGTTCTACTAACTTCAGTACCAATTCTCTCATGGTTATTTTGGTGATTGGAGATTGGAAAAGTATCGGAGAGGGTCTTCAATACTTTTCCAAAGTCACCAACTACCGCTTAATATAATCAATTGTTTTCCTGACTGCACTGTCTTTCTTCGTGTTAATTCCCAATTTCAAAATGTTGTCGCAAATCAGACACTGAGTATCAATGAGCTCTGCCATGTTGTAGGTGTTAATTGTTATGTTGTTGTTCTGATATGTTGTTCTGCTACCTATTCTCAGCTGAAGAGATTTGAAGCGCTCGTAGCCAAGTTTGCTTAGCCATTCTGAATCGATCAGCAAAGTTAAGCAACGTCCGCCGCGGTCATGACTTGGATGGGTGACCGCTGGTGACATTACTACTGAGCGCTTCCGTGCTTCGGAGGGCACGTTAAGCCGTCGGTCCCGGTTGTTGTATTAGGATAGCAGTCGTTACAGCATGGTGGTAGGGCACTTTGCGAATGCCCGCCTGGCTAGCTACCACCCTCAAGTTGAAAATCTGTCGCCAAGCACCTAACGGTGTGTTCCGGCAGCTGTCCTTGAGAGCCAGTAACTCTAGGTTAGCCTGAACAACATCCTCGACCACATCATCACTTACCATCAGGTGTGAGATAGTGGTCGAAGGCTAACCTATCAGGCATAAAAAAAAAAGCTCCTAATTTTGATGCTATACAATGTTAGCACTGCAATCCTCTTTATTACCAACTCACAAAATTTTGTTACAGCAGTTCAACATCACCCGACGAAACACTGAAAAATTTATTATGAAATTACACGACGCGAGGGACATTCGAGGGACCAATATGTTCGGGATGATACGAAGTAGCAGAGATTGGAAATAATTGTTTCATATTTTTTTATTGTCAAAGCACTAATTTTGTTCTTAATCGCATTTTTTCTTAATATAAAATTAATATGAAAATGCAACCGCATGCCACGAAGACCAATCGTGCATTGAACTCGTATTAAGTGTAGTAATAGTAATTAAGTGTTTGCGACACACGGCGGATTGTAACGTGTCAAGAAAATGTTTGCTATTGTACCAAACAGTAGTGATTTTTTAAACACTTAAGCCAAATAAATGATGTCGGTACTCTTCTATATTACTAAATATTATTCTAGATAACAAGCACTATCGCGGACTAAGCCATATGGATGCCCACGCACCGTCCCTTAAGACGGTTAAAGTAATAGAATTGGAGAACAAAGTTTCGGCTCAAAAGAGCGTGTCCAGATGGCTGAGTGATTTGGGCTACCGGCGCGCAATAAGACGACGCGGGTTTGATTCCCGCCCGGGACATAAAAAATTACTAATAAATTGTAAAATATGATTTTCGCTTAGCGCGCAACAGTGCCTGTAGTCATATTTAGAAATATATAAAGGAAGCAAGATCATTCCGAGAGTTAAGGGTTTGAAAAGGTACTTCTTTCGGTCACATGAAGTTTAGTAGTCTGGTTCATGCTAATAGGTTGCCGCACAGTCCCCACAAGTGTTTAAAATAATAAAATTAGTTCACAAGATTCTAAGAGCAAGTTCTGATTGCCTAGACGTCAGGTTATTCGGCGCGTATTCGGGGAAGCGGGTTCATTTCCTGCTCAGGACCAGAATCAAGATAAAAGTGTCATAAAAATTACTAAAATTAGACGAAAGATAATTTGTGAAAGTCTTAGGATTGCTAGCGTGTGCTTTCGATTAAAAATATTTCACCTAGTAGTAAAGGTAGCGCCATATTAGATTGTTATGTTCAGTTTACAAATTGTAGTCGAAATATTTTTTTTACTCAAAGATGGAACCATGTACACAATATTGTGACGATAGGTACTTTTGAACTATCATGGTACTTACTTCGAGAAGTCACACTTTTGAGTGTTGAAGACGGTTCCATTGATTTTATTCATTACACAAATAAAACCCTTTATGTGACCCTTGCTACTTACGCGACAGATTGTCAATTACTGTTAATGACTGTATCATCAAGATAGGAAAACACTTATCAGTTATTGGAGTGTAACTCAAAAACGGCTAAACCGATGAAAAAAGGAGGAGGCATTCTATTTTACTTTTTTTTTCTTTTAACGTTTTTTGCCTCAGAAATTTGACTGAGTAAATCGATTTTAATGATTCTTTGTTTATTTAAAATCTGGTAATGTCTAATGACATTTAAATGGTTTACCTAGTCAAAAGTTCTGAAGCAAAAAACATTAAAAGAAAAACAAAGTAGAATACAGTGCCTCCTCCTTTTTTTGAAGTCGGTCAAAATGTAATGGTGAAACACTGAAATCATGAATGATTTATTTAGATTCTTTAGTAAATCATAAATATAATTAAATTATATGTCACCATATCATGCAGCATATATCGTATATAAATCACGACTACCCGACCCCTTGATTTATTAACATAAAAACACCAACTTAACTTAAACTCCATTCCTCCACCACAGCAATCGAAATCACCATTAAAATAATTACTATAAATAATTAAAAATTAAAACGCGTCCATTACGCTGCGTGCCGTAAAAGATTGGATATAAAATTTATGATCGACTTCTACCACCCCCATTGTACCGGCAATTTTCTGATTTCAATTAAATTTTCAATATATGGTAATGAATCATGTGGAATATTGTAAAAGCTGGAACGTTTCGTTATTAATTCCTAGACGGTCACTTAAGGGGAGGGTTGAGTATGAGAATAGTTTTCAGACGACTGCCAAAAAAAAAGGACAGTTATGTTTTCAGGGTTCATGTATGTATGTATGTTTGTGAGTTTCTTCATTTCACCATAACTTCTTAACGGTTTAACCGATTTTAATTTATGATATATCATTAGATTCGTCTTAATAACCCAGGTGACACTAGGTACATAAAAATATAAAAGTAAACAAATTGTCGGATTTTAGGCCATAATGTAAAAAATTAAACTCCCAAACCCATCGAGTGGGGTATCTAAATGAAGGGCTTTAAGAAACGATTCCATAAGTATTAAAAGTTACAGCTTTAATTTCAATGGAACGATAAAACGCTTAACGAAAATAAATAATTAGCAGTCGGGTTTATTAATTTTTATTTAATGTTTACTTATTTGGAATAGGTGAAACGAGGTTTATGAGCCGCAGTCTTACCAGCAGGGCCATTCAGGCAAGAGTCTTCGTAGCTGTTTTACACGAACGTAGTTTCGGAAATTTTTTAATACTAAATGTTCAATCTAGTTGAAATTTTGCATTCGCTCTGAGCCTAAAATATGCATCTGGATTGCCAGTTTCTCGTTTTTGTATCTCTAAATTAGAAAATAAGAATGAACACAAGATTTTTCAAAATAATGTTGAAAATAGATATTTTATAGAAAACGGTAGTTTTTAATGAAATACTCCATATATGAGTGCGAAAAAGACGCATGCACTAAGCGAGTTGGTGGTATTATGTAACTTTTGTTGGAGGTACTTCGACATTTATTTTATAAAATACAGGTCCCTTATGATCCTAAAATTTTTTGTTTACACAAAATATCGTGAGACGTGCAAATTTTTTGGTTATCAAATATATGTCACGTTTTACAATATAAGATATTTTTTTAGATAAAAACAAAACTTTATTTTGATCTCTAAGAAATCGTTTTTGTATCATAAATGTAGCCTCCATAGAAACAATGTTTTTCCAAAAAAAAAACATCTCAACCTCAACAATAAAAAATACGCATGCTTACAGCATGCGTATTTTTATAGCATTAATAAAACGTTCAATCTTCTTCTAAATATGTATAACTTATTGAAAACGTTTCCTATTATTTTATTTAATAACTTTTAAGTGTGATTCTAAGAATGAGTTTAAGCTCATAAATGGAAATTGATAGACTCCGCCAGGCATAAAAGAAGAGGCAGCAAGCGCTCAATAGAGTTATATATATTATATATAGAGTTATGAATCATATTTCCTTGTACTTATTTCACTTTTAATTTTTTCACAAACGCAAAGATACACGACGGTTATTGTAAATTCGTTATTATGGTTTTTGTTAACAAACGTTGTCCACTTCTTTACGATAACCTTGTTTCTGTACTTGTAGCACAGTTTACCTACTATTTAAATTTTTATTCCTTTTGGCTTCATTTTAATTCCTAGTGCTTAGGCACAAAATTTCAAATGAATTCCCTGAATTCCTTGCCCCTAAATTTATATTTGAATTCCAAGAAAAAGAAGGAAGGTTCTCAAGTCGTCTAATTTTTATCTTTATTTTGGTCTCGCATAATTGTTTACTTTTTTTAAATGTTAATTAGTGCCGCGGTGGAAAAACCGGTGCCTGATGGTATAAGCATTGTGTATATCTATTACAGTTACAGTATCGCCATTGTGTGTGACGATATACTCGACGCTCTGAGAAATTAGTTATTAAGTCTTGAGACCGCGCGTAAGGGTACCAACCCACGGACGAGTGAGAATCAGTCCCCAAAACCCATGGACGGGTGAGAATCAGTCCCCAAAATCATCGTAAATTGATGATCGTGTTGTTTTAGAACGAATATACATTCAAGAATATTCATTAGGGTTGACTTCTGCTAGTCCTAACAAATATATTGAGATTTTTTTCAATTTTATTTTTGTTTAAACATTATTCGGTTTTTATTTTATTTTATCTCTTTTTTTTGTGTTTTTTTTATGTGAGATCCACCTGATGTTAAAAGTCTCTTGTGCCTGTATTGTATTATTTCATATTTTTATTACTTTGCTCAATGTAAATATTCAAAACTCTATTCAAAGGGAGCACGGCGCGGTCCAGCGTTGCTACGACGGGCGCTCTTGTCTAGGAGTAGGTTTTAAAACAGAAAAAATAAATAAAAAATACACAAAAAATATTTTTTTTTCAAAAAAATAAAAATTCATCTCAAAATGTTTGTTAGGACTAGCAGAAGTCAACCCTAAGAGGTTGTTAGCATTTTACCAATAACACTGTATTGATAGGAAGTTCAAACCAGGTTAAGTAGTTTCTAAATTACACTTAATTATCTGAAAGTATTTGCCACGAAGACAAAGGGAACAGACCGGATGTATGAAGTGGTAATAGCAAATCTTGTCAATGTGGTCCACATTGTGGGCGAGTTAATAAATCTTGTATGCATCAGGAATCATTGAAGTGGACAAAAATATTTTTGATATTACTTGATTGACTAACTTTTCTGTATTTCTAAATATGATTACAAGCACTATCGCATGCTACGCGAAAATCATATTTTACAGGGTAGCGACGTCATACCAAGAGTTAAGTGTTTGAAAAAATGCTTCTTTCGATCAGATCGAAGTCTAGTAGTCTGGTTGATAGCCGCGCACTTCCCCTATGATGGTTAAAGTAATTCAATTGGAGCACGAAATTTCGGCTAGAAATGCCGAGTCCAGGTGGCCGAGGTGGTTTAGACATTCTACGCGATATCGAAGGAAGCGGGTTCGATTCCCGCCTTGGGTATGAAATTTTGTACTCCAATAATTTGTAAAATATCACTTTTCTGTAGTTTTGTGGAGCGCGACACATGATTTTATAGATAAATAAATATATGTGTGATAGGCTGGCTTTGATCACTATCTTAGTTGATGGCAAATGATGATGTGGTCGAAGATGTTGTTCAGGCTAACCTAGAACTATTGGAGCTCAGAGTGTGTTGAATCAGCATGGTACTGACTTCCACAAGACATTCGTACTTTTGAGAGTAAGAAATCGGTTCCGTTTATTTTTTTATTTTGCAAAGGTAATATAGAAGTCAGATTTCGATATAAGCACGCGCGGTGAAACTAAAATAGAAGTTTACCGAGATGAAATTTCTTTCTAAATAGTATTCCTATCTTTCTTAAATAAATCTGAGTAATATATAAAAATCATCCACAATATTCATATATTTCATTTGAGTAAAGTATTTTTTTTTATACTTGTACCTTCTCTAGAGTAGAATGTACAAATGTATGTAAAATAAATGTCACCTAAAATGGTTGGGAAGTGCTCAACTCCCCTCCCCTTAAACCGAAACAGCTGTTCTGAAAGAATCGCCGTATCGAGTGTTAAACGGCGGCATTACTCCGAGACTCAATAGCTCTACCGGAATATTTCACAGCTTAGCGACCGTTTACTTCGAGAATAGGGAGTTCCTTTGTTTCTTATATTTTACCTATACCCACAACATGTCCACTTTAGAGTTTCGCACCCAAAAAGCAATACGACAATATTATAAATGTAACTTATAGTACCTAATTGTTTATTTCTATCCAAATAAATTGTCAGTAACAGTCCGGATTCTGGAACTATGCCCGGTAGGTAGCCTTTCCCAGGCTTGCCCTCTTATTGTATGGAACTATGGAAGTACCTACCTGAAATTTATATACTTTGTGTAAGAATGTTGATCAAAAATCAAATCTTAATTTACAGATTTATTTGTAGAAGCTTAAGCGCGGACTGCAGAGTATCGGGTTCTTCAAGTTTCAATATCAAGCGGGTAGCTAGCTGGAGTGAGTTTGTTACGAGAGTGGCAATACTGATTTATCGACGTTATTTTAGTCTGTGATTGCTGCTATGGATTTGAGAGACTGTATGTGACTTCGAAGCATATATTCGTACATCGTAAGACACTATAGTATACTCCTAACTAGGTATTTCAAATTGTGTGTCAAAGTGAAGATGTTTAACTATTTTGCGTAATTCAGTAATGCAAGGTGACATTGATGTCAAGCTGCAATTAAATTATGTTTCGATGAGGTTGGCATGTGGGTAATGTAGAGCTCGCTGAGTAAAGCAAAAAAAATATTTTCTTATTTCACGTATCAAAAGAAACGGTGCGTCAATATTATAAATTTGAGAGTATATTTGTAATACATTTAATAATTTAGAAGTCTTGAATTTCTATGTTATGAAGAATTCTGAAATCAACATCAAGCTGTAGACAAACCTTGCTTATTTTCATAAAGCAAAGGTCTATTTTTCCTTTAAACAATTCCTGAATAAAGAACGAAACCATAACATTTTAAGACACACCAATTAAATTTAATGAGCTTCTTAAAGACATTGCTGTTTTAGGAAAGTTCAAGTGACATTAACGCAAAGTTTCAATGTTTTAATTTATTTTAAATTCATACCCAAATTATAATTGTTTGCAATCTGGGTAATCCGCATTTTAAGACTATGTCTTATCTATTTCAATGTTGTTTATTGCAAATTCATCTGTTTATTTGAAAGAAACAATTCTTTAAGCTATAACTTTCTTACTTTTAGTATTATACTCCCTATATATTTTTCATAATCTAACCATAGAGATGGGCTAGCTACGAGCTGAACCAATATTGCGTGCTTCTATACCTCTTTGGGCAATGCATGGCAGTAGTATGGCACGTCATCGTTTATTTCTTTAGATTTTTTCGGTAGGTTCAAGTTAGAGAAGTATATATCAAAAGTTAATGATATATGTACCTAATGTTTAATGATGAAGAATTATTACTGGGCGCTATATGATTATTTCTTTGGCCGAGGCTAAAACGGATTTTATGCACCAGTTTTACACTCGAATCCACTTCCATTGCAATAACATTGAACAATAAAATTGTTAATAATACATTTATGATTATTTAAAATTTACACTAATATTTGAACAATGTTTTACTTTTACAGTGATTGTTTCAATATAAACATTTATGAGCCTCTAATAATACCCCTATCTATAAGTATGTTTAAAGGCCCAGGTAAACTTCTTACATGAAATATATTACAAACTAAACCTCTTTGAACAATATGTATGAAATCAATTTTATGTATAGTGATATATGATTATTTCTATGATTACAAAATCATAGAAATATCATATATCATTAATTCATTATACATACTTATATAAACAATATATTGTGCTGTTTCAAACAGAGTATTTGAAAAAGCACTTCTTTCATTCGTTTGAAGTCTAGTAGTCAGGTTGACGATCGAACAAAAACTGTTTGGTTGTCATATATGTTATGTCATGTCATTGTCAGTTGTGAGAAATTCGGGAAACATGTGTGGAACATATTCAGTTATCGATATCACGCCACCCCTTGCAGTATTGTTGATATATTAATGTCCACGGTATACATAACTCGCAGTATTAATTTTAATGGAACGAGAAAATGCTTAACGAAAATAAATAATATGTAGTCGGGTATTTTAATTTTTAAATAATTTATACTTGTTCTGAAGTCGGTTGAAACTACCACAGTGCCAAAATTAAACACTTCTATAATCATACCTGTGTAAAGATAAAAAAATATGGAAGTGATAGGAGTTTTAACTGTTATCGATTTTGACTGTGTCAGATATGGCACGGTATCATTTATAAAAGGCACCGTCCGTCATCAATTCCATCTTTACACTGTGATGAAACGTAAGGGCGACTTTCACCCATTGATCTGAACTGAAAAGACTGATGACCCCTGACTGAAAAGAGCGCTCCAGGCGTCTGGCGATCGCCCCGGGAATACAAAAATGCTTAGGAAGTCATCAGGCGTCATGGAGTGATACATAAAAACGGTCCCTGTACAACAAGACTAATTTTACAACCAACATGTTCCAATCATTGGTCCCGCAGTGCACTGACAACGTCGTCGGTTCAATAATATTTGCCCGTATCTAGTTTATTGCTCCAATATGATGCGGTTTGCACAAACAACCGTACTTAGATATTAGATACATAATTTAATATATTGGCTTAAGCCAGATATACATAAGTAGAAAATGGCGTATATGTAACCACATAAGTTTTCAAGCAATGATGGCCGAGCGGTATTAGGATATTGACTGCCGTGCTGCAGGTTCATGGTTCGAAGCCCACCGCAGGCTTGACCTTCAGCGCATGGTAGAAGGGCATTTTTCGGTGGTCTCCTGGCTAGCTACCACCTTCAAGTAGAAAATCTGTCGGCAAGCACCTAACAGTGTGTTCCGGCAGTATTCCTTCAGAGCCCGTAAAATTACAGGCACATGAAATTAGCAACAGTCTCAGGGTGTGACGGGTGCAGTGCCAGACCACTAATATTATGGCTTCTAATACAACACGTTCTATTTTCATATAGATATCCAGAACAACAGTTAAAAGAACTCGCTCAACATTGATAATCTTATATCATTTTGCGACAGCATCCCCGGACAAGCTATAAGCTACAAGATGCTCGTTGCGGATACAAAGTGCGGATTTACCCGTCTATCCGCACTGAGACGCTGATATCCTACTGTGACAAGAACGCTTATCTACTCGTAGCTGGGCTTCACGGGTTATAAAATGTATTTCTATTTGAAACCTAGAATTAAGCCGCGTTTCTTTACACTGAAACTAATGAAGACACGATAGTGATCCTCTTTTCTCACTTATATGAAGAGATTACCATAATTGACAAAAAAATTAGGCGCTGCTCGTAGAGTACTTTTCTGAGCTGTTCGAACAGCGACATTGCTACTGAGCGCTTCCGTGCTTCAGAGGGCACGTTGAGCCGTCGGTCTCGGTTGTTGTCTTAGGATGGCAGTTGGTATAGCATGGTGGTAGGGTGTTTTATTTACTTTATTTTTTTATTTTATTTATTGACCTGAATAACAAGATGCAGATTCAGATTCTTTATTGGTAAAAATTCGCTTCACAAGTCAGTAAATCACATTATAATTATTAAATTAATTTGAATTAATAATTATTAAATTATGATGTGATGAGTATATAACGTAAAGATAAAATCGATATAAATTGTCTTATAATAATAATAAATCTAAATATATGTACGATGTACATTACATATTAATATTCTTGTCGTCAAAGAACTCTTTGACCGAATAAAATAATTCGTCAACTAGTATTCTCTTTAGTTTGTTTTTAGGTGACAACAACTTTGACAACATCATCACTTACCATTAGGTGAGGTAGTGGTCAAAGTCTAGCCTATCAGTTATATAATATTATTATATATTAGAAGGAATAACAGTGATTCCAGTCTACCGAGCGTGCAGTAAGGATGTAACGCCTTAGCGAGAAATCAATTTTTATTCAGATGAATGCCCCGAAATCGAGCAACATTCTATCATTTTTATGAAAAATAAAGAATTTCTTGCTTAGTCATAAAGTATAAATACATGCAGAGACCGAAGGTGCGGATACCCAAGTGCTGGGTTTATTTCCCTCTTTTGGGTTTTACGAGGGAATTTAACAGGCTTTGAATGACACGGCGTATGGGGCGTAGTGATAGGTTAAAACCACGGTGTTGTTGCCGTGAGTTATATGACCTGTGTTTTGCTTCGGAGTCAAAATGTTTGAAATTTGTTTGTACAACCAGGAACATAAAAGTTTAGTAACAAAATGAAAGGTGTGAAATGGTCACGATCGTCTTCACAACCTTAACGCACTGTTACACCTAATATATTGCTGACCTAGGCCCGAATCCCTCACAAACCTATTTACGCGGTGTCAGCAGTATTTTTCTCTATATAAACGGTGGCTTCCAAAATTAAGCGCTCAGATTTATTGTGATAACTCCAGGAGTCACCAGACTCAGTACCAGTATACCCTTCAGGTGGAACCTCTGCCCAAATTAGTAGTTAAAAGTGAGTTGCGGGAACTTCAAAAGTCAAGTGTATATTAATAATTTTATTTTTTTAAATAAAATAAATGTGTGTGTGTCCATAAGTTGTTTTTTTTTTAAGACAACTGAATAGGTCCACACAACAGCACGTATGGGGTTACTGGGTATGTGGCAGCCCTACATATAGGGATGGCAAATATGTTTTCTCTTAAACAGAAAGGTGGACACGAGAATATATTAGGTATACAAAGAATTGGCTTCGGTTTTAAGGAATTTCATTTTGGAAATAATCTTATTGCTAATATAGCTACTACATATCATATATCATCAGGTAAGTGATGATGTGATCGAAGATGTTGTTCAGACTTACCTAGAATTAATGGAACTCAAGGACAGCAGCCAGAATACACTGTTAAATGCCTGACGATAGATTTTCTACTTGAGGGTGAAAGTAGCTAGGTCGGCATTCGCATAATACCACCCTACCACCATGCTGTAACGACTGCCATCCTAAGACAACAACTGGGGCCGGCGGCTTAACGTGCCCTCCGAAACACGGAAGCGCTCAGTAAGTAATGCCACTAGCGGTCAACCATTCAACTCCTCACCGCGGTGAACGTTGTTTAACTTAGCTGGTCGGTTTAGAACGGCTAAGCAAGCTAAGCTACAAATAAAATGCAATTTTGTATAAATATCCCGGTATTCACTTACAGCATATTATTGTAACAGCCGGATTGTCCCCTGCTGAACACAGCCTCCCCTATTAAGGGGGTATTTGCCATAATCCCCACGCTTGGCAGGCGTCTCGGGGATCGCAGTGTAAGTTGGCAGTTTCGTTTAGCGATTATGGCAATACCAGATGTATTCGGTGACTTTCTACGTCTTCACTGGTAGTTCGAATAATACTGAAATAAATGCATAAATTCAAATTTCACTTAGCGGAAGGTTATGTTAATACACTCGAGAGCAATGAATCCGGGTCACTTAAAGAATCCTAAAAATCTCGGAAACTAAAAATGCTAGGTTAATGCAATAAATTGTATTTAATAGACAATGTAATACTCCTTAAATGAAGGTATTAAAACTTCTTAGTTATTGTAAAGTTATATCATAAAAAAATCAAATTTGAAAAAGGGCCACTTTCGAAGATGGAACTACGAAATTACAGCATTTGGTTTTGCTTTTGTTTGTAATCTGTCATTTATGTGGGTACATAAACCATGTTGATAGTGCTCTATATTCATTATTCAAGCTGAAATTATGTCGCTTACGCCTGAAGAATGCACCAGAATACTTACAATGCTGGAAACCGGCCGGAGTCAGCGCGATACAGCCAGGACTGTCGGTGTGTCGCTGTCAACAGTACAAAGAGTTCTCCGACGTTACGAAGAAACTGGTTCTAACCTACGCAGACCAGGAACGGGCAGAACCAGGTGTACCACAGCACGAGAAGACCGATACTTGGTGAACACCATGCTTCGAAATCGCTTTCTCACAGGAACTGAACTCACCAATCAGTTTCGACGCCTCGGAGGAAGTAACCCAAGTGCATGGACAGTAAGACGTCGGCTTGCTGAATCTAACTTAAAACCCCTTAGACCTGCAAACGGCCCTAAACTGGAGCGTGGGCATCGTATTTCGAGACTAAGATATGCCCAGAGCCACGTAAATTGGAGTATTGAAGATTGGTCAAAAGTTATGTTCTCCGACGAATCAAAATTTATGCTCTACAAGCACGATGGAAGACACAGAGTGTATCGAAGACCAGGGGAAAGATTCAAGCAAGCATGCATCGAAGAAAAAGTAGCCTACGGTGGTGGGTCTGTACTTGTGTGGGCCGGAATTTCTTCTGAAAGTCGCACAGAGCTGGTGATCATAGAAAACGGCTCTTTAACTAGCGTAAGATATGTGGAAGAAATCCTCAATGATCACGTTGGTCCATTTATGGTCAATTTAGGTGAGGATGCTATATTTATGCATGACAATGCCCAACCTCATACAGGTAGGATTGTGAATGACTACCTTCAAGAGATGAATATTACTCGTATGGAGTGGCCAGCGCGCAGCCCGGATATCAACCCGATCGAGCATGCTTGGGACGAGCTAGGCAGATGCGTAAAACAACGAAACCCTCCCCCAATCACGCTTCGTGAGGTCAAAATTGCTCTCACAGAGGAATGGGAGAATATTCCCCAAAATCGTATTAGGAACTTGGTGTACAGCATGCCAAACCGCGTAAACGCAGTAATGGAAGCACGAGGAGGCAATACGAAGTATTAAAATTCAAGAAAATCGTAATAAAGTTCAAAAATTTCATGTTTCCTATTTTTGTTTTAAGGAGAGATCAGCAGTTTTTTTCTTTATGTAATTTTGTGTTAATAAAATGTATGGTGACTCATATTTTTTTTACTTTCATTTAAGGAGTATTACATTGTCTATTAAATACAATTTATTGCATTAACCTATCATTTTTAGTTTCCGAGATTTTTAACATTCTTTAAGTGACCCGGATTCATTGCTCTCGAGTGTATTTGATATAAAAAAATATACCATTCCGACTAATTTTCATGTTCAGTGAGTATTTACATTCACGGTTAAAGACACGGAAGAAGTTTCTAGAACGCAAGGTTCGTGAAAATTGATATAAAATAAATAGCCATGGATAACTTACCTTGTAGCATACATAAATTGTATACCGTTTGGAGATTCCTTGTCCTAATGCGTTATTAAAAACGTATTGTTTACTTTATGACGCGTTATTTGCAAGAAGTCTTTTGTTATAGCGAGTAAGGGTCCAGGTTCTTACATTGTTAATAAACAAACAACCTACTTGTATCAAGTCCAACACAAAACTGTCTTATCTGTAACAAAATTTATACCACATATTATATATAGCACTCGTATTCAGTATATGCAATAACACTTTCAAGTCGTCGTGTGTGTTTTCTCTCACACAATCCCTAATGCGTTTCAAATGGTGTTTTAATTTCCGTTCACATTTTAACGTATAAAATTCTGTTTACGATTTTCAGCCGGCGCGGCGGTAAGCTAAAAAAGGGTCCCTATAGCTCAGCCACGAGTTAATGGTTTTACTGGGAACTTGATTTACAAGAGTACACGACAAGCTGTTTAAAAATATTATTTCATGGTAAAAGATTATCCTAGCTTCAGAGGGATTGAAGCATTTTGTATTAAAATCCGCCATCTTGTATTTGTGACATCTGTCATAAAAATGTTTGATTCATTATAGTAGCTCTAAATAGGATAAAAGTTTCTAAAGCAGAGTAAAGTTCACAGGCCTACGAGTGAATTGGGAGTATTTTTCACATTTCAGGCTGAAAGGATTTGCTAAGTGCTTTATGATAGATGTCAAAAAATACAAAATGGCGGATTCAAGATGGCCGCTGTAAAAAGTGCATTGACCCTACTAAAGCTCAGCCTTTCCAATTTTTTTATGAAACATTTCAACTAAATTCTATTGATCACAATCATATGCAAGCGAAGGGGTTTCAGCAGGAAATTCGAAAATGTGGTATTATTTCAATTATTTTCCGAAATGTGTTGTTCTTTGTGTTAATATGTAACAATGGTGGACTTTTACCGTTTTAATTCGTGTGCATGCACAACAGAAGGTAATTTTTACCATCGTGATAAATATATTTTTTTGAATTCTCTTTTTTTTTTGTGCGGTTCAATAAAGTTCAATTTATCAAGCAGTTCTATAAGTTTTATAGGTGCTATATTTAATAGGTAATATGGGTATTCAAAACGCGAAAGTCAATGCTTTAGCAAAGATTTGTCATTATATAAAACACAAACTTAAGTCATTAATAATAATAATCTTTAATCTTCATTATTTTCCTTCCACAATATTTTGTATAAATATTAAATAACAAATTAAGGCTGAAATTACTATACTAAAAATGTCTTGGGAAGGAACAGGAGCCCAAACTAGTGTGACCCTGTGCTATGTGACTCTTGGCCCCCACCCCAAACCTTTTCACCTAATATGCTGTTTTTACACAAACTTTGACATATGTACTAAAACTATTTAAAGAATTACATACCAGCAACTAGCCTTTAGTTTAGTAAATTCCTTATAACATTTTTTTTTCTTTCATGATGGAACTAGCACTTGACCCACCTAAGTGGTAACCTTTGCCTATAACAGATGCAGTTCGTCACAAAGGGCGAACTGCACTGAGCCCATCACGTTGAGAAATAAATTTGCGAAGTCTCTCATGCCCTTGTAATAACACATTTCATGCCCTTCAAACCGAAACGCAGTAATATGGGGTTAAAGTACGAAATTGCCGATTTCCACTGAAAAATTGAAATATTGTTGGTG
Organism: Plagodis dolabraria; assembly: GCA_963854805.1. Classification (NCBI taxonomy): domain Eukaryota; kingdom Metazoa; phylum Arthropoda; class Insecta; order Lepidoptera; family Geometridae; genus Plagodis; species Plagodis dolabraria. The sequence continues at coordinate 4,501,016 of OY978459.1, read as the reverse complement.
TAACGTTAAACCATGCCGCTAATTCCTGGGTAGTTTGGCTCGGATCGGCTGAACTGTGAGGGCGGTCTTCCACGTGGTTCATTCTTCAAATCAAAGTTGCCATCCCGAAAGCGTTTATGCCAAAATTGCACGGTGCGTTCATTAGCAGTCCTCTCTCCAAACGCAACATTGATATTGCGAGCCGTTTCTGCCGCGTTAGTTCCGCGTCGGAATTCGTATCGAAAAATCACTCGAATTTTGGAAGGATCCATCTTTGTTGTCTCCGCTGAATAAAGGAAACAACTGACATTCGATAATCGAACGTTCCACATTTTTTAAAAGAAGAACATCTTATAGGTACTTTTCTTGTGAAAAAAGTTTCACTCAAAAATCTTATACCATGAAGGTTCTATGTCAATTCGATGTACCTATTACAATAAAACGGCAATTTCACACTTAAACCTCTATTATGAATATTACTGAGTGGGGGTAGAATTAGGTATGGTGGCAGTAATTCTGCGGACGAACTCGCACGAAGAGTTCTACTATTACTAAAAAAATACTACGAATACCTACATTTGGTTCAGCAAATTATCGACTGTTGCAGAGAAGTCATAAAAAGTGAAAGTTACAATACTCTGAGCTTATCGTCGTACCCCGTCGTTTTTTTACTTTACCCCCGAACAATAGCGATCGTAATTTTTCACGCGTGCCCTACGCTGCGATTTCAGTACTTACGTAATCATGTTCTTTTGTATTGATAAATTGAATGTTTTTTAGACTATGACTCGATCCTTTTTACCCCCGATTGGATGAAAGGGTTATTTTAGAAGGTTTATTGTGATTTTAATGTCGTATTCAGGCGGATAGGGTTATTTTTAATTGAGTTTGGGGTGATGAGATTTTTTTTTCTTTATAATTCTTGAGTTATAAATTAAAAGTTACAAATAAATTGTTTCCCTTTGCCTTGTGACCTTTAAGGTTGCTTTACCTTTGACACTTCAATAACCCAATGAAATACTGTAAATATAAATAAAATATATCTTTCACAAACAACAAAACGTAAAGATACATTTATTATAATATTTCATCCCCATACGATGGTTAAGAACGAGAGTACAAATTTATAAGTCAAAGAAAACTTTATCTAAAACATGCTACATTTTGCCAGCCAATGAGAAAAAACGCTACTAAACCCGAAGAGAAAACTAGAAATAACCAAATCTCAGTTAGGTCACAGAATAAGGGTTCCACACAGTACCGGCTTTGTTAACCAAATAATACAGATGCACGGTTGTAAACAATCCTCGACGCGGATTATTCTTCAGGGACATGCGGGAACCGGTATTATGCGTACTACCAGGTTAATCCAGGTACGGGTTTAGCCGTATACCGGTTTTTGCATGTTTGCTGTTGTCAAGGGAGAAATAGAAAAAATGTGAAACAGTAAATTTATCAGTGTAAAAATTGGTGCCAGTATTTAAATCTGAGAGCAAGCAAGTTGTTTAATACATTTTTAGCTCAAAGTGAAATTGGTTGGATCGATAAAAAAATATGTTTTCTAGTATGATGAAGTTTTTTAGTATCTAATCCGGGATAATTCGCGTGAATAAATCGAATAGCTCCAATTATGGTTTCAAATACGTTCGGTGGCCTTGAAGCTTCCATATTTTCAGTTAATTATTTTTTTATATATATGTATATTCAATATTGCCGCTAATCGACATTTTCTCCTCGTGGTATGAAACGTAATTTTTAAAAGGCAAACTAGTGGTTGCGAAATCTATTGATCGCTGGATATGGATAATTATACCCTTCTATTGGAGAAAATTCAGAAAACCTTCCTCAGGTATATTTACAAGCGTAAGTATGGGTTCTACCCATACATGTATCCAACAAACTATTTACTCGGATCTCTAGGATATAACTCCTTGGAAGTAAGAAGAGCTTGCGACCAGCTGGTGATGGTCTGTAAAATACTTCGCGGGATAGTGGATGCCCCTGGCCTCCATTCTCTGATATGTAGATTGTATGTACCAGATAACTATCTTAGGGGTAGGGATCACAAATTGATGGCCACTCCGAGGCATAGGACAGTTTCTCACGCCAACTCCCCGATACCGCGGTCCCTTGCAGCCATAAATAATATACTAGACGCCAACCATAATTGTGACATATTTGCTGATGACTGGAGAGAGATTTTATCTGAATGCTTGAAGTACTGTGAGTCAGCGTACTACCGTACTTCAAGCATACAGTCATAGTTTTTATGTAGTGGATTTAATGTTGACATATTTGTTAAGCTATATGTAATTATTGTTTATTATTACTGACCATTATTATTATTATTTTATGACATTAACTTTGATTTGACATTATTATTCTTATTTAAATTTTAAATTGTACACTTCACTCATAATTGTTATTGATAATTTTGTCTATAATATCATTAGTGTAATTGGTGGAAGCCGTGCTAATTGACTAAATAAATAAATAAATTCTTTATTTTAATCGTTCCCTTTATCGATTGTGAGTAATCTATTGATATTTTTATTGCAGTGATTAGAATCCCACTAAAGTTTAAATTGATTCCGAAAGTATTACTTCCCCCCTTAAATAGTATAGTTATCATATTAATTCATATAAAATAAATACAGTTAATTAACTATTACACTCCTGTCTCAAATAATATGTCTGTTTGGTAACTTTTGGCCAATCGATAGCCAATGTCACGTTTCATTAACTTTATTCATATAACCTCAAAACATTTAAAAGTAGTTTGTTAACAACAATCTATATTTCACAATTTAATATAACTTCTTATAGCAAATTTCCCCTCGATACGCTATATTTTTTTAATAATCGATTCTTTTATTGATTATCGATCTCAGTTTGTTCACTGTTGTTCAGGACGAATTGCGCCTTGGTTACCACGCGCTACGACGGGAAAACATTGACAGCATTAATGGTATTCCTTAAGACCGGAAGAAGTTTTTTTTCAAACACTTAAGTCTCTTTATGATGTCGATATCTTTCTATATTTTTAAATACTTATTCTTATTATTATTCTACTTGGGGGCGATAAGTCCTGCAATGACGTCCCGCTTGGGGTATTTTGTGCATTTCCCCCGCCGGCTTCTACCCAAGCCATCCCAACTCCTTAATGTAGCGGAGAAGGACTGGGTCGCTGGCATAGCTGCTCCAGTGGCGTATGTGGTGGTGGTAAGGATTTCGTTGGTGAGAATGGCTCAAGTAGTCCCGTTTCAACTCTTATTTGTTCCGTGGCTTCACAGTGCAACAGCACGTGCTCCACGGTCTCTTCTTCACGCATACAGCCTCTACATAGAGGACTGTCTGTTGCTCCAGTTTTATGCAGAAAGTAGTTCAGATTACAGTGACCCGTAAATAGACCTACAACAAGGCGCAATTGATTTCGCTGTAGCTTTAGCAGGTTTTAAATACTATTACAAGTACTATCGCGTGCTTAGTGAAATTGTAAATGAGAAATATATAACTTGATGTCTCAGGAGTTTTCACTTGTGACTACCTGTATACAGAATACATAAAAAATATTATATATATTATGATTACTTATAATTAACATAATTAATAAATACTGAATGATTTTCCACGGCTGAGCACAGCCTCCCCACGCTTGGCGGACGTCTTGGGGATCGATGTGTAAGATAGATTCTCAAAAAGTGCTGCTGCCCACTTTTATTACATTTTTTATGCTATTGTGCCGGAACAAGCTCGAGGCCCACCTGATGTTAAGCGGACCTCTACCTATAACATCGTCAGCAGGACCATGATTCAAATCCCGCCGCGGGCTTGAGCTTCACCGCATGGTGGAAGAGCATTTTGCGAATGCCCGCCTGGCTAGCTACCATCCTCAAGTAGAAAATCTGTCGCTTGGCCGGCAGCAGTCTTGTAAAGCCAGTGAAATTACAGGCACAAGAGGTTTTACAATGTCTCAACGTGACGGGTCCAGTGCAATTCGTGACTTGTGACGAAATGCATCTGTTATAGGCAGAAGTTAGTCCGCTTAACATCAGGTGGGCCTGGAGCTTGTTACGTCACAATAACATTAAAATCAACATATTTTTTGTTAGTTATTCTCGGATAATTCTATCTTTGTTTGGTGAAATTGGGCCTTACACGGAAAAATAAACATTTTTTTGAAATTTTAAAACGTGACATTAAAAATTGCTTGTAGTACTGAACTTTCAGCGTGCCATATGTACAAGTAAACAAGCGTTGCCGTTGTCACGCTCGCCGCGTATTTATGCGTCAGCGTTCGCCATGTTTATTTCCGTAATTTGTATAATGAAATGTCAACGTCAGAAACGTATGCCTCCAGGCTGCAGCTTTCAATCTCGTGCAAATTTTGGCTGTAGGCAACAACAAGCTTTGATTACTGTCTAATTTTGTACGCAATGAGATTATCACACTTATATTAAACATGGTTATTGGTAAAATGCTAACAACCTCTTAGGGCTGACTTCTGCTAGTCCTCACATTTTGAGATATTTTTTTTGTGTTTTTGACGGAATAAGTACGAGGACCATCTGATTTTAAAAGTATCTTGTGACTGTAATGTATTATTTCATATTTTTTATTACATTGCTCGCTGTAAATATTCAAAACTCTATTCGAAGGGAGCACGGCGCGGTCCAATGTTGCCACGCTTTTGGCTTGGAGTAAGCATTAAAACACAAAAAATACGTTTTTTTATAAAAAATGAATTTTTTAAAACAAAAAAAAATATATATCAAAATGTTTGTTAGGACTAGCAGAAGTCAACCCTAAGAGGTTGTTAGCATTTTACCAATGAATACGGGGTGTACATGTGAAAATTTAGTGAGGATTTGAATGTGAATGTTTGGTACACCTACACTGAAACGGCGAAACCGATTTGGATGGAACTTGAAATATACATTAGTAATAAAGTCCAGGATGAACATATAAGATACGAACACAAAGTTTCGGTTCAAACGAATATGTTTCGGTGGCCGAGGGGATCAGGCGTCCGGTTCGAAATCAGAGGATGCGGGTTCGATTCCTGGAGGATCCTGTTCAGAAACAATTTTTTTGATCATCAACACTTTTCATTGTCTACGCGGTTGAAAAAGTGGAGCGTAGCTTGTTTGTTTACAAACACGTATTGTCACGCATTTTTCTCGGAGGGGTAGGTAGATATCATGGATTAACTTGTATGACATTCTTCATTCACATCCGTATTGAAGAAGACTGAATACTACTAAACGTACTAAGTTAATGATGGTTTGTTTTTTTTTAGAACGTCTCTAATGATAATGTAAATACGTGCGCTGAAATTACCAGATATCAGAGGTTCTAAGGCCTAGTCGCACCTCTCTGGTTACAGTCTACTCGATCGGCGAGTTAATTATCCCGTTGGAATAAGGTTGAAATTGGAACGTTTTTCATAGCTGTGTTCAGAAGTGGACGATCCGGCTGATACAGTACACGGAAGCGCTAGGAAGCGACGAATAGGCCTACAAACCATAATTGGATTTGTAGGTCTTTAGAAAATAATAATGTAAATTACAGTTACAGTGAGAAATAAATAAATAAAATAAAAAACATAAAAATGGACATAACTCGTACCTATGGAAACATAAATCTATCGCCATGCACGTCCCGGTGTGTTACATCAGCTGTGTAATTCTAGCTTAGCCTAAAATATATCTTCAACTGCATCTTACCATCAGTTGAGATGGTGAGATGCAGTTGGTCACAGGCCTAATCCAGAATAAAAACCTATTACTAATCAGATTGGTAACGTGCTGGGTAAATACCGGTCATGAGCATCATAATTGTATTGTACTTTATCAGCTGGATTGTCCACTGCTGAACACAGCCTCTCCCATTAAGAAGGGATTTGCCATAATCTCCACGCTTTATATTATACCTGATAGGTTAGCCTTTGACCACTATCTCACCTTGCGATAAGTGATGTGGTCGAAGATGTTGTTCAGGCTAACCTAGAATTACTGGCTCTCAAGGACAGCTGCCGGAATACACCGTAAGGTACTTGGCGACGGATTTTCTACTTGAGGGTGGTAGTTAGCCAGGCGGGCATTCGAAAATGCCCTACCACCATGCTACCACACGCTGCCTGGCAGGCGTCTTGGGGATCACAGTTTAAGAAATCAAGTCCTCAGAAGGTGCTGCTGCCCACCTTCTGGTATTTACCTTATACCTTAAGTGGCTTCTGACACCTACAGGTAGCAATGGGTAGTAAAGATGTTCAAATAGGTTATATTTTTCCAACAATTTATATTGATAGGTTTTAAATAAAAAACGTAATATTTTTAAGGTTTTAAAATATAACTTATTATTAAATCTTGTTGTTTAGCAGTTATAGACATATAAGTTATATATTCATTGCAATCAGTTCAGTTATGTTGGATTGTAGGACGAGTAAAGTTATATTTTTAATCAACTTGCCACTCTTGCCAGCAGTTCTTTCCGCATTTTATTTTACACTTTTACCTATATGTAACCTCCATAAACTATTGGTAAATTTCTAAATATGATTACAAGCACTATCGCGTGCTAAGCGAAAATCATATCAAACAAATTATTGGAGGACATAATTTTATGCCCAAGGCGGGAATAATTTGTTTGATATGATATTGGTTTTATTTAGCAGAATCAGAACTTTCCCTTGTACTTTTACAGGCTTAGGACTGTCTGAATAAAATGTTGGTTCTCTCAAAAAATAACTAGCCAAAACAATAATGCAACAGCGTACAAATATGTACCTACAGTACTACAGTAATTAAAAATTATTCTTTATTTCGCCTGATTTAAGCATTTTAATAAGAAGGCAAAGTATCAACATTCAGCTTAAAAATGTAACGGATACTAAAACTTCAATAGAACTTGTGCATAAGTAAATAACTCTTACTATCTGGTGAACAAAAGTTATAAATCTTAGCCTCCAAAAATTAACGTATCAATCGCTCGACAGATTCTATAGAATAAAAACTTCAGAAATTAACCTTTGGTATAGATACTCAAATATGAGCCTTATTATTCTTATAATAAAGATGAAAATGAATATATTTTAAAATAACATTTTTTAAATATATACTCGAATGTGAACCTTTTGCCGTTGACTAAAAGACTAAAATTGAATAAAACTAAAAAATTACTTATACAATATTCAAGGAAATATAAACCTAACTGCATTCAAAATAAAGACGATATCTATGCATAAGACAACTACTAAGAATATAGATTATTAATTTGTGTAGCCATCTAGCGGCAGTACAAAATACTGTCCATTTTAGCAAGTGACCATTACAACCTTTTGTTTTCATAAGTCCTAATAATTCAACATGGTTTTTTGATTAAATCTACCTACTAGTCAAGAAAACAATACGCATTTTTAGTGAACACTTCCTGTTCAATTCACAGAGTATTTTATTTGTTTATATACAAATAAGTATATTTACAATCACAAAACTAAATAGAAACACAAAGTAGGCAAATGTAATTAAAATGCTGGAGGCGGGCAGCCCTATCGCATGTTTACGTACAGCGCAGCTGTAGGTACTTATTTCGAAGACAGAGCTGAGTTACAATACTGTATAGATAACATTACCGTGACTGTAGTGACGCACCGCACCGTACCTACGTTATCGCGCTCCTAGCGTGCCGTACGATTGGTGCATTTGAATGTGAAGCTTAAGTAAGTCTGCGTTGCATTAAATCAATATTTATTAGTTTAAAAATGTTTTTCATTTGTTTGAATAGGTATAATTTGTATAAATAAGTTACTAATTGCTGTAATTCATTTGTAAATTTTGTTATTTTTTGGAGTGAGGACGTAGCAACTGGACAAACCTCTGCGAGGTTTTTTGTTGATATCAGTTAATAACTATGTATTATACTATGTTCTAAATAAAAAAAAAGTTTTTTTATAAGTTATATTACACACTCCTAATGGGTAGTGACTGGCTAGCCCGGCACCCCACGGGGATCATCATAAACCGATGAAGTTTACAAAGAATATTGTGTGTGTAATTGTTTTAACAAGAGATTTTACACAGCTGCATGGGCCATAGAATAAACTATTAATATCGCGGCACCCTTCGATACGAAAATTTGATTTCAAAAATTAATTGATCTTATGCTAAGACTGTAACCATTGTATGTCCATAGTCTACCTTCCTTTTAATATTCATATCATGAAAATACTGGGAAAGTCAGGCCACCATAATTGCATCAGTATATCTAAGCTTTTAGTAAACTACACACAGAGTGGGTTGTTGCACGTTGGATGTTTGCACGTAGAGTGCAGTTTGCGGACCACTCAGCGACATGTTTACGAAGCTATCGGACGATTTGGTCGCGATCAGCCGTTGGGTAAGTAATGCCACTGCAAAACACTCGTATATTGATACAGGCAAATTGTGCTTAAGTGTTGACTTTCACACTGGCTGATCAGATCCAAGTATTCACTTAAATATTCAATGCATCAAAAAGTATTGTGGAGAATTAAGGTTTAGAGTGCTTTCACAACTAATAAGTGACTAAAAACATATGGCTCTATAAAATGTCTCAACTCAATGTCTTACAATTGGTGATTAAACGAATGTAAGTAAAGTTCTATCATAATTATACCTACATATCATTTCGCTCGAAGAGATCAGTATGTACTTCCTCAACGCTAACGCAACCCATATAAACGATGTATGACAATGACAAATATGTACCAAGGTATGTATAGCTCTAAACTAAATGACGAAACAAAAAACGAAGGTAACATATGTGTCTACCCTCAAATATAAAAATATTTGTTGATTTCTTTTCATTTTCTATACCTAAATTCTCTTAACCATAGTACAAGAGTTCCAAGATATTCTACAAATATACTGATCTCGAGAACGAAATGCGTATTGTATATTAAACTAATGAAAGAGTAACAATGCGATACAAACTCACAAATACCCATCATTGTGACTGGAATATACTATAACTAGTCTTAGCTAAGTACCTTGGTGAAGGTCAGTCATAGTTTGAATGTATCTTTTCTTTCATTGACAAAAGACTAATTATAATTTCTAATTAAGTGCCCGTCGGGAGCTCGCAGACGCAGCTGCGCACTCGCCCTGATGATGAGCATCTGATATGCTCGAAACCCACGTATTCGATCGCCAACTATTATTAACAATCAATTTATTGTTTACCTCTAAGAGCTGTGGAATTTGTTAATACATAAATAAATAAACGTGAGTGTTTTTGCCGGTTTAATTTATAATATTTAAATTTCTAATTTATTATTATTGTACTAAAAATCTTACATAAAGTTAATTAATAGTAACGGTAAGATTAATTTGAGCTATGACTTAAGGATGACTCACGCTAGACCGTGTCGGGTCCGAGCCGAGTGTCGGCCGGAGCACGGTCAACTAATATTACCTATATGACACACTCACGCTATACCGAGCGGCAACCGAGTGACGGCCGAGCAACGGACAACGCTCGGAAACAACTCGGTCCCGCCTCGGCTCGGCCACGGCCCGTTGCATGAATACAGTGCCGCCGAGCTGCGCCCGAGCAGTCGTAGTGGTGCTATGCAAGTGCACTGTTGTTTTTGTTCGACATTGGAAAATGAACAACGAACGTTTGATTGAAGCTGTGAGGAAATAACCAGCATTATATGATATGAGCGGTGGGAAATGTATGGACTCCAATTATAAGTCTTTATTGTGGGTAAAAATAAGCAAAATATATTTTATACTTCGTATTAAATGTCACGTCAGGGTTCGCGAAAAGAGCGAACTATTTGTTGTGACGTCATCAGAGCGCCGAGCGATTCCTTTTTCGCTTGTAAGACTGCTTGATTGACGTGGAGGTATAAAGTTTAGCAGTATGATCAAGTTATTATTACTATAAGGGGTGAGACTTGGGCCCTGGTCTGTCGACTGTCCAGCTGTATGTTACAGGTCTTCAGCTCGTTCATGGAATGTAGATGACAAAGCGCTGTCATCGCTGACAAAGTCAATCTTAATCGATCAAATAAGTAAAACAACCTCCACTGCGTTCATAACTGGGATGAGTGACAGCTAGTGGCATTATTATTGAGTGTTTCCGTGCCTTGGAGGGCACGTTAAGTCGTCGGTCCTGATATATATCTTAGAATGGCAGTCATTATAATAGGGCATTTTGAAAACACCTGCCTGGCTAGCTAATCTTATGCCAAGCAGCTAACGTGTGTTCGCTTAGCTATTCTTAAGAGCAAATTATTTTTTTTACCAAAGTGGATGCACACTCTAGTTACTTGGAGTTGAAATTTTTTCAGATTCAATTCTTTTTTTCGATCGCAATAGCCGCTAATTCCAGATCGTCAAAATTCAACATGATTGTAGTCTAGTTACATCAGTATTTTTGCTCGGGCGAGTATACTGCATCACGGGCATCGGTCATTGCTCGGTCGAGGCCCGTCTTTGTAATTACAGGTATGGGACCAGCTCGGTGACCGTGCTACGGCCGACACTCGGCTCGGACCCGACACGTTCTAGCGTGAGTCATCCTTTAAACGCTAGACTCTTTTAGGGTTCCGTACTACAAAAGGAAAATAACGGAATCCTTATAGGATAACTTTGTTGTCCTTCTGTCACGTCAAGACCTTTTTTCTCAGGATCGCGTGGAGGTATCAAGCTGAAATTCATAACAAAGGGCTACAGGTCCCTTAGGGCTGCTCCTAAGTCAACGTGATCAAAAGATACAGCCACTTATGCCGCAAATTTTCGACACTCGCAACGAAATCAAAAACTACTTACGGTGAACTCAGAATCTTGAAATTTGGTACGAAGCAACGTCTTATAGCGCTGATAAAAGGCTAATTGCGAAAAGCAAAAATTTTTAGTAACATCATATAATGAAAATGTTTTTAATAATTTTAAAATGTCTTGATTTCATTTAGCAATAAGTTTTACTTATATGCCTATAGGTTTGTACGGAACCCTCGGTGCGTGAATCCGACTCGCATTTGGCCGGTTTTTCTATATAATTCCTTCGTTAGTTCGTCAAAAATTTTTACAATAATATGGGGCCAGCGGAGACACCGTGATAGTAAAAAGAGTCATTATTTTCGGTCGAGTAACTCAGAGTTAAAATAGTTTTTTTTTTATGTTATTGTGACGGAACAAGCTCGAGGCCCACCTGATGTTAAGAGGACAACCTCTGCCTATAACAGATGCATTTCATCGCAAGTCACGAATTGCACTGCGCCCGTCACTTTGAGACAGTTGTAAGTCTCATGTGCCTGCAATTTCGCTGGCTCTCAAGGACTGCCGCCGGAACACACCGTTAACTGCTTGGCGACAGATTTTCTACTTGTGGGTGGTCGCTACCCAGGCGGGCATTCGCAAAAAGTTGCAATATATCAGGTTTAGTGTGGACTTTTTTATTCAATAAAAGTTTAATTGATAGTATGCAGTGTATTTCACAAAAAACTTATCTGTAATTAAATAACAGCAATCAAGTAAATCAATAACGAGATAAGGTTAGTTATATTTTGACCCGTCTTGAAGTTATACTTCGAAAATAAATATTCAAGTGACCAGATAAATCCGAAATTAACCGATAAAATCCTTACATTTTACTTCTTCCTCAATAAGTCAAACAATTACCCACAGAGGGTCCAAAAACAATCACTCCACGTGGGGAAACGACAGCAATATGGACCTTACGGGGGTCTGAGCCATAAATAAATTAAGCACGGGACCACTGGCCCAAAGGTGAACCACCATAAATATAGGCCATCCGCTTCGAGTAGCATGATCCTATATTTTCTATTGTAGCATTATGTTGGAAAGAAGTTATTTTTTCGCTTGAAGTTAAGATATTTTTTATTGTTGCAGGTTAGTTTTTGACCTTATTCTTAGAAAGTTAAGTAAAATCATTATTACGCCTGTATTTCTCGAAACGGTAGGCAGAGGTGTCTTAAAACTATAATTATGGTGGTTTTTTCATATAAATTAACAAACAATAACAAATATTTTATAAATAATTTAAGATTAATTTAATATTTAAATTAATCACTTAAAATATATCCAGAGACAATTTCGCCTAATTTTCCTGTTAAACCGACGTGAGGTCACAAACGCCACGCAGAAAAACCAGAAGAATTATCGACGTTTTTTGCTTCTACACGAAGCATCCGCAGGAGGTCTTGACTCATCGAGCGCATGATTGAGAAAGATCGCTTCTCGATCGTGCATTTGAGAGTTAAGACCGAAAGAATTTAAAATATTAGTCGGATTTTTTAAAATTACACGGAATTGTCACTTGATTTAATTTAATTGAATACTTAAAAAGATTTTTAAGTATTTCATTAAAAATTTAATTTAATATATTCTTAAATATTTTAAACACTATTTGTTATTAATAAATATAATATGTTATGGACCTTGTCAGAAATAAATGTTTTTTTTAAATGTGGATTTCCGCAAAATAACGCCTGAATCTATTAACTACACAAAATAAATTATTTTATTATATGCTTAAGTTTTTATATTTATTAGGTATTATTGTTGACGGTAGCCATACCGTCTTTTGCAATTTTTTCGCGCTGTTTAGTATGGATTTTTGCGTTTTTTCGTAGTCGAAAATAGGATGGCCATGGGACACCACACATTTTAGTAGCTATTACAGCTAGCACATTTCATTACTCACAATATACCAGATTTAGTGAAAATATGTTTTAAAAGTAAATTACACCAAATTACGTCCCCAAGCACAGATATATTAGATGCATACTAATTAACTCTCAGTGGTTAAGCCTGCACCGAGGCAGCGAGACGTAATTGTGGTTCGATTAAACCCTTGCTGTATCTTTATTTCGTAATTTAGAGTTATGCAATTAATATATATTATTTTTAAGGATTCATTATATAAATCATACACTTTAGAAACACGATTACTTTAAGTTTCCTCGATAGAAAAAAATCCAAAGTTATATCTAAAAAACTAAATAAACCCTTAGTACGTAATACTTCACGGAAAGTCATCAGTATTTCAATAATAAGAAAATCAATGTGTTTTCTATAACGTATACCACAAAGAACTTGAAAACGAAAAAAGAGGTAATAAACTGGATCGTCTTCCAAAAATATGAAGGGAGCAATGATAAGAATGTCGAATACGTTTAAAAAGTAGGTTGGAGGATTTCATTTCTCAGTTCCACAACAAACTTCCTGCAAAACATTTTCACTTTCGCAAAAAGTTAAACACAAAAAAATACTTCGAAAACTTGAAGTTTCATATTAACAGTACCCAAGCCACAGTGAAAGAAGAAAAATTAAATCAACTTATCCAATTTGGCACTGGCAACGCTGAGTAACTTCGACCTAATAAATTGGTAGATACGAAGCAGCCCTACATGTTAAAACTATATTACTAACGTTAAGGTACATTTTGTAGCTATTAACGAACTTTAAATTTGTATAACAGTCATAATTATTAGGTATTTGGTGATTCTGTACATCAGATATTTAATATTTGAGAAGCATTAACGCATGTTCTGCGAAAAGATAAATTAAACAAAACATAGAATAGAAATATGTATAAAATAATCGACTGTCAAACTATTAAAGTTTGTAAAGCAGTGATGGCTGAGTGGCATTGCCTATGGTCTGCCGCCCAGCAGGTCCATGGTTCGAATCCCGCCGCGGCTTCAGCTTCACCGCATGATGGAAGGGCATTTTGCAAATGTCCGCCTGGCTAGCTACCTTGAGGGTCTCAAGTAGAAAATTTGTCGCCAAGCATCTAATGGTGTGTTTCGGCAGCTTTCCTTGAGATCCAGTAATTCTAAGGTTAAGCCTGTTAACGCCTTCGATCACATCATCACTTACTATCAGGTGGAATTGCGGTCAAAGTGTTACCTATCAACAATAAAAAATGCACCCACAGCAGGCTGGTATCCTAGGTTTGCAGGGTAATGCCTCACCGAAAATTATGTTTTACCATCAGAAAAAAAAACAGAGGGAATATTGTTCAATTACATTGTGCAATTAGGTTAGTTATTAGTATTTTCAACAAAGCAGATTTTATGAAAAGGCAATAAACAAGGCTTACAACTCAAACTGAATTGTGTGAGTTTGAAGCGATGATTATCCAGTCTAGTGGCAATGGATATAAACTGTCGTTCAAGGGGTCTATTAGGACTCAATAATGACTCGTGGCTTCAGGCCACGGTCACTACAGGAGTAGGGGAGAATTGGGGGTTCTGCATCTGCATCGCTCTCGCTACGCTCGAGCTCGCGATGCATGACCCCCAATTCTCTCCGTTATATAGATCACAACTGGCATTCTTCTTGATATCAATGGGCTAAGTTCGGATCGAGCTGTTTGCACAATCGTCCATCCTTATTGTAACTTTACAAGATTTAAGGATTCTAAGAGTGCTTATGCATTAGGCACCCCTAGTTATTTTTAATCCGAACGGTTATTTTTTAAAATTAAATAGGATAGGATTTTATTAAAAAGATAGGTAATTTTAAAAACATTTATTTTCTACATTCCATTTCTGAAGACAAATTACATTTCTTAGAGCACAGTATGAAGTATGATATACACAACAATAAACATCGGAACATGAAATATACTTTCTATACAAACTTAGTAAACTAGGGCAACCATAATCCTCTAGATCGAAAATACACTTACTAATTCCGTCATACATTATATTATCTTGTTCTAATATTTTCCTTAGCCATCTAACTTTTTCTGAACCTTTGACATATATTTTACAGTTCCTTAAAATTTCTGCAATATAAATCTTATGATAATTATACGGTATAAGTCCTTCTTTCCAATAAATGTGTCTATTTCTTTCAATCCAGCATACTTGTCTTTTTTCTGTTTTTGTTAAGTCATAAAACGGGAAGGGTGGCTTAAATACAAGATTTATTATTTGTTTATCAAATTGTAGTGCTATTTCTTTTACAATGAATTCATTAGAATCAGTTTTGAAACCTTGTACGTCTACAATTGCATTCATGTTAGTTTACGTACAATATTACTTAGTGGTTTGTATTCAACAAGCCGGTCGTTCACAATAAGGCAATAGGCTGCTGTATTATTTGGAATTTCTTGGGCACTTTCAATTTCTAAACGTACATCCACTGGTCCTGATTTTAAATTTTCATTTTGTCGTGAACAGTCTATTATAAACAAAGGAGCTTTCTCTTTAAATTCGTTAATGTTTAACAACGGATCAGCTGGGAGGTTGTAATAAGACTGACGGAATTTGGCATATAATTCGTATAATATATTATACTTATTTTCATCGAACTTTATGTTTAGTGAATCATAAGGATAATATTGGGAATTTAAAAATAATGTAACGTTAGTCAAATTACAGTGATCAAATGTAGAACTATCTTTAGTTTTGTTATTTTTTCTATTAGTTTGTAAACCAAATATAACATATCGAGGCTTTTCTAATTGAGAAGCCGTTTTTACAGACCATGAATGCTTTGTGGTTCTTGGCAACAAAGGATATTCATATAAGTCCCAATTTCTAAAAGCCATTTGTATAGGTTTATCTTTTTCTAGAAATTTAAGTAATGAAAGCCTTTCTCGGTCAGAAACTTTCACATGTGGTACGCGCCATTGAACTCTCAGTATATCTATTTCAATACTGTCATCTTTATCAATAATAACACTGTTATAGTTAGTGCTGCTTCTATTAAGTACCAGTTCATGTTTGCAGTTTAAAATTATTCTATTATAATCTTCAGCAAACCCTAACATTTTATTAAGTGGTATAACAACACTAAAGAAATCATCTTTGGAATTTTGACCATTTATATTCCAACCCCATACAGCAGCAACTTTGCTCTCACCGTAATTCATAGAAATATATGATTTTATAGTAGAAGAAATTCCAGAGTTCCTGATACGATCTATTTCTACGCCATTTATTTCATATCGAATGTCTTGAAACAGATATGATATTGGATTATTAGTAAAATTGACAGGTTTTTTAGTAGGATGGCCTGCAGCATCTTTTCCAGTTACCGTAGCACGTCCTTCGATGTAAATAGAGCTGGCAGATGGTAGTACATATATGTCTTGTTGTTGGATAGATATGCGTATTTCATCATTGGCTTTAAAACTGTTATTGTATGGATTATATGTATGTATTTCGTAACTCTCAATAGAGTTGTCGAAATGTGGTGAATTATCAATATCGAGAATATTCATATTTTGAAACCCAGAGCTCGTAAAAAATCTTTATTCTTTTTTGTTATTTTTTTTACTTTGGGATTTCTGATACGTCTATGCCTTTTGAAAGCATAGCTGATAATACCGTTTTTTAATTTTGGTTTTGGTGATATAATATTATATTTTTTTGTGTTTTGACCAAATACAATCATTTCTGCTTGCGTAGATGAAGGCTCATCTGAATTTCTTCTGCACCGAAATCAATGAGATTGCCTTCTTGATCAACAACTTTTACTGTAATTGATGATATGTTGTTGTCTTTTACGGGAAAATATATAATATTTTTAGGTTTTTCAATAAACCGAAAGCTTGGAGGAACGTTTGGTACAAATTCATAAATAATGTGGGAAGATAAACCATTAATGTACGAGCCGTGTATTAAATCACATTCGATCCTTATGACTGTTGTTGGAAGAATGTTCACTGGATTCTCTGATACATGCCATTTATTAGCTTCTAGTATTTCTTTTCGAAAACCTAACATGTTTCCCATACTATTTATTACTTGGAAATTAACAGGTTTTGTGCAAAAAAGAGAACATTTTGCAGTATTTGAATTGGATTCAATATTGAGTTCACAGTCATCCAATTTGCTATTTAAATAGTCGGCAATGTCTTGTAAATCATAATTTCCATTTGGAATTTTTAATCTTTTATTTTTTTCACCGTAACTAAATATATTGTTAACATCTGATATATTTGGTATAACATTGAAAACAGAGAAATATAATAATCCGCACTCATAGCTATGATTTAAAGATAGAGGTGGATGAAAAGTGGTTTATAATTTAGATTTCTTTCCAGAAAAACTTAATGAGATAGACATAGTCGTAGACTGTTCTACAATTTATACTAAACTGGAGAAAACATAAAACACATCCACTATTTATTTGTTTGTATTACACCAAAACTGTTCTAAAAATTTAAGGCATAAATGACCGCAGTTATACGTATTATTTTTTTGATGATTATTATAGTTATATAGAATGTTTCCCTTCATCATATATTTTATAAATTCCTTAGGCGGCCTCAAGTTCCCATAGCTATCAAAATATTCAATGTAATCGTCAATTTTCACATAGGCTACCCAATGAGTTCCAGGATTTATTGAGCTATCTAAATTGACGACACCACACTCAATAGGATATGGTCTTTTAGGTAAATTATCTCTCATAAAAACACCTCTAAAGTAAGGAATATTATTACAATATTTCAATAAATCTATATTTGTAAGAGCCCGACTAGGCAACCGTTGATTTAGTTTTTTTTTTTTTTAGATAATTATAATCCAAAACCTTTTTTATATGGTTTAATGCATAGCCCTTTGCCTATAGTTAAACCTTCCAATTTATCATGATGTCTCTTTAACTCCGAAAGACGTTTTTTTGCAGCTTTGTATTCGTTGTACGTTTTAAGGATTCCGGATACTCCACCAGCCAGACTTCCAGCAGCTGATAATCCCGCAAAAATAGGTATTAAAGGAAGAACACCTCCTGATTTTGGTAAAGGAATAATTCGTGGTAGTTTAATAGGTAAATCTTTCGTTAAATCTTTTGCTGCAGCAAATGCCAGTTCTATTGCCATTTTTTTACATTTTGGTTTCATTTTACGAATCTGCTTTTTAGTGTGAGATACAATGCTTTTAAAATTCTTTTTCATTCCAGAACCAGAAGCAACTTTGGCCAACATTGCTTTATTAACCAATGAAGCTGCTATTTTTTCTCCGGGACTAGCATTAGCAGAAGTAGTCCGTGTCTTCGCCATTTTTAGTAAAATTATATCTGCCTTACGCCGTTTATGTAAATTAGATGAATTATTGTAGGCTATATCGTGTTGTTTGCAATATTCGTCCAGCTGATTGATGCCTTTATCCCCACGAGCCAGTCTTTCTTTTAAGCGAGTTCCTGGTCCACAGAAATTATATCCTGGTAGATGAAGTTCAAATGGCAATTTGTTGATTAATCTATTCAGAAGACTATCTTCCGTCATAACCAGATGGAGACTGAATTACAATTATGTATAATCAATCTTTATAAAACATTCGTTTTGTTAATCCAACTGTTTTCACTGGAAGGGAACCCGAGCCATTTAACGTAACACCTTTTAGCTTTTTTTTTCAAAACTTTTTCGACAAGATAAACATCAGGGTGCTGAGTTTTTTGTAGTTCTTGTATATAAAATGCACCTAGTATTGGACGATGCCTCATGTCCGCTAATAAATAAGTTATTGGGTCAGTGTTTTGCACTTTGATGATTTTGAAAATTTCTGTTGACCAATTCGGCGTATACCCTTTTTCAAATGTGCCTTTATATTTACTTATGCGCACATAATCATTGGCATTCAATTTCTTTCTATATTTTTCTTTAGGGATAGAGGTAAGATTCTTTTTGAACCTCTCCAGTAATATATCTTTATTTTTTTGTTTTACTTGTGCTGGAGACATACCAATTGTTCTATGAATGGTATTGTTGTATATGTCAATCACTTTATTAAGAACTTCGTCATACCATATATAGTTTCCTCTGAAACTGAATTCTTTGTAGAGCTTATTTTTCAATGTTCGGATTAATCTTTCTACAATAGATGCTTTTTTAGTAGAGTAAGTGGAGTAGTGATTTATTTTATAACTATCCACAATTTTTTTGAATTTGTCATTATAGAACTCATTGCCTCTGTCCGTTTGTAGGTGTTTAGGCACTCGTCCTTTATGTAATAAAGATTGAAAAGCTCGAGTGACAACTTCTTTTTTTTTACTTTTCAGTGGATATGCCCATGCGTACTTTGAAAAAGTATCGATAACGGCTAAAATAAAATTATGACCACCGTTAAATTTAGAAACAGCTTGCATATCTATTAAATCAGCTTGCCAAAGGTCATCAATATCTTTCATCACAACATGTCTTCGAGGAAAATTTACCCTTGCATATTTATGAATCTCATTTACCACACTTTTTTTGCTCATGTTTATTATAATGTTTAAATATTACTTCTAATTTATTAACTCGATTATTTAATTCAATAAGCAAGTTTGTGTTAGATGAAATTTTATTCAAAATATTAATGAGAGATTTATCAACATATTCTTTGGTTGCGCTGTCATTCAGATCAATTGGATGTTCCAAATTTTTAAGGATCTTATTTTGGGCGTTTAAATTTCCATCACTAGATTGTTTTATAGAACATTCGCTTTGGATTATATAATCTTTTTTCTGTTTTTTATATAGGTGATGGCCGAATTTGTTGACATTCATGTTTGAATGATTCTTAAAGACTAAACAAATATTCGCAACGCTTAGTCATTTTATTCTTTAATTATACCAGCTTCTTTTAACTCTTCTATGATTGAAATAATTTCATTGTCATGATTACTGTTACCAGCATCTCTAGATGCCACCAAAAGCATAAGTCTTTCAATTAATTCATTAGGATCGTCCCAATAAATAAAATCTGTATTTGATTTATAGGTTTTTTTAAAACTTGGGGATTTAACTCCAGTTCCACGCTTGATAGCTTTGTTTTCCACTTCATCTCGATCAAAAAATAAGGGTTTTATAATTTGGCAGTACTTCATGCTTTTGTCTCCTCTTATTTGGCCTAAACGATTAAAATCTCTTTTGTGAGCATTAGTATTGTGTAACATATCTTTATAAACTATTTTATCTCTCTCTGTTACCAAATTTAAATCCGGCTTTTTTTTAAATAAAAGTTCCTTAATACCAGGTGTCATTTCGTAGTTTATATTTCCAAGGGTCATTAAAGAAATTTCATTGTCGCTAGAAGTTTTACCAAAAACCTTAAAAGAGATTGGTATGTTTCCCATGAATAATTGCTTGTTTTCATCCCGTACTCCAAATGGTACATTTAATGTATTATTTTCATCAAGCAAATTTTGTTTTTCTAATATTGATAGAAGGGGAGTGTCTAAATTGGTTACTTTTTTTTCATTTTTAAATGGCGTTGAATGTATTTGTTTTTCTGATTCACTATCGGTTAATGTATTTTCACTTTTAGCAGAGTTATAGCTTTGAAATTTGTCGTCGGGTGAACCGTTGGAATAATTACACAGTGATGAATCATTTGTATCAAAAGTGCATTTAATATCACTTTTATATGAATTAGATTCAGCCATTTTATTAAGAGGATCAGTGAGAGGTTTAAATATTTTATTTAAATTTAAGTTTGTGTTGTCTTCTTCATCCTTTATTTGTTTTATTTTGTTTTTAATTGTTTTAACTGAGGCGAGTATTTGGTGTTTCCATTTTTTTTCCATGTTTTATAACGATGTTACCACATCCATTAAATTATAAGAAATGATGACTTTAGTAGTTATGACTTGTATTTAAATGAAATCAATCGAACTTAATAAATGTATCAAATCCACTTCTGTATCTACCATTATTTAATTCACTATATTTATCTATAATTAAGAATGAGTGCGGATAAGTCCATGTTTTTAAACATATGTTTTTAAATTTGGACCAATCAATGTCTGAATTAACATGTTCATTATAAATATGTTTTAAATTTATATCATCCTGTTTAAAAATTATTAAAAAGTTTGCATTATCTCGTATTAATTGTTTTGGTATTTTCGAATAAGTTTGGGACAAGTAAAAGCAATCTATATTTTTATGCCGTCCCATTGAAAAATAGTTACGTATATTTGTCTGATTCTCGCATGCCACATCGTCAAAAATAAAAACAGAATTTGGTAAAGCAATATCCGGGTCAATAACGTCTTTGTTATCATTAAATATGTTAAATTTTATATCTGGAATTTGATTCAAGATTTCATTTAAAAAGCAGTATTTTGGTTGAAATGTGGTTTTTGAATACAGATAAACATTCTTAAATTTTAAGCCGTTTTTATGTAATAATAAGCCTATCATTACATTGGTCTTTCCACAATTAGATGGACCGCAAATTAGACAGCGAATCGTATTGGGAAGTAATACGCTATGTCTGTTAATTCCGGAATGTGATTTTACTTCTATGTTGTTAATTTCTAAAGTTGTGGGTTGCTTTATCAACCTCATAATGATATCTGACAATACTGTATAGGGTATTTATATTAAATAGATAAATCATTACAATGTCCATTTCTATTGATCGAATGTTAGCGGTTCTAATGTTTGCTTTCCAAGAAATTTAGCTTTTAAAAACAACCTTTGTCCACGTGATCTATTACCAAAAAAGGTAAGTACCTAGTTATATTTTAGTTATTATTTTTGTAATACTTATTAATTCATTGTTGCACCAGCTCCACTGTATAGCAGACAAATTTGCATTGCACTGTTGGTTTACATATATCCTGATTTTGGTAAGTGTTTATTTTAACTTTTTACTAATAATATCAGTTAAAACTAATTGGTAGTTCATATGAAGGTTAATTTAATAAGTATTATTTTATTTTGTTACAGAAACAATGACAAGCATAGTTTTTGCTGACGCTGATCCTTTCTATCTACAAGAGGCTCAAGACATGAATTTAATCTGGAACAGTCATGAACACGATAGAGATATTGTTCGAGAAAATAAAGAAACCAATACAAAAAATAAATCATTCAAAACAATTCATAAGAAAGGAAAGTTAAGTTTTAAGAAAAAAATATCACCAGATTCATCATTCGTTGTCAGAAAAATACCAGGAAAAGGACATCACTTAATAAAAATTGAAATCAGTGAAATTAACACCCTAGCAAGTGATGATTGTTGTGTAAGTGTGCAGTATGTAGTTGAGGATAAATATGATAACATTTTAGACGCAACGCAAGATTTAATAAGTAAGATGACAAAAAAGTTATGTGTCCCAGAACCTTTATAAATCTATCTAATTGTATTTATTGATATTTTATTTTATTGTAATATTATTGAATATATAACCTAATAAACATAGTTACGAGTCACGTACTTGTTTTATTTATCTTGCTTACGCAGGGTTTACCTACACATTATTTCGGTGACCGATGTAAATCTGGATTCGGTCGAACACTAACAATAATCTTATAAAATCAGACAGGAATTAGGATAGGTTAAGAAAAATGCAAGGAATGATATTTTATGCGATTTCAATTTATTTCATATATATTTCACATATATTATATATAGCAAATTATAACTTTTACCAGTAAATCAAGACTTACAGACTATATAACTTTACAAATGTATTACTTATAAATATATATATAGTTATTATGTTAGGAATTATAGTAAACATTTACCAAAATAAAACGGTTTTCAGTTGACAAGATATATAATTTTGTCATTATTTACAGTTCAATGTTGCTTTTAAATGTCACTTTTATTATTATGATATATTTCTAATATAATACAATATTATTATAATATATTGCTGTAATGTCCCCAAGGTACAGTTTTTACTATATCTTTCGTGATCTATCTCTTATCATCTGATTTATTTAAAATCAATTTATTCAACCTCTGAGTAAATATTTTATGATTAATTGATTTAATAATGTACATACTATCTCTAAAATCAATATTCCTAAACAAACATCGTTTATATTTTGCCATGTCAAGTTTCCTCGTTACACATTTTTTTGTGCCTTTGGCTTTCTTAAGTGAAGATGTTTCAGTATTTATGCAATAAAGTTTTGCGCGAAGTCCTGTGAATTCTGTAATTAACTCACCAGCCATTTCATCTTTAAAATATCCAGGTTGTTTAATATTAACATGAGGTATACCATATACATTATCTTCTTTAAAATTACTAGTGTCAAAGTATTGTAGGTTAAGTTTCATATCCTTGTAGAAATCATCAGTCCTTATCAAATATAAAAGACTATCAGTATCTGTGTAGCAAAGGCATATATTTTCTCCATACATTTTTTTCATAATCGCGTAATGGAATCTATATAAATGTCTCTTCGCGAGTTCTAGAACAGTAAAGCCAATATATATTGGTCGGTCTAGATTGATTTGTGTTGGCTGCATTTGAATAGCTACCAAATTTTCTGTAAAAATCGAGAGATTCATAAAATTTGGCGCACTTATATATTTTTCAGCGCCGCAAATTTTATTAGTTCTGTTAGAACAATCTTTCCATACATTAACTAGTTTTACATCAACTTGATTTCTTTTGTTTTCTATCGTTTTACCAAATATAGAGTTATTCTGTTTTTTAAAAAAATCCCTTTCAAATTCGGAAGTTGCATTTTGTCGCAACAATGTGTTTAATTCAATGTAAGGTTTTAGAAATTGTTTCTGATCGAAAGCCAATACTCTGTGTATTTTTAATAGTACAAGTCCGTTTCTCAAACATTCTTTTAAATGAGTATAATGTATGACATATTTATATTTATTATGTAGGTTTGCTATTAGCTTTTGAGATTTTCCATTAGGCGGAATACATTTTTCTGGCGCGAATGGTAAATCAGAATGATGATCATGTATTTGTGGAGGATATTCAAGGTCCACTTCAAGTATGTATCCGCGATTGTTACTATCTGGTATCGATTCAATGTTGTTAAGGGTTTTAATTTCGTCTTCATTTAGAAAGGAAAAATTATTGGTAGGAAGACATTTCATCATCGTATATCCATAAAGATTTACACAATCGAGGTACATTAGATAAGAATTGGGCTCGTATTTATTGTAATTAGACAAATATTTATTATTTGCTTTAGCATTTCTGAGAGAACATTGTGCTAAACCTCCTCTAATGCCTTTTTCAAGCATTTGATACATTTCAACATCGGAAATTAAATCAAGCTCAACTTTTGTAAACAATAACATGGCATCCCAACTTAATGAAGGTGATGATACATAATGACAAGGATCTAAGTTGTAGTAAGTCAAGCTCATTGTTCTGAATTTTTCAAAAACGTCACATAATAATAATACATCGCATTTTAAATATAAATCGGTGTACTCCCCTAAATCTTTTATGTTAAATTCATTCCAAATAGTTTGCGCATGTTCGTAATCTTTATCTGATATATCTTCAGAAGAAAGCCTATTAAAAAAACTACTCTTGTCAGGAAGATTTGGTTCATTATAGCGTTCCATCGAATTCAAATAATCATAGCAATATACTCCTTTTTGACACAATAAATCAAACGATTTACTATCAGGATAATATTTTTTTAAATTTTTAAAGTCACTTTTCTGCAGTGTTTTTACTAACTTATCCAAGCCGCAACTAAGAAAATTGAACGAATCAATAAATTTCAACTGAGCGGCATTGTTGGAATCAATTGGTATAAACTTTGTGATTGATATGTATTTTTCCTTTGTTTTTGAAATAAGATTAATACGTCCTATGATCGCAGATAGCTCGGTAATAAATAAATGACAGTCATATCCGGAAAGATTGTGGAATATGATTGGAATAAATTTACATGTCCTAGCATTCAAATTACATCCCACGTGACTCGGACCTAAATAAGCTGAATCAAAATGATCGTGGTCTGCGCATTTTACGTCATCAGCTACAAATTCCTTTTTACACAAGTGACAGATGGTAGCATGTTTAAACGATGCCAGCTCATTTTCAGTTAGCGGCATCATTTCATGTTTAATTGATATAATTTGATATAATTCCATTACATCATTAGTTAGAGCTTCAATAAATTTTTTTACACAATTTGGGCCCCGATAAGACACAAATTTGTTTAGACTCGGTTTAGACTCACAGCATATGTAATAAGCAAAGCAAGTCGCTTGATGTATTTGCACGTTCTCAACATGTTGTGATTTGCTTTTATCCGAATATTCTTTAAGCAAACTTTCAAAATCACCATATATTACGAAAGGAATTCTACGAGTTCGTTCAACATGCGAAAATAATAACTTACTACCTGGTTGAGGCAGAATTGTTTTTACTCTAGCGCAATCGTGATTTACCAGTTTTTCTTGCGATGGAAAATAAATAAAACATTCGTCACACAAAAAAATTCTGCATTTATGTTGTGTAAGTTGTCTATGTACAAGCTTTCCGAAATCTTTTATCAAACAGAAATGGTTTTTCCCGTTTATCTCAATGAGGAGCAGGCTAATATGCGTCAACTTACGATGTTTTGTTTTGTAGAGGGGACCAGATACTATATTGTTTTTATCCAAACCGTACACATTTACCGAAATTAAAGGATTTATCTTTTCGAATATTTTAATATCATTTAAACTCAAAGGAAAAGTCATTCCTGAAGTGTTCAGAATATGTTTATAATGTGGATATGACGACACTCTATTTGGATTATTTTTTGCTGGATACATATGCGCAATTATGCTCCATAAGAAACATCGATCATCTTTGTTTTGAATGTTTAAACATGATTTGGTGTTTTGAATTTCTCGCGGCAATTTCACGTATGAGCCCGCCCGTAATGGATTGTATTGATTAATATTTAATTCTAAATGACTGATAGAATTTAGTGTCCAACCACTCCCCGACATTTCGAATTCTGAACATTTCGTTATCAGCTTTTGGACACATGTTTTATAAAACGATATCAAATCAGAGTTGTAAAAAATCTTTACAAATGGCACATTAAATGACTTAAGGGCTTTTTCATCATTTTTAGGTAAATAATATGACACAAAAAATTCCATGTTGACTTTTAATGCATTGTGTTGGATCAATGATTTTTTTATTAATTGTAAAACTGAAGTAGAGGCTTTATTCAAAAATTCCTCAGGCAGCATATTATTCGAAATAGGGTTTATTTTATAACTTACAATTCTAGATTTAAATGCACTAGCTATAATCTGCACATCTGGGAACTCAGAGTTGATCAAACAGTTTGATTTATGAATACTACTTTTATAATGCGACGAGATACGAGACACCTCAATATTACACTCTCTACAATATACCATTTTGCCTCACTTGTTCCTTAGTAGGTATACTTGATAACAAACTTGAACTGATAAAAAATATTAAAAAATATAGGTAAATATTTGAGGTATTTACTTAATATAATAGTTGCATGAATTGATATGAAGCGATTAACCTGCCTAGATGTCGGTAATAATATAAATGCATAGTTTCGTAATCTGAGATTTAATTTTACTGTTTGCAATTAGTTTTCAGTAGTATATTTCAGTATTTCAGTTTCTATATTTAAATTTTTCAATATTCCAATATTTCAATATTCCAATATTTCTCATTTATAGTTTTGCTGTAAATAAAACAATCATTAGACATAACATAATAATAACCAGTTAAAATTTTATTCATGAAAATAAAACTTACATTTGTTGATTAAAAAGTATTGTAAATGCTTTCCTATTATAAGGTATAAATAAAATAAAGATAACAGTTAAGTAAAGATAGCTAGATAAAAGTGAAATAATTGAATATTATTGCGTCAGTATGTTAGAACATATTGTTCATTGCGGTATCATGGGATACTTAAATGTATAGTTTGGTAATCCTAGTTTGCAATTTACTGTGTAGATATTATTATAATGTTTGCAATTAGTATTTCAGTTTCTATATTTCAATTTTTCAATATTTCAATTTTCAATATTTCAATATTTCAATATTTCTCATTTTTAGTTTTGCTGTAAATAAAACAATTATTAGACACAAAATAAGAATAACCATTTCAAATTTTATTCATAAAATCTAAAACTAACATTAACTAATTCAAAAGTAGTATATATGCAAGTAATTACCTATTATAAGGTAGAAATAAAAATATCAAGGTAATATAATAAAGTAAAGACAAAATGAAACAATTGCGATTGTACCAATCTGTTAAAACATACTGTTCAATGTAATTTCATAGGATACATTATTGGCTGTATAGCCTTGAATTCATTTTTCCCGGCTTCTACAAGTGTTGACAATGCGCGCCATACAGGTGTTTGGGTGTCAGTACACAATTTTAAAGTAACCAGGGCTCTTTTCCAACGTTCTTCGCTAGGCTGACATTCAGCTTCTCGGGAATTATAGACCCTTAACTCGACGTAATACTCCCCGCCACGTGTGAGATCTCGTTGTGTTGTATACCCGCTCGTTCCGCGCTGTGAAAAGAAGCTCCGCAATGTAGCCGCACGCGCTGGTTTCACCTTGCTGCTTTCTCCGATCTCCTGAAAAAAAATCAAACAAATAATAAGTGACCTTCATACGTAACAGTTTATTGATATAACTGCTGTAACAAAAGTAAGTTACATAAATGTTTACAAAAATAATCTAGCCTGCATTAAACAACGCTTATCCACCATCGTAACTAAAAAAATACCCTGCCTAAGAGGGCCATGGTGCCGTAAACAATCATCACACACACACACTGAGTATCACACCCATAAAAATAAGTAAACGAGCGAATAATATTTTTTCATTACCTGTGTAATCGAGGGCTGCGCCAGAGGTAATTCTACGTCATCCGTGTCCGAGCCAAAGAAATGGGATGTCGTCAACAGTTCTGTTGACACCGCCGCTGGCAGTTTTTTCTTTCTCGATGAAGACCCAGCGCCGCTGCTAGCCGTCCGTTTCTTTGATGCGCCTCCGTCTTTCTTCTTTTCTTGAGCCACCTTTTTTGCAGGAGGTTGTGGTGTAGGTGGAGGTGCTACAGGCTCGGACCCCGCCGGTGTTTCGTCGTCCGATACATCAATCTCATCGGCCCAGAAAGGATTTTGCGACCAGCCCGGCCTGAAAGCAATAATTTAAAATAATTATAATAGAAGATAACTTCGCAACGAGTTAACACAACATTGTTTCTGAACATTGTTTTAGCCTAGCATAGCAAAATGCTTTATAAATAAAAAATCCATGAGTTAACACAAGTTAGTTTGCCGATCAACACAGGTACCTAAGTCACATTACACTTTATACGTTTACATCCTCACACTCACAGTCCACACTTAGTTCAATGACTTGTATAGCGGGTGCCAGAAACATTCACTTCACTCATAATCTCACCTTGAACCAGAAATACAAATTTCCCTTGGGGAAGTAAATTGAGCTTCTGTCAGGAATCGAACCCGAAACTCCCGGTGTAGAAGGCAATTACTTAACAACTACGCCAGCATGGCATCTAATTTTTTTCACCGAAGTTATAAGGCAATTTGCACTCACTAATAATTCATTCATACTAACAATAAATACTTTAAGGTCACTTACTTACATAGTTAGGTTCCTTGAAGTTCCGAATATGTAAATAACTGCACTTTTTTTTGGATGCTGGAGCGTCGTCGCCCACCACTGAATATCCGCTTTTAAATGTAGATGCACCAAATCAGTCCTATTTATAATCTCATTTTATAAAGATGCATTCACAAGTCGAATCTTGACTAAAACGTACAAAAATAAAAAAACAGAAAGGTTAAAGTTTTAACGATTGTATACCTTAACGATCTTGTAAACAAAGTTCATTTCATCTTGTCAACCGATAAACAAATCTGAATGAGACTTTATGCTGTCGTCAAGGGATGTAAAGCGATGACTGCTGCACATTCTCGAGCAACTGGAGACAAAAATCCTATAAGGAAGTGGCAGGTACTTATACCAATTACGAGTCTTTTAAATTACAGATCTCACTTAACTGGTAAACAACATATTTCAATTGATCACCAGTAATGAGAGAACCTCTCGAATAAAACAATGCTTTTTATGAAAATCCTTATAACTAAATCTTTTAGATATTAGTAGCGAAACAAACATCAATAAGTCGATTTGTATTTTTTGACGATACTAAAAATGTATTGCTACTTAAGTAAATATTTAAAAATCACATAATGTTCTGATCACTACTGTTACCTATTTAGTATTTTTATTAGACATTAATATGTAGGTACCTACGTTAAATTTTAACCAAAACGTATATTATAATTTTAATTATGTAAAATCATGAAACGAAGGTTGTATCTTTGAACCATAGGCCGTCATTTATTTATTTATTCATTATAATCAATCTCTTTTTTAACTTTTTTTATTTTCTATACAAGATGATTACTACAAAACATCAAAAGAACCAAAAGCCCGTAAAGTAACCTATGGATAGTGACAATGGAGTCTTATCGCTAAGAGAAATTCTTTTCAGAAATATTTGTATCGATATAATCACAGTAATATTGTTGTTTGCTAAGAAGCTATTTAATAGTATAGATAGTGAAAAGTATAGATATCTTAGAAAATACTAAAAACAAAAACTTTTAAACTCATAGCCCACACTAAATTCATAGACTTGTATCTTAGGTGCTAGAAACATTCACTTCTTCACACACACACACACACAATGACACCCAGAACCAGAAGTGCATATTTTCCTTGATGAGGAGATTTATGCTACTGTCGGGAATCAAACCTAGTACCCGCAACATAGAAGACAAGAACTTACCAACTACGTCAACATGACAGTCTGACTAATCGTATCTTTGATAAAAAAATATGACGAAAAAAATATCGTTGAATCACGTACGCTAGAAAATCCAAATATAGGCTGACTTGATAGCCTAGGTACATAGGACTGCACATATCATTGACATGAGTACAAAATAATAAAATGTAATAATCATAAAAAGTCCCCACTTTATACGTACTCGTACGTACTCTAGGTAACATACCACGGCTGTATAACCCACACTTAAATCGGGATACTATATACCTATGCCTTATAAATGTGTCGGTCGCATCTGTTTCACTAGACAGACAAAGTATTATGTTCTGAACTGATCTGTCTTGAACGGTCTAAAATAAAATGAACTGCTCAGATAAACAAATGCAGACTGACCAGATAAAACGATAGCGGTTTATAAGCTAGAGGGAACCTCGCTTTTTTTAATTCAGTGCGACGAATATAGTGAGCGAACATAATACATGTTGTAAAATGCGCTAACGAGACGATTATAGAGAATAAAAACATCTGACACATGATCCGTGCGCAAACAAGTTGTCGGTTCCCTTGTAATTACAATACTACTTATTAATCGTATGTTTGATGTGGATTGGATAGCAGATAATCGAGAGAATTGGGGGTCATGCATCGCGAGCTCGAGCGTAGCGAGAGCGATGCAGATGCAGAACCCCCAATTCTCCCCTACTTACAGGTTTAGCTTTACCGAATCGTGGTACGGCATTTTACGTCTAAAGGCTGACTAATTTCAGCCGTTGACCTTAAAGGCCAGTTTCTATTTAAGTTTAAGTCTGTTTAATCCATATCATCACTTACCAATAGGTTATATTGAAATCAGAGTCTAAGTTAGAAAAACTCAACCCAGTCCGTTGGACCTAGTTTAATTTTACCTTCACTGACAGTAGATAGCATATCTTTAACATGTACTATCACGACATGAAAGTAGAGTGCCGTTACAAAAATTAAAAAAACTGCCGTGTTCATTATCGCAAATTCCTCGTAGTCTCGATGCTGCTTTTAATTAATTAAAAACAGTGGATCATATGATAAGGATGGTGTATTTATTTGAAAGGTTACCGAAGGCATTGTTGCAGCATGGCAGACAGCATGGATTAAAAAGGTCATGTGATCAATTTTGCTGGTGGTTTTATGGCCAGCTGCGTCACTAACACCTAGGATAGAAGTCAGTCTTGGGAATAAATGTTAGTAGTATACCGCCTTCAGTTCGCTTTTTTTTTAATTCCTGATAGTTTAGCTCAAAGATGTTGTAAAGGCTAACCTAGAATTACTGGCTCTCAAGGACAGCTGCCGGAACACACCGTTAGGTGCTTGGCGACAGATTTTCAACTTGAGGGTGGCGAAGGAGGGTATTTAAATGGAAGCAATGACTTCTTCTTCGTCGCATTCTTCATGTCTGAAGGTCGTGCCCGTCTTGAAATGTCTCAACAGAGACGTTTACCAGCTGCTTCCACACCATTCTGTCCTCGGCTTGTCTCAGGGCGTTAGGCAGGGTGAGTCCCGTTATGGCCTTAATTTGGTCGGACCAGCGGGTAGGTGAGCGACCCCGTGGTCTTTTCCCCTCTATTTTTCCTACTATAACCAGCTTGTCCAAATTATCTGATTGTGACCGAGCGATATGACCAAAGTATCTTAATACTCGTTGGTAGCAGGTTGTAGATAATCTGGTTTCGATCTTAAGTTGGTCCAGAATAGATCTGTTTGTTCGTTTTGCTGTCCAAGGTATGCGCAACATTCTCCTCCAACACCACATTTCGAAAGCCTCGATCTTTTTTCGTTCTACTGCGCGAATTGACCATGATTCGGATCCGTAGAGAAATATCGAAAACACCAGCGATCTCACGAGTCTCATCTTTGTGATATTGGAGACTTTACTATTTTGCCAGATTCTCTCCATTTTGCTCATAGCTGCTTTGGCCATCTGTGTGCGTCTTCGGATCTCTCTATCGCAGCCTCCCTGATCGGTGATCAGTGAACCCAGGTAAACAAACTCGTTTACAAACTCCAGATCTGAGAGCTCCCCTGTGCGTATAAGTATTCAGCTCGATCAACGACCATAACCTTTGTCTTTGACTTGTTAACGGAGAGACCTACCATCTTGCTCGCGCGTTCGACTCTGTCAAATAGTTCAGCTAACTCCTGTTCTGAGGAAGCAAGTAATGTGGTGTCATCTGCATATCGTAGGTTGCTGATCTTGATGCCTCCAACTGAAATGCCTCCCTCCCACTGTTCTAAGGCTGATCTCATGATGTATTCGCCATATATGTTAAAGAGCAGCGGAGAAAGAATACATCCCTGTCGGACTCCCTTTTGTGGCTTGAAAGGCCTTGACACCACCTCATTCACGCGAACCATCGCTTCCCCGTCTTCATATAGACTTGCGATCAGTGATACCAAGTGAAGAGGAACGCCCATTTCCCGAAGGATTCTCCACAGACAGTCCCATCTAACACAATCAAAGGCCTTGGAATAATCAATGAAACAAAGAAGCATGGGAACATTAAATTCTCGGCTCTTTTCTATCAGTTGTCTGATGTTCATAATTTGCTCCCTGGTGCCTCGGCCTTTGACAAAACCAGCCTGTTCACTTGGTATTTGCCGTTGCAGGTACGGTTGTAAGCGTCCGTTAATTATGTAAAGCATAATCTTGCTGGCATGAGATATGAGCGCCAC
Organism: Plagodis dolabraria; assembly: GCA_963854805.1. Lineage (NCBI taxonomy): Eukaryota > Metazoa > Arthropoda > Insecta > Lepidoptera > Geometridae > Plagodis > Plagodis dolabraria. The sequence goes on along the minus strand of OY978459.1, from coordinate 4,468,757 downwards.
TGTCCGGTAGTTTCCGCATGTTTTGGTGGAACTTTTTTTGTGTAACGGTATCAGAAGGGACTCTTTCCAATCCTTAGGCCATCTTCCCGTTCTCCAAAGCTGATTACATAGAAACTGTAAGAGTTTGACACCTGTGTCTCCGAGGGTTTTGAGCTCTTCTGCAAATATACTGTCTCTTCCGGCAGACTTATTTGGTTTTAGTTTCCTCAGAGCGTCTCTTACTTCAGATTCCAGGATGTCAGGCTCTAAGCAATGACTACCAAACTGTAATAGCTATGGACTGCCGTGCCACAGGTCTATAGTTCGATTCCCAACGCCGGCTTGAATTTCACCGCATGGTGGAAGGACATTTTGTGAACGTTCGCCTGGATAGCTATACTGCCCTCAATTAGAAAATCTGTCGCCATGCAAGAAACCGGTGTGTTCCGGCAACATTCCTTCAGAGCCAGTATAATTGCAGGCACATGAGACTTAACAACTGTATGTCTTAAGATACTGTGCAATCGTCATTTGCTATAATGAATATGCAATAGGCAGAGGTTACCCATTAGTATCAGATAGGTCCCATGCTTGTTACGTCACTTCTTATTTTAATAATCCTTGCTGTCCGCTTTGTTTGCCACTACACCCTGCCTACTTATACATCAGGGAGTAGTGGAATGTTAATTCTTTTATTTACCTTTTATCCTCTTTCTAATGGAAGTATTTGTAGCTTAGAGCTTTGTCTAAATCAACAACAAAAACTATTTTCTTTACTAACTTAGATTTACCTACGCTATACAGATTAGATAATATTTTAGAATATTATGTCATATATATAACCACATTAATAGATTATTAAGAAACAACGTTACATAAGAACATTATACGAGCAGTCCTCATATAAATATACGTACTGAAATTGTACCGTGGCGCCCGGCCATTGCCACTTCAGTCAACTTTCAGGCCTGGGCCCTTGCGAACTCCGCACTTTAGGTACAAAGCTACAGGTAAATTGGCGTATCCGTCCAGACGGGATTATTCTATGGTGCGTGCTACGTCAAAAGAGATCAGAGCTATGCTTGGCTACGCAATAAAAAGAGAGACGCCTTTAAGAGGAAACTAAATATTAGCTTCTCCTTGTTTTGCGTTGAGCTGAAGTGCAGTTTATCGCTTCGTTACTAAAGTCACTTACTCGTACTTCTTGAATCCTTGTGACCCTTTTTTCTTTGCTACGGTGTGAACTCACACGCTCGATCTTAAGCCAGGTACTACTAATTAATTTCAATGATATCGGATTTGATTACAAAAAAATAACTGACTCTTCCAAACAAAGGCAACATAAAATTCATTTTACTACGCTCAATTTCATTAGCAAAAACATTCATCAGAAATCTCATAAAAGAAACAGACAGTAAACTCCTCTGGGGAAAGAAAAACGCGCAATATGTATTTCCTCTTATTTACGCAGTCCGAGAAACACAATTCTGCCATCTTTGACGCATGGGAATAAAATTATCCGTTGCATAAATTTACCCGAAGTTTCCCGTTTCAGCCATAAGGCGTCCAACAAATTTAACAACCCATTATAGCTGTCTTTTGATTACACCGTAGTGTAACGATGTAAACCCTTTACCTATGAATCAAACATACTGAGTTAGAAAACAGCGAATTCTGATTTATTTAGAAACATACAGTACTGCAAAATTTTGCTCCTGTGGCGGGTTCTTTTTTTATGCCTTATAGCCTTTGACCACTACCTCACCTGATGGTAAGTGATGATATGGTCAAAGACCTATAATTACTGGCTCTCAAGGACAGCTGCTGGAACACAGTGTTACCAAAGGTCAATACCCCCAATGGGGGAGACCTTGTTCAAAGGTAGATTTTCCGGTTTATGTGAGGATGATAATGATATGTGGGCATCCATCGGTTATCCAGTTGTCTAAAATCCCCCATCTCCCATCATGGTTCATCACCCATGCAGCTCGGCTCCATATTATTATATAATAATTGTATGTGAATGTTTTGAACTTTTATTATTATTATTATGTTTTATTTTAACTATTATTTCTATTGAATTTATTTATTATATTGTAAAACTATGGACTTTGTCTGAAATAAATGAATTGAATTGAAAAATTTGCCTACAAAATATACACTGCTTAATGTATTTGATACAAAACTTGAATTCTTAGACCTTTATAGCAGCTAAAATGTAGAATGGTAAGTGATAATAAACTCGACTTTTGTTACTCGGAGTCAAATGACAGCTGTTATACGTGTATACTTACTTACTTATACATCTATACTTACCTCCGTGCGGATTTCCATAACCAGACATCTAGGGATATTCAGAAGCGCCACCGCTATATGGTGGATATTCCATTTACCCGAACGAAGTGATTTGCATCTACTTTCATCATGCGAACCGCCAGGGTATGGAATACTCTACCTGAGGCTGTGTTTCCGGTTAAGTACATCTTCTGGGTAAGCGCGCTCCATCATCGATCTAGTGGTCAAGTGGTACCCAGTTCAGAGTAAAAAAAAAAATTACAGGGTTCGTGATGTCATAATTAACAACTGTCGAATTTTAAATACAAAGAGACTACAGAGTGTACTTTAAACCCACTCTACAGCACTCTCAGCACATAGTTAACACCCTAACAGCTTGTTTACAACGTGTTTATTTCAGATTTTCATATTTTTGGAGTCATTTCAAAAATAAATCAGAATCTGAATCGTTCACAATCATCCTATGATGTCATAGTCTAATGTTACAAATCCGAATTGTATAATTAAAGAAAATAAAAAACCAGTAATGACTTTGCTAATGAGCTTATCATTTACAAAAGTTCGAAAAAATTACAACCGTGAATGCGAGAAAGTAACAAAACATGCTAAACAAGATTTAAGTAACAATACATTTTTGTATGAACAACAAAATGCACTTAGCTTGTACATTCGCTGAAATTGTTTTTCACTTCTGAATTACTCCCAAGTGCGTTGCAAAACGCGCGCTACGGTGTAAGCTGCGGTTTTCAAAGCTCTTTAAACTAAATTTCCGCAAGATTAACCATTCGAATCCTGTTCTTAATTTGTAAGTGTTAAGGGTCAAAGTTGACTGTTAAGAAATTTGCATCAACTTTGTGGTTATAGTTGCCGTTTGCCATACTAATGTTAATTAAGGTTTCCGCGTATTAAACGCTTTTTGCTTTTGTTTCAGTTTTGTAATTACAATTTTCTTATAGCTTATCTCTTCTCTATAAATCGTGAATTCATGCTATACTATTTGATGTGCGCCACAAAAGCCAAAATCAAAATGTACACTTTCAAACCTCACGGAACTAAATAAATACTTTATACTACACCTGCTCGGAAAGTACCTTGATATTTTATCAAATTTACGGTAGAAAGGACGTCATTGCATATCGAACAAATATGCGGGGAGAAAACCCATCTGAGCGGGAGAAAAAAGTGTATGAAAATCCATTTCTTACGTGGTTTTTCTTTTTTATTTTGGGTAAGACTGTGCGCTGGTAACCTAAATATCAAAAGCCAAAAAGTTTTTACAGTGAGTTTTTATCTCCAAGTTCGCAAAATGACACTGGCCACTAGCTGTGTGTTGGATGGTGTCAAACAATTTGAAAAAAGAACATGTGAAAATTGCAGACGCCATTGGCGCCATTTTCAATTTGTGTGTTGTTTGAGGATTCAGTTTTCGTAGAAAAGTAAAATAAAAGGTAGGTGTAGTATAAAGCACTATGTATCGAGAGGAAGTGCGAATCCCGATCTCGGGTGTTTTAAAGCCCTCGCCTACGGCTCGGGCTTCAAACGACACCCTCGACGGTAATCGGTCACTTTCTCCTCTCGGTGAACAATGTACTATTCTCGTAGTTACGAGAAATGGAGCTACTAAGAATGGGATTTCATCGTATGGAAGTATAAATTGTTATTGGTAAAATGCTAACAACCTCTTAGGGTTGACTTCGGCTAGTCCTTACAAACATTTTCAGATGATTTTGTTTGGGTGCTTTGATGCCTACTCCGAGTCGAGAGCCCACACCGCGGCAACACTGGACCACCCCGTGCTCCCTTTGAATAGAGTTTTGAATATTTACATTGAGCAAATTAATAAAAAATATGAAATAATACATTACAGGCACAAGAGACATTTAACATAAGGTGGTCCTCGTACTTATTCCGTCAAAAACATAAAAAAAACAAAAATATTTTTTTTTAAATCTAAACGCAAGCAATATTCATCTCTTTTAAAGATTATTTTAGCCGATTTAACTTACGGTTCGTTAACGCCACGAAGGCGTCTCGACCGGTTTCGCGACCTTCAGAGTTGCTTCATCACGGAGTGCGTGCGCTCACGACTGCGCCCACGCATGCACTGAATTTGAACTTTAATCAATATTCATCTCAAAATGTTTGTTAGGGATAGCAGAATTCAACCCTAAGAGGTTGTTAGCACTTTACCAATAACCCTGTATATTGATAGGAGTATGCGATGGAACCATGTATTGAGGAATAAATCCCTGATCTATTAAATGAGAACTAAATGAGGGCAACTGGTAAATAATATTTATTTTAAACGTAGATGATACTGATAAAAGAAGATAACGACTGCTGCAATGTTTTTTAGGTATTTTATTAATTTAGTATACTTAAGGTGGAACTTTACGATCGTGGCGAAAAATTAAAAATATTTACAGATTATCCGCGCTAAAAGCTATTTATTCTATTTGATCAGCTCAGTAATAAAGTTTTTTCTTTATTCTGAGATAATCAAATACAATAGTTAGACGACCTCTCAAACAAGCTAAAAAAATATATTTTTTAAAATTTTGTACCATACACATAAGCTTTCATCTTAAAACGTAAATAATTTGAATTTGAATTAATAAATGAAGCTTACACAACGTATTTGATTTTCAAATGAAGAACCATTTATCATTTAGCTAACTCGGACTAGTGCAACGTGATGACGTGTGCATTCGACACCCCCTGGATATAGGGTGTTCTGTGGTTCAATTAGAGAGACGGACCGGTCCACCTAATTCCTATTAGAGGCTTTGCTAGAGCTAGTACTGTACATTCTACGCAAGTGTGTGTTGCGGAGGTCGAGCTTTGTGATTCAATTAGGAAGATGGAATAGGTTTTAGAGTTTGTCGACAGCATTATCTGGTTTGATGTTGCATGAATGGGTAGATTTTGAAGGCTTTATTTTACTCTTTTTTTGCCTGTAGAATATATTGGTAAGAGTTGATTTGTTGACACATTATGTTACAAAATATGTATCGTGTTATAGAAATGAAATGCTTATTGACTGCCTGGTAGAGTAATGTAAACATTGCTTTGGAATCCTGGGTTCAATCCCCGTGTAGGAGATTTATAGGGATTGTATAAAAAGTATTTTTTTATATTTTTTAATTGCAGATAGGCAAGCAATCACTATTTAACCTGATGGTAATCGATGATGTGGTCGACGGTTTTGTTCAGGCTAACCTAGAATTACTGGCTCTCAAGGACAGCTGCCGGAACACACCGTTAGGTGATTGGTGACAGATTTTCTACTTAAAGGTTGCTAGCTAGACGGGCATTCGCAAAATGCCCTACCACCATGCTGTAATGACTGCCATCCTAAGACAACAACCAGGACCGACGGCTTAACATGCCCTCCAAAGCACTGAAGCGCTCAGTGGTAATGTCACCGGCGGTCACCCATCCAAGTCATGACCGAGGTGGACGTTGCTTAACTTTGCTGTCCAGTTCAGAATGCCTAAGCAAACTTCGCTGCGAGCGCTTCAATAATGTAATGTAGTTGTTGTTTAGGTTGACCTTGAATTACTAGCTCTCAAGTACAGCTACTGGACACACTAATGTGCTTGGCGACAGAGTTTGCACTTAAAAGTAGTAGCTATCAAAACGGGCTTTCGCAAATTGCTGATAGGCAAGCAATCACTATTTAACCTGATGGTAATCGATGATGTGGTCGAAGATGTTGTTCAGGCTAACCTAGAATTACTGGCTCTCAAGGACAGCTGCCGGAACACACCGTTAGGTGCTTGGTGACAGATTTTCTACTTAAAGGTTGCTAGCTAGACGGGCATTCGCAAAATGCCCTGCCACCATGCTATAATGACTGCCATCCTAAGACAACAACCAGGACCGACGGCTTAACATGCCCTCCAAAGCACGGAAGCGCTCAGTAGTAATGTCACCGGCGGTCACCCATCCAAGTCATGACCGAGGTGGACGTTGCTTAACTTTGCTGTTCAATTCAGAATGGCTTAGCAAACTTCGCTGCGAGCGCTTCAATTATGTTATGATGTAGTTGAAGCTGTTGTTTAGGCTGACCTTGAATTACTAGCTCTCAAGTACAACTACTGGACACAGTAATGTGCTTGGTGACAGATTTTCTCTTGAAAGTAGTAGCTATCAAAACGGGCATTTGCAAAATGTCCGCATCAAGCAAAATAATCTTAGCATCAGTTCACCATTTGTAACTTTGCTCAGTAATACATAGGAGCATAAAGTCGATACAATAACATAAGGATTTCTACCCATTTCCGTAACAAGAGGCGAAATTCAGTTGGTAAAAATTAATTGCATGTTTTTAATCACGAGGCTAGAATTTGGCCTTTTCAGATTTGACAAGTACTCGTCCTTGTTATACGAGTATTTGATAGTTGAAATGCGAGGCAAGTGGCGTTGATACAAGCGCAGTAACTGGATATATACAAACGAACATGTGCAAGCGGAAATGTTTCTATAATTTCCTAATTTAGACTAACTAAGCTAATGGGATTCATAACCCTTAACTCTTAGGTTTTATGGCATACATTTTTCCTTAAGGCTAGATTGTAAGTGCTCGAGCGCTCTCCTTATACAAACGATTCATCATATTTTGAATATTAAGTGTTGAAACTCGATGAAACTTTGCATGTATGTCCTTGGTAATCCTCGTAATATATATGCTTATGGTTTTTCAGATTTCCGTAAAAATAAATTCAAAAATAATTCAAAAAATCGTTTTGTATGGAAATTATTTTTTTGACAAGGATGCAATAAATAATACATTAATAACCTGGAAAATCAAAGCATAAATGTTAAGTTTAGCAATATGTATACTAAATTGTAGCGAGTTTGAACATTTGGTATTTAAAATATGACAAAACTACGTTTGTATTGTAAACGCTCCGTGCACTCTACTCTTTATAAAATGCTCAGGATGCAAAATGTTCATGTCAGGTTAGACTCGTACCCACGTCGAACCGGACCGAACACGGCGTTTGGCCACGGAAGCTTTGGAGGAAGTGCTAAGATTTTTAAACGGTGTAGGCTCAACCACAGTGCTAGCCGTCGTCTGCAAAGAAACAAGTGCTTATTCGAAAATGTAACTTTCACCGCTGCCCTTCTTAAGTTTTAAGCCCTTCTTATGTTTTTTCGCCCTAAAGCATGCTTAACAAGTATCGCAGCATATTTTAGGGCGCATTGCAGATGTTGCACTCTTCTTTATTATTTAAATCATAATATAGAAAATTACAAAACTCTTCAAAAAGTTACTTTAGTCAAAATTATAGTTGTTTACTATGTCGAAAGTGAAAATATATCGCTCCCTGATGGTAAGTGGTCACCATCGCCCACAAACACCTGTGACAGTGTTTCAAAAACTAAACTAAAATGACTGAAAATATAATTTTTCAAGTCCAAATTCAGTTCTATTTGGGTTTGACGAACTCGCCTTTATTATAGATAGATAGAAAATTATTTCTATACCTTAAAAATAATATTACCATGAAACATAACAAACAAAAATATATAAACATTATATTTGACAGTTAAAATGCGTCCCAAGTGGCGTGGTAAAAAGCGCACTAATTGGAGAGCCAAACTGACGAACGAGTGCTTGCATGCATTTCCAAAGTATCCACGTATAGATTTTTTACCTTCTGAACATAGCGTACAGAAGTATCGTTATTGTATATGGTCGTTAGAGCCATTGAAACTTCAAAAAACTTACTACTTTGGCTTAAAATAGCTTGAAAGAAGGCTCTGTGTTTCATTTCGTGATAGCTATAGGAACTTGAAGAGATTGAAAAATTTTGTACTCCAATAATTTTTATTATATGATTTTCGCTTAGCACGCGATAGTGCTTGTAATCATATTTAGAAATATAGAAGGGTAGCGACACCACACCGAGAGTTAAGTGTTTGAAAAAGCACTTCTTTCGATCACATGAAGTCTAGTAGTCTGGTTGATGGCCGCGCACCGTCCTCTATGACGGTTAAAGTAATACAAATTGGAGCACAAAATTTCGGCAGAAATGACAAGTTCCAGGAGGCCCAGGAGGTTTAGGCATCCGACGCGATATCGCAGGACGCGGCTTCGATTCCCGCATTGGGCATACAATTTTGTACTCCTATAATTTGTAATATAAGTTTGAAGAAGTCGTTGTAAGGACTTAAGTACCCGACGTTGGTCTATGATATATTTATTAAGGCAGTATTAACTCAGATCGCACCGCTCATACCATCAAATAAGTTTGGATTTTTATGCAAAAAATAACTTCTCCTAATTGTAATGAGTGTGGGGTTATAGAAGACGTACAACATATTTTGATGGAATGTGTACGGAATGACTCTTAAAGAAGGTCGTACTTTAGTCAGACCAAAGTATTTCGTATCAGATCTATTAATAGTATTTTAGCCTGCCCCCTATCAGATCCCGCACAAGTATTGTATAATTTAGCTGAATTAGGTCTAAGTAAGACCTCAATTCTCTAAGTGTTAGAATGTAATGCTCTAATTGGTCATGTTATTATGAAGAATTAATTTTAAGTTGGTCTGGTTTATGTAAACGTCTTACATAGGACGGTGTGGTCGCTCAGCGACAAAGCCCTTTAAAAAAACTCTGAGATGACTGAAGCCAAGCGCAAGTACGGAGGCCAGAATATTCGTAAGGAAGTCCTCGAAAGAGATCTTAATGCCTACAACATTAATGCTGGGAAGAGTTTGCAATGAAAGGATCATGATGGTAGAATAGTATCTTTAATTTAATAAAGACTTCGAGGAAGATAGTCTTTTTGCTCTTAATCAAAAGTGCCAAATTATAAAAGATAGAGCTCAAACCGACATTTACACGTATAGTTCTATGGACCAGCCCTATTGCAGTACCTGCAAAAGATTTTTCAAACTAAGTTCGGTTTAGCAAGCCATTTAAGGGCACATGCTAGGAAAAAAAATATAGGTTTGCCGTCATCGAAAACGATGAGGAGGGCTTTATATATATGACACGATCATGTAGACTCTGGTTGTATAATTTTGGACTTTATAAATATCCCGACTCTGGTTCTGACTGGATTCAGAAATGAAAAATATTGTAGTCAGTTAATTTGTAGTTTTGTAAAAATTACACAGTTAATTTACAATTTAATTAAATTACAGTTAATTTGTAGTATTGTAAAAATAGTATGTAAGAGTGAGTAATATTTTTTTTAAACTACAAATTAGCGAGAGAAAAAAATATAGTTCTGTGTGTAGTTTCTGTGCGGGATTCGAAACCACCCGGGGTATAGCCGGGGTATGCACTGACCGACTGAGTTAACATAACATTATGACTCACTAAGCGCCGCCTACTCATAATTGTATGTATCGTCTTAACCCTACCCCTAATTTCCGCAAATACTACCTCTCATACGCAAAACAGCAAAGTGTATTAAAATTTATTACATACAATAAAAGATAATTATTTTCAATACATTTTCTTTTAATATAAAACGCTGCTTGTCGAAGAGGATAAGCCTCACGATAATACCTGTCAAGCTCACAAAGGGCCGCATATTGAATGATTTTTGTTTATACATAATGTATTTACCCATGGCCATACTTCAGTAGTCGTTATAATGAGGCTATACAGCAATGAGGCAGTGAATAAGTTCGTTTACGGGCTAGTGCACAGGATTCTGTGGTTCAAAGCCTGCCTTACACTTGTTTTTCATAGCGGATGGTTATAGGGCGTTTCGAGAATGCCTGCCTGGGTAACTACCACCCTGAAATAGAAAATCTGTCATCAAGCACCTAAAGGTGTTCCGGCAGCTGTTATAGAGAGCCCTAGAATTACTGACTCTCAAGAACAACTGCCAGAACCGTTAGGTGCTTGCCTTGGTAATATCATCGACCGCATCATCACTTACCTTCAAGTGATATTGTTGTTACAGGTTAGAAAAAAGGAAGATAGACGATATAGGCTACGCTCTAATATCACAACAATATAATGAGGAGAAAATTTACTGTACCATATATGTATTGTACAAGCGCATTTATTGCACATTAATGTAAAAAAGAACATCAAAAGAGTGAGTTTTTTTTAACCTCAGTGATATTCGTATGTAAAAGTCGGCCAAATGCGAGTCGGACTCGCGCACGAATGGTTCCGTACCATTAACTATACAACATTAGACTTCATATTTTAACCTTTTTTTGTTATCCCCATAGAGATATAAAATACTATTTAGAGTGGCAGACATGTCAGTTTTCTTAGAAAACGAGCGTAGCCAGTTCAACACATGTAAATGATACTTGACATTACATCTTTATTGTTCACTACAAACAATCCGATTCCCTGATTAGTCCCATTTTTACCCAATTGAAACGTTTAATAAACCAATTTATAACATTTGAAATTACACCTTATCTAAAGAGTGGTAAGATTTAATTTCTTGTGAACTTTGTCAAGCTATCCCTTTCAGTGAGAGAGACAGATATATGGTAATTCCCCTAATATCTGGTGAAATTTGCCAGTTGACAATATCTGTACAGTAATTGTGCAGTCTCTCAGTCAAGTAAAATTCAATTTTAAAATCGTTCCTTGGTAAAATCTGAGCATAGACCATTGAAAAATAGTTCACAAGTAACTGCACGAAAAATGATTACGAGAAAATAATTATTGGGATAGCTAGTAAAATTTTACCTTTTTTTTATTTATTTATTTGGAACAAAAAGTGGTATCCCATTGTCAAAGTAGCCAGTGATGCAGTACATTTTAATCGATAAACTTTTCCATAGGCTTAAAACGATTTATAGGTGATGCGTTGATGTACTGTGCGTTTGAGTTATAATAAGTTTTTATGCGGTTTTATATAATCATTTGAATATGTAGTAATGACAGGCAAGTAAGCGTCTTGACTGAACCCTATAGCCAACTAGTATGTCTATACCAAAAGCTTTAAAGACCGCTGAAAACAGAAGCACGTGGAAGAGCATAGTACATCGAGCGATTAACACTACTTCAGACTAGACACGACCTTCAGCAGTGAAGATGCTGAATAAGAAAAAGACGATAAAAATAAAATAAAGCTATTACTGCGAAGCACAGCTTAATTTCGATACAATATGTTACAGGCTTGCTTATTTGTAGTACAATTATTACAAACACTTGAAATTCTCGTAGAGGGTGGTATTAGAGATAGGCACAGATAGGGATTCAGGAAAATCAGGGAGACCGACACAATAGTAACTACCAGCTAATTAAATTGGTAATCATTTTATTTCCATTGAAACGAATTGTACTTATTGCATAATCGGCGATTGCTATTTCTAGATATTATTATTTAGCAAAAACTGAAAACAGTATATTTGTGTATTTCTCTATTACACATTTTAACAAATGAATTCAATGGCAGCCAATTAGATATTCTCCTTATTGATGATAACGAAAATCTCCAAAATAGACTAAGTCATAACCTAAAAGTTCGCGTGTTCGGTTCCATTCATGTCTGCGTTGCTGCAACACACCTCGCGATGCTGCAACGCACATATGAACTAATCCAAACGGAAAAAAAAGAAAAAAAAACATGTTATGTTGTCAAAGTAGCTTTGGTCTGTCATGGTGAAAGAACACTGCTTGAAATCCCTGTCAATGCCATTCAAGTTGAGTGTGTAGAACCTCCTCTTAGCCTTCGCAGGCAGTTTCTCTCCGATAAATTCCTTTTTAAATTAGCTTAAAACTCAAACTTTTCTTGAAAAAAACTAGATTATTTACTGACATTATATAACTCATGCAATAAAGCCTCATCTGAGAACTTCCTTTGTCTCCTCCGCAGCTATTTACAATTCACCCTTATTCCTTATTCCCTCCTTCAGAATCCTGTTATGCCTTTGTACTCATCATCTTATGAATCATTCGTTTTCAAACCTAACATTATTTTGGATTTTGGTATTGATAAAAACACAATAGAAGCTAATAAGTTTTTCATAAATAAATTCTTCACAGAATACAAGGTCTGGACTGCCATGCAGATGCTTCTAAAAATCTAGTCCAATTGGTGTTGTAGTTTGGATCCCATCTACGAGAATAATTTTCAATTATAAATGTCCTTCTACCACTTCCGTCTCTGCAGGAGATGCCATCGCAATTCTGGAAGCCATCCTTTTTGTAATATCACACAATCTGAACAAAACTATCATATTTTCAGAAACCAAAAGCTGCCTCCAAGCTATTCTTGCTAACCCATTTCGGTCCAAATCTAGGTTCCCAATTGTTTTAAAAATAAGAAATGCCCTTTTCGAATGTAGCTCTCACGGCAAAAATGTGATCCTTGCCTGGATTCCTGGTCACGCCGGCACAGTGCGCAACGAATCTCAAGATCAAGATATCTGTTCGACTTTAAAACCATCTTTAAAAAAACCTTCAAACCAGAAATGGCAAATTTCTATAATATTAAAAGGTAAATTCTATGGTAACATTCAACCTGAGATGCCCAATAAACTCAGGTTCTCAATATTCCAAAACGCTGATAAAGTGACCACCTCTACAATATGCCGTCCGAGTCGAAACTATTCCTGTAACCCAGTCTTCCTGGCCAAACTTATAACTCCCTCTGAGAATGTGGTTTGGACGAAGGAAATGTGAAACACATATTCTTCTGTTGTCCCAAAATAAACTCTTCTCTCTATAATATTATCCCTAGAGATATCCTTTCTCCTTCAAACGTATCCTCTCTTTAGTATTTAGTCCATATTCAAATAAAGCTGTAAATTAACTGTTCATATATTATATAACTTAACCAAAAGTTGTTCCCAGGTGTTCTATATTGCCCCTATATATAATTAATTTGTGTGTGTATGTTTGTGTGTGTATATACATGTTTGTTCTTCCAGTAGTTAGATGAACTAACATCTAATGTTTCAGCACCAATTTTGGCTTGGGCAGTTCTCAACGGACATAACTCATTAAAACTAAACAATCTCCTTCGTTTGATGGTCTATCTAACTATGTGACATTGGTGAAATTGTGGTGGTGCCCACAGAAGCCAACAAGAGAAGAAAACAAGAGTTGAAGTTGAAATCACAACCTTGAAAGATTGCGTGTTCTTGTAAATATTTGAATAATTTGTTAATTTAATTGATGTTTACCTTCTGACCTACACGTGTATTTTTACGTCCAGGTAAAAGTTTTATATACACTAAAAGCAGTGGGACAGATGGTGCTTGCTTTCGTAGGTGTAACAGGAAAGCTCCAAATTAGATATTGGAATGAGGTGACATTTAGTGACTAACAATTTATCGATAAATTTGTCGATAAAAAAATCATGAATCACTTATATGTCAGATTGCACCGACTTTGTTCATCAGCGAAATATAAAACATTTAGGAATAATTTATTAAGTTTTCCGGTGATAGGATATTCCTACTTTCTTTACTTTTCTTTGCTATTAAATCTGCAACTTATAACAGCACAACGCGGCATTTTCATATAAATTGACGGAGATGCATGCGGCGCGTTAACCGCGGGTCGACTGTCAGTAGCATTATAGTTCGTTGACGTAAATACTCCTGTTTAGGAGTATGGTGAGTTCGCTTGCCACGCCCCCTTCACCTTTCTATTGCTTTCTTTTTTCTGTGGTTTTAACGTGAGCGAGTTCAACTTGCACTTGGCCAACATTTTGTATTTGTTGTTATAGCGGCAATAGAAATACATCATCTGTGAAAATTTAGTCTAGCTATCACCGTTCTTGAGATACAGCCTGGTGACAAACGGACGGACGGACAGTGAAGTCTCAGTTATAGGTTTGCGTTTTTACTCTTTGGGTACGGAACCCTAAAAAACATATGTCTAACATATGACTGAGAGCAATATCTTCTGATGGATATAGTTGTACCTGTGGAAAGAGCAATAAATTAAAAAATGTTCATGAGAATAAATATAATACTAACTTAAATCAATCGTCTAGCTGCATGCGTCCATCGTTGAAAACAATCGGAGTCGGGATCGCAGTGTAAGATGACAATTCCTTGCAAGGTGCTACTACTCTATTCTATAATGTATACTATATTATCAGCCTTCGTCACATCTACGACTTCAGACACGCTTGCTAGTTTACAAAAAAACCTCAGAAAAGAGAAAGCAATTTATATAGTAACTAGCTTTCCGGGCGCGGCTCCCCCCGCGCGTATTTCGGTTATCGCGCAAAAACATTAACCACTTTTTGCGCAGTTGGATTAAAACTATCCTATGTTTTTTCCCGGGTCTCAAACTATTTCCATACCAAATTTCATTCAAATCGGTCCAGTAGTTTTGGCGTGAAAGCGTAACAGACAGAGTTACTTTCGCATTCATAATATTAGTACTGATTAAACAACTTTAAACGGTTTAAATCGCGTATATTTGTCATTATTTTGTCCCGACGTTTCAAACACTTTGCAGTGATCGTGGTCACGGGGTGACTGAGGCAATTTATATCTCTATGATAAAAATCATGGGGTCAGGCAGTCATTATTAATTATTGCACGAAGAAGTTCAATAGCTGGTCGAGGCCTATTATTAATAATATCTACCTAATATTTTATACGTATATTAAGAAGAACTTAAATTCATATTTCAGAAAAACACTTAATAATATAAATAATTTTCAATGTTAATCCGATCTGATGTCAGAAACGTTACGAAGCCAAACCGGAAGAAATTTCAGAAGCGCTCGAAGAATCAATACCTCCTGATGGTGCTTGTTGTAGGAACCAAACGCATCGAAAATTCTTCCGGTTTTACAACGTGGCGTTTATGACGTCACGTGCGATGAACAGGAAAATCAGGAGGAATTGTCACTAGATATTATTTCATATTTTTGTTTTTTTTTTCTAAAATCGGAATTTATTGTTTTCTTAAAATATTTAAAATAATATTTATTATTAGTAAATATGGATTTCCGCAAAATATAGGTTACATTTCGGACACAGTGCTTGGCTGATAGATTCAGGAATCTATCAGCCTAGCACTGTGTCCGAAAGATAAATAGATTTAGAACGAATAGATTTAACTCTCCCTCAGGGTGACAAACACATGTGCCTAACCATTCTGGTATACATAGGCGTGACAATATTTTCATCAGTACTAATATTATAAATGCGAAAGTAACTCTGTCTGTCTGTTACGCTTTCACGCCAAAACTACAGGACCGATTTGAATGAAATTTTGTATGGAAATAGTTTGAGACCCGGGAAAAACATAGAATAGTTTTTATCCAACTGCGGATAAAGAGGTTAATTAGTTGGACATTGCCAACGTTGAATCATAACTCTTTTCTTTATTCTTAAATATGATACTCAAATCAGCGCTTTAAATTTGTTAGTTTATTGATTCATATAAATTTCCACATGAACTGCGGCTGGCAGTCCTGAATTAAATGAACCATGAAGCGCTATAATAAAATTATTGATATTGAAACTATATTAATTATTGTTTGCATTCACTCAATGATATTCATTACAATTGTACCCACACACATTGTCAGATATTTTGCCCTGGGGTAGTAGCGTGCAAATATCACTGTTTTGGCTTGAAGGGTATTGAACAAATTTACTAGGTCGAACGTGTTTGCATGAACTGATTTCTCGGAATAACAGTAAAGCGCAATGCTAAAAGTTTTATTGAGAAATTTTACACATATAAATATTTCAATTTTTGCATGAATCTGCAACTGTCATGAGGCAGGCGTGACGCGCAGTGACAGCAGCAACGAATGTATTTATCATGCACTTTTTAGTATCGTCATACAAACACTACCTACTCTCAAAGGCAGCGATCCTGGATAGCATAGTGGTTAAGGCACCCGGTGCGTAACCAGCGGTTCGACTGCCACTCGCAGTGAGAAATTTTGTACGGTAAAATTTGTTTTGCATAATGCTTGAGATCATATTTATAAATAAAGGGAAGAGTCGGATTATATTTTTATTATCATTATTTTACTAGTTGTTTACACTGTACATAAATATATTTGCTCAGCTTTAATATAGTGATTAGAGAAATATAAAAGAAGTGGTGCATAGGTAAAAGTAATCATTTACCTATGTCATACTTATTGATTTTATTGAAATGATTTCAAGAAAGACATAACACTTTTTACTGTTTTTATAGATAGTAGATCTCTTCAGCAGGTGTCCGTCTTGGTGGGTACCGCCGCAGTGCTAGATATTCTGTCTTGCTTAGGTGTAAAGGTGCCGCAGCAAGTGGAATAGACTTTAGGCTAGATAGGGCGGAAGAGACTTATGAACCATCGTCTCGGAGTGACGCGCATTGCAATGTCAAACGGTCAAGGCAGTACCCGAGGTGTGACGCTTCCCATCAGGTGGATAACATTTACTGATCGTCGCTTCTTCTCGTCAAATAGTTATTTGTGCAACAAGAGAGCAAAGTCGTTTTTTGCTGCGAGTGCTGATTTTGAATCCTGAGGAAGCGATGGATCCAATGATTGAATCACGAGCGTAGTGAGGGATTCTAGTTGACTAAAGTTGAATCCTGAGTGTGGGATTCAAAGGCACGATGCAAAGAACTTTGCTCTCGTGTAACATACATAACTTTTCACTTCAGCAGCGAGAACACTTTAAGCGATAAAATAATAAACAGGAATATATTGCTATAACTATTAACTTATTCAACTCTTTACGCCAATAATTTTATTCCCGCTCTTTTATTTAAATTAAAGCGTGTTCGAAAACAGCACTCATGACGTTTTATTATTTAGAATATATAACGTAACATTTTTAAAACTATAATTAATAAATTACATGTAAAATATCAGTTTTATTTGCAGTGTATACTTATTTTCGTTTAAATACAACAAAAAGTTAAAAATTCTATAAATTACATTAAAAGACATAAATATTTTTTTTGCTAAATTTCTTTAGTTAGTACGAGGTCGAATTCAAAATCGAAACTTCGAAAGGGCTGGTCTTCGTCTCTCTCTCTCTTTCTAATGAGGGGAAAGATATAGATTGTGAATGTTTCGCATTGTATGATTAACTCAAGGCTGAATAAGATATTCGCGGCTGTCTGAAAAACAAATTTAATAAGTTACTTTGTCTCACTCAGTGAGCAAAGTCGCATTTTGCTCTGTGATTTCGGGCAGCAAAACCTACATGTTTGAGTTACTGAAGTAAAAAATTAATTATTGACCTGCAGTAACTGTTATAATAGAGATATTATTCATTTTGAAATTTAATATCAAGAATCGGAAAATTGTGATGGAAAAATTATAAAAAATAAATAATTAATAAAATAATTTATAAATTATTAAAAATTATAATGCCAATAATTTAAAAATTTATTGGCATTACCCATCTTAGAGTATATTTACATTTTCTTATAATATTTTGTCCCTTTCGCCCACAACCACAATATTCTTCTCCGAAAACAATACATTAGATTGTGGAAAAAAATCTCAAATGAATTTCATTTTCATGACCACTCTAGAAAGGTTATGGCCCTCTGGTCTAAAACAACATAAAATAAAATTAAAGAGAGAAGTAGATACTTTTTTAAATTTAGTTAAAAGTACTCATCAATTAACAGCTCTAAGTCAACTTCTTTGACTGGCAACAAAAAAAAGTCTATTAATATTCTTATTTCAAATAACTAGAAAATAGACGTAGAATAAAAGCTTCTTTCAGAAGAGATTGGTCCATAAAAATCCGGTTTTGAATAAAATTAATAAAACGTCGATTGCTGCTTTTTGTTAAAGTAAATATTTCTTACGACTTCGAACCCCTATGCACTCCTTCAAGCTTTTAAGGCACGTCACTATATGCTGCCTTAAACAAACAAATTAATTTGAAATAATATTTGCCAGCATCGTGAGGAACGATACAAGACCGCAGCAAACAAACAACTACAATGTAACAAGTTAAAAACAATGTAACTTTGGTCAGAACGTGTTTTTGCCAGTTAAGGGGATATACTCGTAACAGCGCTTACGTGCTAATGGGGATGATTAATGAAAACTAGTATTATTTTAAAGAGCTTAGACGCTTTCTAAGCGAATACACATAGATTCCAGATGGAAAAAGATATCTTGCAGCGGGACTTGAACCCGCAACCCCCGAATACCGCCCTGGTGCATTTAAAATTATGCTAGGGAATTGGGTGCTGGACTGGAAAAAAAATCGACAATCTATCACCCGCTTCCAAGCAAAATTTAAAACACACCAGGCGGTATTCTGGGATTGCGAGTCCATGTGTTGCTGGAGGTTATTATTTCCATTCGAAATAATTTTTACTGTAAACTATTTCACAGGTCACGCTGTGTCTTTGTTACCTGGCAGAAGTCAAACCTCCAAACTGATATTTTTTTCTGTATTTCCCTAGTTATTTGGTCTTAAACAAAGTATCTTTACAGGGATGTAATATAATTCCTGCCATGCTCTGACTAATCCAGAAGTTGAAAAAAGTAGGTCTTCTTTGAAAGAAAAGCTGATCTTTTCAAAAGGATACAATTTTAACATAGTGGAAATTATTCAGCTTTAATGAATTAAACTTCGTTTATATACACCTTTAAAGCCTAAATAATATAATAAATTATTTAAATATAACATTCTTGTCAGTTTTGACAAAAACCAATGAGTTATTCGAATCACACTAAGGCGTGGGCCAGATAGAAGAGACGTAAGACGGAGACGCGTCGAGGACGAGGCGGAGACGAGGCAGAGACGCGACTTTTTGAATTATACAGGGGTCAACTCCCATCACTTAATTCAGTCTTATTTTAACATTACATTTACAATTTTAATTCGCACCGCCACATATCACTATAGTATACTTACATAAAAACTTCAACGTGAGAGCGGGATGCATGCATCGAATCAAGTCATTTGTGTGACAGAGGTATCACTATATGAACATTAATGTTTCGTGACGGCCACGGTACTAACCTTAGTATCAATAATTTAAACTTGAAACAATGACGCTTGCATTCCATAATAGTTTATAAAAGGTGGGAGTTGGGCCCCAGAAGAGACGCGTCGCGGACGCGACGCAGTCAGAGCGGGCGCGAAGTGGCATGCCGCCCGGCGCCCAGACCTTGTCCCCGCCGTGTCTCCGCCGCGTCTCCGCCGCGTCTCCGCCGCGTCTCCGCCGCGTCTCTCCTGTGTGTTTCGAATAAAAGGCGGAGACGTAAAAGCGTCGCGCCCGCGCCCTGCCATTTCTGTATGTTTTGCGTTGCGACACTTCTATACATTTTGTATGAAAGAGACGTGGAAGAGACAAAGGTCCGCGCCCCGTCTCCGTCTTACGTCTCTTCTGTCTGGCTCACGCCTAAAACAATATTTTCTTTATCGGTAAAAATAGTAAAAATAGTAACACACTAGTTCATCGATTTCTACATATAAATCCAATTATATTTAAAAAGAAAAATTTTTTTTATGGCATTATAATATACTGACGTTAGCCGTTCTGAAAAAAGGCCAGGTCAGGAGTACCCTAAACCGGCGCTCGTGTATGAAAGCATTGATGAATGTAGATGAAACGACAGGGGTATGAAACGATCGTAGCAAGTGGTAATCTGTGGTTTCTACCTACCCCAACAGGAAAGAGACGTAATTTTTGTGTATTATGTTATAGTTTACTATCTTAGGTTCTATCTACTCTTCAATACAAACATACCTAGTTTTTATAGTCTGTTGTTTATTATAATTTTGAATTGTCGACAGTTAGTTGATAAATAATGATTCACTACTCTGTGTTATGTTAGTAAATACCCTGTTCTGGGAGGAGGACGTTGGCATGCCATATCACAGCTTTATCCAAGTTTGGGTGCCGATGATCTCCCTAGGAATTTTAACTTTGTCATACTTATAATAAGCTCTTTTGATACTTACCTAAATACTGTGTGTAATGTTACATTATTTTTGTGAAGATAAAATAAAAAATCATTTTATAATAATTTCATTATTATTTTTTTACTGAACTGGGTAGCACTTGACCACTATCTCATCTGATGTTAAGTGATGATGCGGTCGATTATGGAGCGCGCTTACCCAGAAGATACCTGTTCACTCGGGTTTTGAAGACCTCCATAATTAATCTCTGAATTCTGATTCTGATTCTACTGACATTTTCCTTCAGAATTATCTGGGGATTTGTAAACTTCTCATTCTCAACATTAATGTCAACCCATCATTCATAATATGTAGCTGACTCATATATTATAAAATATTTCCGTACATATCGTCCTTTACTTTATCTCAAACACTGCGCCATCTGTGTAGAACAAATTTTGTTAGTGGTGGCGAACAAACAACGTGACACGTATTTTTTTTATGCCTGATGGGTTATCCTTCGACAACTATCTCACCTGATGGTAAGTGATGATGTGGTCGAAGATGTTGTTCAGTCTAACCTAGTATTACTGGCTCTCAAGGACAGCTGCCGGAACACACCGTAAGGTGCTTGGCGACAGATTTTCTACTTGAGGGTGGTAGCTAGCCAGGCGGGCATTCGCAAAATGCCCTACCACCATGCTATAACGACTCCCATCCTAAGAGAACAACCGGGACCGATAGCTTAACGTGCCCTTCGAAGCACGGAAGCGCTCAGTAGTAATGTCCCAGCGCAGCGGTCCATCCACGTCATGAACGCGGCGGACGTTGCTTAGCTTTGCTGATTGGTTCAGAATGGCTAAGCAAAATTCGCTACGAGCACTTCAAAAATGTTTATATATATACGGATATACTTAAGTAAGATATATATAGATACAACATAAAATACTTAAAAAACTCGATACATAGGAAATGACTATGATATTAACATGTACGACTTTATGTGTATATCTTTGTTTCTTTGTGTGGATGTTTAATTTATCAAAGAGTTTACTATTACATATGTGTTGTGTATTAGTTACTAATGGATCAGTGGGAAGTTGTTGACAGCTGTAACACAGGTTCGACCTAGCACAGCTGTCAGAGTTTCTACTCGTACCTATCGTTTAAGTAAGTTAATTTCTATGTTATTATTGCAAGCATGTAGGTACGATTAGTGTAGTAAGTATAACTGGAGTTTTGATAATAAAAAATATTCTTATTCTTTTTATTCTTATTCTCTTTGGCGCTAAAACCGCTGAAACGATTTGGATGAAATTAAAAAATATAGATAGTTAATGTCCTGAATAAACGCATGAGATACTTTTTATCAACAACATCACTTTGTCTTTTTGGTGAAAACACGAGGCACAGCTGATCTAACTAGATATATACATAATTTTGATTTATTTACTTATGTACCGATGTTTCAAAAAATATAGTACTATGATTGATGAAAGACTATTTTAGACGTATGTTTTTCGTGTCCACTGAGGTTACTCTAAGAGCTATCTACTGAAAATAAATAAGTTTTCAGTGAAATCACGTGTTAAATGCTGAAACTATGTCAAGAGGGTTTAATTACCTTCATTATTTTTAATTGTTCATAGATAAGCACCCTTGAATGAACTCAAAATGATGGATAATAATAATAAATAATACCGGAAAGGTCCATGCTGAGGTGTAACTTTTGGTAAATGAACACTGAGTTAATTTCCCTGACCTAAATTATAGTAGGTAAATCATTCAACTTTGTGAGGCAGCCGTTCTTTTCCTCCCCATATCTAAAAATGTATATATAACTTTTTATTTGTGTATATATAAGATTTTCGCCCGCGGCTTCACCCGCGCGTATGTCGGTTATCACGCAAAAACATTAACCTCTTTTTGCGCAGTTAGATAAAAATATCATATGTCTTCCCCACATTTAAAACTATTTCCAAACTAAATTTTCTCCAAATCAGTCCAGTAGGTTTGGCGTGACAGCAAGACAGAAAGATTGATAGACAGACAGAGTTATGTTCTTTCGAATTTATTTATAAGTATGTATAAAAACATGACTGTGGTTCCTAATCTAAATATGTTTTTTAATGTAAGTGACGAATTGCACTGCGCCCGTCACCCATAGACATACAGTTGTTAAGTCTCATGTGCCTGTAATTTTACTGGCTCTCAACGACTGCTGCAGGAACATACTGTTAGGTACTTGGCGACAGATTTTCTACTTGAGTGTGGTAGGTAGACAGGCGAGCATTCGCAAAATGCCCTACCACCATGCGGTGAAGCTCAAGCTGACGGATCGAACCATGGACGTGCGGCACGGCAGTCGATAACTATTACCGCTTGCCCATCATTGTTATAATTATAAAGCTCAGTATTTTTAGAGTTCCGTACTCAAAAAAATGGAATCCTATTAACGAGACTCTTCTGTCTATCTGTTCATCCGTTCGTATGCCACGGGTCCCAAGCTTCTAAACTGAATGAGGTTCACACCTGAAATATTTGATGTCCAACATTGGCGCAACGTGGAATTACATGAATTAGATGAAATTAGAAATAAAATAAAATTATATGAAATTACAGGCTCATGATTAAGGCTAATTGTTTTTACTCACTATTTTTCATATGAAAATGTGCCGAAGTTACTTTTTGTAATACTTCACATACAACGCCACTCCACGCCCTAAGCGTTGCTACCGTGCCCACAACGTCACTCGCCCTTAACTCCTTCATACCAACTATGTTATCGCAATATTAACTCCTATTTATATATACAATGGCAGTACAATCAATATTCTTGGTTGTTCTTTTTAAGCTTTCGATTGATTATTAGGTATAGTTAGCGAAAATCACTATTATTTGTACAATAGTGACTGTAACTTCGTTATTCTACTGAAGAAATAAATAACTAATTTTTATCTGTGTTTTTATTGAAGTTTTATTTGGAATTTTCATTGTTTTTTTTCTATTATTACAACAAGCAAAACATACTTCTTGTTTTAATATTTTTTCACAGGAATTAATAGTTCAGCATAAGACTCTTTAGCCCGTCATCATCTCATCATCATCGTCAGTTTTATACGGTTCCGTACCCAAAGGGTAAAAACGGTACCCTATTACTGAGACTTCACTGTCCACCCGTCTGTCACCACGCTGTATCTCAAGAACGGTGATAGCTAGACAGCTGATATTTTCACAGATGATGTATTTCTGTGGCCGCTATAACAACAAATACAAAAAGTTGGCCAAGTGCGAGTCGGACTATCGGACGTTAAAACAAAAAAGGTAATATGAAGTCTAATGTTGTATAGCTAATGGTACGGAACCCTTCGTGCGCGAGTCAGACTCGCACTTCCGATTTTTTCATGTTGCTTTACGAAGCTCAAGGCAAAGATAAGGAAGTGCAATGATAACCCAACAGGCTCAATGGCCAGCGGCAGTACCCTACACAAAAAGTGCACATGACTAACAAAATGTTTCGAGGCTTGCAGCTTCCGTTAATTATTCAGGTCGAAGTATACTCCAGGCAAACGGCTTACCAAGCGATGGGAAAGCAAACGCGAGCGTTGTATGCGACCAAATTCAATAGGCCAAATTGCAGAGCGGACACGACGGCAAATGGCTAAGGTGGTGTACGGAACATGGCAAGAGCTTTTAGCGATTTAAACGTGACGATTCAATTTAATAGGTGAGAGATGATGGTGACAATCTATAGGACCATTTAATTGAAGAAAAGTATAGAAAAATATAATAAATATAATAATTTGAAAAATTCATAGTATAATTTTAAAGCTAGTAATTCTAGGTTAGCATTGACAACATCTTCAACCACATCATCACTTACCATCAGGTGAGATAGAGGTCAAAAGTTCACCCATGAGGCATAAAAAAATAATTACTGTATACCTTATTCATATTGAAATAATTAATTTATTTATAAAATTTTAATAATAATCGTGGAGATGATAGTAAGTATAAGTTTGGTTAATGAAAAATAATAACGGTATTTAAATTTTCGAAATGAAATTCTCGTGATTTTCACACATTATTAAATGTTATAAACTAACCGGCAAAACACTGACGTGGGGATTAGGTATTTTGATTTTACGAAATACCCGGGCCCTGAAGGATTGCATTAAAAAAACACCCTAGATTACTTGTTCTGTAAAATAAAAACTATTATATCAAAAAGGTTATTTTTGACAGATTGTAACTATACAGTGCTATATATATAGTAATTCAGAGTTAAATTTAAGCAATGGCTCAAGTGAGTATAAAAGCTTATGTAGACGTTAGGTAAAATAGTTGGACATAACAATCATAATAGTAGTTTATGCAACTGTCATATAATAGAGGGTATTAAAACATGAGTGTAGTTTTTTGAAACGAGCCGCAGGCGAATTTCAAAATAAGATTACACGAGTGTTTTAATACCTAATTATATGCAGTTGCATACACTACTTTATTTAATCTCATGGCTATATTATTTTTTTTTACCTGTATTTGGTCTCTCTGTGACTATACGCTTTTCTTGATTTTTCTGGCAAAAGACTATTCGTTAGTTTCACGGCTGTGCAGAGTTGGCAATGCCAACATGGACCTCGGCGTATTGCTAAATCCATAAAAAGTTTACGGTTGCACCTCTGATATGGGCAATTACTGAATACAACATTAGATATGGTGTCTGCTTTAGTCTTCATTTGTCTAAACGAAATTATTATTTACATGTCATACATCATAAAATAGAAGATACTGTTCTATTCCAGAAATACAACATCGCTTCAGAGAATTCATAACATATTTTATTAGGAAATCTTAATGGCCGAAACGCAATATCGTCTAAAGTAATCCTTATGCTTCTTCTATTCATTGACAAACTTAAGAATATACTTAAACATTATCGAACGTAACCAACTTTTACTAATATATTTTGCTGATAGCGTTGCATTTTTCTTGACAAATAATCAAATCAACCTATAGTACAACTTGAAATTAGCTCAAATTTGAATGACTTGAAGTTACTACACGTAGTGTGACCCAATCGTTAACCTGAAACTGTGCGCAGTAAAGCATTTAAAGTAGGTATTACATTACAGAGTTTCTAAGATAATCCTTCGTGAATTATAATTTTTAGAGCAAGAAAACAGTACCTAAATTTCTTCGATAGGTGATGGATTTAATATAAGGTAAGATCTTTAAATGCTGTTTTCTAAAATTTATAAATCTTTCGCAGATTTTTTTTATAAACAAGAAATAAGTTCAACAATATTAAACAACAATATCCCCGTGGGGTGCCGGGTTTGCACCCTCCCATGTCTTTCTGATGTAGGCGTCGTAAAAGGCGACAAATGGCAACATACCAGAAGGTGGGCAGCAGGACCTTCTGAACAACTACCATCTTACACTGCGTTCCCCAAGACATCTGCCTAGCACGGGGTTTATGGCAAAGCTTCCTTATTAGGAAGGTATTTGTTCAATGAGTGAACGTCACGGTCGATAAGGATGATGAATTTATACGTTAAAAAGTGTTCCTCAATCGAAACCATTTTTCTAATGTGTTATCTATCGATATTATTGTTTTTGAGTTTTAGTACTCAATCATATCAACAATATCGCAAATACTAGTTTGTTTTATTATGTTAAGTGTTTTGCGAGATTATATATATTAGGTTCGGTCCTCTCATTTAGCTATTCGCTCTCCGCTTTCAACTTATATCTTCCCCTCCAGTCCTCAAACGTACACAGGAAGACTGTAAGCCATCAGGAAGTGAGGGGGTGCAGGAAATTACGCAGGGTGCGGGGGGATGAATCAACGTTACGTACTGTTTATTGTTACGGTTTGCAAACACTTTAGAAAAAAGAGGGCACAGAACGCTCCGTGTTTTTCACTGAAATCTTTGTGGAAAATCTACGAGCAGTTTTTGGTTGCGTACTTTTTGTCTAACATATTTTTATTTAGTACCTATTTGGAGGAAATCATCGTTGGTATGTTAAGCTAGAGCCAGATTGTACACAAACACGTCTCTGGTAAATAATATGGGCGTTGTAGTGCTCTCATGCACGCTAGCTTACGCTGAGCACATGAGAATGCTATTATAACTATACCAAACAGTAGAATTCTAAATCATATCCTGCTTGGGGTTAAAATTTTCCTTTCGTCGTAATACTGTAAGAAGTGTCATATTGAGCAAGAATAGTTTTTTTATTGCTTATAGGTAAGCCTTTGATCATAATCTCATCTGATGCTAAGTGATGCTGTGGTCGAAAGTGTTAACAGGCTTAACCTAGAATTACTGGCTCTCAAGGTCAGCTGTCGAAACACACCGTTAGGTGCTTGGCGACAGATTTTCTATTTGAGGGTAGTCGCTAGCCAGGCGAGCATTTCAAAATGCCCTTTCGCCATGCGGGGAAGCTCAAGCCCGCGGCGGGATTCAAACCATGGCCCTACTGCGCGGCAGTCCATAGCTAATCCCACTGAGCCATCACTGTTTCATCTTTGTAATACTTCATTTATCCTGTAAAACTCCATGTACTTAGTTTTTTTTTATGCGTGATAGGTTATCCTTTGACTACTATCTCACCTGATGCTAAGTGATGATGTGGTCGAAGATGTTGTTCAGAATTGACGGGATATAGTTAAAATTCTTACAAAATCTCTATTGTGATTGGTAGGTATTAGCAAAAAAAACTAGTTTTTTTTAATTTGCATGTTACGATGTAGGCACGTGTGGTGTTTTCATAAAATTTATTAATAATAAAAAAAAACACGAATGCCCTGTCAAAAATTTATAACCACATCACATGGGATGTTGTAGGTATTCTAAAGATATCCCATATATACAAATATAATCTATACAGGTGCTTATATATAGATAGGTACTTAATTTAACACTCCGTTACAGGCGCGGGGCACAAATGTGCCCCAGGTATAAATATTTGCTTATTATTTTAAAATATGTGGACTCAGAATGTCATCTACTTCAATAGCTGTCCCCTATATCCTGATGTATTTGTTAGTGACTCGGCAAAAACGACAGTGCACGGGTTTATCAACACATTAGTCATACTAGAGTTCCCTTACTTCCTTCGTTTTGAATAGAAACGGGGATCATTCAACTAAAACAACACTATAAATGGATTTGTGATGACCATACATTATTGCATTTTTATAATATTTTGCGCAAAGCAGTAACTTTCTTAAGGTAATGAATAGATTCAGGCGTTACTTTGCGGAAATCCATATTTAATAATAACAAATACTATTAAAAGTATCTTAAAAAACATTGAATAATATTTAAATAAAACACTTAAAAAAGCATAAAATTATATATCTAGTGACAATTCCGCCTAATTTTCCTGTTATCTACGTGACGTCACAAACATTACGATTACATTTGCAGACGAAATATTCCGGAGTTTAATATTTCGTGCTCGTAATAATCAGTCGGTCAGACCTAAAACATATTGGTTGTATTTTTTTATTTTTTTGATGATAGCTTGAGCTTTGGACAACTATTTCACCTGATCGTAGGTGAAGATGGAAGGTGCGCACGCACCCCCCCCCCCCCCCCCCCCCTTCCTGTGGGAGTCGTGAGAGGTGCTGAAGGGAAAATTACATAATGTCGGCAGTAGTGCTTTCTGAAGATCTGCCATTTCACACTACGGTCCCAAAACACCTGCCAACTGTGTAAATTATGTCAAACCATCCCTAATGGAAAAGCATTGGTTCTCATAGTCATAGGAACATTCTCGTATTATGAATACAAAATCATCGAAAATAAATCGTAATTAGTTGTTTTTTAATATGTATTAAAAATCTTATACCAAAAACGAGAAATATATATTTTTTCAATTTTGGTGGTCAATATTATGATCAGCAAAATTATGTTTTCATTACAATAAAAACTGAAAATATATATTCAAAACTATTATACGTTTAATGAAAGATTGTAATTTCATTGCTCAAAAGCTTTTTTATATTTATAAAAGACATAAGAAGTCCACTTAAAGGCGCATCTCCTACGACGTGTTTTTAAAACATTTAACATAAAGTCGTACTCAAAACTTTGTTTCGTGCCACACTCGCAATAGACGGGCACAAAAGTTTGTTTCAGAAACACGCACTGAACTTCATTTGTTCACGAAGTTTGGTTCACTTGCTCAGTGATTAGTTCAAATGTCAGTGTTCCGTCCCTCTTTACCGTCGAAAGTTTAGATGCTTTAAAGTTATAAAAAAAAAATTTTTAACAAAAAATGGAACCGACTTCAACACCCAAAAGTGTGAAATAACTTGTTGAAGTCGGTACCATGATGGTTCAAAAGTACCTATTATCACAATATTGTGGGCATGGTACCGACTTCGACAAGTTATTTCACACTTTTGGGTGTTGAAGTCGGTTCCATTTTTTGTTAAAAAAATTTTTTCAATCTTTTTAGTGTAACTCAAAAACGGCTTGACCGATTTTGATAAAATTTAAAACGGGATCAAACGACAAGCATCAGCTTTGAAACAAAAAAAAAATTCAAAATCGGTTCACCCAGTCATGAGATAACAAACATAAAAAAAAATAAAATAATAATAATACAGACGAACTGAGAACCTCCACCTTTTTTGGAAGTCGGTTAAAAACACAAAAATTTCGTGGTTTTATGAAAACATTTGTAGGAAGCGCGCCAAGTACATTCGCATCGTATTAAAGCTTTTCACAAATGTCCGCCCAGCTCACCCTGGAATAGATAGTTTTGCACTTAATGGTGTATTCAGCAAATGAGTGACACTCATTCAAGTTGAACTTTTTTTTATGCTTGATAGGTTAGCCTTTGACCACTATCTCACCTGATGGTAAGTGATGATGTGGGCGAAGATGTTGTTCAGGCTAACCTAGAATAGATCAAATCAATTGGAATGAAAAATAAAAAAAAAAAAAAACTGCCTTTGAATCTGCTATGACTTATAGGTGTCTAAATGCTTTTATTGTAGTAGCTGTAGTGTTGCATGTAGTTCATAGTATTTTGTTTAATAAAGGCATACCGCCGGTAAAAAAAAATTGGAATATAAAATATATTGTTATTTCCCATTTAATTTATTTAATTTGTCATTTTATTATTTGGATATTACCCTTATACCATTTGATTATTTATATATGAATTATTTTGATATTTGATTACATTTTAGTTATAATTGGCGATTAATTATTTCGTTATCTTCACATCTAATTATATTCCGATTTCAGATTAATTTGATTGACTTGATATAAATTTATTTAACTTTTACAGTGTAATATTTGGTAACTGTCATAATATGTACGTTTCATCACAATAAACAAATTTTCCTGATTTGATTTGTACTTACCAATGGTACAAAAGTCCCATTAAATTTCACAGTTATGGCTTCTTCCGAAAAGAACTGTCTCTAAATGACGCAGAGCGTAGCTTAAAGTCCTGAGTGACTGAGTCGAGTATTCATCGTTGAATTTTGAAGAAGAGAATAGTAGATTGTTATTCAAGGTGAAAGTATAGACAGGCTTAACCAACGGAAACTGGCAAGTAAAGCTGCCGGATTACACCGAAGGGTAGTTGCCGAAAAATTTTCAATTGAGTGGTGGCTAGACTTCGGCCATTTGGAAAATAACACCTACATAAAAAGTCAGAAATAAGAGAAGCGCCTCCTATTTTTAAAGTATAGCCAGACCTGGCTCCCTCCGCACTTTAGGTACATAGCTGCAGGTACATTGGAGTATCCGCCCGAACAGAATTATTCTACGGTGCGTGCCGCATCAGATGAAATTATCTAATCTTACTAGAATATGTGTAGCTAAGCGATAGAATGAGAGATGCCTTGTAGGTGAGTATACATATTAGGTACTCCGTGCTTTGCGAGCTGAAGTGCACTTTATTGCTTTGTAGCGAGAGTCGCTTATTTATTGGAATGGCTTTGCGGCTTGATCTTTTTGGTTATTTTATTGTGTTGGTAAACGTTCTAAAATTTAAAAAATTCCGTGTTTGTAACACAATCTGTTTATGAACCGTACGGCCTGTGACATACGTACGAACCAATGATGGACAGATACACAGACAATAGGGCACAGTTATTCCATTCGGTTACGGAACTCTAAAAAACAATATATTATATTCGCTCGTGATAAAATTTCTTTAATTTATATTAGTTTTCTTGAACTGCTACTATCATTCTTCAATTCTAATTTAAAAGGTAAATATAAAAGTTCTTAGAACAGAATTATTTTTGCTCTTCTTCCATTACCATGGAAACTGTGCAATGAAAAGATAACACGCGTTAAAAGCCAAGTTGAAAAAGAGTTATTAGTTTGTCTTCACGTAGTTTGCTACGTCTTTTGAAGAGCTTGTAGCAAAGTTTGCTTAGCTGTTCTTAACCGATCAGCTAAGTTAAGCAACGTCGGCCGCGGTCATGACTTGGACGGGTGACCGCTAGTGGCATTACTACTGAGCATGCGCGTGCTTCGGAGGGCAAGTTAAGCCGTCGGACCCGGTTGTTGTCTTAGGATGGCAGTCGTTATGAGTTTGAGGAGGAATCCGATATTACTTATTTATGTTGTGAATTTAGAAATCTTTTACTAGATTTTTTTGGAAACATATAAATTTGAAAAGTACAGGAATTGTATTTTAACATTAGGGCGTTCGTTGGGGAGAAAAACGTAATAGCCACATAAAATCAAATTTAGCCATAAATCAGTAGTATTTAGCCATAAATCAGTAGGGTTCCGTACTGAAAGTACAGAACGGAGCTTATTAATGACACTGTTTGTCTGTTACTCGATCCGCATGTCTCTCAGCTCATAAATGGAATCCATTCCATTACTTCAATTTAATGATTTCGTTAAAAAAATGAACCAAAATGCAAACTAAACTAATTTTTATATGAATTCTTGTCAATTATAATAAACTTATTGTATAATATTATTACCTTCTTTTGTAGGTACTTCATAATTTTCTCAAATAATCTTGGCAGAGGTGAAGGGTTGTATTTTTCAACCGAAAGCAAATTTGCCAGGCCAGCATGATTTACCAGGTTCCAGCAGTATAGCGCAGAACTGAAAAACACAGTCAACGCAGACTCAGGTTTTTGCTGTGCTCTCTGCTCTACTCTGCTCAGCTGTGCTCCGCTCTCTGATCCGCTCCGCTTCACTCCATAGTCACAGACAGTGTTTGTATATAAGTGTTGATCATTAACAATGCCTTTATCTACTATGTGCGACTATCTGCTCTCTAAAATATGCAAAATTAGTCGACTATCCTTTGATTTTGCTCAAGGTGATAGTTACTTATTTTCTGAATTGCATACAGAATGCAGAGATAGTGAATTTAACTTGATTGAAAGTCGAACATTTTTTTTATAGATAGATAGATAATTCTTTATTGTTACACAAATAAAATACAAATTTAATTCATACAAAAAAAAAAAAACAAGTGTCACAATGGGCGGCCTTATCACTAATAGCGATCTCTTTCAGGCAACCTTTATATGGATAGGAGATACAGAAACTATGTCGGGGGTGTACATGAGTATATAAGTGATATAAACAATCATTGAGTTAAGGAAAATTAGGATTTTATTTTTTATTTTTATTATTTTATTCGGAAAACATACAGATGTTTTGAATATGTATACTATACTATCTACGTGTTCTAGACGCTACATATCCAGCGATAAAATGTATAAAACGTTTAGTAGAAGGTACTTACCTCTCCAATCATTGTAAACACTGATACGACAAAGAAAGTATTTATTCATAAGCCAAGCATTCAGCCTCATACCTGGTCCACAATAACTCACGGAAATAAGATAGATGTAGTTTGGAACGTACTAACAGTATGGATCATGCTGTGTTTATTTTTACTGGGATTCTAACGGAACAAGCGCGGGGCCCACTTGATGCAGAGCGGCAACCTCTCCCTATATATATATATATATATATATATATATCCATTTCGTCACAAGTACAATTACAATTGTTAAGTCTCAAGTGTCTATAATTTTACAGGCGCGTAGTATTATTATATGTTCTATGCTGGCGCTCAAGGACTGCTGCCAGAACACACTATTAGGTGCTTGGAGATAGATTTTCTACTAGAAGGAGGCGAAAAAAGACGGGAAGTCAGGCGAGCATTCGTAAAATACCCTTCCGCAATGCGGTGAAGCTCATGCCGGCGGTGGACATCGAACCATGGACCTGAGGCACGGCAGTCCAAAGCTATTATCACTCGGCTATCACTGCTTCATTTGTATATATATATATATATCCGTAAATGAAAAACAAAACATGCGTGCCTCAGAAATTCCATTAAGAATATCTATCGTATAAAAAGTATGAATTTTTTTTAAAAATATGGCGGATCTTTAAGTCGACGTACTATACCAAAATTGGATCTTATAATATTTAGCGACTTACCTTTATAATGATTTGATTTTATCGATGAATGACCACAATCAATATTCCATAAAAAAAAACTATATGCAAACTGATATATTTTCACTTTGACTAAGTACAGTTACGCCGGTTCACGAGTGTTGCTCTTGCGCAAAATTTCTACTAAAAAAACTAACAAGGAAACGCAACGCCCGCACAATACGACTCTCCACCAAATATAAGCAGCTTCAATGAAGTGTTTTTACTATTTTTAAACATTAGTTTACAAAGAAAGTTGCAGTTAGACAACCGTTCGACCTTAATGAACTGAAACTTCAATTGCCCAATCAGAAACAGAGCCGTGTAAAACTAGTAAGAACCAATGAAGCTTAAAAAACTGTGCTAGCTGTCAGATATGTAGCAGAGCTTGCTTGGTCGTTCTTGACCGATAAACTATGTTATGCAACATTCACTGCGATCATTATTGAGTTGGATGAGCGCTATTGGTATTTACTTCTGAGCGTACCGCTTCACAGGGCACGTAAAGCCGTCTAGCTTGCCTGTCGGCAAGGTTGTAGGAAATTTGGCAAATAACTGCCTGGCTATAGAAAAATTGTCTCCAAGCACCCAAGGGGGCTTTCAGGCAGCTGACCTTGAGAGCTTATTCCCATTCTTGATTCTGCCTGTTAACTACCTTAAACCACGTCAGAACTTATCATCAAGTGAGATTGTAGCTAGCGTATCAGTAATAAAAAAATGAAATCTAGCTAAAGCAAAATCATACGTGGAAAAGTGCTATTGGAAAAGAAAAACGTTTTGAATTGGAGAGCAAATAAATAATACCCTGATATCCGTTTGAAATCTTATATTTACATTTTGTTCATACTATTTTTACAATGTCATGCCGGCGTAGTAAGGTTATACGGATTATATGAAGAGGCATTAAGGAGACCGTGTTCTATGATATTTTTATGACAAAGGCCTTCGGCGATATGAGCCCTCTTGTTGGGGTACCGTGGGTAAATGTTTGTTATCTTACCATACTTATCCTTTGACAAATACGTTTAGAGGTAAACTATAAATAAATGGTAGGATGTATTAGGATTTTGTTATACAGAGTGCACAGTAATGTGAGGAAAATTGGTAGTATTGGTTCTAACCAATACTACCAATCTTAAAAAAAAATATCTTGGCTTTTCGCAGAATACTCAAGGCATTTTTTTTTGTATTAGCTGAATTGGCTTTGTCTGCCGATATTTTTTTCAGTATGCCCTTATATTTGGACTGGTATTCGCTGAAATAGATTGTCATGGCCAAATTTAAAAGATATATAATAGAGTATCCAAAAAAAATCTATATACCTATGTTACGATTTCTTAATATAAATTATATCCCTTTTTTTTCATATTATCATGAGGAAAATGTATTTACGCATGCACACCCGCCCAGGTACAGGTGGTTATGTCGGGCTCAGGGTTAATAGGGGCCTCACTACCGACTAAAAACTTCATGGTCTTCCATCGTCATCGACTCGTGGCAGGGGCCGCGGGGTCACTAGCGCTCTCATCCGAGCCCCCGTCACCGTCGCTGCCCAGAGGCTGGGCCCGTTTAAGCAAACGGGCCCAGCCTCTGGGCATAATTCTTTCATGCTACTTCGTGGGATGCTCTGGAACAAGAAGGCATCCCCACCTCATAAGGACCTTAACCCTGATGGGGTGCCGGCTGTCCCCACCGCCAACACCCCAGGACCTCTGAGCGGAGAGTACAAGCACGATCAGCTCGCCTCCGTGTCCGCGCATCTCTCTCTTTCCCGCTCCTCCGCCTCCCTCTGTGAGACAATTAGTCTCGCAAAACGAGGCCACTGCCTCCCACAACCTCTCGTCACCGACAATCTTTACAATGATGGCTGGCAAGGAGAGGTCATAAATTATATACCCTGCGGTAACTCTTCATAGTAGCGAGCTATCTGAGTAAGTTAGTAAGAAAATTCAGTTGGTAAAATTCCTAATGATCCCATGAGGGTTCATGAAAAAGAAGAAGATAAGTATGGCGGATTAGATAAGTGATAGACTAAAAGCAAAGAAACGGATACAAAAGACAACTACTTAGACATAAAAAAGTAATGACATAAATTTAAATAAATTTCCCCCCAATAAAAACTCAAATCCTGAAAGTTCTTGTACCATGAACCAACAAGTATTTAGATTTAAATCAATTATAGCTGAATCTTAACGTACTTGAACTAACAATCGTATCGATTCAAATAAATTAAACCTGAATTTTGTTGTACATGACCTAACAATTGTATCAATTCAAATCAATTAAAGTTGAATCTTCTTGTATATGACCTTACATTTTGTTTCGATTTAAATCAATTATATTCGAATATTTAAGTACTTGAACTAACATTTCTTTCGATTCATAATCTATATCTTATCTAATCAAGTTCTTTTAACTTTATCCGTTTCGATTCCAATAGGTTCTGTTGAATATTTAGGAAATATGATACTAAACTCAAGTCCTGCATTAACTTGGCCTGACAAACATTATATCGCTGATTCATTATATTTCATACATTTGACTAAGAAAAAAAGACAGCTTACTGGTCAATTTTCCACGACGATACGCATCGATTTGAGTCAGGTGTTGCTGCCTGTTGGGCGCACAACATATTTACATCCTGATTATTTGAAAGGTGGCCTGTAAACTATCAACGAGAAAATGCCCAAGGAAAAGTGACGTCAAGTAGGCTGGCAATAAAACCGAGGCCAAAACTTTTTACAATACTTAGTGTTTCCTGTGTGTTGCTAGTGAAAACATATTTTAATATTATGCTCTTGTGTTAAGAGGTGTTTGTTAGAGACGATATACCAACCCCACACGACTAAGATAAGGAAAGGAAGAAGATGATAAATGATTACAATTATTACTCTGATGTGAAACCGGCTTCGTAAGATACACCAAACAAAAAAAACCCAACCCATTCTACCTCCACCCACAGAGAATTATACAAAAGTTTCCATCCTAGACACAGTACAAAGATAAATTTACGAAGACAGTTCTCATCTTTTCATGCAATTTTCTACGGACCCAACTCTCAGAAATAAAAAGATCACTCGCAAAAAGCTAAGCATTGTTTCCGTCTAAAAACAATGTGGTTTCAGTAGAGACACAAGATTCTTTGTTAAACAAGAAACAAAAGGCATACACGAAATACGTACCGAGTCATACTTCTTCAGTTGCGTAGTTACTTACTAGGTTTGACAAATTGAAAGATAAGGCACTACGTCTATCGTGTGGCACTATTATATTAAGTCCAATGGATTACGTCGTTGATGGATTTCACTAAAAAAATTATGCTCAGTAACATTGGTTCCCAAAGTTGACTAGACCTCGACTCACCTAACAAAAGTTACAAATTCGGGGCTCAACGGTTGTCATAAAAGAAAAAAGGGCTTAACTATATGAATAAAGAACTACCAACAAGAAAAAAATATTTCGTTTCGATCCATAGTTTATTTTTTGTCATTATAGTCTTACTTTGGTCAATATAGTATAACCTCAACATCAATTTTGGTTACTTTTAATAGCAATGAGTTTGTCTTAAAACATAATTAACTCCTAGACGCCGCTTCTAGCAGCTAATGCTGCCCATATTCCTTGAAACTGGACATCTTTACTGCCCAAACAATCGGATATTACAACTAAACACCATGATTGCCCGGTATATTTCGTTAATAAAGATTGACAGCTAGAATATTATTTTTCGTTAACTGTTTGCAATTGAAACAATTTATGAAGCATGTTTGAAGCAGTGATGGCTCAGTGGCTTTGGCTATGGACTGCCGCGCAGCAGGTCCATGGTTCGAATCCCGCCGCGGGCTTGAGCTTCACCGCGTGGTGGAAGGGCATTTTTGCGAATGCCCGCCTGGCTAGCGACCACCCTCAAGTGGAAAATCTGTCGCCAAGCACCTAACGGTGTGTTCCGGCAGCTGTCCTTGAGAGCCAGTAATTCTAGGTTAAGCCTGTTAACACCTTCGACCACATCATCACTTACCATCAGGTGAGATTGTGGACAAAGGCTTACCTATCAGCAATAAAAAAAAAAAATGATGTTTAAAGTTTAAACATTTTAGTGCCGTGTCTTTAGACTAATCAGTGGTTCTTTATTTGATTTTGTTTATATTTTAGTTGGTATGTCATCTTGGAATAGGTAACGAACCCAATTTTCGAGTGAAGCTAACTTTATATATTATATCTTTTCCCCTAAAAAGGCGCCAAAGTTATTTCTAACAGTAATAAATATGTAGAATTTGAGAACTGTTCGTTAAAATTTGGCTACGGGTCGGTTGTAGAGATTGCAAGCCGGGCCCGGGCGGGCCCGACCCACGTTTACGTTGGCATAAAAACCGCTGCGAACTGCGTCAATGTTAAAACAATAGGTGTTGTAGTGGACACGGCCGTTTGTTGTGCGTGAATAAGTCATCATCATAAGTTTTTTGGATTGCGTCATTTGCGTCCCTATGGTAGCAATTTTGAAGATGTACTCACGTCAAAACATAACACTTTACTTTAAGTAATTAAGAATTTGTTTTGTTTATATCAAAGCTACCATAATGAGTAAAGAGAATGACCTGCTTGTTAAAACTTATAAAAATAAATAATTACTAATATTACTTTTCCGTCCATAAGTAAAAGTAATCAATTCTGTATTAAGTGTTGAGTGAGACTGATTATTGTGATAATTGTTCATAAGTCAGTAAGAAATAAATAATAACCTTGAATAATTGTCTTTTTCCATTCATATATAGAAAATGTTCATAAAATACTTTAGTTTCCATCGCTAACACACAATCCGGCCGGGCCCGGCGGACCCGGATTGGCGATGAATACAACCGGGCCCGGCCGGGTTGAGGAACATACCGGGTTGCAATCTCTAGTTGGTAGTTTTTTCATATTATTTAAGCGCATGATAATACTTAAAAAACAAGATGTTACAATTTATCAATTTCAATGCTCGTCTTGGTGTGTACCGGCAGCTGATAACTTTTTTGGCATTGTGATGGTACTAGCTCATGTCAAGGTTCAAGGCCCACTTGATGCCATCACAAGTGACGAATTGCACTGAGCCCGTCACACTGAGACATACCTACAATGCCTATAATTTTACTGGCTCTCGAGGACTCTGCTGCCGAAACACAATGTTAGGGAGGATAGATTTTCTACTTGGGATTGGTTACCAGGCAGGCGAGCATTCGCAAAATGCCCTTCCACCATGAGCCGTGGCTCAAGCATGGCATTCCATAGCTTAATAGCTATGGACTACCGCGCCGAAGGGGTTTGAAGCAATGATGGCCGAGTGGATTACCGCTCATCACTTATCAATAGTTGAGATGGTCTCACCAAAAGTCAATCACTTAGCTAATAATAATAATAAATACTTTGATGTTCGTAAATCTATTACAAAATACAACTAGTCGGTTACGCGCTGAGGTCCGTGCTCGTCGCTTCGCGCAATCGTGACTCCCAGACGAAGGACTCAAAACAGGCCGAAACTGGTCGGAATCTTTCCTTTACTTTAATAACACGGGACCTAGCTAGGTCCTAATAAGTTAAAATACAACTAAATTAGTAAGTTACTTGTAACCGAAGCTCAGAAATTACTAAATGATTTTATATCGAAAAAGTATAATTGTTTAAAAATATTTACCATACCACGACTGACGGAACTGAATTAAGGCGGTATGTGGGTGTCAAAGATTTTTTATATGTATGTACTCGTATGTCTGTTACCATTTTCTTCGGAAACTACTGGACTGATTTGGAGGATTAACAACCATCATGTCAAATCGGAGAATCATACAAACACCTACAAACAACAATGACAACTTTCTACAAAAGTCGTACAATTTTCACAGCCTTCAACGAATCTTTTCATTTAATGTTTCAACGCATGAAACGTTTCTGGGTTCCTACAGTTACTGTTCCTGTATGGAAAGATTTTATCAAGGTTAAAAGGTTTTCTTCTTTATCAAAAAGAGCTATTAATGTGTGTTGTATAAGACAAACATTACTTTTTGTCGTGGCGTTATTTTTTTTATAAGCGGTGAATATATAGAAGTAGACTATGTTATCGAATAATATTTATACATTTATATAACAAAGTTTTTAGTTCCCACAATCCACGAGGAGCGGCTCGAAGCTTTGATGATCAAGCTATTTTTGATCGGTTCGACCCGATATACCTAGTGATATTTGATCACTCTCCATTTCTTACCGCATCTATCATGGGTGATTGTTTCAAGGAACTGTTTGGTTTAATACCTGCTGCTGAATTTCGCCATCGGACGTCACGACAGAGCATGATGTTTTACTACTTGGATGTCGTTGACTGGCAGTCCATAATCGTGCGATCTTATGGCATTTTCTATCTCACACTGCCACTATGTGCGTAAAGTATTTCCTAACTGATACGAATTAGGAAATTTCAAGAAAATAGCAATAGCCTCTCTTCAAAGGCTGGTGCCGCATCGTGAAGACCTGTGGTGTTGTGGATGGCCGTGGAGATACTGAGGAGCAGCCTGCTCGTTTTACCTTCTATCTCATAAAATCAATAAAATGTGAAATTCTGTAACAGCCGCATCGTCCACTGCTGAATACAGCTACCTCTATTAAGGGGATAGTTGCCATAATGCCCACGCTTCGCAGGCGTGTTGGGAATCGCAGTGTAAGTTGGCAGTTCTTTAGAAGGCGTTGCTGCCCACCTTCCAGAATTTTTCTCTTAGTCGCCTCTTACGACACCTACGGGATGATATGAGGAGGTGCAATTTTAACACGGCACCCTACGGGCCATTTGTAAAAAAAAATCGAAAACTGTATTGGTGAGTAGATTTTTCATAATTATAATGTTAGTCATGTTTATGATCACCTTAAGTAATAAACAAATCAATATTATTACAAACTTTTTACTAAAATTGTTTTGTTTTTTGTTAGGGCAGAAATCACGCATTCTTATAAAAAATTTGAATTACGATATCAAATACTATTGCATGCACAAGCGAATAGCGCAACTGCATCTCCAAGTGCGTAAAACAGGGGGCTGTAAGTTCAATTCTCGTCTTCAGGTCCAATATATATGTGCCCAAATTTGTTTTAAGGATATAAAATAACATATATTGTCACGCCTCTATTTCTGGAAGCGTAAGACAGGGTTGTCCAAACGCCCACGTTTCGACAGATTTGTGTGTTTACGTGTAATAGGGGTGAGCCTATTGCCATCTACCGGGCACTATTCTACTCCGGGCTGTTACTGAAAATGTATTTTTTAGAAAAACCCTATACTTTGTAGTAGGACTCAAGCAAGAGCCCGTTTTGGTGGATACCCCCGTAGTGTCAAATATTCTGCCTTTCAGGTTCTGATTTTCACTCCTCACGCGATAGTGCTTGTAATCATATTTAGAAGTATAGAAATGCAGCGACATCATTGCAAGAGCTAAGTGTTTCAAAAAACACTTCTTTCTATCATATGTAGTCTAGTAGTCTGGGTGATGACCGCGCACCGTCCCCTTTGACGGTTAAAGTATATAGATTATATATTATAAAATTTCAGGTTTATTACTAACTTTTTTCACGAACTAGATCTACTAGATACTCATGTCTTCCAAAGACGAGTAGACAGTCGGTGGCGAGTAACATTAATAGAGATTTTTTTAAATATAAGAAAAAAAATTGCGTTTGGTACGGGATTATAATAATGGCGAAAGGGTAAAAACAAATAATTTAAGTAAGGAGATAATAAATAAAACTAGCTTCCGCTTGCCGCCAATTGAAAATTGTTAGAAAAAAAAAATATTATTAATAAAAAAAAGAACCTGTCTAATACTAGAACATGCATGTCCCAATTTACATCAAAATTCATTTCAGACGGTGAGTGGCAACAAATATACATCCATCACACACCTATTTTCGTATAGGTAGGTATCTCGGAGCGAAACACAATTGATGAGTCATTAAACATTTGTTTCCAAGTTGAACCATATTTAATTGGGTGCCTATTTTACAAGATCCTTTATAAATGTGCGTTTTCTCCCTTTTTATATAATTCAATTATCCATTTCTGAGCCCAGGGGCTTAGCTTGGACGTTGTCGGTCAGGAACTCAGGACAAACCTTTTTAAATAATTATTATCTAGTAACTAGGTTTTATCTCTGTATTATTATTATTTTTCTGGATTACCGAACAGTACACAAAATACAAATTGCACAAAAAAGTTTAAAGACAAAACATATACAACGACGTTGACCACAAATATACATTTCAATATTCATGTGTTGAGAATTAAGACTACAAAGTGTTTTATATGTTACAAAGTTTTTGTTAAGTTGTTTATTATATATGTTTCACTAAGATTCTAAATATATAAAATATATATAAAAGTGATTATTCACAAAGCGGTCTCAGCTACTTTTTTAAGGAGAACTATGATGATAAGACGAATCCTGTTCTACTTCCTTCAGCAGCCCAAACACTGACTTTTTAATACATCCCACTCTCTCATTAAAAATATCTAAAGAACTAAAATTTTCATTATAAAGAACTAAAAATTTCAGAAATATTATGGTAAAGAAAGGCTAGTTACATATCACAAATTGCAATACATTTTCAAAACTACAAATAGTACTGCACTGCACTGAAATGTGGTTTGACCATAATAGTTAAAAGTCACAGCGTCCAAAACTGTAAAACACATACAACATTCAAAAATTAAAACTTTTTCTAAAACTCCATTTAGCCCAGTGCATGTAGTAAGGTAAACGACCCTATAAACGGACGGGCAAAAACTCCTTTTCAACACTGCGAAATACTAAACTCGTTCAGTGTTGTTTGTATGTGACACGACGATGTATCGATAATCTGAAATTATTATTTTATTTTTTACAAATATTTTTGTCATTCTCCGCCAATTTACAGTTTTACGTTTAAATAGGCTATCGATTTTGATTAATCCATTTAATGATTTTTGTCTCTTAACTAGAATCGAGTAAAATTTTTGTAGCCATTTTGTTAACATAAAATGGCTTCAATTGAATCTCAAGTTGGCATCTGAATGTCCAAAATAAATTGATAACCTAATGTTTTAGCAGGTACATAGTATTTTCTTTATATGTTACTGTTAACACGAAAATAAAAATCTATGTACCTGCTACAGCTACAGCTCACAAACAGTAAAGTTGCCAACAGCTTTTTATATCCGTTTTTCTGAACATACAATGGCATTAAAAAATGAATAAAGAAAGTTGTTCAAAAAATATCGACAGCGCACAACACTGTTCTGTAGTTTGTGGACCTCTGTTTATCACGACTCACGAGCAATGCTCACAATGTGCACAGCTGACCACAACTGGGAAATTTACCCCATTCGTTGGATTTAATCGTCCATGCTTGTCAAGTTTTTTTTTGTTTCTCTGACTTCTTCTGCGCTATGAAATTTAATGATTGCCATGTTTATTAACTTTTGATAGTAAAGTTGCTTTGAAATAGTACAATGATTGTAAGTATGAAGGGTATTACAAAAGAATTGGCGTTTGTAAGCTCAATCCGTTGAGAAGTTAATGTAAAATCTAAGATCTAGCAGACACATAAATCCAAATCTCTTTCTTCTACGTATATTCAATAATGTCATGGGAAAAAATGACTTAAAAAAATGATCCATTTTATATATACAAGTATATATAATACTTTTATTTTTAACTACTTTATCACTAGAAGAAACTTGGTCATATTTTAGTAGGTGCTATAAGTGAAACAAATTTGAATTGATTCTTATACTACATATTGATGGTAGCACAAATGGATGTACATAGGTGCTCCAAAAAAGGGTTGTCTGGAATTGAGATTCCTTCTTCCGAAATATTCTATTAACGTAGTACTGAGATTCCAAAACCTGGAAGAAAATAAAGTTTCTTCTTGAGTCGAAATTTAAAGTTAAAGATATCGATAGAAAACTGAATCAACGCAGACCATTTGCACTCAACTCCAAGACTTGGAAATATAAAACAACGAAGTTTTATCTGCTGGCAAAAAGTAAGGAATAAAACAGCGGTAAGACCTCGGCGAGGTAAAAACTGTTCAGTATTCGATGCCATCGCTCGGGAATATAGACAATGTCGGGCAGGTAAGCTGGTATTTAACACTATCGGGTTCTGTACTTTTTTGTTATATTTCATGGATTAGGAAGCGACAATTGGTGACACGTTGGATGTCTCATAAAATTTAATTTAATTTCGACACTAAATTACTTAGTTTATTTCTCACTTAGGCTCAGAATGTAGTGTCTTGTTTAACGCAAAATTTGAGAGATGAATTTGACTTCCCACACTAGAGAGCTAATAAAGATTTAAAACTCAATAAAGTTTATTTTCATCTACCTACTAAACACAAATATCGATTTTGAAACATAATCACTAACTAGCAGAATCTCACAAAAGAAGAATTTTAAACAAGCTGACCCTTTGCAAAATTAATTTTACATCTTTGTCTCTACATTTTGTTTGCATTTTTGTTTTCTCGCCATGTTATAAAAAGTAGCATGTTCAACTCTCTCGGTGAAATGTTCTTGAGAGCCAGTAATTCTAGGTTAGCCTGAATAACACCTTCGACCACATCATCACTTATAAGGTAAGACAGTGGTCAAAGGCTAAACTATCAGGGATAAAAAAGTCATAATGACACCTAGTACTGGTTTAAAATAATAATATATGTAAGGATCCTGTTTAGCAATATGGGTGAATGGGGATATTTTTCAAGAAAAACCACGTACAGAAAAATTTGAATAAAAAAGGACCTTTTTATATTATATATTATTATTATCTGAATGCGCTTGAAAAACAAACTTCGCAACGTCCATTAATTTTCAAACAAGCTATTATAAATCCATGTATGTACCCTTCTTAGACATATGAAACTGAGTTCTTCAGAGTATGATTTAACGAGTTTTTAGTCTTTTAATATTATTATAGCATCACAAAGACAAGATCATATAAAGGAAAATATAAAAATTAAATGTTAAAACATGTGTTATACACGCATCAAATCACAAATATCCTATTTTAAATCAACTTTTGCTTCATCAGTTGACCTAGTTTGTTAGTTATCTGTGGTAGAAAATTGAATAAGTCAACTTTATATCAGCCTAATGGCTTCCGCGATATTGTGTCTGTGAGCCACTGATTTGATTGAGCTACGCGGAGAGCTAACTAAAATGGAACCAAAACAAACAGTACTACATCATTTAGGAGACATTCTCATCCCAACCAGCAGAAAGTTTACCCCTAATGCTGGTTTAATAACCTTTCTTCGGTGTTTAGGGAAGAAGTCACAATATTTTGAGGTCCATAAACCTACAAAGCAAAAACACTTCAAAATCATGCAACCCAAGTCCACCGATCCGCATATAATACATTATAAACACCTCAAACTAAATATAATAAAAAAAACCTGATACCAGATAAGAAGTGGCTGGCTAGCTACCACCCTCAAGTGGAAAACCTGTCGCCAAGCACCTAACGGTGTGTTCCGGCAGCAGTCCTTGAGAGCTAGTAATTCTAGGTTAGCCTAAACATATCTTCGACCACATCATCACTTACCATCAGGTGAGATAGTGGTCAAAGGCTAACCTATCGAGCATAAAAAAACAAAAAAAGTAGTTGAGGAATGTATGCCTTTCAGCTTGCCTGTACAAGGGGTAAGGACCTTTGTTCAATGGTGGTTAAGAAGCGCTCGTAGCGAAGTTTGCTTAGCCGTTCTGAACCAATCAGCAAAGTTAAGCACCGTCCGCCAGACTCCGAAAGAAATTTTGAATTTGGCTGTAAAACTGATCGAAAAACTCTTGTACATTGATGTACTCGAGCTGTGGCGCGAAGTAGACGTAACCAACTACTAAAACGTTGGTGGTCCGCAATCACCGGTGAAGGTAGATGTTGCGGAGTAGCATCCAAAAGACCCACCGATTCTGAATCACTCTTAAGTTCTTCAGTCACCGGAGGGAGGTTGCACGTTGGTTCACGGGGCCATTCAGAATGTGAGTTTAAAAGGAATGATGGGCCAGTAAACCAGCGTGAAGATGTCGAAAATTTCTGATTAAAGCGTGTAGCGTCGTCGGCAACATTCAAAGCTGTAGGAACGTATCTCCAATTTTGAATATTGGTTGACTCAGCTATCTCTCCTACTCGAAACGAAACGAAAGCTTTAAACGTGCAAGCATCGCTACGGAGCCATTTGAGGACTGTTAAGGAGTCTGTCCAATAATATATTTGATTGGGCTTCCTTCTGT
This sequence comes from Plagodis dolabraria, assembly GCA_963854805.1. Classification (NCBI taxonomy): domain Eukaryota; kingdom Metazoa; phylum Arthropoda; class Insecta; order Lepidoptera; family Geometridae; genus Plagodis; species Plagodis dolabraria. The sequence continues at coordinate 4,423,925 of OY978459.1, read as the reverse complement.
GCGCTTCAGTGATATATACGCTGAAACGAGAAGCGATAAGAGCTGCCTGTAGTTCCAACCTTGGAATTGAAACTGGTTTTAAGGGTACTAAACGACCTTTTCCCCCAATTAATGACAAGCTTACGGTATCGTCATCATAAACAAAACGCCAATAGGCAACGCATGCATAAGCTCGTTCGCCCGCGTCGGCAAAAATATGAATTTGTATGTCTTTAATCTGTTTTTTACTATTAAGATAGCACCGAGGTATCGCGCAATTTGACAATTGTTTTATTTCGAGAAACCATTTATTCCAGCTCTCAATCAAATTACTAGGTAAGCTTTGATCCCAATCTACGCCTAATTTCCAGGTTTTTTGAAATAATATGCGACCCTGTATAATAAGAGGGGTCAAGAAACCTAGAGGATCGTAAATAGACATCAACAGCGATAAAACAGAACGCTTTGTTAATTCATTTGGTACATTTGGGAGTGATTTTATGAAGTATGCTTTACTGTCTTAATTGTGTACCTGTTATTCAAAGCCTCGTTAATTGGTCGTCGAACATATTTCATTCCATTCCATCAGAATTAACCAAATTTATTTTATTTTCATCCGAAAATAATGCCCAAGTATTCAACCTGGCATTTAAAATACGACGATATTATGTTTATACCTATGGAAAGCGATACCTATAGATATATTAACACACTTTATAAGTACCTATATTATGTGACAATATATCAAAAATATCTTTCAATCCTCTTCAAATTGAACAGTTTTTATTCACGGGTCTCTCGTAGCGGTGGTCGCAGCAAACTTTCTATATAATTAGACGGAACGGCACCTTTTCAATTGGTTCGCGGGCAGAGTTGCGAAGTCGTCGCCGCGTTTTCAAATTATCAGCTCTTACCATCGATTTTGCTTCTTAAAATTTACAGCTAGATTTTTGATGTTATTATTTATCTTAATAATCAGCTCTTACCATCGATTTTGCTTCTTAAAATTTACAGCTAGATTTTTGATGTTATTATTTATCTTAATAACCACTGTTCCTAATACAGCTAATATTATTCAAGTTCTTATAATACATACACGGCCTAATCGACCTATGCTAGTAAAACTAATACGCATGATAGTCAAGAACTTTTGCCCAAGGTTGTTTGTACCTAGTTATTTAACCTGACTCATAAAAATGCCTTAAACAGATCTAAATATAAAGTTTCTTAACTCCCTTGTAAGAGTTGTTTTCCCAAATGTTATTGATTTTTTAGCTGTTAGTACATTGTATTTGAATAAAACGAACGTTGGTTTTGATGTAAATTTATATAATTTTTGTAAAACGTTCAGCTATATTATTTTTGACAAGACTTGTCTAGTGCAAGTGCACTTAGTGCTCTCTATATCATTGTCTCTTCATCTGCTGTTATTTCTCTCTTTTTTGTCTGCCATAGATATTTCATTAATTCTTACCGAATATCAACCTTTTTGTATATACAGTTTAATAAAAGGCTTAATGTAATTGGTAAGTAATAATAAAATAATTAAAATTTAATAGATACCTTCACACGTCGGTCTGCTGGAAAACAATGCAGTGGATCGACTTGCTGATGACGAAGTGAGAATCACCTGCCTTTCATATTATACAGATTGATTCCTCTTCTAAAAACGTGCATTTGAAAATTAATCAGAATATTTTGACGTAAGATCCCTTTCAAAAGAAATTTGGTACAGGAAGATTTAACCGAATCTTCTTAATGTTTTTGGGGAGCGACATTAAAAGAAATGAAATTGTTGCAACATTGAGTCGGCACATTCCGGAAAAAAATTTTGTAGGTACATAATGAAAAAAACAGATTGTCCAAATTGTAACGAATGTGATTAAATAGAAGACGTATATTATGTTTTAATGCAGTGTTCCCATTAACAGTAACATTATTACTGACCGCTTCCGTGCTTCGGAGAGCACGTTAATGGGTCGTTCCTCGTTGTTGTCTTAGGATGGCAGCCATTACAGCATGGTGGTAGGTCATTTTGCAAAAGCCCGCCGGGCTAGCTACCACCCTCATGTAGAAAATCTGTCGCCGAGCCTAACGGTGTGATCTGGCGGTTCTCCTTGAGAGCCAGTAATTCTAGGTTAGCCTGAATAACACCTTCGACCACATCAACACTTATAAACTATCAGGGATAAAAAAAGAAGTCATAAAGACACCTAGTACGGGTTTAAAATAATAATATATGTAAGGATCCTGTTTAGCAATAAGGGTGAATGGGGATATTTTTCAAGAAAAACCCCGTACAAAATAATTTGAATAAATAAGTACCTTTTTATATTATATATTATTATTATCTGAATGCGCTTGAAAAACAAACTTCGAATCGGCCACATCCATTAATTTTCAAACAAGCTATTATAAATCCATGTATGTACCCTTCTTATACATATGAAACTGAGTTCTTCAGAGTATGATTTAACGAGTTTTTAGTCTTTTAATATTATTATAGCATCACAAAGAGAAGATCCCCAAAGGAGCCGGCATCAGGAACTTCGGTAGAAACAAGAAGACCAGTCATAAAACTGAGGCCGAAACTTTAATGTTACATTTTCTTGACTCCGCCTTTGAGTGGAGAAAAGATTTTGTAGCAAAGTGGGATAGTAAAAGTAAGTAGATAATTATAAGTATACGTTAAGAAAAAAATAAGACTGTGTAAGTGAATATACCTACATCGTCATAGAGTAGACTAATGTGAATACTGGTAATGAAAGTCTAATACAATGACAAGTAACACGTCAAAAGCTTAGGTCATGATAGTACTGTGGTGTCATAACAGCCCATGGAAGTAGAATATTTTAACTTATACAATAGTTTACTCTACGTAATATTGTTTTAAAAATATTATTATCTTGCGAATTTCCGCAGAATATAATCTGTGGATGTTGTGTGGCATATTGTTGTGGGAAGCTGCTGCTTAGATAGACAAACATTTTCTTACAAAAGTGCAATTCAAGCCTTTACCAAGACCTTAGCGAGTCTGGAACATTTTAAAAGAAATATATACTTTAAATTTACTGTGGCTGTATGTAATTGAATGTTCGTAAAAAATATGTAAATTTACTAAAAGTTGCAGTAGAATCTGTATGAAATATTTTAATATTGTAATTTGTAATAATTCACCTTCATAAGAGCGACGTAGACGCCTAAATTGAATACTTGGCAATCTTTGACTTTGTCAATTTTAAAGTCATAAATATATAAAAAACTGTATTACGCAAAAGGAAAATATAAAAATTAAATGTTAAAACATGCGTTACACACGCATCAAATCACAAATATCCTATTTTAAATCAACTTTTGCTTCATCAGTCGACCTAGTTTGTTAGTTTTCCGTGGTAGGTAATTTAATAAACCAACTTTATATAAGCCTAATGGCTTCCGCGATATTGTGTCTGTGAGCCACTGATTTGATTGAGCTACGCGGAGAGCAAACTAAAATGGAACCAAAACAAACAGTACTACATCATTTAGGAGACATTCTCATCCCAACCAGCAGAAAGTTTACCCCTAATGCTGGTTTAATAACCTTTTTTCGGTGTTTAGGGAAGAAGTCACAATATTTTGAGGTCCATAAACCTACAAAGCAAAAAAGACTTCAAAAACATGCAACCCAAGTCCACCGATCCGCATATAATACATTAAAAACACCTCAAACTAAATATAATAAAAAAAAACCTGATACCAGATGAGAAGTAGTAGAGGAATTTATGCCTTTCAGCTTGCCTGTACAAGGGGTAAGACCTTTGTTCAATAGTGGTTAAGAAGCGCTCGTAGCGAAGTTTGCTTAACCGTTCTGAATTGATCAGCAAAGTTAAGCAACGGTCGCCGCGGTCATGAGTTGGTTGGGTGACCGCTGGTAACATTACTACTAAGCGCTCCGTGCTTCGGAGGGCACGTTAAGCCGTCGGTCCCGGTTGTTATCTCAGGATTGCAGTCGTTGTAGTATGGTGGTAGGGTATTTTGCGAATACCCGCCTGGCTAGCTACCACCTTCAAGTAGAAAATATGTCGCCAAGCACCTAACGGTGTGTTCCGGCAGCTGTCCTTGAGAGCCAGTAATTCTAGGTTAGCCTGAACAACATCTTCGACCACATCATTACATACCATCAGGTGAGATAGTGGTAAAAGGAGAACCTATCGAGCATAAAAAAAAACATTCTGAGTGATGATGATGAATAGGGCATGAGGGGGGGGGGGGGGGGGGTGCGTCGTATTGTCGTATTGTAGTATTTCTGCCGGCCTTTAATCTGTGGCGTGTTCCACAATCATTCCGCTATTCTAACGAGTTTCTTCACCGTGCTAATGTACCAATTACTTTCAGTTTTTTTTATAATTGAACTACGCACTACACACTCTAGGTCCGTACTCTTTTTCGATTAAGTTTTATTTAATAACATATTACAATTTTACAAGTGTCATACTCCATTCATCATTTATTTGACTCTTAACAGATGTAAGTTAGTGTAGTTTTGAAGCAGTGATAGCTCAGTGACTTTGGCTATGGACTGCCGCGCAGCAGGTCCATGGTTCGAATCCCGCCGCGGGCTTGAGCTTCACCGCATGGTGGAAGGGCATTTTTGCGAATGCCCGCCTGGCTAGCGACCACCCTCAAGTGGAAAATCTGTCGCCAAGCACCTAACGGTGTAATATTATTAAAACTCACGCACATTTTTATTAATTGATTCAAACAGGTTATTCACGTGATATTTAACACTTACGTGTTGCCGATATAAGGATCGACAATTGTTTCGGCTTCATAAGGAAGCCATCTTCAGGATCTGGAGTGCGGTTCGATCGCTGTCGCGGCCCGTTTCACACTAACCACCTAACGGTGTGTTCCGGCAGCTGTCCTTGAGAGTCAGTAATTCCTGTTAACACCTTCGACCACATCGTCACTTACCATCAGGTGAGATTGTGGTCAAAGGCTTACCTATCAGCAATAAAAAAAAAAGAAAGTGTTCAAGGTGTTGTATCTTAAAAACTAAGTGAGTACAATAAGATATTAAGATATATATAATTATGACTGTAGCTTATAGTGGTTTCAGAATATAAGAACTGTTTTGTATCGTCCTGTTAGATGTTGTACATCTGATTTAGAAGAAAATACGCCAGTGAGTACATTTTTTTTTCATAATCATTTACTTTTGTATAAATTAAGATGTGTACATGTTTTTTTTTTGTATTTTATGTTTTGTTAGTGTTAATTTCTTTCACTTTTGTCGCATCTCAACCCACAAATCCAGACTTCAGACTACTGCTAAATATTTTTTTTGTCAGTAAAACCAAATATCGAGCCCAGCAGGACAAATAGAGGCACATATCTAGTCACTTTATTTTTCTCCTGTATTCCAAACTTTTTTAAAACAATGGATAACGATACACCCAAACTCAAAATAAATCATACTAAAAAAGAGCAGAGTACCAAATAACTACAGTTTTAAACTGAGCGCTCAACAGTTTATTTAACTTTTGCCGTCGTAGCACGTCCGTGTCGCAATGTGAAAGGGTCGTAGGGGTTTTTTTGAACTCACTGTGAAAGTCGTTAACGGGTTTTGTGGTGGCAGCCAAATAGTTATTTCGAGAAACAACATACTTAGAATGTATGTTACTAACGTACATACGTAATTAACGTACGTAAGTAATGAATGGGGTACGATTTATTTCTAAGGTAAGGTATTCCTTAGAAACATTACTTGACGACCGTTTTCTTACATGATAGTCTTGAACCTAAAAATATAAATGTAAAATAAAAATATTTATCAAACATATACGGTCTTATTAGCGTCACAGGTTTAAACCTAGTCTAGAGCTAAACCTTACTTTAGAACCAGTTCCAAGAAACATTCCCATTATCGTCACAGGTGTATCTGTTAGATCGGGCCTAACAATAGATCTTTCTCTAAACCAAGTACACCCCTAGTTTAAATTTAGTTTAAGACGACGAATTGAAAATAATGGCGTCAGATATCTCAATTTTTCGCAGCAATTACTTAACATTCGGAAATGACTTTTACGTATTTTGTTTACCATTTTATTGACATAATTTTGATAATAGCTTTACATGATTGGTTAACTTTCATAACAGAGAAAAAGCTATTAAAACTGCTCTTAAAAAACAGAGATTTGCATTTTACAGGAAGCCTAGATCGATTTAAGCCAGAGAGTTGAAATACTTAGAGTTGTTATATCCGAACACCACTGCTCTAAAAGCTTACTAAAATATACCTATGTAAATACCTACGCACATCTATAAGCAGTTTGTAATGACAAGGAAAGAACGTTCAAATATTATGCGTCATATCTGTTGTTAGAAAGAGATAAATAAGCAATTCGTGTTACCACCGAACCACCACGAAACGTTCCGATCACCATTATGCTGCATCTCTTTCACTCTCTCACACCAAACGATACACATATCTCGCTCATCCATTTCATTGATTTCGTTCCAAAGATAAAACAAAATAACGATATTTTCTATTTCAACAATAAAAACAATAATTACGCGTGAAATGAAACAGTTTTCTTATCCCTCACAGTGCCTGTATAATTGGTGCAGAGTCTAAAGACACAAGGAAGGTGTATTGTCCACAGATTATTCCGAAAAAACACTATTAGCGGCGATGTATTCACCGGACGCTCGGAAGTGCTAGACTGGTAGTGACTCAGGCGATTACCCTGAATTCGTCAAGTAAATATGGAGGGCAAACAACTGATCTACAGGTAAAAAAATCTTAGATTTAAGCCCCTTAAATATCGGTATAGATGAGTCTTAACACAAACTACAATGGGGTAATTTGGTTTTTGATATTTGCTATAGTTTTTATTTTAAACTATATTTACTGTTTTGGCGCATACGGCCTTTTAGTACAAGCTATGTCACGTGCAAATTACTATGTGATCTTTCCTCCCCACGTGAAGTGGATAGTATGCGGGGCTGTTCCTGATTTGAGATTAATTGTTCATCACTGCGTCGTCTTAAATATGGCGACCACACAAGACATCAGCTGATTATTTCTTTGTCCGTATTTGGTCTGTGGCTGCAGTTTGTTATCGTTGTTGTTTTCTAGATTGGGTCGTTTCGTGTATCAAAAAATTTACTTACCTTGTTATTGGTTTATTTTCAAAATGCTATGAGGTAAAATGTTACTTAACTTAAGAAGTATCTCGTCTTTATAAAGAGATCTACCACTTAGAACACAAATAGGTATATTCGCAGATTTTTGACACTGAGAGCGAATACTTACTTTCTATTCTTCGCTCCAATTTTCACTACGGTTTTTCTTTTCCATTTTATTCGCTATACTAATAATAATCACTTGTTATTTATAAAATTGCTATCTGCACTTCAAATTAAATCGTGGGAAAACTGGCTGATATAGATTATAAAAAGTGAAAAACCATCTTTTTTAGTACTCCAACGTTAGATAGATGGCGCTATTTAAAATAATTCATCCGATGTTTAGTTAAAAATATTTTATCTGTGGAAGACAATTTAAAACACTGGTCTAAATCCGAGACTTTCTCGTTCTAGTCAAAACTCGCGACATTAAAAAGATTTGAAGTCTAATGTCTTGTTTTAGACCAGAACTTCGTAAATCTAGGTTTATACCCTCAACACTGATAAGACTGATAATGTGTACTTAAAGTTGTTATCTGATTACGGTAAAATAAAATTGTTAATTGACTTTTATATTTTATAACGGATAGCCTTTGACCATTATCTTATCAAATGGTAACTGTAGATGCGGCCGCATCTTCAGGCCGGCCGTAGATATTAAAATAAACTAGAATTAACCACCGTTAGGTGATTGGTCACAAATTTCCGACTTCGGTATGGTAGCTAGCCAGACAGGTATTTGCAAAATGCCCTAACACCATGTCATATGATATGGGAACAGTCATGATAATTTTAGGTGCGACAGTACTGTATGCGACTAATATAATTATCGATTTTGGAAGCAGTGTCTATCCCTGAAGAGTGAGCAAAAAATAATGGAAAAGATCTCTATGGAGTGCATTGAGACGAAGATTTATACAGATCTTATTCTTTATTTTTGAGCCTCATAAGTGACTGTACAGTTAGTCTACTGGACTTCGTTTGGCCAAGAGAAGCGCTATTGGCGCACGCACCGTGCGTCTGGGCCCAGTGCACACAGTACATACAAAATACTTCATTTTAAAAAAATAACTACCTAAATTTTTTTACCAAAAAATGGAACCAACCGACAAGTTATGTGACACTTTTGGGTGTTGAAGTCGTTTTTTCACTCATTTTAGTGACCCTTGCTACTTACGGTATCGATTCTGATTCATTCTCAACGAATATATCATCAAGATAGGTGAATATTTTTCAATTATTGGAGCGTAACTCAAAAACGGCTTGACCGATTTTGATGAAATTTAAAATGGGACCAAACGACAAGCACCAGCTTTCAAACAAAAAAGAATTTTCAAAATCGGTTCACCCAATCAAGAATTCTGAGGTAACAAACATAAAAAAAACAGACGAATTGAGAACCTCCTCCTTTTTTGGAAGTCGGTTAAAAATATATAAAATATTATAGCAGTAGAACTCATTGTGAGAGTTCGTTCAGGTAAGTACTGCCACACTTCCTATCTCTACTGTCAACAGTAATATTCACGTTACTGTTTTCCAGTTTCAAGGATATGGATTCCAGTTAAAGTTCAGGGTCATGAAACTGAACAACTTTATGTCTCAACGTGCTGGGCGTCGTGCCGACAAGTTATTTCACACTTTTGGGTGTTGAAGTCAGTTCCATTTTTTGGTAAAATATTTTTTTACACTTTTTTGTGACCCTTGCTACTTAAGGGATAGATTATCATTCATTGTTAAATTTTTCAGTTATTGTAGTGTAACTCAAACATGGCTCAACCGATTTTGACGAAACTTAAATGGTACCAAACGACAAGCATCACCTTACAAACAAAAAAACAATTTCAAAATCGATTCATCCAGGCAAGAGTTCTGAGGTAACAAATTAAAAAAAAAAACAGATGAGATAAGAACCTCCTCCTTTTTTGGAAGTCGGTTAAAAAAATTCGTCATCAAAATACAGTCATACATGAGTAAAGCATTCATAGTCAATGCGCTTACTATCACATCGTTGTATTGAGATCACAACAGCTTTAGGGGTACGTAAGCTGTTAGTTCCCCATTAAACAACTTTGGGTATAAGATATGGTCGGTCACAGTGAGCGGTTACGCAATAACCATATTTCAGCGCCGTTTTCCAGTTCAATCGTCAGCCGGGACGAAACAATATTATGGGTATACTTTATTGTATACATGGTGTTTATCAGGTTTGAGACAGTAAGAGCATTTCTAACCTCTCTAAGATAACAAGTTAAAAAAAATCGTATAGCTTTGTGTTTTGTGCAGGTTTTTTAATTGAAAAAATATATTGTTAAAAAATAACTGATTTTAAGAAAAGGAGGAGATTCTCTATTCGATGCAGTTCGAAGCAGTGATGGCTCAGTGGCATTAGCTATGGACTGCCGCGCAGCAGATCCATGGTTCGAATCCCGCCGCGTGCTTGAGCTGCACCGCACGGTGGAAGCGCTTTTTGCGAATGCCCGCCTGGCTAGCGATCACCCTCAAGTAGGAAATCTGTCGCCACGCACCTAACGGTTAGCAGCTTCCGGCAGCAGTCCTTGAGAGCCAGTGATATTACAGACACATGAGACTTAACAACTTTGTCTCAAGATGACGGGCAATTCGTGACTTGTGACGAAATGCATCTGTTATAGGCAGAAGATACCGCTTAACATCGGGTAGGCCTAGAGCTTGTTCCGTTACAATAACATAAAAAATGCATTTTTTTGGATGTGTTACCTCAGATTTTTTAGAGGGTGTACCGATTTCGTTTTTTTTTTATTAGGAAGCTGGTGATTGTCCTGTACTTCCATTGTAAGTTTAAGTGAGATCTGACGAGTAGTATTTGAGTTAGCTCTAATAATGTGTATTGCATGTTTGAAATCGATGGTTTTTATGTATATTTTTAACCGACTTCCAAAAAAGGAGGAGGTTCTCACTTCGTCTGTATTTTTTTTTTTATGTTTGTTACCTCAGATCTCTTGACTGGGTGAACCGATTTTGAAAATTCTTTTTTTGTTTGAAAGCTGATGGTTGTCGTTTGGTCCCATTTTAAATTTCATCAAAATCGGTCAAGCCGTTTTTGAGTTACACTAAAAAGATTGAAAAAAAAAATTTTACAAAAAATGGAACCGACTTCCACACCCAAAAGTGTGAAATAACTTGTCGAAGTCGGTACCATGCCCACAATATTGTGATAATAGGTACTTTTGAACTGTCAAGTTAAATTTTTTTTTTTCATTTCAATAGGGCTACGTCTGAGCATCTCGAGAACTGAACCACACCAGTGCTACTATGGAAGTGAGGTACTAAACTTCCAACTCAATTTGAGCATACGGTACTACCCTTACTGTAACTTTGTATATAACCCTAAACCGTCCTTTGTAGCAAGTTGACCGGACGTAACGCGCGCGAGCTGCGATTCAATAGGGCAGAAGAAACAGCAAGCTTTGAGAATTGTGTTCGGCGAAGAACGCCCTCTTTTATATTTCTGATGGAGTTCTGGTGTTCTGATTGTATACTGAAGCACTATTGAGGCTTTAGACTGAATAAAGATGTCTTAGGTTTTCGCGATTGTTACACATAGTAATTAAACAACTTTAAACGGTTTAAATCGCGTATATTTTTCATTATTTTATCCCGACGTTTCAAACACTTTGCAGTGATCGTGGTCACGGGGTGACTAATTGATTTTATTTGTCATATTAAGAAATTATTTGCGTTTGTGAACATGCCCAGGACAAACCCAACCACTACATTCGGTTCGACAATCCACAAATCCTCGCTAGAGAGACCCGGTTTATGCCAAGAATGTTACGCGAGGCTATTGAAATCAAAAAGTACCCAAATTTCAATAGGGATGATGGTTGGCAAGTACCACCTGCTTGGGATCCTGTTATCAAATTAATTAAATACCAAGGCCGACATAAATCTGCAAGACCTCTGGACACTGTGAGCGAATACTGCGTGAATAGGGAACGTTATGATTAATATAAAAATTTCTGACGGTAGACCAAATAATTTCTTAATAACTCATGTGACAAATAAAATCAATTAGTCACCCCGTGACCACGATCACTGCAAAGTGTTTGAAACGTCGGGATAAAATAATGAAAAATATACGCGATTTAAACCGTTTAAAGTTGTTTAATTACTATGTTTATACTGAATAGTTTATTATAAGGTATACCTCTTTAAGGCAATGCAAGTACCGAAAGATATGTTAAAATATTTTTTCTTCACGATTACTTAACGACAATCAAAGCTGTAGCTATCAGTGAGATATTTTGAATGGCGTAGTAAATATATTAATAATACAACATACAATGAGGTAAAATTTTAGAAAAATACTTAAAAATAAAAAAATCCTGCTAGTGTTCGCTAATATATATTTTGCAAGGTGGTAGGGCATTTTGCGAATGCCCGCCTGGCGAGCTACCACCCTCAAGTAGAAAATCTGTCGCTAAGCACCTAACGGTGTATTCCGGCAGTTGTCCTTGAGAGCCAGTAATTCTAGGTTAGCCTGAACAACATCTTCGACCACTTCATCACTTACCATCAGTGGTCAAAGGCTAAAATATCATGAATAAAAAAAAAATATTTGTTATTATTTATTATTAAACTAGACTTAAGATTGAAAACATAACAATAACATGTTAGGCTTAATGTATTTATGTATTAGACCAATTTAGTTTTTGTTTTTTTTACTAGGTTAGCCTGAACAACATCTTCGATCACATCATCACTTACCATCAGGTCAAATCAGGTGAGATAGTCGTCAAAGGCTAACCTATCAGGAATAAAAAAAAAAATTGGCGGTATGCCTTTACTAAACAAAATACTACGACCTATATACCACACTACAGCTTCTATAGTAAAAGCATTTAGACAATCTATGCGTCATAGCAGACTCATAGGCATTCTAAATGCTCCAGCCCACTCCCAGTTTATACCTAATTTGGATTGGTTTAATACATAAAAATATAATGAAAGTATCTTTCGTACTTAACTTAATTTTAGTTAATATGTAGTGGATGGGGATTAGCGATTTACCTAAATCTAAAAAGTAGACATTACGCGTTTCTAAAGATAATCCACAAAAGAGTTGAGTTTATCCTAATTAATCGCATATTCTGGACCCTATGTTCCATTCACAGCGAATACTTTAGGGAAAAGTAATCATTGAGGAATACTTTTACCACGATAGATTGAAGGGGTTTTCTGTGAACGGTCGATATTCATCTAAGGACCCATTTTTTGTGGAGGTAAATCGAAAAACCCTGCTACCCTACTACGTGCTACAATATTATGACAGGAAATTAGTGGTAGAATGATATACGAAAGTTGTGAGCCCCTGGCCGCTCATAAATGTTTGAATTACGATAGTTATATGTTTTTAACATTTGAAACTCAGAAATGTTTTATAGATATAAAGAACCTATAATATAGCAAGTAATTACTATTTATAATAAAATATATATTATATATTTTTTTGCAATAACGCATGCTCTGTGGATTGCATTACAAAATGACAGATTAACTTTTTTAATTAGTTGAACTATAGGTGTCGCTTCATCCCCACACGATGGTTAAATGAGGAACGATTAGACGAGGAGTTTTTTTTTTATGCGCTATAGGCAAGCATCTTACCTGGTGGAAAGTGATGATGTGGCCGAAGATGTAGCACGCTTGCCTAGAAGATAATTATTCACTCTAGACTCTGAGTTGAGTTTTGAGTTATGACTCATTGTCATGTTAGCTCAGTTAGTCAGAGCATACCTCGGCTAAAGGGGTGGATGACGCGGGTTCGGATCCCGCACATGACTGTTTTTCCTCTCGTAAACTTGTCATTTTGTAAAGTAATTACTAATTAAAAAATAACATCGACTACAAAATTAGGTCTACTTTTACGAATTTAAATTCTCATAAATTTTGTGACCGTTTGTTGCAGGATTTCGATAAGATAATTATTTAATATATACAAAAGCTGGTTCTTGTCATGGTCCCTTTAAAATGTTAGTGAAATCTGACGAGTAGTATTCGAGTTATCCCTAATAATGCGTATTATATATGAAGTCGGTTTTATTTGGTAAAAGGTTTTGTAATGTAGATGAATTTTGTAAGTACCACACTCCCACGGACCCAAAGTTTCAACCATCAGGGTTGATGCAGAAACAAAGTTTTTAATAAAGTTTTCCTAGTCAAGCATTGTATAGTTCATGCATTAAACGCTGCACTGTCAGCTTGATTTCTAGTCTCTGAAAGATGTGAAGGCGCCAGTGTATCCATGCACAAGGCTGATAGGTTGTAGACTGACGGCAAGCCGGTACTGACAAAGGTACGACAAATGCTATCATTCAAGTTGACGTGTCTGGAAAAGTGCTCTGCACTCCCCCTTGGCAACTGCGTGGACGATATCTTTCATTTACGAATGAAATTCCATTGTTCTCATTATCTATGATGCGCATATATTAACAATATTCTACGGTGGTGCAGGCGATCAGCACAAAGACATAGATGAGAAACATGGTAAAGGTAGAGAAACAGCTAAAGCTGAATGTGCTGGTGCCCTAAATAAAGCTTATTTTTATGGAAACTGCAGCCAAAGGCCTTATTCCCCAATGGAAATTAGCTATAAAGCTAGAAGACGAGCACCCTACGAGGAATAATTCCACATTTCGATTAAGTAATTCTATCAAGCTCACAGAGTAGCCCGGCCCATAGCTTCTGCTATGTTCTGACCTTGGGCAGGGTTTGTTTGGACTAGCTAACACTAGCTAACAGTTTTCTCAAATAAGGTATTTTGATATTGGGCTGATTAGGGGATAATATATTTTTGTGCACTGTAGCCAGAAGACAGGGATACTGGTAATCACGCAGAAGAAATTGATAAAAATAATTTACATAGAAACTAATTTATTGGATCAGTACTAATATTATAAATGCGAAAGTAACTGTCTGTCTGTTTGTTACGCTTTCATGCCAAAAACACTGGACCGATTCGAATGAAATTTGGTATGGAAATAGTTTGAGACCCAAGAAAAAACATAGGATAGTTTTTATCCAACTGCTCAAAAAGAGGTTAATGTTTTTGCGCGATAACCGACATATGCGCGGGCGGAGCCGCGCCCGGAAAGCTAGTAAAATATAATTTTGGCGGGAAGTCACGTGCTGTTTACAAGTTGAAATTCGTCATCGGTAGCAAAAATGGAATTATAATTATCTGTCTAAAATGTGTAAATGCGCTGTTTCCTAAACATACCATAGTGCTTGAAATCATAATATTTAGAATTAATACATTTTATCACAAAATTTACATCGTGACGACCAAAACAAAATCCCAACAATCTCAGTACACTGTAGGTAATTTACCTTGTGACGCAAGTAATACCCAAGCAATGCTACGTTTCCTGGGCCGCCAGTTTACCCAAACAATGCTCCACCTATTTAACATAACCAGACAAAGAATATCTCTCTAGATACAAGCTGTCAGATCACGCAAATGAAGACACACGCCACCTTTTCTCCGTGAAGCCGTTTTATCAGACTTGTATCCGTTTTGACGCCGCTTTCTGTCAGCCAGAGTGAGAATTGGAATAATTTATCTATGAGATTTCCCTCGGGGTTGAGAGACAGCCGGGATAAGTTGCCGTTTCGTGAATACAGCTAACAGTCAAGAACATTAAAGTAAAACGCAGACATTTGGCTTCGGCACCGTACCAACGGCCTCACCTTTTTTTACATTATGAAGGTACGATACGGACCAGGCGCACGCCAGACGCCAACCGTCATGCCTATCCATTACAGTTTCAGTGTCACTAGCTTCATTCTGCATGAGATTACACTGCGCTCGTCACTCTGAGACTTTTAGTTCTTACGTCTCGTTTGACCAGTAATTTCACTTGCTACAGTGTCTTGCACATCTGAACAAAGTAGTGTCAGTAGGTAGTATATCTGACACTGCGGTGGTGCTCACCAAGATGGATTCTTGCCGAATTGACCTACCACTTCATTCTTAGGACTACGAAACTAGAGGCGATGCCGATACGGTGGTTGATTAGTGTGCGTTGTAGTATGGAGTTCTATTAAAATACTTCTGATCGGCTTGAGTTGAGGAAAAGCTGATAAGTGCTGGGTGACTTGTGAGCCAACCATAAAGAACGGACCAAATCGAGCAAGGATATCCTAGAATTTATATGATGTTGTTTTTCCATCTAATAATTTAGATTGGTATAAAAGACAAAGTCAAAGTCTCAGTAGAAGCTCACATCTCTAGCGGGAAATTCAAAATTTAAACTGCTTTATCGCGTTAGTAGCTGGGTTTTATCTAGATGATCATGATATTCGCAAGTTTAAAATAATATTGATCGTTTTATCTTGCAATGTATAATATTTCCCTGTAGGTTACCGAAATATAACTCTTGGGGTGCTGGGATGGAATTGTATCTCACCATATAAATACCTGCTTTCAAGAGTAGCTGAACAAGCACGTATTTCACACCATCCTGATGGCGGATAAAGTAATAAAAATAGAACCCGAAAATGTCGTCTGTCCAGCAAGCCTCGATGGCCGAGTGGTTAATGCATCCCATGCGTATTGACGCGAGTCAAAACCCCTAAAGAAGAAAATTTTGTGTTCTAAAAATGTCCAATGTAATATTTGTAATATGTAAGTAGTTCTAAATCTTATCATATCATTTAAGGTGACACCATAATGTTATTTCATTAAAACAGTTCACTCGTCTCCATACTAAGTACTATTTCAGTTGCGCTGTTGGACGAAATCATCGATTTACACCGCGGGTCTTCATCTCTGACACCTTCAGGGTAACAGCATCAGAGCGGTCTGCTCTCAGGCTGTGGCTCTTCTTACCCAATTACAATGGGGCAGTCTTCGGATTCGGTGCTACCATCGGTTTCTGCGGTTCTACCACCCAGCGGGCAGTAGAGCCTGGGTGATCTTGGGATTTAATTTTCATGCGTTGATTTCAGTCATTCAAACATTACACTGAACTTACGGAAACAAGACATAATCAAGTACACATTAACACTTATGTAAACTCGTACTAGAAGTGACTCCTCATACTAGAAGTTACGTCTATTTTGTTCTTCAACCTCAACTTATATTTGAAAGTCTTTAGAAGTCTTTACTGTATGCACACTTTTTATAGTGCACACTCTATTGCCTTGATAGTACTTAGATACGTACACATAACACTTCTTTCAGTCCATATAATAAATAAATTTGTCTTTTCACCGTTCTATTCCACCAAAAAAGTTACTGACAAGACTTAATATCTGTAGTCTTCCCGATTCCCCACGAACTACAAGGGTTCAATTTGTATCTCTTAAAGGGACTTCAGTAACTTGTAAAAGCATAAAGCGAGGGAAGGGATATAGTGTACTGTAAAGTGCCATGTAAGCAACACCATGTTTGGCAAATAAGTTGGTCAAACTTCAGGTTTTCTAAAGTAAAGACCTTACACAATCAAACAAGACATCAAACATATTGGTCAAATAACTCAGACAAAAAAATTGGATTCAGCAAAAAATAATAACGCCGCACACCTTCAGATATCTTTGACCAACACGCCGTTTTGGCTGAATGTACCAATTTTGCCTCTACGTGTCAAACATGCCTTCAAACATGTTTGATTTACACTTAGATTTCCATCAAACAAAATCAAATGCGTGAAACTCATATATTGTGAGACAAAGGTGTCGAAACGCGGCCGCAGATGTTAATAAAATTTGGCGGCCATTTTGCTTTTTCTCACATGCACTAAAATTTGACGAAGGTTTTGAGATCTTTTTTCTTTGATACCACACCCGTAACTTGTATCACTAAGCAAGATCGTCGTGGTACTTACACGAATAATGCTCTTATACGAAAAGCGAAGGGCTCGTAGCGAAGTTTGCTTAGCCATTCTGAATCGAAAGTTAAGCAACGTCCGCCTCGGTTATGACTTGGATGGGTGACCGCTGGTGACATTACTACTGAGCGCTTCCGTGCTTCGGAGGGCACGTTAAGCCGTCGGTCCCGGTTGTTGTCCTAGGATGGCAGTCGTTATAGCAAGGTTGTAGGGCATTTTGCGAATGCCCGCCTGACTAGCTACCACCCTCAAGTAGAAAATCTATCGCCAAGAACCTAATGATATGTTCCGGCAACTGTCCTTGAGAGCCTGTAATTCTAGGTTAGCCTGAATAACATCTTCGACCACATCATCACTTACTATCAGGTGAGATAGTGGTCAAAGGCTAACCTATCAGGAATATAAAAGTATTGCTATAGTGCGCGCGGAACTAGTTGGCCGCACCTTAGGTATGTGAGCGGTGGGACGGAGAGGCGGAGGCGCTTCTCAGTGTACGTATATTACTTCAGTGTGTGTGTAGCAGGAGGCAACCCGCCCCCTCGACCCTGTCGCCACCTAAGGCGCGGCCAACTAGTTCACCGCGCACTATTGTTGGACCATAAGCATTATTAGACGTTTTCTAACAATATGCACTATACAGCTAATTGGCTGATAGTTAACAATCCATATATATACGTAGGGACCTGTAAATAGATGATGAGTTGGTAGATCCTGCATGCAATTTTATTATAGATGCACTGATTAATTTACTATCTTCTAGCTAATCGATTCATGTTACAATCAAAAATTAGTCTTAAAAGCTAAAGGGCAGTGCGTACATGAATGTCGAATGTCAGCAATTAGGCAGGTTCATTGTGTCGGCACAACAAAGGAGCAAATGAGAGGTCGCGAGCGGCACCCTTTGTTGTCAGCCGAATTGCTCTATTGATTTGCTATAGGGTGTTTAGGTTGATGGTTCGTCATACCATTTACTTAATGATTTTATTTTAAATGGGTTACTTCAAAGTTGCATCACAATTCCCGGCTAAACTCAGGAGCGCTATGAGCTCCTGGATTCCTTGCTTAATGTTGTACGGGAAGTCAGGAGAGCTTCAGAATATAAGGACTTCCATGTTAACCAAATATCAGTAAACAGAAATGTTTGTCGATATCATTACATTTCTTAATGTATTTAGCCGCAAGTTATAACTTTTGTCTTATAAATGTATATGTAGCTTGAGTCAAACATTTTGTAAGAACCAAATATGTATATTAGTGGTGAAAAATGATCTATTTAACAATGACGCGACGGCTGCGCAATCTGTCACATGCCACAAACATCAGCTAGGACAAAAGTGAACTAAAAATTTATTAAAATTTAAAACTTATTCGTTTTACGCATACTTATTTGTTTCATCAACAGGTATGACGTTCACTCGTTCGCCTCCCCAATTAAGGAGGAATAAAGGTGTTCTCGCTGCAGCATACATACTCGATACTAAAAACTCACCAGGAAGATAATTAATTAAATGTATCGTGAGACCTTGTTGTCTTTAAAGGCTTTTTTTCTTATCAGATTGTAAAGGATCTCGCACGAGTACTACCTGATGATGTAACCTCTGCATATAATTCTAGGTTAGCCTGAACAACATCTTCGACCACATCATTACTTACCATCAGGTGAGATAGTGGTCAAAGGCTAGACTTTCAGGCATATAAAAAAAATATAACTGATGCATTACGTCTCAAGTGACGAACTGCACTGAGACATATTGTTGTTAAGTCTCACGTGCCTGTAACATCGTTAACTAGCCCTTAAATACTACTGGTGGAACACACTTTTACATGCTTGGCATGCTGACATTCTTACCCGACACCCCACGGGGACCCGTAAAAATATAATAAATTCTTTATATATAATAGGTTTATTTGATACTAGCTTTCCGGGCGTGGCTCCGCCCGCGCGTATGTTGGTTATCGCGCAAAAACATTAACCCCTTTTTGCGCAGTTGGATAAAAACTATCCTATGTTTTTTTCCGGGTTTCAAACTATTTCCGTTTTGACGTGAAAGCGTAACAGACTGACAGACAGAGTTACTTTCGCATTTATAATATTAGTACTGATATAAAAAATATTCACGGAACATATACGTGATACCTACAATCATAGTGAGACAACCTAGCAACAAAACAAAAAACGTTGAAATTTATAAATTCCCTCTTTACCAGTATACACCAGAACCTTCTCTTGACTTTGTCGAAATTTGCTTAAATTGGAATTGAAAAGGATTAAAAAGGTCATCACTGAAAAAGAAAGGTCACATAACATCCTTATTGAAATAAGTTTGACTTTAAGTAACACTACATGCTGTATTGAACTTTACTACCTTAAAATAAAGGTGATTTAGTAACATGAACGGATGGGGTTGGTTTTGTGACCTGCTCTTTGAACATTTTTCGGTCCAATACCTTTTTTAACGCGATTTTAGTGAAAAGGCGCTATTCAGCGAGGGATTTGATTACAGTGTATCTAAGTAATGTCAGAGCTTTTCGGCAGTTTTAAATAAGAATATAAAACGACGACGCTGTAGGAAATTTAGGTATATTAATAAAAGTATTTGGGACATATCCGCCAGGTTCGACTTTCGTCATAAATAAATAATAAATTAATCAACAAGCAAAAACATAATTAAATACATCGGGCGGCGGCCGAGTCGCATGCGTCTGCTATCAAAATACATTTGTGTTTGAGCCTAAAGCTGGATACTCACTAGCATAGCGAGCTGTAACATCTGCACCAAGCCTAAAAGTGTGTAAGTACCAGCTGCAGTTCTCAGATTGTATTCCCATTCTAGGTTTAACTTGTACACTATCCTGGACCACATCCACACTTGTGTGATTGGTGAGCTTGTGTTCAAAGGTATAGGTACCGGTAGCAAAATAGTGACTGATACTGATGGCTCATCAAACAATTCTGCTTGCGCATTAAATAATACTGATGGCTCATCAAACAATTCTGCTTGCACATCAAACAATACTGATGGCTCATCAAACAATTCTGCTTGCACATCAAACAATACTGACGGCTCATCAAACAATTCTGCTTGCACATCAAGCAATACTGATTACACATCAATGTGAACATGTTATTCTTTCCACCTGCTAGCTAATTATGTAAACTATTGCTAACAGCTGGAAATTCAGTTATTAGTTTCTAACAAAACTGGATTGAAATCATGGCGGTTTTGTGTTAACCTATTCACATTTTTAACTTTCTAAAACTGTTACTAACTGAAGTCCATATAGTTATAAACCTATGCGCATCGTAGATAATTATAACAATAAAAATGGACGATATCGTTCACTGTAGATGCTAAGAGGTCACAAGTCAGCTTTACATAGTATCAATTATGCATACTTACATCTTCGAAATCCCTATTTTCATATGATTTTAATTAGATTTTCTTAGTAACAAGTTACATAAATGCCCAGGAGCTCTTTAAATGGTTCTTTGACTATTTTTCGGTGGAATCTTAGTAGGCAATGCGGAAAAAATTACATGTTGTGTAAAACTACCCACAGAAAAAGTTCCATTATGCATCTTTGTTCAGGTAGACTAGCATTCAATGTATAGTTTGTTCATTTGGTCCTGAATTATGGACGCTACACGTTTTTTTAAAGGTCATAGTCTAGCTTTTCACTAATCCACCTGTTGGTAAGTGATTAATTCGAAGATGGTAAACAGAGACACTGGGTTTCAAAGACAGTTTAATATGAAAGATGATTTCTAAATACATGGTTTGGTGCTAGGCAACAGATTTTCACTTTCATTGTGGCCAAAAGAGCATCCGCAAACCGCCCTTTCACTCAGCGGCATACACGGTGGGACTGGGACATTGGCATTGCCACTATTATAAGTATTTATTTATAATTATAACAAAATATAGACTAAATCCTCAAGACTACTGGAACGTAGCCACAGGCGTAAAGTTAGACCAGTAGTAGAAGAGCTCTTTAAGAACTACAATTCAAATAAACTTTCTACATCGTCAGGTAAACATTTCAAAACTTTAAACCCAAGAAAAAAATTAAAGCACATTAAAAAAAGGAAAATTGAAAAATAGCGCCTAGAATTTTCTGATTTTTATTAGAAATCTGGCGTAATTAGTCGGCGAGTGGACGGGCAAGTGGATTGGAGTTGGAAACTGGAAGCAAGTTTTGAAGGCATAGTGTTGCCAAGTGGAAGGAAGGAAACCCCTAGAGATGCGGGTAATTGCCGTAAAGCGGCTGATCCTTGGAATTTTACTACACAGATGCAATATTTAAAAATAAATGTATAAACATGAAACTTGCTTACACTTGATAGTTTATAAAATTTTAGCCGATAAGACAAGACTTTTTTTTAACCCCATTTGAAGCAGTGATGGCTCAGTGGCATTAGCTATGGACTGCTGTGCAGTAGAGCCATGGTTCGAATCCCGCCGCGGGTTTGAGATTCACCGCATGGTGGAAGGATGTAGCCGCTAACCGAGCCGTCGAGTGTCTAATGTGAGTCCTAATTCCTTTAATCCCGCGCATCCAGGTGGAAACAAAGGGCATTTTACGAAGGCGCGCCTGACTAGTTACCACCCTAAAATAGAGAATCTGCCGCCAAGCACAAGTGCTTGGCGGCAGATTCAGACAGATTTTTTACTTGAGGGTGGTAGCTAGTCAGGTGGGCATTTGCAAAATCCCCTACCACCATGCTATAACGACTGCCATCCTAAGACAACAACTGAGACCGACCGAAGCACGGAGCGCTCAGTAGTAATGTCACTAGCGGTCACTCATGACCCATTCAACTCATGACCTCGGCTGACGTTGCTTGACTTAGCTGATCGGGTCAGAACGGCTAAGCAGACTTGGCTTTACCAAGATAAAAATAAGGTCTTATTTTAACAAATAGCAAATTAGACAGAAACTCCAGTCAACTTCGTTTACCAATTGTGTAAATATCAAACTAAATTATAATTTTCAAGTTTGCAACTGAATTTATAATGAAAGGTTGTTTGTTATCAATGTAAATAAGAATCGCCTCGAAGTTTTAGAGTCAGGTCCGTACTGTATCTTGTTTATAATTTTTAATGCTTGTGAAATCTTACAATGGAACTCTTCATAATTGACAGCGAATCTGTCGTGGCTGCTGCAATCATTTATATACTCTTTAGTGCATTTTTTCTTTAGAATATTTTCTGTTTGCTGCATTTTTTTATGTTATAATTTTTCAACACTTATTGTTCGAAAACAGTCCATATTAGATCAGTGTACTAATGTAAAAGTAAGCTATCACCCACGCCTTACGGAACCGTGCGATATTACAAAATAAAATGCACCTGTGCGTTTTACTCTGTAATAGGTACTTTGTTTGTTCACTTTCAATTACCTCAGACGGCCTAATAAGAGATACGCGCAAGGAGTTCAATACGGCGATACAACCATGGTGACTACATTATGTATAAAAAATACAGATCAATTGTAGTTTATAATATTGTGTCATCACCAATTTAGTAAATAATTACGAAGCATATTTATCAACAATACGAGTTATCTATTATTTATTGTCATAACATCATGGAGGTAATTTTGGAATAGATTATTAGTTAGACTCTTTGGTCCATGCACAGTAGAGATATCTTTAGAAATAGATATATATTTTATTAAATATTTGTTTAACTTAGATCATCAGTAAATAAGTTATGAGATACTGTTAAATAAATACATTATGTAATTCTTGAATATCCTAAAACTTATTGATATCTATGATATTTTTAAAAACCGCCATCCTGTTTTATCTGTATTCATTCTGGACTAGCCAATGACGAATCCTCTGTCTAATTTTTGATTGGCTGATGCGATGTTGCGGGAACGCTTATGTCCCTGGTTGGCTGTAGTAAACATGGCGGTAAGTTCATGGAGATGCGGTAGTCACTTGGCACCTGTCATAGCTATAAAATCAGTGGTGACGGGCGCAGTGTAATTCGTGACTTGTGACGAAACGTATCTATTATAAGTAGAGGCTAGTCCGCTTACCATCAAGTGGGCCTCGAGATTGTTCCGTCACAAAAATATTATAAAAAGACGTGTGACACTCGGAGACTGCCGCGGTAAAGCTATTACATAGCATTTTTTATCAACTTATGCAATTATAAATCTCGACACGTTAGTTGTCAAAACTTTTTTTTCTGCTAAAATTTAGTTCCTTTTACGCACTGTAGAGGCACTGATCAAATATAGTATCACCGCTGTGCCAGTCGGAGTGGGGGGTGTTATTTTCGTTACGCAATTTCTGGATTCGGTCTCCACGCTCAAGGCCCGCGATATAAGCTATGCAATAGCTTAAAAATATTCCCCCTTTAACTATGTTATATTTCGCCGTGTCGTAGATAGTTTGTGGCAATTCATATCCGCATAATCTAATCTACCAAAACCAGCATAGAGAAATGTAAACAATTCAACCATTTCCATAAAGCTAAAACACATTACTGGAAACCGTAAACTCTAAACATAGGGACGATTTTAAAGTCCAATAAGCGGAAAGTTGCGGAAAATTTGGTCCCTCGTAACACAATATTAGCTGACAGGATGAAATAATTACAATTTGGGATGTGATCATCAGTATTAGGGGATGTGGAACTTACGTATATTGTGATTGAAAACTTGAGGGATTATTGTTGCGCCGTCGCTCTATACTCGCAGTGGCAGCAGCCGGTTGTTTTACTGACAAACCATATTTTTTGACTTTGTCTTTATTACTACAACGCTGAAAAACTTGCACAAGTCGGGCGGCCCTTCGCCGTCAATTTTTTCATCCTATATACTATACATTATTACTATAGATGATAAACACCATGTTGAAAGTAGTTTGACAGTGAAACTTCCGGCCGCTGCCATTTCGGTGTGAATTGACGCTTATGTTGCACAAGGAAGTAAATACTAGCTCACCGATATATTTGGTTCAGTTAAGTTTTTCAATGACATGTTTAATGCTAGGTGGTAAAATGCAACTTCTGTAAACAAAAAAAATATGCCAAATAACTTAAACTGCAATCAATTTTGTTAAGCGTTCATATGAATCTTAATTATCTGTTATCTTTAAGAACCAAGATTCTTAGTTTTCCACTCACGAAGGCACGCGCTGTTGCATATTTTTTGTGTTAGTACCTATTTAAGGTGTACCTACTTAAGTATTTCATGTTCACATCCCTTTCACAACTCCACCGAGCAAACCGTATCAGTGGATCCGCTATAGTTCCGCTATGATTGGTCAATAGTAGATCAAAGGATTGATGAGAATGTTCTCTTTGAACATTGAAGATGTCGTCCAAGATTACTACAGTCGTAAAAAAAGATGGACTAATGATTAAGTTTTAAAATAAACCCTCTTACGTTATATCCAGCAAAATTTTTGAGGAATGTCAGACTGTAGGCGCAGGACGCATATACCTCGTTTCACACGCGAGTGAGAGAAATGGAACTACCCAATATATAAATAGCTTGAGCGATTTTTTTTATAAATTCATATAAAGTTTCTTAAAAACGGATAACAATCTTTCAAGTACTTTATAATATTCTTGCTACACAATAATAAGAAATCAAACTTGTATTGCTACGATTTATTAGCACTATAAAACTGACTAAGCGAAATTTTTTAAATAAATATATGGAATCACGTTTTCAAATGAGGCATTTAATTTGTCATATCCTCTAGAATTCTATATATTTATTCATATCTGTAAGGCTTACACTTTTTGTAAAAAATACATGTTTATAATTTGCCTTCTTGTGACTCATTTCACCTTTATTAAAAGCTCTTACATTTAAT
This sequence comes from Plagodis dolabraria, assembly GCA_963854805.1. NCBI lineage: Eukaryota > Metazoa > Arthropoda > Insecta > Lepidoptera > Geometridae > Plagodis > Plagodis dolabraria. The sequence goes on along the minus strand of OY978459.1, from coordinate 4,399,064 downwards.
TTAGTTCACTCCGATTTTGTATGACATACTCTCCCGGATTGAGTCACAAAACTAATTTGGAGTTAGGTACAAGCGTCCGAAAATATCGTCCCGGATCCTGACTCGTTAAAAGTTGTTTATGTGGATATAAGTTGTAATGGAAGTGGTACAGAGGTGCACCGTCGTTTTATAGTTATTGCTCCCAGGTGATGCATAAAATGTGCATAAAAACGAGCTCTTGAAGTCTGGAATCCATTTGGTGTACACCGTCCGGAATGGCTGCAAAAATCGGAGTATGGCATGGAAAGCTCACGAAAGTGTTCAATTCGTGAAAAAAACTTGAATATGATAAAAATAGGGCAATATATGAAGTTTTGAGCTTGTTTACCCCACGCGCGGGATTGAGGTCAGTTCTGGTTACTTACCAAACTAACTAAATATTTTAAAGATAATCAAATGCAAGTTCATTCAGCAAATGAGTTAGCCATCTGCACAGATACGAGTATTTTTGCAATAAAATATATTAGTGATCGGATTTTCACTTCTTTTTGGAAAAAATACTACGAACTATATACAACACTACAGCAACAACAATAAAAGCATTTAGATTAGTCATGGCTGTTTATCATTCATGCACCGCCATGATGTGATGACTGAGTATCAAAACACATTTATATTACTTATATGACCAAATTTTTTTCATTAAACTTGAATTTCTTACACATTCAAGGGTTCCTAGATTTTAGTATTTGACATTGACGTTACTGAGAAAAATGGTTTCTTTTATCTAGCTGTTCAGCTATTTGATGACTTCAAGGCAAAGCCCATCACTGAGGGTAAAATATTCTTATTAGTTATTTACTCTCAATGTGGCTAAATACTATCAGTCGCTAAAGATTATCAGTTTCAGCGTGCAATATGTATGATATATAATTACTGTGGAAATTCTTTGAGAACATTTTTCTCGAAGCACTCTAAGCGTAGCTTGCTTAGCCGTTTTAAACTAATCAGCTATGTTAATCAACGTCCGCTATTGGATGACCACTAGTGGCAGTACTATTGAGTGCGTCCGTGCTTCAAAGGGCACGGTACCGGTTGTTGTCTTAGGATGGCCTTCGTTATAGCATGATGGTAGGGCATTATGCGAATGCTCGCCTGGCTAGATACCACTCTCAAGTATATAATCTATAGCCAATTACCTAAATCCAGCAAGTATCTTTGAGAGCCAGTAATTTTAGGTTAGCCTAAACCACATCTTCAACGCATCATGAACCTGACCATCAAGTGAAATAGTGGTCATAAGCTAGCCTCCCATACATTTTATTTTAATTTAATACATTACAATTTAGATTCCTTATTTTTACCCAAGAGCTCTTCCAGACGTTACCTAAGCTAATTCTGTGTTTACGACGTAATGTAAATATGTGCGCATGTCTTGTCAGCAGGCTTTAGAGAATACTTTGTGACAGTCGGATAGATGAGAAAATGTAACGCCTTCTACCTTATTCTATATGTAATCTATGAATAAGTAGGTACCTACCTGTTAAAGTTATTGCATATATTTTGTTTCGTGGATAGATAGTAGTATTAGTAGTATCGTAGTATATTTTTTATTAATAAGTTAAGGGCGCACCGAGCTTTTTAGGCACGCCGCGTATGTGTGCGTAATTAAGGCACGCCAACAGCATCCGTCCGAGCGACAGCCAAAGAATTACTAAAGCGGATAGGGACAAAGCATCGCGGCTCTGACTAAAATGGGCGGAACATGCGTGAATTTGAGTATTTCCTTCGTATAATAAAAACGAATACCTATTTGAAAAATGTAATGTGTATACGTTATAGAAAACATGTTGCTTTTTATTATTATTCAAATACGGATGACTCTCCGTTAAGTATTTACGCCGTACTAAGGGTTTATTTCGTTTTTTAGATGTAACATTGGATTTTTTTCCATCGAGGAAATTTTAAGTAATCGTGTTTCCAAAGTGTATGATTTATAGAAAGAATCCTTTAATATAATATATATTAATTACATAACTCAAAATTAAGAAATAAAGATACAGCAAGGGATCAAACGAACCACAATTACGTATCGCTGCCTCGGTGCAGGCTTAATGGAAGTTTCTTCGTAGAACTGTGCGTACAAGCGTAGTGTGGCTTAGTTTCGTTCAATACCAAGGGATGAACTTCGGTAAAATTTTACATGTGTATCGTATAGGCTAATTCCTTACTTTAGGTTTGCCCGTTTTCCGTAAAATTACGTATCTCTAAAATTATTCGGAAAAAATGTTTTGTACTGAATTAGCCGGATTGTCCACTGCTGAACACAGCTTCCTTAAATAATATTTAAATAAAACATTTAAAAAAGTATAAAAATATATATAGTGACAATTCCGCCTAATTTTCCTGTTATCTACGTGACGTCACAAACATCATGCAGCCTAACCGGAAGAATATCCAAATAGTTTCTCTTCTAAACGAAGCATCTTCAGGAGGTCTTGACTCACAGCATGATCGAGACTGAATCGAACTGAAAGTCTCGATCGTGCGCTGTTATTATTAAATATGGATTTCTGTAAAGTAACGCCTGAATATATTCATTTTTTTTATTGCTAATAGGTACGCCTTTGACCACAATCTCACCTGATGATAAGTCATGATGTGGTCGAAGGTGTTAACAGGCTTAACCTAGAATAACTGGCTCTTAAGGACAGCTGCCGTAACATACCGTTAAGTGCTTGGCGACAGATTTTCTATTTGAGGGTAGTCGCTAGCCAGGCGGGTATTAGCAAAATGCCTTTTCATCATATGGTGAGCCACAAGCTCGCGGCGGGATTGACCTGTTAAAAATTGTGTTTATTTAAAATTATACGGAATAAAGTATTTTGTACTGAATTATCCAGATTGTCCACAGCTTCCCCCCAATTAGTATATTGAAGTCAAGGTAAAGATCTTTAAAGCATTTTGTAAGAATTTTTACACTTGCAGTTCCTAGGTTAACTATACTAGGAAGGTGTGCTATGCCCTTTAGGATACAGTACAACAATGCGTTCAGGGTATTGATGGGATTACTTCGCTTTTGCACTGCTTCTGGCATGTTCGCGGAGGCAAGAGTCGATGACTTCTACTCCATTATATGCAAGAGGAGAACATCGCTGCTAAACCGCTTTCGTACCAGCTCGAACGGTATCCTGAAGGCATTGCGCGGTAGGAGGGATTGTCCAGTGTTACAACACTGGATAAATCTTCACACGACACCTAATAAGTAATATTTTGTGTATGTAATATGTGACTAACAATAATATTAGGTATTGTTATAAACTAAGAACATTATGGATCTGAGTCTGAAATAAATTATTTGATTTGATTACGGAGGGGTTCACATTAATCCCCACGCTTGGCAGGCATCTTGGAGAACGCAGTTTTAGATATCAGTTGCTTAGAAGACGCTGCTTCCCACCTTCCAGAATTATGCCCTAAGCTCTTATGACACCCACAGGTAGCAATGGAGGGGTGACAAGCTAGCCCGGCACCCCACGGCCAAGATTTCTTTTGTACGGGAAGTCTTAATGTTACTTATTTTACATTTATAGTTACTATACATAATAACCTCGTCCAACATCCCGCAGAGCCTAAAGAACAAAGTCTTCAATCAGTGTGTGTTGCCTGTGATGACTTATGGCACTGAGACGTGGTCCTTAACTGTGGCCCTTATGGATAAGCTAGAGTCGCTCAACGAGCTATGGAGAGAGCTATGCTCGGAGTTTCTTTGCGTGATAAAATCCGGAACAATGATATTCGCCAAAGAACCAAAGTCACCGACATAGCTCTCAGAATAAGCAAGTTGAAGCGGCAATGTGCGGGCCTCATTGCTCGACGAACCGATAACCGTTGGGGAAGGAAGGTTCTCGAGTGGTTACCACACTACACCGGAAGACATAGAGTTGGTAGGCCCCCTACTAGGTGGACTGACGATATTGTGAAAGTCGCGGGTAGCCAATGGCTACAAGTGGCTAATAGCTTCTTTGTGGCGATCTATGGGGGAGGCCTTTGTTCAGCAGTGGGCGTCTTCCGGATGATGATGATGATGATGATACATAATAAAGTGTAAAACTGACAAACCCGAAGCATAAATATTCAAAGACTTATAGTTAGGTATGCAAAATTTCATATCAATTTCATATTTTACAACCATGCTGTAACTATCGCCATCTTAAGACAACCGGGACAGACAGCTTAACCTGCCCACCAAAGCACGAAAGGCACTCAGTAGTAATTCTACTAGTCACCCATCCAACTCTTGACTACAGCAGATGTTGCTTAACTTAGTAATTCAGTTAAAAAAACAAAGCAAATTACCAAAACGAGCGCTACCACCCTTAAGCAGAAAATCTGTCGCCAAGCACCTAACGGTGTGTTCCAGCAGTTGTCTTTTAGAGCCAGTAATTCTAGATTAGCTTGATCAACATCATCATCACTAACTAGCAAGTTAGTTAGTGGTCAAAGTCTAAACGTATCATCTATTAATAAAAAAAAATATGGGAATGCATAGTACTCTTATATTTTATGCCTAAATTAAATATTTATTCAATTAAAAGCTGAAAACTCAGATTTTATAGCAACAATTCTAGCATCAAACAGAGCGATTTGTTCTGCAGAAATTAGAAACAAGCCAACGGGGACCGAAGGACAGTTCTCGGCGAGTTGCAAAATGGTTGCTAAAGCTACACGTTCCTAGTTGTATGCAATAAGAGGATACGCGTATGAGAACAGTGAAGCAGGAATAAGTAAACCATAAAAAAAGAGCATTAGCATCTATCGTTCCCACGAAAATTTCGTTGTCTACACTTATATTATAAAATAGGAAAGATACACTAATATTACAAAGAGGAAAGACTTAATTTTGTATGTAACGAATAAACTTAAAATCTACTGCACCGATTTGCAAAAAATTTTTCATCATTAGAATTCTACATTATCCCTGATAAACCTAGGCGATTGAATATTTTCAAAAAAGTATTTTTTAATCGTTGTTAAATGCCCGGCGAGGCCGGTGTGGTCCGCTAGTCGTCGATAAATTTAGAAATAGTACTATCGTGTTAAAGGCTGTTGGTTCTTCAAGCGATGCCGGACTAGCACTAGAATTGACGACAACGTGAAATTTCTGGGGAAACAATGTAGGTATGCTAATAGAGTTTCTTTAACCGTGGCCACTTAACGGAGATATATACTCGTATATTCCTATCGTATTTTTGCTGGTTTTGGGCGAATAAGAGGTTTACCTTTTGATTTCCGTTATCAGTTATCACTGAGTAATAAGCCACACCTGAAAAAGTAAAAAAAAAAATATCATGCACATGTGCACACCAATACTCACCTTTGTAGTAACTAGAGAAATGAGCCCTCTGCACCTTTCGGCTTACTGTCGGAATCCTTTACAGTCTTTGTATTAGTACCAAGTATAATTGTCATTTTATATGGGTGCAAGGGCATATCTTCCATAATTAGGTATTGACTAGTGCCGTCCTTCTGTGTGCATTAAACCGAAATTTCTCATAATGCACGAAAGCAAGCAGTTACTGGGTCGTCACTAATTTTGATATTTCGTAGAAACTCGCCAACTATGCGGTGTGTTGCAGACGAGTTAAAACTGTGGCAAATTAAGATTAAAATTACCTTAACAATTGGCAATAAGCTACAAAAACTGTATTTTACCTCGGTAAAGAATTAGTTCAAGACATTTTATTCAGTTACAGGCTAATGAGCATTGAACAACTATATGTCTCAATGTGGGCGCAGAGCAATTCGTTCCGAAATCGAAATGCATCTGTTATAGGCAGAGGTTAGTCCGCTCAACATCAGGTGGGCCTCGTGCTTGGTCTGTTACAATCGCATTAAAAAAACTTATTTCCCGTCTCACTATTTTCAGAGGTACACAATTTCATCTTGGCATCATGCTCCGCTTCGATTCTTCGGCATCTTTTTTAACTAATTAGTAAAAAAACAGAATATTTCTTTTTACTTTGGTCTACAATCATTTCGTACCAGAGATCACGTATTTTGCCTTCTGAAATGTGATTTTGCAACAACTTTATGATCTTGCACTGACTGCCATCGGGTACCGTACACTTAAGTACTCAGCAGATTTTAAGCCATAACTGATAGTTAAAGGTTACAGTTAAAATCAGTTAAGGTACAAACCTCACAGCCACAAATATGCGCAGAATGTTATATGTTTCTTTTTCAATTTAAAAAACAGGTCATAGATTTGTTCTATCTTTTTATCCCCCGTCTGAATCGCCCCAGAGTAATGCCCTGCCATGCCGTCTCTCCGCCACAAACGTCGACGTATAATATGTCAGCTGGTGACCGCAACATTCTACCGAAATTAAGGGAATTAATGTTACAATTTTCCCCGTTTGCCAGCGTGTTAGAAATTATATTAATGCTTGCTATGTTGAGGCGATAACTCGACGTTTTTGTTACAATTTTAGAGCGGTCCGGGTAATTAGTTTTACATATGTGGCAACCCACGGGTGCTTGCAAGAAATTACCTGTGCACAAAATTTAATCTTAAAAGCGATAAACGGCTTGTATTTATACTATAAATACAAGCCGTTTATCGCTTTTAAGATTATAAATTTTATAGACACGTTTTACCAAGTATGTTTATTTTACGTTTATAACTGACAGGCTAACCAGCTTCACTAGCTCACATGATAGTAAGTAATGATGAGGTATTCGCTGTGAGGACGTTGATCAAGCTAACCTAGAATTACCGGCTTTGAAGGACAGCTGCTGAAAGACACATTAGGTGTTCGGCATTAGATTTCCTACTTGAGGGTAGCCTATAGCTGCGGGAAATGCTCTTCTCACTCAGCGATGGTAGTAAGTCCGTCCCCTTATATATATTTTTTTATTCTTGATAGGTTAGCCTTGTACCACTATATCACCTGATGGTAAGTGATGATGTGGTCGAAGATGTTGTTCAGGCTAACCTAGAATTACTGGCTCTCAAGGACAGCTGCCGGAACACACCGTTAGGTGCTTGGCGACAGATTTTCAACTTGAAGGTGGTAGCTAGCCAGGCGGGCATTCGCAAAGTGCCCTACAACCATGCTGTAACGACTGCCATCCTAAGACAACTCCGAAGCACGGAAGCGCTCAGTAGTAATGTCACCAACGGTCACCCATCCAACTCATGACCGCGGCGTTGCTTTACTTTGCTGATCGATTCAGAATGGTTAAGCAAACTTCGCTACGAGCGCTTCAAAATTGGTTGAACGATAGCAGTGAAGGAGTAAATTTGAACTATGACTCACTCGCAACGATGTATGGTCGAGGGTTCGAATTCCGCTCATAGTTAAAATTTTGCCTTTCGTTAAAATTTTGTAAGAACCTCAAAAGGCGTTATCGTCAAGATAGAAGAGGAGAGAGAGAAGAGAAGTGATAGAAAGATAATCGATATATAAACTTACGGTGTATTATTTTTCTTACCTTCTATTTAATATAATTTCGTATTCGCGCCGTACCTATGCCTATTCCACTTGGCCTCCGAAACATACTCTTTCGAGCCGAAACTTAGTCTTTCAATTGTATTACTTCAACCGTCATAAGGGACGGTGCGTGGTCATCCACCAGAATCCTAGACTACATCTGACCAAAAGAAGTGCTTTTTCAAACACTTAACACTCGCTGTAATAATGTAATAATATGGAACAGGCATTCGGCGCGAAATCGGAAGACGCGGGTTCAATACCTGTCTGGAACGAAAAATGTTGTGGTCTATTTTTTTTAATTTTATTTTTATCCTAACTAACCAAACATTGCTTCAAGTGAATATACCAGCTTTTAGTGAGTTTCAAAATGCACCACACAGATCTGAGCGCAATTTAATACGGCTCAATTTAAGCACCGATGCCGACATCAATACGACGGAAATACCCAAAGTACGTGACACGGAACGCATCTGCAGCTTATGGAAAATATTTCCGCATTTCTATTGCTAAAGGAACCGTTAAGGGTCTTAGGATGCAAAGCTATCTATGGCGTTAGAACGTGTTTATGGTGCAACCTTATGTGGAAAATGGTTATCGTTTGACTTACTTACTTGCCTTACAGACTAATACAATTTTTTACGTAGTATGTACTCATTTATCTAGGTCATATGTATTTATTTGTATACAGAATAAACTTTTAAGTTTATATTCCAATTCTTATCATGTCTATTTAAAAATTAAATTCATGTTAATTATATATGTACATGAGTACATATTATAGTAGCCAGAACTTAAACACAGCATGGTGGCCCTGATAGCTATACATCCTCATGTAGAAAATCTGTCGACAAGCATCTAACAATGCGTTCCGGCAGTAGTCCTTGAGAACCAGTAAAATTACAGGCATATGAGACTTAACAACCATATGTCTCAGTGTGACGGGCGCAGTGCAATTCGTCGCTTGTTATGAAATGCATCTCTTTCGTTATAATTATTAAGGAAATGGTTTTCTAAAGCATTATAGGATTAAGTTCAACACACTTCATATTTTATAGTATTTAAAATAATAATCCTTTCCGCCTTCCTTTTTGGTCAAGAGTTTACAAGCTTTGCTTTGAAATTTTTAAGTCTTCGTTTTGATTCCCGGTTATGGTAGTTTTTGAGTTTTGTACCAAACAAATGTTCACTAGAAGTCTGGAGTCTAGTACTGCGTATGTAGATGGGGATGATCCAATATATATTAATCCTTGGGATGTCGGGCTGGAATAACGCTCTCCAGTTTATTCCTGTGGGGGTTGTATGAGGCCACGAAAGGAAAAACTCCAGGATTTGGGCAGCGGCGCCTTTTTAAGATCGTCTTATTTTCTGCGATCCTCAAGGCTCAAGAGAATATAGTGAACACCCTCTAATAGGGAACGCCTTCCATGGTGGACAATATGGCGGTTATTGAATAATCTTGTTGAATGCATGAATCAAAGACATATCTAGCAAAATCTGGGGAGCTTAGATGGTCGGCATTTGAAATTCGCGTCTTGAATTCGGGCTTGATAAGTTGTTTTTATAGGTACCCTACGATCGAAATTTCGACATTTTTATTGGACGGACGTTGCTTAACATAGTTGATCAGTTCTAACAACAGCTAATACATTCTAATAAAAGCCTGAACAACATCTTCGACCACATCATCACTTACCATCAGGTGAGAAAGTGGTCAAAGGCTAACCTATCAAGCAAAAAAAAAGTTAATAACGACTAGGCAAGCCACTCTACGAGTGCTTTAAATATTTCATTATATTATACTTCAGTCTTTTTTTACTATCATAAGTCATACAGCAATGGCTTAGAAAGTCTAGTTTATTGGTATTTTAATAAATATATTTCGGGGCGTGTGAATCACATAATTTAATTTTACCATCTCATCCATCTACGGACAATCAGACAGACGGCATTACGACACACTGTACATATTCTAATAACGATATTGGAATATCGTTGTTAGAATATGATGCTTATATCATTTATCAGACCTTAGAGAAAGAAACTCCATATATCATACGGCTGACAGTTTGATGTCATTGAACAAGTCTGTTTTTTTGTGATACATTTTTGTAAGCTAATAATGGCAAGCCTTTGACCACTATCTTTACTTGATGGTAAGTGTGATGATGTGGTCGAAGATGTTGTTCACGCTTACTTAGAATTAAATGGCTCTCAAGAACGGCTGATGGAATACACCATTAGATGATTTGACCACCAGATTTTCTACGAAAGAGTGGTTACTGGTAGTGTAACCTCCCAGGATTCTCAATATTTTTTTTTTATAAAATAAATAATGAACCCAAAAATAATCATTTTAAAATTAAATTATAAACAATTAAGAAACATTAATAATAATAAAACTAACTAAAACTACCTAACTTAAACTAACTTGAACTGATCCCGAAAACTGATCCTAAAAATGATACTATTTTTTGCTTTAACAAAAAAATCGTGCTTAGCTAAAAATTCTGATCCCAAATTTTCGATTTACTAAATAAGCCTAAAATAACATATTAAATATTTTTCTTTAATCTAAAATTATTGTGATTTGAAATATGGCATGTGAATCGTCTAGTATAGTGGTAGGACCTTAAGAAGTGACCTATTGTAGTAATCCATTTTCTTTTAAGGTAATTAAGAAAGAACTTGTCTAACCTAACAGATAATACTCCTGAATAATATCTACTTAATCTATCATTTAAATCTATCAAATTAAAATTTAAAATTAAAATAAGAATCATAAAGATGGACCTATTTTACTAGTTATTATACTATAGTATTCTTATAATAAAATAATTGCTAATCATTCAATATAATTTTGGAATATTATTTGTTCATTTCATGTTGTAAAGGAATAGAATTTGAATGTATTATTAGAATAACGTAAACATTCTGAATGAGAGAACAGAGAATATTAAAAATCTCATAAAAAATTGGAATTAGGTATCTAAGACCAATTGTAAATTATTAAGACAACTGAAGTCTAAAACTAGGTAAATCATTGTAAGAGATGTTACATGAAACATATATTATGTTTCTAGACTATAATTCAAGGCAAAGCATAAGTGAAGTACCATTAGAATATTAAATCGTTAAAAATTAATTAAATTGTTAGAGTATTAATTCATTAAACAACGAAATATTTTTTGTCTGGGAGTAAATAATTGTTTCTTAGAACAAATTAGAAATTACGGGAAATTGAAATGAAAAACAAATAATATATTTTACTATTAGATAAAATCAGATATATGAATCCCAAAGTAATTTGTACAGAACCCAAATCTAATACCACGTGTATTATTGAAGATAATCTCAAATTAAAAAATAGATACCGGGAAAACCTGACATAAAATCTAGACAAAATAAGTAGTATAGAATTTGGCTTAAAATAGCAAAAGTATAAATAACTATAAATTAGGTATGTATTGTAAGGAAAACAATATGAAACTAGAATTTACTTGAATGATGTACTCATAATAATATATTGTCATGACTCTTGACTTCCCGCGATTTTCTAAAAAATTGCTTAACATAATATTATAGTTTAACTATATTATTATTATGTTTTGTGAGAGAGACTGATAAAGGAAATATACTAAAATGGATAATCAATGAACTTCGTAATCACTTTATATTTTAGGCGACTTCAATCATTTGAAGATCTATATAGGAAAGGAGAGACTAAAATTAATTTAAATTATATACTACAAAATCCGTGTTATGTATTTATAAACGAACTTAAATGTATCGAAAATATAAAGAAAACTATGAGATATTGAATATTGTATTCTAAAATACAAATTGACCATTTACTTCCTCAACTTATATTCACAAGTTTCACAACGTCGTACAGTAAAATGGATATTAATATAAGATAAAGTATTGCACAAAATTGTTTGATGAAATTTGATTAAGTAAATTGAATTATTCTATAATTTGTCTAATTAAAAGAATAGGAGAATGGACTAGTCTGATAAGTTCATAGTTTATTTTGACTCTGACTTCGACACTATTACATTTTGTAAGTATAACTTTTATTGGAAGTAAACTAGCAAATAGGTATTTTATAACATTTTGTTATTGTAAGATTTTATAATTTGATAAGTTGCAACTTTGATAATTAGATGGATCCATCGTATTTTAGTTAGCAGTTTTAAGGAAAAGTTCTAATTCTGAAGTGCCAGGGACTTGCAACCCCTGGAGTACGTTTCAGAAGGCCTTCTTTACGGCGCACGACGCCAATGCTCATCGGTTCACTTAGGTAAAGCCTTCTCCTTAAATCAAATACTGCTTAACTTCCTAATTTGAACACATTATTGAATAATTCATAATATCCATATAATGAGTGTCATTGATTGATTATTTCTCAATTTACTTTTACATATTTCGTACATGACATCATGTCTAGTTAGTTAATATCATTGATATGATACCTTTCGGTTTGAAATAGAATGTTATTTAAAGTATTATGGTACAATCCATATTATTATTTAATTTCAATGAAAAATTTGGTTATATATTTTAGGACTTACTTTGCCTAAGTTTTGTAAAATCACGTGTTTGTGATATCAAAAGTGAATTATATTTATACTCTGACTCAAGTACTCAAATATGAATATATAAAGTTTAGAGGAGTTATTTATATTCCCTCTGATTTTCTCATGTCGAATATAACATCTTTCATCCTTACAGCAGAAAGACTTATTGAAGGTGTGGTCGTGTGGTCGCATTTGCACCAATATTCAACAATGTATCATCATGGTTGAATAGAATTATTATTTCGTATTGTTGAATACATATATACGAGGACTTACATGCCTCAATGTTGTCGTAAGAGTGTCAATCCATATTAGTTGAACAAACTTAAAGCATTCTTTATATCAAATTAAATACTTGAGTAGAATCATCATACACGTTTATCATACATGAATACTTAGACAAAATATTTTTTTTCTAGAACAATATTCAGAAGACATCAATACACAATCACATAATCAATATAATTTACTATTTCAGTAGATTAGAACTGATACACCCAAGAATAAGAGTTTATACTAGTTTAGTAGTGTATCAATCCCGTAAATTTTATAATACTCAAATAATTCAATGTAAACTTACGTACATAACTTTTCTCCACATGATTTTTGTGTTCTACACATATCTCCTTATAGTAGGTTTTCTATTTTTTTAATATATTTCTTATATTTTAGATTTAAGTGAAAATTACGTTAAAAAATACTATGAGGATTTTAATTTTTCTTGTCATTTTGTATTCTTGACAGATCCTCTCAACATTTTCAAACTATTCTATGCCTCTTTCTTTTTAAACATAAAATGAGGTCACAATCTCATTCCAGATTTAAGACATCAAAAAGGTTAGCATACACAAATGCTGACTATAAAAATTTCTTACTTAGGATGAATAATTTATTTTTGATCTTTAGATTATCTACCATATTCAATTACATTATTCATATTTAGTGACGGAACTTCCTACTCAAGGTCTGTTCCGTTACAGTAGGCAGGCGGGCATTCGCAAAATGCCCTACCGCAATGCTTTGTGGACTGCCATCGTAAGACAACAACCGGGTCCGAAGGCTGAACGTGCCCTTCGAAGCACGTGAACGCTCAGTAGTAATGCCACTAGCGGTCACCCGTCCAAGTCATGATCGCAGCGGACGGTGCTTAACTTAGCTGATTGGTTAAGAACGGCTAAGCAAATTACGGTACGAGCGCTACAAATAACAATTGTATATTATATTGAGTCACTTGATTTTGCTGAAATTGCAGTCAAATACCAAAATCAAAAACATTGACGTGTCATTGTTGCAGGGTTATTCATATCCGTGCTTGTTAGATTCGATTAGATTACAAGCGTTTTTACCCGACTGCCTAGGAAGGGTTATGTTCGCGTGTATCTTGTATTTAGGTATGTTTGTTTGTAATTTGTTATATTACCTCGTATCTTCCAAGCTGGGTAGATTTCGTCGGTTATGGTATTTGTCGGTTATATTTGTCTTAAAAACACAAGTGCCCTTATATAGGTTTGGAAAAAAAAGAAAATGGCGATTTATTGCCGCGAAATAGTAATAATACGTTGGTAAAAAAATACTAACCGAACTTCGAATAGAGTAACAAAATAAAGGAAATTAAAAGATTACAAAAATATATGTAAAAATTTGTATGTGTAAATTTAATTGAATGTTCTGGGACACTAAAAATTCTTAAATAAAATATATAAATTTTCTAATTAGTAAAAATAAACAGATTACCTAAGAGATTGGATCCATTTGTAAATTATATAAACCGAAAGAAAATTCATAGATTCCAAATGTGGAATTCCAAATCTTGTTTTGGTCTTTTTAGTGCGGTTGGGTCTTCAATCTCTTAATCTATTTTATTTTAGACTTCTTAAGGTCCCAGAACACTTATGTAATTAAATTCACACATACAACTTTTTATATATATTTTAGTAATCTTTTTAATTTCCTTAAATTAAAAATATTTTTAGTTTTTTTAATTGTTTATTTTTTCTATATATTCTTCAATACAATCCTCGACACTTGTACAAACTCCAAATTTAGTATTTTCATTTCACAAAATTACGTAGAGCTGATATGTCAGCACCGCTTCACAAATTGCACTGCACTTCAGCGTCCAATTTGACGTTCAGCGATTTAGCGCTCTCGAGGTAACGAGCTCCCGTGTTGGACCAACTAGGCAGGCTCGAGCGCTTCAAGCGCTTGCTGGTGCATCAGTGAAAGTAGGCCTACGTGCTTGAAGCGCTAGGTTGTGGGCGGTCAGCGCACATGCACGGTCATTAGTTTGTTTACATGTGAAGCTCTTTTTCCGCTGGTCTATCCGAAGAGTACTTCACAGCAAATGAGGTTCGTGGTTGGTTTTGTACTAGATTTTATGCTTTAAAAGATATAAACGAAAGAAACTGACAGATGATTATTTTGACAGTGTAAAAGTTACTACATCTGTACTCAAAAGACAAAACGGAACCTTACTATAGAGCTTCCACTGACTGATCTGTTTGTCTGTCCGTCTCTCTATCAGGTAGTGGAGTTTGTCTACAACCAAATATTTTTTTTCTACTATTACAAACCTCACATTCTGATATTTGGTGCCCGTGAAGTGCCGGGGTAATATGTTACCCCCATCTCTTCCCGTAGGTGTCGTAAGAGGGAGGCTACTGAGGGTAAAACACCGGAAGATGGGCAGTAGCGCCTTCTGAGAAGCTGCTGTCTTACACTGCGATCCCCAAGATGCCTGCCAAGCGTAGGGATTATGGCAAAATTGCCCTTTATAGGGGAGACTGAGTTCAGCAGTGGACAATCCGGCTGGTATAGTAGCACCTATGATCTATACACAATACAAGTAAATTTTTTTATCAGAATATCATACCTTGTTCACAAAATTAATGATAATTATACCTATATTGGAGCGCTCGTAGCCAAGTTTGCTTAACCATTCTGAATCGATCAGCAAAGTTAAGCAACGTCCGCCGCGGTCATGACTTGGATGGGTGACCGCTGGTTGGGCATTGCTACTGAGCGCTTCCGTGCTTCGGAGGGCACGTTAAGCCGTCGGTCCCGGTTGTTGTCTTAGGATAGCAGTCGTTACAGCATGGTGGTAGGGCACTTTGCGAATGCCTGCCTGGCTAGCTACCACCTTCAAGTTGAAAATCTGTCGCCAAGCACCTAACGGTGTGTTCCGGCAGCTGTCCTTGAGAGCCAGTAACTCTAGGTTAGCCTGAATAGCATCCTCGACCACGTCATCACTTGCCATCGGGTGAGATGGTGGTCAAAGGCTAACCTATCGGGCATAAAAAAAACAAAAAAAAAATACCTTATTCTTTGATATAATTATTATTTACTTTGTTGCAATGCAATGTTGTCTTAGGTTTTCGCGACACAAATAATGACAAATATACGCGATTTAAACCGTTTTAAGTTGTTTAATTACTATTTGTTACAATGCATTCTGTAAATTGTACTATTATAAAAATGAATAAATATTTTCTTTTAGAGTTGAAAATTTTAAACCATATTTTTTTATAAAGTCTACCTCAACCACTATGCTAATTAGGGATCTTAAATTTAAGTATAATTCATACTCTCTATTTCATCAAACAATACTGGACACGCTGATACATAATGTGGTTTTGAAGAGATTTGATGCAATTTGATCAAAATAATTAACCCGTCTTCTACCTATCAACAATACATAGAAAAAGGATTGATTATTTTACACATTGCAATGTGTAACTAAGTTAAGCAACGTCCGTTGCGGTCATGAGTTAGATGAGTGACCGCTAGTGCCATTTCTACTAATTATTTCAGTGTGCTTCAGAGGGCACGTTAAGCCGCCGGTCCCGGTTTCAGTGGTCTTAGGATGGCAGTCGTTAAAGTATGGTGGTAAGGCAATTTGCGAATGCCCTCCTGACTAACCGCACCACTCTAAGTAGAAAATCTGTCGCCAAGCACCTAAAGGTGTATTTCGGCCCCTGTCTCTGAGAGTTAGTAATTCTAGGCTAGCCAGAACTACTTCTTCGAACACATCATCACTGGCCATCAGGTCAGATAGTGGTGAAATGTTAAAATTTTCAAGTAAGCCTTATTATTCTAAATGTGACCCTAGTATGAGCTGAATTGCAATTCCAGCTTTCCAAAACAGGCAATAGAAGATATCGTCGAACCGCTCGCGACTCGTCCAATTCATACCAATAAACCGAACGTGTCGGTTTAAAGTTTATCCTTAACAAAAGCATGTTTATCCGAACGCTGTCGAAACTTGCACATTGATATGCAAAGGCTCGAATGTTACTTCGTACTACTTACTCGTACCTCCTATGCGCTAACCGCTTTGAGGGTGGATATGGTACAGAATGTATTTGGAATTTTAACAATATGTGGGGGATTATACATGAATTCATATTTTTTTTAGTTGTTTTTTTATGCTTGATAGGTTTAGCCTTTGACCACTAAGGTAAAGGCACCTATTTCCGAGGTATTTTCAACAAAACTCGAAATAACATCAAAAAATAAGCAATTCCTGTACATTTCTGCAGGTTTTAATGTTTTTATCACGTGTTTTTTTTTTTTTTTTATGTGATGGAGTGGCAAACAAGCAGACGGCCCACCTGATGGTAAGCGGTTACCGTCGCCTATGGACATTTGCAACACCAGGGGCGTTACCAATGCGTTGCCGACCCTGTAAGACTCTTTTAACACCCTTTTTGAAGGAATCCATATTGTAGTTCCGCGGGAAAACGCTAGCCGGAAGATCATTCCACATTTTGCAAGTATGCGGTAAGAAGGAACGCATAAATCGAGCTGTGTGAGACTTCCAGGACTCGATTATGTGTGGATGAGCTTTCAAACGGTGTCGCGAGGTACGATGATAGAATCGCGAAGCCGGTATAAGATCAAACAGCTCCTGAGAGCATTCTCCGTTATAGAGCCTGTAGAATACACAGAGCGCACCGATGTCTCTACGGAGGCTCAGTGGCTCAAGGTGGTCAGAGAGCTCGGGGTCGTCGACAATTCGGACCGCTCGACGCTGAATAGCATCGAGAGACTGGAGTTGGTACTTTGGTGCGCTATTCCAGAGGTGAGAGCAGTACTCCATGTGAGGGCGAACTTGTGCTTTATAAAGCAAAAGTCGCTGGCTCGACGTAAAGTACCGCTTTGCCTTGTTAAGCACACCAAGTTTCCTGGATGCCAACCCAGCCTTACTCGCGATGTGATAGCGGAACTGGACATCTTTGGAAATGTCGACGCCAAGAACTCCAATACTCTCTGCGATTTCTAGGGGAACACCCTGAAATTGCGGAGCGATGATGAAGGAAGTCTTTTTCGCGGTGAAAACGCATGTCTGAGTTTTTTTGTGGTTGAATTGGACAAGGTTCTGCTGTCCCCAATGTGAGACAAGTTCCAATGCACCCTCGACTTCAGACACAATACCAGTTCTGCTTCTTTCTACTTCGTCGCGAGGGGCACTAACACGGCCAGAATATTGCGCATCGCCCGTGCTATCGTCCGCATAGCAATGCATGTTAAAAACTTGTAACATATCATTGATATGCAGAATAAATAGCGTAGGCGATAACACTGATCCCTGAGGGACGCCAGCATTAATCGGCATGGGATCGGAGCAAGCTCCGTCGACAACGACACGAATTCTCCGTCCAGATAAAAAACTGGCGACCCAGGTGCAGAACCCCTCGGAAAGACCGTAGGATGGTAACTTCGAAAGAAGTGCCCTGTGCCAGACCCGATCGAAAGTCTTAGCAATATCTAAGCTGACAGCTAAAGCTTCCCCTCTACTCTCGACTGCGTCAGCCCAACGATGAGTGAGGTAAACCAGAAGATCACCAGCCGATCTGCCACGACGGAAACCGTATTGGCGGTCACTGATCAGTTGGTGATCCTCTAAGTAACCTAGGAGCTGGTCGTTGACTATTCGCTCCATCACCTTGCAGAGTAGAGAAGTGATTGCTATAGGCCTATAGTTGGATGGGTCTGTACGGTCACCCTTTTTGGCAATAGTAGTAGTGTGTTATTGTTTTTACTTTTATACTATACTAAATATTTGTTAATTAAGTCTTAAATTGATATGAAATAAGTCCAAAGCACCTTGATCCGATGCAAAAATCCTTATTCCGATGTATTTGGTTCCTAATTCCGTGTGTTCAAAATGCGATGCTTTCTCACTTTATGTAAAAAGGACTGCCTATTATAAATTTTTACTACATCAAAAGGCGTGGTATTATAATTAAAAAAATCCTGTTGCTTAAGCGTTACATATACTACTTAAACCAAATTAAAGTCCAACCCGTACATTAGGTATGGCGTAATTCAGTAACAAAAATCTAACCCTCCACCCATGTATCAAATGAGGGCAAATAAATCGAACCCAGGCCCATAAGAGGCTCGCCTATGATTTCGTATACGTTCATTATTTGAGGATTAGGCATAAAGTTTGTAATATAAGTTGGTAATTATTATAAAAGTCAGATAGTGATATTTTTATTTTTTGCATTATCATAAACTGCGTAACAATTTGCATACAATTGTGAACACTAAGTATATTACATGTGCTTATGCCGCGTATTATGGTGCATTAGGAATCTTATAGCGCCCCACTATACATCGGAATAACGTTTTATACAAAAAAATAAAGTTTCCTAATTCCGAGTATTAAAATATACGAGATTTTTGCATAGTATAGAAACAGACAAAATATTAATTGTAATGTTGTCCTAAATATATATAATGCCTGATAACAATTAGGATAGATTGTGTATAAACTTGCATTTTCTCATTAAACTATCCCATAGAACGAATTAACAAAATACCTCAATATACCACTTTCAACAGGCTGTAGTAAGGTAATGCGACGTTTTATTGTACCTCGTAAATAGATTTCAATATATTATAAATATTTAGGTAGTCAAATTCAAAGTGAGAAATGCTTTATCATAAAAACAATACTGAAAATAAAAAAAATAAACTGACTCTGTGAAATCGCTATTCCGTGGCATACATCGGAATAAAGAACTGAGTTAAAAATTTGGCACCTAATGCCGCGGCATTTTCAAACTATATTTTTCCTACATTTTACTACGAAAAACTCACAGAAGTTAACTATTTTCGATTGAAGACATATTTTTTGAAACATTTCTATTAAAGAAATAAATGCACTGTACAAAATTAACGAATTAAACACTATTTAAATAAACATGATACTCACGTGTCCAATGTCCAAAATGTATGGAGCGTGCGTTCGGGTCAGCCGCTGACGCAATACTTACCGTTTATTTCAAAATGTTTCCACAGAACAGCGCTCTTTTGATGACTCAACTACGCTAAGATATATTATTAAATAGATAAGGGGTCTTGCAGCAAAAATAAATTTATAAGCATCATAATATCACCGTTTTTCGAAATACCTCGGAATATAGTGCCAATATTAGAACCCCTCGGAATAAGGTGCCTTTACCTTATCTCACCTCATGGTAAGTGATGATGTGGTCGAAGATGTTGTTCAGGTTAACCTAGAACTACTAGCTCTCAAGGACAGCTGCAACACATCGTTAGTTAGTAGGTGCTTGGCGACAGTTTTCTTACTTGAGGGTGTAGCTAGCCAGGCGAGCATTCGCAAAATGCCCTACCATGCTATAACGACTGCCATCCTAAGACAAAAACCAGGACCGACGGCTTAACGTGCCCTCCGAAAAACGGAAGCGCTCAGTAGTAATGTCACCAGCGGTCACCCATTTAACTCATGACCGAGGCGGACGATTGCTTAACTTTGCCGATCGGTTCAGAATGGCTAAGCAAACTTCGCTGTATTTACCCATGGGGTGCCGGACTAGAATTTCAGTTATTGACTTCATTATATTTTTGTTCATAAAATGTTAATATTATATTTTGGATTTCTAACTATTATGATACAATTGTTTAGTGATGCACTCCTTAAATATTTTAACATTCCCACAAATATTCTCAAATAACTTCGAGCAAGTTAGATGAAAATATTGAAGAAATTGTTACATTAAGAAGTATATATTAATTAACAAAGTAAAAAACCCGACTGCAAATAATTTACTTTTCTTAAGCGTTTTATAATAATAATAATGATATTTATCGTTCAAAAATCTTCACATGGTTGTTAAGATAATAGATACCTTAGACTTATAAATAGATAGGTGCCAATATTTATATCTAATATATGATAAACACGGGTGTTTGAGCGTGAACTTACTATGAGTCGATATCGTTATCGACAATATTCGGCTTCTACCGAAACATTGGTCAAGGAAACTCCGGTAGAAGCCGAAACATTGTCGATAGCGATATCGACTCATAGTAAGTTCACGCTCTAACACCCGTGTTCTTCTTAACTTAGATAGGTGCCAACTTACACTATTTTAGATAATAGCTTATAATTTAAAATAAGTTTTATATCTTTTTGTATTATATTGTCATAAAGTAAGTCATAAGGCATCCGTACTAGCGAGAGAGAAGTATTTCGTGCCGCGGAAAGTACGTGAGGCCATTGAAATAAATCGTCATCCAAATTTTAATAGGGATGGTGGCTGGACTTTACCATCTGCGTGGAAACCAGTGCTTAATTGTGCCTCGACCAGTGCTAAACCGTTTACCCGCGAATCGGACGTGGTTGCAATAGTGTGCGAAGACCCTACACATACTTTTGACGAGTGCAGTGAAGACAGTGACAGTGACGCACGCGCCCCTACCCTGCCTGCGACTCCATTGCTGCCCGCCGTTCCTCAAGTTTCGGAGAGGGCGTTGCGAGCAGCCGCCCGCAGTGCGCGTCAAGCAGCCCTCGAGGCTGCCCGCATTCCTTGAGAATGAACATCTTTACTGTTCGAACACCGGTCGGAGATTTCGACTAAACACCGTGAGTGCTAGCCGGTATATTTAATTAATAACTTTTTGTATTAATTAGATTTAGTAGTTTAAGTACATATAATTATCAAGTGGTGCTTACTATCTTAATCACACTAGCCCCCACACTAGGATTCCCTGTGTTGTGGGTGGCTAGTCTCTTCCGGGTGCATAATACATATTTGTTAATAAGTTTTGTCATAGAAGGTAATACAAAAGAGTAGGGTAGGCAATACACATAAAAATTGTAGTCGCAACGTTGTAGTAGTCCCACTTTATTGTGGGCGTATTTTGTATCTAATAAAGAAAAATGAATATAAATGTTATTACGGTACGTGACGTGTACTTGACTTAAAAAAAATTATAAATTTGACATCAAATATAATTGATAAATAATGTGACGTTTATAATTGTATAATAATGTAACTATGATATGTATGACATAATTTTTAATATTCAGTACTGTAAATTCTAACCCGTTATCTATACGCCAAATAAGGCAAGGACATGGTTGTGCTAACAAAAATTATTTGTATCAGCCTGAATGCTTTTGTAATCAATGCTAATATTATAAATGCGAAAGCAACTTTGTGTGTCTGTCTGTCTGTTACGCTTTCACGCCAAAACTACTGGACCGATTTGAATGAAATTTGGTATGGAGATAGTTTGAGACCCGGGAAAAAACATAGGATAGTTTTTATCCGCCTGCGCAAAAAGAGGTTAATGTTTTCGCGCGATAACCGACATATGCGCGGGCGGAACCGCGCCCGGAAAGCTAGTAGATTATAAAATACTCTCTTTTTTTTATCTGTAATTATTTTGTTTGCATTTTCAGCTTTTAGACTCATTCCTAATTTTTGCTCTATTTCGTGCCTTTTGAGACCGTAAATGGGACATTCGAAGAGGATGTGCTCGACAAAATTGTAGGTGCACATGAAACATCACTTACAACAGTTACAATACACAATACCGTATTGTGGGAACATAATTATCAAAACACTTTAACTTAGGCTAGTTCTACTAATTGGTAATTTTAATAACATAAAAATTCATTAATCGTGTCTGACACCATCAATACATTTATATGAAGCGCTCGTAGCCAAGTTTGCTTAGCCATTCTGAATCGATCAGCAAAGTTAAGCAACGTCCGCCGCCAAGTCCAAGTCATGACTTGGATGGGTGACCGCTGGTGACATTAATACTGAGCGCTTCCGTGCTTCGGAGGGCACGTTAAACCGTCGGTCCCGGTTGTTGTCTTAGGATAGCAGTCGTTACAGCATGGTGGTAGGGCACTTTGGGCGGGTCTGGGTTTATTCATTAATAGTTGCTTTGCCTAGCTTGCATGCCTTGCGCTGCTTGTTTTGGATAAACTCAGGCCTTCCTTACTCGTCCCGTGATGGGTAAGGAGGCAAGGGTCTTGGGGGAGAGCGCAGGTCGTGATGATCCCCAAGGCAAGTCTGGCGGGTACCTTCTCGTGGTGCTGCCTGTTATTGGTTTATTTCCTTCCGAAATAAACGCAACAGAACACCGTCAGGCGCCGCGCGTATTGTTATCTATATGTGTATGTATATGTATATATTCTTTCTGTATATATTTGTATTATATGTGTATATTATGTAGTTCACAGGGCTATTAAACCCCTTATTAGTAACCAAATTGTAAATGCTCGGTACAGACCGGGGCCGTATTTAACTGTCTGTCATCTGTATTATACGTGCTAAGGCGCTTAGCACCTCTTTAAGACAGATGACAGAATAGACTTACGGTGTATAAATTGTAGTTTTAAGGCAAGGCTACAGATAATTTGTCATGTTTATGAGTAGATGAAAAACAGTTTGGCGGTGTGTGTGTTAAAATAGGGACCCCTCTAACTGGCAAACACCAGCGCCTACTACTGTCAAACGTATTGTTACATAATCGAAAATAACCGCTGTCTTTTATTTGGTAGTGACCCCTGTTCCGATAACTCATGTTATTGGAGGCGGGGACAAACTGGCTGGACTAGTTCCAAAACCCCGATGATAAGTGTATCCTTAGACTTCGGGAAAATACCTCCAAGGTATTGTCAGTCTTCTGAACTCTAAACTTCCGGAGGCTTGAGTAGAAAGATTGAAGCCTGTCCACTTCCCCAAAAATTTTGCTTATTGTCACAAATTATTATTATATCTATAATCTTTTCTGTGTACAATGTCGAAGGTAAATCGTGACGTCAAAGGGAAGTTCGCAAAAGGCCCTTCTCAGGGCCAACCAATTGTTTCGCCTGAGGACCGCTCAAGCGGCGCTGCTGAAAGTCGAAAAATCGCCCCTTCTCAGGGCCAAACTACAAGGGTTTCTTCCAGAGATCCATCGGAGGTCTCCATGGGGGACGAAGTGAGGTCGGACGTAGAGTCTGTAATTGAGGAATCTTGTGACGTGGGTGACTGCCGGAGGAAGCGGCCTTACTCCTCGTTTTACGTGCCCGGCTACCTAGAGTCGGACACTGAGACCGAGGAGACGTCGGCCGTTAAAGTCAGTACGGCGCGGAGAGGAAGGGCGAAGGGCAACAAAACAGGCCTCACGCGTGAAGAATTTGTGAAGCCCAAGCCCATTACACTAGTGAAAGAGCTGGCGGAGGTCCTGCAGAGCAGGAAATTGAAGAAGGGGCCGGCCGCTGTGGCTGCTGGAAGTCTTCTCGACACCGGAAGTGATTCCGATGTCCTTGCCGGGTTCGGTGACCTCAGCGGGCTTAACGCCCAAGAGCTACGGGCACAAGCAGGAGGGATGCTCGCCTGCATACTAGAGGTTGCCAAGAAATCTGGCAACCTAAAAGGCGAATTTGTTGCTCGCCTGAAAAGGTCTGCGTCGACCCTGAGGGAGGTTGTCGACGCACTGGCCAGCAGGAGTGAGGCGGAGGAGACGCGGCGGCTGAGAGCCGAAAACAGTCGCGTGCGCCTCGAGTTGGAGGCCTGCAAGGCAGAGGTGAAGGCGCTGCGTCGCGGATTCACCGAGGCCAAGACCCAGGCGGCTGCCGCCACGTCTGCTGCTTCAGTAGCAGCAGCAGCCGCTGCTACCGAGACGCCGGCCCCCCCTGCCGTTGTACTGGGGGCAGAGTTAGTGGAGGAGATGACGCGCTCCTTGACTACCACGTTCGGGCAAATGCTCAATGCCCGACTCGCTGGTATCGAGGATCGCCTCCTGCCAGCGCCGGTTCTTCGCCCGCCTCTCAGAGCGGACGCGAAGAAGGCTGCAGCAACGGTTGCACCCCCACCCCCGAAACCAACCCCTCGTAAACGGGTTGGCCAGGCCTCGCAGGCTGCTGCCACGCCCACGCCCTCGACTGCGGCTCCCATTGCCCCAAAAACTACTGTGCCAACTGCTGTGGCCCAGGCGGACACCTGGGTCGCGGTAGTAAAAAAGGGGAAAGGCAAAGGGAAGGGCAAGTCGTCCTCCTCAGCCACGCCCGCTCCCGCTCCTGTCCCAGCAGCTCGTGCCCCCCCCTCCGCCGAGAAGCCTAAAACGAAAAAGGCTTCCGCTGCCGCCGGGTCCAAGAAGAAGAAGACGATGAAAGCCCCCAAATCCGCGGCTGTTGTGCTGACGCTGCAGCCCGAAGCCGCGGAAAACGGGGTGACGTACAAAGCCATCGTGGAGGCGGCGCAGGAGAAGGTCGATCTCCAAGGATTGGGGATCGACTCGGATGTGGACGGCTCCGTAGCCATAATTGGACGTGCCGGTGGCGGCCCCCCCTCTCGGTGTTAGAGAGGGGTTCGGGGTACGTGGTGGCCAAGTGGGAGAGGTATGCGGTAGTGGGCGTATACTTCTCCCCTAATAGAACCGTCGCGGAGCTGGAGGTTTATCTAGACCTCCTGGCCGCGGCGGTAAGAAGGCAGGCACCACGTGAGGTCCTCCTCATGGGGGACCTGAACGCCAAGGCCCAGGCCTGGGGCAACCCCTCCACTGACACTCGCGGGGAGACTGTCAGGGAGTGGGCGGTTGCCGCAGGACTGACCCTCCTCAACAGAGGGTCGGTCCACACGTGCGTGCGACACAACGGGGGGTCCGTGGTGGACCTTTCGTTCGCCACCCCGGTGGTCGCAGCACGTGTCCGTGGACGTGGAGAGTGGAGGCGGAGGTGGCGACTCTCTCGGACCACAACTACATCCGGTTCGAGATCGCCACCTCCCACCAAGGAGGGACTCGGCGCGTGAAGAGGGCGCCTTTCGCGCGCTGGGCAATTGGTCGCCTCGATGCCGAGTTGGCTGAGGAGGCGGCTATAGTCCAGTCGTGGGTGGCCGCCCCCATGCACCCGGAGGTGGACATCGCGGCGGGCCACTTCCGGGAGGCGGTGACGGCCGTCTGCGACGCCGCCATGCCCAGGTCCCGACGCCACCCCGAGCGCCGCCAGGTTTACTGGTGGTGCTCGGAGATAGAGGATCTCCGAGCGCGATGCTCGGAGACGCGCCGTCTCTACTACCACTGCAGGAGGCGGCGTCACGGCCGGACGGACGACCAGCTGCCGACGGAGCAGCTGGCAGCCGAGCGGCTCTTGTATGGCGATGTGAAGATCGCCAAACAGGAGCTAAAGCTGGCCATCGGCCGGGCTAAGGCCCTTGGCTGGCATGAGGAGCTGGAGGGCCTCGACAGGGACCCATGGGGGCGCCCGTATAAGTCTGCCCGGAATAAGTTCCGAGGCACAGCGCCCCCTATCGCCGAGTCCCTGGAGCCAGAGCTCCTGGAGAGGGTGCTGGGTGGGCTATTCCCCGATAGCGACCCCCACTACACTCCTCCACCGATGGCCACGCCGTCCTTCCAGGAGGAGGAGGACCCGGCCTCCATTCCGCCTATCTCAGAGGTGGAGATGGAGGTAGCAGTCTCTCGCCTGAGTGGCAAGAAGACTGCCCCGGGACCAGACGGGATTCCCGGGCGGGTCCTCAGGATCGCCCTTAGGGAGATGGGCGGTCAGCTTCGGGAACTGTTCGACGCGTGCCTCACGTCGGGTCAGTTCCCGAAGCTCTGGAAGGACGGGCGATTGTGCCTGTTGCGGAAGGAAGGGCGAGACGCCGACTCGCACGCCGCATACAGGCCAATCGTGCTGCTGGATGACACGGCGAAGCTGCTGGAGAGAATCGTAGCTGCCCGTGTCATCCGGCATCTGGGGGGAACTTGGCCTGAGCTTTCAGAGGCCCAGTTCGGATTCAGAGCAGGGCGGTCGACGATAGACGCCCTGCTCTGGATCAAGGGGTGGACGCAGGACGCAGTCAGCGGGGGGGAAAAGGCGTTGGCTGTCTCGCTGGACATTGCCAACGCCTTCAACAGCCTACCGCACGGAACAATACGGGAGGCGCTCCGCTATCACGGAGTGCCCCTGTATCTGCGTAGGCTGTTGGCTGACTACCTCCAGGACCGCGAGGTCCTGGTGGAGGGACGCGACGGTCTGAGGCGCCGTCGCGTGTCCTGCGGGGTTCCACAGGGGTCGGTGTTGGGACCGCTCCTGTGGAACATTGGCTACGACTGGGTGCTCCGCGGCACGTTTCCCGCAAGTATGCGGGTTGCGTGCTACGCGGATGACACCCTAGTCGTAGTCAAGGGGAGGGACCTCAGGGAGACGGTGCGGCGGGCCACGGTGGCCACGACACTCGTGGTTGGCCGCATACGTGCCCTGGGGCTGGAGGTCGCCCTCTCCAAGACCGAGGCCTTAATGTTCCATGGGCCTCGGGGGGGACCCCCTCCAGGAACGCGGATAGACCTGGACGGGGTCCTGGTCCGGGTTGGGACCCAGGTGAGGTACCTGGGTCTCATCCTGGACGGGCGGTGGACTTTTGGGGCCCACTTCACTCAACTGGCCCCAAAAGTCATAGGCGCCGCTGCCGCCCTTGGGAGGCTGCTGCCCAACGTGGGCGGCCCGAACGCCACATGTCGTCGCCTGTACTCCGGAGTGATCCGGAGTATGGCCTTGTACGGGGCACCTGTCTGGGTGGACGCCCTCGGTCGCGCCAATAAGGCCCTGCTGCGACGTCCGCAGCGGGTCATCGCGACGAGGGCGATACGCGGGTACCGGACGGTGTCCTGGACGGCGGGATGCGTGCTGGCCGGTGATCCCCCCTGGGAGCTCCAAGCGGAGATCCTCGCCGAAGTTTACCACTTCGTGGCGGCGAGGAGATCCCGCGGGGAGCCTCCAGCGTGGGAGGAGGTCACGCGCATGCGACGGCGGGCTCGGGCCGCCCTGTTGAGGCGGTGGACGGAGGACCTGGCTCCACCGGTCCCTGGACAGAGGACGGTGGATGCCATTCGCCCGGTCCTCCGGAGGTGGGTAGGGCGGCGGTTCGGGTCGCTGACCTTCCGATTGGTGCAGGTGCTTTCCGGACACGGATGTTTCGGAAAGTACCTGCATCACATCGCGAGACGGGAGGCGACCCCCGCCTGTCACGAGTGTGGAGCGCCAGAAGACACGGCGCTCCACAAGCTGGAGGAGTGCGCCGCGTGGAGTCCCATGCGGCACACCCTCACAGCGGTCATTGGCGCAGATCTGTCGCTGCCGAGCGTGGTTAACGCTATGCTCGGCAGCGACGGATCGTGGCAGGCGGTGGTCTCTTTCTGCGAAGCGGTGATGGCGCAGAAAGAGGCCGCGGAGCGGGCGAGGGAGGACGACGTCCTCGCGGACCCGCTCCGGCGTAGACGAACTGGGGGGAGGAGAAGGCGATTCGGGCGCCTTCTCGCTCTTTCCTAGTGCTGTGCGGATCATCGGTGGAGAGTCGGGGGATTCTCCACTGGCTTGCACGATCCCACACGTCTGTGGGATGGCCTCAATGAGCCGGGTCATCCCTCCATTGGCCGGGGCCCGTCATCGGTGACGGGCCGGCCGCCGGGGCGAGATGGTGACTGCTAACGCTACCCCATTTCGCCCTACTAGGCGGCAGACTGCTCATCCCGGGTTTTTAGTGGGTAACCTCACTTACTACCCCCCCGTGGGGGTAGTAAGGCCCTTCAGGCGAGGACTCCCACATAACCACTCCGCTCCCCCTGGGGCGGGTGGTATCCATAAAGGATTTTCCCGGGTGAAAAAAAAAAAAAAAGAAAAAAAAAAAAAAAAAAATGGTGGTAGGGCACTTTGCGAATGCCCGCCTGGCTAGCTACCACCCTCAAGTTGAAAATATGTCGCCAAGCACCTAACGGTGTGTTCCGGCAGCTGTCCTTGAGAGCCAGTAACTCTAGGTTAGTCTGAACAACATCCTCGACCACATCATCACTTACCATTAGGTGAGATAGTGGTCAAAGGCTAACCTATAAGGCATAAAAAAAAATAAAAAAAAATAAGCACTTTTTTAAAACGGGGGTAGGGTGAAAAGACAATATTAGTCTGAGATCTTGTAATGGATCTGTGGTATTGTGGCTATTGAATTATGCTGTGTAATTGCAAAGGTAGGAGTGTATTGTAATGATGTCGTCTCTTTGCATGTGTGAGTAAAACTTGTGAGACAAGTTTGAGTGGTATGAGAGCTAGCTGAGTATGAATGCAAGGGAGTGTTGATTGGATGAGTGGTTCATATTTGTGTGAATGTGTACAGTATTATGGTACCGATATCGAAAGGCACACCAGATGGTCGTTGTGTGAGATTACCCGCGCGTAAAGGAGACTCATATAAGAATGTAAGGTGATGTCACAGTAATCACTGTGACATGCCATACGGCCGGAGTATAATCATACTCCGGCCGCCGAGAGAATGCGTTTGACAGTACGTGTTTTTATTGGCGTTGTGGCTTGTAAAAGGAGTAAAATAAAATATTTACCCTATTTTTATATACTTCGGTGCCTGACTAATACAATATTATGCAGTCAAACTGTCTATGTTACTTTGAACTGGGGCAAAAATATTCACAAAACGAACTGTCAAACGCATTCTCTCGGCGGCCGGAGTTTGGTAGAATTAGTTTGTAACTTGTATGAGTTGTATTACTTATGTAACATATTGTAATGTTGAGTAGTATGCAATGTATAATCACTATGTACGCCAGTTTGATTGCACCTTTTTTTTGCACAGTATTAGTAAGACTATTAGGTATCATTCCATTGAAATTAAAACTGCAAGATATATATGTATTAATGGAATCATTCATTTTGATACCCCACTCGAAGGGCTTGAGAGAAAGATAATATTTTTTCTCACAATATTGCGCCTAAATCTTTTTTGTTTTCTCTATTTGTTTGTATCTGGTGTCACCTGCGTTATCAAGACGAATCTAATTATATATAAAACATTAAAATAGGTTAAGCCGTTTAGAAGTTATGCTGGAATAAATAAACTCACAAACATACATACTGGAACCCTGAAAACTGTTTTGGGCAGTCGTGTAAAAACAAAAGCCAATGTGATATTTTCGGTAAGTACGCAACTAAGTATAGTTATTTGTTATGCGGGGCTGCAAAGTTGTTATTTGGCGCGAGTACTTGTATTGAAACCTGTGAAAGTTAAGAATCCTAGGATTCAACTATGAGCGAAGTGAGTGGTTCAAAATAGAATCCGGAGCGTAGAGAAGGTTTAGGTGTCGGCAAGCACCTTACGGTGTGTTCCGGCAGCTGTCCTTGTGAGCCAGTAATTCTAGGTTGGCCTGAACAACATCTACGACCACATCATCACTTACCATCAGGTGAGATAGTGGTCAAAGGCTAATCAGACATAAAAAAAACTATTTTCACTTGTCGATGTAAAATGAGCAAAAAAATACTGTATATGTTTGGTTTGGTTTGTATACTTTTCAAAGCATATTCTTTGTTAGATTTTTTCAGTTCGAAGTCGTTTTTTTTTGTTAACATTTCTGTTTATTAATCTACTTATAGTTTTAGAACTGGTTCCAGACGATAATCATTTCAACGGACGAACACACAGACAAGAGAATCTCAATAGAAGGGCTC
This sequence comes from Plagodis dolabraria, assembly GCA_963854805.1. Classification (NCBI taxonomy): domain Eukaryota; kingdom Metazoa; phylum Arthropoda; class Insecta; order Lepidoptera; family Geometridae; genus Plagodis; species Plagodis dolabraria. The sequence continues at coordinate 4,369,239 of OY978459.1, read as the reverse complement.
TGTTTTGCCCTTTGGGTAGGAAACCCTAAAATTATCATAATTCGTGTTTATCCAGCTCAATAATCATTTTTAATTTTTACATGTCACGCCCGACGGTTGTGGTTGACCACAGACTAAAATATTCACCAACAAAGCCGCCACATTCGCCACAGAGTAATCAAATAAACACGCAAAGCCCAATGTGGTTCGGTTATATCAAAAACATTCGTATTATCCCAGCAGCCTATATCGGTAGTCCAATTGTGCACTAACTGATATACTTAATTTCAAAATTTGCAAGCACTGTAAGTACAAGCACTGTAATGTGCTAAGCGAAAATCACATTTACAATTATTGGAGCTCAAAATAGAGAAAAGCCGAGTAGTTTAGGCATCCGACCTGAAATTGGAGGACGCGGGTACGATTCCCACCCGGGAAAAAAATTGCTCCAATAATTTGTGAATATGATAATATACTTAATGTAACGACGGATATACCCTGATTTGCAAGCAAGTGAGCGAAACAGAACTACCGCATTATCACATCAGCAAAAACGTTGAATAAGGTCTCCTCCATTGGGGGGATTTGACATAATCCCCACGTTTGGCAGGCGTCTTGAGGATCGCACTCGAAGATGTTGGTTCTTCAGAAGGAGCTACTTCCCACCTTCCGGTATATTTCCTGTAGTCATCTCTTACGACACCTACGGGAAGGAATTAGGGGTGTGACATTCTAACCCAGTACCTTAACCAGCCCCCTAAACCCTATCTCCCATAAGGAATATTTAAATAGCGAGAGTGTTTTTTTCTAAATAAATGCATATAAAAATTGCTTTATAAAGACGGAAAAATCACAAATGGCTCTTACATAATAGAAATAAACTTCTATTTGATACGATTTACTGTACACACAAAAAATGTGAATAATTGAAATAGTGAGATAGTGTATAAAAACAGGTGAACAAGTGAATAGGCGAGACAGTGGTCAAAGATTAGCCTATCAACTATAAAAAAATACATACGCCTGTCTAAAGACCTATCGTTGTATGGTTCTGAGTAAATTTATTATTAGTATGAATCTAATATGTATCTGCCCGTGGGGTGCCGGGTGAGAATTGCACCTCCCCATATCATCCAGTTGGTGTCGTAAGAGGCGACTAAGGGAAAAATACTGGAAGGAGGGCAGCAGCGCCTTCTAAAGAATTGCCAACTTACACTGCAACCCCCAAGAAGCCTGGCAAGCGTGGGGATTATGGCAAATACTGCCATAGGGGAGGCTGTGTTCAGCAGTGGACGATACGGCTGTTACAGTACAGTAATATGTATGTATACTTATTGTATATATGTATGTCAATTACATTTTACGCCACATCATACAAGATATGAAAGACGTGAACCTTTGATTATGACGATATTGTAACTCATATTGCAATAAATATTCATAATTCTGAATGTTAAATGAAAGAGGCAGCTGTATGAAAAGTTTACGTGGTAGACATGTGAAGGTGGATGTATGGGGTGACTAGAATGGACAAAATGAGAAATAAGTACACGAGAAAATCCCCTGTGGGGTGCCGGGTTAGATTTGCAACCTCCGTATCTACCTGGATGATCGAAATAGTCGACGAACTGAAAAATATCAGTTCAGCAACAGCGCTTTCTGGAGAACTACCACCTTACACTGCGGTCCCCAAGACCCCTGCCAAAGGCAGGGATTATGGCAGATCCTCCTTAATGTCAGAGGGCTTTGTTCAACAGCCAACTTTAAAGATATAACGATGATGATAACGCTTGAAAGAAAAAACAGTGACAGAAAGAAGACTTTAAATGAAACATAACGAAACGTAACGCAACGCATTGAAACGAAACGAAAACAGTAGGGATCTATTTTATGTTGTTGCAAGCAATCTTCGACCTGCATTTTAAAGATTTTGGGATTTTTGAATACAATTTCTTTTGGAATAGATATCACCCGATGTAACGCAATAATTATACAATGTAAATAAACGAATATCTTTTTAGAAACTTCATATTTACACTTATAGTTTTAAATGCATATATAGGGTTATTGGAAAAATGCTAACAACCTCTTAGAGTTAAGTTACTGCTGGTCTCCTAAGAAACATTTTGAAAAGTTTTTTTTAGTATAGAAAAAAAAATGTTTTTTTTTGTTTTATTACGGATTTTTGACTGAATATGTACGAGGACCACCTGATGTTAAAAGGTTCTTGTGCCTGTATGTATTATTTCATATTTTTATTACGTTGCTCGATGTATACATTCAAAACTCTATTCAAAGGGAGCACGGCGCGGTCCAGTGTTGCTGCGGCGGGCGCTCTTGGCTCATAGTAGGGATAAAAACAAAAAGCTATATTTTTTTTTCAATACAATAAAATAAAATATCTCAAAATGTTTGTTAGGACTAGCAGAAGTCAACCCTAAGAGGTTGTTAGCATTTTACCAATAACAATAACCCTGTACCTATATGATATTTCACATTGAGTTCTGTTTATTAAAGAGTATTGAACTTTAGATATCGCACGTTTTGTGAAACATATTTTAAGTGTAAAGTTGTGTAACACATTTTAAAATTACTAAAGTAGTTAAAACACTGTTTTTCCCTAAATAACTTATGATTGTTAATAAAGAAGTATACAAAGAGTTATACAAAGAATTATCTGTACAGAACTAGGTTGCACATAGATATTTTTGGCTATATACCTGCCTATGTATTTGAGCCCCCTTGAAAAATATTTAAATTTAATTTCTAGGTAAATACCAATATTTAATTTTGGGTCAATATTCTACATTAAATATCTAATAACAGGTTTTAACTCATAGATACACGTTTTTTACTGATGGACAGACAAGCAGTGAGGTCTATTAACAGGGCTCAGTTTTTCCCTTTACGTACGGAATATTAAGAAAGATGACCTCGTAGTGAACTCATTCCACAAACAAACATCCTATATACTCGTACTTCAGGACGCATTGTCACCATCTAAAATTTCATGTACAATAGAAAATACGCCGCGAGGCGCTCGTGTGTCAGTCCAAAAGTTGAGACAACTCGAGTCTCGAATGTTTGGAAAGAGTCTTTGTAGTCACGTACTTGATATGATAAACGTGGTTTTACTTGTTTGTTAATGCTGTCTATGCTTTGGAAGCGAGACCATGGAGAGAAGCTATATTTAATGGCCTAGTTTAATTTTGGAAATTATCACTATTGAACCAAACAATATGTGGGACGACCTATGCGTAAAGAATTGCATTCTATGGCTGGTCTGCGATATAATTAGGCTCCTGTTGTTTTTTTTTTTTATGTTATTGTGACGGGGCAAGCCAGAGGCCCACCTGATGTTAAGCGGATAACCTCTGCCTATAACGCAGATGCATTTCGTCACAAGTCACGAATTGCACTGCGCGCGTCACATTGAGACAGTTGTTAAGTCTCATGTGTCTGTAATTTCACTGGCTTTCAAGGACTACTGCCGGAACACACCGTTAGGTGTTTGGCGACAGATTTTCTACTTGAGGGTGATCGCTAGCCAGGCGGGCATTTGCAAAATGCCCTTCCACCATGCTGTAACGACTGCTATCCTAAGACAACAACCGGGACCAACGGCTTAACGTGCCCTCCGAAGCACGGAAGCGCTCAGTAGTATGTTACCAGCGGTCACCCATCCAAGCCATGGCCGTGGCTGACGTTGCTTAACTTTACTGATCGGTTCAGAACAGCTAAGCAAACTTCGCTACGAGCGCTTCGAAACTACTTATTTTGCGTCTCGTACGTTTAAACATTCTCTACGCTCCGGATTCTATTTCGAACCACTCGCTTCGCTCATAGTTCAATCCTAGGATTCTTAACTTCCACTGGTTTCAATACTAATACAAGTACTCGCGCCAAATAACAACTTTGCAGCCGCGCATAACAAATAACTATACTAAGGGCCCGTTTCAGAATGTCTTAATAAAGTTTCGTATGCTAACCAACACATAAAATAACTGAATGATAAAAATGACAGTTAACATGCAGCGCGTTTCAAGCTTTAACCGATGGATAGGCTAAATCGATGACTGTGAAACGCAGAGATAGTGTTTTTTTTATTATCCCATCCAAGTCATGACCGCGGCGGACGTTGCTTAACTTTGCTGATCGATTCAGAATGGCTAAGCAAACTTGGCTACGAGCGCTTCAAGATATTACAAAATTAAAAAAATATCGCTATATCCCCATACGATGGTTAAAGAACGAGAGGAAAAATTAGAGTTATGAGACATTGTCATGGTAGCGCAGTCAGTAAGAGCATATCCCCCAAAACATCTCATAAGATTTTATCGAACAGTTGATCCACAGACGGATATTTTGATCACATCATCACACTTAGGCCCCTTTCTGATTGGATCGATGCAGGTTGGTTCGGTGCTGTGTAGCAATTAAATTTATTTTATTTTATTTCTCTGATGGGCTACGACATAACAGTAACGGTGGCTACAAAAAAAAAATTGCACTCTGCATCGTCAATACCTATATATAAATAGCTCATCGAGCCGAATAAAAACATAATGTATATTTTTTTTAATGATTATATGGTGAATAAAAATTAATATTACGCGAGTCCTAGCCTGTTACTAAATAATAATTATATAGTCATTGACAGTGAATGACAATTGATCCCGTAAGTAGCAAGAGTAACTAAAATACGCACAATATTGTGATAGTAGGTACTTTTGAACTATCATATCACCGACTTCAATAAGTTATTTCACACTTTTGAGTATTGATGTCGGTTCCATTTTAAGGTAAAAAAAAAACTTTAACGAGCTGTTACGATGGGGAACATTTAAATATGGAAGCCACACTCGCACTTTGCCAGTTTTTAAAATGTCGTCAGCAGAAAGTCTTCTGGAAAGTTTTACAAGAGGCGCGATATATACCAAATCCCCGCGGGCAAAGCTGCAGGTAGAAGTTAGCATTACAGTGAAAAATTTCATTCCATAATAATAACTCGAAGAAAATACGAAACGGAACGGAATTATAAAACGTCTGTCTTCACATTTATCCGAAGCGTATCTTAGATTTATGAATTTTAATTTTGTTTCATCCACTGCAAAGTATTATCTTTCTGGTAGCACATTATTTTCAAAGAAACGTCATAGAATACGATATTGCAGACGGGGAATTTCGCTGCGCCAACTAAGTTTTATTTGTATGAAATGAATAGAAAAATATGAATTCCCGTATAGATCCCCATTAATAATAATAATAATAATTTATTTCCCAATAAAAACACACGTTCAGTAACCATACCTATAGCAAATACGTAAAAAATATATACATTTTAATCTTAATTTGATCCTCAAGCTTTTATAGTAACTATTACGTAGGTATATCTAATGTGATCTTAACAACAATGTTACATATTGACATGTGCACTTTGGCAGCTGTGCTAGGTTGGACCTGTGTTACAGCTGTCAACCACTTCCTTCTGTGCTGTAGCAAGTGTGATGTAGGTAAACATTTACAATATTTATGTTCTTAACTAAAATTTCCAATGTAGGTATACTAATTAAAGATTGTGTAACTTACTTAAGTACTCAATACAACTATCACATCATATTAGTTAAATTTTAATTAATGACACATATACTAAATTATACCGGTACTAGATTATACACACTCTAATATATAAAAAAAAAAAAGAATGAATATAGTAGCAGATAATCGTGTACCTTTGCTTATCAGTAACTATAGACGCCAATCTACGTTTCCTCGTAAGCATTCTAATGAATGGCGACATAACCGGTATTGTGTTGTGTCGTTGTGTGCTGCAGCTTACGGCTCGAGTATACCGCGGTACAGGAATTGTGGAATTTCTGTTGTGGTCAGCATCACAGTTGACCATTTTCAACTTATTTAAGTCATTAGCAGTATTGCAGGCTCTTGTTTTGTCCAGTCCATATAAATATATTTATCAATTTATATCGACAAAACCTGTAATTTAACTCTGTAAAATTACTTCTACGTCAGAACACCAATGCGAGAAAATTATCTGACCTGATGAAGGCGTTATTTTCGTCATATTAAACTTTTCGTTTACATATATTAAAACTACAATACTCACTTATATTCAGCCTTTCATTATAATCTTAATTCACTTAATATTTTGCATTTACTAGCAGACACTTTGATGACTTAGATGACTTTGAAAATATCCAGAAACTTTTTTCGATATCAATCATGAATATATGCTTTAAAACTGGAGACAGAATCATATTCCCTGGGAAAGAATCCGTCCTTTCCATTCCTGTCACTTCTGCCCCACCTACTCGCTGACAGGTAAGCATCGTATTATAGGGTGAAAGCTTAAGGGCCTCGCCTTTATCACAGCCCAACAATGGGGCAACGAAATGAAATACGCATCCAAAAGATAACCTATACCGCTACCTACAGCGATTGTTTCCCTTACGGTTGGGATGTAAAAAATAAATGGGTCTTCAGGCTTGTATCCACTGTTTTTGGTAACACCGAGCCGAGCCAATTAGAAATCGGACGATTTGGTTAGTCTAATGCCACGCACGACCTAAACGTGAGAGCGATTCTAAATTTAAATAATTTGGTATGGTTCTCCAGCACTATAGTTATATGGTGTTGATTTATATTCATTGTTGAGCAACATTTTATTAATAAGTACACAACTCTGTTTAAATTTATTTTAATATTAATATTCCTAAAATTGAAGACATTAAATGAAATAAAATTGAATTCTAGTTTCTTTTTTCGATGTTTCATTCATTGATACTTGATGCTACTAGTTTGATTTAAAGCAGAGAAATATTATGATTTCATTGCGTTACACTGCCATAGATTTGATTTAGTGATGTACCTATAAATGCGTTGATATCTAATTCAATCATAATATTATCGACTTATACCAGACTGACTCTGAACGGGATAATACATTCTGAAAAATAGCATCAAATCACCGTGAAGATTTTAAGGCATCTTATAATATTTATCTTTTTCACGCATCGTGTTATAAACTGTTAAACTTAGGGAAAATCATATTTTGTAGCCCTTAGTGTAAGCAATAATTAATTTAACAATACGAATGTAAGAAAAAGATACTCCGAGCCAGAGCGTAATTAGACTTTTTTAGCTAAAGCGAGAACAACTGAATATTTCTGTAAAAAATCCCAAAACAATTATTATGTGAGTAAACTCAATGAATTTCAGTCATGATATAATATTATAATTTAAAATACTTTTGATATGAGAGTATTTAAGTACCCGGAACCGTATGAAGTGCTTTTTGGTCAATCTATACTTATAATAAAACTGTAACAGGTCCAATTCTGTACATGGCAGATATTTTGAAAAAAAAAAATGTACAGTACTCTGTAGCTGATACTGATGCCGAAACTATATTTTTTTTTTATTTTTGTCTGTCTGTCTGTCTGTCTGTCTGTCTGTCTGTATCCCGGCCGCGTATCACTCCAAAACTACTGAATGGATTTCAATGAAACTTAGCATGATTGGAGTTCATACTACAAGGTAGGACAATTTAGCTTTTTATCCCGAAATTCAGCATGGTTCCCTTGGGAGAGGGGATGAAAGTCAAAATAGACACTTAGTTGTTAGAGTTATTAACGCGTAGTCCGATTTCAGACGTTCTTTTTAGGGTTCCGTACCCAAAGGGTAAAAACGGTCTGTCCCGCTGTCCGTCCGTCCGTCTGTCACCAGGCTGTATCTCAAGAACGGTGATAGCTAGACAGTTGAAATTTTCACAGATGATGTATTTCTGTTGCCGCTATAACAACAAATACAAAAAGTTGGCCAAGTGCGAGTCTATACTTATAATAAAACTGTAACAGGTCCAATTCTGTACATGGCAGATATTTTGAAAAAAAAATGTACAGTACTCTGTAGCTGATACTAATGCCGAAACTATATTTTTTTTTTATTTTTGTCTGTCTGTCTGTCTGTATCCCGGCCGCGTATCACTCCAAAACTACTGAATGGATTTCAATGAAACTTAGCATGATTGGAGTTCATACTACAAGGTAGGATAATTTATGCTTTTTATCCCGAAATTCAGTATGGTGCTCTTGGGAGTGAGGATGAATGTCAAAATATACACTTCATTGTAATTTATTAACGCGTAGTCCGATTTCATACGTTTTTTTTAGGGTTCCGTACCCAAAGCGTAAAAACGCGACCCTATTACTGAGATTTCGCTGTCCGTCCGTCCGTCTATCACCAGGCTGTATCTCAAGAACGGTGATAGCTAGACAGTTGAAATTTTCACAGATGATATATTTATGTTGCCGCTATAACAAAAAATACAAAAATTTGGCCAAGTGCGAGTCGGACTCGCGCACGTTAAAACAAAAAAACAGACCAAATGCGAATGGGACTCGCGCACGAAGGGTTCCGTACCATTATCTGAAATTTTATTGCATGGGTGCCCCCTTAATTATTTATTCTAATTTAATTAATTATATTTAAAGAAAACATAAAACTAAATATTCTGTGAATAGTTAAAGCGTTTACCAGTCACCGTTATTAGTATCGAACAAGAAACGGTAAAAAAATCAAGGTTACCTCAAATATTTATTTTATTTTTAGTATTTGTTGTTATAACAGCTATAAAAATACATCATCTGTGAAAATTTCAACTGTCTAGCTATCACCGTTCTTGAGATACCGCCTGGTGACAGGTGGATGGACGGACGGACGGACAGTGAAGTCTTAGTAATAGGGTCCCGTTATTACCCTTTGGGTACGGAACCCTAAAAAGGTTAAAATATGAAGTCTAATGTTGTATAGCTAATGGTACGGAACCCTTCTTGCGCGAGTCCAACTCGCACTTGGCCGATTTTTTTAATTAGAATAGTGGTGCTTTAAAAATTATCACGTAAATATTTCAAAGTCATCGGATTTGCAGTTCAGATATTTACAGACATCACAACCTAAATATTACGTTCCAAATAACTTGACACCCCGAACGTACAGGAACCTTTCAACATACGGCTCATCTTAAGCTGGCGTTTGCACTTTATCGTATAGGTATAATATATAGGTCTGTAGTCGGACCTCTCCAAAAGACTGATTTTTCAAACAATAAAATACAGTTTTTTTTTATTACGATAAGCACAACTTCCCTACGTATATTTTTCATAACATGCAATGCTCTAATCAGTCTAATCTATACCTATAACAGGTTGCAGAAGGCGGGTAGGGAAGCGCGAGGGGTAAGACGCTTATATTTATCTATTTATACTTATAATAAAACTGTAACAGGTCCAATTCTGTACATTGCAGATATTTTGAAAATATGTTTTGAGAGCTATCTGTAGCTGATACTGAAGCAAAAACTGTTTTTTTTTTCTTGCTGTCTGTCTGTATCCCGGCCTCGCATCACTCCAAAACTACTGAATGGATATAATGAAACTTAGCACGATTCGAGTTCATACTACGAAGAAGGACATACGATACTTTTGACGATGCCGAAACTATATTTTTTTTTATTTTTGTCTGTCTGTCTGTATCCCGGCCGCGTATCACTCCAAAACTACTGAATGGATTTCAATGAAACTTAGCGTGATTGGAGTTCATACTACAAGGTAGGACAATTTAGCTTTTTATCCCGAAATTCAGTACGGTTCTCTTGGGAAAGGGGATGAAAGTCAAAATGTACATTTAGTTGTTATTTTATAACGCGTAGTCCGATTTCAATCATTCTTTTTTTGTTACAATAGTGGGTATTTAATCATTTTCCCGTAAATATTTCAGTCCTCAGTTTTGCAGTTCAGAAATTACAGATATCACAAACTAAATATTTCGTTTTAAATAACTTGGACCGCGGAATGTTGAGAAACCCTTGAACGTACGGCTCATCTTAAGCCCACAGGCAGCCCGGAACCCCACGGGAAGCCCGACACCCCACGGACAGACCGGCATCCCACGGGCAGCCCGGCGCCCCACGGGCAGCACGGCACCCTTATTTAGTTTTGCAAGCTTGCTACGATAAAACTCTAAAATGTGGTACATTTGAAGCAGTGATAGCTCAGTGGCTTTGGCTATGGACTGCCGCGCAGCAGGTCCATGAGCTTCACCGCATGGTGGAAGGGCATTTTTGCGAAGGCCCGCCTGGCTAGCGACCACCCTCCAGTGGAAAATCTGTCGCCAAGCACCTAACGGTGTGTTCCGGCAGCTGTCCTTGAGAGCCAGTAATTCTAGGTTAAGCCTGTTAACACCTACGACCACATCGTCACTTACCATCAGGTGAGATTGTAGTCAAAGGCTTACCTATCAGCAACAAAAAAAAAAAAAACATTCACCACAATCAGTTTTTTAAACTACATAATTATCTTTCTTTTGACGGATACATTTCGGAGACTGCGCAATGAAATTGCACAATGTAGTCTTAGGTTTTCGCGATTGTTACACTTTGTAATTAAACAACTTTAAACGGTTTAAATCGCGTATATTTAGCATTATTTTTGTCCCGACGTTTCAAACACTTTGTAGTGATCGTGGTCACGGGATGACTGTCGGGACAAAAATAATGATAAATATACCTACGTGATTTAATCCGTTTAAAGTTGGAAGTGCACAACTTTAGTAGATTGTTATACAAGGGTCGAAAGGAATTGGTAACTTTCACCCGCGGTCAGCTCTCTACTTTTCATATCGAATTTAAAGAAAGTAAATAAAGTAGCTTTTCTAAAAATTATTCATTGATAAAATAACATACTTACTAAAAATTTATTGAGAGGTTTGAACTATTTGTGAAATTTTACGTAAAATTTTGTTTGGAATATTTACGGACGGCTATAGCCCGAATAGGAATCTCTCTGCTTTTCACTACTAATATAAGGAATAAAGATATAAATATAGTATGTTTTTTTATATTATTTATTTTGATTTTGATAACATGAGCAGTATATTTTTAAAATTAATGCAGCTATAGTCCAAGTAGGAATCGATGACTTACATCCGTGTTGAACACTCTACTTTTCATTTAAAATATGAGGAGGGTAAAAAAATAGTAGTTTTTCTAAATATTTACTAAAAATAATAAACATGAGTAGAAGATACAAAGATACACTAGGAGTTAGAACAATGAAATTTAGGGAAAGTTTTAATTTTTTTTTTACCTACACTTTCTACCCTATATTTAGTTACTACCCTGCCAAACATAGTTGTTATTAATTGTTTTACAACAACAGAATATTTTACAACGAAAAATCTTACACATATAACTTTGTTTACACCAATGTTTTTCCCGTCCTTAGGTGGGAAGGAGCGTCTCCCACCCGCTACTCAGATCAAACAAACACTACTTTCCGAGAATGAGAAATAAAAAAAAATCGATCTACCGTCAAACAAACCGCCGTTTTAAAATCGAAATTCTAAAGAAACGCACAAGGTACTTTTCTTCAACATTTATTGTGCGAACCGGGAAAGAACTCTCTGAGTTACTTAACTATTGTCTTCTGGAAAATACAACCCGGGAGTTTTGGAATCCAAAGTAGAAAGCTCCATTCTGAGCTATGGTTTACTATTACAAGAGTGCTTCACCGCAGACCACAGTGTTGCTTAATATGAGATAAACAGTGCACAAATGTGAATAATAAGTGTGCAGGTACGGCAATCGCGAACGAAGTCGCGGGTACAGCTAGTTTAGAATATAAACTGAAAACTAATCGATGACATAAATTGGCAAAATGTGCTAAAGTCATGGACAGGTTTGAAATGAATAGGTACTTGAAAAATATATTATTTGGAATATTTTTGCTGTCAACCATTGTTTTTTTTACTCATTTTGTAATATATCATGCTATTATTAGGCCGAAATAACTGCTTATTTTTATATAATCTCAGTAGTTCTGACATTAAGTTCATGATCAAGTTTTTGTCGTCCACACAGACAGTGGAAACGCGAACCGGAAACAAGGTCTTTCTGACCTTTTCTGGCCCTTGTATGGGAATGTTACATTAATGAACGATTTTTGATTTATGTCCGGATTTTCAATAGGCCCCTCGATTAGGGGTGTATTTTGTGTAATAGATATTCTGTCGTGGTATTTTGGGATAACTTATGATAAAGGTAACATGTGTTATTTTACTTGACATTAAACAGGTATCTTAATTATTCAGTTGTTTATAAAATGGTTTGTTCAATATTGGAATCTATAACGTCCTCATGAAGGGTAATTACGTTATCATAAAAATAATATATTGCCACTTTGAAAAATGATATATAACTATGCCAAGCAGAATGCTTTTGCGAATAAACATATAACTTGCGTACGAAGCAGAATATTGATTCAATACGTTGTTAATAATACTCAAGTTTGTATTTTAAAATACCTAGCAATCTTGATTAAACCAGATTCCTTTTAATACGTTTTCTCTGTCATCATTGACAACATAAGGGGAAAAAAGCGTACCTATTTAAACCATCGACGCTAGCTAGCTAGTCGATGTTTGTAATTTTACTTGCAAAAAACGTATTCTATCACAGAAATAGCGACAGATGACGTTTTGTTTATTAATTTTTAATGGACTGAGACAATAAATATATGTATGTATACAACTTCCTATCCGTGGAACAATATTATTTAATATTATTAAAACAATATAAATTAGTAATATAACAAATTATTTGATTATGCTGGACAGCCATCTGGCTACCTACTATAGTAAGTCTCTTCAAATCTCCTACGCATGTATTTACCAAATCAAAATGCTGGCACATATTTGGCTCAACGAATAAGCATTGCAATTCAACGGGGCATGCTGCCAGCATGTGCATGCAGAATTTCTTGCCGAATATACGTTTTTACATCAATATTATATTCAAAATACCTAAATTTAAGGTTTGAGTTACCTTTAGTTGATAGGCTAGCCATTGACCATCATCTCATCTGATGGTAAGTGATACTGTGGTCGAAAATGTTGTTCAGGCTAACTTTATGACTAGCTTTCAAAAACAACTGCTGGAACAGTTGGAACGTTAGGTGTTTAACGACAGATTTTTCTAATTGAGGGTGGTAGCTAGCGAGGCGGTCCTTCACAAAATACTCTACCAACATTCTTCAGATGTATGCTAACTTAAGGTAATAACCGGGACCGACGGAGTCAATGTGCCTTCCGAAGCACGGAAGCGCTCAGTAGTAATACCACTAGCAGTCATCCATCCAACTCATGACCGCAGCGTATGTTGCTTAACTTAGCTGAGCGGTTAAGAACGACTAAGCAAATTTCGCTACGAGCGTTTATTGCTGAAGAGACCTACGATCTGGTCACAAAGAGGTGCTTGGGGATGGGTTCTATATATATGAGTGTGATTGCTAGCCAGGATTATGCCTTTCCACTTGTGGTGAAGCTAAAGCCTTGAAGCCTGTTGCAGAACCATTAAACTTTTGAAGCGCTCGTAGCGAGTTGCCTCGGTCTTGATTTGGATGGGTGACCGCTGGTGACATTACTACTGAGCGCTTCCATGCTTCGGAGGGCACGTTAAGCCGTCGATCCCGGTTGTTGTCTTAGGATGGTAGTCGTTATAGCATGGTGGTAGGGCATTTTGCTAATGCCCGCCTGGCTAGCTACCACCCTCAAGTAGAAAATCTGTGGCCAAGCACTTAACAGTGTGTTCCGGCAGCTGTCCTGGACAGCCAGTAATTCTAGGTTAGTCTGAACAATATCTTCGACCTCATCATCACTTCCCATCAGGTGAGATAGTGGTCAAATGTTAACCTTTCAGGCATAAAGAAAAACTCCATACATCCAAATAATTGGCACATTGGCAATGATTGTTTCAAAAATGTTATACTATTTTAGGTTCCAAGTAATATAACCCTTAAATGTTATAACAAAATAACGGTGTACATAGGATATGCCCTTGGGCCTAATTGAATTAGGCATTAGTGACGTAAGCAAGTTCAGAAGGGCCGCCGGCGTCGGACCGCTCACGCTTGGCCGATTTTACTCGGACTGGCGTACCTACACCAGGGTATAGTTTGTTACTGGAGTTCTAATGAATAATGGATTGTGGCTTAATGACTAGAATGACAATTTAAAGGTATTTAACCGACTTAAAAAAGGAGGAGGTTCTCAATAACCGACTGCAAAAAAGGAGGAGGTTCTCAATACTTCTGTATTTTTTTATCTTTGTTACCTCAGAACTTTTGACTGGGTGAAACGATTTACTTCTTTTTTTGTTGTCCTAGGTTTTTGCGATTGTTACACATAGTAATTAAACGACTTTGAACGGTTTAAATAGCGTGTATTTATCATTATTTTTGTCCCGACGTTTCAAACACTTTGCAGTCACCCCGTTTCCACGATCACTGCAAAGTGTTTGAAACGTAAAAAATAGTGATAAATATACGCGATTTAAACCTTTTAAAGTTGTTTAAATATTTTTTTATTTAAAAGCTGAAGCTTGTCGTTTGTTTCATCAAAATCGGTCAAGTTATTTTTCAGTTACCCTCCAATAAAAATATTTTCTTATCTTGACGATTAATGTTGTTGAGCTGAGATCAGCTCAACAACTATAATCGTCAATGATCAGAACTAGAGTTTGAATAAGCAAGGTACAACATGAAATCTTGTCGTTTAAACCAACAAAGTTCAATTAACAAACCGCTGATATATTAAATTTATACAATGAGCTGGTCGGTAGTGGCATGGAATCAGCAAGCTCCCTGCAGCCTATTTTTCAATAGGCTGCAGGGAGCTTGCTGATTGACTTGACTGATGAGAACACTATATGTAGTCAATTTCCAGTCTTTCAGTGCCATAAGAAAATCAAAAAGTAGGTACTTTAAACTTCAAAAGGTATCACCTCTAACCAGGATATGGTTAACAAAGTATTGGTGTCTGTAAAAATATATAATCACCTACATGAAATAATAAAAAATGCAGTGTACAAAGAATTTATCAAACAATTAAAAGATTTATTACTAATAAAATGCTACTTTACTAGGTATGTATTCAATGATGAATATATGAATGATTAATTGTAGTATAACAAACACTCAACATAATAACATCCAACTAACCTACATTACAGCATAAACACTTGGTAATATAGAAATTATATATTAAAATATTTTAACAATATTAAATATATGAAGCGCTAGTAGCGAAGTTTGCTTGGCCATTCTGAATCGATCAGCAAAGTTAAGCAACGTCGGCCGCGGTCAGGAGTTGGATGGGTGACCGCTGGTGACATTACTACTGAGCGCTTCCGTGCTTCGGAGGGCACGTTAAGCCGTCGGTCCCGGTTGTTGTCTTAGGATGGCAGTCGTTACAGTATGGTGGTAGGGCACTTTGCGAATTTGCCCGCCTGGCTAGCTACCACCCTCAAGTTGAAAATCTGTCGCCAAGCACCTAACGGTGTGTTCCGGCAGCTGTCCTTGAGAGCCAGTAATTCTAGGTTAGCCTGAACAACATCTTCGACCACATCATCAGTTACCATCAGGTGAGATAGTGGTCAAAGGCTAACCTATCAGGCATAAAAAAAAAAAATATAAACATTGATTAAAATTGTATTGTATAGCTATAGTTTAATATTATTAAGATTATAGTTTGAAAGACTCCGACTCCGACTCCGACATAGTGAATCGATGCCGTAAGTTTCAGCCAACTGGGAGTGGGCTGGAGCATTTAGACTGCCTATGAGTCTGCCATGACTTATAGGTTGTCTAAATGCTTAAATTGTAGTAGCTGTCGACTTGTATATATGTAGTACCGTAAGTAGCAAGGGTCACTATAAAGAGTGAAAAAAAAATACCAAAAAATTAAACCGACTTCAACACTGAAAAGTGTGAACAACTGATAATATAATAAACAAGATATTAATTATGCCATAGCTACAGTTCTTTAGGATATTCAAAATTGTAAAAACGTAAACAACAATTAGTAGTTTACTAAAAAGTCTGGTTTCTGTAAACTTTACTACATAACTATAATTCAAAGGATCCAAATCGAATTGACCAACATTGGTCTTCCGAGAATTTTAACTAGGATGACCAAGCTTTAATGTAAGCCCGAAATTTTAACAACATTTTATTTGAACTCCAATTAAATAACTCAAATTATTTATATTTATATATGTTTTAGTTTAGGTCATTTAACGGATAATTACTTGCTGATAGATAATAGATAATAAAAGATAGATAATAATTACTGTTTTTATTTTAGATAATATCATACATGTAGTTATACCTTATCTTATTAGTATATACTAGCTGTACCCGCGACTTCGTTCGCGATTGCCGTACCTGCACACTTATTATTCACATTTGTGCACTGTTTATCTCATATTAAGCAACACTGTGGTCTGCGGTGAAGCACTCTTATAATAGTAAACCATAGCTCAGAATGGAGCTTTCTACTTTGGATTCCAAAACTCCCGGGTTGTATTTTCCAGAAGACAATAGTTAAGTAACTCAGAGAGTTCTTTCCCGGTTCGCACAATAAATGTTGAAGAAAAGTACCTTGTGCGTTTCTTTAGAATTTCGATTTTAAAACGGCGGTTTGTTTGACGGTAGATCGATTTTTTTTTTATTTCTCATTCTCGGAAAGTAGTGTTTGTTTGATCTGAGTAGCGGGTGGGAGACGCTCCTTCCCACCTAAGGACGGGAAAAACATTGGTGTAAACAAAGTTATATGTGTAAGATTTTTCGTTGTAAAATATTCTCTTGTTGTAAAACAATTAATAACAACTATGTTTGGCAGGGTAGTAACTAAATATAGGGTAGAAAGTGTAGGTAAAAAAAAATTAAAACTTTCCCTAAATTTCATTGTTCTAACTCCTAGTGTATCTTTGTATCTTCTACTCATGTTTATTAATTTTAGTAAATATTTAGAAAAACTACTATTTTTTTACCCTCCTCATATTTTAAATGAAAAGTAGAGTGTTCAACACGGATGTAAGTCATCGATTCCTACTTGGACTATAGCTGCATTAATTTTAAAAATATACTGCTCATGTTATCAAAATCAAAATAAATAATATAAAAAAACATACTATATTTATATCTTTATTCCTTATATTAGTAGTGAAAAGCAGAGAGATTCCTATTCGGGCTATAGCCGTCCGTAAATATTCCAAACAAAATTTTACGTAAAATTTCACAAATAGTTCAAACCTCTCAATAAATTTTTAGTAAGTATGTTATTTTATCAATGAATAATTTTTAGAAAAGCTACTTTATTTACTTTCTTTAAATTCGATATGAAAAGTAGAGAGCTGACCGCGGGTGAAAGTTACCAATTCCTTTCGACCCTTGTATAACAATCTACTAAAGTTGTGCACTTCCAACTTTAAACGGATTAAATCACGTAGGTATATTTATCATTATTTTTGTCCCGACAGTCATCCCGTGACCACGATCACTACAAAGTGTTTGAAACGTCGGGACAAAAATAATGCTAAATATACGCGATTTAAACCGTTTAAAGTTGTTTAATTACAAAGTGTAACAATCGCGAAAACCTAAGACTACATTGTGCAATTTCATTGCGCAGTCTCCGAAATGTATCCGTCAAAAGAAAGATAATTATGTAGTTTAAAAAACTGATTGTGGTGAATGTTTTTTTTTTTTTTGTTGCTGATAGGTAAGCCTTTGACTACAATCTCACCTGATGGTAAGTGACGATGTGGTCGTAGGTGTTAACAGGCTTAACCTAGAATTACTGGCTCTCAAGGACAGCTGCCGGAACACACCGTTAGGTGCTTGGCGACAGATTTTCCACTGGAGGGTGGTCGCTAGCCAGGCGGGCCTTCGCAAAAATGCCCTTCCACCATGCGGTGAAGCTCATGGACCTGCTGCGCGGCAGTCCATAGCCAAAGCCACTGAGCTATCACTGCTTCAAATGTACCACATTTTAGAGTTTTATCGTAGCAAGCTTGCAAAACTAAATAAGGGTGCCGTGCTGCCCGTGGGGCGCCGGGCTGCCCGTGGGATGCCGGTCTGTCCGTGGGGTGTCGGGCTTCCCGTGGGGTTCCGGGCTGCCTGTGGGCTTAAGATGAGCCGTACGTTCAAGGGTTTCTCAACATTCCGCGGTCCAAGTTATTTAAAACGAAATATTTAGTTTGTGATATCTGTAATTTCTGAACTGCAAAACTGAGGACTGAAATATTTACGGGAAAATGATTAAATACCCACTATTGTAACAAAAAAAGAATGATTGAAATCGGACTACGCGTTATAAAATAACAACTAAATGTACATTTTGACTTTCATCCCCTTTCCCAAGAGAACCGTACTGAATTTCGGGATAAAAAGCTAAATTGTCCTACCTTGTAGTATGAACTCCAATCACGCTAAGTTTCATTGAAATCCATTCAGTAGTTTTAGAGTGATACGCGGCCGGGATACAGACAGACAGACAAAAATAAAAAAAAATATAGTTTCGGCATCGTCAAAAGTATCGTATGTCCTTCTTCGTAGTATGAACTCGAATCGTGCTAAGTTTCATTATATCCATTCAGTAGTTTTGGAGTGATGCGAGGCCGGGATACAGACAGACAGCAAGAAAAAAAAAACAGTTTTTGCTTCAGTATCAGCTACAGATAGCTCTCAAAACATATTTTCAAAATATCTGCAATGTACAGAATTGGACCTGTTACAGTTTTATTATAAGTATAAATAGATAAATATAAGCGTCTTACCCCTCGCGCTTCCCTACCCGCCTTCTGCAACCTGTTATAGGTATAGATTAGACTGATTAGAGCATTGCATGTTATGAAAAATATACGTAGGGAAGTTGTGCTTATCGTAATAAAAAAAAACTGTATTTTATTGTTTGAAAAATCAGTCTTTTGGAGAGGTCCGACTACAGACCTATATATTATACCTATACGATAAAGTGCAAACGCCAGCTTAAGATGAGCCGTATGTTGAAAGGTTCCTGTACGTTCGGGGTGTCAAGTTATTTGGAACGTAATATTTAGGTTGTGATGTCTGTAAATATCTGAACTGCAAATCCGATGACTTTGAAATATTTACGTGATAATTTTTAAAGCACCACTATTCTAATTAAAAAAATCGGCCAAGTGCGAGTTGGACTCGCGCAAGAAGGGTTCCGTACCATTAGCTATACAACATTAGACTTCATATTTTAACCTTTTTAGGGTTCCGTACCCAAAGGGTAATAACGGGACCCTATTACTAAGACTTCACTGTCCGTCCGTCCGTCCATCCACCTGTCACCAGGCGGTATCTCAAGAACGGTGATAGCTAGACAGTTGAAATTTTCACAGATGATGTATTTTTATAGCTGTTATAACAACAAATACTAAAAATAAAATAAATATTTGAGGTAACCTTGATTTTTTTACCGTTTCTTATTCGATACTAATAACGGTGACTGGTAAACGCTTCAACTATTCACAGAATATTTAGTTTTATGTTTTCTTTAAATATAATTAATTAAATTAGAATAAATAATTAAGGGGGCACCCATGCAATAAAATTTCAGATAATGGTACGGAACCCTTCGTGCGCGAGTCCCATTCGCATTTGGTCTGTTTTTTTGTTTTAACGTGCGCGAGTCCGACTCGCACTTGGCCAAATTTTTGTATTTTTTGTTATAGCGGCAACATAAATATATCATCTGTGAAAATTTCAACTGTCTAGCTATCACCGTTCTTGAGATACAGCCTGGTGATAGACGGACGGACGGACAGCGAAATCTCAGTAATAGGGTCGCGTTTTTACGCTTTGGGTACGGAACCCTAAAAAAAACGTATGAAATCGGACTACGCGTTAATAAATTACAATGAAGTGTATATTTTGACATTCATCCTCACTCCCAAGAGCACCATACTGAATTTCGGGATAAAAAGCATAAATTATCCTACCTTGTAGTATGAACTCCAATCATGCTAAGTTTCATTGAAATCCATTCAGTAGTTTTGGAGTGATACGCGGCCGGGATACAGACAGACAGACAGACAAAAATAAAAAAAAAATATAGTTTCGGCATTAGTATCAGCTACAGAGTACTGTACATTTTTTTTTCAAAATATCTGCCATGTACAGAATTGGACCTGTTACAGTTTTATTATAAGTATAGACTCGCACTTGGCCAACTTTTTGTATTTGTTGTTATAGCGGCAACAGAAATACATCATCTGTGAAAATTTCAACTGTCTAGCTATCACCGTTCTTGAGATACAGCCTGGTGACAGACGGACGGACGGATGGACGGACAGACGGACGGACGGACAGCGGGACAGACCGTTTTTACCCTTTGGGTACGGAACCCTAAAAAGAACGTCTGAAATCGGACTACGCGTTAATAAATTACAACTAAGTGTCTATTTTGACTTTCATCCCCTCTCCCAAGGGAACCATGCTGAATTTCGGGATAAAAAGCTAAATTGTCCTACCTTGTAGTATGAACTCCAATCATGCTAAGTTTCATTGAAATCCATTCAGTAGTTTTGGAGTGATACGCGGCCGGGATACAGACAGACAGACAGACAGACAGACAAAAATAAAAAAAAATATAGTTTCGGCATCAGTATCAGCTACAGAGTACTGTACATTTTTTTTTTTCAAAATATCTGCCATGTACAGAATTGGACCTGTTACAGTTTTATCATAAGTATAGATTATTGTTTCGTTGTGATTTTGTGAATGTTTTTATTTTTTAAGAAGTATTATCATTTAATTTTGAAAAATATTTCAAAATTGAAGCGGTTCTTATTTTTCATAGATAAAAAAGACATATTGTGATGATATTTAAATTTCTTCATCATAATCCGGAAGACGTCTACTGTTGAACAGGAGCCTCTTCAATAAAATGCACACTGAACGGTTATTAGCCACTTATAATTGGCTACTGACTATTACGACGTGGGCGGTCCACTTAGTGGGGGGCTTACCATCTCTTATAATAATTTAAAAGAGCTAATTCCGATTTCATTATTCCTACATTATATTACTAACTGTACAAAAATGTTTTGATAAAGCCTATTCAATTATTAGCAAATTCTTATTTATAAATGTTGCTTTAAACAAGATGACTACGCTTTTAAATATATCTAAAATATACTTTGTTTTAGGCCTGGTTTTCCAATGATCAGATAAAAAATACCAGACTCATAAAATGTAAGCATTTCAATTGGCATGACATATTTATGGATAAAAAAACAACAAAACTCTGAACAACCTCGGGCAGAATAGGACCGAATTTAAAATATGTGAACATTTTAAAACTACCAACATTCGTTGATTTTATATTGATTGGATTTATTTATACTTTTTGCATGATAATAGAACTATCAGCTGATGATTGAAAAACCTTGCCTTGAAACAAATTATATCATATATATAGACTTATAATCAATTAATGCTACAATACGCTAACAGTAAAGAATGAAGAAACAAAAAATATCTAATACAAATAAAAATGCCAAAAAATACACCCCATTGGAATAGCCCTCAGAATAGTTAGGGTTATAAACAGGGCTAACTTATAATATAAGCAAAAAAAGACCAGATCCCAAGGGACGACCCTAGCTGGAGTATATATTAGTGCAACAGCATATAATGTTGCTCTCGGATTTTGAATGTTAGTGATGGCTAAAACTATCTGTTCATGCCTCTCACGATCAGGCAATTCTAGAGAATGAGTTAGGGTTTAGAGCTTTAAAGTCAATAATATAAGTTGTTGGGAGTAAAATTCGAAGGCTATCATGGTTACCCTACTTAACCCTTTGCCAGTGACTAAACTCACGTAAGACGGGCGGCGGTCGCTCGTATATAATTAATCACGGGCAAATATTGACAGAGGATCATTTTGGCATGCGTGAGCGGACAACTAGGGCTTTAGTACCTGGCTCAAGCTGAAGTACCCTATATGAAATACCTGAGCATAATTTCTATAATATTTCCAAACTAACAGTACGCAATACTTAAGTTTACGTGTAGTAGTGTAGCTGCAGATTAATTGCAGAACAAGGCCCCTGTACTAATTTAAGACCCTTTTTAGCAAAACGGTTAACCGCATTGTGGAAGGTCATGTTGCGAAAGCCCGCCTGGCTAGCTACCACCAATAAATTAGAGATATCTGTCGCCAAACACCTAACAGTGTGTTCCAGCAGCTGTAGTCCTTGAAAGCCAAAAACAATACAGGCACATGTGGCTCAACTACTGCATGTCTCAAAGGCTCAGTGTAGTTCGTCATGCCAGGAAATGCAACTGTTATGGGCAGAGGCTACTGCTTAACATCAGGTGGGCCTCGTGCTTGTTCCATCACAATATCATTAAAAACAATGTACCTAGAAGAACTTTTGCAGTGTTGAGTTTGCGATTATGACTGATATGTATTGTTTTTCACGTATATGTTGTGTAACAGTAAGGAACCAACTAGACTACAGGTATGTTCAATGAGCGGCTATATAATTTTTATATTAGATTTTTCATTCTGCTGACAAACAGAAACAGAATTTTGTGGTCTTCTCCACATTGGCACTTGTCAAACCATTAAATGGCATCCTTGCTACCGTTGTTTGAGGTGACTCTGTAGGTACGCACTGTCGTCGACAAATGTCCGGTCTTGTGTCTAGTTTTAGAGTTATTTCTCTTTGCCATCACGAATTGAAAACATCAAAAATCTACGAAAGAAATCACATTCTTCCAAAACTGACGGGATACTTAAGTTAAAGTCAGTTTATAGATAGTCCTCCTGCTCAACTATTTTAAATAAAAAATAGCTTTATTATAGCCAACTAGGTATACATACTGCGTATAGATGTCACAATCGACAGAAATTCGAAGTTTGACCTTTACAGATTAATTGTCCACAGGTCGTACGTGATATGTTTGCTCATACAAATTTTTTATTCAACTAGAGATAGTGTAGGCACAGAAAAGAGAGACTGAAAGTTGTGGCATTTATCGAAAACATCGACCCTTTTTATAATTGGGTTTGAAAAACAAAGTGTTCAATACTCAATACACTGTTACAAATTTTTCATAGAACTAGCTGAGCTCGACTATGGACAGACGAAACTATTTTTACCTTATATTGTGAAACTGTTTATTCTTTACTAGCTTTCCGGGCGCGGCTCCGCCCGCGCGTATGTCGGTTATCACGCAAAAACATTAACCTCTTTTTGCGCAGTTGGATAAAAACTATCCTATGTTTTTTCCCGGGTCTCAAACTATTTCCATACCAAATTTCATTCAAATCGGTCCAATAGTTTTGGCGTGAAAGCGTAACAGACAGACAGACAGAGTTTTTTTCGCATTTATAATATTAAAGTACTGAAGTACTGATAGTACTGATTCTTGGCTACCTGTTATATCTCGCATCTCAATCTATGCTGTTCGTAGTAACGCGGTGACCCATCTCTGTAATCTTTATACCACATTGGATGTTGGAAACGCTACGAGTTCACAGACCATATTATGTGGTTTGTGATAGAAACACATTCAGTGTAATGACAGTGTGAATAATTTAGAACGCTTGTTATACCAACTTTTCAAGGTGGACTCATCATGGTCATTATATGGGCCATAGTCAAAAGACTGGTAGTAGGTATATTCTCCAACGAAGATGCCTATGGGAAGTTGGGTTCAGATGAATAGCAGGCTATAAAACGAAGGTTAAAACGCATATGCGCATTTTTTAAATAAAATTTAGGTAAATAACTTTTTTACCATTTAATCTTCAAGAACAGTGTTTTCAAAGGACAGGAACTATATATCCTGAAACAAAATCTAATCCTTTCAATACCATCCATTTAATCTTCCATCAAAAAACTTCCAATCTTGAAATAAAAGTTAAAAGCAAATAGAGTCAACTAAAATTTATATCTTCTAGTCTTCTAGCCTTAAAGTAAAATCTGTGGTCAAATACTACGAGTTAGCTACACCAAAGACTTGTTTAACAAAGAATTCAAAAAGTTTAGAACTTAGAGTCCATCATTAGACACTTGTGTGAGATCAAAGTCAAAGTTTGTAGACGGGAGATTAGATTTCTTTGTCGATATAAAAGTGTGGAGTTCTAGAAACGGCATGTTTAAAAATTTAATAAAAATTATAAAGAAAGTTAATTGAACTATGACTTCCACGTTGATGCTGTAAATAACTTCAAAAACTTCACTTCCAAACTACCAAGTCTCGGATTCTCTGCAGTGTCAAGTATAGTGCTTTATCTATCAACAGTCTTTACTTCTATTATTATAGAACCTAAGAACGTTATTACTCTTGACCTTGGACCAAAATTAATCAACAGGCTAAGCTGTTGATCAATTGAATGTAATAATAAACGCAAAAAAGCAACACATTACTCAAATACAAACTAATAATTAAACATAATAATTATGAAAGTGAGAGTTAGTAGGCCTCATTTGAGAATCTACTAGAACAATTAGAAACTGTAATTAAACATGCAAAAATATACAGAAACACACAAAACACAACAAAATACCTAAATAAATTTGTTTAAAGAATCTACCTATGTATATACTATACTTATATAAGTATATTATATATATACTATATACTTATCACAACTTCAAAACTAGCACATATTAATATCACATTTAAAACATTTTAGATTTTGTAAATTTCTCACCTGGTAAGGATCGAAACCACGTCCCCGATTTTATGCACTGGACGCCTTAACCACTGGGCTATCAAGGACCGCTCGACTGAGCCGAATTTTTGGGGTTTCAATGTATTGCTTTAACCGTGATATTGCCCTAAGCACAGATAGTGCTTGTGTTACTATTTAGATAATACAGATTAGATATGCTTTATTAAATACTTACTTCGATATAGTGACCGTTGACAGAAATTCACAGAGTGCTTTAGACTTAAAAACCTTGATACTAAAATTATTCGGCTTACTTCTATCATAACACTTATAAAAAAACTTTTTCATATTATTTATATTAGAAAGTTGATTTTTTCACCACATGCTACGTTGCAAAAGTTTTCTTTTTCGACTTCTCATAACTGTTAACTTTTGGAGGAAAAAATAATCTAGTTAAATATTCTGCTTTGGATTAACATTTTACACTAAACATATCGAAATTGTAGCTTAGCAAAAGACCCGTGTTATACTGATGGACAGACACACTGTGGATTATCGTTTAAGCTAGTGTTTTTTTTTGCCTAAGGGACAAGAAACCCAAAAAAAAATTCTGAACCATGGGAGATCCGAAAATTTAATATTTTGTAAATTTGGTGTTTAGGATCTTCCATATTATTTAATTCTGCAGTGTGTTCTCCGTCGGTATAAAATATTCCGTCTGTAAGCAGTTTAAGAGATAAACTTGTTGAGTCGCAAATACGAGTGCTGCGGGAACTATAATTGGTCACTCGATACCTTCGGTTGCTACTAAATTTGGTAAGGATTTATAAAATATGTGACGCTTGTACTCACATATTTTATAAATCCTTAAGAAATCCGTATCTGAAGAATTGAGGTGAAGTGAAAGTGTCACAAAAAGGCAAATTTTGAACATGTTTTTGTAGAAAAAGCTAACGCCTCTGGTCCACGAATGGAACATTAACCTACTAACGAGAGCATTCCCAAGATAAACTGCGTCAGGCAGGCGGCTGACATTTAAGGCCTCCCCTTCCTCCAAGTCATATCTTACCCAAGTCGGAATTAGTTCACCGAAGTCTTCTGATTGTTCTCGTTCCATCATGCTTACAACCAACAAAAAAGAAAAATAAGTACTAGTTTGTTCCCAAGCTCAACATTTTGCTGCCAAACGAAAGAAACCGAAGCCGTCCACTGTAAATCTCCATAATTTTCATAATCCCCGTTACGATATTCAATATTTCACGACGTAGCCATCTGCAATAGCTGACTTGCCCTAATTTGCAGAACCCGTCTAAATTCAAAATGCACGAGGCAGCAACCTGGGTGTTTAAAGTGCAGATATTGCTATTCAGTCGTGTTGTATCAACCAGTTGTTCATCTTTTGCCAAAATGTACTGACTACGCTTCTCTCCATTTAATGTAGTTAAATATTGTTTTGATTTTATTTTGAATTCTTTTGAGATCCAAAATATCCAAATGAGTTAAAAAATGGTTCAACACAAAGTGAAGCGTGCTTAGTTATTTTTAAGCGAAGTTGCTGTGCTAATTACTTGATTGAGTGGTCACCGGTTGCTTATAGTATTTACTAGTCAGCTCTTTTGTGCTTTGGACACGTTAGGCTGTAATTGTAACCCGTAGAGTGAGTTACTCTCAAGAACAAAATCTGCCACCAAAACCAACACGACACTGTTATTTTCTTGGTGATAGATTATGTTCTTTTGTCGATAGCTGTCATTGTCCTTTCCCTTCATACGGTGAAACGATAGGAGTGAAGTGATATATTTGAGCTATGCCTCACTATCTATTAAAAACAAAGCCGGCTCTGTTAGATAGTAGCACATAGTCAAAAATTATTCTTCTGTTGTAATTTTGTAAGATGTCCTTGAGTTGAGAACCAGTAGGGGAGGGTGGGGGAATCACGGACGGCGGGTAATGGCGAACACTAAGGTATTCGCATGCTAGAAAGAAATAGTAGATATCTCGAGTATCGCAATCGTGAGTCGGACCCGAACTTAGTGCCAAACAGTAACTGGTGAGGCGAAGCCGCGCTCGGTGTTCAAGCTAAGTTAATCCTTTTTTCTTCTTGTAATTTCATCTAATTTTTTATATAAATTGTATACCTGTATAATACTCTATGCAAAAAATAGTAATCTGATATTTTTGTTGTGAAGTAACTACTAAATTTATAACTTATTTAAATAATCACCACGTGCATTGTAAGTTTCTAACCTTAAAAAAATAAATAGTTTTAGGTTTCTGTGTGTATCGGGTATTGGCGGACGAATTGAGTGGGGCAATCTCGGACGTCCATGATTACCCCGCTTACTATTATAGGTCAAGTTTAACAATTTTTAAAAAGTTAAATATATTTCAGATGCGGCGTGATTATAAAAGGAAGACGGAGAAAAAAATATAAATTAGAAGACCTTGAAAGAGACGTTCAAGAAGTTAAAAATAAATCACTTTCACTGGGAAAAGCAGCCACTGCTATATGCTATTCCAAAAAACACTATACACGACTATCTCAAAAAAGATATTGTAAAGATGCCACACTTCCACAGTTACAACCAAAGAATATACAGAATTACAGAAAGAAACATTTAATTATAATAACTAGTACGCCAATGAAAGATACTTTAGAAGAAAAAGGAGAAAAAAAGAAGAAGAAAGTGGACCAAAAAGAAAACGTTAAGACTGAAAATATTAAAGCAGAACGAAAAAAGAAGAAAAAAGGGGAAAAAGAGGAAAATAAGACTGATAGTACCAATAAAAGAAAGAAAGGTGTGAATTCAAAAGGTTTTGAAGATTTATGCAAGAAAAATTAATCCGCTAAGAGAGCTACAGAAAATGAAGAAGTATATTATTGTTTGATTTGTAATGAAAAGTATGAACCTCCAATAATCGAAGACTGGATAATCAGTACTTCAGTACTATCAGTACTTCAGTACTAATAATATTATAAATGCGAAAGTAACTCTGTCTGTCTGTCTGTCTGTCTGTCTGTCTGTCTGTTACGCTTTCACGCCAAAACTACTAGACCGATTTGAATGAAATTTGGTATGGAGATAGTTTGAGACCCGAGAAAAAACATAGGATAGTTTTTATCCGACTGCGCAAAAAGAGGTTAATGTTTACGCGCGATAACCGACATACGCGCGGGCGGAGCCGCGCCCGGAAAGCTAGTATGCTATAAATGTAAACTCTGGGCCCACAAAAATTGTACCAGTTGTGAAAGCACGTCTAGAGGATTTATCTGTGGTTTCTGTGCCGATTAGGCTATGTTCGTGATTACCCCATACGCCATCCGCAATTACCCCACATGCTGCGGGTAATTCCGGACACCGAGTGTTTTGATTTTTTCCTCTTAATTTGATTTTATACTAAATATTTATCAAAGTTGATTATGAGAGTACAATAATGATTAGTTTAAGTTAACATTTATCAATAAAAGACTTTTATAACTTTATTTCTTTTTGTTTTATTACAGTTCTCCCTTAGGTGTTCGCAATTACCCCACCTTCCCCTAATTCTAGGTTAGCCTGAACAAAATATTTGACCGCATCATTACTTACCATCAAGTGAGATGTTGCTTAATAAGCCTTCTCGATCGTGCGCTCGAGGAGTCAAGACCTCCTGAGGATGCTTCGTATAGAATCGAAACGCGTCGAAAAAATTCTTCCGGTTTGGCTGCGTGGCGTTTGTGACGTCACGTCGGGTTACCAGGAAAATTAGGCGGAATTGTCACTAGATATATTTTTGTATTTTTTAAGTGTTTTATTAAAATATTAATTTGATGTTTTCTTGAAATATTTAAAAAATATTTGTTATTATTTAATAAGCCTATTAGAAATAAAACAAGTTTAAATATGAAATAATCAATTACATATGAAATAACGTGTTGAACTAAATTATACAAACATTTTAAAGAATCCAAAAAAATAATAATTACAAAATAATAGAATAAAATTGAATTAAGATTTCCGTCGTCTGCAGGTAAAGCGCACACAAAGCTGGCGTCGTTACCTCGTTGAATGGACGAGATTATACGTTGAACGAGGTAAGAACCAGCTCTTTGGTCACCCATTGCGTCTACTAAGCGATTATAATAACTTTATTATATTTTAGCCCATACTCTTTCAATTTCATCAAAGCTTTTCGAGTAAAAATGTCTTCAAGTTAAATATTATTTGGACTTTACTTTCGATGTTCCAACGACCTGTAAAAATCAGTGCAGTTTTACGACGTATCACGCATGATAGATCTTTGATACTGTGAAGTAGTACAGTGTGGTATTACTTGCGATATACCCCGTTGCGATCGTCGAAGTCTAATGAAACTTGCTCTTTGAATGGTATTAGTTCGGTTAGAGTTATTGCTAGTGATTTATTGAGATTTAACCATTGTAAAGGTTCTCGGTACTTTAAAGTATTGGCAATGATGAATAATTGATATAGTTATAGAGATTTTGGGTAGGTATAGTGTTAGCTCAGAGCTTTCCGTAGATATCATCATTTCTATATATTTTTACGAAAATGTTTGAAAGGTGTAAAATTTGTCATTCATCTTCTCGAAAATAATATCCAGTGTAAGTTCTCATAATCTTCATCTGGTGTCGTGGCGCACGTCACCTATGAAGCTTTATATGTGCGCCCTAATTTTTTCCATATGCGTGTTCTTGACTAACTACTGGGATGGGTAAATCAATGTACAACATTTCGGTTATCACCATTAATTATTATCCGTCAGAATCACACAAATTTAGTTACAAAAAAGGTTATACTAATGAGGTGGGCTGAAGTACGGCAACTGACGCAAGAGGCTACTTTTGCATTATCATCAAATTGCGCTCACGTTGCATGTGCCCATACATCCAGGTTTGTCAGATTTCCACATTATTCGTTTCAACTTTAAATGTTTAAATAGGAATTATCATTAAGTACAAAACTATTTTCCGAATAATTATGAAAATACATAACTTGGTATCTGGAAAACCAGAAGCTAAGTCAAGTCCCAAGGTACTGTGTGACTAATTTCACCGAGTTTGATTGAGCGCATAATTTTTTATGGGATTCCGACGGAACAAGCACGAGGCCCTGATGTTAAGCGGTAACCTCTGCCTATAACAGATACATTTCTTCACGAGTGACTAAGTGAACTGCGCGAAGGATTATGCCTGGACACACTGTTAGGTGCTTGACGACAGATTTTCTACATGGTAGTGGTAGCTAGCCACGCAAGCATACGCAAAATGCCCTTGCACCATGCGGTGAAAATCAAATCCGCGGAAGGGCTTGGAACATGGATTTGCGTGTTATTTAAAATACTAGCCTTCCGGGCGCGGCTCCGCCCGCGCGTATGTCGGTTATCGCACAAAAACAATAACCTTTTTTTGCGAAATTGGATAAAAACTATCCTTTGTTTTTTCCCGGGTCTCAAACTATTTCCATATCAAATTTCATTCAAATCGGTCCAGAAGTTTTGGCGTGAAAGCGTAACAGACAGACAGACAGAGTTACTTTCGCATTTATAATATTAAGTACTGATGATGATAGTACATTTGGAAAACTCTTACACTATGCATACATGGTTCTTACATAGCGAGATACTTTTAATGCCTCTTTAACTTTTTTACTGAATATGGCAGTACAATATGGAATCTCTAAGTGATGTTAATTTACCTTCATAATATAAATAACTTATTTGACTCGTCTCTAACATTCTATAGTGTTCTTTTAATAGTGCTGGTTCAATGGTATGCAAGTCATGTCCAAAGCGTGAGGACCCGGATCAAACCAGTATTATTGGTCAAAAAAACATTTCTTCACACGCTAACCCTGAAGGTATGGTAGAGTTTTCCTAGATGAGTTTGGTCCCATACTGGCTTCTTTTTGACCATAATCTCACCTGATGGTAATGTTGTGGTCGAAGATGTTGTTTAAACTATCCTAGGTTTACTAGCTCTCAAGGAAATCTGCAGAAACACACCGTTGTGTGCTTAGCAACAGATATTTTACATAAGGGTGGCCGAGATGGTATTTGGCATCGGACGCGATATTGGAGGACGCGGGTTCGATTCCCGCCTTGGGCATAAAATTTTGTACTCCAATTTTTTTTTATATAAGGGTGGTAGTTTGGCAGGCAGGCAAATAACTACCACCATGCTATATCATGCCTGCCATACTAAGCCATCAACTGGGACCGACGACTTAACGTGCGCTCCGAAGTATGGATGCACTCAGTAGTAATACCAACTAATAGCTCTATATAATGACAAAATCAAGGTCAAAACCGAAATGCAAGTTGTTACTATATTGGAATCTTCTAGAACTAAAGACCTACCAACTATTTGGACTGCCACTGTGTGTATGAGGTCACTTGTAGATGTTTTAAATTGCCACAGTTATACTTATTTTAGAAAACAACAAAGACCATGCCATTTTAATTTGAAACGAAGGAAATAGAAATACGTATAAAATATTACTAAAAATTTAAATGACAAAGAACAAATTGCACTCCACTCTGGCCCGTTTCTTTATAAAAGGAATGTAATTGACTGTGTCGTATTTATTCGAAGCGTGTTTTCTAAATATTCATTGATAAATTCTATTTGAATACAGGGAAGAAATATCAACAGAAAATATACAAGGTCAGAAATAATAATAGGCGTAACGTTAGTTTTTGGGTTCCGTACTAGAAAAATGGATCTTATTACTAAGACTCGGCTGTCTGTCCGTCCGTATGACCTTTTTAAGCCTATATCTCTATAACGGTATAGATTGTTTTATTGCTTATAGGTAAGCCTTTCACAATCTCACCTAATGGCAAGTGATAATGTGGTCGAAGATGTTAACAGGCTTAACCTAGAATTACTGGCTCTCAAGGACAGCTGCCGGAACACACCGTTAGGTGCTTGGATTTCTACTTGTGGAAATCGGCACCATGCTAACTCAAAACACTGACCAAACATTATCGTGGTCCGATTTCAGATATTAGCAATTATAAGGAAATAGTTTTTTTTTAATGTTATTGTGCCAGATCAATCTTGAGGCCCACCTGATCTTAAGCGCACTAACCTCAGCCTATATCAGTTGCATTTCGTCACAAGTCACGAATTGCAATGCGCCCTTCATCTTTAGACATAGTTTATAAGTCTAAAAAACATTTTCAAAATCGGCCAAGTTTGAGTCGGAGTCGTGCATGAAGGGTTTCGCACCATTAGACTTTATATTTTAACCTGTTTTTGTTTTACCGTGCGTGAGTTCGACTCGCACTTGACCAACTTTTTGTATTTGTTGTTATGGCGGCAACAGAAGTACATCATCTGTGAAAATTTCAACTGTCTAGCCATCACAGACGACAGATGGACGGACGGACGGACAGCGAAGTCTCAGTAATAGGTTTCCGTTTTTAACCCTTTGGGTACGGAACTCTAAAAATGAATAAATTGTCAAAAGACATTTAAAAAGCCCCTGAGTTTCTTGTCCGTTTTTCTCGCAGTGGCTCTAAAACACTGTTTGTGCTGAACTATGCGTGAGAATAAATTTTTGTGTAAGTATACTTTATTAATTTAGTATACTTTATTTATTTACTCCCTTACACACAGGTTAGTGTTGAAAGTCGATTCCGATTTTCATACAGATTAGGATGATTTATTCTCGTGAAAGAAACACATACGACAGAAACTTAAAGACCGACAATTTTACAGATATTTTACTATACATTTATTCACTCTTTTAAGTTCTTTCAAATACTGTTCACCACCGTCAAGACTTACAATTAACATTAGGGGCCTGTTTCAGTATGTTCGAGTAAGTTCCGGTTATACTACCCAGAACATAATTTTAGTAAACAAAACACTATCTTTGCGTTTCACAGTATTCGATTTAGCCTATCCATCGATTAAAGCTTGAATCGCGCTGCATGTCAATTGTCATTTTTATCATTCAGTTATAGGCTAAATCGATGACTGTGAAACGCAAAGATTTTGTTTATTTAATAAATAAGTTCTTGGTGGTATAACCGGAACTTACTCAAACATTCTGAAACAGGCCCTTAGTGTTATAATCGTGATTGTCACTATTTAGTTGCATAATTTTCCTCAATATTTTATAAACACACATATTATTATTATTAGTACAGTTTAGTTAGTTAAATTAGTGTGACCTCACTTAAGCATGATAAATATAATAAAGTGCATTGAACTGGTACCTGCAATCAAGTATACAACATATTGCAAAATACAGTCAATTTTATCGAAATAGCTTTCAATATTCAAATAACTCAGAAATTCTTACATACACCCACTCAGTCGCATTTGGAACGCCTATTCGATGATGGAAATTTTTGATATTTTATTTGGGACTGCGGTGTTCTATTTCGTGGAATAAAATTCAATGTATTACTTTATTTGAATGAGAATTCAAAGTGAATTTGAGGACTTTTCTCTCTTCAGATATTTTAGAAGCTTACATTTTACAAGATATATTTTCATTAAATTTAACTGGATACTTAAGTACCTAGTAAAATTATATACTTTTATAATCAATATTTAAATTTGATGAACATATTGTTTTATGTCGCAAATTACCTAGCGTCTTGTTTACGGAAAAATCTACATGTAACATTAAACTATAAAACTTTTTAAAAGCATCATCATCACATCACCGTTGAACAAGGTCCCATTGGGGGATTTGCCATAATCCCCACGCTTCGCAGGCGTCTCGAAGATTGCAGTAGATGTTGTCAGTTCTTCAGAAGGCGCTACCTTTCCAACCTTCCAGTATTTGTCCCTTAGTCACCTTTTACGACACCCACGGGAAGAAACACTGACATAGTAACCCGGCACTCCTCGGGTAATAATTTAAAAGCATAACAGTTGCTAAATTAGCAGCTCGTTGGCAGTGAATGCGAATATCAATTCAACCAAGGATAATTTTCGCACGTGATAGCATAAGTACATATTGTGTCGTTAGATGTACGTTTCAGGTAATGTCCTTTGTTTTAATTTTAATATGTTGAATAAAATAGGACTTGCAAGGTAAGTATTTGTATCATGTTGAACCATTGTACATTTGTTTAAGGTTTAAAATAATAGTACTTGATTTGACGTTAGTCATATTAAGTATATTATTTTTTTAAATATATATAATTGTATAAAATCATTAATAAGATAAATGTAATAATACCTAAAATTAAAATAGTTATTTTAAGCACATTCTAATCAATTAATTTAATAGTAAACCGAAATTGTAATTGTTTAAATGTATTGATATTGACTACCGAAGTTGTTATTTGAAAAGGGCTCTGCCCAGCAAGTCAGTCGTCTTTAAGCAAGCTCAGAGTGAACAATTCAGATCTCACAGTGATGTCGAAATATATTTTCAAAGTAGTCTTTAACGACGAAATGCTGCCCGATCAAGATTGTGTGAAGTTAAGTAATTTATTATTCTCTTTTATAATATTACATAAGGACTAACCTTGCTTACATGTAATGGTTCTTAAAATCGTTTGATAAAAAGGTTTTGACAGTTGTTATAAATTGTATTAAATTATAATTGTAATAATGTTAATTAATAGTTGATGAACCAGTAAAAGTGTAAGTAAAGTGTTTATAATAAGTATGTAACACATTGTTAAAATATGTTTAAAAGAATGGCACCGAGTTTCTTGCCCGTTCTTCTCGGAGTGGCTCTATACAACTTTGTTTGCTGAACGAGGTAGTACAAGAAGAATATTTCAATATACGCCTAAATTGAGTAATGGTTTTTACTTTGATTTTGACTTTACTAGTTTTATTAAAAGTTTCGTTCGAAATGCGCAAAAGTTAGCAGGACAGTTTTATTGTTTTTTCATCACACTGGCATGTAAACAGTCTCTAAACATGATGATGAAAAACATTGTATGTTTGACGGACGGTAAGAAAATTACGAATCTTGGACTTTTACTGGAGCCTCGATCGTAATTCTTTACTTACCGCCCTTAATACACAATGTTCTATTACATTTCCTATCTTTGGGAGTAAGAAATGATTATGTATACCTAAAACATTTTTTATCACGATATTATACAGGCATTTATATAATCTCATTCGTTAACATTCTAATTATGAAATGAAATACACACTTTTAATAGCATATTTTATTTAGATATCCTTTAAGAAATATAAAAAATAAAATTAAAGCATTATTCTGCAAACAAAACAATGCTTTAAAACATTTTTTTTTTAATTATAAAGTTCTATGTGTCCCGACCACGGAGGTTTCAATTCAAGTACACATTATCTGTGGTGAGCACGCTGATTTTTATATTGCATTTTATTTAATGTAGCTACCTATAGCCATGATATTAAATAAAGTAGTTTATGCATATAATTAGGTATTGAAACACTAGTGTAATCTTATTTTGAAACTCGCTCGTTTCAAAAAACTACACTCATGTTTTAATACCCTCTATTATATGACAGTTGCATAAACTACTATTTTAAACGTTTAAAAAAATTGGGGAAGATCTAAGTTCAGCTGTTTTTTTGTGTTACCTCATTACTTTTTATAGCGTGTACCGATTTTGGTGTTTTTTTATATATGGTTAGTTATTGTCAAGTGGTCCTATTTAAAATTGAGAGAGATGTTTAAAATTGAGTACTGTAGTGTTTTAATCCCTAATATTTAGTGTTTTTTTTTTATTTGGTTTAATTCATTTTCCATAGACTCCGGGGTCCGTGCCATTTTTGAAGTTAACAGAGAATTTATTGAGTAATTACATTAATAGGGGGAGCATTCTATATACTACTATTTTATTTTTATTTAATAAATACAATTAATCAGGATGATTTATTGTTAAATATATTATGTTTATGATATTGATAGAGAAGGTACTTTTCAAATTTAACGAGTTTTAAGACTTATTTGGCAATTCTGGGAATTATCAGAATCTTTTCTGTGATTTTTATGTGATTGTGACAGAACAAGCACGAGGCCTGCTTGATGTTAAGCGGACTAACCCCTGCATATGACAGATGTATTTCGTCACAAGTCTCGAATTGCACTGCGCCCGCCGAAAGGGAACATATTATTAATGTTGAGGAAACTAAGTGTCATCTGTGACTACACTTGACGGTGGCGCTAGTGTGCTAATCTGCTTCTATAGAGTTAATTGTCTAGTTTAATTGACCAGTGTTTTTTTTTTAATAGTATTGTGACGGGACAAACTCTAGGCCCATTTGATGTTAAGCGGATTAACCTCTGCCTATAACAGATGCATTTCGTCACAAGTCACGAATTGAACTGCCCCCGTCACCTTGAGACATAGTTGCTAAATCTCATGTGCCTGAAATTTCACTGGCTCTCGAGGACTGCTGCCGGAACACACTGTTAGGAGCTTGGTGACAGGTTTTCTACTTGAGGGTGTTAGCTAGACACGCGAGCATTCGCAAAATGCCCTTAAATTGAAAATACGCATGACAGGAAAAGATCCCTTAGAACGTGAAGAAGTAACAATTTAACTCACAAACTTTCGCCTGTCTAATAGGTGATGAGTGTCATAAATCTAACAATTTCGAAATTCTAGCCTGGCACTGCACAGGGATTATAATAAGTATGTACTGCACAATTATTATACAATATTAGCCGTTGCAGTGTCAATAAACAGTAATTTTCAAATCCCCTGTGACGTATAAAACAGTCTGACAATGGAAACATTAATATCACTATACTCGCATGGAATCAATAAACGATTCTCGCGGGAGTCGTGTCGTGTATTCTGTCAGGATAGTTCTCGTATAGGGGACAAAATGCAATGTTCAAATTGAACTGAATAAGTTCAGTCATAGCATACAAAAACTAGTTTATTAATGGTCATATTATAAAAGAAAAATTTATCAGAAAATGGAACCAAGTTCAACACTCAAAAGTGTGAAATATTTTGTTGAAGTGGGTACCATGATAGTTCAAAAGTACCTAGTATTAAAATATTGTGCGCATGGTACCGACTTTATTCTTCATGGTACTAGTTATTTCACATTTTCGAGTGTTGAAGTCGGTTCCATTTTTTGGTGGATTTTTTTTTATTACACTTGATTGACCATTATTAAACTAGTTTTTGTATGCTATGACTAAACTTATTCAGTGCAATTTGAACATTTGGTCCCCTCTACGAGAATTATCCTATCCAATTTTTATCATTCAAACATAGTCGTTAAGTCTCATGTGCCTGTACTGTCACTGGCTCTGAAGGACTGTTACCGGAACACACCCTAAGGATAATTATACAGAAAGTGAAATATATTAACATAATAAGGATGTTTGCGCTTAGTAGTAAATAACTACATAGTAGTAAATAGACCGCTAGTCACCCATCCAAAAAATAACTGCAGCGGGCGTGATCTTTCTAGATTTACTAGCTACGTTACTTGTAGCTCCGCTATATGCGCTAAAGCGCTGAATAACGACTTGAATTTGTATTCCATATTTCATGTCTACTTGAGGGTCTTTACTTTTTAACAGTATTTTGCTAATGCCAGGCGGGCATTAGCAAAATACTGTTAAAACTGCCACCTAAGACAACAAACGGAACCGACAGCTTAACATGCCCTCCGAAGCACGGAAGCGCTCACTAGCAATGTCACTAACGGTCTCCCATCCAACTCAAGACCACGGAGGACGTTGTTGCTTAACTACGCTGTACGTTTAAGAACGGCTAAGCACACTTCGCTACATACAAGCGCTTACTTGGAGCTACGTTACTCATAGCTCCGCTAAAAGCGCTAAAGCGCTGAATAACGATTTGAATTTGTATTCCATATTTCATGTGTATTCCATGTCCGTATAGATCACAATTCACAGAATGTACCTACCGAGTAAATGTACATAGCTGTATGGAGTATTATGTTTAGACAAGTCAAATACGGACGTTAATGATAGCTTTAGAGGAAGCCCGTTGGATAATAATTATCGCCGTAACTGAATATTACGTTATAAACTGTGTTAGCTATGGCAGGAGGTACGAGTGTGGTATTTTACTACGTTACGTTGTGTAAAGCTTTATATGCGTCTGCAATTGTGTCTGATAGTAGTTAGTAGGTAATAGTTTACGAATAAATATATGGCCTGCCATGCTGCAGGTCCTTGGTGCGATCCCCACCGCTGGCCTGAGTTTCACCGCATGGTGGAAGGGCATTTTGCGAATGCTCGCCTAGCTTTCGGGCGGTTTCCTTATCATTTTTCCTCTCGTTGTAATTAAAAATTGTAAAACTCTTTGTGCGAGTTCGTTCGGGAAGTATTGCCATCATACGTATTTCTGCCGCAGAGCAGTAATGTTCACATTACAGTATTCCGGTTTGAAGGACATGGTTGCCGGTGAAATTACAGGCACATGGGACTTAACAAATTTATGTCTCAGGATGACTGGCGCAGTGCAGTTCGTCACATGTGACAAACTGTTATATGTTATATAAAGAGGTTTCCGCTTACTCAAGGTGAGCCTCGTGTTTGTTCCGTAACGTTAATATAGAAAAAAAAACTAAAAAAAGTTTCCTTCATAGCCCTGTTGTGCGTCTTATGTGCAGCAATATCTTACGTCGACGCTAGTAATTGTGCATACAATGAACTTGAAGAATGCATAAAATGAGTAGCATTACTCATTTTATGTATTCTTCAAGTTGCCCTTGGTGTCATTGAACAAGAGAATATGAAACAGTTCTAAATCAATATATCTAAGCCTTCATAAAAGAGATAGGATAGAAGGCAAGAGGGACCCCTGCGCCCGGATAGAATTTAAAAAAATGTAAGCCGTGAAAATGCCATGCCGTGGACGCCAGGCCAGAGTAGCACCCCCCATGTCTTACTGTGGGAGTCGCAACAGGCGATGAAGGGTTAAATACCAGAAAATGGGCAGCAGGGCTTTCTGAAGAACTGCTATCTGCAAAACGCCTAGCAAGCGTAAATATTATAGCCCTCCCTTCCAAAATGGGTAGGATTTTGTTCAAGGGCGTCATGACTGTTGCTAATGAGGCCGGAAACGAAAAAACATTTTTCAACGGTTGTTTATATTGATATCTAGTCGAGCTACGAAGAAATGTTTTCAAAAACTTTGTTTCTTTCAATAGATCTTAAGTGGGAAGAAAATCTGCTGCCAGCTCTTCAACTTCCTAGAAAAAAGTAACTAAACATGTAAAACTTCTCGGGTTTCTAAAATTCTTCACAGTAACGAACAAACAAAAATTAACTTAAAAACAAAAATGGCCATGAACAAGTTGGACTTGCACATCAAGGGTGCTGTACACACTGACACATTAAAACATATTTGTTTAATGAATCTGTATTTTTTAAACATAATTATGTAAGTTCCTTAGCACTAGTCCAACTTTATGTTTATTGTAAATAACAAGCTTGTATGTAAAAAAATAAAAATAAATAAAATAGCTTTATTTATTTCCACAATAATAAGATAAAAATCTATATATAATAAGATAAGAATATCTGATAATTTTATTACTTAGTTAAGTGATGTTAATTGTCCATCGATTGTCACCGTATCTCCCAACATGGCCAGCCCATCTCCATTTGAGGCTTTGAGAGAAGTGTAAAGCATCCTTAATCTAAGTTATTTTCCCAATTTTTATGTTTCTTACTCTATTTGTCAGCTTTATATTTAAACAGCTCATTTCCATTGCCCTCTGAGTTGTCTGTATTTTATGTCTTGCCTCGTGATCATAAATCCATGTTTGGCAGCCATAGATTAGACAGGGTAAAATTGTTGTATGTAAAATTATCCTTTTCAATTTAATTGGTAGTTGCGATTTGAGAATCTCCTTTTGTGCCCAGTACTTTCTCCAGGTAATAGCCACTCTCCTGTCTATTTCCTCTATGTTTCTGTCTTTACTAAATGAAATTTGTTTACCAAGGTAAGTGTAGCTCTCTACATACTCGAGTGGCACTTCATTAAGCAGTACTGGTGTCATCTCGCTGTTAGTCATGATCTTTGTTTTTTCTAAGTTCATTTCCAGGCCTACATGAACACTAGCAGTCTGAAGTTCGTTGGTCATTGTGTTGAGCTTATATGGACTGTCAGAGAACACGACGATATCGTCTGCGAAGCGTAGGTGGCTTAGATATTTCCCATTTACATTAATTCCTTCTGCTTGTATGTAGTATGGAATAAAAATAAAAGAGCATAAAATTAGCACGTTCCTTTAAACTATATTAAATAGTATTTACACTAAAAAAAATAGTGTAAATACTATTTAATATACGTACATATAAAAAAAAATCTGTTCAATCTTAAGAAAGTTATAATTAACAAAACACTTAACATTATTGTATAAAGATATAAGGTGAACTTAGTGTTCCCGTTTGAACTTGTCGCCCAAATGACTATTATTTTGAGTTCACGAAATCTTATTCGACACATATGTTCGAACAAAAAATATTACAAGGAAGTTATCTATTTTGTTTCAGTCTCTCAATAAGCTTAGATTTAGTTGTTGAGCTGTCCTAAAAAAAGCATTCTTTTATTTTTGACATGTATGTATCTGTTTAACGACAAAAGATTAGTTTTCGAACGAGTTCTTGGAAAATAAGAGTATTCTATTATGGTCAGAGATAGCATCGCCTAACCATACTTCGTATTTATGCGTTACGTTCGAAAACTGTTTCGATGGGTTACACGGCATAATGATGCTTGTTGTTTGGTACCAAACGACAAGCATCAGCTTTCAAACAAAAAAAGAATTTTCAAAATCGGTTCACCCAGTCAAGAGATCTGAGGTAACACACATAAAAAAAAATGCAGACGAATCAAGAACCTCCTCCTTTTTTGGAAGTCGGTGAAAAAGTATTGAATACGTAACTTTTAAACCTTAACGCCGCAGCCTACATCTCATTTATTGTAAATGGACCCTAAAAAACTTAAATATATACAAGGTGAAGGCATTGCTTCCGCTGGAGCTTAACGCCTACTCATGAATATTATTTTAAGTTTGCACAAACTTATTCGACAGCTATTCAAACAAAAAATTTCAGAGAACTTATGTACTTTGTATCATAGTCTCTCAGTAAGCCTTATATGTTTATTGAGCCATGAAAAACAACAAGCATATTTTTAAATTTTGACACGTGGATGTCAATAATTTAACTACGAGACATTAATTTTCGAGCACCGGGCGGTTTTAAGGTCGTTGTATTCTACCATGTTCACAGGTAGTAAGCACCTCCTTACCCTATCAGAAATCAGATCTTTATTCGCCATTATAACAATGATCGTTATACTAATAGGTAAGTCAATTTACAATAGAGAAAATATAACAGATTTTAGTACATGTACTAATACAAATGTTGAGTCAAACTGTTTAAACTTATAAGTCAGACAACAGTGTTTTGACATCGCACTGT
Organism: Plagodis dolabraria; assembly: GCA_963854805.1. Classification (NCBI taxonomy): domain Eukaryota; kingdom Metazoa; phylum Arthropoda; class Insecta; order Lepidoptera; family Geometridae; genus Plagodis; species Plagodis dolabraria. The sequence continues at coordinate 4,328,284 of OY978459.1, read as the reverse complement.
TTTAAGGTAAAGGCACCTTATTCCGAGGGGTTCTGATATTGGCACTATATTCCGAGGTATTTCGAAAAACGGTGATATTATGGTGCTTATAAATTTATTTTTGCTGCAAGACCCTTTATCTATTAAATAATATATCTTTGCGTAGTTGAGTCATCAAAAGAGCGCTGTTCTGTGGAAACATTTTGAAATAAACGGTAAATATTGCGTCAGCGGCTGACCCGAACGCACGCTTCATACATTTTGGACGTTGGACACGGGAGTATCATGTTTATTTAAATAGTGTTTTATTCGTTAATTTTGTATAGTGCATTTATTTCTTTAATAGAAATGTTTCAAAAAATATGTCTTCAATCGAAAATAGTTAACTTCTGTGAGTTTTTCGTAGTATAATGTAGGAAAAATACAGTTTGAAAATGCCGCGGCATTAGGTGCCAATTATTTAACTCAGTTCTTTATTCCGATGTATGCCACGGAATAGCGATTTCACAGAGTCGGTTTATTTTTTTTATTTTCAGTATTGTTTTTATGATAAAGCATTTCTCACTTTGAATTTGACAACCTAAATATTTATAATATATTGAAATCTATTTACGAGGTACAATAAAACGCCGCATTACCTAACTACAGCCTGTTGAAAGTGGTATATTTAGGTATTTTGTTAATACGTTCTATGGGATAGTTTAATGAGAAAATGCAAGTTTATACACAATCTATCCTAATTGTTATCAGGCATTATATATATATTAAGGACAACATTGCAATTAATATTTTGTCTATTTCTATATTATGCAAAAATCTCGTATATTTTAATACTCGGAATTAGGAAACTTAATTTTTTTCTATAAAACGTTATTCCGATGTACAGTGGGGCGCAATAAGATTCTTAATGCACCATAATACGCGGCATAAGCACAAGTAATATAGTGTTCACAATTGTATGCAAATTGTTACGCAGTTTATGATAATGCAAAGAATAAAAATATCACTATCTGACTTTTATAATAATTACGAACTTATATTACAAACTTGATGCCTGATTCTCAAATAATGAACGTATACGAAATCATAGGCGAGCCTCTTATGGGCCTGGGTTCGATTTATTTGCCCTCATTTGATACATGAGTGGAGGGTTAGATTTTTGTTACTGAATTACGCCATACCTAATGTATGGGTTGGACTTTAATTTGGTTTAAGTAGTATATGTAAGGTTTAAGCAACAGCATTTTTTTAAATTATAATACCACGCCTTTTGATGTAGTAAAAATTTACTATAGGCAGTCCTTTTTACATAAAGTGAGAAAACATTGCATTTTGAACACACGGAATTAGGAACCAAATACATCGGAATAAGGATTTTTGCATCGGATCAAGGTGCCTTGGACTTATTTCATATTTAGTTTATTTTTGAAAACAATTTATGACTTAATTAAAAATATTTAGTATAGTATAAAAGTAAAAACAATAACACACGTTATAAAAACATTAAAACCTGCAGAAATATACAGCAATTGCTTATTTTATGACGTTATTTCGAGTTTTGTTGAAAATACCTCGGAAATAGGTGCCTTTACCTTACCAAAATATAAATCGCTTCCCTGGCAAAATACTTGAAATTGAAATGTTCTTAGATAAATATCCTTTTGATATATTATGCTTCTCTGAAACATGGCTAAGAGCAGATACAATGTTATTTAAGGTTAAGAATTTTAGTGTAGGCAGTGCGTTTAACAGATCATCTGCAGAAGGAGGAGGGTGTATTATTCTTGTTAAAAATAACTTAAAATTTAAAGAACGCCATGACTTAGTCAGAATGTTCTGTCGAGCGTGTCTGTGAGGTTGCTTGTGTGGAAGTGGACAAGCATCCTGTTGTGGTGTGTATATCGACCACCAACAATTGAAGGTCGTGCTCAAAATTTTACAGAATTCTTAGCCACTCTGGAAAGTATACTACTAAAAAATTCTAAATGTAAAAAGCCCATATTTGTATGTGGTGATTTTAATGTAGATATCTTATTGAATTCTAAAAATAAGACAGATCTTATTTCATTGTTTAAGTCATTTAATTTGAAATTTCTATTCTGTGAGCCCACTCGGATAACAGACACTTCAGCTACCTGTATAGACAATATATACTCGAACTGTAAGACTATACACAAAAGTCATAGTGAAGGGTGTTAGATCTGATCATGAGGGCCTAGCAATTAAATTTGATGGAAACAGCGAGGTATGAAATTGAACATAGGCAGTTAACAACCAGTATAAGTAGGCTAGAAATACTCAGTACCAATATAGAAGCTAAGCTTGGCATTACAAGTTTTTCTCATAGTGACCCGAATTACATTTATAATCGTTTATTTTCTTTAGTAAATACTGAGTTTCAAAAAGTTTGTCCAAAAATAAAGAAACAAGTACTTAAATGGAAAGTTGAAGTTCGGTGATTGGGAAACTACAGGTATTCGAAAAAGAAGAGATTATTTGTATGGTCTGTATCGGGGAAGAATTTGACATCTTGCAAGCAGTTTCGTGATTATGTTAGGAACTATTCAAAAATGTTTAAGTCTGTTTGCTTGTGTGCTAAATCTCTTTTTATTAGAAACAAAATTAGCAAGACTAAAAATAAAATAAAAACCATTTGGTAGACTATAAATACTGAGACCGGTAAAAATAAACCTAGAGTTTCTACATATGTCTTAAACGTTGATAAAAATCAAATATCTGATCCAATACAAGTGGCAAATATATTTGAATTTTTTTTTTCTAACTTACCCCTAGAAGTCACTAGGTCATTGGATGCATGTCCCGACGTAGCAGAAACTCTGTTAATACATAATTCGCAGATGATACCTCCCTGATTTTTAAGGTTGATAGGAAATATAGTGAACTTATTCATGTAAATAATGTATTGTCTATGATCTCTAAGTGGTTCGCGGCTAATAACCTTCTCTTAAATTCAAAAAAGGCCAAATGTTTAGAGTTTTCTTTACCAAATGTTACTTAAGTTGAACCAAACATTAAGCTTGGCCTAGACAAACTCTCTTTTGACAATGCGACAGTCTTTCTGGGAATCAAAATGGATTCAACTTTACAGTGGAATCCACATATACATGATCTGTCAGGAAGACTTAGTTCTGCTGCATATGCAGTTCGTAAGATAAGACAGCTAACAGACGTAGCTACTGCTAGGCTCATTTATTTCACGTACTTCCACAGTATTATGTCATATGGTGTATTGCTGTGGGGAGCTACTGCTGAGATAGAGACAATCTTTATCTTACAAAAGCGTGCAATTTGAGCCATATATGAAATGGATCCTAGGTAATCCCTGAGAGATCTTTTTAAAGAAATTGATATTTTAACTTTACCAAGTCTGTATATATTTGAAAATATTATGTATGTTCGTAAAAATTTGAGCAAATTTAAATCAAACAGTTTACAGTGTTATACTTATAGTTTACAGTTTAGGAATAAAGATAAAATACCAGTGCCAAGTTTTAGATTAGCAAAGACAAATAAAAAGTCCTTCTTAGGCAATTGTGTACGGTTTTATAATAAATTGCCCAAACATATTACAACGCTCACAGAAAGAAAATTCAAGTTGCACGCGAAGAATATTTTGATAAAGAAATCTTACTACACAGTTTGTGATTACATAAACGAAAAAAATGCTAGGACTGGTTCGCCTCTGCCAAGCTAGCGCCTGTCACCAACGTAATGTAAATAAATATTGTAATAATTTTACTTTAAAGTATGTAATTAGCACATTGTTAAAAAACGGTTAAAAGATTAGCCCCGAGTTTCTTGCCCGTTCTTCTCGCAGTGGCTCTATAATTTTTGTTTGCTGAACGTGTCAGTACAATGTAGTATATTTCAATATTAAAATTTGTAATTGACCTTCATAAGTCCGCTGTCCGCTGTCAAGCGCGACACACGCGTCATGGCCTCGGTGCGTTCTCCAACCGGTGCTCGTGCTACGAATGTCGCGTCAACGCAGTGCTCGCAGTGCAGTAAAATAGTGATAAATGAACTACTAGCATTCGTATGTAATAAGGTTGACACAGTCCCTGAGACTGGGATTATACAAATATGTCTTACTGCTTATAGCTCTGAAAAAATTGAGAACGCGAGGGCAATTGCCTTTAAACAATTTGCGCCGATGAAAAAGTTCCTCAGAAGAAAAGAAGGTTCTGAACAAAAAAGTATACAAGAAATCATCAAGATTATTAAAGAAACTGAGCCCAAATGCCTACCGACGTACGTTGTAAAGAATTTAAATAAAATTCCGCCCGTGACTTTTGATTTTATTGATATTACGACATTTTTGAAGGAACTGACCCTGCTTAAAAATGACGTCGCGAACATAAAATCTAAACCTCCAATGGACAGCGATAACGGGTCATTGAACTCGGACATGAATCAATTAAAAAAAGAGATTGAAGATATTAAAAAGCTAATAGGTGACCTAAAGGAGGCTCGTACTTCTGGCTGCAGAGAATCTAACGACCTATCTCTTAGGCATTATCGTTGCGATAAAGATACAAGAAATACGCAAAATAATATACAAAGCATCGAACATTCTGTCGCGGAAACAAGCGAGCCTCGCATCGAAGCGGCGAGAACGAGTTTTGAGACGAATGCGGTAAGAGGGCCCGCGCGGCGGGGAGGACCTCAGCCACTACCTCGTCCCGCCGGCGCGCGCGGGCTTCCACCGCGCGCCCCTTCCTTATCTATGCAGCAGTTGGCGGCGGACACTGACACTGACTCTTTATACTTACCTACGTATAGGGATATGACTAGAGCAGCTCGTAACGAATCTCGAGCTAATAAAGATGACGAAGGGTTTACGTTAGTTACCCGGAAGAAACCTATGCCGTATAGATACAAAAATACGAGAGGAACCCTGCAAAATAACACTACGCTGCAAGTGGCTGAATCAAACGCATATGTTTACTTATCGCGTACACAAAAGAACATCAGAGAAGAAGATATAAAAGAGTACATAAAAGGAATGAATGAACAATGTCTAGAAGTAGTTAAATTAATGCAAGCGAGAGAAACCAATTTTAATTCATTCAAAATTAAAATACTATCAACAAAATTAAAGGCTTTTTAATAAAATGACTTTTGGCCTGAAGGCTTAGTATTTAGAAGATATAGACCACAGCGTTCTAGCGTAAATGATACCGCTGCTATTAATAACTAAATTATGGATACACAAACCCAACAGAAAAATACTATAAAACTAGTTTCTTTTAACTGTCATGCAATTAAGAGCTGTATGTCTGCGGGACGTTATATGTGTAAATATGCCGATGTTATGTGCCTCCAAGAGCACTGGCTGATGACACATGACCTGGGCATCATTAGCAAACTTGACGCGGAATTCAGCTGCTGCTATAGGTCGTCAGTGGATCCGACGATAGTGCTCCGAGGGCGGCCCTATGGAGGGACGGCGCTCATGTGGCGCACTAGCCTCTTTACGCGCGCTGATGTCATCCAGTGTGAGAGTGACCGTATTATTGTCTCGAGCAGAATGATAGGAGGCTACTTGTGTTTTGCGTATATATGCCGGTAAACAACGAAGATAACCTCCCGGAATTTACAGACTGCCTGCCGCAAATGAGTGCGGTAATCGAGTGTACTGATAGTGAGTGCGTTCTTATATTGGGTGACTTTAATGCGCATCCGGGCACACTTTTTGGAGAAGAGTTGAAAAACTATTGCAGCGAACAATCCCTAGTGTGCGTAGATCAGGATAGGCTCGACGGAGACACCTTCACGTTTGTGGGCGCCGCGCACGGCACCTGCAGTTGGCTCGACCACTTAGTCGCGACCGAAGCCGCGGCACGCCTTGTGACGTCAGTGCGCGTTGATTATGACGTCACGGGTTCTGATCATTTCCCTCTAGTCGTAGAGTGTAACTTTAGTACAATTAGCCGTAAGACCTATAACTGTGATGTTAGTAATTTAAGTAGCACTAATAAACATATATGGGGTAGTCGGAAGTGAGATCAAACGTTGTTATATTCGGAATTATGTGATAAAAAGTTTTTTAATCTAATGAATAGCTATGACAATATTTTTTATGAAATGGAATGTACAAAGACTGAAACATTATGTAAAGTCGAAAATCACTATAAAATATAGACATATTTTATAAAAATGTAGTAGGTGCGTTGCAGTCGGCCGCAGAACAAACTTCTATCTCTGACAATAACCAATTTAATCGACCTAAATTTAATAAAGTTATTGGCTGGAATTTTCATGTCAGGCCCCACCACGCCAAAGCAAGGGAAATGTTTTCTTTGTGGGTGTTACACGGTAGACCACGCTCAGGATATCACTACGATAATATGACTGCCTCACGTAGAGAGTTTAAAGCCGCGCACAAGTATGTACTAAAGAACCAAGAAAGGATAAAAATGGATGTACTAGCCAGACATCGGGCTAACTGTAATTTTGTAGAATTTTGGAAAGAAACGAAAAAACTTGATTGTAGAAGCAGTATACCAGTCAATGTAGAAGGTGAAAGTTATAAGAAAATAATAGCTAATATATTTCGGAACTATTTCAATGTAAATAATAATAATCAAAGACAAACTAAATTGCATAATCCTATGGCTGGTCGTGGCTCGGAGTTTCTAAGCGTTAACATAACGCCGAAAAATGTTGAAGATATTTTGAGGAATATGAAGCGCGGAAAGTCTCCGGGCCACGACGGCCTTAGTGTAGAACACTTACTATTTGCCGGTCGATACATCTGTCACGTCTTAGCGCGGCTTTTCAATCTCTGCGTGAGGCATTATTACCTACCTGAAGATCTTATACGCACTTTAGTGGTACCTATACCAAAGAATAAAACGGGTGACATCTCGAGCGTGTCCAATTATAGACCTATTTCCCTGGCGACGGTTGTGGCCAAGGTTCTTGAACGAATTATACATTCCTACATAACCTCCTTAGATATAGACGATGGTCAGTTTGGTTTCCGTCCGCAACTTTCAACCGACATGGCAGTTTTTTCTTTAAAAGAGGTTGTCAAATACTACACAAAGAACGATACTACTGTATATGCCTGTTTTCTGGACCTGAGTCGTGCATTCGATACATTGAACCACGATCTTCTGTGGACAAAAATGCACGGCTCTTCTAAAGTTATATGTCGAACAGTTATGTCACAATAAACACATAAAAAAGTGTTTATTGTGACATAACTGTTCGACATAACTTTTGAAGCAGTGATGGCTCAGTGGCGTTGGCTATTGACTGTCACGCAGCAGGTCCATGGTTCAAATCCCACCGCGGGCTTGAGCTTCACTGCATGGTGGAAGGGCATTTTGCGAATGCCCGCCTGGTTAGCGACCACGCTCAAGTAGAAAATCTGTCATCAAGCACCTAACGGTGTGTTCAGGCAGCTGTCCTTGAGGGCCAAAAATTCTAGGTTAAGCCTGTTAACACCGTCGACCACATCATCATTTACCATCAGGTGAGATTGTGGTCAAAGGATTACCTATTAGCAATAAAAAAAAAACGATTTTTTTACAGATATTGATAAAAATATAGTCTTCTATAAAATTATATTCGGTACGTCACTTTGCTATATTTTCAATAATTTCCTCAGTGATATTAAGTTCTTTTGGCAGTTTCTCGCACTTTGGGTTACATAATGGAAGATGTCATACTGATCCCTAACTGTTTGAAAATCTTCTATTGCCCATAATCATCAAGGATAATGTTGGATTCTCATGGTAAAAGAATTTTCCAAATCGATCCAGTAGTTTCAGAGCCTATTCAATGCAAACAAACAAACAATCAAATATTTCCACTTTATTATATTAATTTTAGATGTTTCAAAATATACATATATATTACGATACTTTAGATTTACATATGATACATACTTCATATAGAAGGGGTACAGGTTGAAAACAGTTTCTACTAGCGTACATGGAGATTCATGTTTTGGGGAATTAATCACTAATAGGTATATTCCAGATATGGAATTTGGATTCTTCATCATCCATAACGCCCACCGTTGAAAAAAGACCTCCCTTTGGGGGTGTTTGCCATAACCCCCACGCTTGGAAGGCGTCTTTGGGGATAGCAGTGTAAGATGACATCAACAGCATAACAGCATACTTCACCGCCTGGTGTAAGGCAATTATGCGCATGTTATCCCGACTATCTACCACCGTCAATTAGAAAATCTGTCCCCATGCACCTAACAGTGTGCCTGCAGCAGTCCTTAAGAGCTTAAGTAATAATGAATAGATTCAGGCGTTACTTTGCGGAAATCCATATTTAATAATAACAAATATTTTTAAAATATTATAAGAAAACATCAAATTAATATTTTAATAAAACACTTTAAAAATACAAAAATATATCTAGTGACATTTCCGCACGAAACGCGTCGAAAAATACTTCCGGTTTTGCTCCGTGGCGTTTGTGACGTCACGTCGGCTTGGCAGGAAAATTGGGCGGAAATGTCACTTGATATATTTTTTTATTTTTTAAGTGTTTTATTAAAATATTAATTTGATGTTTTCTTAAAATATTTTAAAAATATTTGTTATTATTAGTTTAAGTAATTATGAAAATAAGACCCTTGAGACTTAACATCTGTATGTCGTAGGCGCAGAGCAGTTAGTCACTTGTGACGAAATGCATCTGTCATATGCAGAGGCACAGAAAAATTGGATCAGAAGGATCACTTCGCAAACGATTCGAACAAATAAGCATTAAGTGCACTTCAGCTCGAAATGCACGGAGTACCTAATATTTCCATTCACTTACAAGGCATCTCTCTTTTTATCGCATAGCCACGCATAGCCGTCAGCGCACACCCAGAGCAGAGCAGATATTTTATGTGATTACTGAAAAATTAATCTTATGACAATTCCATTCGTTGCAAAATTAAATACACGTCCAAACCATGACCATGCTCGAGCTTTCAGGATGCGTGGTCGAGTACGAGATTTACATGCGCGAGACGTAAATCTCGCACTACGCAACAATGGAAATTCATTGATAAATTGCCCGATCGGGCCACCCGTGACATAAAGAATACCTTACGCTATTCGCACCTATTAAGAAAGCATTGCCAAAAATCCCAGCCACTCACACTTCCCCTCGCAATTTCCGCTTGAACGACAAAAAATACCCCTGAAAAGGCTTTTCGCAAACCGATGTTTTTTATAGAAATCAAAACGCCATCTCGCGGGCGTATTTACAGCAGTTTTTCTCTAACCCTGAGAAATGATCTCCTCTTTGGCAGAGATTAATGAGCTTCAGACTCAGATCCTCGGTTGGGAGCCACACGCGTCTGCCTCTGTCGTTCGTCACTTTAGAATTAACGTTTTGATTAGTTGACAATGAATCGAAAAACATATTCCGTTTAGAATATGTCCGTAGTTAGTATTACATTTTGTATTGTGCTGGTAATTGTGTATTGATGAATTATTGGACTTACTGACTGCCATTTTGTAGCTTATAAGATAATTAATATTGCGCTATGATACAAGCAAGCTACTTATCTCTATATCATAGGCAAAAACAACTATATTTTTTTATTTATATTTATAGTCTTTGATCACTATCTTACCAGATAGTAAGTAATAATGTGGTCGAAGATTTTTTTCAGACTAACCTAGAGTTACTGGCTCGCAGGTACTCCTGCCGGAATACACCGTTAGGTGCTTGACGACAGATATTCTGAAGGTGGTAGCTAACCAGTCGGACATTCGCAATTTTCCCTATTAATATGCTATAACGACTGCCATCCTTGAGAGGCAGTAATTCTAGGCCTAATCCGTTTACCATCCTCGGCCACATCATCACTTTCCAACAGGTGAGATAATAGTCAGAGGCTGGCCTTTCAGCTGTAAAAATATATAAGAAGAAGCACAAAGGCGCTCATTAGTAATGCCATTAGCGGTCACTCACCCAACTCGTAAGTACAGCGGATTGATCGGTTAAGAACGCCAAAAACGTAACTGTGTATTCCGACAGCAGTCCTTGAGAGCCAGAATCCCCTCGATGAATGGCCTCAATGCACGTCAAAGGGAACCGGATCTCCTGTCACTGATGCCTTTTCGCATATCGCCTAAGCACTGCCAGAAAAATAAACACCACCACACCCGCACGACAATACTCGCCACATATTGTTGTCGCCCTCCCTGGGTCCGATTTTAGACAGGGCCCTCACTCCAACTGTCCACGGACCCGAAGGACCTTAGTCAAGAGGACGCCGCCAATTCCGTTATGGGGCAGGCAATCTGGGGTCCTTGTTGCTACATAACTAACCTAACTTAGCGTACTACTACTAAGGAACGATTTCACTGATTCTGTTTCTGCTGCGTAATTAAAATTCTGCCGCCTAACGTGGCCTAATATAATTTTAAGAATTGAGCCAGGCTTGATCTCAGCAGCCGAAATACAATTAGGCCACTTAGGAGGCAGAATCTAAAGGCGGTATATAAGCAAAGTGAACATGCACAATAGACTCCTATATTTTTATGTATATGCATTTCCCAATGCTTAAGAAAAATAGATAGCGAACACATCATGAGATATGATCGTTGGCGCGCGGCCAACGGCGTCCAATTTGGCGTGAGTTGATACTATCAGTGCTAAGGTTGCTGGGGGCGCTACATTCCTAGATTCAGACTATTTGGTAGATGTAGAGGTTGCCAGACATTTCATTAAGAAGTTACTAAAATTTATATATTTTGAAAATTATTTTTATCATTTTAACTTGTATATAAACAATTTAATGTTATCCGAAATGTATTTACAGCACTATTGCAACAATCACTTTCTTGCCACGTGCTTCGTTGATGCAGCTAGGGTATTTAAACCGCTCGGCCATCGAAATAGGCTGGAGAGACAATTTTGTGCTACATTTTAATTATATTAACCATTATAGGGAATGGAACGGTCGTACCCTACTGACCATTAACCAGACTACTAGACTTCATCTGACCGAAAATAGTTTTGTTATTATCACACACACTTAACTCCCGTAATAATATTATAAGTTAAGTACATTCATACATTCAAGCATCCGGCTTTAGCGATATCAGATAATGTTTATAGCGAGTTACTTAAATGCGCCATCTCCGAGCTTCTTCATATTACTTCTGATGCTAGGTAGCTAAACTAAAGACATCGTAAAAGTCGCGGGTAGCCAATGGTTACAAGCGGTTAATAGCCATTCTTTGTGGCGTTCTATGGGGGAGGGTTTTGCTGATGATGATGATGGTGGTGAGATTGTACGCCATAAAAAAGCAAAGAACAACTTGTGATAATTTACAAAAAATTTACAGATTTTTGAAATTTATAGATCACTAGCTTTCCGCGCGCGGCTCCGCCCGCGCGTATGTTAGTTATCGCGCAAAGACATGAACCTCTTTTTGTGCAGTTGGATAAAAACTATTTAATGTTTTTTCCCGGGTCTCAAACTATTTCCAAACCAAATTTCATTCAAATCGGTCCAGTAGTTTTGGCGTGAAAGCGTAACAGACAGACAGACAGAGTTACTTTCGCATTTATAATATTAGTACTGATAGACAAAATTAATTTACTAATTGGTTTTGTGGACCTTATTCATTTGAAACATTAGCTCCCCAATTACAAGACAGTAGGTTCGTGCGAATGCCGATAGCACACGATGCCGATAGCGAGTGATGTATGCGCTGCATACTTAGCTACCTCGCGTTCCGTCCGGTACAGATTTACTTATAACTCGCGGCTATGCAATATTTAAAAAATATATTTTTAAGTAAAAATTCCTTCTGAAAGCTTTAATTTAAACACAACAAAGTTTATATGGCTCCCTATAGAGTATATTTTGTTATTTATGTAAGTATGACTCAGGGTTACGGGCGCAGTGCAGTTAGTCACTTGTAACGAAATGCATCTATTTTAGGCAGAGAATACCGCTTAACATCAGATGAACCTCGTGCTTATGCCGTCACAATAACATAAAAAAACTATTACCATATAATAATAACAATTATTTTAAGAAAATGTTTAATGAATATTTTAGAGCAACATTTTAAACATATAAAAAATATATTTAGTGACAAGACAATCATTATCGATGCTGCGCTCGAAGAGTCAAGACCGAATGCTTCGTGTAGAAACGAAATGCGTCGAAAATTCTTCCGGTTCGGCTGCGTGGCGGGTTTGCGACGTCACGTCAGCTTCCGCCTAATTATTTTAAAGTATCTTTCTAAAATATTATTTATAATATTTTCTTCAAATATTTGTTTTTCACAAAGGAACGCATTATAGGTATTATTATTTATTTGTACTTGCCTGATAGGTTAGCTTTTGACTAGAATTACTGGCTCTCAACGACAGCTGTCGGAACACACCGTTAGGTGCTTGGCGACAGATTTTCTACTTGACGGTGGTAGTTGCAGGCGGGCATTCGCAAAACGCCCTACCACCATGCTGTAACTACTATCACCCTAAGACAACAACCGGGACCGACGGCTTAACGTGCCCTCTGAAGCACGGAAGCGCTCAGTAGTAATGTCACCAGCGGTCACCCATCCAACTAATGACCGCGGCGGACGTTGCTTAGCTTTGCTGATCGGTTCAGAATGGCTAAGCAAACTTCGCTACGAGCGATTTAAGCCGTTTGAAGTTGTATAATTACTGCAATTATATATTTTTTAATTTATAATTATTATTTTTTATTTGTAACGTATTTATTTCTAGTAAGAAACCATTGGTTGACGTAATAATAGAAAATTGGCCAAATTTTGAAAATACCTCACAATAGAGTATAGCTGGTCAGACTGAGCTTCAACCTAACGTACCTACCGTAAGCTTATATTTACTCAGTAAAACATATTTGTATTAATTATGATGAAGGCATTTCGAGCTCGTAGGTTGACCTTTCTCCACGAGCATTAAGACTACACCCACACATACGTCCACAACCCACACATAACTGTTTTTAGGAATTGGGTATGACCATTCATAGGACACCTGTCAAAAATCTAATATTATGATGAATCCTAGAGGGCCGCCAATGTAAGTGCTTTGACCCCACTGGAACTCCCCGATATTTTTTTATGAAGCGCTCGTAGCGAAGTGTGCTTAGCCATTCTTAAGCAATCAGCAAAGATAAGCAACGTCTGCCTCGGTCAGGAAATGGTGACCGTTGGTGACATTACTACTGAGCGCTTCCGTGCTTCGGAGGGCACTTTTAGGATGGCAGTCGTTACAGCATGGTGGTAGGGCATTATGCGAATGCCCGCCTGGCTAGCTACCAACCTCAAGTAGAAAATCACACAAATGTCGCCAAGCACCTAACGGTGTGTTCCGAGAGCTGTCCTTGAGAGCCAGTAATTCTAGGTTAGTCAGAGCAACATCTTCGACCACATCATCACTTACCATCAGGTGAGATAGTAGTCAAAGGCTAACCTATCAGGCATAAAAAATAAAAAAAAATCTATATTCAAAACGATTTTATAATAGCTCCTTACATTTAGCTTACGGTTGAAGCAACGATGGCCGAGCGGTTACAGCTATGGACTGCAGCAGGTCCATGCTTCGATACCCACCACCGGCTTGCTCTTTACCGCATGGTAAAAAGGCACTTTGGAAAGCTCGCCTGGCTAGCTACCACCCTCAAGTAGAAATCTGTCGCCAATCACCTAACAGTGTGTTCGGGCAGCAGTCTTTGAGACCCATAAAAATTACAGGCACATGAGTCTAACAACTGTATGTCTCAGGGTTACGGGCGCAGTGCAATTCGTCTTGTGACGAAACGTATCTGTAATAGGCAGACGTTAGTCCGCTTGGTTGGGTGGGCTTCGTGCTTGTTCCGTCACTATCACAGGAAAAAAATGTTAAATGATTATGTTCCGATTCAACTTTTAACTAATACATTTTATTAGCTTGTATTAATAAATGCATCTCAACGGTGAGATCTGATTACGAGCATTTTTGACGTTTTAAGTATAGGACATCCGTCAAAAACTTCATCTTGAGAGAGAATGAGTTATGAATGCTTATGAATACTAGCCATGGCTATTTTGAAGCAGTGATAGCTCAGTGGCTTTGGGTATGGACTGCCGCGCAGCAGGTCCATGGTTTGAATCCCGCCGCGGGCTTGAGCTTCACCGCATGGTGGTCGCACCTTATAAGGGCATTTTGTGTATGCCCGCCTGGCTAGCGACCACCCTCAAGTAGAAAATCTGTCGCCAAACACCTAACGGTGTGTTCCGGCAGCTGTCCTTGAGAGCCAGAGTAATTCTAGGTTAAGCCTGCTAACACCTTCGACCACATCATCACTTACCATCACGTGAGATTGTGGTCAAAGGCTTACCTATCAGCAATAAAAAAAAAAAAAAAAAGGCCTAAGAGCACTTACTTGATGTTCTGTTTTTGTATCTGTATCATCGGACTGTCCACTGCTGAACACAGCCTCCCCCCTTAAGTGGGGTTTTGACATAATCCCCACGCTGGCCGCCGTCTTGGGGATCGCTGTTCAAGGCATCGGCTCACCTTCCGGTATTTTACCTTTAGTCGCCTCTTACGACAATCACAGTTAGAAATGGGTGCGTAACATTCTAACAGGGCACCCCATGGGGTTGTTCTGTTTACGTGTTCTTAAATATAAGGTGAATATGCTAGATATGTATACGAGTATGAAGCGCGCTCTAAATGAAATTAAGGAAGCAAGACTTAAAAGCCATCGGCCCAAAAGTTGTAAAATCTGAAGCGCAGTTGTACTGAGGTAAGTTATATAAGCCTTAAAGCCATGTTAATATAATACATTGGAGTAAAATTTAGGATATTTATTATCTCGCTCGTTGTTGTGGTCACCAGTATTCTAATACCTTCTCGTCCTCCTCGCTTCGCTCGATGTAGCTCATATAGACTTTGCCCTAGACTAGTAATTATGGGAACTGGTTACGGAAATTTAATGACGCCTTACACTTACTTACTGCTTACGAGGTCAATGAACCCACTCTGAGATTAGGCTTAATACAGTATGGAAACATTTTTCAATGGCAATAATACTATATTGTCGGTAATCTTCATGAAATTAAGTTTTTCTGCGAATATAGCTTCCATCGATGCGTGATTTCGTAGACCGCCGCAACGATTAGCTAAAAGTGTATGTTTAGATAATTTGTTCCAGAATTATGTACATACTAGCTTTCCGGGCGCGGCTCCGCCCGCGCGTATGTCGGTTATCGCGCAAAAACATCTTGCGCAGTTGGATAAAAACTACCCTATGTTTTTTCCCGGGTCTCTAAACTATTTTCATACCAAATTTCATTCAAATCGGTTCAGTAGTTTTGGCGAGACAGACAGTGTTACTTTCGCATTTATAATATTAGTACTGATTATTTGGTCTGTTGTGAGAATCCGTGAAACTGTGGAAAGCTAGCGATAGCAACTGAAATAATATTTTCATCGAGTACACTTTTCCTTTACCCAGAAATGGAACGCAATCTATCAAAGAAACCGTAGGTATTAATATATCCTTTTGTTGACCCAATTATTTACCTTCAGTTGACCCACAAACAACTCTGAATGTGTAGTAGGTTGTGGAACTAATAAATCGTCACAAAACAATATTCTTAAGAGATGTTTTGAAAATTATATCAGATTAATAGTGTCTAAGATTACATGCACTATCGCGTGCTAATCACCGTCCCATATGATGGTTGAAGTAATAAAGTTAGAGCACAAAATTTGGCTCGGTCGAGCCAGTCTCGATAGCCCAGTGGATGTGCGCCCGGTGCGTAATACGCGGGTTTGATGCCCTTTCGAGATGAAAAATATTCTGTTTTAAAGTTTATAAATGTGATTTTCGCTTAGCACACTATAGTCCTTTAGGAAGATGTTATTGCAGTACAATGAAAGCACAAAATTCAGCTAAGTCGAGCCAGCTTCAATAGTCCAGAGGTTAAATCTGTTGCGTAGTGCAGGAGACGATGTTTTGATTCCCGCTAGAAGTGAAAAATTTTGTGCTCGAAAATTTTGTTATACGATTATTACTTTTTAAACTACCTGAGCCTAAAAAAATATATGGATCTTATATTTACCCATCATTTTGTCTTCTTACTTTTATCTCAAATTGAGTGGAGTCAGCGCATTATGTATTTTTGATAACATAACACATTGTAAACGTATTGTCCTTGATTTAGTTTTTGGCTACAAACAGACATGTAAACAATTACAGTCCAGCGTGCAGTCCCACAGGAAGTTGGGCCGGAATTGGCCCAACTTCCTGTGGGAGTCAGAGAGGCAACCAAGCGAAAGTCTCTAAAAGGTGAGCAGCACCACCTTCTCAAGAACCGATGCCCTTACGGGTATGAAGACTTACGACCATCGACCAGACTTCTGGACTTCTAAAAAGGCTGGGTGACGCGGGTTCGAATCTTGCACGTTTTTATATTTTTTGCTCAAGTTGCAATTTTGTATTGTGACCCGCGAAATATGCGTTGTTGCAGGAGAAAATACACTAATAACAATACTAGCTTTCCGGCCGCGGCTCTACCCGCACGTGTGTCGGTTATCACGCAAAAACATTAACTTCTTTTTGCGTAGTTGGATAAAATTTATTCTATGTCCTTTCTCAGGTCTCAAAGTATTTCTACACCAAATTTCATCCAAATCGGTCCAGTAGTTTTGTCGTGAAAGCGAGACAGACAAATAGGTACACAGACAGTTACTTTAGCATTTATAATATTAGTGTTCTAAATATTCATTTTTTTTTATCAACCGAATTGAATGTATAATAATAGATGAAAAAACTACGTTTCAATTCTCTCACATTTCAATTTTCTGCCTTCTAGGAGTTATTTCATACTTTACGATGTCGTTTTTTTTTTTATTTCACTCCTGATGATAATAAGGTTGATTGTGTCTTTAGCTCATTATCGTCACATCAATCGTCGCCGCCGTTGAACAAGGTCTACTGGGAAATCTCCTATAATCTCCTAGCTTGGCAGGCACCTTGGGGATCGCAGTAGAAATGGTCAGTTCTTCAGAAATCGCAGTCAACCGGTATTTTTCTTTGAGTCGGCTCTTACGACAAAATGGGAAATTATGGTAGTGAAATTCTAACCTGTCACCCCACGGACCCACAATAAATGATCACTTTCGGCAAGAGTTATACTTTTTTCAGTTAACTGAGTATAAGTTCAAGTTCTTCGATTGACTACTCAATCGAAGTTAAAGAAATTCATACGGAACTCCTCTACCTTGAACGTATATTCTAGGCAATAAGATATAAATCGCAGGCATAAATTCGCTGGAAGACGCTGGAGGCAGGCCGCATATACCCGAAATATTTAGGAAAACTATGGGGAGGCATATTTTTAGCAGAGGACTTCATGCGGTTGAAATGACCAATCGGGATGATGAAGATAAAAATCATCAAGATTGGTCAATTCAAAAGAAGGCCCGCATTTTCGTTACGGAGTCCATGTCAAAAACCAAACTCTAGGGAAAAACTTATAATGATTGATAACAATAAACCTTACAATACCCAGATCACTGCAAAATTACAAATTTACGAGCTAAGATTTTTTTTTAACCGTAGATGCGTTGTATGCCCTCCATACTTACTAGACGAATTCAGGGTAATTACCAGAGTTACTACCAGTCTTGCACTTCCGAGCGTCCGGTGAATACATCACCGCTAATCGTGTTTTTTAGGAATAATCTGTGGACAATATGCCTGCCTTGTGTCTTTAGACTCTGCACCAATTATACAAGCACTGTGAGAGATAAGAAAACTGTTTCATTTCACGCGTAATTATTATTGCTTTTATTGATGAAATAGAAAATATCATCAATTTGTTTTATCTCAATGAAATGGATGAGCGAGATATGTGTATCGTTTGGTATGAGAGAGTCAAAGAGATCGCAGTGTAAAAATGATCGGAACGTCTCGTGGCGGTTCGGTGGTTACACGAATTGCTTATTTATCTCTTTGTCACAACAGATATGACGCATAATATTTGAACGTTCTTTCCTTGTTATTACAAACTGCATATACATGTGCGTAGGTATGAAGATAGGTAAATTCTAGTAAGCTTTTAGAGCAGTGGTGTTCGCATATAACTACTCTAGTATTTCAACTCTCTGTTTACGAGTGGAAAAATTTAAGTCATGTGCAGGTTTCAAACCCGCGTCCATACACCCTTTTAGCCGGGGTATGCTCAAATCCAATCGAACTAACATGATAATGAGTCATGACTCAAATTTTTCCTATCGTTCTTTAACCATCTTATTGGAATTATTTATTTTGTAATGTAATCTGCAGAGCATGCGTTATTGTAAACATAAAAATTAAAAACCCAGATCACAGGTTCAATATTTAAAAATGCTTTCCCAACAATACATAAACTGCTACATACATGCCGATAGATTTATGTTGGACGGTTGTACCCAGTCAGGCAAGCATACACATATGCTGTACCACTGCATTTGGTGCAATAAATACCTCTGGTCCTGAATCATAACCTTTTACTGTACTAAAGCTAACAGCCATTCATGGCTATCTCGCATATTTCACCTTGTATATCTTTTTAGGGATAAAAAGTAGATATTCGTTGCTATTAATATTAAAAACTACTTACCTAAAAAGTTTCTGTAATATTGTTATACAAGCTTTTTAGCAAGCTTTGTAACAATTTGATAACAACTTACATTATTTATGTAGTAAACCCCTGTAGCGTGTTCTGGAAAAATCTAATTTTTGCGATAAGGCAACGGGAAAATTGGCTTCCGACCTTCTTGTGTCATTTTATATCTGACAATGGACCAATGGGTAATTACCATAAATACTCGATTTTGTGAAATTGCGTATATGTAAAGTGCTTATTTGCCATTTTTAAAGTAGGTAAATAATTTTAACTGTACTATGTCATCTGTGATTTTATCTGGTCATTGCCACAGTATATAAAGTATATAAACATTACTTTAAAAATAAATGTATGCGAAGTTTTTCCATGCAAGTGTTAATATATTATATAAGAATCAACGTAGTGGAAAAGAGCCAACGTGGCTTAGCGAATCTGTCAGGCACAAAGTGGTGTCGTAAGAACTGACGTGACGTTGTGGGTAAAATAATTAATTGGCCAATTACAATGACGAAATCTAAAAATTCTAATGTAGCGCATTGTAGTTAACTTTCTCTAAGCAAATATATTTAGGTACAAAATTATTACAAATGGAAATAATATTTACCAATCGGTTGAAAATTGTATTTATCTTGATACTTTTATTTATGGAGCCGTTGATCTTTATTCCTGTTAAAGTCCAGGAAAATCAAAATACACGTGCTTTTTGTTTTACTCCAGAAACTTATCTCTAGTTTTGATATAGTCCCCATTTTAGACTACTAGAAACGGACCCTTTTATTGTGAGTCTGTCTGTCCGTCAAGTATATCAGGGCGCTAGTTCGTTAACGGAAAATATGCAGCAAACCAAAATTTACATTTTATGTGTAAAATGTTGCCCTAAGATCAATATTGAATGTAGGAATAGAAATTAATTTTCTTCCAGGGGGGAGAAGTGTGGGTTCACGTATAATATGGAAATATTTTAGTAAAAAAAAACTTTTGACTTAAGTATAGCATATGGGGTGTTATTGTGTAGATTTCATTGGGGAAAGTTTTTTTTCTTTAAAACATAAAATTTATGTTAATTGGACCGCCCCGTAGTGCCGCGCCTCCGCCTAAAACGTCAATTAGACCATTATAATGTAGGGTCTATCTCAAAACCAAAACTTTCAGCAATGGAATTGAAGTATATTATACCATATCCTTTATTTACCCAACTAATACTGAAAACGCAATTTTATAATTTAGTTTTTAAGCTGCAATCGAAGCCTAAAAACTTTCATCTTTTGGGTTGTTGCGACGACCCTAAATAGCAAGGCACTCGCACTTGGCTAGTTTTTTATGTATTTCAGTTTTAGTATTTAAGGAATAATAATATATATAACAAAAATAAAATCATCCCACTGAAATGACAAAGATTAATTTGTAGAAGTTATGACGGATTCGTCGCAAGCGTAACTATCATTATAAATAAACGTACATGAATCGAACTGAAAACCTTCTCATGTTATAACTATATTTTAATTTGTATATCGGTTCAAAAGTACAACATTACAAGTTCTTCGAAACGTTCGTGTAATTAGGTATCTCGTTTCGAGTTCGCATCGCAAACACGTAGTTCCAATTACTGGCCCTTAGATCGGCGATTCCTTGCACAGATTATGTCTACCTGTTACAGGGAAAAAAGCAAATTTAGCAAATTTCGCCGGCGCGCGGCGGGGCGAACAAATAATTGTATATTTGCTGAAAAAATTATAATTTCCTTTTGTATCCCCACTTTGAGGCGTGAGTAATGGAAACGGTTAAATATTTTATACAAAATGCTGATGGGTTTTTTATAATGCGTTGCATTATCGATTTAATCGAAGACTTATAAAGGGTTTTTAAACAAGAACTTTTTTTTCTAAAACAATAAATAACGAAGAATTCATATGAAAATGATTCAAGTTTTTACTGTATTACGAAGAGAAAAGTTTGACAATTGTGAATTAAAAATGATATCTGGCAAATGTCCACCACGAGCACGCTGACAGATGTCGATTCTTTCATCAACGTTTTTAATAACATTTTGGCAAAATGGCGGGTCTAGTTCGTTAATCACTTGACGGATTTAAAGTTTTAAGGCTGCAAACGATTCTATTGGCTCCGTATAGACTCTGTCCTTAACATAGCCTCTCAAAAAATAATGCAGTTGAGTTATCACACGATGTGGCTGGCCACTTAAACACTGAATTTCGTGAAATAATGCCATCGGGAAATTTCGTTTGCAAGGCTGTGTGACTTGTGGCACTGTCCTGTTGAAACCACATGTCAGTGATATCCACTTCATCAATAATAGGCCAAAATGTAGTTGTTCACATCCCGCGATAGCGTGATCCATTGACCGTTACCGCATATCTAAAAAGTGATTAAAAACTTTGATGAAAGAATCGTCATCTGTCAGCGTGCTCGTAGTGGACATTTGCCAGATATCATTTTTCATTCATAATTTCCAAACTTTTCTCTTCGTAATACAATAAAAAATTGAATCATATTCATCACAATTCTTTGTCTTATTTTGATTTAGAAAACAAAGTTCTTGTTGAAAACCCTTTTACAAGCTAATAACTTGCGGGACGTGACTTGAGTGACTGGTTTCGAAAAGAAACACTCAAAAAAACATTTTTTGAGTGTTTTTTTGAGTGTTTTTTTTTTTATAAAATGAATAGATTTAGGCGTTACTTTGCGGAAATCCATATTCACAATTAATAAATATTTTAAGATGTATTAAAATAATATTTTAATAAAACACAAAGACGTTGGTTATCTTAATACTCTATAAGGGCACGACCAATAACTGTCTCGGATGCTTTGCGTTGATCGAAACGCGTCAAAAATTCTTCCGGTTTGGCTGCGTGGAGTTCGTGACGTCACGTTGACAAAGCCGACGTGACGTGACGTGAATTAGGCGGATTTGTCATTAGATATATTTTTTAAGTGTTTTATTATATAATTAATTAATTTAATATTTTCTTAAAATATAAAGCATTGTTCATAAATATTGTTATAATTTACTAATGAGTATTTATTTTGCAATATTGTTTAGAGTTTTTTATATGCGATTGTGACGGATCAAGCACAAAGCCCACCTGGTGTTAAGCGGTGACATCTGCCAGTCAATGACAAACTGCACTGCCCCCATCGCCCTGAGACATAAAGTTGTAATTATCATGTACCTTTAATTTAACCGGCACCCATACGCATCAATCACTCTTACGGCACATTTTTTTTTTTGGAATTGGTCATTATTACCACCTATCGAGATTTACCCAAAATATCATAATAAATATTACGAGTAAAGCAGGGCATTTAAATCTAAGTACATTACTAAAGCTCTATACTACTACTACAACGACACATAAAAACCCAACAAAAAACTAAAAGGAAGTAAGTAATTACCGTCCACCCTAATTAAGTTCAACATAAATTACTTATTTCCTTGCCTTGCTGCTTGCGTCTTGATAGTATCAAATACTTGAGTGTTACTTAGGGTTGTCTACTGTAAGATGTACAATTTACCTGTTCTTTGTCGGCGACCTCAAACGCGCGATCAGAATATCATTCACGTATATGAGCAACACAAGAATCAATAAAAGTGTGAAGACTCGACCCTTGTCTTATTGTGTGCTATTTTACCTTATCCTACACATAAACTATGTTATTATTTTCATCTGGGTTTCTCTAAAGAAATATCAAAATACTACATAGTCGTATATCAACAAACAGCTACAAATATATTCTTAAAATTAAAATGTACTACTGAATTTCTTCTTTTTTTATGAAATTGTGACGGAAAAAGCACGACGCCCACCTATTACTACGAAATTAGTATTTTAAATGTGAAAATTTTGTGTGTAGCTTTCATTTGCACTATTCTAAATGTCATCACCTGCTTTTTCTCTCTCCCTCTCATTATTTCTTTAAATCTGTATATATAATATGTATATATATCACCGTTTTGATTTTCATAATTAAATTTTCATCATATATGACTATATAGGTCATTGGATGAGACAGCCCTAAAGCTTGACCTACGTCAAAAATCTCTTCAACCACCGCACACAGAGTTAATTTAATTTCAGTATATTCTTAACAAAAATTACAGTTGCGTGATGTTATTTAATTTTAAGCAAAACTTATACAATGTGCAAACAAAATACGTTATAAGATTAATATCGGGGAAGTAAAAAAGTTTCGTTACATTTATTATGAAACGGTATATTTACAGGTACTTAACGCCGTGAACCAGTACAGACTTACATTCAATTTAATTACACATATTACTTATGTGCAGAAAGGCGAACGAATATATAGTATATTAATTAACTTGATAAACGACATTTTATTATGTTTTCTTGAAACAACGAGTTGAAAATCTATCACCAACAATCACCAAGCACCTAACGGTAGTGTGGTGACTGATATTAAAGAGGAAATTTATTAGTTGTTTCAGAATGTAATCAGTACTAATATTATAAATGCGAAAGTAACTCTGTCTGTCTGTCTGTCTGTTACGCTTACACGCCAAAACTACTGGACCGATTTGAATGAAATTTGGTATGGAAATAGTTTGAGACCCGGGAAAAAACATAGAATAGTGTTTATCCAACTGCGCAAAAGGAGGTTAAT
This sequence comes from Plagodis dolabraria, assembly GCA_963854805.1. NCBI lineage: Eukaryota > Metazoa > Arthropoda > Insecta > Lepidoptera > Geometridae > Plagodis > Plagodis dolabraria. The sequence continues at coordinate 4,305,011 of OY978459.1, read as the reverse complement.
GTTTTTGCGCGATAAGCGAATCAATAAAACACTATCTTTTCGATTCACAGTCATCGATGTTGCCTATCCATCGGTTAAAGCTTGGAACGCGCTGCATGTTAACTGCGTAATTTTTATCATTCAATTATTTTATGTGTTGCATAGTAACCCGATACTGTATTAGGACATTGTGAAACGGGCCCTAAGACTTTCTCCCTTGGATTGGTTTTTGTAATGTATTTTCATGTGTCGAAGATGGCTTTGGATAAATATGACGGTAGGTTGTCACAACTCAGTCCTGTATCAAATAATATACATAGTAAGCTCATGCCCTGGCGTGTTATTTAATTAAGGCTAGTGTCTTCGAAGCTCTTTCGAATATAGTATAAATATAAATGTTAAATTCTTTGAAATTTTGCATGCATGTTTCGAGCCTAAAATCTATGATTCTGTATTGCCAGTTTTTCTTTTTATTATTTATTTTATCTCAATGTGAAGTGAAGATTTCCCATACAAAACTATTCGCTCAAATAATTTTGAAATTACACCTTATTACGGAAAACTGACTAAACAGAATCATGGATTTTATACTCAAGAACATGTGTCCGAAATTTCATCGAGTTCACACTATGTAAACTGTTTAAAAAATTACGAAACTACGTTTGTATGGATAAGTGCTCTGAACACACTATCCTTAAACGAAGTTCAATCTCGGTGCGTGACGACTATGATCTTTCGTTTGTTCAAAAAGCGTGAAAAGTAGTGTAATACTTTTCCACGGATGCGTTTATCCGATTTTAAAATTTTCAGATTTTTCATTAAAATTTTAGGGGAATTAAGTTGTGTTTAATTATCGTTGAGCAGGAGTTACAAGAAAAAAAAATAAAACAGCTGCATTTCAATTTTTTTCCCTTTTAACCAAACAGTTATGAAAGACATTCAGCACATTTGGTTGTGCTGAAAGTTGTACGAAATTGTTATAAAAAAACTTCTTCTTTGTTCTTTTTTCCTAAGGGACTTTAACATAATTAAAATAAACGTAATATCTTTAGCCAGTCCATACAATTTTGCATTCATAGAACGATGTCCACGTGAAAAGTATTATTTTCACAATTTTTTCTTGCAATTCGACCAGAACGATTACCGTAACTATGACATTACAGTGTGTAGTGATATGAGCCTTATTTCAACGTAGATTTGTTTGAATTTCGCACTAGTCATCAACAAGCTGATAATTTGGGTCTCAAGGTCTTTAGTATACAAGCCGCGCTTTATAGGCTTGCAAGAGCTACCGTTCTGCCACATAAGTGCTTACTTGTGTTAACTGGACTGTACGGTTTTGTCTGCAAGAAAGACGATGTATGTAAGCGGTGTCTAAGAGATATTTCTTGTTCTTTCCAGTCACTTGTGATGAAATGCATCTGTTATAACCAGAGGTAACCGCTTAGATCTGGTAGGCCTCTTCTTGTTCAGTCACAATAACATTAAAAATAATAATTGCACATAATTGTGGAAAAAAACTGCTTTGGTTTTATGGCCGCCTAAATATTTAGATATGAAATGTATATTTGAAACAACGAATTTTACTTGTCACCGTTCAGTGCAAGCTAGGCAAAGACCCTGCACCCGCTTAATTTCATTAATTTGTGGCAGCGTTATCGCGGACAGGCCAGCGTGAGATACAGTTTAAAATGCTTGTGAGATACCGCTTTAAGCCTCTGGCATGCTGCCAGTCGGGAGGCTGTACGTGGCTTTAGGCCCGTGGAATGGACAACACCTGTCGGAAGTGGGAAAAGGGTACATGAGTACAAAGAATTAGGTATAGGAAAAAATAGATGGGAACATATTTTTGGAGCGCAAAATTTTCATCTACACGGTTCTGACCCGAAACTGTTTTTTGAAGCAGCTCAGTTGCATCGGCTATGGACTGCGACAAGCAGGTCCATTGTTCGAATCCCGCCGCGGGGTATAGCTTCACTGCATGGTGGAAGGGCATTTTGTGAATGCCTGCCTGGCTAGCGACCACCCTCAGTAGAAAATAGAAAGTCAAGTAGAAAATATGTCGCCAAGCACCTAACGGTGTGTTCCGGCAGCTGTCCTTGAGAGCCAGTAAATAAGAGTAAATAGAACCTTCTACTGCATCATTACTTACCATCAGGAGAGATTGTTTTTTTTTTTTTTTTTTTTTATACTGAACTGGGTAGCGCTTGACCACTATCTCACCTGATGTTAAGTGATGATGCGGTCGATGATGGAGCGCGCTTACCCAGAAGATACCTGTTCACTCGCGTTTTGAAGACCCCCATATTGTACTTAACCGGAAACACAGACTCAGGCAGGGTATTCCATTCCCTAGCGGTTCGTATAATGAACGAAGAAGCAAATCGCTTTGTTCGGGTAAATGGAATATCTACCATATAGCGGTGGCGCTTTGGAGTATCCCTGGATGTCCGGTTAAAGAATGGGGATGGAGGAATCAAATCATGTAGTTCTGTGGCACACTCCCCGAAATGTATCCGATAAAAAACCGATAAGCAAGCGACTTTGCGGCGATGCTCGAGGCTTTGGAGTCTCTTGCTTACAAGTTCGTCGTCGTTAATGAGTCTCTTGGCTCTCCTCTCAATAGCTTCCAGTGTCTCCAGCTGGTATTTGGCAGAACCATCCCAAAGGTGAGAACAGTACTCCATACACGACCGGACTTGCGCTTGATAAAGATTCAGCAACTGTCCCGGTGTGAAGTATTGTCTCACCTTAGCCAAAACACCAAGCTTTTTTGAGGCTAGCTGGGCTTTAGACTCAATATAGGAGCCGAAATTGAGAGTCGGTGTTAATGAGATGCCAAGAAGCTCGAGATGGTTACTTATCGGCACGGACACATCCCTGAAAGTAGGAGCCAGCTGAAAAGGGCTCCGTTTGGCGGAGAAAAGACACGCCTGGGTTTTAGCTGCATTGAACTTAACCAGATTGGCATCGCCCCAATCGAAAACTGCCTTCAGAGAAAAGTTCAAGCGCTGAACCATCGCTTCCCTATGAGACTGGATTTGTAATGCACTGGTTCGTGCGTTAGATGTATAACTCTCCACAACGGTGCTGTCGTCTGCGTACCCAAAAATACCGGGCTTAAGCAGATCATTAATATGCAGCAGAAAAAGCGTTGCAGAGAGTACTGATCCTTGAGGGACTCCGGTGTTTATAGCCAATTGGTCGGAAGAACAGCCATCGATGACCACTCGAATCGACCGATCCCTCAAGAAATCTGAAATCCAAACACATAAACCAGTGGGAAGGCCGTATGAAGGAAGCTTGCTAATAAGGCTATTGTGCCAAACCCTGTCAAAAGCCTTCGAGATATCGAGAGAGACAGCAAGCGCCTCTCCGTGGTTCTCGATGGCTTCGCTCCAGATGTGAGTGGCATACACTAGAAGATCCCCAGTAGACCGGTTTCGGCGAAACCCGTATTGTCGGTCACTGAGGAGATCATTCACTTCTAGGTATGCCAGGAGCCTGTGGTTCAGTACACGTTCCATCGTCTTACAGAGTATGGAAGTGACTGAAATAGGCCTGTAATTGGCAGGGTCTGCGCGACTACCCTTTTTGGGCACGGGCTGCACGTTTGCAAGCTTCCAGGGCTTAGGCACTTGACCAGTCGTCATAGACAAGCGAAAGAGGCGAGTCAATATTGGAGTCAACTCAGGCGCACACATCCTCAAGACTATAGCTGGTATACCGTCTGGACCACTAGCTTTGTTCACGTCCAGATCGCGCAACGCTTTGCGTACTTCAGACTGTCGAATGCGGATTTCTGACATTGACGTCCCGCAGTTTGGCAGGCTAGAAGGAACAGCATTGCCAGCATCTAAACGTGAAGACTCTGCAAACAGAGAGGCAAATAAATTTGCTTTCTCTTCGGCAGTGTGCGCTAGTGAGCCGTTAGGTTTCAGCAGTGGAGGCAGTGAGGGACGGCAGAAGTTCTCTTCGATCGACTTTGCCAGGGACCAGAACGCTTTGCTACCCGAGGGGTAAGAAGCAAGTTTGTTCCCTGTTCGGCGTATGTGGTCGAAGCGAGCCTTCTTGAGAGCCTTTTTGCAGAACTTGGCGGCTAGGTTAAATGCCTTCTTCTTTTCACGTACATCTCTAGATTTGCGGGTTCGAGCATCAGCCCAGGCTAAATAGGCCTCATGTTTTGACGCTTCTGCATCTCCACATGTAGCATTAAACCATGGGCGAGCTTTGCTGGACATCGGGACGTCAGAAAATGGTATGAAGTATTCCATACCCTGACGTAACACCTCAGTCACAGCATCCGCGCAAGTTGAGGGATCGCTCGAAGAAAAACAAACCTGCCGCCAAGGGTAAGACGCGAAAAAATAACGCATCTCATCCCAATCTGCTGACCTGTATCGCCACACCCGCCGGATGCCTCTTGGACTGGGATCGGGCGGGGAGTACACTGATACAGACTTCACCAGACAGTGGTCGGAGCTACCTAAAGGTGATGAAACCGACACCGAGTAGCGGTCTGGATCTGTTGTCAGCAGAAGGTCCAAGCAATTGGCTGTGTGGCCATCAACATCCGGTATCCTTGTGGCTCCTTGGACCAACTGAGTGAGGTTTAGCGTCAAAGCAAGCTTGCGCATCTCTCGACCAGCGTGGTCTGTGCTCTGGTATGGGTATAGCCAGTCTTGATGGTGGGCGTTGAAATCCCCCAGAAGCACTAATTGAGCAGAAGGATACCTCTGTTGGGCCACGTCGGCCGCCTCACTAAGGTAATTTGCGAGCCTGGTTGTCTCCTCATCTCTGCTGTGCGAACGGTAGACACTAGCATAAAGAATTTTCTCCATGCCATTGTCCACCAGAACCCACATGACTGAAAATTTGGGGTCTTCAAGGTTGCGGAGACGCCGAAAGCAAATGTCATCGCGAGCATACATACAAACTCCCGCCTTAGCCTTGAAACTATGTTCAAGAACATAGCCAGGGTAGGCAAGGTATGTCGCATCAGCAGGACATTTGATCTGCGTCTCCGTGAGGAACAGAATATGCGGTCTTGCGGTCTCAAGATGGTGGTGGACCGGGTCGATATTGGAGTGCAAGCCTCGAATGTTTGAGAGGTGCACTTGGAGAGAGAGGACGTGCTTCCGCTGTTGGACCTTTATTCTGTTTCTCTTGTTCATTTAATGGGGAGTGAAGATAGGTAAAGGGAAACGGAAGTGGAAACGAGGCGCACATTACCAACCCGTGACACAAATTAGGCCTTTCCACCTAAAGGGAACCAATCCTGGAGACCGCGGGGACGCCCGAGCCCCCCCAGAGGTGTCCATCGGGTCCTCTCGTCTGGTCGCCAACCAGCACGATGGCGCACCTCCGGGATTTTTCGTGAGATGGCGGGGCAGCCTTTCATGAGTGGCTGGCTCACTACTTGGGCCCCCAACTATCTGCGGTCGGCCAGCGGAGAACCGTGCCTCGGATCCCGCTGCTCTCCAAGATTGGCTGCCAGGTAAATTGACCTTCAATGTGTCACGACTAGCTATAGTAATAAGCGCAACTGTTTCCGACCCGTTCCCCATAATGGCTTCACCAGACATCATGCCGTAACGCGATCGCTTGGCGGCATGGCTTTGTCTGGTGGGTGGTAACACGCCGCGGCCTAAGCCTACCACCTGAAAAGTACTGCTCTTTTGGCGCCACCCAGGGGACACGTGTAGGACATCGAGGGCTAAATCCTACGGACGCGAGCAGTATAGTCCCCCAAAATTGGTCGATGGAAAAAAGAAGACCAGAGCTGGCATTATGCAGATTTGGGACCAATTTGTGTGCACTTTACTATGTACCTAGTTGTATTTTTAATAAGTATTTTACTATCACCTCATTATTTGTATCACAAATAAAGCATCTTTCTTTCTTCCTTTATATCAAAGGCTTACCTATTAGCAATAAAAAATAAGCAATATATTTTTTGTATGGAACGTATTTGATGTGTTATTTTGCAGAAATATAGCAAACGGTAGTATTGTTTCATTTAAAGGATAACGTAAACCAGGATTGGTAAGGCTCTACGCCTTACTGATATAAATAAAATATGTAATATTCTGGAGGATATGACAAATACTATGCCTAATCAAAAAACATGATTATATTTCTATTTATATACAGGGTTATTGGTAAAATGCTAACAACCTCTTAGGGTTGACTTCTGCTAGTCCTGACAAACATTTAAGAATGTATTTTTTTTCTGTGATTGTTTATGTATTATTAACGGAATAAGCACGAGTACCAACGGATGTTAAAAGTTGTTTGTTCCTGTAATGTATTATTTCATATTTTTATTACATTGCTCGATGTAAATATTCAAAACTCCGCTTACTTGCCGCGGCGGGCGCTCTTGGCTCGGAGTAGGCATTTTCTTTTACTACGAGACACAGAACTTAAAACAACTGTACTGTTTCACTTACTCGCATGCTAAACGAGGTCTGTCCATCTTCGCTCTCAGTCTTACATTTTTCAAGGACTTTTTCGTATGTATCAACGTAAGTAAGGTATTCAAACTTCAATGTTCCGGGTTTGATTCAACTGAAAGAAATTTTCAACACCAAACAGTCCGCCGTCTAATACTGTACAAAAGCAACCTGCATATTGCGCATTCCAAAAGTATCTTGCAAAGCATGACTTTGATTTCGAAGTTAAAAAGCCATAAAACATAAAAATGTAAAAATATATATATTCTCAGAAAATATATATTTTTTTAAAGTTATTAATTGGCATAGAACTAACGGCTTAGTTACAATATTCACGTCATTTATAACAGCCGGATCGTCCACTGCTGAACACAGCCTCCCCTATTAAGGGGTTATCTGTCATACTCCCCACGCTCGACAGGCCTCCTGAGGATCGCAGTGTAAGTTGGCAGTTCTTTAGAAGGCGTTGCTGCCCTCCTTCCAGTATTTTTCCCTTAGTCGCCTCTTACGACACCCACGGGTTAATATGGGGAGGTGCAGTGCTAACCCGGCCCCATGGGGCATTTATTAAATTACACTTACCGCCAATTAAAGGTTCACACTTCTTATAAACGCAGATAATAGCGCTTACAAAATAAAAATATATTAGAATATATGTATATAAGAAAATGGTTATTTGCCCACGCACCAAGACAGTCAATGAATATGCTATAAATTGTGTAAGTACCTATGATATTCTGGACGAGTCGTGTGTAAATGGAAATGTGGGTGGGAGAGCGCCGTTCTGGAATTAGACAACTTATTATTAGGTATACCTAATTTGTAATGTAATTCCAGGACAGCGAGTATTAAGAGTAATATATATATTACTCTTAATACTCGGAATTTCAGAAGAGACATTGTATGTGTGTGTATGTGAGATGAGAAATAGTTATAGCCGAAGTAATTAACAACATGATTCGTTGAATTATTGAAATTATTCGGTCTCTATTTCAGAATATCTTGCATTGTATATCACTTCTAGATTCCCTATGCAACGCAATCCACACTCGCCTCGCATACACAGCATATTTCTGGCGAATAGTTGAGGCTTTTGCGTGGGTCCAGTACTATTGGAGCATGCTGTATCGTGGCTCCGAATGCGCTAATTGGATTCCGTAAATTTTATAATGACCAAAAAGTTATCGCGCGCTCCAATCTGTCAAATATGTACTACTTATTAAATAAACCTATGTGGTTAAGGGCACAATCAAGCCTCAAATCTGAATTGTATTTGAAGTGCTCTGGCGAAGTTTGCTAAACCGTTCTCCAGTCAGCTAAGTTAACGCAACGTCCACCGCTGTCATGACTTGGATGGATGACGACTTGTAACATTTCTGCTGAGTGCTTCCGTCGAGGGCACGCTCAGCCGTTAGTCCAAATTGTTATCTTAGGATGGTAGTCGTTACAACATGGTGGTATGGTATTTTGCTAAAGCCCGCCTGGCTAGCTACCACCCTCAAGTAGAAAATCTGTCGCCAAACAGCTAACGGTGTGTTTAGGGAGCTGTCCTTGAGAGTCAGTAATTCTAAGTCAGCCTGAATAACATCTCCGACTTTTGGACGTCGGACCCTGAGAACTTTAACAAGTAATTATATTACAACAAAAAGATGTGCGAATAATTCTTCCCCTCGTTGTAATTTTGTACTAATTATTGTACTAACTGTGTAACTAAAAAAAAATAAGAAGTTATTTCATGTACTTTTCAGTGTCAAAGGTCCGTTCCATTTTTTTTTAATGAACTTTATTTTTTTTAAGGAAGAAGCTCGAGGCCCACCTTGTGTTAAGCGGAATAACCTCTGCTTATAACAGATGCATTTCGTCACAAGTCACGAATTGCACTGCGCCCGTCACCTTGAGATATAGTTGTTAAGTCTCATGTGCCTGTTATTTCAGTGGCTCTCAAGGACTGCAGCCGGAACACACCGTTAAGTGCTAAGCGACAGATTTTCTTCTTGAGGGTGGTCGCTAGCTAGGCGGGCATTCGCAGAATGCTCTTACACCATGCTTATGACTTTCGACTTAACTTCTCCTGTCATCAATCAGCATAAACTTTGCAGTTGCACTGTGACCGTTGTTTTAGTCCAATATTTGAAACATACAAATAGTAGAAGGTACCCATGAATAAACCAATTCTAAGTTACCGTTCCATCTTATCTGATTCTCCAAGTTACGCGAACCACACGGAGAGTTGGCGAATCAATTGGGAAGTTGGCCTTCGCCCTCGCTCGGCCGGCTCGAGTAATTCCGCAATTCTTGTTTGTTTATTATAATATTGTCACAGTCCGACATGATGTTTGTAATTGAGGTCATATAGAGTTTCGAAAATCTATTTTATTGTGTTAAGGACATATACCCGCCAGCCAAAGCGTGAACTTTTATATAAACTCAACTCGTTATTAAAAAAAAACTCGCATGTAAATATAGTGTATTATTAGACCTATCGTTTCTGACTTAAATCCTTTTTCTTTTGGACTAATAATATTTTTTTTATTATATAGCGTTTAGTATATAGCACTCGTTTTTAGGAGTTTGAGCCAGTTATTCCTAGCTCCAGATTTATTAAAAAAGTATAGTACACATGTATAAATAACATCCCATTATAGAAAGTTCATTATATTCCCCATGTTTGTGGTGCAATAGAAATATTAAAAACATGCTTATTTTTCTTGAAAGAGATGCTTAAAGTTGGGTCTTTCTTTTATCCAAAATTACGAGTTTTTGAGCTAGTGTAATTTCAAAACTGTATAATTTAATGAAAATCTGATGCCCCCCAAACTAGATATTAGGGTAGTGATTACGTAGCTAAAAAATCATTGAGTTTTATTCGCTATTATTAAAATGAGATTGGAGCTGCGTTTTGTATGGGGGCGTTCGTCTAAAATATACCCTTAATTGTGATGCAAATATACCCGAGTGGAGCTAGGGTATGACGTTACGCAGATCCATGGTCCGAACCCCATCGCTGGCTTGAGAATCACCGCATGGGGAAGGGCATTTTGCGAATGCTCGCTCGCATACCACGCTCAAATATAAATATAAATAGAAAATCTGTCGCCAAGCACTCAACAGTGTGCTCTGGCAGCAGTCCTTGAGATTAGTTGCTCGCATACGATTAATCAATATACAGAAGCCTAGATGACATTGCACGGGGGTGTCGTAAGAGACGACTAAGGTTAAAATACCAGAAGGTGGGCAGTACCTTCTGAGGAACTATTATCTTACACTGCAACTCCCAAGACGCCTACCAAGCGTGATCAAGGATTATGGCAAGTCCACCCTTGATGTTCAACAGTAGACAATCAGTCTATTAATTTCTTCGGGAGTCGTCACATTCTCGACTATAAATATACTCGTAAGTACAAACCGTAAATAAGAAATTAATATGTCGAATAATTACGTTATTTTTAATGATGACAATCAGTCTGATACAGTAAAACGATATTGGGTGTTTCGCTCTGTGGCACAACCAGAACAGGATTGCAAACTATTTGTATCTACGTCATATCCAAGTTTGATCCAGATTTTAAATCCAACCAATGTGGCTGACAGCTTATGTAGCTGACGCTGACACTAAAAATGAAATGATAATCAAACTCTTACTAATCAACTAATAAAAAAAAAAAAAAAATCTTTTTTTTTTTCTTTTTTTTAATTCTTTTTGCCTTTCAAACCGTTTTGGGAGGTTTTAAGCTCGTACAAAAATAACATTCCTTTATTAAAACGCATACCTCGGGGTGCAAGAATTTCTGTTGCCCAATCTTTATCTTGTTCCATTAAAAACGTCTTGGCTACTAATACTACGCAAGCCTGGGAGCATCTTCTAGCATTCCCGTACCACATATTTCACGTGAATTTTGATCCGTCTAACAAAAAATCACTTACTACTAGAGTAAAGGAAAACTGCGTGAAATACAGGGCACGGGAAGAGCAATCTTTTGGCACAACTATAATCATTCCGCCTCTGCGGCGGAATACAAAAACAAATAATTTCGATTCAGCTACTATTGAAATAGTAGAAAACAAAATTACTGATGGTGATATTAAAAACGCGGCACGCATCTTGTTTTCGAGTGATACAATCGCTCCTTTTACATCTGATACGTTGAATTCCCTAATTGAAAAGCATCCGCCTGCAACTGCAGGTCTCCACCTTCCCGAATCTCCTATACAAGACATTGTTGAGGTGACCCCACAGGATGTTTCTGCAGCCGTGGCATCTTTTGTAAGTGGTTCAGCCGGTGGCCTTGATGGCCTCACGCCTCAGCACTTAAAAGATATTTTATCTTTTAGTTCTGGTGAGGTAGGCGAGATACTTTTAAGGGATGTGACGGCTTTGGTTAATTTGATGTTGTCGGGTCAGGTCAACAATGAAATTACCTTTTTTGTTGGCACGCTGCCAACTGGGAGTGGGCTGGAGCATTTGGATTGCCTATGAGTCTGCTATGACTTATAGGTGTCTAAATGCTTTTATTGTAGTAGCTGTAGTGTTGTATATAGTTCATAGTATTTTGTTTAATAAAGGCATACCGCCGGTAAAAAAAAAACTAATAAAAATAGATAATATCAGTTGACGAACATATATAATCCAATTTCAAAATCTCCGATTTCCTGTTTATATCGGCAAGTTGTGCTCGCAGTTATAACGAACTACGTAGGGTTGCCGAATCAATTGGGAAGTTGGGCCTCGATTGGTCTACTCGCGTAATTCTGCGATTCTTGTTTGTTGTTACGATGTTGTCACAATCTGACGAGATGTTTGTAATTTCAGGTCATAGAGAATAATAAACATGCCATGAAGGTTTGATTCCGAGCGACGCCGCCGACTGCAAGTGCCACAACTGCATGCAGTCGGCCCGGTTGTGTGTATTTCTATGAAATGTTTTCCGAACGCCTGCACGTGTTGCTGTGGGATCCATAAGCAGCCATAATAACGGTTTGTCTTAAACTGTAGAAATTATTAGGAAAGCAAGACGTAAGAACTAACGCCTTGGAGTGACGAGGCAGTCCAGTGTCAAGCAGAACGTGGACAGTGACACTGCAACTATATCTATATGCCTATAAGTCACTATTTTATTATGTCGATACCGCGCATAAATTGACATATAGAATCAGGCATTATTGTCAATTAAGTAATCACAAACGTGTAGTAGGATTTTATATCAAAAAGTTTTTCACGTGCAACTAGAATTTTTCTTCTGTGAGCCTTGTCTATATAATATCTTTGGAAACTTCAGGAAAACCTTTTCACTGTTAAATTATAACCCGAACTACTATTTTAATCTTTATTCCTAGCGTTATAGCCGTGATTGTCACTATTTAATTTAAACTTACTTATTTTTTTACGAAGACACATAATATTTTCAAGTATACACTCTTATCTCAAGTCATACATATAATATATACGCTTAGTAAGGTTAAAATATCAATTTCTTCAAAAATATCCCTTTAGAAATTACCTAGGATACATTTCATATATGGCTCGGAATGCACACTTTTGCAAGATAAAGATGGTATCTAAGCAGCAGCTCCCCACAACAACACACCATACGACATAATACTGTGGAAGTATTACAAGAGCATTAAGGCAAACAACACCCCTAAGGTTGCAGTACTGCTCTGGACGAACTCGCGCAGAGTTCAACTACTACTAAAAATAACATTGTAATTCACAAAATTGTTTAATTAAATATTATTGTCTTCACAATATATAATTATTACAGAATAGAACATTAGCTAAATACATAATAAGTCATCCATCGTTCGAATCACATCCGTTTTGTATATAAATCGTCGATTGTTTTCAATTCAAACAGATAAATTCAGCTTATTTCGAGCTCATGATTTGTTTATTTACGGGTTGGTTTACTGCCCTCTGTGGATTATGTATTAAATATACAAATAATGAACTGTATATGTTGGAGTGATTTCATGTGAGTTATTCGAAATATAAGTACATAATAACTAATAGATTCAGGCGGTAACTTAATGAAATTCATATGTAATAATTTTCGATCGTTCGCCTGGAAGAGTCGAGACCTCCTGATAATGCTTAGTGAAGAATCGAAAATCGTCGCAAATTCTTCCGGTTTGGCTGTGTCACGGTCCCTTAGAAGTAAAATTAGGCGGCATTGTCACTAATTATATTTATAGTTTAATAGTGCTTTGCAAAATTTTTCTTAAAATATTTTTTATTGTTCAATAAGTACTTATACACAATCGAATTGTTTACTACATCCTATACTACCTTTATATGTCAATACAATTACTATATATGCCTTAGTAAATTAACCCATAAATTAGCGGGACGGGATTGAAAAGGTCAGTCGTAAGGTAATTTTAGGTATTAGATTTCCCCTTAATGGGGGAGGCTGTGTTCAGCAATGGACAATCTGGCTGATAGGTACAGTAAGATTTAAAAAATCTGAATAAGTAGGGGACGTGTTTCTTTAGCTCCCGTTATATTTTGTTCTTGCACTTACATCGTGTATCTCTCAATGTCTTGTATCGAACCATTATTTAGACTAATCTCTACACTGCTATGTTCCCAAGTAAAACCTACTTTCACAACTCCCGCCGAAAAGCGGAAGTCAGTTTAGATACTATAATAAATCGGAAATGGACTCGAGTCAATTGACTACCACGTAAATATCAGTGATGCGCCGTGGAAATCAAATAAACTATGGTAATAAATCATTAACGGCAACAGTTTTTGACTTGAGAACTAGTTAATTACCATTTTGACAATTAGTTAATTACCATGTGGTGAATTAATTATAATAAAATAGTATAAAACAAAGCCGCTTCCCGATGTCTGTCTGTCCCTATATATACTTTGATCTTTAAAACTACAGAATGGATTTTGATGCGGTTTTAATAGATAGATTAATTCAAGAGGAAGGTTCATTTACGTATAATACATGCATAATATACTAGAGAAACGCTGATAATTTTAGAGGTTTCTAATGTGATGTCGTAAATAAACATATTCTTGCGCTTACATTGCAAACGCTGGCTGAACCCTACGAGATAGATCAAAATAATGTACTATATTATTGCACACGTGCGAAGCCGGGGCGGGTCGCTAGTTAATTTAACATTAATTTATCATTAAGGTTAATGGTATAGCTATTAACTTAATTAGCACAATAACTAACAATTATATGATTACAGAGAAATCAAATGTCATGCTTCCAAAACAGTTACATGTTTTCCTGGTCTCATAACTGATATACTCAAAACTTTCTACTTTGAAGTAACCCTTTATTTCAGCACGATAGAGTCCAATTTTGAATGTTCTAGTTACTGGTGCAGCTTTTTGCCGCTCGACTGTTTTTCTTGCACAAGTTGAACTAATGAAGACTCTCGTACAAATCAAAGTACCTATCCTTTTTTCCCGCTATACTATGAATATTTTAAAAAGATTTTGTACATTTGTCCTTGAAGATTTACGAATGTGATTGAATTGAATTGTTTATAAATTGTTGACTGTGATATCAGCTGTCCTTGAGAGCTAGTAATTCTAGGCTAGCCTGAACAACATCATCACTAACCATCACGTGAGATAGTGGTCAAAGGCTGATTGTTGAAAAATGATTTTTTGAAATTAATTCTGGTGAGTTTCACACATATTCACGCTACTCGCGCCGGCAGCGTTCCGCAGTGCCCATCGGGAGCTCGCAGACGCAGCTGCGCACTCGCCCTGATAATGAGCATCTGACATGCTCGAAACCCGGGACCACGTATTCGATCCTCAACGTGAGCGTATTTTCCGGTTATCGGGTATAATATTTAAAACATATGTATGTACGATATAATTTTTTACCCCTGGGGTGCCGGGCTAGAATGTCATCCTCCATCTCCTCCCGTGGGTGTCGTAAGAGGCAACTCAGGGAAAAATACCGGAAGATGAGCAGCAGCGCCTTCTGATGAACTGCTATCTTACATTGCTGGGCAGGTGATCGGGTGACAGATTTTCTGCTTGAAGGGGATAGCTAGATAGATTTTGAAGCGCTCGTAGCGAAGTTTGCTTGGCCATTCTGAATCGATCAGCAAAGTTAAGCAACGTCCGCCGCGGTCAGGAGTTGGATGGGTGACCGCTGGTGACATTACTACTGAGCGCTTCCGTGCTTCGGAGGGCACGTTAAGCCGTCGGTCCCGGCTGTTGTCTTAGGATGGCAGTCGTTACAGCATGGTGGTAGGGCACTTTGCGAATGCCCGCCTGGCTAGCTACCACCCTCAAGTTGAAAATCTGTCGCCAAGCACCTAACGGTGTGTTCCGGCAGCTGTCCTTGAGAGCCAGTAATTCTAGGTTAGCTTGTACAATATCTTCGACCACATCATCACTTACCATCAGGTGAGATAGTGGTCAAAGGCTAACCTATCAGGCATAAAAAAAAAAAAAAAAAAAAAAAGCTAGCTAGGCGAGCATTCACAAAATGCCCTTTTACCATGCGATGAAACTCAAGCGAGCGGAGGAGATCACATCATGGACCTGTGGCACGGCAGTTTGTAGCTAATACTGCTAAGCTTTCATTGTCATTGCTTCAAAAGGAATTTATTTTATTTTTATACCTCATTGTAGTCATAAATAAAATAAGGGTAAACTCAAGTTTTAACGGACAACTCTGGAGTTGATTTGTTTAGTTCTAAATAAACAAATTCGTCAAGTCTGACTATGAAACGTTGATTTCTTTGTACTCAGGTATATTGAAATCTCATATTATTAGAAGAATGGTAATTCCCACAATTTCATAAAACCCTATCAGTATATAAGTTTTTTATTTACAGATAGCGGCAATTTAACAGCAAACATTTTAGCAAGATTTTATCAACTCTTAAGATAACTCAGGAGTTTGTAGTCATATTTTTCAACATTTAGGTGTGTCATAGAAGCCCTTGTTTCGTAAAATGTAGTATTATAAAATAAATATTACCTTGAAAATTGATCACTTATTGATAACATACACTTAGCGCCATCTAGGTGGAATTGATTTGACTGTGGGCTCCCCGATTGACATCCATTCTTTGACATATTATAAAAAACACATAAACCTACCAAACAAACATGTTGAAAATGTCTACGAAGCAGGTTTTATAAAGCGCACCCTCAAAAGAGTCCGGTAGCTTTTCAACCAGCTCATTTTCCCTCGAAACGTGGCTACATAAAGGATCTAAAATTACACGAGGTATAGACGGTCTTCCTTTTTTAATTTCACTCGCTAGGACTTAAGTAGACTGCGTTTAGAGATTTTCAAATGGATTTTTACAGAGTTGCGGTTGGGTGCTTTCGAAACGAATAAGGTCAGTACTAATAAGGATTTACTCTCCATAGGAATCCACATTAGTATTACGAGTAGGTACGAATGCAACAAACGCTACATATTAGCCAATTAAAACCTTAAGATTGCTAGGCTTGCCTCGCACTTCTCTAGATTTTTGGTTTCAGTACCCAAAGGGCAAAAACATACATGAAACTTCACTGACAGACAGTGGATAATATAATTGAGGTTTCAACTATATTACTCCATTTTGTCATCCATCTTTTAAAGCATTTCACGCGTCTCTATCACAGAATCGGAATGCAAACCTGAAATTTATATATTTTATATAGTTTTGACCCAAAAACGTTAGCAGGGATCCAATACACGAATAGGTAGCCGAAAAAAACTTATTGGCGTACTAGCTTGTGAGTTAAATTTGGTAAATAGTACCTGTATTTCGAGAAACTACCGATGATTAAATGTTACTTACAACGAAAAATTTCGTTCTGAAAAATATTTGACCTTTACGAGAATTTTAGTCACGCCACAGTTTTAATTAGTGAGTCTTACTCCAAACGGAAAATTAAAACTTTTACAGAAGCGCAGTATTTTATCGAAACAACGTAACGCGCCTCCGACGAAACGCCACAATGGGAGGTTTTAAATTCGTTTGCCGTGGGCTTTTGAGTAACATTTTTAAATGTCTTCTGCGTTATTAAGGGACTGAAATGAAGGAAACAAGATGCCTTAAATAATAAACCAATTGTGGTTTGTAAGGTGCCTTTGGCTTTTACATATGTAATCGTTTAATTGTAAATCTTTAGGTTTTTGTTATATGTTTTTATGCCATCGCAATGGAAAAGTACTAGGCATGGTGTTAAGCGGAAACCTCTGCCTATAACAGATGCAATTCATCACAAGATGGCCAACTGATCTGCGCCCGTCACCCCAAGAAATAACGCTGTTAAGCCTAATGTGCCTGTA
This sequence comes from Plagodis dolabraria, assembly GCA_963854805.1. Lineage (NCBI taxonomy): Eukaryota > Metazoa > Arthropoda > Insecta > Lepidoptera > Geometridae > Plagodis > Plagodis dolabraria. The sequence goes on along the minus strand of OY978459.1, from coordinate 4,288,291 downwards.
ATTTCACCAGCACCCCTGTCCTTCAAACCGGAACACAGTAATACTAACATTACTGCTAAGCTTGTCAGTAGAAATAAGAATGGTGACCGTACTTCCCCACGAAATTGCACAGAGTTCTACTGCTACTTAAGTTTAGACGATACCTTGGAATACTTTGTGTGGATTTTGAAATACACAGTGAAGAACGGTTAGTTTTATTATTATTTAATATTAGTGTCTATAATGCCTCGTAGGGTGGCGGGCTACAAATACCTCCATTCCTCCCACCCCCAACTTGCATTATTGTGGTAGTCGTCAGGGGTGACGATGGGAAAATTGCCAGAAGATGGGAGAGGCTGCAGCAGCACCTTTTTACACTGTGATTCCCAAGAGCCGATAACATATACATATATTAAAACTGATATGCATTTCTGTGTACTTTAATATACCTATTTATAGAAATGTTTGTATTATAAAAATAATTTTGTACCAAACACAACATTGGCCTGTTCAATTTCAATGCTAACTCGAACCAAACTGCTACAAATTTAATTGTGCCTCACTGCCATGTTTTGGAAAATACGATGAATTTCCCTTTCGAAAATTATAATGTACATAAAACGATAAATTAACATCAACTCTGCGTAATCGTGCAAGTCCCTAGACGGTTGAACTTAACTTAGGTCGTACTTAGGGTGTTCACTCGATATTTATCTAACAATTTGCATAATAAGTTCTGCTTTTGCTCGTAATAGTAGGCTACGATTATAAAGCATTTGTATTATAATGTAGAATTAGCACGCACAAAGACTTGTAGATGCTTCCTATATAATTTAGTACAATGCCCTTTACTTTTGATTATATATTATCAGCTTATAAGTCAATTTAAAATGTACTGTTTCGTGACTGGAAACTTCAATGTAGCAGCATTTGTATATTATGTTTATAACACTTGATGAGATTGTGATGGAACATGTACGAGACCCACCTGATTTTAAGCAATAACTTCAGCCTATAACAGATACATTTGGACTGCACTGCGTCCGACACCCTTAGACATACAGATCTTAAGTCTCATGCGTAATTTTACTGGTTTGCTGCCGGAACACACTGTGAGGTTTGACAGAATTCCTACTTGAGGGTGGTAGCTAGCCATTTGCAAAATGTTTTTCTATGATGTGGTCAAGCTGGCGGCGGTGAGGATTGTACTATTATGGTCCTACGGCACGGCTGTCATACCTATTTCCAGCTTTGATTGTTTCATGGCCTAATGACTAATTCTTGGAAATGAAGTGTAATACATTTTTTAAGTTTAAATTATAATATGGACTAAATGTCGAGGTTACTCGATTTTTTTTTATGCTTGATAGTTTAGCCTTTGACCACTATCTCACCTGATGATAAGTGACGATATGGTCGAACATGTTGTTCCGGCTAACCTAGAATTACTGTCTCTCAAGGACAGCTGCCGGAACACACCTTCAGATCCTTGGCGACATTAGATATTTGATTTAGACCCTTTAATAAAATAGAAACATGAGTTTTCTCGAAAGTTTAAAGAAAAGTTTTATATTATTGGTGAACAAACGTACAAAATACTACTCCTCATTTTGTAAACCGATTACAATCCACAGAGCATGTTCCGTTAAAATTCATGATCGACAAAAACGATTTCGCTCAACTTCAGCGGATTCTTACTGTAATCACCTAGTTTATTGCGAACCCCGCAACTACCGGCAATTAAGTGCGGAAACTCAATTACATCAACAACTTTGAAGAAAATGGCCGGTCTTATTCGCCGGTAACCGAGCGGCGTAATAGAGCAAAAGTATTGAGTTTACGGTTAATGTAATTGATGGTAACCGCGTATTAAACGAAGATTTCTGAACTATAAGGTGTGTCGGATAGTCATGGAAGTTTAAAAAGTCGATGGTAGATACTTGGAAAGTGGGTTACTTTTTTATTGCTGTTAGCCTTTGACTGCAATTTCACGTCATGATAACATGAAGAATAATGGCTTTAAGAATACTAATGAGTATAAATAAATTTCGAGTGGATCCACACTGCTGCACCGTCAATACTTTTATATGGCAGCTTTGATGAGTCAGTTAATAAATAGTGACAAAATTCATGTTCTTGAGCGACTGAGCTCGTCCAATGCACCACGCTTCAGTGCCGTTGGTCATCACTGGCAAGACACACTGGTAGAAGATTTTGGTCTTGAAAATCTGCAGGATATTCGACGAGAAAATGTCGCGTTACTTCATGAAAGCTGCCCATCCGAGCTGGATCATCGGGTGATCTCTTTGTCAAACTTGGACCTTTCGAAAGTCCACAAACGTTAGACATAATGGACGATTATACCCCTCAGTCTTCTTTATAATCTGGCAGAATGTGATGATATATGGTGTTAAAAACTTTTCGGAAACCGGCTTGTTCGGGAGGCAGGAAATCGCCAAACCCATAAGCAATTCAATTCGTTACAACTCTTAAGAACAGCTTATAAACATGATTCAGAAGTGAAAGGTGCCTATAGTTCTTTTATAGATTAATGTTATACTTCAGGCATTTTACCTTCAAGGACGGCAGAATAAAATAACCTCTGGAGACTCAAAGTATTGTTTTTTCACCCACTCTCACAAGTTGTGTCGTGATTTCGTCATCACCTTGTGTTTTATAGGACAACTGCCAAAACACACCGTTAGGTGCTTGGTGACAGATTTTCTATTTGAGGGTGGTCGATAGCCAGGCGACCATGGGGTGAAGCTCAAGCTCGCGGCAGGATCCGAAACATGTTCCTGCTGCGCGCCAGTCCATAACTATTGCCACTGAGTCATCACTGCTTCAAAACCTGGCGCCTTGATGTTCTTTAGCTGTGAGAAAGCCATTTTAATTACAGCTTCCAAATTATTTCACCATATGACGGATGATGTCCTCTTTAACACGATTATCTTATGCATCACTTTTGTATTACACAATAAACGTTAAAAATATTGAACCGCCACCGTTTCGTTTATTAGAAACATTATTCATTTCAACGGATTGTTCAACTGTATAGCAACTCATCTTGATAAATGCCAAACAATGTCATCACTAAAAAGATCTCGCCAAGCTGCGTATTCAACAGAGCTCTTCAAGGAAGATGAGATGTGTGCGAGGAATATTAGCGGTATGCAAGGAAACACTCCATGAATAGAAACGCTGCGCTCAGCAACGCTGAGAAAATGAAGCGATTCTATTAGTACTAGTCATGAAGCGATTCACATGGTGGAAGGGCATAATTGTGAATGCCCGCCTGGCTAGCGGCCACCCTCAAGTAGAAAATCTGTCACCAAACATCTATCGGTAAGTTCCGGCAGCTGTCTTTGAGAGCCGATAATTCTAGATTTAGCCTGTTAACACCTTCGACCACATCATCACTTACCATCAGGTGAGATAGTGGTCAAACGGTTACCTATCAGAAATTAAAAAAATCCTGGTACTCCACTCATTATCCTTGCAGATCTCTGGTGGATACGCAATATAAGACATTATAACATGGGCACCATCAGCTTTAGAAACTTTGTCCCTATTGAAATATTGATAAACCTGGTAGACAGCTAGGCAGCTGGACAGGCGGGTAATCGAAAAATGTATCGATGTAGGGTGCGAGCATTTACGACACTCCTTCAGATTATGGAATTTTATTGATTTTTTTTTGACATGACTGCCCCAACGGGGATCAAACCCAGGACTTCAAGATTTTTAAGAGTTCTCGACTAACAATACTTACAATAATAACAAATATATTTTTAAAAGTATCTTAAGAAAACATTAAATAACATTTTAATGAAACAGTTAAAAAAAAGTCTATCTAGTGACTATTCCGTCACTAGATCCTAATTTCCCTGCTATGTCCACGTGACGTCACAAACGCCACGCAGCCTAACCGGAAGAATATGCGACTAGTTTCGCTTCTAAACGAAGCATCTTCAGGTGGTCTTGACTCACCGAGCGCACGATCGAGAACAATTTATTATTAAATATTTATTCCCGCAAAGTAACGCCTGAATCTATTCAGTAATACTTACAATATTACAAACTTCAGAGAATAAATATTATAGTCATGTGCGCGATATTTTTTCCTCTTATAATTTAATTCACAGAACCTACGCTAGTGTAACAATATATATATTTATTATTATAATAATAATTATTATTATTATAACTATATATATTATATAACTATATATAGTATAGCTATATATAAACTACCTATATATATAATAGTCGCAATGATAATACCAACAATAGTGGTTTAATTCGTACAGATTGAAATCAAATCTATGTATATTCCATCAACATATAGTTCCAGAAATTCGAATGAAAAAGTCCGGATAACTTCAAAAGTAGTTGAGCCATATCCGTAAAACTAACTTTGCCGGTCGCCCCGTACGAATTCAATTCTCCAACAGGAATTAGCTCCCAACTTCTCGTGTGTAATCTCTGGCCCGGGATTACGGATTTTTGATTTACTTCTCTACGATTTTCTAACCTTTATTATGTCCCTACACAGGTTCTTTTATTTAGGGAACTTTCTGGTACTTTCTGTGGAACAACCGCATACAGTGTATATAGCACAATAAGGATAAATAACAATTCTGCTTCGTTGGTCGAGCAGCGAGTGCTTTCAGATTTTGATGTCCTGGGTGAAATCACAGGGGTAAATCAAAACAAATGAAATCAAATAATGTATTGCACAGTTATGTTGTTATACATGCAGATCTTAAATAAATACAATTTAAAGGTATCACATAATTACCATATTTGAGTGTAGCAACGTTGGTTGGGCCGGTCTTTTTCTAAAATATTCTACATTATTGTTGAAGGAATTCGTCAAGAGAATAATAAGATTTTAATAAGAGGTAGATCTTGAATAGGTAACAGATTTCTGACAAAGAAATTTTCAGTGGCATCTGACTATATGAACAGATACTAGTCTATAATATGGGACAGAAACATATCTGGCGTGAAAACTCAGTTACATTTCTTTCTGCTACGTAGTTAACAATTTACCATTAATAATTTTATCACACATGAATACTCGTCAAAAGATACATTTTGGTAAATAAAATAATATCAATGATATCACATTTCATTTTTTCCGCTCAACTCGTCAGCAAAATTAAATAAAGCATTACCCACATAACCTTACCAGTGTGCACGTTACATTTCTCATTTCTCCCCATTTCCTATTTACCCGGTACATTTGGAAAGCAAAAATTTCCACAAGCCATTTGCGGGTGCGCCCATCTCGTCCAAACATTTGTCTTTGTTATATATTATTATTGTTCAATATAAGACGTCAAAGTTTCGCATACAGAGTGCCTCATTTCATAACTCGATGGCAACTATTATGTCTTACTGTGCAAGTTGGAAGTGGAAGCGATTTGATGGAGCTTACTGCGGTGGTGGTAGAGTGACGGAAGCGTCACTTTGGGATCAAGAATTATCTAGATGTGTAATGACATTCTGATCCTCGGATCAGAATATCATTGATTTTTCTGACAAAGAAATTTTAGTAGCAGTCTAGAGTGTAGAAGTAAGATTGCGTGTTGTTCTTTCAGCACATTCCTTCTTTCAGCCGCTTTTTATTGAGTTCAATCAAAATATTTAAAACACACCCAAATGGTCGGCCCATTTGGGTGTGTTTTAAATATTTTAATGACTGAGCTTTAAAAACTGCACACAAAAGTTAGATATCTACAAAAAAAAACACCGAGATAAAGTAGATGTTTCGCTTTTAGTAGGCGGAAAACGATTACGATTGGTTTCCATTCATATGGAGTGATAGGCGCTATCTATTTCAATTGACGTCGGTGAGCTATGGGTGTATTTTACAAAATTACATCTAAAAGACTACGAGCGGGATTCATGCACGTGAACATCCGCCCCTATAGCCGGCATATGCTATGCCAATTGAGCAATTGTAGTCATAGGTCAAATTTAACCTTTCGCTCCTTTTGTTTTACCATCTCAAAGGGACTTAGTGACGGATTCTACCTTGGCTTAGTTGGCAGAGCAATTCCCGGCTACAGAGACGGATGGCCTCAGGTTCGAATCCCAGATAGCAGAATGTAAAAGGGTAATATTCTTGTTAAAATATTATACAAAAAATATTCCATTGTCTTACAACTTGCGGCGTCTCGAGGTGGAAAATTTATCGGACCGGCAGAGGTGCTTTGTTCAGTGAAAAGTAAAGCAAGAAATGTTCTGACCCCTTTTTGAAATTGCTTAATTTAAAAAAATGTATACGTGGATGCGTTTATTTCTACCAATATAAGGTATGCCTAAACTACCTAGTGGCAGTCTGAGAAGCAAGAGTAATATACCTATTACAACTCTGAACCGGGTGTGAGACGGGAGACGACTGGCTTGCCCATTAATTGTACGAATGAACTTGCTGCGCCCGCACAATGAAATTGTAATGTGGTGCCTGGTACTAGACTTTCATTTGTGTTGACATTCAGTAATTTTAATTACTATAGAGCGCTACTAAGTGAATTAAATGTCAAATGCTAGTGAATACTTTTTTATGGAACGTGGAACACTTACCTTCACAGACATTCAGTTACAGTAATTTATTACAAAAGTTTATAGATAGACGAAATAACTAAACGTTTAAGTCTTGCAAAGACGTGTACTGTACAACGCATAAAGTAACATGTATACATTTATTTAAAAATAAAAAACCCCGCTGCATATTATTTATTTTCGTTAAAACATACCTATTATGCTAAAAATGCAGAAATGCACCTTCACGAACAGAAAACTTTTTTTACCCCGTCCAAATAAATCACTGTCGGTATTGTAACAAATTTGACCCAAACAAATGCAATTTTACACATTTGGCCATCCGCCAATCGCCTATTCGACACTGCATTTCAATTGGGTGAATTTCGACTTCCCTAATACTTTTTCTAGGACATTTACGTTTTATTTGATATTGGCTTAACTTAGCTGAATGTTGGATTGATTTGGCAACATTGTGTGTTTTACAGAATAATATGTCGTTTTTAAGGGTTCGCCGTACGCTTTAAGAACATAACAAATAACAACTTTATATATCCTTTTTTTATGCAATTGTAATGGAACAAGCTGGAGTACTACCTGATGTTATATGGACTAAACTCTGCCTATAACAGATGCATCACAAGTGATGAATTGCACTGTGCTCGTCACACTGAGGTATACAGTTATTAATTCTCATCAGTACTAATATTATAATTGCGAAAGTGACTCTGTCTGTCTGTCTGTCTATTACGCTTTCACGCCAAAACTACTGGACCGATTTCAATGAAATTTGGTATGGAAATAGTTTGAGACCAGGGAAGAAACATAGGATAGTTTTTATCCAACTTCGCAAAAAGAGATTAATGTTTTTGCTCGATAACCGACATACGCGCGGGCGGAGCCACGCGCGGAAAGCTAGTTTGCCTATAATTTAACTGGCTCTCAATGACGGCTGCCGGAGTTAGGTACTTGGCAACAGATTTTCTACTTGAGGTAGCTAGCCAGTCGAGCATCCGAAAAATGATCTTCCACGATGCGGTGAAACTCAAACCGCGGCAGGCATCGAACCATGGACCTGCGACGCTGCAGTTCATAGATATTACCGCTCGGTCATCATTGCTTCAAAATTGCCTTCTGTTGAATGCAGTAAGCGGTGGCTAAGGGAAAAACGCGTTTTCGGGATAAAATGTTCTATTCTGAACGAACAGCTGCACTGGTACCCCCGCAGAGAGTGCCGCCCGCCCGGCTGACCGCGCCGCCGCTGGACAAATGATATCGTATCCGTTGCCGGAACTACCTGGACTCGACTAGCACAGGATAGGAAGGAATGGAGCAAGATGGAGGAGGCCTATGTTCAAAAATGGACATCCCAAAATGAAAATTAAAAAAAAAATACAATTTATGAAATAACCTATTAATTATGTATTTATGCATGTTAATGTAAACTATCTTTAATTAATTATTTATAATGGGAAATAAATGGCTATTATTATTATTATTATTCTGAACGATGCTGCCAACTTCAACTGCAAGTAAGAAGTGCGGTTGCGGCCCTACAGCGCAAGCGCGAGGCACGTGCAGTGCCGCGGTGTTCGGAAGTAATTTCTTAGAATTTCATACAGACCAGTAGTGCCGCTGCGGCTGACTGCATGCAGCTGCGGCACTTAAAGTCAGCAGAGTCGCTGGAAATTGATCACTGATCACTTCAACGTTAGTGGGATAGCTGTATTCACTGTTTTGATATGAAAAAGTTACAGATCGTATAAAATGTGGTTGCTCAATATTAAATCTGCTCCGTAATATAAAAATTTGATTGATTTTGTGGATGATGCAAATCTGTAAGTATACTCATTACAAGTTTCAGTATTTTTATATGATTGTAACGGAACACCTGATATTAAGCGGTAACCTCTACCTATAACAGAGATGCAGTTTGTTACTAGTGAAAAACTGCACTGCGCCATTTAGACAAGTATTAATTTCATGCACCTTTTGTTTCTTTTGAAATTGAATTCTCGTGAGTTAAACACATATTTGAATTGTAGAAATTACCTGGCAAAACACTCACGTTAGGGACTCTCTAGAACTTAAACTAACGTAAGTTTGACACATTTTTTACAGATTATTTTATCCGATTTAACTTACGGTTTGTTAACGTCGAGAAGGCGTCTCGACCGGTTTCGCGACCTTCAGAGTCGCTTCGTCACGGAGTGCGTGCGCTCACGACTGCGCCGACGCATGCACTGTGTGCATGACAATTAACAAACTCTCTAGAACTGCTGCCGGAACACACTGTCGGATGCACGGCGACAGATTTTGTACTTGGTTGTGGCAGTTTTTTTTCTTGAGGGTGCTCAAGACGCTAGGTATCTAGCTAGTGTCCATGCGAGCATTCGAAAAATGCATTTCCAAGCTGTAAAGTTCAAGTCAGTGGTAGGGATTGAGCCACGGAGCTAGGACACGGCAGTACTCATCTATCACTGCTCGGCCATCATTGCTTCAAAAACTTTAAACGCTATGAAATTAGAGGCATTTTTTTGAAATGGTTAAATAGTTATTTACAAAACTTACAACTAAAGAAATAACAAAATTGTATCATAACACTAAAACAGAAAATATTTTTAGCGAACGGAAGATTAGATCTGGACTACTACTGAATAGCCCCTCAAATAACAGGGATATTAGTTTAGGGGCGTTAGCTGATATTAGTTTAAACAATTTTAAACAAAAATACTTTGAATTAACATATAATCATATTTGCACGTATAGTATACTTGCAGGCAGAATACAGCTATCTAACAATATTATAAAACCTTGACATGTAATATGTAAATAATAAAAAAAAAAAAAAAAAACAAATGTCAAATTTTTGTATTATAATATTGTTAGACAACTGTTTTCAGCCTGCCAGCATACGAGCAATTAATACTATCCTATGTTAAATCAAAGTATTTTTGTTTAAATTATTAAAACGAATATCAGCCAAGGCTTTAATATTCAAGCAATGGAACATTTGAATTTCAATAATAGAGCTGGAGGTATCTGTGTTCGTGTTTGATTCGCATTTAACTGGTGTTATTTAGGCAAATTTTACAGATTGAGGAGGTGTTCTCATATAGTGTATGGTTATGTATGCAAAAGTATTCTGTGACGGTCATTTAGAACATTTTAGATCAACATGCTTCATTCTATCGCTAATCGCATTATCACTAACAATGAGTACGACATGTCAATTTTTTTAAATAATTTAATTGCTTTGGATGAGCATGTCTTTATGCCATGTCTTATTTATGTTTTCAAATCATCACCACACAATTTATGACATTTCTGTCAATGACCCATTGCTTTTCTCGTCGTGTGTATATTGTTGTTAGTTTACTGTGCAAAGTTCCAAATTAAACTTTGTAAGTTTTATTGCTATTCTAAATATCGTTCGCTTCTCAAACATGGCGAACATTACAAATGTTTTGGCTCTAGTTTCATCAACCGTCCGATGTTTCACAGTTCAAATAGAATCACATCGTTGATGTAGTAACACTACATCTGTACACATCGTCCACAGAGGCCCATCAATCTCATTCGTCTCTCAATCTATCAATCTAGCGAACCATTTCACTCGGTCATCAGGCATCACTTAATGAAGTTTAAAGAACTCATTGTTAAGTGATAATTGATATAAAAATATACTTCATCACATCAATAGTTTGCGAATATTTATGAGTGAAGGTTTGAGCCGATATACGAGTAACTATATTTGTTACTCCTTCACGCTACATCGGCTTAACGGATTTGAATGTAAGCTAAAGATGTATGAAAGAAAAATAATAAAAAAAGAATAATACTTACATATACAACATTACAAAACAAAAACGAAATAAATACTTGACAAAGAATTTAAATGAACATAAGAATTTAATGTTTTTGAGATGTCAGGAATGAGGTCCAATTCAGCATATAGGGTTTTCCTAGTAATGATTTTCAGCCGAAACTTATTTCTGACATCACAAACGTAATGATTTGTAGTCGAAAATCATTTCTGACGTCATGAACGTAAAGATTTTCAGTCAAACTAGTATCTGAATTTAGGAACTTAATGATTTTTAGTCGAAAATCATTTCTGACATCACGAACGTATTGATTTTTAGCCGAAATTCATTTTCGACATCACGAACATAATGATTTTCAGGCGAAATTCATTTCTGACATCAAGAACGCAATGATTTTTTGTCGAAACTTATTTTGACATCACGAACGCACAAATTACTCGAAACCACAAAACATAGTTAGGACATGTCGACGAGAAATCTGAGTATTTTTGCGATTGTGATGGAATAAGCTCACGGCATTTCCTCAAGCTTCCTCAACAGTCAACGAATCGAAAGGACCCACATCTGTCCTTGGAACAACAAGTTAAATAATTACCAGTTTTCAACCTTTGATCCCAAAATAGGGGTGAAAGGTCAGATACCAAACTGACGTATCCCAGAGTCGGCGAACATTTTCAATTCACAAATTTGTTATTCAAATTGGATAACTTCGGTTCAGTAATTACCTTATTCTTTTACTGGAACGTTTCTGGGACCTGATAATCAGACTCCTTTGTAAAGTTTCACTCAAGGACATTGACTATTTTTAGGATTTCGAAATGAGAGAGTATTTTTATTGGATTTTTTAAACTTTTACGATGTCTGTCGAAGGGTTGATTGGAAGCATTATCAAATATAATGAATAGATTCAGGCGTTAATTTGCGAAAATTCATGTTTAGAATAAAATAAAATATTAATTTTATGAAGACATTAAATTAATATTTTAGAAAAACACTTAAAAATATATCTAGTGACAATTTCGCCTAGTTTTCTTGTTAAGTCGACGTGACATTACAAACGCCACGCAGCCAAACTGGAAAAATTTTCGACGCGTTTCTCTTCTACACGAAGCATCCTCAGGACTTCATTCTGAAAATAAGGCCTTCACTAGATATATTTACATCTTTCAAGTGTTTTTTCTAAGATTTCAATAAAAAAAAACTTATTTTTTTTTAAATATTTGTTATGATTAGCATTCATTAACTTAAGTACTTTGTAGTTCTGAAGAAAAATCAAATTCCAAAAAACATATATTAAGTATCCCTTGTAATATATTGAAATGTTATAGTTTACTAAGAAGGGATGATGCGTAAAAAAAAGTCAGGGAAGGGACGTTTCGTTTTCTTCTATCTTCTCTTTCATATTTTTCTGCTAATCCTCTGAACATGGCGGTAAAACGGTAGATTTTTAGTAATTTTCAGGGTCATATTTTCTTTAGTAAAAATAAGTTACTGAATAACAGGCGAAGACAGGGGCATGTCTACTGCAGACCTAAATTTTGTACAAAAATGATTGCGCTAAAAGCATTAACCAGGAAGATAATTAGAGGCATACATTTGTATGGAGAATCGCATGCCGAATTGGAGTATTGGTTTGTGGAATATTATTGAAAAATTATGAAAACTTGTATATCAAGCATATTTCACCGTTATTCTAAAAACTTGAACACACATGTTAATTAGCCAGATATTCATTACGTTGAAAGGTCAAATGCTACCCACAAAAAATGTACTGTCAGAAATTTATGAAAAGCATTAAAACACCAAAAAGTTTTATATACAATTTAACAATTCAGCCGACTCATCGCAATCTCCATTATACAGATAAAAGACAAAACTGCCTCAAAATATTAAAAACAAGGAATATCATGAAAACAATTATCAAAATTATATTTTTGATGAGTCGGCTGTACCTGACAACAATGGAGGCGGCCGTAACGCAATTCCAAGAGCATAATGATATTTGGTATTTGTTCCATTTCTTTTACAAAATTAGAAAAAAATGCGCACAAAGGAAGTTATTTTTATATTAATTCATGCCTTCGAGCGTACAATGGATTATTTTACCAGCTACGCTTTGGCAGCGTTTTGATAACTTGTATCTTTAGATCTGTACATATTGTACTATACTTTTGGAATAGTAACTTTTTTTTATTTCCGATTCATTACAAACTCACCTGATGGGAAGATATGCGATTGATGTTGGTAAAGGCTTTTAATGATAGCTTCTTAAACACACCTTTAGGGGTATTTGGCGACGGATTTCCTACATGAGTGAAGTAGCTAGGTAGGCTGGTATTCGCAAAAAATTGGACTGCGACGGCTTAAAGCTTAACGTGCCCTTTGAAAAACGGAAACACTAATAATATGCATCCACCTAGCGGTCATTTGTCATCAAGTAGAGGCCTAGGTAAGATCCGCAACGACGCTTGGATAAGGGGGGTTTGCCGAAATCGCAATGTAAGATAGCAGATCCTCAGAAAGCGCTACTGCCCACGTTCCGGTATTTTACCCTTTGTCTCCTCTTACGACACCCGGCGGAAAAGATGGAAGAGTAATATTCTAGCCCGGCACCCCGCGTATAATATCATAACCTTAGGTCATCTTTATTCCCACTCTGATCTGGAATTAGTTCAATCAACACAGATTTCAGCTTTAAAATTTCAGGACTGGAGTATCCTCCGCTGTATGTCGCAAAAGACGAGTTATGAAAAGAATGCGTCTCATAAAGAGCATGCTACTCACAAGAATTGTGTTATTGTTGCACACTGTGTCTATAATTTATTCGAGTTAACGAACTTCTGTATGGTAGCAGGTACACTTCCAACGAGAACACCTACTGCCGGCTTCTTGATTTGACCTTCATGAAATGTGGTTGAGTGGTATTATTATAATAATAATAACAAATATTTTAAACGTAACTAGGTAGAAGACTCTGCTATTTATAATACCTAGCTAGGCAAATCTAGAATCTAAACACTACGCTTGTTTAGAATGCTCTGTGAAGGCACTTATCTCATGGATTATGATAACCTTTACGAGTACTAGGTATATTACCAGTTAGTAGGCTTTTGGGTACGACACCTGTAGTAGAAATTATAATACGGATTGTCTTTGTGCTGTTTGTAAGTTATTTTATATTATTATTGTTACAATGACCCAGATACGTGGGTAGAAAAATGTAAAAAATAAAAATAATAAATAAATAAATGTAGGAAAATGATGATAACTTACTTACTTAATTTTATTATTGTCACAACCGCATAATATGATTGTGGTCATTGCATCTAGAAATGTTATAGTAAGTTTTTCAGTTTAAAAACGCAGGCTTCTCCACAAAAACATGATTATTTAAATGTCTGTGCGTGCAGTGATTTTACTGTGAACTTGCACACGTCCGCGCACTCTTCAAGTAGAAAATCTGTCGCCAAACACTTAACAGTGTGTCCCGCAGCAGTCCTTGAGAGCCAGAAAAATTACAGGCACTGAGACTTAACAACTGTATGTCTCAATGTGACGGTCACAGTGCAATTCATCACATGAATAATTGCATGTGTTACAGGCAGAAGTTATTCCGCTTAACATCAGGTGGGCCTCGAGCTTGTTCCGTCACCATCACTTAAAAAAACATTATTTTGAATTTAATGGTACAGACATTGGAGGTGTATTGTAAAACTGAAATATCTCTATTTGCCTATGTGCCTTATCATTGTTAGAGTTAGGAGTCTTTGGTAACTTTGTTCGTTTCATTCATCTCTTCCCAATTCACTTTACTACTTTTCAACGGTTATTTAATATCAATTATATTCAACAATGGTATTGATAACCGCGCACCTCTTAACTTAAGGATATGGATGGTAAAGTATTACATTTCATGCCATCAAAGCAATAAAACCGGTAAGTATTTTGAAGTTACCAGGAATATCGAATTCTAAGATACGAGTAGATGCGGAAGTTTGTGACGGTTTGTTACTTTCATATTTTGAGCAACTACCTATAGCTCGATGCCATCACATCTGTATTGATTGAATAAACTTTAGTAATGATTACAAATATTTCAAGAAAACATTGTTGTGGAATTGTTCCGATACATTTAAAAGAAAATTTTGGCAAAATTTTGAGCAACTCAAGCGGCGCAAATATGCTAACCTCGGTATGGGTTACACATTTGAGCCGTTTGGTGTAGAGACGTTGGGTCCGTGGGGACCGGGAGCTCATCGTATTTTCCAAAACCTATCTGAGCGCTTGGTCGATGCGACGCGCGACGCGTGATCAAAATGCTGGCACATATTTGGCTCAACGAATAAGCATTGCAATTCAACGGGGCAATGCTGCCAGCATGCTGGGCCAACTGGGAGTGGGCTGGAGCATTTGGACTGCCTATGAGTCTGCTATGACTTATAGGTTGTCTAAATGATTTTATTGTAGTAGCTGTAGTGTTGTATATAGTTCATAGAATTTTGTTTAAAAAAGGCATACCGCCGGAAAAAAAAGGGCAAAATCATTTCTAGATATACAGGATTATTGTAAAAATGCTAACAACCTCTTAGGGTTGACTTCTGCTAGCCCTAAGAAACATTTAGAGACGATTTTTTTAAATAATATTTATTATTTGTGTTTTTTATGTGTTTTTGACTAATTGAAAATACTCGTCATAACTATTCAATTTTATCGCTTAAAATTAAGTTTTATGAAACTAATTTTAAAAGCAGTGATAGCCAAGTAATGGCAATGGACTGTTGTGCCACAGATACGTGGTTCGATACCCACCGCATGGTGCAAGGGCATTATGCGAATGCTCGCCTGGGTAGCTACCATTATCAAGTTGAAAGTCTTCCGCCGAGCACCTATCACAATTATTTACTGGCAAGGACAGTAGTCCTTGAGTACCAGTAAATTAAAGAAAGGCACATGAGATTTAAATACTGTATATCTCAGGGTGATATGCCAGTGAATTTCGGCACAACACATGCATTGTTATATAGTCAGACGTTACCGCTTAACATCAGTGTGCCTAGTGCGAGTTTTACAAAAGTATTCGAATGACCTCACCATCGCGCTTGGGTACGTCAAATTTGTGCTTTCTAAAGCGAACTCCTCCGTAACCGCTGAGTTGAAGATTTGAAAAAAATATATTTTATAGATGAATTCAAGTACAAAAATTGCAACATATGATTTTACGGTATTATTATTACTTTTGCCTTAAAAAAAAACATTATTTCATATCAAAAATTCATATTATTTACAATGAGCAAAGTAATAAAAAATATGAAATAATACATTGCAGGCACAAGAGACATATAACACAAGGTGGTCCTCGTACTTATTCCGTCAAAAAACCATTTAAAAAAAACTTTTTTTTTTAAACAAAAAAAACATCTCCAAATGTTTGTTAGGTCTAGCAGAAGTCAACCCTAAGAGGTTGTAAGCATTTTCCCAATAACACCTGTATATATTTATGTCGTATGTTCTATATCTAAAGTCAACGTACTCTACCTCTTCAACTTCCAATGTTACCTTACCTACTTTAAAGGGAGTTAATTAGCTAAGTTTTTTTCCATCACGTATCCTTAATCCGTAAAAGTGCCTATCAGGCACGAGCTTAGCTCTTAAGGCACTTCGAGATATTTACGAGTGCAGCTTAGGTAAGGAAATATCACTATCGTGAGTAATTTAGTTGATACCTGTATAAAGATTTTGTACCTACTACATATTGTGTAATCTATACTTAATATTATAATATTATAAAGCGGAAACAACTGCATAAAGAGAAAGAGAGTGTCTATAAAGAGAACTTAAAAAGTACTGGACCGTTTTAGATGAAATTTGATATGGAAATAGTTTTAGACCCGGGAAAGGACATAGGATATTTTTTATCGCTGGCCACCAACCTTAAGTAGAAAATATGTCGCCAAGCACCTAACGGTGTGTTCCAGCAAAGAGCCAGTAATTCTAGGTTAAGTCTGTTAACATCCACCTTCAACCACGTCATCCCTTACCATCAGGTGAGACTGTTGTCAAAGGCTTACCTATCAGCATAAACAAAAGAAATTTTAACTGACATTCCTTGTTTTCTTCCAGACGAAATCTATCCATTTTGTGTTCTTTTAAGACGCAGCACATTTTCATCATCTGCCAAAATAAGATAGTGATTCCGCGACGTTTTCCACATATAATTAATTTTAAAATCCCCTTTTTACACCGAATTACATTTTTATATTAAAGGATACAAAAATTAAAAGATGTAAAACGTTGCATTCACCATCTACACTATAGAGTGCCCCCTTACTCCAAATCAGTGCCAAAATTTGAAAGCAATCTGTTCACAAAATGCTTGCAAACAGCGCACCCTGTATATGTTTCCGATTTAACAAAATAATGATATTGCTTTTGGCAGGACACGTCGAGCGCCATCTTGTGTCGTCTTTTGAAAAGTTAAAACCTCGAGCCAAATCTTTGCAAAGATGTTGATAAAATGTGCCTGTGACATTATTTGTGCTAGTTGGCATGAACATTTACGCATACCGTGGATGGCCTGTAGGACAAACATCTCGATCCTCAAAGAGCTGAAGATAACGCAAAGGCTATCGAGCATCTGCCTCAAAAGAGTGCTGCAATACTTCGGCCACATAGCACGAAAACCCTCCAACAACCTGGAGAAACTAATAGTCACAGGGACGATGGAAAGAAAACGACCCAGGGGACGTAGTCCAACACGATGGTCCGATCAAGTAACAAAAATCCTGAACACTACGATAACAGATGCTCCGAGGCATGCCAAAGATCGAGGGAGGTGGAACAGCTCTGCACAGATGGTCGGGGACATCACGACGCTCAGCAGTGAGCTACGACTCAAGGTGTATGACCATTTTGTTATTTATAATAAATATAATTATGTATAAAGGCATTGTGAATGAACCCACCTGATGTTAAACGGTAACCTCTGCCTATAACAGGTGAATCTCACGTGTCTTTAATTTAATAAAGACTTTCTGGCTCTCAAGGATTGCTGCCGGAACACACTGTTAGGTGCTTGGCTACAAATTTTCTAGTAGCTTTGGTAGCTAGCCAGGCGAGCAATTCGCAACACGTCATCATGGCGTGATTTATTATTAGCAAAATGGAAGGCATTTCAAACGCAGATACTTTGGTCTCATGTCGACTTTAATGCCATCTATCCGGTACAGATATACACTCTAGAGTGCTATCGAGAAATTTTATATAAAAAAACCGGGCAAGTACGAGTTGGACTCGAGCATCGAATGTTCCGTACCTACAAACCTGTAGGTATATAAGTAAAAGTTATGGTATTTTTATAGTTGAATGAAATTTATATAATTTTTGAATTATCAGAAATATTTTTATCAAACGATGTAACTAAATATGTGTACTTTTTGCATTTTTTCCTTTATCTGTGCTATAAGACGTTGCTTCGTAACAAATTTCGTAGTGTTCATGGAAAGTACCCGGTAGGTTTTGATTCCCTTGTGAGTGACGAAAATTTGCGGCATAAACAATGGCAAAATCTTTTGATTGCGGTGGCTTAGCAGTTTGATTTTTTCACAGCTCGAAGAGACAGTAGATTTGAGTAGGTATTTGATATGAATTTCAGATTGATGCCGCCACGCATTCCTGAGAAACAGGGACTTGACAGACAGACGGACAACAAAGTGATCCTCTAAGAGCTCCGTTTTTCCTTTTGAATTACGGAAACCTAAAAACCCAGTAAACTTCAAATCCGGGACTCGAAATCAGACGTCAAAAAACCAATTTAACGCTTTCAAAACTTTTTGCATGGTGGTATGGCATTTTGCAATTGCCCGCCTGACTAGCTACCACCCGCAGGTAGAAAATCAGTCGTCAAGCACCTGACGGTGTATCCCGGCAGCTGTCCTTGAGAGCCGACAAAAATGCTTGGACTGGTTCGCCTCTGCCAAGCTAGCGCCTAACACCTACGTAATGTAAATTAAGTATTGTAATAATTTTACTATATAGTATGTACTTAACACATTGTTAAAAAACGTTTAAAAGAATGGCCCCGAGTTTCTTGCCCGTTCTTCTCGCAGTGGCTCTATGATTTTTGTTTGCTGAACGTGGCAGTACAATGTAGTATATTTCAATATTAAAATTTGTAATTGACTTTCATAAGAGCGTCGTAGACGCCTAAATTGAATAAATGATTTTGACTTTGACTTTGACCAGTAATTCTAGGTTAGCCTGAATAACATCTTCGACCACAACGGGTCAAAGTCTATAAAAAAACACTTTTCCCACGAAGCAGGCTTCAGTTACTAATATATATTAAAAGCATGCCGCATCTTGAACGAGCATACGTGAGTTCACACTCACGACCAAAATAACCATCAAAACGAAATAAAATGAAAGACAAATAGTAGGAATAACTCACGCAACCTCAGAAACATTCATGCCCGCTTACCCCATAAGGGCACTCGCCCACTCCTCCCCAAGAACAATAAATTGGCGCGATAACCGCAACCATTGGCCGCTACTATCAGATAATTGTTTCCGCAATCGACCACCAGCTACCTTATTAGAATACTTTTATTTAAGCGATTACTTTCTGCTGTGCCGCTGGTTTGTTGATATCTTCTATACTTATAATAAAACTGTAACAGGTCCAATTCTGTACATGGCAGATATTTTGAAAAAAAAAAATGTACAGTACTCTGTAGCTGATACTGATGCCGAAACTGTATTTTTTTTTATTTTTGTCTGTCTGTCTGTCTGTCTGTCTGTCTGTCTGTCTGTATCCCGGCCGCGTATCACTCCAAAACTACTGAATGGATTTCAATGAAACTTAGCATGCTTGGAGTTCATATTACAAGGTAGGATAATTTGGCTTTTTATCCCGAAATTCAGTATGGTTCCCTTGGGAGAGGGGATGAAAGTCAAAATATACACTTAGTTGTAATTTATTAACGTGTAGTCCGATTTCACACGTTCTTTTTAGGGTTCCGTACCCAAAGGGTAAAAACGGTCTGTCCGGCTGTCCGTCCGTCCGTCTGTCCGTCCATCCGTCCGTCCGTCTGTCACCAGGCTGTATCTCAAGAACGGTGATAGCTAGACAGTTGAAATTTTCACAGATGGTATATTTCTGTTGCCACTATAACAACAAGTGCAAAAAGTTGGCCAAGTGCGAGTTGGACTCGCGCAAGTTAAAACAAAAAAAAGGTTAAAATTAGAAGTCTAATGTTGTACGGAACCCTTCGTGCGCGAGTCCGACTCGCACTTGGCCGATTTTTTTGTAAGACTAGTGGTACTTTAAAATTTATCCCGTAAATATTTCAAAGTCATCGGGTTTGAAGTTCAGAAAGAACAGACATCACAGTCTAAATATTACTTTCCAAATAACTTGACACCCAAAATGTACAGAAACCTTTGAACGTACGGCTCATCTTAAGCTGGCGTTTGCACTTTATCGTATATAATAGATAGGTCTGTAGTTGGACCTCTCCAAAAGACTGATTTTTCAAACGATAAACGATAAACACAGTTTTTTTATTACGATAAGCACAACTTCCCTACGTATATTTTTCATAACATGCAATGCTCTAATCAGTCTAATCTGTACCTATAACAGGTTGCAGAAGGCGGGTAGGGAAGCGCGAGGGGTTAGACGCTTACATTTATCTATTTATACCTATAATAATACTGTAACAGGTCCAATTCTGTACATTGCAGATATTTTGAAAATATGTTTTGAGAGCAATCTGTAGCTGATACTGATGCAAAAACTGTTTTTTTTTTGTCTGGCTGTCTGTCTGTATCCCGGCTGCGCATCACTCCAAAACTACTGAATGGATTTGAAAGAAACTTAGCACGATTCGAGTTCATACTACGACGAAGACATACGATACTTTTATCCCGAAATTCAGTGCGGTTCTCTTGGGAAAGGGGATGAAAGTCAAAATGTACACTTAGTTGTAATTTATTAACGCGTAGTCCGATTTCAATCATTCTTTTTTTGTTACAATAGTGGTAATTTAATTATTTTCCCGTAAATATTTCAAAGTCCTCAGTTTTGCACTTAAGAAATTACAGATGTCACAAACTAAATATTTCGTTTTAAATAACTTGAACCGCGGAGTATTGAGAAACCCTTGAACGTACGACTCATCTTAAGCCCACAGGCAGCCCGGAACCCCACGGGAAGCCCGACACCCCACGGACAGACTGGCATCCCACGGGCAGCCCGGCACCCCACGGGCAGCACGGCACCCTTATTTAGTTTTGTAAGCTTGCTACTTTAAAACTCTAAAATGTGGTACATTCACCACAATCAGTTTTTAAAACTACATATCTTTCTTTTAACGGATACATTTCGGAGACTGCGCAATGGAAGTGCACAACGTTGTCTTAGGTTTTCGCGATTGTTACACTTAGTAATTAAACAACTTTAAACGTTTAAATCACGTATATTTATCATTATTTTTGTCCGGACGTTTCAAACACTTTGTAGTGATCGTGGTCACGGGGTGACTGTCGGGACAAAAATAATGATAAATATATGTGATTTAATCCGTTTAAAGTTGGAAGTGCACAACTTTAGTAGATTGTTATACAAGGGTCGAAAGGAATTGGTAACTTTCACCCGCGGTCAGCTCTCCACTTTTCATTTAGAATTTAAAAATAATTAAAAAAAGTAGCTTTTCTAAAAATTATTCATTGAAAAAATAACATACTTACTAAAAATTTATTGAGAGGTTAGAACTATTTGTGAAATTTTACGTAAAATTTTGTTTGGAATATTTACAGGCGGCTATAGCCCGAATAGGAATCTCTCTGCTTTTCACTACTAATATAAGGAAAAACGATATAAAAATAGTATGTTTTTTATATTATTTAATAACATTAGCAGAACCTTTTTAAAATGAATGCGGCTATAGTCCAAGTAGGAATCGATGACTTACATCCGTGTTAAATACTCTACTTTACATTTAAAATATGAGGAGAGTAAAAAAATAGTAGTTGCAGGTGGTAGGACATTTTGCGAATGCCCGCCTGGCTAGCTACCACCCTCAAGTAGAAAATCTGTCGCCAAGCACCTAACGGTGTGTTCCGGGAGCTGTCCTTGAAAGCCAGTAATTCTAGGTTAGCCTGAACAACATCTTCGACCACATCATCACTTACCATCAGGTGAGATAGTGGTCAAAGGCTAACCTATCATGCATTAAAAAAAAGTTTTTCTAAATATTTACTAAAAATAATAAACATGAGTAGAAGATACAAAGATACACTAGGAGTTAGAACAATGAAATTTAGGGAAAGTTTTAGTTAGTTTTTTTTTAACCTACACTTTTTACCTTATATTTAGTTACTACCCTGCCAAACATAGTTGTTATTAATTGTTTTATAACAACAGAGTATTTTACAACGAAAAATCTTAGAAATATAACTTTGTTTACACCAATGGTTACCATGGTTACAAGTCATTCCGGCCCAAGAGAAGGAAGCATTTACTATGAGTTTTTCCCGGCCTTAGGTGGGAAGGAGCGTCTCCCACCCGCTACTCAGATCAAACAAACACTACTTTCCGAGATTGAGAAATAAAATAAAAAAATCGATCTATCGTCAAACAAACCGCCTAAAATCGAAATTCTAAAGAAACGCACAAGGTACTTTGCTTCAACATTTATTGTGCGAACCGGGAAAGAACTCTCTGAGTTACTTAACTACTGTCGTCTGGAAAATACAACCCGGGAGTTTTGAAATCCAAAGTAGAAAGCTCCATTCTGAGGTATGGTTTACTATAAGAGTGCTTCACCGCAGACCACAGTGTTGCTTAATATGAGATAAACAGTGCACAAATGTGAATAATTAGTCTGCAGGTACGGCAATCGCGAACGAAGTCGCGGGTACAGCTAGTAACAAAATAAAATTAGCACTTTCTATAATACATATATATGTATACTTCCACCAAGTACAGCTAATAGAAGGTATTTATTTTTTGTTATGCTTGATAGTTCAGCCTTTGACCACTATCTCACCTGATGGTAGGTTATGATGTGGTTGAAGATGTTGTTCAGGTTATTCCTGGCCATTCCCGGGCCCCTCCCGCTGGGAGGGGCATGCAGGCCCCGCTGTAAAAGCGGTCGGTCGTCGGCGAGGGACTGGACGTAAAGGCTCTGCCAGTCTCCCAGTCCTTCACCAAACAGACGATGCCGGAATGCCGCTGGGTTGTTTAGTGGGTATACCGGTCTTCTACCGGGGAGTCCCACATACCCCCTCCATCCCCATGTGTGATGGGGGGGCATGCGTAATGCATTTTTCCCAGCGTCAAAAAAAAAAGAAAAAAAGGTTAACCTAGAATGACTGGCTCTCAAGGACAGGTATTATCAGAAACGAAGAAAATCAGGCGAATTGTATACTTTTTGCAATCCCGCTATGAATCTCAATAATAAAACCTTGCAAAAGCTACAGCTCCTTAAAATATGATTTTCTTGTCACCCTAAATAATAAATTAACGCGCGATATTTAAATTCAAAAAGTAATTTTGACTAGTCTCAACGTTTCGATCGAGATTTTGATTATATATAGTGCGCGATAATAGACACATTTTCACTTAAACATTAGGTAATATGTCCCGTGGGGTGCCGGGCTAGAATGTCACCCCCCCATTGTTACCTGTGGGTGTCGTAAGGCGACTAAAGGTCAAATACCGGAAGGTGGGCAACAGCGCCTTCTGAGGAACTGGTATCTTAAACTGCGATCTACAAGACGCCTGTCAAGCGATGGGGATTAAGGCAAATCCTCCCTTAATGGGGGAGGCTTTGTTCAGCAGTCGACAATCCAGCTGATACAGTACAGGTAATAAAATAAACGAAGGTTTAAAAATTGATATTTTTCTTGTATCACAGTCTTGTGTAACATAAAACCGTCTAATTTCTAACGCCATCTGCAATACCGGGCTGAAATCAAAACCGTATTACCATAATCAGTGCACGTTTCATTTCATATTCTATTCGAATTTACATAATCATTAAAGTGCGCTGAACGCTTGGGAAAGTTTGCGAGAGGTTCGCGGGATCTTCGGGAGCGACGAGAATTGAAGTTGCGTCGATGGCAATGATGTTACAAAACAAAGACATGTCACAAGATGATTAATAGATCCAGGCGTAACTTTGCGGAAATCCCTATTTAATCATAACAAATTTAATAAATTCATTTTAGTCAGAAATATCATTTATGAAGATAAAATACTATAGACATGAAAAAAAAAAATCATAACAAATATTTTAAGCGAACATTAAATTAATATTTTAGTTATCTAGTATTCCGCCTAATTTTCTAAAGCCAACGAGACTTCACACATGCCACGCAGCCAAACCGGTTGAACTTTCGACGTGGGTCGCGTCTACAAGCAAGCATCCTCAGGAGTTCTTGACTCTTGAGCGGACGATCGACAGTGGAATCTCGCTCGTGCCCTAAAATATTATACAAATATGAATTTAATGTTTTCTTAAAATATTCGTTATTATTAATGACGTAACATGTGATTTTTTTTTCCTGATATGCCTGCTTTACTATCTATCCTGTTGGAAAGTGAAGGTGTCAAAAATTCTAGCTTATCTAAAAATACTTATTTCCTATTATTCTCCTTATTGTACTTCTTGTAGTTTTCTATTTAGCATACTTAACCTATTTAATTCACCCCTTGATGCACATACACCTTCTTAAATACCATCGATGGATGACTGGTAGATAATGCCTTAGCAATAAGTCCTCCTGTTGTACATATTATGTTTTTTGTGCAATAAAGTATTAAATAAATAAATAAAAAATATTGGCTCCCTAATACGGCTGCTGGAACACAGCATCGAGTGCTTTGCGAAAGATTTTCGTAAACTCAACTTTCTACATGTACATGAAGACTTATATAATCTTTTCGGTCGATGCTTGTTTAGCACCTAGTGCCAAAAATAGTGTTTTGTAGCGTGTAAATCAGTCAGAATAGAAGCGATTGTCGTTGTTTATTGTTTTTATCTGGGGTAAAAAAATACCTCTCAATCAGGCTTTTAAGTAGCAATAGCACATCTTCCATTTTGAATATCATTGAATCGATCTCGATTCTGTTCCAAAACTGCCCTTGGATTTGTATTCTTGCGACTGTTTCTGAGCTTATTTACATTTAGTGGGAAGGCGGGAGTCTGGTTACATTAAAATATCAACGCTATTAACAATTTCAAGTACTTTTCACGCGAATTATATTTTGGTCGTGAGAATCATACCTTTCAAATCTTTTCGGATACTACTTTGAACCGCTCGTAGCGAAGTTTGCTTAGCCGATCTTAATTGATCAGCTAAGATAATCAACGTACGCCGCGGTCATAACTGGGATGGCTGACCAGTGACATAATACTGAGCGGTTACGTCCTTCGGAGAAAACGTTAAGCTGTCAGTCCCGCGTGTTCTCCTGTAGTCGTGATAGCTTGGTGGTAGCGCATTTAATCAGGCCAGCCTGGCTAGCTACCACCCTCAAGTAGAAGATCTGTTGCCAAGCACCTAACAGCACAACTATGTTCCGGCGGCTGTCCTTGAGAGCCAGTACTCTGGTAAGATGTTGTTCAGGTATACCTGAACAACGTCTTCGACCACATCAACTCTTACTGTCAGGTTAGATAGTGGTCAAAGGCTAGCCTGTCATTTTAATTATATATATCTCAAAAATATATATAATATGAATAACTTATATCTCAAAAATATTTCCGGAGTAGTAGCAAATAATTTCCGAACATACTGCCTCTTATGGCTTAAAATGTGATTGATATTATCTTTTTTTTTACCGATGATTCTCCAGATGCTTTTTTTGTAGGTAACCTTAAAATTCTTGGTGTTCCTACCAACTTACAATTTAATATTATTAATGCAGAAGAGTGGAAAGTGACACTATAGTATACGCTGGAACGTAGAAAATATAAGAGGGGGGGGGGGGTTGTGTTTGTATGTAGTTATAACCTATCAGTGAGCGGTGAGCGAAGAAAAAATATAACGATTCAATTAATCACTTTAATTTGTTTTATAAATAATCTGGGACACTGGGAGGTTGTAACGTATCTTAATATTATTCAATTATATTTTAATATTTATATTATATGCATGCTCCGCGAACTACATTGCAAAATTACAACGAGAGCAAAAATTATAATCATGTGCAGGATTTCACCCCGCGTCATCCACCCCTATAGCCAGTGTTTTGCTCTATCCAACATGACATAGCTCTCATTTGTCCTATCGTTCTTAAGCATCGTATGGGGATAAAGTTAAAATAGAGTGATGAGTCATATGTCATACGGGCGAGCGAACGAGCATATTATGTGGATATTTAATATGTAAAAAAAATAACCATAAAAAAATACATTAACAATTTATTATTTATTGGATAGAATGTTTTTGTACTACTACCGCCATCTGTTAGAAAACCAAAGAGTTAACACCGCTGCAACAAAACTAAACTCGATACTCAAATACATCGTTGTTAATCTACTTAATACTGAAGAAACCACTAGAATCAGGATGTCTCGAGCGGATTCTAATCCTGCACATAATTTTAATTTTTCCCCTAGTGGTCATTTTATAATTGTTCATTTATAGTTCTCAAACATTTAAGTTATGAGCCAAAATGTATAAAATTCAGTAACACGTGAGGTTAAGTTCAGTTTGTGATTAGATATTAATGAGTAGGTACTGGTTAGGTTATAATCAATGCAAATCGGAGCAAAAGTCGTACACAGCAGTATAGAATACAATAAAACAAAACTATGCTCTACGTTGTTTAATTATAACTTTAGACATAACAAACAAGTCTTCAATTCAAAGTTTCGAAGTAAGTAAAGGTGAAACGGTCGCAAGCTAAAGTATTGCGCAAAGTTGCATTGCTTTTTCATCATATTACAAAAGGAATTAATTCCAAGTCGTTCAAGACTCGAAGAAAAACAAAGTTATCGACTTTTGTTATTTCTTGTCGCTTATTGCATTGTATTCTATAAGATTTTGCTATTATCTTTTATGTTAGATAAGCTGTCTGAATCGCCAATGTGCTCGCTTTCGTTTAACGTTTATTTGGACTAACGTACCTTCATTTTAATGTTTATCAATCAATACTAATAGGTATTGAATCAGCTCACTTTGAGGAGCTCGTAGATAAGTTTGCTTAACCGTTCTTAACTGATCAGCTAAGTTAAGCAACGTCCGCCGCGGTCATGACTTGTATGGGTGACCGCTAGTGACATAACTGCTGAGCACTTCCGTGCTTAAGCACGTTAAGCCGTCGGTCCCAGTTGTTGTCTTAGGACAGCTCGTCGTTACAGCATCGTGGTAAGGCTAGCTTACACACTCAAGTAGAAAATCTGTCGCCAAGCACGTAACGATGTGTTCCGGTAGTTGTCCTGCCAGTTATTTTCAGTTAGCTTGAACAACATCTTCGACCACATTATCACTTACCATCAGGTGAGATGGTGGTCAAAGGCTAGCCGATCAGCTATGAATTAAAACAAAAATAATAAATGTCATTTTGGGGATTGCAGTGTGAGATGGTAATTATACAGAAGGTTCTGCTGCCCACTTTCTTCAGAAGGTTTTCCCTTTGTTGCCTCTTACAACTACCATGTAGATGTAGGGTTGCATTTCTAGCCCAGCACCTAACGAAGTCTAACTGTCAATTCTGAGTTCACAAGTAAATTTTATCACATGTACCTAATGATTCTTCAGTCCTTGCCAGACATTGAGCAGGTGTTTTAGTCTATCTACGTCATAACTGCATGATGCACCAATGACTCCGGAATTGAATACGTATATTGTATGTGATAAAGAAAGTACGTGCGCTACACCTTATTGGTTACCGTATACCATCACGGGCTCATGCCATGTCAATAGTACAAGTTAAACATTTTTGTGAGATCACCCAGAATTACCTGCATCATCCCACAATTTGTTCTTAATAAGTACCAACCTAGTGGTTTTTTGCGTGATACAGCTACAATAACTGTATGGGCTGACGCTGCAAGGTGGCTTAAAAAGAACAGGCTTGCGCCAGCTATAAATCGAAGCTTCGTGTACTGGTATGTGTGTCCTATTTCAAACCTCGATCTACATGGAAACCCAGCAACTTCACAGTCATACCTGCTGCAAGTGCTAATTTTGTTCTTAGTAAGTACCAACCTAGTGGTTTTTTGCGTGATACAGCTACAATAACTGTATGGGCTGACGCTGCAAGGTGGCTTAAAAAGATATGTGTCCAATTTCAAGCCTCGATCTACATAGAAACCCAGCAACTTGACAGTCATACCTGTTGGAATGATCTAGTTTATTTGAAAATTGAAATGATTATTTTAGATTTACCTTAGTAAAAGTAGAACTTTTTGGGAACGAGTGCGTCTGGCTGAGTATAGCTTCCACCATCCTTATTTCTACCACTCAGTATACAGGGTGATTATTTGAGACGGGACAGTAAGGGCAGGTACCTTAACTTAGCTACTTGGTACAATAAGCCTTAGCTTAGCTTCTAGGTACAGGAAGCCACGACGCCAGCTTGATAAAAATGTTATTATCTTTTACCCCCTGTATTTCCGTACAAATGTATGGAAAAGTTTTTCGCAATTCTGACACTCAAACTTCAGTCGTTTCAGTAGAGACTTTTGATCCCTATAAGAGACAGAATCGATGGGCATCAAAAAAAGATTTTGTGTAAAATTACCTTTTGTGTAACGAGTGAAAATTACTATACAGAGGTCTGTATAGTAATTTTCACTCACACCTCTCGTTCTTAACCATTTTATGGGGACAAATCCCGCACATGACCATACATTTTCCTCTCGTATTTTTGTAATAAAATCCGCGGAGCATGAGGTATTGCAAAAAAATTGTACTCCAATAATTTGCAGATGAAAATCACTGTATTCCTAATACATATATAGACATAATTATAGAAACGCCTGAAACAAATAAAACGAGACGCATTATGATCACGTCTGATTTTATTTGCTTGTGCTTTCTTGTTTATCCACACACAAGTCTCGCATTATTACATTTCTGAAACAGGATCTTGGCATGCCCAAGAGACATACATACAAGCCTACGATATTGATTATACAGATAGGAACTCTCATTTAAATTAGGCTGATAGGTCTGTCACTGTTTGAAGTAACGAACATCTCTGATGAACAACATCGCAACGCAATTGTACAATTGACACTACTCGGTTACTTGAGTATACGCACATAGCGTATTTCTGGGGGATTTGCCATAATCCCCACGCTTGGCAGGCGTCTTGGTGATCGCAGTAGAAGTTGTTAGTTCTTCAGAAGGCGCTGCTTCCCACCTTCTGGCATATTTCCTTAAGTCGCTTTCTTTGACCCACGGGAAGAAATAGGAGGCATTGCGGTCCCCAAGATGCCTGCCAAGCATGGAAATTATCCCCAATAGGGACGACCTTATTCAAGACGCCAAAACAAGTTCCGGTTGATGTGATGAATACGATATGATGTGATATACACGATAAAGTTCAACAACTCATCAAGAGAGTTCCGTTCAGGAACTTTAAGCGGCAAGTCGAATGCGAGGTCGGTGAACTAATCTGTCTACATCTGTGCTATCGTATAACCATTTTGTGAAATAATGATTGGACGATATTGGCACACGCCTACACTTGCGGAATATGGTCTAATTTTATAGATTTTACTATGGTTGATATTTTACCAAGACGCAGTTAAAAGTAGCAGGCTTTGAAGTTGACATCGTAATTACGTTATAGTGGATACACCACAATGAGATGAGTTATTTACAAAAAGTGGAGGATCGGTTCTGCAAGACAAGGATTGGAATAACTATGGTCGAGGATGGAGGACATGTAATTATTTAATGTTTTTTTAACGTTATTTTGACGCAACAAGCGCGAGGCCCACCTGATTTTAAGCAGACTAACCTGTGCCTATAACTGGTGTTTGTCGCGAATCGCATTGTCATTGTCATGTTGAGATATAGTTGTTAAGTCTCATGTGCCTGTAATTTCACTGGCTCTCAAGGACTGCTGCCGAAACACATCGTCATATCATTTGCACGATACCCACATGTACGACCATATTATGAAAGCACTGGCCTTTAAACTGGTGACAAAATACCTTTAATGTGCCGACATACTCGTAAATAATTATATATTGCAGCAATATATTCAAAGTCTATGCTAACTTTACTGGCTCGTTAAATGATGTATAGCGTTGCTTTACTTCAACTCGATTTACATTCACAAGACATGATTATTCTGATTCTAACTTTAATAATGGACAAAAAATTTTCACTTGTCTATCATAAAATTTTGAATCAGAATAATCCGATAAAACATTGCATATGGTGAGCCTCAACGCAGCGTCGCTGATACTTGAATAAAATTTGATCCTGTCGTCCAGATCCCAAAATCAGCCCTTCACTTAGCTCTCGTGATTTTTTTTATGCCTATCAAGGTTAGGCTTTGACCACTATCTCACCTGATGGTAAGTGATGAAGTGGTCGAAGATGTTGTTCAGGCTATCCTGGCTTTCAAGGACAGCTGCCGGAATACACCGTTAGGTATTTGGCGACTGATTTTCTACTTGAGGGTGGTAGCTAGCCATACTATAACGACTGCCTACAATCCTAAGACAACAACCGAGACCGACGGTTTAACTTGCCCTCCGAAGCTCGGAAGCGCTCAGTAGTAATGTCACCAGCGGTCATCCATCCAACTCATGACCGCGGCGGACATTGCTTAACTTTGCTGATCGGTTAAGAACAGCTAAGTAAATTTCGCTACGAGCGCCATAAAATTTCCTGATGTCATCGTGGCTATGCCGCGGCGATAGCCAACACATATGGCACCATAGTTTAAAAAGCAAAAATCAGATAATTTCAAGTATTTAATTGTAAATCCATCTAGAATAGATATACATCAGAGTTTCATACAGACAACATAAGGCGCACGAAAATGTCTATACATTATGAACATTCTGCTTCAAAGCGGATGTCTCAATAGATCTTTAGAAGGTATTTTATTTGCTTCGACGTTTATTTCCGAATACAAGCAATGCTACAAAGCCGTTTGATTTTTCTTGTTTACCAATTCAGCATTATAGAAATATAGTACTTCTGTATAAGGTTTGTGTAACACCTAGCGTTTACTTTACTCCTAATATGAAGCGCTAGCGGAGTTTGCCTAGTCATTAGGTTCAGCAATGTCCGTTACAGTCGTAACTTGGATGAGACAAAGGAACCTACTTCTGAGCGCGACCGTTGCTTCGATGAACACGTAAAGCCGTCATCGGTGGCGGTTTCTGTCGTAAGATGCTATGAGTTATGTGAGTTTTGTGAAGCAGTGATGGCTCAGTGGCATTGGCTATGGACTGCCGCGCAGCAGGTCCATGGTACGAATCATGGTAGAAGGGCATTTTGCGAATGTCTGCCTGGCTATCGACCATCCTCAAGTAGAAAATCTGTCGCCAAGCACCTAACGGTGTGTTCCGGCAGCAGTCCTTGAGAGCCAGTAAAATTACAGGTATAGAGACTTAACATCTATGTCTCCTGATGACAGGCGCAGTGCAATTTTATTTATTTATACACAAGACAGTATACAATCAAATTAGAAATAGGACTTAAACTAATACAGTTTTGAGCTGGATTGTATTCCATAAATTTGTGTAATTATATAAACAGAATGAAATAGACGGATAATGTTAATTTATAGACATTACGTTCTACCGAATACACACAACTGCGAAAACAAATTTCAAAGGTGTGTGCACTCAGCACTAACTACTAATGTTAATTGCCAGTCGGAGCATCCAGACTCAACACAGAGGTTGTATCTGGTCTGTTTATTTTGGGTTTGGTATAAAGGATATCTTTCAATACATTGTTGTATGACCTTAGATTAGCAGTAAAAATGACGATTTTATCGTTGTTCTTAGCCAGTTCATTATACTGCCGTTATTAGTTCATTATAGTTAATTATACTGCAATTCGTGATTTTCGTCTTCCAGACCAGACATATTTCTATACTCAAAAAATCTAAAACGCATAGTACTTATAGAACTTACTGTGCCGTGGGAAACGAACATACCTAAAGACCATACAATAAAAACAAACAAATATTATGACCTAACAAATGAATTAACCAAAAACGGTTATGTGGTTAATTTATATGCTGTAGAAGTTGGAAAAAGGGGTATACCAGCGAAATCCCTATGTAACCTACTTAAAGAATTTGGCCTGCCAAGAACAACCGTAACTTCCATCCTAGAACGTGCATCTAAGGCGGCATTAGTAGGATCTTACCAAATTTGGTTAGGTAGAAGAGGAGGCTTGAGCGGGAAGGGGAGCATTGATATATCATAAAGAGGCCTCTTAACCCTGCTCCTGGGTTGCAAGCCCCAGGCCCCTCTAGCCTCTTCCTCTGCAACGCTATGGACCCGGCACCCGCACGGTGAATCCATGGAATGCTAAGTAATTCGTCTCGTTATAGGCAGAGGTTAGTCCGCATAACATCAGGTGAGCCTCGAGCTTGTTCTTTTTTTAGCTAACTTTTTTTTATGTTATTGTGACGGCACAATAATATAAAAAAAGTTAGAGGAATAAGGGCAAAAACTCCAAGATTTTTATAGCATCTCACGAACGCCTGCCTGGCTAGCTACTGCCCTCGAGTAGAAAATGTGTCACCAGTGTACCCCGCCAGCTGTCCTATCCTTTCCTGTCAGCTGTAGCTCCTATTCTAGGCCCATAACCTGAAGATTTTTACCCACTTTATAATGCCTGATTATGCGTTAGTAGTAGGTGAGTTCAACGGCTAGCCAATAAGCAATTAAAAAACCCGGTCAAATGCGAGTCAAGCCTTGCTCTAATAGGGATTCGCCATTTAATAAACCATAACAAAAGAAGTTTTGATCAGCCTTAGAAGATATGGTACAATAAATGCTGAAATTTCAGACTCTTAATATTTTTTATTGACACGGAACAAGCTTGGCTTACTTTCTGCCTATAACAGATGCATTTCGACACAAGTGCCTAACTGCCCGTCCCACATACAGTTGAAAAGTCTCATGTGCGTGTAAAGTTTCATGTACTCGCTCAAGGATTGGTGCCGGAAGACACTATTAGGTGCTTAGCGGCGGATTTTCTACTTGAGGGTGGTACTAAGAGAGCATTTGTAAAATACCGTACCGAAGCTGAAGCTGGTGGAAGTGGAGTTCTAACCATGGACCTGTGGCAGTCCATAGCTAATACCGCTGGGCTATCACTTCCTTAAAGTGTTTCCTTAGTTTTCCGCAACAATTTTTTTTTATGCCTGATAGGTTAGCCTTTGACCAGTATCTCACCTGATGGTAATTGATGATGTGGTCGATGATGTTGTTCGGGCTAACCAGCTAACAAGGACAGCTGCCGGAACACACCGTTAGGTGCTTGTCGACAGATTTTCTACTTGAGGGTGGTAGCTAGCCAGGCGGGCATTCGCAAAATACCCTACTACCATGCACTAACTACATCACACTCGTAAAAAAGAAAACATTATTTAGCTGACAGCTTTATAATACTACCTTCAATACGTGTAGGAGATAACAATCCACTAAAAATATCAGAATTTCGGGTATGTATGTGACTCAATCCATGTAGGTAGCCAAGACATACGAACAAGCAGACATTCAGGGCTTTGTTTTGCCTCCTTGGTACGGAGCCCTATATAAAAAAGTCTTTGTCTGAAACTGCGACCGTGACTTGGCGTTTACGACGCTCCGTGTGCACTCACCCTGTCGCAACATTTGGTGTGATGCCAGATTATCTCGTGCACACGCTTCGGAGATTTTAATCACTCAACGGTGTTGCCAAGATGTCGCGCGCTCCCGCCAAGTTTCGCAGTTATTTTTTATTATGGTATCATTGGCTGTTTAGGTGACAAACTTGAAAAAGTAACGGTATGAAATAGGAGATATGGAACTAAGTTTTTTTCTGAGAATGTTTTGTTTCCTTCCGCATTCATATTTTACGAAGAAAACTAGCAACATAAAATATTTTTTTTTGGTCTACACATTTTACAGCCTTGAAACCCTCTCTTGAGTTGCTATATTTCATTCATCTGTATTATAAGAAAGGAAAATCAAAAACTCTACACAGCACTACTATTATAATATTATAAATGCGAAAGTAACTCTGTCTGTCTGTCAACAGACAGACAGAGTTACTAGTAGTTTTAGCGTCAAAGCGTAACAACGCTTTCACGCCAAAACTACTGGACCGATTTGAATGAAATTTGGTATGGAAAGTTTTTATCCAACTGCGCAAAAAGAGGTTAATGTTTTTGCGCGATAACCGACATACGCGCGGGCGGAGCCGGAAAGCTAGTTGATAATAATTTCACAAAAATCTGACCTAAGTACGTAGTTATTCAATATATATACAAACCAAAAGGCTATTTATGAAGTGGTTAATAAAGTTTTTTATCATTATAAGCAGCATTTTGTAAATCATTTTATATGTCTCATGTAATAGGGTACGAGTCCACTGCTATTTACCACAGGACATAGATTTATATATAAGACCGGTATTTATTATTTCTTGTCAGTAAATTTACATTATTATTATTATTATTAAATTTTCGTTAGTACGCAATTATATACATTTTAACATTTTAATAGAATAACTTATTTGTAAGACATGTAAGACATTGTATACATACAATTACAAAAGCATTCACGATGGTATAAATAATTTTTGGTAGCACAACCATGTCCTTGCCATATTTGGCGTATAGATATCGGGTTAGAATTTACAGTACTGAATATTAAACATTATGTTATACATATCATAGTTACATTATTATACAATTATAAACGTCACATTATTTATCACTTATGTATATTTGATGTCAAATTTATAATTTTTTTTTTTTGATGTCAGTTGTACAGTAATAATATTTTTTCATTTTTCTTTATTAAATACAAAATACACCCACTTAATTGCTGCGACTACGTTTTTTTAAGTGTATTGCCTACCCTTACCTTTTGTATTAAAGGATTTTTATGACAAACTTATTAACAAATATGTAATATGCACCCGGAAGAGACTAGCCACCCACAACACAGGGAATCCTAGTGTGGGGGCTAGTGTGATTAAGATAGTAAGCACCACTTGATAATTATATGTACTCAAACTACTAAATCTAATTAATACAAAAAGATATAAAACTTGTTTTTAAATTATAAGTTAATATCTAAAATAGTCTAAGTTGGCACCTATCTATTTATAAGTCTAAGTTAACTATTATCTTACCAATCTGTGTAAAATTTTTTTGATCAATAAATTTATTATTATTAAAAAAAAATTAAAAAAAATTAACTAGGGAACCTAGGATGTCACAATTTGGACGTGCGTTACGCTACTTAACCATTGACTAATCTGGATCTAAGGTGATTCGAAACCACACGCGGGCTTCATACCGCATTGTGGAAGATAATTACGCAAATGCTCGCCTGGCTAGCTACTACTTTACATCACATGTTAAAATTCATGGTCTTCCTTTTATTTCTGACACTATGATATTTAGCAAAAATAATCCTCATGATGAAGCCTTTCGATCGGCATGATAAAGTTACAGAATCATTATTATTCAACGGGTTCCATTCCCAGTTCAACCATGTAATTATTTAAATATCTATAAATGCAGTTTAAATTATTTTATAAATTCAAATAATATCATATTTTAGTTAAATGTTCCATCT
The DNA here is from genome assembly GCA_963854805.1 of Plagodis dolabraria. Lineage (NCBI taxonomy): Eukaryota > Metazoa > Arthropoda > Insecta > Lepidoptera > Geometridae > Plagodis > Plagodis dolabraria. The sequence continues at coordinate 4,253,139 of OY978459.1, read as the reverse complement.
ACTTACTAATATTCAATCGACAATATTCAAGGTACTTTCCCTCCATGTGGCATATCCATGGGACGCCCTGTATATTATGTTAATTTTATTTTATCCGTTTTATTGCTACACCACCGTCTTTATCTATACTTATCTACTCATCCAAAGACGGTCTGGATGAGATTACTTTTAGCATTCATTCTTGTGTTGTCTTAGGTTTTTGTGTTTATTTAGTTTTGGTGTAAAAAAAGAGTACGTTGTTAATAGGTATGATATAATTCTACTGAATATTCACATGAACCCCATCTAATTGCATCATGAAAAATTATAGTAAAAGTTCTAAATCCCTTTTAAAATTTGCAATTTACAAAGCAATACTCTAAGGTTATTAAAACAGTGGAACTTAGCACGTATTTTAAAAAGTTAGTACAATCAACGGAGTTCCGAAGAACGCTAGTATTTCATAAAACGTTCAAGCAATCCGGGCACGCCTCACAAAATCAACCTCCAAAGAAACATTTACAATCCACACAGCATTCTTGTACAATGTACTAAATTATAAACAGAGACTTAAGTTATGCCAGATTGGCTTCAAAATGTTGAAAAAAATCAAGTAATATTCACGTAGGGTCGATACAATATGTTACCTCTTATTACCATCATCATTAACCAGAATGTTTACCGTTGAACAAGGTCTCCCCCGACGGAGGGATTTTCCATAATCCCCACGCTTGCTAGGCGTCTTGGGGATCGCAGTAGAAGTCGAAATTTCTTCAGAAGACGCTCCGTAGCACCTTCTGGTATTTAATCTACCATTATTATAAATGCGAAAGTTTAAAAACCTTTGGAGCTCGTTGACTATGCGGAAAACTACAGGCTTATTTGCTCATTGTTTATCGTTTAGTGATAAGTGTTTAGTAGATGTGTATAATGCAGCTGTTTAGCCTGAGCCTGAGCAGTATTCAATACTGTTTAGATATGTTGTTAAGTAGATCAGCATAGTTGTCATCAATATTATATGAACAAGCATGTTGAAAATTCTAAAATGAATATTGTAGCGGCCAAACTGTTATCATTTATGTGTGCCTGCACTGAGTATGTATCCCCTCCCAAGTGACCTTTTTCCTACCCCGCTACTGCCCTTCCACTACCCGTCCTCACCCCCACTCTTCTGCCGACAATCGCCTCGCGTAGTGCTGTCCAGTGAAAATTAGTGAAAACCAAGACGTGGTTGAAGTCAGTGTACCGAGTCAAGTGAAGTGTTTGTACGGAAGCCTATACAGAAATCGTACTGTGAACAAAACAAATATAAACAGTAAACTTTCAAGTGCTGTGTCTGGCCACAAAGCTGCCTCACCTACGAGAACGTCGTCGAGTCGCGGCTGTCTGACCAGTGAAAACCACGAGGAGCAGTTCCAGTGTCCACCGTAAGTCCCGATTCCCTTCCCTTTTATGAACCCGCATATTGAGGTGGACACAAATATGAAATACAGCATCTAGTAGGTATCGAAAATAGAAGAATACAGTTATATAGTTATGTATAATATTTAAATTCCTTACAACTGTAAACCTTGATTTTACCTTCATTTATGACCTTGATTTTATATATTCTTTCAGAAATTGATAGATTGGATCATTGCTCAACTTTGCCACTCTTTATTAAAGAATTAGGTACCTACTGAATCTTACCTAAAAAGTACAAAGTGCGTCATCATGCGTCTACTACTCGTAAAAAACGTGACTTCTTTTAAAGAAATAGAATGAGCTATTAAACATAACCACTGAACTGAATATTAAACACTAAACACTTATAACTTGTTGTCCAAACGTGTTTAGTACGTAGCACTAAACACCTGCACTAAACACTCGCACCAAATACTATTCAATGTGCAAACGGGCCATAAGTATATTTGTATCAAATTATGGTACTGACAAATTCGACATTATGATTCCTGAAACTTTCCACAGAAGTACATCAGTGAAACTTTTCCATTTCAATACATAAAAACACTTCACGGTTTGTCGCGAAGTTACGCCGCAGCGGCCAAGTCCGAGATTTATTCGTTAAGATTTCGTTAAGATTTATTTGTTAGGGACTGTTAGGGTTTTCGTACACTTGTCGACCGAAATCAGCGGTACGAAATCTGGAACGCTGAATTTGTTCAAACGCAAGAAAAGTGACATACAATTAATTGACATAAGTACAGACCTGTTCAACATTATGACGAATGCACGCCTGGCTACTATACCCTCAAGTAGAAAATATGTTGCCAAGCCAAAACCTGTGTGTTTCGGCAGCTGTCCTTTAGTCAGAAATTCTAGGTTAGCCTGAACAACATCTCCGACCACATCAACACTTGCCATCAGGTGACACAGTGGTAAAAGGCTAGCCTATCATGTATAAAAAAACAGGTGTGCCCCTCCACAGTGAAGATGCGGATTTATATAGTCCGTGGGATGCTGGGCTGCAATGTGGGTGTCGTAAGAGGTTACTTAGGGTAACACACCAGAAGGTGGTCAGCAGCATTTTTTGAGAAACTGATATTTGATTGTATGGGACCCTCACGAAGACAAGTATAAACTGATGGTCGAATAAATACAAAAACTGTTCGCTAGATTTCTTTACAATCGGATTTATGGCTACTATCCTTATCTATATCCGTCTTTATTCGTATCGGGCATGTTAGGCATGAACACCTTGGAGCTGCGGCGCAAATGCGCACTCATGCTACACTACTTTCATTTGGTGCGTGGTGGGATCGATAACCCCTCAGCACTGTCCCGGGTGTGGCTGGTAGTGCCAGAGCGCCTGCTGCGTCCGAGCCGGCGGCGACTGTTCACGCTAGTTGCACCCTTTGCGCGCACCTGCACCTCAAAGTTTGCTCCCACCAGTCATGCCATCTCTCTACTCAATGCTCTGGTTGCTCAATTACATTTTTAATATAAGATCATGGATGTTTCTGAATATATGTGTGAATAAATTTATACAGGGGGCCTCGTTTGTACATTTCGTTTTAATGTGTGTGGTGTAAATGCTATTAGCACATATTATAGTAAAACAATAATCGCTATAAGATCGCTGGGGTAGGCGTAGTATTTGTAAATAATTTTACTTGACACTACACAGCGTTCGAGAAGGTATGCACTCTTCTGTACCACGAATCATAACTTTTCAAGCCTAAAACTGCAACGCTGCAGTCTGGTGCATGATTTCTCCGAAGGTTTGTATTGATAAGCCCGCGACTTTGTAGCGCTAAGACACAGTTTGAAATTGATTGTTAAGGGTATCTCACCCTGCGTAGACGTATTATATTTTCGTCGATATAATTCAAAATTTATTTTTTGGTTAATTAATTTAAATACACAGTAACCTTGTAAAGTTAACTAGGTAGTTCTTAAGTATCGTTCGCCCAGTAATCTCACATGCTACAGACGCAACAGTGGCCTTCACGGCTTCACACAGTTATGTTTGCACACTCCTGCTGCTAAGTAAAATATCTGATGCTACGTACTCGTACTTACTCACCAAGATAGACTTACTGTTTTCTAGAAAACTAACGTTCAAATCAAACTTACAGTTGATATATTTTTGTCAAATGTAATCTTGTAATATTTTCGTTAGAATTAATATAAAGCTCACACCTTGGTTTATCATTATAGATCTTCGTTTATATCTCTATCCCCCTCTAGTTGGCCTTTGACATCTTTCCGCACCACTTCTAATATTATTTCATAGGCAAGTGTCTCTCATCCCTACCCACATTTTTCACATATTTTCGCTGCACAGTAAACTCATTGGCAAAAGACAAACAGTCTGGATGTATGCTCCGTTCTCACCGCACGTACATCGTAATTACATGTTTGGTGAAAATACCACCAGCACTATATGTTTTTCACACTAATTGGAGAAATATTCTAGTGAAGTGCAAGTGAGGAAGCTCTAGCCAAAAGCTACATCCAGGAGGACCCGTGAAGACTTCCATCAAGATGAATTCCAGGTACCACTGTGCAGCTTCTGCCTTATATATCTTCATTGTATTCTGCTCTTTCATACTTTCACCAGTATATACACCCGCACTTTCCTCACTGGCAACGGCTTGTACTGCTCAATTGAACAGTGGCGATCACATAATCTAACTGATAAATCCATGCACATTATAGATAATGCTAACAATTGCATTTCGGCTCCGCGTGATAGGTTTAAAGGGCCATCAACCCTAGAATGCTAGGCATTCTTATCAGAAGCAAGCGACTATTCTTTAAACTTGTTTGTTGAGATACAACTACATTCAAAAAATATGGACATAGCACCGTCGTGGGTAGAAAGGTTTGTAACACTGGGATACTACTCAAAGTTTGTTTCCTTTATTTTCTACCGACTGTTGCAAGACCCTTCCAATTTCTTCGCTAATTTTGGCGGTCCCGTAGGCGGAAGGAATAAATAAGTTGTGATTTATTATTCCGATTGAAATGAGAAACGGATAAAGGCATTGTTGTGTACGATGCTCCATTTTGATAGGGGATGTGAGCCGTGGGGGGGACGCTACAAATTATAGGTCAAATACAAACAACAAAACAGTTATTTGATTACACAATTTGTTGACAGCGTACAAGTATTGTGTATTCCACGTCGTTGTAGTTAGTTTTGTTACAATTTAAATACCGATTGATCAAACTTAGTGAAATGGCATAGTTAAATTTGAAATTATTTTTTATCTGCTGCAGTTTTTTCTTAAAATTTTTTAGACCAAAAAATCTTACCAGTATATTCAAATGAGTCGAAATGTCTTCGTGTTATACTTGGTGTTTATGACGTCACGTCGGCTTAGCAGGTAAATTAGGTAGAATTGTCACTAGATATATTTTTAGGTGTTAGTATTAATCAAATGTCTTCTTACAATATTTAAAAATGTGTTATTATTTGACTATCGCTCCATCTCAACCAGTCATTTTTATTTTTTGGCGTCTCACTATTATGCAGAGACGAATTTACACCGTACTATAGAATAATTAATGATTTTGTTTTAACCTGCGTTATGCCTTTACTATTAATATTTTGATCATCAACTTCTATTTTGATTCTGCTTATGTAAGCCAACTTTCTCACAAAATTGGAGGCAAGAATATATTGCAAAAAGTTTGGGCTTCAGTTTGATGGCCGGTCACCTGCCTAGCGCTCTTTCTTCAGGAATGTTTTTGTTTGTAGTCTTCCTTGTACTGTTTGATAAGTGTTCAGTTGGCCCAGAGCCATGTTGTGAGGCCCAATGTATAATTTACTTGCATCAACGTGTGTAGTGTTGCTCGTCAGCGCATTAGTTTCCTTAGTTAAAAACTGACCAGTTTTAGTTTTTTAATTATTCAACTCTAAATTTGAAATAAAAATTCCCATACAAAACCAGTTTTCAGAATAATTTTGATAATATTTAATTCATCTTTTCAAAACTAAGTGTTTAATATGGTGAAATTTTGCATGCATCTCCTTGAGCCTAATATGTATTGTGTATGCTTCACGTTTTCCAGTTTCATTAAAGAGTTTTTGAAGCAGTGATGGCTCAGTGGCGTTGGCTATGGACAGCCACGCAGCAGTTCCATGGTTCGAATCCCACCGCGGGCTTGAGCGGGCCGCATGGTGGTAGGACATTGTGCGAATGCCCACCTGGCTGGCGACCACCCTCAAGTAGAAAATCTGTCGCCAAGCACCTAACGGTGTGTTCCGGCAGCTGTCCTTGAGTAATTCTAGATTAAGCCTGTTAACACCTTCGACCATACCATCAGGTGAGATCGTGGTCAAAGGCTTACCTTTCAGCAAAAAAAACTGTTCGTATAAATATGGGAATACTTAATTTTGTAGTTAGACATAAAATCAATGATAAAACGAAAAACGGCAATCCTCGGGCACAGATACTACGCTAAAGGACATGCATGATACATTTCACCGAGCTTGAACGCTTCGTATTGACAATATGATGAAACTACTTGTGTATGGCTAACACTAAAAAGACACTAGCCTTAAGTTACATTCTAGTCATGTGAGGTTGAAAGGACCTCTTACGTACAGTACCCTAGTCTGATAGATACATTTTACGACCGCCACCGCACTAGATAAAACATTTTTAACCAAAAATGGAACTGCGGCCAATATTGTGATAATAGGTACTTTTGAACTATCATGGTACCGACTTTAAAAAGTTATTTCACACTTTTGAGTGTTGAAGTAGGTTCCATTTTTGGGTTAAATAAAAATTCACTCCTTTAGAGACAATTGCTCCTTACGGGATCGATTGTCATTCACTGTCAACGACTATGTCATCAAGATAGGAAAATATTTTTCAGTTATTGGAGTGTAACTCAAAAATGGCCTGTCCGATTTTGATGAAATTTAAATGGGAGCCAACGACAAGTATCAACTTTCAAATAAAATAAAAACTATCAAAATCAGTTCACCCCGTCAAAAGTTTGAGGTAACAAACATTAAAAATCAACAAAATACAGACGAATGAGAAACTCCTCCTTTTTAGAAGTCGGTTAAAAAGATAATCAGTTTTTTATCGCACTAAACATGTTAACTCTAAAGAACGAATATAAACGTAATGAAATTCTAACAAAACCTTTGCATTAACATTATTCACGTGTGTATAATTCGTTTTGTATTTTAATTGTGTGCTTTGAGTGAAATTCAAATTGTGCCAACCCTTGCCTTATAAATATGGATAGGGGTGAACGTCGGGATGTGTAAATGATCATCCCTTAGCGTTAGAGGTGCTTCATTCTAAAGACGCATTTGTGCAAAGCAGTGCATTTACAGTGTACAGTATACCAATATGCAGTTCTATTTAACTATGTGCCTAATATGCATCTGAAAGTTGAGAACGATCATAAGATACAGTTTTGAAGTTTAATGTATAGAAGATTGTCATCGTTGGCGATAGAATATCCTTTTTACTATGTTTACTGGCCGTTTTTACCAAATATTTTAATATTAGAACGTAGATAATGAATAGATTCAGGCGTTACTTTGCGGAAATCCATATTTAATAATAACAAATATTTTAAGAAAGTCAATTCATCAAATTAATATTTTAATAAAACACTTAAAAAATACAAAAATATAGAAGTGAAACGCGTCGAAAAATTCTTCCGGTTTGGCTGCGTGGCGTTTGTGACGTCACGTCGGCTTAACAGGAAAATTAGGCGGAATTGTCACTAGATATATTTTTGTATTTTTTAAGTGTTTTATTAAAATATTAATTTGATGTTTTCTTAAAATATTTTAAAAAGATTTGTTATTATTATTTAGAACCTAGTTTTTTTAAGTTTCATTGTTTTGTGAATAAAAGTCTTCTATATATATGTTTAAGTGGAATGTATGTACTCATAACTGGTATTTTTATTTATTTATTTTCCTAGTTACTTTTGTGGGTAAAGTAGGTACTGTGTGGTTTTCTACAGTCATATACAGAATTTTAAGATCAATCTTAACTTTTAGATGCTGTACTGTACTGAACCAGTCGGATTGTCTACTGCTGAACACAGCCTCCCCCATTTTTTTTCCCAGGTTTGCCATAAACCCCAGGCTTGGTAGGCGTCTTGGGAATCGCAGTTTAAGATATCAGTTCCTCAGAAGGCGCCGCTGCCCACCTTCCGATATTTTACCTTTAGTCGCCTCTTACGACACCGGTGTGTGGTCGACGTTAGAAAGTAGTTTTTTCAACTTTGGCGTCCAAGCTGCTTATATGAAGGTCAACTATAAAATGATCCTATAAAAAGAATCTACTACCGCTGGATCAGAAAGGGTAGGTGTAGATCCACTGTAAGCAGAACGGGCAAGCGACCTGCGACCATTCTGTCTTTACTCTTTTATGATATGTAAAATAAATCTATCATACAAATTGTTACAATATTTACAACATAAAACTTATTAGTAAAAAGCTTTAACTTAGAATTACTGACCCTCAAATTCAGATGCCGAAACATACCAATATGTGCTAGGCGATAAATTTCCTACTTGAGGGTAGTATAGCTAGTCAGTACATTCGCAAAATCTCAAGCTTAATGCCACCGGGTTTGAATCATGGACTCCTTGCGTGGCAGTGCATTACTATTACTTACCCCTGGGCTATCACTGCTTCATATAATGTGTCTCAGAAATATACATTAATGTTCAGAAATTAAGTTGTCTTACCTACTAGTCTTACCTAATAAGTTATTTTTATAACTTATATGCATAATACTAGTTTATATTTATATGCTGGCCTTTGACCTGATCTCACGTGATGGCAAGTGACGATGTGGTCGGAGATGTTGATCAGGCTAATTTAGGATTACTGGTTCTCAAAGACAGCTGCCAGGATACACCGTTAGTTGCTTGGCGACAGATTTTCTACTTGAGGGTGGTAGCTTGCCAGGCGGTCATTAGCAAAATGCCCTAATACCACGCTATATCGACTGCCATCGTAAGAGAGCAACCTGAACCGACGGCTCCGAAGCACGTGCACGCTCAGTTGTAATATCAATAGTGGTCACCCATACAAGTTTATATTCATAATATATTAAGAACGGTTAAACGTTGAAAATCATTTGACAGTGAAACAAAAGTGTCGTCTGTTGCGACTTCCGTGGGAATCGAGCCAGCTGTATAAGGCCACGCGGTCGCTCACCTACCCGCTAGCCCGGCCAAATTAATGCCGAGGACAGAATGGTGTGGAAGCAGCTGGTAAACGTCTCTGTTGAGACATTTCAAGACAGGCACGACCTTCAGACATGCCCTACCACCATGCTATAACGACTGCCATCCTAAGACAACAACCGGGACCGACGGCTTAACGTGCCCTCCGAAGCACGGAAGCGCTCAGTAGTATGTCACCACCGGTCACCCATCCAAGTCATGACCGAGGCGGACGTTGCTTAACTGCTGCTTGCTGATCGATTCAGAACGGCCCAGCTTACTTCGCTACGAGCGCTTCTAGTATTTAGTACGAGTATTTTTCCGAAGTTACCTCTCCATTTATACAGAATATTTTAACAACTTACTTTAGTCACTGATAATTTGTATTTTTCCGAAATTACCTCTCCATTTATACAGTGTTATTTATGTCCCTAGATAGGGCCGCAACAAAATGGTACTCTCGCCATCCTATGCACAAGGCAAAAAGTTTCACATGAAGTTATCAGACTGGACCTGGCGCGTACGCTTGCAACACCGTCGTTAATTTATTCAAAGCGCCTTATCATCGTCACCACCAGATTTTGAAGGCACCGCATCAAGAAGAATTGAATGATAATTATATATTAACTAGCTTTCCGGGCGCGGCTCCGCCCGCGCGTATGTTGCTTTTTGCGCAAAAACATTAACCTCTTTTTGCGCAGGTGAATAAAAACTATCCTATATTTTTTCCCGGGTCTCAAACTATTTCCATACCAAATTTCATTCAAATCGGTCCAGTAGTTTTGGCGTGAAAGCGTAACAGACAGACAGAGTTACTTATAATTAGTACTGATAATACGAGTATTAGTACTGATGGGTTTGAAGCAGAAATTGGAGGAAGTTCAGTGTATTACAAAATTACAAATTTACGAGAGAAAAAAAATATAGTTATGTGCGGGATTCGAACCTGCGTCCGTCCACCCTTATAGCTGGGGTATGCTTTGACCGACTGAGCTAATATGACATTATGACTCATAACTCAAATTTTTGCTCTCTTTCTTCAACCATCATATGGGGATGATGCGACACCTATAGTTCAACTTACGTTGTACTTCAAACAAGACTTTGCAATTGGCTTTAAACTTGTTAATGATGACGCAACCCTATAATTTTAATATTTTTATGTTTGCAATAACGCATACCCTGCGGATTAAATTACAAAATTACACATTTACGAGAGGTCCTTTTTTTATTCCGCAGATCATGCGTTATTGCAAATATTAAAACGACACAACAAAATTTTATTCGCTTGGACAAAATTGATTTATCCGCTTACAATGCTAGCTATCAGATACTGACTCGAGTAGATACATTCTTATCTATAATACATAACAATACACTATTGAGGACATAAGCAAATTTCATAACCTTCGCGCGTCATAAAAGGAAATGCATAAAAAATTCGGACTTTAAAGGTTACAATTTATTAATGGCATAGAAAATGCTCTGTGAGCGATAGGACAATTCGGCTAGTAATAAATAACCATTCGCATTCATTATTTAATGCTGAGCAAATAATAACCGAATCAAGTTTTGTCTTCATATTGACGTTATTAATAAAAACATTAGAGCTCTAAAGGTTTTTAGGTACTGAAAGAACCTACCGAGCATTGCGACACAATCGTAGTTTATATGAGGCTTATCAAATCAGATACCGTTACTAGCACGCATTGGGAGGACGACCGTAACACTTTGTCTAGTTTATATATTTATTTATTGTATCTTTGGAAGACTATCAACCACATGGCTTAAAATTAGGTAAACATATATATAAAACGAAAAAATCATTTAGGTACGTGCCTCTGCGAATAATTTGGTTTAATAATTTTCCTGCTCACAGTACATTAAAGAAATATTCACTACTTAGCGATTTAATAGAGGTGTTTATAAATAAGGATTCTTCTGGGTATACCCTGCGTGGTGCCCTGCATGATCGGAACCCTCAAGGAATAGCCCGATTTATGTACCAATAAAAATATTTTTTCCTGCTAAGCCGATATGACGTCACAATCGCCACGTGCGCATGATTGAGAACATTCTCGATCATACTCTCGAAGAGTCAAGACCTCCTGAGGATGCTTCGTGTATAAGCGATATTCGAAAATTATTCTGTTTAAGGTACGTGGCGTTCATGACTTCACGTCAGCTTCGCAGGATAATTATTATATAAAATATTCGCAAAATGTTTTTTTTAATTTTTTTCAATATTTGTTTTATTTGATTTTATTGTTTTATTTGAATTTATGAATAATCAACAGTCATATTAATATAGCTACTTGAACTTTTCTTCTCCAATTCAACACGGATATACCACCAAATCTACTTTGGGCTAATCTGACGGCAATGTATAACAATTATTATAAGAGAATCTCGCCAGCTATACCTAAGAAATTCCAAACATTTCCCTCCCAAAACAATAACCCTTAACCGCGAATCCCCACACGTATCTTAGCCATCGCTTCGTGCCTTCACGTTCGGCCCTCGTCCTTACTAATCATGCTCTTTCCACAGTTATTCGACAGAGCGAAATCAAATTATTCAAATATTTAGACAACACTGCTGGCCACTAATGAATTTAGATTAGTCGGTCCCGAATTAAACCGGCTTTGGAATTTGAATGGGCTGTTGATTGGCTGGTTGGAATAGTGGACACTTTGCGAGGAGTTTTAAATGAGCCTCATTAGCCGGGGATGGAAATATGGCAAGATTTAAACGTTAATTTACCCATTTTACTAAGTACCACAAAAAAGTAGTATTAAATTAAAATCAAGAACAGTAAGCCACACACAAAATATCCCTTATATATATCAGCTTTTGATATACAGGGTTATTGGTAAAATGCTAACAACCTCTTAGGGTTGACTTCTGCTAGTCCTAACAAACATTTTGAGATATATTTTTATATTATATATATATATATATATATATATTGTATTTTAATGCTACTCTGAGACAAAAGCTCCCGCCACGGCACCACTGGACTGCGCCATGCTCCCTTTGAATAGAGTTTTGAATATTTACATCGAGCAAAGTAACAAAATATAGTGTAATAAGTGCCACAACACACAGTGTCTCACCTCGGGCACATTATGATGGAACGTGAAAATGCTTTCTCACACAACCGCAAATTCGTCACGGCTATCCGTCTCCGGAGCCCTTGCCTTAGGATTTCTTGGGAGACCCCCACTATGACATGCTAGAACACAAGGTGTGCCGCAACCAACTCGAATTCGAAGTTTATAGTGCACAACAAGTACTCTATAACCCTTATGATGATTACTATACCGTTAGTTAAACGTTAGCAAACAGACAAACACCGATTGTTCCCAGTGGACCCTGAGACCTCGCTACGCTCGGTGAAAATTATTATTATCATGTTTTTAAATATATGTTTGATTATTTCTAAATATTATGATTACAAGCACTACCGCGTGCTAAGTGAAAATCATAATTTACAAATTGTTAGAGTAGTCCAATAATTTGTAAAATATATATTTGATTATTTTAAGTTTCCATTTCAGATTTCCGTAAAGTAACCAAAATCTATTATTTGTAAAATTTTATTGGTATTTTATGCATAAACACACTGATACATCTGTTCTTGAAGTTCTTCAACTGACTCGTCAGTCCGCTTCCGCGCCCTCATACTGCATCCGGTGAGCCGCTCGCACGATTGTTCGTTGTGACGGCGAGCATTCGTCAAACTGAGGTCCAGCTCGTAGCCCAGTGCTACGGCTGCCCGGGATAGATCCTTGATGCAGATTTCTACTTCTGATCTGTAAAATCATGTTATGGTGAATGTCATCGTGTTTGGTGGTGATTGAATTATTGTAGTAGTATGTGTGGTGCTTTTTATGACAATGGAAATTCAAAAGTAGCATTTAGCCAGAGAATGTTTAGGAATGAATCTGGAATGGCGCTCCTTATAATGGCCTCTCACCCTTAACGCCCATGATGATTGAATCACAAGCGTAGCGATTTGAATGCCTATAATAAATTATAGCTTCGACAAAATCACTGCAGAACAGTATAGATAGATATCTGTCTCTACAGACTTACGATACACTACAAACTACAGGAACTACTATTAAAGTATTTGGCAATCTAAAGGCCATTGTCGGCAGATATATCTAGTTAGGACGAAGATACATATCAGGTGATGCTGAACTCTCGGTCATTGAATATTTAGAAACAAATTTTGATTACAACACAGACTCGGTACTTGCCCGTTAGGAGACTCATTATAATTATGTGTAAGTTTGAATACACGTGAATAAGCTGTGATATAATTTTGAATAATTAATTGTAACAAACAATTACCAATATTTTCTACTTTGCTTAATCTAATTATATCCTGAACATATATATAAGTTTACCATATTATTGGAGCTATAATCCGGGGTTGATTTCTTACTGTCCTCATCTGTCAGAGACCATAAACAATATTTTTTCTATGTTATAATGACAGAACAAGCAAGAGGCCCACCTGATTTTAAGCGGTAATCTCTGCTCATAACAGATGCATTTCGTCACAATGAAAGAGCTGCACTGCGCCCGTCACCCTGAGACATATAGATGCTGATTCTCTTGTGCCTGTAGTTTTACTGACTCTTAAAGACTGCTGTCGAGACACACTGTTAGCTGTTTGTCGACAGATTTTCTATTTGAGGTTGGTAGCTAGCCAGGCGAGGCCACAAAATGTCCTTCCACCATGCGGTGAAGGTAATATGGGTAGTGGCGATCATACCATGGACCTGAGGCACATCAGTCCATAGCTGTAACCACTTGGCTATGACTGCTTCAAAATCAAGCACGCGTGTTGCTTGCTAAGTTATAATACAAAGAAGGTAATTTAGCACAGTTGCTCCCTCAAATCTTAAATCCACTCTTCCTGAATAGACTCTATAATATAAATATTGGAAAAGCGTTAAAGATAACTTTGCTGAAGACCGTGAAGATTACTGCAGCAAATCAAATCGTTGCCAATGGAAATATTAAGCGGAACGAGCGCTATGCAGTTTTCACTCAAAACTGAAAAAGATGTGACGCTTATCACGAGGATATTGACTTGTTCATCTCGTCACTACTTATCAGAAAGTTGCATATTCTGATGCAGTTAGACTGTTATAAGACCAAGAGACTGTCAAAAATGTATCATACATAATGCACAATAAAAAGACTTACTGCTGCACTGATTGCTGATTAGTCCCAAATAACCGGGCCACATCTTCTAGTGTAGCTTGCATGTGGTTTCTCGTGATGCTGATCATCTCTTCTGCATACTTCCCCATCTTAGCTATGGATGACCTGGCTTCTTCAGTGCAAGCGTAGATAAGCGCTACGTGCTTGCTGGCTAAGGTGCGAGCTGATCGACGCTCTTCATGGCACATGTCTAGAATATGTACAGTAAATTTAATTAATAAAAAAGTAAAAAAAACATTTTTAATTTCTACCTGAAGTAAGGAGGTTTTAATTAGTTATACAATGTGTATTGTCTACTTACATACTATACTACAGCAGCAAGCATTGCAAGCCCAGAAGCAGCCCAAACGCTATAGTGCACAATAAGATGCGTGCCCAGCATGCTGGCAGCCTTACTCTTGTTCGTTGAGCCAAATAAGTGCCAGTATTTTGGTCTCCAGTCGCATCAACCAAGCGTTGTGATAAATTTTAGAAAATACGAAGAGCTCCTGTCCACCACGAATCCAATGTCTTTGAATATGTAACCACGGCCGCGATTAGCATAGTAGCCGTGGCGCTAGCCCTCACGTTTGTTTCAGATAGATGTGACAACGCTAAAGCACGGTCATATTACCTATACAGTATTTAAACTTCATAGAAACGGACGAAACGCGAGCTATACCTACGCGCCTCGATCTCGGCATGCAGATAGAAGCGACTGTGTCGCAGTGACGAACGGCCGGTGTGTTGTTTTTTAACAATAACCGCGCGATTTTTTTCACTAAAAATAAGTTCAAGTACATATTAACATATTTAATATGACCAGTAGGATATATTGTGCTGATTTTGGTTGCATGAATTCGTCCAAACCAAACATATAAATTGTGAAATAGCTGCAGGTATCTATAAACAATGTCAAAAATATTCCCTCCACCTTTTTCATATTTGCCAAAACAATTTTTATTTAAACTTTATACCTTAAAATTCAATAATAAAGCATTTCGTACGTCTCAGTCGAGGTGCAAATATTTTTCGTTCGCAAATGTATAAGACCAAATTGTTATACAAACTTAAACATGGTTTTAAAATTAAATCTACCACTCAAATACGACACGCGTTTTTACTGAACACTTCCTATTAAATTCACAAAGTATTTTATCTAAACTAATATAGGTAATAAAGAGGAAAGATCTGATTGTTCGTTTTTTTTTGTTTGTTTGTTTGCATTGAATAGGCTGTGAAACTACTGGACCGATTTGAAAATTGTTTTCACTATTAGAATCCAACGTTAACCCTTATGAACATAGGTAGATTTTTTTTTAAAGTTAGGGATCCGTATGAAAACTTCGATAACATAAAGTGCGAATAAAATACCAAATAAATTCGTTATATCGCATACCCTGCGGAAATTATAGAAAATAGAGCCAAGTGTTTGTACTTCAGTTTTATAGAAGGCATCTATAATAAAGTCCGCAATACTATAAGTCTAACTGTTACAGTTATGTCACAATAACTGCTTTTTATATGTTGAAATTTAGAAGTTTTGAATTTTTTGTTAAATACCCGTGCGAAACCGGGCGGACCACCAGTTTGTTTATACAAAAAAAGTATATTTACAATCACAAAACTAAATGGAAACACAGAGTAGGCAAATGTAATCAAATTTCTGGAGGCGGGCAGCCCTATTGCATGTTTACGTACCACGCGGCTGTAGGTAGTAATTTAATGGATGGGGCCGAGTTAAAATACTGTATAAATAATATTACCGTGCTGTAATATTACCGTGGCTAAAGTGTCAATTTACGTGGTGTCTCACTTGTCTCGTATTTGCTCGTTGGCACTCAATATTGAGAAGCATAAAACAGCTGCATTTCGGGGTAGCTTTCGCTATGCTGCTACTAAGTGCTGGAATAACATTCCACCGCCAATAAGGAACTTGCAAAGTTTGTATAGTTTTAGAAATAAATTAAAGAGTTTTATATTTTTCGCACCAAAAAAGTGAAGCCTTACATGTAAATGACACCAGTGCTATTTAGTGAATATATATGTATATATAAATACTTTATTGATTAAATTTATAATTTTTATTTTAACTCGTACCACAGAATACAGAATAACTTCATAGTATAGTATTATTATCCTCCTTTCAATTGATTTTAATTTTCTTGTTATACATTATTAGCCAGATCATATTTTATATAATTACTTTTTTTTGTTTTGTTTATGTTCTATGCACTTTTACCTATATACTGTAACGTCCGTGATGTCACCGCCAGTCTCAACGGAAGACCAGCACAGGTTGTCCGCAACCAGCATTATGCTGAGTTGGGGCTGGTTCGTGGCAATACATTTTTTATATATGTAATTAGAAATAAGTATAACACATAATATTATCTTTATAATCTTGTATTGCTATGAATAAATCTATTTCATTTCACTTGTCATTCCCACAGTTAGTCTGCCGGAACTTCCACGAAACCAGAGTCATTCCATCGTGTCTTTTACCATTGTCACGCTTTAGACCATTCGGTTTGAGAATAGTTACAGCATTGGCACTGGCAAAATCCCGGCGGATGATATTGGCGAGAAATTTGACTAGCACATGCATTTTGCGTTACTTTGCGCAAGTCCATATTTTTAACCAACTTTCAAAAAACGAGGAAGTTCTGAATTCGAGAAGGTATATATTTTTTGTATATTTATTACGGTCATGATCCACCTATTATGAATTGATTTTGATGGTTCTCGTTCAACCTCCAAGTTGTTCCCATTTAAATTTCATTAAAATTGGTTGAGTTGACAATATTTTTACATGTTATTACTGTACAAAACTGTTTCTTAACTACTCTCACCTGGCACGTTCAACTTATCAGCCAGCGCAGACAGTTCTGTATATATCTGCTGCTTCTTTTGCACAGCGCTGTTGATCTCATCCTTGATTCTGCGGAGTATCTTCCCGGTGAGCTGTTGGTATGAGTTCTGGATGTTTCTATGATACGTGTCCAGGAAAGGGGCTAGCACAGTGTCCATGTACCGGGATATTTCACTGGAGATGACATTATTATATTACTTTATTTCCATCATTTCGTATGCAAATATATGGTACTAGGTGGAAGGTCTTTATAGGAGGAGTCCACCCGTTATTAATGTTTTAACTATAGAAATTAATGTTACTTTGACTGCCTACCTGTGAGTGTGCCATGGCTTGTAGGATGTCTAAATATTGTAATTTTAGTAGCTGTATATAGTTCGTAGAATTTTATCAATAAAGGCATACCAATTTTTCCGTAGGATTTAGCTCTCGATGTCCTTTGGGGGACTATACTGCTCGCGTCCGTAGGATTTAGCTCTCGATGTCCTACACGTGTCCCCTGGGTGGCGCCAAAAGAGCAGTACTTTTCAGGTGGTAGGCTTATGCCGCGGCGTGTTACCACCCACCAGACAAAGCCATGCCGTCAAGCGGCGTCGCGTGTGCCGTCGCGTTTCGGCATGATGTTTGGTGAAGCCATTATGGGGAACGGGTCGGAAACAGTTGCGCTTATTGCTATAGCTAGTCGTGATACATCGAAGGTCAATTTACCTGGCAGCCAATCTTGGAGAGCAGCGGGATCCGAGGCACGGTTTTCCGCTGGCCGACCGCAGATAGTTGGGGGCCCAAGTAGTGAGCCAGCCACTCATGAAAGGCTGCCCCGCCATCTCGCGAAAAATCCCGGAGGTGCGCCATCGTGCTGGTTGGCGACCAGATGAGAGGACCCGATGGACACCTCTGGGGGGGCTCGGGCGTCCCCGCGGTCTCCAGGATTGGTTCCCATAGGGTGAAAAGGCTTAATTTGTGTCACGGGTTGGTAGTATGCGCCTCGTTTCCACTTCCGTTTCCCTTTACCTATTTTCACTCCCCGAAAAAATGAAAGGAAAAAACAGAATTGAGGTTCAACAGCGGAAGCACGTCCTCTCCCTCCTAGTGCACCTCTCAAACATTCGAGGCTTGCACTCAAATATCAACTCGGTCCACCACCATCTCGAGACCGCTAAACCGAATATTCTGTTCCTCACGGAGACGCAGATCAAATGTCCAGCTGACGCGGCATACCTTGCACACCCTGGTTATATGCTAGAACATAGCTTCAAAGCCAGGGCGGGAGTTTGTATGTATGCCCGCGATGACATTTGCTATCGGCGTCTCCGCAACCTTGAAGACCCCAAATTTTCAGTCATGTGGGTTCTGGTGGACATTGGCATGGAGAAAATTCTTTATGCTAGTGTCTACCGATCACACAGCGGAGATGAGGAGATGACCAGGCTCACAAATTACCTCAGTGAGGCGGCGGATGTGGCCCAACAGAGATATCCTTCTGCTCAATTAGTGCTTCTGGGGGATTTCAACGCCCACCATCAAGACTGGCTATACCCATACCAGAGCACAGACCACGCTGGTCGAGAGATGCGCAAGCTTGCCTTGACGCTAGACCTCACACAGCTGGTCCAAGGAGCTACAAGGATACCGGACGTTGATGGCCACACAGCCAATTGCTTGGACCTTCTGCTGACAACAGATCCAGACCGCTACTCAGTGTCGGTTTCATCACCTTTAGGTAGTTCCGACCACTGTCTGGTGAAGTCTGTATCAGTCTACTCCCCGCCCGATCCCAGCCCAAAAGGCACGCGGCGAGTGTGGCGATACAGGTCAGCAGATTGGGATGAGATGCGTTGTTTTTTCGCGTCTTACCCTTGGAGCCGGGTTTGTTTTTCTTCTAGCGATCCCTCAATTTGCGCGGATGCTGTGACAGAAGTATTACGTCAAGGTATGGAATATTTCATACCATTTTCTGACGTCCCGCTGTCCAGCAAAGCTCGCCCATGGTTTAATGCTAAATGTGAAGATGCAGAAGCGTTAAAGCATGAGGCCTACTTAGCCTGGGCTGATGCTCGAACCCGCAAATCTAGAGATGTACGTGAAAAGAAGAAAGCATTTAACCTGGCTGCCAAGTCCTGCAAAAAAGCCCTTAAGAAGGCTCGCTTCGATCATATACGCCGAACAGGGAACAAACTTGCTTCTTACCCCTCGGGTAGCAAAGCGTTTTGGTCCCTGGCGAAATCGATCGAAGAGAACTTCTGCCGTCCCTCACTGCCTCCACTGCTGAAACCCAACGGCTCCCTAGCGCACACTGCTGAAGAGAAAGCAAATTTATTTGCCTCTCTGTTTGCAGAATCTTCACGTTTAGATGCTGGCAATGCTGTACCTTCAAGTCTGCCAAACTGCGGGACGTTAATGTCAGAAATCCGCATTCGACAATCTGAAGTACGCAAAGCGTTGCGCAATCTGGACGTGAACAAAGCTAGTGGTCCAGACGGTATACCAGCTGTAGTCTTGAGGATGTGTGCGCCTGAGTTGACTCCAACATTGACTCGCCTCTTTCGCTTGTCTATGACGACTGGTCAAGTGCCTAAGTCCTGGAAGCTTGCAAACGTGCAGCCCGTGCCCAAAAAGGGTAGTCGCGCAGACCCTGCCAATTACAGGCCTATTTCAGTCACTTCCATACTGTGTAAAACGATGGAACGTGTACTGAACCACAGGCTCCTGGCATACCTAGAAGTTAATGATCTCCTCAGTGACCGACAATACGGGTTTCGCCGAAACCGGTCTACTGGGGATCTTCTTGTGTATGCCACTCACATCTGGAGCGAAGCCATCGAGAACCACGGAGAGGCGCTTGCTGTTTCTCTCGATATCTCGAAGGCTTTTGACAGGGTTTGGCACGATAGCCTTATTAGCAAGCTTCCTTCATACGGCCTTCCCACTGGTTTATGTGTTTGGATTTCAGATTTCTTGAGGGATCGGTCGATTCGAGTAGTCATCGATGGCTGTTCTTCTGACCAATTGGCTATTAACGCCGGAGTCCCTCAAGGATCAGTACTCTCCGCAACGCTTTTTCTGCTGCATATTAATGATCTGCTTAAGCCCGGTATTTTTGGGTACGCAGACGACAGCACCGTTGTGGAGAGTTATACATCTAACGCACGAACCAGTGCATTACAAATCCAGTCTCATAGGGAAGCGATGGTCCAGCGCTTGAACTTTTCTCTGAAGGCAGTCTCCGATTGGGGCGATGCCAACCTGGTTAAGTTCAATGCTGCTAAAACCCAGGCGTGTCTTTTCTCCGCCAAACGGAGCCCTTTTCAGCTGGCTCCTACTTTCAGAGATGTGTCCGTGCCGATAAGTAACCATCTCGAGCTTCTTGGCATCTCATTAACACCGACTCTCAATTTCGGCTCCTATATTGAGTCTAAAGCCCAGCTAGCCTCAAAAAAGCTTGGTGTTTTGGCGAAGGTGAGACAATACTTCACACCGGGACAGCTGCTCAATCTTTATCAAGCGCAAGTCCGGTCGTGTATGGAGTACTGTTCTCACCTTTGGGATGGTTCTGCCAAATACCAGCTGGAGACACTGGAAGCTATTGAGAGGAGAGCCAAGAGACTCATAAACGACGACCAACTTGTAAGCAAGAGACTCCAAAGTCTCGAGCATCGCCGCAAAGTCGCTTGCTTATCGGTTTTTTATCGGATACATTTCGGGGAGTGTGCCACAGAACTACATGATCTGATTCCGCCATCCCCATTCTATAACCGGACATCCAGGGATACTCAGAAGCGCCACCGCTATATGGTGGATATTCCATTTACCCGAACGAAGCGATTTGCATCTTCTTTTATCATGCGAACCGCCAGGGTATGGAATACTCTGCCTGAGGCTGTGTTTCCGGTTAAGTACAATATGGGGGTCTTTAAGAAGCGAGTGAATAGGTATCTCCTGGGTAAGCGCGCTCCATCATCGATCGCATCATCACTTAACATCAGGTGAGATAGTGGTCAAGAGCTACCCAGTTTGGAGTAAAAAAAAAAAAAAAAAAAAAAAAAAAAAAAAAAAAAAAAAAAAAACCAGTTTGGTGAAAACTATTTTTACTGTTCATGCTCGTAAAATCTTCGCTTTTGATGCCTTAGTGCATAGAAGTCTGCTATTTTTATGCACGCATGCGTAAATTACGGTTATATTTTGAAATTTTTCATAGGTTCACTTTGTATGCAGGTAGTTTGCCTTGGTATTTTATTATACCCATAAATCAGGGTATTTTAAAAACCCAGTCATACATTAAATGTTATGGAAGCAATCACACTATAATTAGAGCATCGTTCAAATTCAGTTAAAGTTTTTATAGGTATATAGTATCACTGCTTCGTTTCCTTGCGATTTGGATTAAAAGCCAAGTGAATAATCGTAATCATAAAACCCATTTAATTTTCGACTTTCATCTTTTTAAAAGACGCGGTTAAAATGATGTTCACTCGTGGTTATTTATTTTCTTTTTATTGTTATAATAAGAAGTAATCTTACCTATTCGCCAAGTCCAGCTGCGCCCCTCTCAGTTGCCTCCTGGTGACGTTCCCGAGTCGATCCCTGAGGATCTCCAAGTGGCTTTCCAATTCTACGGGCTGATGCTGCCACGGAGGTATCTCGAAGCACAATCCGCCGTCTTGACGGAGCTGGTTACTGCGGGACTGATAAATACTTCTTGAAAAAAGAATAAATCAACTGATGACTACCACAACTTATTTAATGGCATTAAAAAAGATTTAATGATACTTTAAGGGCTGGATAAAAATAGCACTGACTTCCATAAATTTTACTTAAATATGCTTACTTTAACATATTTAATGTTTATAATTAAAATAAAAGGCATATACTGACCAAATGCGATGTAGCACTATTTCATTAAATATTGTTTTTCTGAGTTTTCCTACTGTACCATCCTTACTTCCTTACTAATATTATAAATGTGAAAGTTTGTGAGTGTGTATGGATGTATGGATGTATGGATGTTTGTTACTCTTTCACGCAAAAACTACTGAACGGATTTGAATGAAACTTTACAATAATATAGCTTATACATCAGAATAACACATAGGCTATAATTTATAAAGATATACTGTGTAAATTGACGAAAATATCAAAAAAGCTGTTAATAAAGCCACACTAGAAATTTTTGCGACGTCTCAAACCGGATGAAGGCTCGCGTCAACAACGTCGTCCGTAGTGCGCGCGCCGGTGTCGCGGGCAGCGTTACCATGGAAACAAAAAACTGATTAGAAATTAGCTCGACAAGAAATGTCAAAAAGCAATTGTATAAATAAGCTAAAGCTAATAAAACTAACTACAGAGGCCCAAACGAGCCCCACAAACAATACCTCGCAAAATTCAACTAGGAAGAATGCGGTTGATGGGCAGAAAATGCCTATCTATTATGTATCTGTTGGTAAGTTCATAAGTTTCTAATGGACATTTGGTAGTAACAAATTGATCCTTATATCAAAATTAATACTTTTATCGTTTCTGGTATTTAAAATAGATATACTTTGTCCTTTACACTACATCATTTGGACAAATATTTTATTAGTTACGACGATGACCAACCAAGTCCGCGATACTTTAGTGCGGTCCGGGCGGCACGGGCGCAGCTCGCGCGGCGCGCGGGGCTGCTCGGCGGACGTTCGGATGCACTACTGATGAGGTGGGAGAAGAAGCCGCTCATCGCTGAATGCGCGACCCGAACGCGGGCAGACCCGTGAGGGCAGACGTTATTGATGGTTGTCTCCGATTTGCGAATTTTCAAGGCACTAGCGATTTGTAGCGAACTATGGTTTTTTGTGGTTAGGAGTAGGACGTATGAAAAGATACTTCATTATTATTAGGTAGGTTATCTACCTATCTTAATATTTTTGTTTGGTACTTTATAATACTTAACACCCACTTACAATAATACCACGACAGCTTAAATATTTTTGTGGTTAGTATTTACTTATAACAATAACTAGCTGCGCCCCGCTGTTACACCCGCGTGGTGATGGATGGTGATGATAAAATGTATGATATTATGTGTTAATCCAGCGCCTTATCTACCTCCATACCAAAACAATTTTTTTAAGATTTATATATGGCTTACGCAAATATGATCATGTCTCCGATTTTCGCAATAAGCTCAAGTGGTTCCCTATTCGTCGTCACCGGAATGCTCATATATTATCTCTCCTTTACAGTATTCTATTCAATCCTTTATCCCCGCGATACCTCAAGGAACAATTTAAATTTCTTCATTCTACCCATTCTATGACGTTACTGTCATTAGAAAACGTAACGCTATACCTACAGCAGTTATTTATGTATACAATTATTAAGACCATTAGAAACCCCGCCCAATATTTTGACCATATCTATTGTTGATGGATTGTCTGGAAGAGATCGCTCTGAGCGGTAAGTCCACCCATTGATACACTCACCCATTGATACAGTTTAGCCACATGAGCTTATTACGAAAATCGGAGACATGATCATATTTGCGTAAGCCATATATAAATCTTACTTACAAAAATTTATGGTATTGAGGTAGATAAGCCGCTGGATTAAGACATATAATACATTTTATCATCATCCATCAACCCGCGGGTGAAACCGCGGGGCGCAGCTAGTCATGTATATATGGTATATAATATACAGAATATATAAATCCCTGAACCTTGTAATTGAGAAATAAAACCACTTTTTTAAGCCACATAATCAGTGTCCCCTGTATCACACCTGGCCACACCGTGCCATTTTGTACATTGTGGGAGTCTGATCAACTGTCAACTATAATTATTATAAATACTGTTTGAGTATTTTGTGTGGGCAGCGCAGTTGATTTAGTGACACCATAGCCGAAACGACTCGTTTGGATGCGACTAAACCACCTTCAATCTGTATTCTCACAACAAGCAGGACAGCGGCTTGACGGTTACAACATTTTTCTATGGTTTTAAGTTATGTTGTAAATGTAAATGAGCACATCTCCGAGGGATCAAAATGACTGAGGATCGAGCCAACGGACGTGCCGTCTGTTGTGATAGCCAATATGACTGGCGAAAATCGTCGGGCTGGCCATGATGTCTATTAGTACTTATAGGCGGAACTGCGGCTGAGGGATAGAGGCACGCCGCTTTCCCTACCTTCCGCGACCTTCACGGGGCCGCCACCGTTTGATGATGGTGCACCGGTTGACGCGGTGACATCAAAGAGGCAGAAAACTATAATTATTATTACCAACGGGATATTTACCGTGTTTTTGATTAATTAATTTTTTTGATTAATTAACGGGATATTTAAAGTGTTGTGAGTGAAAATGACAATAATAGTATCGCCTTGCCGAAAAAACGTACTAGAAAGAGGGTAGACCGGTTCGTCTGCTCTTAGTGCCTACCATCCACTCGCATAGACTTCAGTTTACTCGTGATCATGGCGCTTGCAACAGTGCCGAAATATCGGGAGCTCAAAATTAATCAAAAACACGGTAAATATCCCGTTGGTAATAATAATTATAATTTTAATGACCGTGACAGTTTAAAAACTCATATGAGGCAGAAAACTGTCGGTACGGCGTTAGCCACTCTCCCAATGCTCTCTCCAAAACCTCATGTGTGGCTGAAGTAGCAGAAGGTGGAGTGACGCGCTGCAGTGGGACCTAGGGCGTCGGAAACAGACGGAGGGTTGACGGTCATGTGTCCTCGCCAAATGCAGAAGAGGAGTAAAAATGTATGGTTTTTAGTTGGTAGAAGCACTTGCTAATATATATACGCCGTAATCCTATATACCCTGTGAGTGGACGGGCATGCGTGAAGGCTTTTTTTACACACTTAGAAACATTTATTTATTTATTTATTTATTTACCTTTACATAACATAACGATACTTACTCGACAATTTACAGTAGGCTCAGGAGCTTCAGTAAATCCATAGCATAAAAACAGTACGCTCAATTTTCGCAACATATTCACTCATAAAATGTTGATCTGATTATGATTTGCTGTATGCTTTCCCGGAATTCATTTTTGATATAATTCAACCAAACAACTTTTCTTCATTATGTTCGAACGGAGCTTTATTGGACCTCTTTTTACTTTTCTTGTACTGCACAGGTCAGTTCGTTAAAATTGTAGTATGTTGGTAATTTCACTGTGTTGAATTTTGAAAGGTAATTTTTATTTTTATTAACTCAGCATGGATTTAGGTCCGTATATTAAAGCATCGACAGCAGGTTTAAAGACGGTATTTTTAATATTAGTATTTTTTTATATCGTCACTTTTATTTTAAATCACTTTTATATACAATAAGATTCCGAATAACTTTTTAGTCTAACATACAATTTTAAATTACAATCGGACATAATAACTTCTTGGAAATGTCATTTGATTATTAATCAGTGCCGAGTTGCTTCAACGTTTCTTAGACAATTTTTGTAGCTTAGTGAGAATGAGGCCTTATCCAAACGTCGTCTAATACAATTACTAGTTTCAATGAAACATGAAACGACGTCACGATCGATCGCATCGTTGATTATTCAGTCATTTAATTTCTTCTATTAATAACGTCTGATAATTTCGATAGTTACATTGCTCATATACCACATAGCATACTATGTGGTATGAAAGCAAAATGTTCTACATATTGTGATATTTATCGACATGGAAAATATTGTCTTTTATGATTTGCTTATAAAGATAGGTTAATATAATAATGTGTGGTTTTTCTATTGCAGTTATCTCATTGAGTGTCAGGATTAGGACTTCGACGTTGAAATAGTATAACTATTATCAAAATTTACATATTAGGCTTTTGTGAAAGGTTGATAGGATTAAAATAAATTCAAGTGAAATAAAACGCTAAAACTACCACTACTATTTTCTGACAGATAGCATTTTGCATAAGTATTTAAAGAGAAAGTTTAATAGTTCTACTATGTCATCATAATATCTAAAGTCACACGAGCTAAGCTTAGCCTGAACAACATAATCAATCACATCGTTAATGACCATCAGGTGAGATAGATAATAAAAATAAAAGATAAATTTAAGGAAACTATCTACTTAGATGCTAACTTATAAATAAAAGAAAAACCTTACCAGTACATTTTACGCATGTGACATGAATAGAAATGTACGCTGAATATGCCGGTGATATAGATTTCAAAACAAACCGGATTATCCCATTCTAGCTTACCCGCAAGAATTTCTCAATACCAAAACATAATAAATCGGGCATCCCCTCATAAATAACGAACCAAACTATAATGACTTTAATGGTTCTATACCTGACCGGAAGTGCGTGACAAAACAACAATTGGAGGTAGGAAACACCACCCTAGGTACAAATTATATAATCAAATCTGGACCCTATTCGATTTTTTTCATTATTATGTTTTTGTTATTATTTTTTTAACTCTAACGTAATGTACTATGTTTTTATGGTACAGCTATATGACGGCGGCTACGTCAAATGTCAAACGTCAGGTTGCAAGGATTGTCGATGTCAACCCAGAGAAGCGTCATTGTCGATGGTAGTGCGGGCGGCCATTTTAAACTCACTTTTGAACGAGACGGCGCCCGCGCAACACAAGCGTTTGTGACGAATCGCTCAGAATCTTCACCAACACGCTATTTCCAGATTTAATTAAGTTGATTTCGTATAGTAGTAATAGCTAATTATCTAATTGCATCGTTATTCCTGTGTATGCTGAGTAAAGTTCGTCTGAAGTCATTAATTTGTATTTCCGCGCCCACCTACCCACATAATTAGAAGATGAGTTTTGGTGATGGGCCTCCAGGCCATCCCGGCTCTTCATATAAATTGCTTGCTACACTTACAGTGTTTACTAACGCATACAGCCAGCCAACAACAATCAGAATTCGAATACAATAGAGTTACAATTAACTATCTAAATAAATGTGCACACTGATTATTTAGGTTCATAGACGAAAAAGTCTATTTCTGCTTCCTATGAGAGCTCAGATCATCATGGCAAACGCCCAGTAGCGTTGCCCTTGTCCATATAAACGTTATCTATACATAGCTCATGTTGATGCGATGAACCTATTTTACTATTAATTTAGTTCGCTTCTTTTATTCAGAAATAATTATAATGATCCAACTCAAACAGCAGAATTGCAGTCCTGATATATCGTTCAGGTAGGTCTGGAAATTAGAGTTTTATGGTAATTACGTAATGATAGACACTTCTGATTTTATGAAAAGAGTACCTAGGAGTGTTGTTTATAATATGTTGCGGTAGTGGATATAACTTGGTATATCTGGAGAAAAGTATAAACATAATTTTCCTATTACAAAATTACAAATTTACGAGAGGTAAAATTTAAGTCATGTGCGGGATTCGAACTCGCGTCCATCCACCCCTTTAGCCGGGGTATGCTCTAATTCAATTGAGCTAACATGACAATGAGTCCATAACTCATATTTATCCTATCGTTCTTTTTAACCATCGTATTGGGATGGAGCGACATTTATAGTTCAACTTACGTTGTACTGCGACTGATTTTGCAATTAGCTTTAAACTTTTAAATGATGACGCAGCCCTATAATTTTAATATTTTTATGTTTGCAATAACGCATGCTCTGAGGATTACGTTACAAAATTACAAATTTACGAGAGATTTTTTTTATACGCTAATTGTGAACTAGCTGATCACTTCTTCATACAAACGTCAAATGGTGATCACTCTCTTCTGGTCAAGCATGATATTGATTGATCTCTTAATTATCTAGACTTGTACAGTAACAAATTTGTAAAAAGATAGTAAATATGAATGTTAATTGCCTCGAAACATTGTCATATATATTTTTCATGAGTCTTTCAAGTTTAAGTATCTTTTTAACAATTAAATAGATAACGAAGAGATCCATCGATATAATGCTTAGTTCTGGACCTAAATCCTCAATCAGAATTAGGAATTAGGGAGCCCTTCGACGTTTGTATTGAGTATTTATTGGCCTGTTTAACCTTAAAACCACCACTGTATCTTCATATATTGTCGCAGTAAAATGGCTATAAAATATGCATCTTGTTGAATATATTGCAAATATTTATCTACAGCTCAGTTATATTTACAGTGAAACTCTTGCTGCAATGTAATTGCGTAATACATTGCTGAGTATATTCCAGCAACTGCATTGCTGAGCAGTTGAGTTTGTATACGTGGAGCAACACTGGTACGTCTCAACCATAACTTAGGCAAGGAACTGAGTTTCGATACATACTTTTGAACGTTAGTTCTTTTCGTGTTCTTAACAAATACTTTTCTAATTTATCAATACACTTATAATAAGAAACGAAGTCAATGGGAATTTAAAAATAAAGTATGCTTATAGAATTATTATAGCTCTTCATCCAGATTATCATTGTTTCTCATCTCGATACAGTATCCTCCGACATTATCACTACCTTCATAATCTTACAATCTGTACTTGAACCTGGATCTCGAACCGTCGCGCGGTGACTAGTGTGCAATAAAAAGGTGTAATATATTTTTTTATAATTTAACTAAAGTTGAAAAAGGTATATGATGGAGCGCAGTGCTAATTATTTATGCGAGACGACCGCGCAACAAATCCAAATGGCCTTTACGAGTTTGAACCCAAAATGACTCAAACTGTAATTTCAATTGACATTGGCTTATTTGTGTCGTTTAGGGTTTGCACAATCTCGCTGAAAACATTAAACATGTTTCATCATTTAACATTTAATATTTGTTTAGTTATTTTCGTAAATTGAAACTACTCAGTGAGGATTTTTTTTCTTTTATTGTACTGTATCAGCCGAATTGTCCACTGCTGAACCCAGCCTCAACCAGAGGGGGCTTGCCATAGTCTCTACGCTTAGCAGACGTCTTGGGGATAGTAGTCAGGGGATCAGTTCCTCAGAAGACGCTGCTGCTCACCTTCAGTAATTTCAAGCTTGTTCGCGTCTCACAACACCCATGGGAAGAGATGTGGGTTACGTTCCTCCCCGATACACCACTGGTTGCCTTTTAACACATATGTTAACACATAAATATTAACACATAAATATGTAATCAATGTTTTACGACTTTTTGAGAACAAAGAATGATTTAATTTCAATGCATTTTAGCGACCTAAAACGCCTAAACGACCTAAAGTGTAGGTAATCAATTATTGAATATATATTCTTACATATAGATTTTGTAGCTTTCCGAGCACGACTGTACCAGTTAAAATACAAAATTCAAGTAATGCACTGCGCGGTTTACTTTATAAACTCTTTTCCACTCTTTTAACTATAACTTTTCACTTCCTCACCTCGAAGGTGGAATATTTTCCGCGATTTTTGCAAGTGCTTAGGAGTCAGGGCTGTTATTTTGACGAAGACTTGGTTTATTCATACATTTGACTGTAAAATCTCGCAGCGTAAGTTTATGAATACCCGACGCTGGCTCTGATATGCTGGCTTGCTATTCACGTGTCTTGGTGTCTTTGCAGGGACGTATTGAGGAATATACTCGTAATATGGAAGGTCCTTACATCGGGAATTCTCTGATTGTGTCCTGTAATCTGAAATCTATAATATATAATAATATTTTTTTTTTTAGTGCTATTGTGACATAACAAGCTTGAGGTCCATCTGATTTTAAGTGGATTATCCTCTGCCTCTGTCATAATAAATACATTGCGTCACAAGTCACGAATTGTACTGCGTCCTTCACGTTGAGACATACAGTTGTTGGAACACACCGTTAGGTGCTTGGCGATAGATTTTCTACTTGAGCTAGCGAGGCGAGCATTCCCAAAATGTCCTTTTACCATGCGGTGAAGTTCAAGCCGGCGGCGGTGGGGATCGAACCAGGGACCTGCGGCACGATGTCTTTAGGGTTGCGTAACCCAAGGGCAAAATCGATGCCTATTAATGGGATTCCGCTGTCTGTCCGTCCATCCGTCAGTATGTCACGGAACCCTAGCTCGTAAACGGAATGAGTTACAAAGCTGTGTTTTTTATGCTAAGGGAGGCGACAGACAAATTGCCCGCGTGATGATAAGCGCCACGCCTGTCCATTAATTACAGTTGAATTGTCACCATCTGTAAAACGTTGATCCAAAGGTAAATATTGGACTTGAATTATTTTTTCAGGGATCTTTGAACATGAGAATGAAGACGAAATATAAAACTTTTTTGACCCTAAGATGTAGACGGTCATCACATCATCTAGCTAGAGCACATTGAGTAGGATACAAATACTTATATTTTTAATATTTGTGAGGTAAAGAGTGCGTAATGCCTATAAGTGGCTCAATATCTGCCACAAACTGCAAAGTGGTATCGCGTTTTAAAATAACGCGTGGTTAAATACAATTGCCTAGAAGAAACGCGTTGACCAACTCTGTAACCACTCCAACAAAGTATGTACTTGCAGCTGGCTGTAAAAACCACGTCTGCATCAAGGCCTCACGTACTACAATCTTGAAACAGTGATAGTGGCGACATCTCTTACCAACAGATGATAAAGTGTTCTGAATATACTTGCCAAGTAAATATAAAATAAAAAGTTAAAGCCAAACAAGTACAAATTAACTAAAAAAGTAAAATCCCGACTGAAAATTATGTATTTATGCATTTTATCGTTCCAGTAAAATTTTAACAGCAAGTTATGTATATTTATGGAATCGTCCTTTTAAAGTCCTTCATTTTAATACCACATTTGATAGATATTGAATAAAAAAAAACTCTCAATATGGCGCCTAAATTGTCACTTGTGTGTCACTTGCGCTGTCAAGAAAAATCTAACGATACCACAACATTAAAATCGGTTAAAGTGTTTAGAAGTTATGGTGGACTAATGAAACTCACAAACATACATGAACCCTGATAACTTAATACTCTTTTGATTGGGCAGTCTAGTAAAAAAACAAACATACGAAGGCCAAGAGGCTAATATAATTTTCCGAATCCATCCCAGTGTCCGTACGTTTGGCGAGACTTCGCAGTAACATGCAGATCTTAGGAGCCTGGCCGCGGAACAAATTGCAACTGAGCTCTAGTTAATTAAAGAATATGTAGTACCTATGGGTAGGTTAGTGGTAGAAAGATTAATATATTTTAGTCAATTACCTACCAACCCATGAGATGGTTAAACTATGCCATAATTGACAATAGCGCCCTCTTTTGCGCCAAATTAACAGTTGTTTTACACAACTGTTGACATGTGGTATTTAAATACCTCTGCTTATCTGTTTAAGTGCATTCTCTAGCAGGTATATTTTATTATTTAATGTAAGTGTCATCTTATAAGATTTAAACCTGCTAACTGCGATAGTCTATTATCACTTGTGTTTACTCAATATGTAAATATATATATAATTCGTAAATGTATTTCAATCAATAATATTAAGCTTTGAATAACCTGATGGCGTGTATTTATTATTTATTACAGTAAACAGCCACAAAAACAATATTTACTCTGCCACATAGGACTACAAAAAATAACAATAAAAAGTAGAAGTAGTAAAATTTTCATAAGAAATTAATGAACTGCTATCTTTAATCTATAAGTGTCACTATTAGAAATATCTACTTCAGTAAAAATTTGATTGTAAGATTCCACTATTCAACGAGAAGGGGTGCCCAGTATTAGTTTGGGACTTGCCCACGGCAAATACACTCGAGAGCAATGAATCCGGGTCACTTAAAGAATCCTAAAAATCTCGGAAACTAAAAATGCTAGGTTAATGCAATAAATTGTATTTAATAGACAATGTAATACTCCTTAAATGAAGGTATTAAAACTTCTTAGTTATTGTAAAGTTATATCATAAAAAAATCAAATAAGAAAAAGGGCCACTTTCGAAGATGGAAC
This sequence comes from Plagodis dolabraria, assembly GCA_963854805.1. NCBI lineage: Eukaryota > Metazoa > Arthropoda > Insecta > Lepidoptera > Geometridae > Plagodis > Plagodis dolabraria. The sequence goes on along the minus strand of OY978459.1, from coordinate 4,221,533 downwards.
TACGAAATTACAGCATTTGGTTTTGCTTTTGTTTGTAATCTGTCATTTATGTGGGTACATAAACCATGTTGATAGTGCTCTATATTCATTATTCAAGCTGAAATTATGTCGCTTACGCCTGAAGAATGCACCAGAATACTTACAATGCTGGAAACCGGCCGGAGTCAGCGCGATACAGCCAGGACTGTCGGTGTGTCGCTGTCAACAGTACAAAGAGTTCTCCGACGTTACGAAGAAACTGGTTCTAACCTACGCAGACCAGGAACGGGCAGAACCAGGTGTACCACAGCACGAGAAGACCGATACTTGGTGAACACCATGCTTCGAAATCGCTTTCTCACAGGAACTGAACTCACCAATCAGTTTCGACGCCTCGGAGGAAGTAACCCAAGTGCATGGACAGTAAGACGTCGGCTTGCTGAATCTAACTTAAAACCCCTTAGACCTGCAAATGGCCCTAAACTGGAGCGTGGGCATCGTATTTCGAGACTAAGATATGCCCAGAGCCACGTAAATTGGAGTATTGAAGATTGGTCAAAAGTTATGTTCTCCGACGAATCAAAATTTATGCTCTACAAGCACGATGGAAGACACAGAGTGTATCGAAGACCAGGGGAAAGATTCAAGCAAGCATGCATCGAAGAAAAAGTAGCCTACGGTGGTGGGTCTGTACTTGTGTGGGCCGGAATTTCTTCTGAAAGTCGCACAGAGCTGGTGATCATAGAAAACGGCTCTTTAACTAGCGTAAGATATGTGGAAGAAATCCTCAATGATCACGTTGGTCCATTTATGGTCAATTTAGGTGAGGATGCTATATTTATGCATGACAATGCCCGACCTCATACAGGTAGGATTGTGAATGACTACCTTCAAGAGATGAACATTACTCGTATGGAGTGGCCAGCGCGCAGCCCGGATATCAACCCGATCGAGCATGCTTGGGACGAGCTAGGCAGATGCGTAAAACAACGAAACCCTCCCCCAATCACGCTTCGTGAGCTCAAAATTGCTCTCACAGAGGAATGGGAGAATATTCCCCAAAATCGTATAAGGAACTTGGTGTACAGCATGCCAAACCGCGTAAACGCAGTAATGGAAGCACGAGGAGGCAATACGAAGTATTAAAATTCAAGAAAATCGTAATAAAGTTCAAAAATTTCATGTTTCCTATTTTTGTTTTAAGGAGAGATCAGCAGTTTTTTTCTTTATGTAATTTTGTGTTAATAAAATGTATGGTGACTCATATTTTTTTTACTTTCATTTAAGGAGTATTACATTGTCTATTAAATACAATTTATTGCATTAACCTATCATTTTTAGTTTCCGAGATTTTTAACATTCTTTAAGTGACCCGGATTCATTGCTCTCGAGTGTAGTTGGCAAGAAAATTAATTCTACCAAATTCACCTCTAAACATAATAGTACATTATGCAAGTGCGCAAAGTTGTTTATTACAATCAAGACGGGTTTTAAAACGGAATAGAGTTTGTAATAAACAACGCGCTCGAGTTTCATTATTATTATATGAAAAATGAACGAAACAAACTACATTCTCCTTGGTAAAAAGTGTGGAACCGTTGTTTTTTTTTCTATTTAAAACACTAGTGCGGTAAAGTAAACAAAAAGCACGAGTGCGTAATAGACATATTTTAAGACACTAAAATCGGTGCATTTAAAAGCCAGTTACGAGCGAGTGCGTTGAAAAAATAATTCTACCAAATCCACCTCTGGTTTTCAGTTACGTTATTCGACACAGGTACATACGAGTAATATATGCTATGCAGAGCGTAGTTACATGCAGAACGTAGGTGCCGTGTACTCGGAGCAGATTGCAGCGCATCTGAGCTCCAATTAAATCGGGATTATTATTTTAGATGGAAATTAATTTTGATGACGTCACTGTAGAGCTTGGATCGGAGTTGATGGAATAACCTGTGGTCCATTCCATCAACCGTTTTGGAAGGTTTTATAAATATAAAAAAATAGCAGCGAACTTGCGTGCGAGGGTGCCGTACTAATTCATTATTATATTTGTTGCATGTATTCACAAAAAAAAGTTATATTTCGGGAATTAGGCGACATGAAGCTGTTTTTTTTTTATTTTTGGCCAATCTTGATATGTTTATTATTAATTGCCGTTTTAATGACAATTACAAAAACATTAATGAATAGATTCAGTTTACGTTACTTTGCGGAAGTCCGTATTGATAATAACAAGCAGCTATACTAAAAATATTTAAAAAAAATATTAAATTTATGTTTTAGTGAAACACTTCAAAAATATATCTAGTGACTAATCCACGCACGATTGAGAACCTTTCTCAATGGTGACTAAGAGTCAAGACCTCCTGAGGATGGATTGCTTCGTGTAAATTCGAAACGCGTCGAAAATTCATGCGATCGGCATAACAGGAAAATTAGATGGATTAGTCACAGATATATTTTAATTGTTTTACTAAAATATTAATTAAATAATTTAAAATATTTGTTATTAACAAAAACGTTATCAAATTACATACTTTTCTTGTACCCACCTTGACATTTCACATTTTATAATTAAATTTCAACGTGTTTAAAATATACAGCCATATAAAGATAAAAAAGGTGTAATAAATAGATACAGGCGTTACTTTGCGGAAATCCATATTTAATAATAAATACTTTTAAAAGTATCATAAAAAACATTAAATAATATTTAAATAAAACACTTAAAAAAGCATAAAATTATATATCTAGTGACAATTCCGCCTAATTTTCCTGTCATCTACGTGACGTCACAAACATCACGCAGCCTAACCGGAAGAATACCCGACTAGTTTCGCTTCTAAACGAAGCATCTTCAGGAGGTCTCGACTCACCGAGCGCACGATCGAGAAATTTCTCGAGAAATTTCTGCGCACCGAGCGTACGATCGATCGATACTTTTAAAAGTATTTATTATTAAAAAAGATGTATGTGTAGACGGATAGTTCCTTTACGGAACAATGTGAACTGTTTTTTTTTTATTGATTATTGCAACCATGGGGAAATTCGCCCGGCTAATGTTCTACACTCTCAAGTAGAAAATATGTACTTGGCACCTAATTTTCGGTTGTAACAGATTACATATTTGAACACCAATTTATATATTCTAGATTTATTTATTCCATGCTGCTTCCGACCAAATCATACATCACCAACATGTGAAATTATGGTAAAAATTCAGTCGCTACCAATTTATGAAGTTTTATTTTCAACCAAAACTGGCAACCCTAACCTAAGAGCAATAAAAAAACCCAGACAAAAAGTACCCCTCCATTACTCGAACACGTACTTGCAATGTTCTTCACGGTGTAGCCACTGTAAAAAATTTAATTAACTATGTAATTAATTCAGGTAACGTCGCTTCGCAAAGTACAGATAGCTCGAGGTATTTAGCGTTTAAAAATACATTATGAACGGTGCTTAAGCGGCAGGAGCTGTCCTTTTTTGTTTGTATTAAGCCTACCTCCTTAAAGACGTTGTCAAATGCTGAAATTTTATCACTATCAGACTGCGTAGGAGTGAACGAGAGGCAGCGATCGTAAAATAACGGACATTTTGAGTAAAAAACAGAAAAGAAATAAAATAATTCGAATATTATCTCGTGATAATGAAATCCTACAATCATTTTATACTTACATTTTGTAATTGACTTCCCCGACACATGCACATCCATTAGTTTCGGGTAAATAATTTCCTTGCGCTAGACATCTGAATTGGATCACCGCAATCTTCTACTTCTAACTCCATCAAACTAGCTAAATGTCTATACCATCCTGTTAACCATACCCTACAAAATTATATTGTAGCATAGAACATACGATGTCATGTTTCCTTAATATCAAAACGACACCATATTGATCCTATGTCATCTATATCGACATTCGATAGTTGAGCTCGTGGACACATGTAGAAGATGCGTCGCTACAGCGATTATCGCGCGAACTGTTGCGTGGACCTATTCAGTTGTCTTAAAAAAAAGAAACTTATGGACTCACACACATTGATTTTATTTGAAAAAATTAAATTATTAATTTACACGTTAACTTACAAGTTCCCGCAACTCATTTTTGCTACTAATTTGGGCAGAAGTTCCACCTGAAGGGTATACTGGTACTGAGTCTGGTGACTCCTGGAGTTATCACAATAAATCTGAGCACTTAATTTTGGAAGCCACCGTTTATATAGAGAAAAATCCTGCTGACGACGCGTAAATAGGTTTGTGAGGGATTCGGGCCTAGGTCAGCAATATATTAGGTGTAACAGAACGTTTGTCGATGTAACGTTATGTGGTACTCTCTCATTAGTTTAAACTAAAAAAAAATAAGGATAAATTTTAAACCGAATAGGTAATATGAAATAAGATGTATAAAAGTATTCTGTAGACGACTGCTTTAAATTTATTTAGTTATTTTCTCGCATCTTCGCTTCTTGTCTATTGGAAGGTGGGTACATTTGCAGCGATTAGCGGCATGAAATTAAAATACAGTCTTGTTGCTCAAGTTAAATATGTGGAACGTTGCTGTGTGTGAAGGTGTTGGCTTGGAAACGACCATGTCCCATTTTTTACAAGAAAAGGTTGAGTTCAGGATCTGACTGTTACTGAAGCAATAAACATTTCCCCTATTACAAGGTTCCAAAAAAAATCCACTGAAACGTAGGAGTATATGTTTATAAATGGGTGTCAAAACGCTCAAATCAATAAATTAATTATTTATTTACTGAAAATATGTACAACGAATAATGTCTTATATATGAAAAAACACGGGTGTTTGAGCGTGAACTTACTATGAGTCGATATCGCTATCGACAATGTTTCGGCTTCTACCGGAAGCCTTCCTCAGGATTTTGAGTGTGGTACGTCCGCCGCGGTCGCGTCACGCTTCACACTGTATAAGTTGAACTGTAAGTTTTTATAATATAATAATGTCTTAAATATGACAAAGTGAACCAACATTTTCAACCGATAATAGGTATGCAAAATCAGTTAAACTTTCATTACGAATAATATTTTTAACATTCTTAGGTCACGCTTTAATTAGTAATTTTACAATATAACGATAAATTATCATCAATACATGTCAATCAAAGCTTTTAATAAATAATGCAGTATGGGTGATTGTCTCAAAAAAACAATATAAAAAGTATTGGTATAGATATACGTTATATTGATTCTAAATATGTTTAAACGACGTTTTTTTATTACACTTTTATACAAATATGAAATAATAGTAGAAAGACAGCTTAAGTTTGGGTGGAATTTGCTCTAAAGATCTTTTGATAATACATATTACCATTGATATATTATTACTACGTACTAGAGAAGCTAATCCAAACAAAAACGTGTCGCAGTTTGATGGCCGCGGGTGGCTGCGCGGGTCATGTGCGCCGTGGACTGACAGGTATTTGCTGCAGCGCTAAATGTCATGGTTAGATGACATTTAGCGGGTATAACCGATCTCGGTATAACCGACTGTTATTACGTCGATTAAAGGCATGCAGTGCTAGATCGCTTAGAGATCTAGATATTAGACCTTTTATTTAGTCTATAATTGCAGATCGCGTTGCATTTCAGTGAAGAAATAATTTATAATAGTTTGTAGGACATTTTAAGTGTTAAAATGTCATAGAATAATATAAATAATTACATTAGATAAAAATTCAATGTCAATGTATTTAAATGGTACCAAACAAAATTGAAAATATTGTCTTATTGAAATACAATTTATCATTCAGATATGTGTTAACATCGTAATACGCTTATTTAACAGAAATTGTGTCAATTTAAACTTTGTAATATATATATTAAAATACATTGAATTATACGTGTCCATAAATGGTTACATATTCGGGGAGCCATACAGAATATGCTTTTATTGAATTGGGCAGTATAGTTAAGAGACAAACGTACTTTAAATTTACATCGTTCACTGTCAAACCCAATATACATTTTTTTGTTGAATAATACACTGATACTTCAATTAAATACCTATGTCGTCGCCACATCGTTGAATTTTGTTATGAAATTCTCGAACATTTCATGATATGGACATTTCTACGATGTAGCCACGACATATATATTTTTTTATGCTTGTTAGGTTAGCCTTTGACCTGATGGTAAGTGATGATGTGGTCGAAGATGTTGTTCAGACTAACCTAGAATTACTGGCTCTCAAGGACTGCTGCCGGAACACACTTGGCGACAGATTTTCTACTAGTGGGTGGTAGCTAGCCAGGCGAGCATTCGCAAAATGCCCTACCACCATGCTATAATGATTGCCATCCTAAGACAACAACCGGGACCGACAACTTAACGTGCCCTCCGAAGCACGGAAGCGCTCAGTAGTAATGTCACCAGCGGTCACCCATCCAACGCATGACCGAGGCAGACAGAATGGCTAAGCACACTTCGCTACGATCGCTTCAAATAATACATATAAAGATCATAACAGTCATACATATAAACATATATATATAAAACTACTGGACCGATTTGAATGAAATTTGGTATGAAAATAGTTTGAGACCCGGGAAAAAACATAGGATAGTTTTTATCTAACTTATATATATATATACATATATATGTATATGTATATATATACGAAATAATATAATATAATAATATATATATATATACTTTCCCGGGTCTCAAACTATTTTCATACCAAATTTCATTCAAATCAGTCCAGTAGTTTTGGCGTGAAAGCGTAACAGACAGACAGACAGACTTTCGCATTTATAATATTAGTACTGATACGTTTATATATCAATCCCGTTAGTACCAAGGGTCACTAAAAGGAGTGAAAAAAAAATTTTACAAAAAAATGGAACCGACTTTAACACCCCAAAGTGTGAAATAACTTGTCGAAGTCGGCACCATGCGGACAATATTTTAATAATAGGTACTTTTGAACTATCATGGTACTGACTTCAACAAGTTATTTCACAGTTTTGGGTGTTGAAGTCGGTTCAGTTTTTGGTTAATTTTTTTTATTCTAACTATTCGCGAGCAGTATGGCCAATACTTGCTTTACGATCGTCATCTCATCCAATAACAATCTTGAGAATTTTCAAAATCTAAAAAGTTTAAAAGAAAAAGAAACGGTGGCGCGCTCCGAGCGTACATAAAATTAAATATCCGGAAAGAATCAGAGCGTTATCTGTAATAGAAATCTCTGGATTTATCGGGTTTGCGGCTGCGGAATTGTACTGGCTTTGGAATGAAATATAGGCTGAACAGCGGCCTGCTCGTTCTGTTTTTTTTTTATAGTAGACAATCTGTATTGGCACGCTCAAAACAGGTCGCGCTTTTGGTGCCTCGCCTGTGTTGCTACAGTGAAATATATTGTCGACAGATGGATGATTTCATTAAACGTATTGTGTGATTGATTATATGTGTAACGCATTTAAAATCTTTTGCTTTATTTATATATACAACTGACTAATTAGGGATATACTTTTTACTGACTTCCAAAATAGGAAGAAGTTCTCAATTTAACTGTATATTTTTTTTTGTTTGATTCCTGCATGATTACTCCGCCAATTATGAACTTATTTTGATAATTATTAATGATTTGAAGGGTTCGTGGCTTAGGCCCACAGTGGTCGACGCCCCTGTGGCTGACGCCCCCGATTCTAATAAATTTAGTATATTTATTTTTGTCCTTTTTTTCACTAAGTACAGTAAACAACAAAAGTCTTTCTTAATCAAATTATCATACGTACAAAGAAGATCATACGTACGATGCATACGTGACGAAGTTATTAAGAGGGAAAAATCTTTTATTTTCCGGTGTTTACGTTAGTAGTCACTTATTTGCTAATAATGTAGCTTTCAGTCAAAAACCTTTTGAGTTTATCCATTGAAACAAATATACAAATATACGTAAACTCAAAACTTTTCTCTTTAACTAATTTTAAGTTTTCATTTTTCAAAAAGTTGATAAAATTTGTTAGTGAGTAATAAATTACCATATAAAATCTTATCTTCCATCTTCAATTAACACGTCTACTAACTGGGCCGATAGAACACCACAAGGAAGAATGGAAATATGATTGACAAGTTCACTGAATAATACGAAAATAAAAATTCATGATCATGTTTTTCCAACAACCGTTTTTGGAAATCCGACCAAAAAAGTACCAGTTAATTATTTATTAAGTAAATAATTAAAAGAGATGATTTTGCTTGTTAATTATTGTTAATTATTATTTGATTAAAAGTTGCTATGATTTAAATTAAATTGACCGTGGGCTTCGACCACAGGTGCGTCGACCACTGGGGGCGTAAGCCACGAACCCGATTTGAATCTGCGTTGATTTCAATATATACCTACATCCGAGATGGCATCATATAAATTTCTTTGAAATTGAAATCGAATCGAACTGAAAAAAATATTTAGATTTATCCTCGATGATTTAATATTAATTGCTGTTATCGATGATGAACATTATTTTAGGCGAGTGATTGATATTGTAAACAGTCTGCATCACTAAACGCTTCTTATAAAAACGGAACCGACTTCCGCTTACCCTGGAAAGTATGAAAGAACTAGTGGAAGTCATCAATGCTAATGTAAGGTCAGTGTTTTGAGTCATGGTAGCGATGTCAACAATTTTCTTTTATTTTATAGTGTCCGAAGTCGGTTCAGTTTATTTGAAAAATATTTTACAATCAAAATCTTTTTGTAACTAACAAATACTGCTAAATGGTTTTAATCGAGCTACAGTTGAGTTTCTCAGTTTCTAACTAACATTTTCGAACACTCGCCTAGCTAGCTACCACCCTCATGTAGAAAATCAGTCGCGATGTTCCAGCAGTTTTTTTCAGATAACAGTACCCATTATTAGTCTGAAAAAACATCCTCTTTCAAAACACTAACCAGATAAAAGTAAAAGGCTACCTTTTTTGAAATGTTAACCCAACCTACATCAACGATTGTTTTTACATGTCTGCTTTTTTAGCCCGAAGTTCGGCCGTGTACACGAGATTGATTTTTCATTTTGTTATTACGTCGAGTATTTTTTATGCGGATAGATTTTGTATTTTTATTCTTTCATAGTTAAACGATGTCATACTGATATGAAACTAGAGATTTTCAGTCTAAAAAAGCACGCTCTTCCAATTAATTTAGCCTTACATGCAAAATAATGTAGGTATATACGCATAACACGCCTGTGCGATCTTCACACAACTCTTGAGCAGGTAATGATAATGGACTGTATGAGGTGAGTACTGTGTATAGGTGAGGAATTGATCTTCGATTCCTGCAAGCTAAAGAGAGCAATATGGTGACTCCACCAACCTTTTATCCACGCCCGCCGAGGGCAGCAGCATCCATCGCAGATTAGGCACAGCTTTTCCGTGCAGTCGGTATCACCGAATCCAAACAGTCTCTTCTTCTTGCAGCACTTAACACTAGGTAATATTGTCTAGATATAGAAAGCGATTCCCAAGGGCACAGCACAGTAAGAGTTATAATACTTTAATTACAGGAAGCCCGGCGGGTTTAAGCACAAGGCGTACTCGGCGCGGGTCGCAATGACAGAGTGACTACCACCGTTCGACGGTAGTAGATTATAAAGAATTGATGGAGCTTTTTTCCATCTACCCTCCTAATCACTTACAGGGACCGAACAACGCCACTACGTGAATACCATTGGTTTTTCAGTTTTTTTATTAATATTTAAATCATTTGCAAAAAAAAACATAAGAAATAAGCACACCAAAAATCACAGAGATTTGTCCGGTATGTACAAAAGTCGAGTTTACAAAGAACAATAGATAAATCATACGTATACAAAATTACAAAAACAAATTTAACAGCTATGAGTCGCACTCCATCACACATAACATAAACATTAATGCGGAAAAGAGACAACTTTACTGGTTTTATTTCACCGAGCAGTAAAGGACGAGTTATCGTGGTATGTGTGCGCGGACGTGTCCAATATATAAAAATAAAATATGCTGTGTGCGTGCAGTGATTTTATCATATTTTATTTTATAAACATTATATCAAATATAGACATTTAAATGATCCGGTAACCCCCCGGTAGCTTAATAGATAAAGCATCCGGCGCGAAATCGGAAGGACGCGGGTTCAATTCCCGCCCGGGGCAAAACATTTTGTATTCCAATAATTTGTAAATTTATGATGATACACATTACCTGAGTCCTTAGTCTATAGTGCTTTAATCTAGCACAGATTGAAAAGGACTCAGTAGACCGCTTTAGTTGATGCGTGTAAACGGTAGCTAGTACAACTTAATAATAATAAATACTTCTATTTTCCTTGAAAATAGGTCTACAATCAGTACTAATAATAGTATAAATGCGAAAGTAACTCTGTCTGTTACGCTTTCACGCCAAAACTACTCAGACCAATTTGAATGAAATTTGGTATGGAAATAGTTTGAGACCCGGGAAAAAACATAGGATAGTTTTTATCCAACTGCGCAAAAAGAGGTTAATGTTTTTGCGAGATAACCGACATACGCGCGGGCGGAGCCGCGCCCGGAAAGCTAGTTCATAATAAATATCATACAAGCTAGACTAATATAGCTGTAAAGTAAACCCGCATTGCAAGGACTGGTGCCGGAAGTAGACATAGATAGTCTGTATCACAGGTCACCAGGCCCCACTCAACGGACCTTACTTTAGTATGTACGAGTATCTACTAGCTTTTCAACTAGAATCTATAGAATCGCTTTTTAATCTACTTTCCATTGACGCTGACCCTGCGCTTCCTCAATTCCCTTAAAGTCCTCACTACTCTCAGAAGTGTAAACGGACAATCATAATCAGTACTTCAGTACTATAATATTATAAATGCGAAAGTAACTCTGTCTGTCTGTCTGTCTGTCTGTTACGCTTTCACGCCAAAACTACTGAACCGATTTGATTGAAATTTGGTATGGAAATAGTTTCAGACCCGGGAAAAAACATAGAATAGTTTTTATCCAACTGCGCAAAAAGAGGTTAATGTTTTTGCGCGATAACCGACATACGCGCGGGCGGAGCCGCGCCTGGAAAGCTAGTCTTTATATAAATTACGTGTAACACATTGTTTGTCCGCCTACACTACTGAACCAATTTTAAATTTGATTTGCAAACCCTGTGTAATTTGATCCAAATTGAAAGATAGGATGGCTTACACCTCAATTTATCGTAATTACCCGTGCGAAGCCGGTGAGGGCCGCTAGTATATATATATTTATAGTTGAGTGCATATTATGAATAGCTAGAGGACACGTGCGTTTTTATTTACATAGCTTAGTTATTATGAAGTTTATTACGAACTCCATAATCATGAAGTAATGGCGAAATGGCCTGAATACATCAGTGTACACTTTGTGAGTTATATACGAGTATGTATTATCATGAATATTTATGGGACGTAAAAAAATGTTTCACTAATATAAATGGGCAAGGCATACTGAATATGTCACCATTAAATAAATAATAACCAACCAGATGATTTATTGTTATTTTACAGCTTATTTTTTAAAGAAGGTTATATTGCGAATGCCCGCCTGGCTAGCTACCACCCTCGAGTAGAAAATCTGTCGCCAAGTAGCTTACAGTGTGTTCCGGAAGCAGTTCTTGAGAGGCAGTATGTAATAATGAAATTGCAAATTAGACTTAACAACTGTATGCCTTAGAGTGATGGGCACAGTGCAGTTCGCTTGTAACGAAGTGCATCTGTTATAGGCAGCATGTTACCGCGAACTATCAGGTGCGTGGGTTTCGTGCATGTTCAGGTAAAATCATATTTAAAAAAATATAATATCATATAAAAACTAACGTAGTTTTCACTCATTTTAGTGAATAATACGGGATAACTCACGTGAATCAGTCAGATAGCTCCGACAGAGCACTAGGTAATCTGTGGCTCCGACTATAGTTTCAACCACATTCGGTGGTCTTTCTTGAATCGGGACGCCCGCGTTGACGTCTCCGCGTTGCACTGCTAAGCGAGACGTCAATGCTACCGAGCTCTCCTAGAAAAAGACCACCGAATGTGGTTGAAACTATAGTCGGAGCTATCTGACTGATTCACGTGAGTTATCCCGTATTATTTACTAAAATAAAAAAGTGGTATACTTTACTCGGGCTCGCATCTCAAGAGTTGGGATCAATCTAAGGGTTCAGTTTAGATGAGAGATGCTTTCATTAACACAAACTTATAGAACTTACATATGCGAGTCCTACCAAAGTTATCCATTGAATACTAAGATAATGCAAAACGCCCTTATGTGAAAAAAATATTTTAATACCTATTCCACATTAAGCACCAAGCCATTATATTGATCATTGCTTAAAGGGGGAATGAAAACACTTTATGTATACTATTTCAAAAATTAGTAAAATAGGAGACAATCGATTCTAGTGAAGAAAACATATTATTATTATCACGACATTTATTTAATTACATAATTTTAAATTTTTTACAACATTCATATATAAAAAATAAATATTATAAAAAACTTAAAACTAGAATGCCGCCAGCAGCGGGGCAGGGCCCAAGCTACCAGCGGTTAGGACTGCAGAGAGAGGAACCTTCGGACAATGCGTGTGGTATCGAGTATCACTGCCTTCTGCACCTGACCCTTGATCCAACCATCTAGCGAGAGTCTCTTGAGGTGTTGGTCGAGGCTCTTCGCTATTAGGCCGTTCGCCGAAACGACTATCGGGACAATGATCGTCGAGTCAACATCCCACATGGCGGTTACCTCGTGAGCCAAGTCAAGGTACTTGCTGACTTTGTCCTTCTCGGCCTTCACGAGGTTCTCGTCATGTGGGATGGTGATGTCGACAAGCACTGCCCGGCGCTGGGATCGGTCGACCACCACGATATCAGGCTTATTGCAAACAATAGTCCTGTCCGTGATGATAGAGCGGTCCCAGTAGAGCAATGCACGATTAAGATTATTATTTTATTTTATTATTATTTTATTATTATTATTATTTCAATTTGCATCTTGGACATCTGTCCTGAAAATGTACAGATAGTTGAGTACTGTACTGTAACGGCCGGATCGTCCACTGCTGAACACAGCCTCCCCTATTAAGGGGGTATTTGCCATAATGCCCCACGCTTGGCAGGCGTCTTGGGGATCGCAGTGTAAGTTAGCTGTTCGATTGATCGCTGATTCCCGATTCAAGAAAGACCACCGAATGTGGTTGAAACTATAGTCGGAGCTATCTGACTGATTCACGTGAGTTATCCCGTATTATTTACTAAAATAAAAAAGTGGTATACTTTACTCGGGCTCGCATCTCAAGAGTTGGGATCAATCTAAGGGTTCAGTTTAGATGAGAGATGCTTTCATTAACACAAACTTATAGAACTTACATATGCGAGTCCTACCAAAGTTATCCATTGAATACTAAGATAATGCAAAACGCCCTTATGTGAAAAAAATATTTTAATACCTATTCCACATTAAGCACCAAGCCATTATATTGATCATTGCTTAAAGGGGGAATGAAAACACTTTATGTATACTATTTCAAAAATTAGTAAAATAGGAGACAATCGATTCTAGTGAAGAAAACATATTATTATTATTATTATTTCAATTTGCATCTTGGACATCTGTCCTGAAAATGTACAGATAGTTGAGTACTGTACTGTAACGGCCGGATCGTCCACTGCTGAACACAGCCTCCCCTATTAAGGGGGTATTTGCCATAATGCCCCAATCTTGGCAGGCGTCTTGGGGATCGCAGTGTAAGTTAGCTGTTCTTTAGAAGGTGCTGCTGCCCACCTTCCAGTATTTTTCCCTGAGTCGCCTCTTATGACCACTTACCCACGGGATGATATGGGGAGGTGCAATTCTAACCCGGCACCCCACGAGGTAGTTGAGTTATATGGTACATTCTTACGAGGTCAAAACAACATAATTATTTCACATTTTACATTGTTTTTGTATTAACCAAAGCATTTTATTTTGTTTAGAATATCAGCATCCCCCGTTTTCACCAGGTACGGAATTCTAAAGTCTGCTGAGTTTGCATGTCCAATTTAAATATTCTTCACATAATTGATGAATGGTATATGCATAGACCCCAATAATTGAAGCATGGAACCGCTCAGTAGTAATGCCACTAACGGTCACGCATCCCAATCATGACTGCTCTGTTGCTTTAATTAGTTGATCGGTTATGAAAGAATTAACTAGGTAAGCTACGAGCACTTCTAGTGAGTATAAATCTTTTTTAAAATACTTCACATGTTAGAAATAAAACATGTTGTTGGAGCAGTTATGGCTCAGTGGCATTGACTATGGACTGCCGTGCAGCAGTCCATGGTTTGAGTCCCGCCGCGGGTTTCAGCTTCACCGCATGGTGGAAGGGCATTTTGCGAATGCCCGCCTGGCTAGCGAGCCCCCTCTAGTAGAAAATCTGTCGCCAAGCATCTAACGGTGTGTTCCGGCACTCCTTGAGAACCAGTAAAATTACAGGCACAGACATAACAACTATGTCTCAAGTTCGTGACTTGTGACGAAACGCATCTGTTATAGGCAGAGGTTAGTCCGCTTAACATCAGGTGGGCCTCGACTTTGTTCCGTCACAATAACATTAAAAAAACATGACTGCTTTGTTGCTTAACTTAGCTGATCGCTTATGAACAAAATAACTAAGCTACGAACACTTCAAGTTAATAGAAAACTTCTTTAGAATACTTCACATGTTAGTAATAAAACTTGTTGCAATCAGGGAATAATAAACCCAACCCGTCCACAACAGGGAAACCTCATCGCAACCACAAAGAGAAATCAATCACGTACCGTCGGACGTCGCGTAAAAAACACCCGCAGAAGAAACCTATTCGTAGAGTTGCCATTTGATTCGGTTTACGAAGCCATTGGAAAATATAGGTTAAAGTATAAAGACATTTATTCTCAAAAAAAATGTTACCCTTCGAAGCACGGAAGTTTTCAGTAGTAATGTCACTAGCGGTCACCCATCCAACACCTGATCGCAGCGTACGTTGCTTAACTTACCTAATCGGTTAAGGATGGCTAAGCAAACTTTGCTACGAGCGCTTTAATAGTCGTTAAGATGAAATATTCAAAATCAATTTATATAAACAAAGATTATAAACAAAAGTGCCTACATTTTATTTGTGAAGCAAAGATCCTAAATCCCAATTCCCCAACAATTCAAACAGCGTGATCAATCCATCTAAGAGAAAAAAAACCAAAAACATTTCTAAGCGAAGGGAAATAATAATTCCTATTCTATCGGGAATGTCCTTCAACAAGATTTTTCCATACGAAGAAAGCAATTTATGTGATAACGTTCGAAGAAAATTGCCTTTTGCCCTTTCTTTCCGTCTATTGAATTTATAGCCCGATTCAAAGTGAATGATATTTATTACACAACTATGGTTGTAGGTAATTTACTGGGATCTATCAAAACATTTCAGGTGAATTTGTTGTACATATACAGTTGTGTGAGTCAAACCGTAGCCAATTGACTTCAATACATTCTTATCCATATATTCTTTATTGTACACAAAATAAGTTATATACAAATTGATTATTAATATTATTCATGTACATAGGTGAGCTTAACCCTGAAAAGGGTTTTCTTTCAGCAAACCTACGCTAAAAAAACGTGTGGCACTCGGAGACTGCCGCGGTAAAGCTATTACATAGCATTTTTTATCAACTTATGCAATTATAAATCTCGACACGTTAGTTGTCAAAACCTTTTTTTCTCTCAAAATGTAGTTCCTTTTACGCACTGTTTGTTTGTTTTAGGGAGGACATAGATGCTGGCTGTTAATTCTTTATCGAATTAATGAAATATGATTGATGGATTTTGTAAATGAATCGACTTTGTCCAGTTCTAGTGTTTTAATAACGATATTTAGAATATTACAGTTTTTATGAACCGAACACGTTCGTGGAATTTAGAGAAGAGAATTATAAAAAAGCCTACCCTTTATTAAACACATATGAAATAAATTGTCACATGACACATTTAAAGTTGCTATACGTAAAATAGTAGGCGCGCCAACATCTTGCCCCCCGTTGAAAATCCTGATTTTCAACCACGAAAGTCTTCTCCGTTTTCGTTCATCAATGGGCATAGACGGACAAGTGCTCTACGAAGACAGCCACGGGTAGTATTGACGTCAGCAACACGATTTATTCCATCTGGTCCCGTATACAGTCTAGCTACTCTGCCTAGACGCCAGTTTAAAGCAGGAACATTGTCTTCGTGCAGCAAAACCAAATCGCCAACATTGAGAGTGCTAGTATCAGTCTTCCATTTTTTGCGGAGTTGCAACTCAGAAATATATTCTTTCTGCCACCTTTGCCAAAAATGCTGTCTTAGTCTTTCTACTCGATTATAACGTTGAAGATTTCCTTCTTTAAAATCCAACAAATTTGGAGTTGGCATTGCGGTCAACTGCCTCCCAATTAGGAAATGCCCTGGTGAGAGGAAAAGGAAATCGTTTGGAGAGGAGGAGAGCGGACATAAAGGGCGGCTATTTAAGATTGCCTCCACTTGCGCAAATAAAGTACCTATCTCTTCAAATGTTAAGTGTGCATTGCCCATTATTCTACGAATTAAATACTTTGCCGATTTAATACCTGCCTCCCAAATACCGCCAAAATGAGGAGCGTAGCTTGGTGAGAAAATAAAATTAATGCCTTCCTGAGATGCAAGGTCAGCAAGAGATTCCGAATTTAGTTTCAAAAAATTACCTAGCTCTTTAGCGGTCGCAATAAAGTTACCTCCATTATCGCTGAAAATTTCGATGGGTCTACCCCGCCGCGCGACAAATCTACGCAGAGTCATCATAAATGAATTTTTAGACAGGTCAGACACGGCCTCCAATTGGACACATTTAAATCTCAAGCACACAAATAAGCATAGATAAGCCTTTTGTAGTTTGGCACCACGTCCTTTACGATTCACAATG
Organism: Plagodis dolabraria; assembly: GCA_963854805.1. Taxonomy (NCBI): domain Eukaryota; kingdom Metazoa; phylum Arthropoda; class Insecta; order Lepidoptera; family Geometridae; genus Plagodis; species Plagodis dolabraria. The sequence continues at coordinate 4,204,566 of OY978459.1, read as the reverse complement.
TGGAAGGGACCGGCGTAGTCCACTCCCACTGAGATAAAAGGGAAATCGGGGTTTACGCGTGATGTGGGTAAATCACCCATTTTTGGTTGCAAGACTTTACCTTGCACGCGTCTACATCGCACACATCGATGGACTATTTGGCGAGCGAGTCGACGCCCGTTGATAGGCCAGACAGACTGACGAATAGATGCCAAAAGCAGTTGAGGTCCAGCATGAAAAGTGCGTAGATGTTCTCGCTCAAATAAAATTTTTGTGAATTGATGAGACGAGTCAAGCACTATTGGGTGCTTGCTCTCATAAGAATAATTTGAGGAATTGATGCGACCACCGACTCTGATCAAATCATGCTCATCCAAAAATGGAGACATAGACAACAACTTAGACTTGTGATTTAGAGAACTACCTTTAGACAGTAATTTGTAATCATCAGGAAATGATTCTTTTTGCGCAACAGAGCACAAATAATTAAATGAATCATTAAGCTCGTTTACAGTTAAATGACCGAATAGTTTAGTTTTAGGATTTTTTAGGTTGTATACAAACCTTTTTACAAAGGCAAATATTCTTTGGATTCTATTGAGATTAGAATAGTCACGAAATTTTACTATAGGATCTACCATTGATACAGGCACCGCTTTAATTTCAGGTAAGTCCTGATTATAAGTCTGTGTCAGCGTTGGCCATTGGGATTCATCATAATTTAAAAAATTGGGGCCTGACCACCACAACTCTAGATCACGAAGTTGACTGGCATTTACACCTCTAGATATAATGTCAGCAGGATTTTCTTTAGTTGGTACATATCGCCACGAGCTTTGAGATGAGATTTCAATGATTTCACCAACTCTATTAGCTACAAAGGTTTTCAGCTTGCTAGCGTCACTGGCAAGCCAAGATAACACGACGCTGGAATCGCACCAGTGTATTATACGAGATGGTTTGTGTCTAATAGAGTCAACAACGGTCTTGGCTAGCTTGGCTGCAAGCAATGCAGCGCAAAGCTCCAGGCGAGGAATCGTTGTAGGTTTAAGTGGACTTACTTTGGATTTCGAACATAGCAGATTCACCATGACGTCATTATTTGCATCAACAGAGCGCATATAGCAACAAGCACCGTAAGCATACAGCGCCGCATCACTGAAAACGTGCATTTCAAAATCTTTAGGTGATTTGCAAAGCACCTTCCTGGGAATCTGTAATGTTGAAAGAACAGGCAAATTACTGGCGAACTCAACCCATGATTCTATTATTTTTGTTGACACCGGCTCATCCCAATCTATTTTAAGCTGCCATAGTCTTTGAAGCAATATTTTAGGTTGTATTATGCAAGGGCTCAATAATCCCAGAGGATCAAAAATTTTAAAGGAATTTGACAATATAAAGCGTTTAGTTATTATATCGGCTATACCTTTAGAAGGTATTTCGAACGGGAAATGTAATGAATCATTAGCTGGATTCCAACCAAGACCAAGAGTGCTAATGGATTCACTAAGCAACAGAGATTCATCATTACTTGGTGAAATTTCTTTTAGCAATTCTGGAGCATTCGTTTTAAACTTTCTTAATTTAAAACAAGCAGATTTTAGAGTTTCTGTTACAGAATTTAGAATAAATTGTAACTGTATTTCGTCATCACACCCAGTGATCAAATCGTCGACATAAAAGTCATGCTGAATTATACCTTTTATTAATTGATCATCACATTCTTCCCCAACCTGCCAGAGGCATCTCGTGCTTAAATAGCTCGCACTTGTGGTACCATAAGTAAGAGTATTTAGTTGCAGAGTTTGAAGTGGAAACGACTCTTCTTCTCTCCATAAAATGAGCTGCAGGTTTCGATCTTGATTCGTTGCAATATAAACCTGACGATAGAATTTATCTATGTCACCCGTAAGTAAATATTGATACTGACGTGCTCGAACCAGAATAGAGAAAAGAGAGTCCTGAACATGCGGACCTTTTAATAAAAGGTCGTTCACTGAGAATCCAGATGATGTAGGTTCTGCACCGCTGAACACAACACGAAGACGTGTCGACTCACTGGATTCTTTTATTACGGGGTGATGGCATAAAAAATATGATTGTTCCGGCTTAATAACTGGTGATGCTGTTAAATGTCCTAGTGCAGCATATTCGCGGATAAAGTCTACATATTTTATTTTAAGTGAGGGGTTTTTTCGAAACCTTTTTTCTAAATGTAAAAAACGTTTTTTAGCCAAAGTGTACGAGTCACCGAGACAGTCTGGAGAGTCCTTTAGAGGTAACTCCACGCAGAATCTGCCTGACTCCAACCGAAATGTAGTAGCTACAAAATGCTCTTCGCACATCTTGTCTTCTGGGCTCAAAAAGGACCTTTGTGGTAGCTCTTCAAGCGACCAGAATTTGGTTAGCATTTCGTCAAAATTATCGTTTGCAGTATAATCTGACACAACTACATGATTACAATTTATGTTTTGTAATTTGAATTTTGTCGAGAGTATTTGTCCAGTTATTAACCAACCAAATTTTGATGACCTAAGTTTTGGATTATTGGCTCCTAACGAACGCTGATCACATCCGAGAATATCCCAAAATATGTCTGCGCCAATTAAAATATCGATGGGACCTGGCAGATCGAAATTAGGGTCAGCTAATCTTATTGATTGTGGTATTTTTATATTCTTGATGTCTATTGGAGACTTTGGTATTTCTCCAGTCAGTTCATCAAGTACAAAACATGATAAGGTTACACTATACTGTGTGGTCATTGCATTTAACTGAGCTACACAGCTTTCGGTAACCTTGTTATTTGAAGTATTTCCAATTCCGATAACATTAATAGTATTAATAGGATTGCACTTTAGAGCCAATCTTTCCTGTAGCGATTTAGTAACAAATGATGATTGACTTCCACAATCTAACAATGCGCGTACTCTTTCGGTTTGATTTGTATGAGGATTTATTACGTTAATTATGGCTGTAGATAAAATAACTTGGCTAGTACCTGTGTTGGTACTGCATTTTGTAGAGAAATTTGTTACTGTATGTTGCACCTCAGCTCGATTGTGCAACAGCGAGTTGTGTTTTTCTTTGCAACCTTGCTCACGACACGACCCCATGCGACATTCGCTCACTGGATGGCCCTGTCTAAGACAATTAATACATAATTTATATATAGATACATCAGCCATTCGATCTTGAATGTTTTTAGATTTGAAAATTTGGCAATCGTAAATTTTGTGATTGGCGCTACAAATTATGCATAAGTGCACACTTGGCTTTTGCGTAGCAGTTGTAAATGATTTAGTTTGACTATTATTGTTATTGTTGACACGATATTGTTGATTGTTATAATTGTTATTTCGAAACTGTTGATTATTGTTGGAGCGATTTTGTTGATTGTTGTTATATAAAGATCCCTGATTGATTGTATTTTGTTTATTACAATTGCTAATTAATGATTTTGTATTATAGTTTTTGTTACGATTCAAAGCTTCAATCACGTCTGCCCGATCTGTTAAAAATTTGTTAAAATTTTCTAATGAGGGAATATCAGAAAGACCATTGCGCGTCTCTTCCCACTTCTCAAGAGAACGACTGTCCAATTTGGAAGATAACATGTAAATAATTATTATGTCCCAATGAGAAGTAGGCTGACCCAAACTAGACAGCGCTCGTAAATTCTTTGTCACGTGATCAACAAGAAAACGCAATGAGCTTTCCGATTCGCGATTAATCGGTTGAACGTTAAACAATGATTTAAGATGATGGTTTACCAACAATCTTTTATTGTCATATCGCTCCATCAATAACTTCCAAGCTGTCCTGTAATTATCAGAAGATACTTCCAAATTAGAGATTATTCTAGACGAATCACCTTCTAGATAAGAAATCAAATAATGAAATTTTTGTATTGGGGATAAGCGTTCATTGTTGTGTACGAGAGATGTAAATGTGTCGCGGAACTCTAGCCAGCGAAAGTAGGAACCATCGAACCTCGCGATTTCAATCTTAGGTAACTTTATGCCTAGGTCTTGATGATCGTGACTGCAGTGAGCGTGGGAGTCCCTTCGAGAAACTTCTAAATTGAAATTGTTTTCATTTAACATATCTTTAGCTTTGGCCATTAAATGAATAATATCACGCTCAATGAGGTCTCGTTCATCAATCTCATCTTCAATGGATGCATAATTCAAAATTTCAATCCCACCCTGCACCTCTTCAAATTTAGAAGACAACATTTCGAGTTTACCTAGTTTGAGAGTTAATTCTGCGTACTCTAAAGGCTCTAAATCATTTTTTCTACTTAATAATTCATCTAGATACTTCTTAAACTTGGTTATCTGGCCTTTTATTGAGCTTCGTTTAGTCATTAATGCTTTTAAGTTGTCCATTTTATAATTACTTTATATATTAAGACTAGAAAATAAGTGAACAAATTGAACTATAATTTTAGAAGGAAAAATATGTACTTACTTAATAGTTAATTACTAAACAAAGCTTACAATAACGCAAATTAGATGATTATTCTATGATAAAAAGTAAATGTTTATTCTCACGCTCCTTATCTTGGCGATGTCTGATGTAATGCAGTACAGCACGGAAGCCGGCAACTTCACGTAACGGGTTAAACAACAGCCGATTTGTTATGTTCCGCAGCGATAACGATAACCCGTCAACATTCAATGGTCGGTTCCGATCCACTATGCACTTACTGGGTACACGACTCCTGAAATTGATCGGCAAATATCTTTCAGAATGGTAAAATACATTGATCTTGTTTATTCAAATTGTAAGAAATAATATGAAAAAATGGGTAAAGTAAGTAATCACTTACTAAATTAACGTAGGTACTCATCTACAAATGTTAGTTTAAGAGTATTTTAGATGTGTTTTGAATTATTTTTATGACTATGATGCAAGTTTTAATGATAAATGGATATTTATGCTAATGTGTAATGATTTTTAAATATTATATAAAAAGTGGAGTGTATTAATACTATAAGGTTAATTTATTATTTATGTAATTTATTAAAGTAGATAGGTACTTTTCCTTATGAGCTTTAATATGATATAATTATCTTTGGATGATAATTACACCTGCAATTTGGTGATCAATGAGATAACGTACACTCAAACCAATTTAGCAAAGAGTGATACACATTTTGGATAGATTTATTATTCTTAGGTAGGTAAGGATGAATATATCATGTTATGATCAAATATTAAATGTATTTTCTTTCGGGATTTAGGAAAGAACTTGGTAGGTAGGTAGGTTTTTTGATGATAAAGTAAAGGAAGGGCACTTAACTTTCTTGGCTTGTTGTCCTGCGGTGTGAAAGATTTAGGTACTCCACTAGACCAAAGACATCCAAGTGCACTTTTAAGACACAGTGAATGCACTGCTTTCTTCGATTGGTTCCAAGTTTCACATCGGCGTCAACATTATATGCCTCCGGGGTCCAAAGGTGACAATCACCAGTTCAATCGCCATCTAATTTGTTTTCCAGATTATTATTCCTTGTTCATTATAAAGGTCCGGCCTTTATATAGGTATCCTTTCATGGAAATTGTTACGGCTTCAATAGAAACTATTTCTCGGATCCTTTGCAGAGACAAGTCACGAGTCCTGTCACGGTCGCCAATGTTAATTCTTTATCGAATTAATGAAATATGATTGATGGATTTTGTAAATGAATCGACTTTGTCCAGTACTAGTGTTTTAATAACGATATTTAGAATATTACAGTTTTTATGAACCGAACACGTTCGTGGAATTTAGAGAAGAGAATTATATAAAAGCCTACCCTTTATTAAACACATATGAAATAAATTGTCACATGACACATTTAAAGTTGCTATACGTAAAATAGTAGGCGCGCCAACACTAGCTACCGCCTGTGCGGTCGTCCAGCTCCACCGGGTTTTGGGCGACGGCCTGGCCCTACAATAGCCCGGGAGGGAGAAGTGCCGAAGGCACTTCTCCCGAGACGGGCGTAGAAGGCGAAAAGCGCTTTCTACCTCCGTCTCCTGCGGACGCCGAAAACGTACCGCTATTATAGGAGGGATTGACAGCGATCTCAAGGGCACCACTGTGGTTCGGACCTCGGCTTGTCTCGCTGTCGAGAGACATGGGGGGGATCGGAGCAAAATGCCTCTGTGCAACTGCAGTGTTGCACAATTGGGCCCTACTGAATAATACTCTTTGACTATTTGGAGAGCAATTTATCGTGACCTTGTTTTTGCCTCGAGCTCGCCGGCGAGCTCGGTGTTTGATTGTGTGACCTCTGATTACCTCACACCTGGGGATTTTACCTCGACGACTTGCGGATAACGCTAAAGCTGCCAATGTAATGGCTGCGATGGGGTCATCCGGGTCGTCTAATACCTGCCGTGGTCGGCGACGGGGGGGTTTGAAAAATGGGATAGAAGAGGCAGTCGAGTAGTTCGATGCCTGGACAACCAATGGGTTCGGGTGGTGGGGCGCTCGATCAAAGTATCGGCGGGCGCAGTCCTTATTGAACTGCGCTAGAGAGGGAAGGTTTAAGTCGCAATGCAACTCGGTGTTCCGGATATACCACGGGGCGCCGGTTGCATTACGAAGAAAACGGTTTTGGATGACTTGAAGTTTATGAAGGTGGGCCTCACTAGCATGACTAAACACTACTGATGCGTAAGTCATGATGGGGCGGATGCAGGCAGTGTAAAGTGTCTTCTTATTACTAAGAGACATTTTACTCTCTTTGCGAAGTAGGGGACCAAGGCGACCCATTACGAAGGCCGCTCTGTTACGGACGGTTGTTATGTGATCGTTAAAGGTGAGATGACGATCAAGGGTGATTCCGAGGTATTTTGTTCTAGGAACCCAGGGAATGGGTTCGTCGAACAAAATAAGCGGTTTCGGGTAAGGGGAGCGTGTCTTCTCAGTAAAGCACATAGCTGTGCTTTTAGCTGGGTTGACCGCGATGCGCCATTTTCGGAACCAGTCACCGATCTCGGTGACGGCCCGTTGAATGACGAAATAGGACTGTCTGTTGATATGCCACCCAGTGGTGTAAATGGCGGTATCGTCCGCATATTGGGCTAGGAATACTTTGGGCTGAGAGCGTGGGATGTCACTGGTATACAGTGCAAAGAGAATAGGTGATAGCACGGAGCTCTGAGGGACTCCGGCTCTGACTGGGTGGGGGGAGGAGAGGGTGCCTTCCACGCGATAGCGAAAGCTTCTGGCTTTAAGGAAGTCTTGTAGGATGAGCACAAGACGTTCTGGCACGCCAAATTGGTATAGCTTGTAGATCAAGCCGTTGTGCCAGACTTTGTCAAAAGCTTTCGCTACGTCGAGGAAGACTGCTAGCGTAGTCTGGGGTTTGGGGTACTTATTGAAGCCCTCAATGATGTGCTCCGTGAGGCGGTGCACCTGTTGGACGCATGAGTGTCCGGGTCTGAAGCCAAACTGCTCATCTGGGATAAGGTGGTGTTCCTTAGCATGGGACTGGAGACGGTTTGCAAGTAACCGCTCGTAAAGTTTGCCTAAGGCACTGAGGAGGCTGATGGGGCGGTAACTGGTGGGGTCAGATGAGCTTTTGCCTGGTTTGTGAATGCCAATGACATTTGCACATTTCCAGGTGTCTGGGAATAAGCAGTGGCTCATAGCAGCATTGAAGATGCTGACTAAGAGATGGATGAGAGGAGGAGAGAGGGTTTTAAGAACCCTGTTGGAGATGCCATCGGCACCGGGGGATTTGCGCGGTCGGAGGGCCTTGATCAGTCTCTCCACCTCAGCGTAAGTCGCTAAGGTGATTGGTGGGAGTTCAGAGGTGACCACAGAGCTTTTACGTTCGACTTCAGCATCCACCGAATCGAGGTGAGCTTGGTCAACGTGATCTACGTTAGGGGAACACTGAGCCTCTAGGCTATCAGCTAGGCACTCAGCTTTGTCTTCGTCAAAGAACGCTGGGACTAGTGGGACTGGTCTGTATAAGGGAGGCATGTCGTTATGGTTACTTCCTTTCAAGCCTCGCGCCAAGTCCCAGTAAGCATGGTGGCTTGGCACGAGGTTTGAAAGTTTATCGCCCCATTGTTGATCACGCAACTCAGACATGCGACTTTGAACCATGCGTTCAAAGTGGCGTTTCTTAGTTTTGTTCTCTTTACTGGGGTAAGAGTCGTAATGTCGGGTCACTGCTTTACTCTCCGTCACCAATCGTCTCACATCCGCTGGAATGACAAGGCGCCGGTCGTCCGGCACTATGACCTCCTTTGCGGATGCACCTACTACGGTTGAGAGGTGATTGGTGAACGAATCGATCGCAAGGGTTACGTCATCTTTTGTCAGGATGTCGTCAGGGATCTTGTCAAGGTCCGGTGAACTGATAGCCTTTAGGGCATCGCCTACTTGCTTCCAGTTCACTATCGTCTTAGTGGGGCGGGGGAGGTCAGTCGTTGGGTCGGGACCTAGTCGCAGTATAATGGGTCGGTGGTCAGAGTGAAGCTCATGAACCACTTCTATGGAGCGTACCCGGAGTGTTACGCCTCTGAGTAGTGCCATGTCAAGCAAGTCAGATCGATGGTCTTCCATATAAGGGTAGTGAGTGGGCTCAGTGGGCGCAATTATGTCAAAGTTAAGTTCTGCGATTAGGTTTTCAAGTGCAATACCTTTGGGATTGTTGACGTTACAATTCCATAGGATGTGCTTACTGTTGAAGTCGCCAATCAGAAGGACGGCGCTTCCTAATGAGAACAAGGCTTCTAAGTCAGCTCGGACGATCGGCTTGGAGCAAGCTTGGTAACAGGACGCTATGACTATAGGTTGATGACCAGTCATAGCTAGGAGGCAACAAGATGCTTCCATATTAACAAGAGTCGGGGTAGGTAGGGGAATGCAGTGCAGGGACCTTTTGTAAAAGATAAGAGTGCCTCCCCCACGGGAGTTCACTCTATCATTACGTACCGTTCTGTAATTGGCAAACCTAGGGTTCGCCTTCCCCGGTTTTAGAAAGGTTTCCTGCACGCATAAGATATCGATAAGGTGGGTACAACAAAAGTCGTGGACGAGGTCACGTTGTTTGAAAAGGCCGTCAGCGTTAAATGACGCTAACGAAACTGAGTACGGTTTCGTGCGTTTGGTTGTACTACCCATAGTGGTTGTACTGGGGAGGGGCCTGGGGGACGTAGCGCTTAAGGGCGCTTAGTAAGTTTGCGTGTTCCAATGTGTATTGGATCACGTCCGCTGGGAATTGAGCGTATTGCATCTTGTGGAATAGCTCTTGTACCTCATTGATGTCAACCGACATAGCCAGATCGCTGACTAGGTTGATTGCCTCTTGAAGAGGGGCAGCCATCAACGGCATAGGGGGAGCTTGTGGCCGGGAAGCGGCGCGGGGAGGGGCGCGAACGGTGTTGGCAGCGGGTGCCGGGAGCGCGGGGCGAGCCGGGGCCGGTGCGCGGGCAGGGGCCGCGGCGCGGGCGGGTGCGGGTGCGGGCGCGGGTGCGGGCGCGCGGGCCGGGGCGCGGGCGGTAGCGACGGTCTTAACCATACTGGGTGGTTTAGACCATGCGTTACGGGCTGGGAGCGGCGCGGGTATTACCTGTGAGGCAGGTACTACCGTGAGTTTAGGGCTTACCCGTTGGTAGCGGTCATAAGAGGGACGGGTCGGCCTATGCCTTGCCACCCTGTGGTTCACTCGTGGTGCTTTAGGGCAACCACGGTAATTCGCGGTATGCCCTTGAGCACCGCATAGAACGCAACTGGGTGGGTCCGGTGAGTCCCGGGTGCGAGTGCACGCTGCTGTCGCGTGATCGCCTAGGCACTTAACGCACCTAGCGCGAGCGAAGCAGAAACGGGAGGCGTGCCCGTATAGTTGGCAGTTATGGCACTGCGAGGGACTCCCATTCTTGTATGGGGCTTGGACATCGAGTCCTGAGAGGCCACAGACCTTTTTTAAGTTAAAAATGGCCTTGCCTTCAGGAGTACGATCTAGTACTACGAGTACTAGATCGTAGGGACTGCGGTCCTTCCCGCTGTACATGCGGTGAACTGCATGTACGGGGAAGTCTTGTGCCTTCAGGTCGGCACATACCGAATCGGTATGTACCTCCTTGGGCACACTGCGGATGACCACTCGGAGGACTTTCTCCTCTTCGAGCGCATAAGTGTGGAAGCTTATGCTCTCATTGCGGAGGAGTTTCGTTAGCGCTCTGTGGTCGCTAATGGTGGACACTTGAACTTTGATGCCCTGCTGCGTGGAGCGGGCATTAGTATAGTGGATCCCACGATCCGAAACTAAACGGGACAGCATGTCCCATTTGTTTTTGTCCTGAATGAACAGGGGCGGAGGTGGTTTTTCGCGGCGCGTGCTCGCGTCCTGAGGGGACGCGGCAGTGGTGGCCGGAGCGGAGGGAGGAGACGCGGGGCGCGGGGCGGGGGTCGGCTTCTTGCCGGAGGCGGGGGCCTTAGCGGGTGCCTTGGCGGGAGGGGCGGAGGTTGCGCAACTAGCGGCTTTAGGAGCACGCTTGCGTTTCCTATCTACGACGGTATAGCCGTCGTTGTCTGAGTCCGAGTCGGTGCGTAAGGCGCGACTCGGATCTACCTCCATCTCCGCTTCGGAGTCCGAAGTGGGCTCGACAACGGCGAAGGAGGGACGGGTGCTCGCTGGCCTCCCGATCGGTGAGCGCGAGCGAGACCTCTCACGGGGAGGGGCTGCCACCGTGCGTCTGTTGTCTGGGCCCGGAGCGGGCGAAGCCGGACTGTCCTCTGAGAAGGACCGGGTCAGAGGAGGGACGTTGGCCTCCGGGATTGAAGTCCCGGAGGGAGCAATAAGAGTGTCCGTGAGGCGGGCACTCGCTTCCTCTTCGAGGAGTTGCATATGAGCAACATACAGATCGGGGTGGCGGAGGGCGAAGGTCTGAAGGACCTCCACCTCACCGTTAGAGGGACGTTGCATCCTGAGGGGAATACTCAGGATGGCCTAACGGGTTCTGTCTCCCTCTCGCAACTCGTGAGCTCACTTGTGTGAGAGGGAGTGAGTACCTATGGTGTGCCCTAGTTGTGTACCCTCTCCGAGCTTTTTTCTCGGCGGAGAGGGGTGCTCCTAATGCTGCTCCGGGGTTGACTAGGGGCGACCCCAAGGCCAGTTGTCCCGGAGCCCAGCTTGCTTCGGCTGACCCGTGAAGCGGGAAAGGCCACGGTGCAAGGTTAAACCAAAACAACAACAGTGGCCGTTGTCACCGTAGGGTGTCACACTGCGACCGCAGCAAATGGCGGATTTGATCGTTCAGACGGGTTTGGCTGACGCTACCCCACGCCTGAACGACGTCGCTTAACAGCACAAAGTGTGTTGTTACGCGCACTGTTACAATGTTGTGTCGAGTAGTAAAGTTGTGAAATGCGCACCGAAAAGTGCGGTCAAAACAAGACCACCAGCCCGATATGATGTTGTTGTGTCGAAACAAGGGACTTGGGTAGGTGGTAATGCCTGACGTCTTAGAGCGCCTCTGCGCGACGGCACGGCGAGCTCGTAGCTCACGTTGCACGGCGTTCGGCGGCTGCTCAGCTTCTGCACACAAAACAAAACTTCGTCAGGACTGCGTATTCCAAGGCACTGGTCTGCAACTAGCGTCGGAACGATGACCCGAGTGAGACGGCAATAGTGCGGGGACTATTGCGGTCTCACTGGGAGATACTGGCGGAGCTGTAGACAGGTGTGCACGGCGTGGCGGCACAGGTCGGAATGTAGTCTGTCCAGTGTTTTACGCACTGTAGAGGCCCTGATAAAATATATTATCACCGCTGTGCCAGTCGGAGTGGGGGTTATTTTCGTTACGGAATTTCTGGATTCGGTCTCCACGCTCAAGGCCCGCGATAGAAGCTATGCAATAGCTTAAAAAAGTTCTAAAAAAAATTTATATAGAATAAATTTCATAACTTCGTTTTCATCTAAATTTTACTTGATATAAAATGTCGTCTTATGCGAAGTGATGAGTCTGTTACTCACGAGTAAAGTCAATGCACTCACGTTCTTACAAAGTAACTTATAAATGCACTTTACCTGGTCGCTGTATCCACCTTCTCAGCTCTAAAACAGCGGTAAAATGACTGCAAGTGAAAATGAAACTATTTTATGGAGACTTTACTACGTCACTATATTTATATCATTCACAATATGGTAAAAATAAATACAATACTACATAAAACTCAGCTACTTAATAAATATCATTAAATATCCTAACGCCTTATATGTATATGCCTGAAGGTATTTATCTATTAGATAGAAGCTATTAACATTTTGACGGTGGTTTTAATTCCCAATTTTATAGAAAGCGAGGTTATTGCTATCAGTTTGATGTTTAAAATTAATTAATGTCTATTATAATAATTTAAAAAAGTTTAGTGGATAAATAAGGATTAAGTTTGTTGTGTTTCAACAAATATCAAGAAAATCGAGGGAGCAGTCGATTGAAATTAAATATGTCAAAAATAAAAAATGCAGATTCTAAATGGCCGCCATCAAAGTTCTTAGATTCAACTGAAGCGAGGTCGTATCTACCAACTGCAAGTTCAGATCGCTCATTACACTAGTGGTTTGTTTAATAATCAGTACTACTCAGTACTAATATCATAAATGCGAAAGTAAGAGTTACTTTAGTCTGTCTGTTACGCTTTCACGCCAAAACTACTGGACCGATTTGAATGAAATTTAGTATGTAGTCTAGTCAACAAGTTCAAAAACGTGAAAAATACAAACAAAGGTCCTAAAAATATGAGAAATAGCTCATTGGATTCGGAATCACCTCTAGAAAAATGTTTTTGAAGGATTTAAAAAAATGCAATTGTTATTAACAAAATAAGACGAAAAATAAATGATATTTAGTATTTCGTTAATAACTCGAAAAATATTAATATTTAAGGAATTTGGAAAAAGCTCATTAAAGGGGAGGAAATTTCCAATAAAAAAGTTCATACTTCCGGAACTCTATCTCTATTATTTATAATTTTAATTTGACGTTGAAAATAGGGCACCGCGCGGCTGTTACGGCATGCGCGCGCCACCGCTAAAATGAGTTCATCAGATAAAATATTTTTTTTATAACATAAAAAGTCATTTTAAAATTTGAAAAAATTCTAGTATCTTCATAACACTTGAAAAAATCGAGCCCCGTTGGAAAAAATGTTTTATCACCATTTTTAAAAAGTTTTATTTTTTGTTATATATAGCTGCTTTAATAATTTTTTTCTGCTTCAGAAAAGGTTCTTTTCTAGAGGTGATTCCAAATCCAATGAGCTATCGCTCATATTTTTAGGACCTTTATTTCTATTTTTCACGTTTTTGAACTTGTTGACTAGACTAATGGAAATAGTTTGAGACCCAGGAAAAAACGTATGCATTACCCCAGCAAGAAAATCACTTCTGGAATAAATTGAGTTTTACAAATAATTTGTGCCTTATACGCTGTAAATGTGCACCAAATAATAAATTTGTGCACTTTGCCGTTTTGTTAAAAAAAAGGAAAAACCAATTCTGCTGGAGTAACGTTGTTCCAGCAGGAAAATTTTAATCTAATGATCGGAAAGAAAAATTAAGTATATGGACAGATAGCTTATATTTATGCATAAATGTGCGCCAAAAATTAAATTTGTGCGTCGTAAGGTTTTCGAGATATTTCATTTCCTGCTGGAGTAACGTTTAGTAAAATCCATTTTCTCGTAAACCAATAATTGTGCGATCTTACAATAAAAGTATATTTGTAGCTCTTAATTTGTGCTTATTTGTGACACCATTAGGTTTTCAAAATTCTGTGCCATTTTTATGTAATTATGCAATTACGAAAATAAAAAAAATATGTCTAGCGCTAAAACGAACAAACGGTTGTACTCACTAAAAACGGTATTTGGTTCTTCTTGTAATTCCATTCATAAAAAGTAAACTTATTAGACAACATATACACGCATTTATCAATAATATCAATATACGTCGCAACCGACAGTGTCATAATTAGACATCAAAATGCAAGAAATAGAATTAACTCAACATGTTTCAGTGGTAACCAAAAATAAGTGCGTTTAATGAAAAATATATACTGAAAATTTCAGCTTCCTATATAAAGTATTTAAGAAGATTTGAACAAAAAACTAAAACGAAGCGAGATTACTGGATATCCGATCAAATTCGAAAGATAGCAAAAAAGCGACGGTTTTTTGCTGGGGTAATGCATACGGAAAAAACATAGGATAGTGTTTATCCAACTGCGCAAAAAGAGGTTAATGGTTTTGCGCGATAACCGACATACGCGCGGGCGGAGCCGCGCCCGGAAAGCTAGTGTACTAGATGTATGCCATCCCAGAATTCGAGTCGAGTGCGTTGAAAATTTTAATTGTCACGCTTGGCGCAAAATGTTTTATTTATTTAAAATAAAAAACTGCAATTGGTATCTGTAAGCGCCGCTTTATAATCCTGAGTTCGATCCCCAGTTCTGAGAGTTTGGGCTTTTCTAACAAATCAGTAGCAGTTCGGAATGTAGCCATGGCAAAAGGCTTGCCTCCTTATACAAAACGTACCTTTTTACCGTTTCTAAATACCTCCTTTCGGGCGTGAAATGTTTTATTTTATGTTCAAAACGAAATAAAACATGTGTCATAAAAAGATCCTCCGATGAACCGCAGCAATGAGCTTTACTGAAGTCCTGGACTGAATTCACCCATATAGCTACATTAACGGGATCGCGCGTGAATGTTTACTGCCTTGGGCTGACACAAGCGTCTAGGGATCGTACTCTACTGGATGTTTACTAATAACGCTATATTTGTGAGTTTCAGAAATGTATTTCTACAACTTGGATTAAAAGGTTCATAAGCTGCAATAGTCATTCATGTGATACACCCCTAGCATTCCACCAAAATCACCAATTTAACAGCGCGTGAATGTTTCCTGCCTTGTGCTGACAATAGCGTCTAGGGACGCACTCTGCTAGATATGTACTTAGAAACAATATATTTGGCTAAGTTTCAGAATGTCCATACAACCGAGCTGTAACAACTTATTGTTATAACTTAGGTAAGCAATATCGTAAGCTGCAATACTCAACAAGCAATACATCTTACTTTTCCACCAAAATTAATCATTTAACGGTATCGCGCGTGAATGTTTGCTGGCTTACACTGGCACTAATGTCTAGGGATTTTGCTAGATATGTACTAGAAATACTATATTTAACTTTAATTACAGAATGCCTATAGAATCGAGTTGTAAAAAAATATTATTATAAATTGGATTAGCAATATCCGTAAGCTGCAATACCCAAGCGCTTCGCTTCCAGTTTTCTCGTGCGTACTGCAAAAGAGCGGAACTCCTTACCGTTGTCAGTTTTTCCCGATGAGTTCATGGGTGTCTTGCAATCGAGAGTAAATAGGTTAGGAATAACCCGTTTCTTCTAGGTAATCGTGCTCAATCTTAGACCACATCAGGCAGGGTGTGGTTAAACGCGAACCTATCTTCAATAAAAAAAACCGCAATGATGTAATCCATTGTACCTATACATTCGTAGTTTTCAATATCACCTTCTTAACTGCAGTATCGGGCTCTCGCATCTATATTTAGGTACTGCCGTGCACTGACACAAGCGTCTAGGGACAACACTGATGCTGGATACCTAAGTTCTAGGAATCCAAAATTAACACACTATTTAAACATTAAGTAAATATTCCGGTAGCTGTATCTTTACAACTGGACTTTAAAAGCTTTATTTAGGTACTGTTTCTACTGAAATTCACAAGTGAATAAATAAGTTATATCCCTGAAGGGCATAAAAATGTGTTTAAAACAAATGTGTATCTTTTGGGAGTCGTATGGCGACTAAGGGAAAAATGCCAAAACTGCGAGCCCCTAGACGTCTGCCAAGCGTGGGGATTATGGCAAAAACCCTTAATGACTTTAACACTTTAATTGTTAATGACTTTAAAATGGAATGGCCCCGAGTTTCTTGCCAGTTCTTCTCGCAGTGGGATAACACTCTTATGTATATCGTGACAGTAGTTCCATACTAAAAAAAATATTAGTGATTGACTTTAATAAGAGCATCGTAGATGTCATAGACGTCTATATTGAATGCATGATTTTGTCATTGACTTTTTTTCATTGTCTTTTTGACTTTTACTTTTTACTTCGTGCACTCGTAGAGACGATCTAAAAATTCAGTCGTAGTACCGTAAGGTCAAGTGCACTCGTAGAGACGAGAGCACGATCTAAAAGTCAAAGAATTGACCAAAAAGTCTTGAATCTTCAAGACCTCCTGATGATGCTTTGTGTAGAATTGAAACGCGTCGAAAATCCATCCGGTTTGGCTACTTGGCTTACAACTTCACGTCGTCATAACAGAAAAGTTAGTCGGAATTGTCACAAGATAAATTTGAATTATTTTTTTTGATTTTGAGTTTTTTCACTTTGACTTTGAACAAAGCTCTTTTTTTGATAATTCTATTCCTGTAGTAAGATCTAGGCAGTCTAGAAGGCGTGCTACAATGCACCTTCCACAATTCTTTCCGAGTCGTCTATTTACGAGTGCCACGGTATACGGGGCTGGTGTTTCGTGCGATGGATATTTAAATACATAGTACGACGCACCGTTAACTTTAACAGTCAGCTGGCTTCGACATTATATGCTTCTGTGAAATTTTCTTGGCTTTTAACTATGTGAACTAATATTTTATGATGAAATTTGAAAAAAGATTTAGCACATTAAGATTTTTCTTTATTTAGATGAATTTTAATTGGTAGGAGGTGGTTCCCAGTCTAATAAGCAACATTATGTAGTAGTTTCCAGCTTTCCAAAATTCAGACAGCGTTCACCTTTATATTTTATTTGCAAAGATATTGTTTCACTTGTAGAAATAGTCTTCCTACTAAGTATCCGAGTTTTTTTATGCGATCGTGATGAAACAAGCACCAGGCCCTGGTATTAAGCGGTAACTACTGCCTATTACAGACGCAGTTCGTCACAAACGGTGAACTGCACTGCGCCCTGAGATATAAAGTTGGTAATTCTCAAGTGTTATAAACTGTTATAAATATGTATGATGACAGTACTTCTTTGGACAAACTCGCACAAAGATTTCTACTGTTTTGAGAATTCTATTTACATCTAAATACTTACTCAAATTCAGAAATTTTAAAATAACTGAGATAAATTTTATCTGAAATGAACATAACATAGGCATAAAAACACATGTAAAAATGTTTAAAATAAGTGTCTCTTACGAAAGAGTTAATTCATTTATTGTCATAATCCTACATATAAAAAAACATAAACATATACTTTGAAGCGCTCGTAGCGAAGTGTACTTAGGCATTCTGAACCGATCAGCAAAGCTAAGCAACCTCTGCCTCGGTCATGAGTTGGATGGGTGACCGCTGGTGACATTACTACTGAGCGCTTCCGTGCTTCGGAGGGCACGTTAAGCCGTTGGTCCCGGTTGTTGTCTTAGGATGGCAGTCGTTATAGTATGGTGGTAGGGCATTTTGCGAATGCTCGCCTGGCTAGCTACCACCCTCAAATAGAAAATCTGTCGCCAAGCATCTAACGGTGTATTCCGGCACCTTGAGAGCCAGTAATTCTAGGTTAGTCTGAACAACATCTTCGACCACATCATCACTTACCATAAGGGGAGATAGTGGTCAAAGGCTAAGCTATCAAGCATAAAATATATACTCATGCCTGTACTACCCGATTGGGTATGCAGATGCTTCTGAAAACGCGAGTTTCTCGGATATGTTTTGCTACTACGTAAGAGAAGGTGAACCTATTGTCCGTATTTTACGTGTGTATGCCGTTGATCCAACTAGTATTGTGTAACTGAACGGAGATATAAATATCAATTAAAATTTCAATACTGACCTTTTTGCAAGTGGGAATCACAAAGCTTTGAAAATATAACCTATAAATACACTTTGTGGACATCCATTGTACATGGTGAGCAGTATTTGTTTTGAAAAACACCTTTAAATATTTACATTAGCCGATATCCAGATACAAATTACACGCACACATTCAAAACTACTATTTTTGGCACCAAAATCAATTCGTGATTTGTGACGAAATGCATCTTTTATAGGCAGAGGTTAGTCCGCTTAACATCAGGTGGGCCTCGAGCTTGTTCCGTCACAATAACATAAAATAACAAAGACTTAGACATTTGATATGGATAGTGAATCTGAGATTGAATTATCACAAAATACACCTCAAATGCTTCAAAAGCTGGAAAACCCTAATGTTTTAAAAGAGTTGAATTGTGTGCAATCTTCTAAAACTCGAACCAAGTTTCATTGATTAATGCTTCAACTACGTCGAGCTCAACATCAAATCTCGTCCTACGCTCAGGTTTAGAACTTTCAACTTTACCAACGCCGGATCACACTCAATCAACACAGCGAAAGACGAAAAAACAGCGAAAATAGAAAACAAAAACTAATCTTATTATTAACTGATCAACAGGTAAAAGGAGTCAAAGCCACTCTCCAAAAACAAACCGGAGCAGACTGAAATAACGAGTCGTTGGAAATCAAATTCTCCGTTTCGTGAGATAACTTTTGTAATAGGTTTAGACATATCTATTTTTACCAAAAACGACTTTATAGTGGTCATAGGCGGCACGAACAACTCTAATCCTTTTGAGACCCTATTAAATTTAAATATATGGCTAACACGAACCACCCATACAGATGTGATCATCTTGGAAATACCTCGTAATCGATACCTGAATGAAAGGAAGTTAAATTACGAACTTCATCATATCCCATATACCTAGACATATTTGTCGAATGCTTCATAGAGAAATTTTGCATATAGACTATAGGAACTTAATAAAAGTATTCACAGATAATATTCGACGCATGGAAAGTAGACCTCCGAAACTATTAGTCGACAAAAGGATTCAAACCACAGTGTGACATAGCTTGCGAACATGACGGTAGCAATATTGTATTGAACGTTGATAGCCAAACAATGTAAACCCTGTAAAACAGTGTACTAATGATCAAAAATTATTTCGTCTATAATTGTTCATCAAAATATTGATGGTTTCATCAGTAAATCCGATTTTTATCGGTATGCCTTAGTGAACTTATGAGAAAACATAAAAAAATGTCATTTTGTTCCTTACTGAACATCATATGACGTAGATATACTGCAGTTTCACGACCTATAGCTTGCTTCATATTATTGCAGAAAAACTGGAATGGAGGGTAATGATAGCGGCGGTGTTGTGTCGGGTCGCCATCTTCCCTCAAAAATGGTTGAGGAAGGCGATGGCTGGCACATACGCCTACTTGTGTACGGGTGCTGCTAGAGGATGCCGGTCTGATCTGGATGCTAAATGTAATGGTAGACGATGTAATGACTTTAGCGGAAAGAAAAAACCTTTCTTCTTTCATTGTTCCCCCTAAGAATGTTCTATGATTCCTATTTCTGGTGTTAAATAAAAATGGTCATAACTAAAAAAGTCACGGGCCCTGGAGTATATGGAATGTTGATTTACATAATAAAATACAAGAAATAGTTGAAATTTATCATCGTATAAAAAGTTAACAAAAACTACACAAAGCATCAAGTATATGCTTAAAGTACTCGTATCTGTTTCCAGCATTCGTCATCTACAAAAAGCCAAGTAATGTATGGTCGTTCTTTCTAAGGAAAAATCCTTTCAACATCAGTCAAATAGGATATTTAAGTACAATTTTCAATTCGATCAACAAAACAGCCGATTTAACCCTTTATTTCCTTAAAATCATAATAACATCCCAAAAAAATACAATTTACCCGTAATTAATCTTTGGTATTAAAAAAATAACAACTTCACCTGGATAGCTTCCAAATTTTCTCATCAAGAATTTTAAAAAAGATGCCGTTAAATTAATTGGGGACAGAATCACTCGTTACTTTAATAGGAGTGGGTCTTTGAAATAATTAATACACGTGTAATTAAATCTTTACGAACTTGAGCCTTAGACCTCTGTAATAGAGGTCAAAGACAGGTTATAGTAGTGAATAGGGTGATTTTCGTTATGGTCGGTTCGCTTGATGGCGCAACTTCCTGTTATTAATGTCAAAAGATTTTCTGTTTCTTTTTGTGATTGGAGATCAGTCGTGTTTGAGGATTTAACCGAAATCGAAATAGAAAGCTCTGTTAAAGGGTGTAAACGTAGGCATATATATATTTTTGTTTTAATAGTACATTGTATCTCGAGGGGAGAAAACGATCTATTTCTGTTCGAAAGTATGTTGAAGCCGACGCACAGCGGAGGTCTTAAAGGAAACTAGAAAATAGAAATAGAGCTTTCGCATGCATCGCCTCTTGTCGGCGGTAGCCGTCGACGCTGTGACTTCTGCTGCCGACGACGTGCGACGTATTGGCGGCTGCCGCCGACAGGTGGTCACGGCTGCACCTCTGCCGTTGGCAAATGCCGCTCGCGTGTAAGGGCACCAAGGGGAAAACCCTTGTATATATATTTTTATTATTATTATTTGTTAGGCAATCTGCCATACTAACAAATATGCTTACTCTAAAAATAACTCACTACTGGTTACGGTTTCAAAGATACAGTACTAAGTCAGATTTTTATTTATTTATTTATTGAAGAGACTGGCGGTCGTACGGACAGAAATATAGCTAAGACTTAATAATAGGGTCCCATTTTTTACTACTGAAATAGTTATTCGTTATGCAAGGTTGTTGTTACTTGGCGCTAGTACTTGTCCCTGAGAAAGCGAAGAACTGCAGGACTGAACCACTGGTTAAAACCTGATCTACACAGTTGGCAACCATGGACTCCGCCTCTTGCCTTGGAGGGCAGCTTGTTGCTGACCTCCGTCGGAATTTGCTACTACACAGTTGCTCACCAAAGTGTGTTTCAAACTCGTACATCGGTATTAAAATTACTATCTTTGTATGAAATTTGGCAGAAAAATATGTCATAAATAATGCATTTTACGAGTATTTAGTCGTGGCTTTTATACCTACGTATCTTTTGAATTTTGAAGCGCTCGTAGCGAATGTTGCTTAGCCATTCTGAAACGATCAGCAAACTTAAGCAACGTCCGCCGCGGTCAGGAGTTGGATGGGTGACCGCTGGTGACATTACTACTGAGCGCTTCCGTGCTTTGGAGGGCACGTTAAGCCGTCGGTTCCGGTTGTTGTCTTAGGATGGCAGTCGTTATAGCATGGTGGTAGGGCATTTTGCGAATGCCCGCCAGGCTAGCTACCACCCTCAAGTAGAAAATC
Source organism: Plagodis dolabraria (assembly GCA_963854805.1). Classification (NCBI taxonomy): domain Eukaryota; kingdom Metazoa; phylum Arthropoda; class Insecta; order Lepidoptera; family Geometridae; genus Plagodis; species Plagodis dolabraria. Next base: position 4,183,319 of record OY978459.1, on the reverse strand, counting down.
TGTCGCCAAGCACCAAGTCGCTTGAGAGCCAGTAATTCTAGGTTAGCCTGAACAACATCTTCGACCACATCATCACTTACCATCAGGTGAGATAGTGGTCAAAGGCTAACCTATCAGGCATAAAAAAAAATATATATCTCAAAGAAGGAAACGCGTTATGCGTCCGCTTCCGCCATGCATGCTCTCTCGCCTGCAGCTGCATACTGACCTCGCGTTGTGTGCAACCAGCGTCCGCACAGTCGGAAATATTGGTTGCTCACCATGGTTGACAACGCATGCTCGTACTCCAAGGGTGTTGGAAGGTCAAACATAATTTGGTGGAAACCCTCATCTAAACAGTCATGGTGGGAGGCTGGTTGCCAACTGTGTAGCACAGCTTTAAGTCATCTAAAAACATCCTCATATGGGAATTGATTCCTTTCAACCATAGTATAACCATCTAATATTTAGAAGTTTGGAATGATATACAATAGGTACATTTCTGAGCTCTTTTTCATAAACTTTACATGGTAAAAATATGACCTAGCGCGCCTTTTCGGCCCGTTTTATGGTTTTTACCTAGCTATACTATACATATATTAATTAGTTGACTCTTTAATTTTGCCATCTAGCAGTTGTCAGTTCTTTACCGGAACTCAAGAAAATAAACATGCAACCTTAGGCGAAAAAACCTTTTCTTTTTACTCCTGCACCCAATCTAGCACTTAAAACATACTTATCCGCTTCAAAAATGTAGGTTAAGTAAGTACTAATTAATCCTTACCACGGCTCCTATACTCATCCCATTGTCACTAACGACCTGAAACCGGTGGATTGGCTCAATATCTGTTTAGTCACGTCCGAGGCCCACAGTCAATCACATTCACTTACGACGCGAGGAACCGTAGTAGCGATGAAGTGGCGTTCTAGGTTTTTCTGTTGCCAACATATTTGTGTCCTGCAAATAACAGAGAGAAAAAAATGGTGTTACATTTTAAAGTAAATTTAAACCCACATCAAAAAAGGTTTCTCATAACTTTTTTTTTACTGTGTTACCTCATAACTTTTAACTGTGTGGTTTTGATGATTTTTAAACTGATTTCCAACAAAGGAAGTGTTTTTCAATTTTACTTGTAACTATTGTTTTTATGTATGAAAATGCATAACTTTTTGCTGAGTAGATTTTAATAATTCGTGAAAAAGGTATGTACCTCCGAGGTGGTCCCATATAAAGTTCATCAAAATCGGAGTCGTTTATAAGTTATAGTCAATTAACTGAAACCTATATTCGCTTACCTGGATGATTTAATGATATTTGTTCTTGTTGATGATGAACACTTTTTAAGGCGAATGAATCATCTTGTAAGCAGTGTTTATCACTTAAAAGAGTGCGAGCGAAAAATAAAAAAATATTTTTCTGTAAAAACGGAATCGTCTTCCATAACTTGCGGACCATGATAATGTGAGGTCTGTATTTTGAATCAGCATGGTACCGACTTCCACGAGTTATTTCATACTTTTCAGCGTTGAAAGTAGGTTCAAATTTTTTGAAAATATTATTGTTATATCCAAAAGCAGCTTGTCATGTGATCCCAATTAAATTTAAATGAGTTCTGACGAATTGCATTTGAATAAATTATATATAATGAGCATTTAATTAGCTTCTACTACATTGATGACGTTCTCGTTATTGTGAGATGTAAAATGAAAAAAAATATATAATACGATTATTTACTTATTAATGCGTTTTTAACTAACATCAAAATAGGGTGGGATTACCGATTTTTATGATTCTTTTTTTATTTGAAAGCTGATGCTTTTCGTATGGTTTCATTTATTTCATCAAAATCGGTCAAGCTTGATTTACACTCCAATAACTGAAAAGTGTTTACCTATCTTGATGATATAGCCAGTGACAGTGAATGCCAATCGATCCCGTTAGTAGTAAAAATGCGCATGGTGGAAGGGCATTTTTGCGAATACCCGCCTGGCTAGCGACCACCCTCAAGTAGAAAATCTGTCGCCAAGCACCTAACGGTGTGTTCCGGCAGCTGTCCTTGAGAGCCAGTATTTCTAGGTCAAGCCTGTTAACACCTTCGACCACATCATCACTTACCATCAGGTGAGATTGTGGTTAAAGGCTTACCTATCAGCAATAAAAAAAAAAGGTCACTAAAAGTATGAAACAAAATATTTTCACTTAAAATTAGAACCGACTTCAACACTAAGTGTGTAAACTTGTCGTAGCCGGTACCATGCGGTGCGCAAAATATTGTATAATAGTACTTTTGAACTATCATGGTACCGACTTCAATATTTCACATTTTTGAGTGTTCAAGTCGGTTCCATTTTATAAAAAAGAAAAAAAATCTTTTGTTAATATTTTAAACATTATAATTCTGCTCATTTATTGTGCGTATGTTCTTTCTACATTCATCCAATCATTGGACGGTAACCGAAGTTACCGTCCAATGATTGGACGTCACGATGGACGCTTAGCAGCTCTGCGCAAATAGCACCGCCACCCAACCTCTATTTTGTACCATACAGTTGCACTTTACTATCGACTGTAAAAAGCACTTCATAGGTACAAGGTGATCTCACTCACTCACTGACTCACTCACTGACTCATTCCGACCTGTGCCGCCACGCCGTGCACACCTGTCTACAGCTCCGCCAGTATCTCCCAGTGAGACCGCAATAGTCCCCGCACTATTGCCGTCTCACTCGGGTCATCGTTCCGACGCTAGTTGCAGACCAGTGCCTTGGAATACGCAGTCCTGACGAAGTCTTTGTTTTGTGTGCAGAAGCTGAGCAGCCGCCGAACGCCGAGCAACGCGAGCTACGAGCTCGCCGTGCCGTCGCGCAGAGGCGCTCTAAGACGTCAGGCATTACCACCTACCCAAGTCCCTTGTTTCGGACGAACAACATCATATCGGGCTGGTGGTCTTGTTATGACCGCACTTTTCGGTGCGCATTTCACCACTTTACTACCCGACACAACATAGTAACAGTCGCGTAACAACACACTTTGTGCTGTTAAGCGACGTCGTTCAGGCGTGGGGTAGCGTCAGCCAAACCCGTCTGAACGATCAAATCCGCCATTTGCTGCGGTCGCAGTGTGACACCCTACGGTGACAACGGCCACTGTTGTTGTTTTGGTTTAACCTTGCACCGTGGCCTTTCCCGCTTCACGGGTCAGCCGAAGCAAGCTAGGCTCCGGGATTACTGGCCTTGGGGTCACCCCTAGTCAACCCCGGAGTAGCGCTTAGGAGCACCCCTCTCCGCCGAGAAAAAAGCTCGGAGAGGGTACACAACTAGGGCACACCATAGGTACTCACTCCCTCTCACACAAGTGAGCTCACGAGTTGCGAGAGGGAGACAGAACCCGTTAGGCCATCCTGAGTATTCCCCTCAGGATGCAACGTCCCTCTAACGGTGAGGTGGAGGTCCTTCAGACCTTCGCCCTCCGCTACCCCGAACTCTACGCTGATCATCAGCAATCACTTAACGATGCAGAGAGTGCCCGCCTCACGGACACTCTCATCGCTCCCTCCGGAACTCCAATTCCGGAGGCCATCGTCCCTCCTCTGACCCGGTCCTTCTCAGAGGACAGCCCGACTTCGCCCGCTCCGGGCCCTGACAACAGACGCACGGTGGCAGCCCCTCCCCGTGAGAGGTCTCGCTCGCGCTCACCGATCGGGAGGCCAGCGAGCACCCGTCCCTCCATCGCCGTTGTCGAGCCCACTTCGGACTCCGAAGCGGAGATGGATGTAGATCCGAGTCGTGCCTTACGCACTGACTCGGACTCCGATAACGACGGCTATACCGTCGTAGACAGAAAACGCAAGCGTGCTCCTAAAGCCGCTAGTTGCGCAACTTCCGCCCCTCCCGCCAAGGCACCCGCTAAGGCCCCCGCCTCCGGCAAGAAGCCGACCCCCGCCCCGCGCCCCGCGTCTCCTCCCTCCGCTCCGGCCACCACTGCCGCGTCCCCTCAGGACGCGAGTGCGCGCCGCGAAAAACCGCCTCCGCCCCTGTTCATTCAGGACAAAACCAAATGGGACATGCTGTCCCGTTTAGTTTCGGATCGTGGGATCCACTACACTAATGCCCGCTCCACGCAGCAGGGCATTAAAGTTCAAGTGTCCACCATTAGCGACCACAGAGCGCTAACAAAGCTCCTCCGTAAAGAGAGCATAAGTTTTCACACTTATGCGCTCGAAGAGGAGAAAGTCCTCCGAGTGGTCATCCGCGGTGTGCCCAAGGAGGTACATACCGATTCGGTATGTGCCGACCTGAAGGCACAAGACTTCCCCGTACATGCAGTTCACCGCATGTACAGCGGGAAGGACCGCAGTCCCTACGATCTAGTACTCGTAGTACTAGATCGTACACCTGAAGGCAAGGCCATTTTTAATTTAAAAAAGGTCTGTGGCCTCTCAGGACTCGATGTCCAAGCCCCATACAAAAATGGGAGTCCCTCGCAGTGCCATAACTGCCAACTATACGGGCACGCCTCCCGTTTCTGCTTCGCTCGCGCTAGGTGCGTTAAGTGCCTAGGCGATCACGCGACAGCAGCGTGCACTCGCACCCGGGATTCACCGGACCCACCCAGCTGTGTTTTATGCGGTGCTCAAGGGCATACCGCGAATTACCGTGGTTGCCCTAAAGCACCACGAGTGAACCACAGGGTGGCAAGGCATAGGCCGACCCGTCCCTCTTACGACCGTTACCAACGGGTAAGCCCTAAACTAACGGTAGTACCTGCCTCACAGGTAATACCCGCGCCGCTCCCAGCCCGTAACGCATGGTCTAAACCACCCAGTATGGTTAAGACCGTCGCTACCGCCCGCGCCCCGGCCCGCGCGCCCGCACCCGCGCCCGCACCCGCACCCGCCCGCGCCGCGGCCCCTGCCCGCGCACCGGCCCCGGCTCGCCCCGCACTCCCAGCACCCGTCGCCAACACCATTCGCGCGCCTCCCCGCGCCGCTTCCCGGCCACAAGCTCCACCTATGCCATTGATGGCTGCCCCTCTTCAAGAGGCAATCAACCTAGTCAGCGATCTGGCTATGTCGGTTGACATCAATGAGGTACAAGAGCTATTCCACAAGATGCAATACGCTCAATCCCCAGCGGACGTGATCCAATACACATTGGAACACGCGAATTTACTTAGCGCCCTTAAGCGCTTCGTTCCCCAGGCCCCTCCCCAGTACAACCACTATGGGTAGTACAACCGAACGCACGAAACCGTACTCAGTTTCGTTAGCGTCATTTAACGCTGACGGCCTCTTCAAACAACGTGACCTCGTCCACGACTTTTGTTGTACCCACCTTATCGATATCATATGCGTGCAGGAAACCTTTCTAAAACCGGGGAAGGCGAACCCTAGGTTTGCCAACTACAGAACGGTACGTGATGATAGAGTGAACTCCCGTGGGGGAGGCACTCTTATCTATTACAAAAGGTCCCTGCACTGCATTCCCCTACCTACCCCGACTCTTGTTAATATGGAAGCATCTTGTTGCCTCCTAGCTATGACTGGTCATCAACCTATAGTCATAGCATCCTGTTACCAAGCTTGCAAAAAGCCGATCGTCCGAGCTGACTTAGAAGCCCTATTCTCATTAGGAAGCGCCGTCATTCTGATTGGCGACTTCAACAGTAAGCACATCCTATGGAATTGTAACGTCAACAATCCCAGAGGTATTGCACTTGAAAACCTAATCGCAGAACTTAACTTTGACATAATTGCGCCCACTGAGCCCACTCACTACCCTTATATGGAAGACCACCGATCTGACTTGCTTGACATGGCACTATTCAGAGGCGTAACACTCCGGTTACGCTCCATAGAAGTGGTTCACGAGCTTCACTCTGACCACCGACCCATTATACTGCGACTAGGTCCCGACCCAACGACTGACCTCCCCCGCCCCACTAAGACGATAGTGAACTGGAAGCAAGTAGGCGATGCCCTAAAGGCTATCAGTTCACCGGACCTAGACAAGATCCCTGACGACATCCTGACAAAAGATGACGTAAACCTTGCGATCGATTCGTTCACCAATCACCTCTCCACCGTAGTAGGTGCATCCGCAAAGGAGGTCATAGTGCCGGACGACCGGCGCCTTGTCATTCCAGCGGATGTGAGACGATTGGTGACGGAGAGTAAAGCAGTGACCCGACATTACGACTCTTACCCCAGTAAAGAGAACAAAACTAAGAAACGCCACTTTGAACGCATGGTTCAAAGTCGCATGTCTGAGTTGCGTGATCAACAATGGGGCGATAAACTTTCAAACCTCGTGCCAAGCCACCATGCTTACTGGGACTTGGCGCGAGGCTTGAAAGGAAGTAACCATAACGACATGCCTCCCTTATACAGACCAGTCCCACTAGTCCCAGCGTTCTTTGACGAAGACAAAGCTGAGTGCCTAGCTGATAGCCTAGAGGCTCAGTGTTCCCCTAACGTAGATCACGTTGACCAAGCTCACCTCGATTCGGTGGATGCTGAAGTCGAACGTAAAAGCTCTGTGGTCACCTCTGAACTCCCACCAATCACCTTAGCGACTTACGCTGAGGTGGAGAGACTGATCAAGGCCCTCCGACCGCGCAAATCCCCCGGTGCCGATGGCATCTCCAACAGGGTTCTTAAAACCCTCTCTCCTCCTCTCATCCATCTCTTAGTCAGCATCTTCAATGCTGCTATGAGCCACTGCTTATTCCCAGACACCTGGAAATGTGCAAATGTCATTGGCATTCACAAACCAGGCAAAAGCTCATCTGACCCCACCAGTTACCGCCCCATCAGCCTCCTCAGTGCCTTAGGCAAACTTTACGAGCGGTTACTTGCAAACCGTCTCCAGTCCCATGCTAAGGAACACCACCTTATCCCAGATGAGCAGTTTGGCTTCAGACCCGGACACTCATGCGTCCAACAGGTGCACCGCCTCACGGAGCACATCATTGAGGGCTTCAATAAGTACCCCAAACCCCAGACTACGCTAGCAGTCTTCCTCGACGTAGCGAAAGCTTTTGACAAAGTCTGGCACAACGGCTTGATCTACAAGCTATACCAATTTGGCGTGCCAGAACGTCTTGTGCTCATCCTACAAGACTTCCTTAAAGCCAGAAGCTTTCGCTATCGCGTGGAAGGCACCCTCTCCTCCCCCCACCCAGTCAGAGCCGGAGTCCCTCAGGGCTCCGTGCTATCACCTATTCTCTTTGCACTGTATACCAGTGACATCCCACGCTCTCAGCCCAAAGTATTCCTAGCCCAATATGCGGATGATACCGCCATTTACACCACTGGGTGGCATATCAACAGACAGTCCTATTTCGTCATGCAACGGGCCATCACCGAGATCGGTGACTGGTTCCGAAAATGGCGCATCGCGGTCAACCCAGCTAAAAGCACAGCTATGTGCTTTACTGAGAAGACACGCTCCCCTTACCCGAAACCGCTTATTTTGTTCGACGAACCCATTCCCTGGGTTCCTAGAACAAAATACCTCGGAGTCACCCTTGATCGTCATCTCACCTTTAACGATCACATAACAACCGTCCGTAACAGAGCGGCCTTCATAATGGGTCGCCTTGGTACCCTACTTCGCAAAGAGAGTAAAATGTCTCTTAGTAATAAGAAGACACTTTACACTGCCTGCATCCGCCCCATCATGACTTACGCATCAGTAGTGTTTAGTCATGCTAGTGAGGCCCACCTTCATAAACTTCAAGTCATCCAAAACCGTTTTCTTCGTAATGCAACCGGCGCCCCGTGGTATATCCGGAACACCGAGTTGCATTGCGACTTAAACCTTCCCTCTCTAGCGCAGTTCAATAAGGACTGCGCCCGCCGATACTTTGATCGAGCGCCCCACCACCCGAACCTATTGGTTGTCCAGGCATCGAACTACTCGACTGCCTCTTCTATCCCATTTTTCAAACCCCCCCGTCGCCGACCACGGCAGGTATTAGACGACCCGGATGACCCCATCGCAGCCATTACGTTGGCAGCTTTAGCGTTATCCGCAAGTCGTCGAGGTAAAATCCCCAGGTGTGAGGTAATCAGAGGTCACACAATCAAACACCGAGCTCGCCGGCGAGCTCGAGGCAAAAACAAGGTCACGATAAATTGCTCTCCAAATAGTCAAAGAGTATTATTCAGTAGGGCCCAATTGTGCAACACTGCAGTTGCACAGAGGCATTTTGCTCCGATCCCCCCCATGTCTCTCGACAGCGAGACAAGCCGAGGTCCGAACCACAGTGGTGCCCTTGAGCTCGCTGTCAACCCCTCCTATAGTAGCGGTACGTTTTCGGCGTCCGCAGGAGACGGAGGTAGAAAGCGCTTTTCGCCTTCTACGCCCGTCTCGGGAGAAGTGCCTTCGGCACTTCTCCCTCCCGGGCTATTGTAGGGCCAGGCCCTCGCCCAAAACCCGGTGGAGCTGGACGACCGCACAGGCGGTAGCCAGCATCTATGTCCTCCCTAAACAAACAAGGTGATCAGGATCGAGGTCATCATTAGATGGACTGTACTTAAATCGGATGATCTGTCTCCATCGGCTTCTGTTCATCGCATCTTGCACGATGTTGTGGAACTTGACGGCTGATGAACCCTTAATCTGATCCGACCATCTGGTTGGGGATTGACCTCGTGAGCGTCCGTGTTCCCAACCACAATGAGTTTCTCAAGGTTCACATCGCTCTTCCGTATTACGTCACCAAAATATGCAAGTATATGTTAAGTAAGTTAGTGGCAGCCTGAACACAGCTTCCCCCATTAAGAGAGAGTTTGTCATAATCTCCACGCTTGGCAGGCGTCTTGGATATCGCATTTTAAGATATCAATTTCTTAGAAGGCGCTGCTGCCCACCTTCTGGTATTTTACCTTTAGTCACCTCTTACGACACCCACAGGTAGCAATGACATTCTAACCCACGGGGCAAAATGTGAATGTAATATTTTCGTAAAATATTTTTTTAATAATAATTATTATTTAATTTGTTGTAATTAAATTTTTAATAAAAATTAATAATTGTTTTTAAATAGTTGTTATTATTTCAAAATGGATGGAAAGCAAAGTAATTCCCGAATTTTCTTTGCCTTTCGTATTACGTGGTGCCAATATCGTACATTTATGATTGAAATTCTTTAATTGTTACCCGTCATTATCCATGATGCGCTTGGATGCTCATTAATATAAATAATTATGAATTGCAGCAGTTATTTTAAACATATTAAAAATTAAACTGTTAAGCACAATATTATAATGTTCGCAAACTTTCATTTAGAGATTTTCCTCTCGAATTACGTTGGAAAGTTTGTACAAACAGGGAAACTTCCAGATTAATGGCTTGTAAATAAGATTATAGAAGTTGGACATGCTTCGGAAAAAATATCGGGTCTCTGAAGCTTAATAATGAGGGTTTCAAGTTTTTTATTTCCTTACTTTTATAACGCGAATCTGACCACTTTGACATTGGTTTTGACTTTATAATTAGCGCTAGTAGGATAATTTTATACGGACAGTATGCACGCAACCGGACAGAATGCACGCTGCAATTTTTTAAATCCAAATCCAATAAACTAACCAATTGCAAGGTCTTGTTCTATTACAGTTTAGCATCGCAAAAACCCAAGCATGATGTAAAACTGTGTTGGATTTAAGACGCTGTCAAAAGCTGAAATTTTGTCTCTATTGGACTGCGTAAGAGTGAAAGAGAGGCAGCGATGGTAGAATCGCGATTTGTTTGGATAAAATCCTAAAGAAAGCTTAATAACACAAAAGTAATTACGTAAATCGAAAATTAAACTTTTCTTGTCCCAATTTATAAGGTTTCGCTATTGTTATTAACAGAATATTTCTTTATATATAACAATTGGGTTTCAAAGTACGTTACTCATTTAACACTAGGCAGGCAAGAAAAAAAAAATAGTAAGTATGAACACTCAAAATTGTTACGGCTCATAAACTTCGGAATACATTTTTCAGACATGTTTCCAAGACTCATAAATGAGATCCCGAAACAAATAATTATATGAACAATATATCTTACACATATCAAACAATAAATTTAAAATGCATTATTTAAAATAATGTACCTATTTACCGACCTAGCTTATAAATAACAAATAATTACTTCCAACTACGAATTAAAATGAATTTAAAATAATTGACATACCTATATTACCTATTAACAACCTGTTCACATACCAAAACGTCGAAAATAGTATGATAGTAAAACTTCCACCCACTGCGCCATAGAACATATAATAATACTACTACGTTGCCCGTTACTGTCCCTTTAGTATGAGTCAGTCACAGATTATAGGAGGTAATCTGTGGAGTCAGTCGACGCTTTTTTGTGTCTTGAATAGCTAATGGATAATATGGCTATAAACTACTTTTTACGTGCGAAGTCAAATCCCGGCAGGGAAAAAAAACTACTTTTGACATAACTTTGACATTCCCTTTGAAAACAATGCCCAATTGTGTAGTTCAAATTTCAAAATGAAGATAATTTTCATTGTGATTGGAATTAGACAATATAGTCCTGTTCGAAGCGCTCCGCTGATGTACGCCTCGCATGATGCACACATAAACAAGCTATGTTACGTAGACTGATGTAAGCATTGGTATTTGTTTGCCTAAATTCTAAACTTGTGTTACATTCACAGAACTGAATTATTTTTACAGACATTCTGATCCAAACAAGGCAGTATTAGATTTTGTGCAAATTATAGACCAGATTTTATATTCAAATAAATCCGTTAAATATATTCCAAATTCTAAGCACATAAGGAAGGACTGGATAACTCCAGGTTTAATAAAGTGCATGAAAAAGAGAGACGCACTTCAGTTTAAAGCAAAGCTGAAACGAAATGATAAAAATGTTGTGGACAAATACAAACAATATAGAAACTTTTGTAATAATCTGCTCCAGAATCTTAAAAATGAGCATGACTCCAACCAATTAAAAAGTAATATTCGTGACAGCAAAAAGTTGTGGAATTCCATAAATGACGTGTGTAAGATCAAAACGGCGACAACAAAAAACTTAGATCTCCTTAGAATGGCACCCAATCCGACTCAAGCTTTAAACAATGTCAATAATTATTTCGCCACAATAGGAGAATACTTAGCAAATGATATACTCGACAAACTGAACGTCACCCAGGAAGAACTAGCAAATCTGGTAAAGGTTGAATCATGTCCATCCAGTTCTCTATTTTTAGCACCAACCGATCCCATCCAAATTTCTAAAATAATTGACGCCTTAAAACATAACTCTGCCCCTGGCGGTGATAACATTTCTAACAAGTTACTGAAGTCTGCAAAACACATCCTATCTGCCCCAATAGCTTTTATTTGTAACCTGAGCATAGAATCGGGTACCTTCCCTGATACCTTCAAAGATGCTATTGTTTCCCCTATTTATAAAGCGGGTGACACAGAACAGCCATCGAACTATCGCCCCATATCTCTTCTGAGTTCAATTGCCAAAATTCTGGAGAGAGTGGTCAATAAGAGTTTTATGAGCTTTCTTGAAAAAGAAAATATACTCTCTTCTAACCAATATGGTTTTCGCGCTGGAAGGTCAACGGAAGATGCTGTTACATCTTTGGCAGACTTCGTAGCTGGTAAAATGGATGAAGGTCAGAGATGTATTGGTGTCTTTCTTGACCTAGCTAAGGCGTTCGACACGGTTTCGAGACCTATTCTCCTCAGAAAGCTAGAAAGCCTTGGAGTCCGTGGCACTGCGTTAAGCTGGTTTCATTCATACCTCTCCGATCGAAGGCAGCGTGTGAAAGTCGAACAGCACTTCAGTAACTACCAGCAAATTACATATGGAGTCCCGCAAGGAAGCGTGCTCGGTCCATCCCTATTTTTAGCATATATTAACGACCTTTGTCATCTTAATATCCCCCAGGCTCAAGTATTTTCCTTTGCTGACGATACAGCTATAATTTTTCATGAAGTTAGTTGGGATTGGTTGTCCATCGTCACCAATGAAGGTCTACGCACTATAGTGAAGTGGCTTAGAAACAACTTACTCACTCTAAATGCTGACAAGACAAAAGTTGTTGCGTTTAGAGTATGAAGCCGTTCCGCGCCCAAAAACCCTCCACTTATTCAACTTCATACTTGCACTTTATATTCACGTCACCAATGCACATGTCCAGCATTAGAGCAAGTTACAGACATCAAATATCTAGGAATATATATAGATGAACTCTTATCATGGACAAAACAAATTCAGATATTGAGTAATCGCTTACGAAAGTTGTTGTACATTTTCAAAAGGCTCAGAGCGGTGGCAGACTCGAAAACCGTAGCAATGGTTTACTCGGCACTATGTAAGTCAATTATCAGCTATTGTATAACCTCATGGGGAGCAGCTTATGCAACCCACATTATGAAGGCAGAACGTGCACAACGGGCTGTACTAAAAGTTGCCCATAAAAAACCTTTTAGGTACCCAACTGATAAATTGTACCAAGAAACTAGCGAACTCAGAGTGCGTCAACTTTTTATTTTAGCCACTGCTGCATGAAACCTCATTAGGTTTCATAAATCGGCCATAACAACAACGAACAGAACACTTTCTAGACCCAGGAGAACACCCAAATGGGACTCAGTCAAGACAGATGGAAGAATAGGGCAAATGTGTCACAATTACTTAGGACCTTTTATATATAATCAGCTTAACAAAATACTAAAGGTCATGTATGATACGAAACGCGTATGCAGAAACAAAATAACAAACCATCTTTTATCGTTGGATTACGTAAATACAGAGAGACTGCTTAGAATCAATATATAAGATAAAATTAAATTTAAATAATTATTTTCTAATTGTGATGAACAAAAATGATGTGCAATAAAATCTAACTATTTACAACAATATCAACAAGACTAATTCATAGAAATAGTAGTATGCTTCTATTTCTATGAATTAACAAAATGACTAAAAATAGAATGAAATACAAAAATTAAATTAAATTTTGTGAATAATTAACAGAATAGTTAATGTTTACACTTTTTTCTTTTATCGTATATATAAAAAGGAAACATAGCTTTATAGCTAGATCCACATTTCTTGATCACTGCTTTTGTCAAACTTCACACAATTATGTTACACTTACTACGAATCTTATATAGAACACTGCTCACGAACTAATGTTATGTTACTAGCACCCTGGAAGTGAACTAGTCCTCACAAACTCAGGGTATCCTACAGTGAGGACTAGGGATTAACCTCTAACCACTAAGTTAATAATGTACAGATGTAATACCAGCTGGGTGAAAACGTACTAAAAGACGGACTCAATGGTATTGTACATTTTCCTCTTCAATATATATTGTGTAATAGATGTATCTGGTAGTACCTATATTTGAGCAAAATAAATATTATATTATATTATATATTTAGGTTATAAAGACGGAAATGAGTTAATACGGCAAAAGACGCCGTAATTAGCCGCATAGAGATGCTTAAAAAATATTATTTTCAAAGCATCTCTATGCTAAGGGTGCTTGGGGAGAACTTGATTGTCGACGATTTGGATCCTCTGCGTTTAAATGGAAGAAAGTAGTACTGGGGACTAAAACCAAGTGGGGAGCCCCCGCCCAGAGGGAGCAGTGCCTATATTATGTGATAAGTAACAATAGAGGAATAAGATAGCTTTGATAAACCCTATCGGGTTCTTAGGATGTTTATTTATGTTGTACTGTACTCTATCAGCTGGATCGTCCACAGCCAAACACAGCCTTCCCTGTAAGGGGTATTTGCCACAATCCCCACGCTTGGCAAGCGGCTTGAGAATCGCGGTGTAATATAGCAGTTCTTTAGAAGGCGCTGCTGCCTTACCTTCTAGTATTTTTCCCTTAGACACCCTCGGGAGTGGTGCAATTCTATACCCGGCACCCAACGGGATTATTGATGTTGAGTTAGTCGAAATTGTGAAAATAATGAGTAAAATAATGTAAAACATAATAAAATGGGCATATAATTTCTATAGCAAGCAACATTTCAGATAATTATCTAGTTCAATTTTTGAGACGGACCGAGAAAAACAAATCAATTATTTCTAACATTGTTTGCATAAACGCCTGCTAAGCGAAAAGGCTTTCAAAATTATCCGCGACCGTACGTCCATTTAGCAGGGACATGATCTGCCAATTGAGCTGCCGTAGTAAGTGAGTCATAGCTCAAATTTATCTCTACTCTCTAATTCTCCAAGGTAGCAAGTAAGCAATAGGAGCGAAACATGACCTCGCGATAGGGACCGATGGTCGCGGGTACGTACGTAACGTACCCCGCTCGTAGTAAAAAAAATGCTTTTTATGTAATTTGGTGAACAAATTAATGAACTTGTCGCCATTTCGTTCTTATATTAACTCATTTCTTCAATGAGCTCTACCCTACATGCTAAAATGTATAAAGTGTTTTTTCTACCTTTTTACGTATCCCTTTAAATGAGTGAATTGGATCTATAATTTCATATTTGTTTTTTGCTAACTTTCTACACAAAATATTAACATTTTGTCCAGATGTTTTTACTTATGTTATACGAGTTTAGTGGAAGAAATAGTATATTTTCCTCATTTCAGTAGGTATTCACATTCCTTCCTATTGCAAGATTCTGAATACAAATAACGGATAGGATGGCGAAAATGATTTATTCGTTGACTATAAAAATTAACCGATGTGAAGTTAGCGGCCTAAAGTTAGCGGCCTATTATAACATGACCAATTATATTTAATTATATATATTTATATATTAATCCTGTTTCGCCTGTTTTTTTAACTTTCTAACTAAATAACTCTAAATTTCTTCCACCACTTAGATAAGAATTTACATTTACAAATTATTACAGCATTTTTTTTGTCCCGGGTGGGAATCGAACCCTTCGAACGATTCGAAAAAGTGCCTTCCGATCACAGCCAGATGCCTAAACATTCGGTCATCTGAGCACATTATTTCGTACCCAAACTTTGTGCTCCAATTGTATTACTTTAAACGTCATAGGGGACGGTGCGCGGCCATCAACCAGACAACTAGACTTCATCTGATCGAAACAAGTGTTTTTTCAAACACTCAACCCTCGTAATGATATCGTTACCTTCCCATATTTCTAAACATGATTACAAGCACTATTGCGTGCAAAGAAAAAATCATTATTTTTTTTTTATCCCTGATAGGTTAGCCTTTGACCACCATCTCACCTGATGGTAAGTGATGATGCGGTCGAAGATGTTGTTCAGGCTAACCTAGAATTACTGGCTCTCAAGGACAGCTGCCGGAACACACCGTTAGGTGCTTGGCGACAGATTTTCTTCTTGAGGGTGGTAGCTAGCCAGGCGGGCATTCGCAAAATGCCCTACCACCAGGATCAAAATGCCCTGCCATCATACAGAAAACATTGAATTGTCATAAGAACTCAGAACTTGCTGTATCTAGTGCTACCAACATCTGTAGCAGAAACTTTGTAAGACTTAATAAACACATTTCCAAAGAGCTCAACGTAAAAGTGATTACATCATTAACCTGCTAAGCGCTCACAAATCTTAAGTAAAACACTCGCTCTAAGCAATTAAGACAGCGCTTGCTGTGCCGAACGAAGTGCCTACCTAACAACGAAGCAACAAAGAGGGGAACATGCATCTCCTAATAAATTAACGGAAACAGAACTAAACGCAGCTTAAGGAGTGATGCGGGAATAGTAATTAAGATACGATGTTTAAATAGTAGTTACAACACGTGCACAAAACAGGTAATTTTAGCCGAGGAGTGTAACAACACGAGCCAAAGTGAGAGCTGATATAAATCGAAGCTAAGATGGGTTGAAAGAACGAGTTTTACACTCAGATTTTCACTTCAATTGCGAGGAAATCGAACAACGATTTTGTTAGTGAGATCATTACTGATCGATTCCGTGCTTCGGAGGGCACGTTAAACACGACGGTCCCGGTTGCTGTCTTAGGATGGCAGTCGTTATAGCATGGTGGTAGGGCATTTTGCAAGCATGTAATGGTATGTTCCGGTACTTTTTACCGCTAGCCTTTGACTACTATCTCACCTGATTGTAGGTGATGGTGTGGGCGAAGACGTTGTAGTCTGAACAACATCTTCGACCAAACCATCACTTACCATCAGTGGTGAAAGGCTAGCCTATAAAAAGTATTATAAAAGTGCCTTCAAAAAGCTTAAGATTAGTATATAAGGTTGGAATTTTTACCTTGTAGCTAATTATGCTTGGCTTACGTCTGATTGGCTGGAGACAGTACGTACAAAAAGTTTCAATGAAAATGTTAAACAAATACATAATCACATTAATTCATCATTAACCTGTTAAGTGCACACTAATCTTAAATAAAACACTCGCTCTAAGCAATTAAGACAGCGCTTGCTGTGCCGAACGAGGTGCCTACCTAACAACGAAGCAACAAAGGGGGGAACATGCATCTCCTAATTAATTAACGGAAGCAAAACTACTTAAATGCAGTTTAAGGAGAGAATAATTCGCGAGTGTTAGTAATTAAGATGCGATGTTTAAAGTTAAACAACTCTAAATATGTATTTGTTTTAAGCTATGGTGTGACCGCGGTGCGAGTAAATGAGGTTTTTTTTATGTTATTGTGACGAAACAAGCACGAGGCCCACCAGATGCTAAGCGGACTAACCTCTGCCTATAACAGATGCATTTCGGCACAAGTCACGAATTGCACTGCGCCCGTCACTTTGAGACATAATTGTTAAGTATCATGTGCCTGTAATTTCACTGGTTGTCAAGGACAGCTGTCGGAACACACCGTTAGGTGCTTGGCGACAGATTTTCTACTTGAGGGTGGTCGCTAGCCAGGCGGGCATTCGCAAAAAGCCCTTCCAACACGCGGTGAAGCTCAAGCTCGCGGCGGGATTCGAACCATGGACCTACTGAGCGGCAGTCCATAGCCGACGCCACTGAGCTATCACTAAAAAAGGTTTTCATAATTGTATTTGATTTTTATCCAGTAAATTGATAGTAGATTATTTAAGACTAACCTTGTTTTTACTTTTCTATTTATTTTCTGAATGACTGCGTCATATGCAATGATGATCAAAATACTTGTTCTATACTGAACTGTATCAGCCGGATTGTCCACTGATGACTCAGCCTCCCCCATCAAGGGAGGTTTTACCATAATCCTTAGGCTTGGCAGGCGTTTTGGATATCAGTTCCTCAGATGGCGCTGCTGTCGGTATTTTACCTTTAGTTGCCTCTTACGGCACCCACAGGTAGCTATGGGGGGTTGAGGTCCTAGCCCGGCACCCCACGGTGCAAAATAGTTACTTTTAAGAAAAACAAAACCACTTTCCACAACTCAAAAGTATGAAACCGCAATTCAAAAAAAAATAATTTGGCTATCAACCTACAATAAGAATTAGCATTGCAATTCACGGGGCAATGCTGCCAGCATGCTGGGCACGCTGCCAACTGGGAGTGGGCTGGAGCATTTGGACTGCCTGTGAGTGTGCTATGACTTATAGGTTGTCTCAATGCTTTTATTGTAGTAGCTGTAGTGTTGTATATAGTTTGTAGTATTTTGTTTAATAAAGGCATACCACCGGTTTAAAAAAACTTATGACACGGAAAGTGTATCTTTTGTACTTCTTGAGTGATAAAATTTTCGGTAGCAACTCGCTTTGTCGCCGTCGAAGTGCCGACTTCACCGTGACCTCATACAGAAAAGAAACAAAATCCCCAATATAGTTACCAATTTGATGCGCTCGCTTTTGAGCGCGAAGTTTGCTTAGCCATTCGGAACCGATCAGCAAAACTAAGCAACGTCCGCCTCGGTCATGATTTGGATGGGTGACCGCTGGTGAAATTACTACTGAGCGCTTCCGTGCTTCGGAGGGCACGTTAAGCTGTCGGTCCCGGTTGTTGTCTTCGGATGGCAGTTGTTATAGAATGGTGGTAGGGTATTTTGCGAATGCTCGCCTGCTTAGCTACCACCCTTAAGTAAAAAATCTGTCGTTAAGCACCTAGCCGTGTGTTCCGGCAGCTGTCCTTGAGAGCCAGTAATTCTCTAGGTTAGCCTGAACAACACATCATCACTTACCATCAGGTGAGATAGTGGTCAAGGGCTAACCTATCATGCATAAAAAAAATAGTCCTCTGTACCTCGTATATATGTATAGTAATCACCTATCACCTTCTTATAAAATGTATAACAAGCTTAAACCTTCTTATAAAATGTATAACAAGCTTAATACAGTGCCACAAACAGTCCAGCTACAAAGATACGCGTAAACAAAGAGATTTTAATTAAACACGAATGAGGCCAGCCTGTCTGTCTGGACACAAGACTTTACATTTAAATTAAACGAGTCGTAATGTAGGGAACTAGACGGTCCTTTGTAGTGACCTTTTTGCGTAGCTTGTTGGTCAGTAGTACACATAAATATGCTGATACGATAATAGGAATATAGGTTTTCAATTATTCTCCACAGTGATGTTGCTGGCAAAACCAAAGAGAAGTTCTAATCTACCGCCTCATTGGTTCAGCGGCGTGAAAAGTTGTTATGGAATTTCGAGGTCCCGGTTTCGATACCTGGATCAAATAATTTTTTTTTTCTGAAAATACCAAAATATTTAACAAATAAACATGAATACGTTTTATTAGGAATAAATTAAATATTATTCGTCAGATCTCCTTCAAATTTAAATGGCACCACATGAGAAGCACGAGCTTTTGAATGTAAAAAAAACATTGAAATCGGTAGACCCTGCAAAAAATCAGGTTTAAATTTTAAATTAATTTAAATTAAGAGTTTTTATTTTTATGATTTACACACAAAAAAATACAGTCGATTAGAGAACGTCCTTCCTTTTTGAAGTGGGCTAAAATATATTGAATGTTAGATCTCATTTTTATCAAAGTAAATTTTAGTTTAAGCAAAGAGCAAAAGATGGGCCTTTGAAAAGATTATAATTGTAATCTTTTCAATGGCCCATATTTTAAAATTACTTAATTGTCCAGTGTCATATGCGTTGTTAGCAGAAACATATTTTTTAATAAATTCCTGCGCTGTCTTTTCTGAAGATCGAGAAGATATAATATTGTACCGACCCCACATGAATGGATTAGTGGTAGGAAGATGACGCTAAACCGCAGTTTAGAACTGTGCCTGATGGATTAGAATATATTTGCCTGCTATTGTATATAAACTGAAAACCAACGCAGCGTGGATGTTAATTTGCCGATTCGAGACAGATAACTATTGCACTGCATAGGAAAAGTGACATAGACAACGCGTCATAGTCAAAACGTTATGTTTATTTTATGCTATTCAATTCAATTCAAATATTTATTTGATAAAAGCAGGTACAAATGGTTCTCAAAATAAAATAAATTTAGTTCTCTACAGTCAACCAGTGCACTGGTATACAATAATAAATGTAGTAAATAATATGCAATGATAATAAATAATATTGGTTACGAACAAGCACCAGATCCACCTGATGGCAAGCGATAACCACTGCCTATAACCGATGCATTTCGTCATGTGGCCGATTTTGATGAAATTTACATAGGACCACATGCCAAGCATCAAATTTTAAATAAAAAAAAAACATCAAAATCGGTTATTCTATATTATAGTTTATTTAGTTCTGAGGTAACAAAACGAATTGAGAACCTGCTTTACTTGAAGTTGGTTAAAAATAATGTGAGTACGAATTCTTAACTACACGTCTTGTATTAAAATAAAAACAATGAGTGTAAAAGTAACAACAGATGTGTTCCTAACTGTTCTTGAGGGCCTGATTCCATTCTAAGATAAGCCCTTTCAACACCCTTAATATATGAATATAATAAATATGAAAAGAACTGTGTTACATATTTTATACGTTTGAATCTTTAATTGAATATAGCTCCTAAGAATGTACCTCAATGGGACCAGAAGAGTTCATGAAAATGGTTTATTTTTGTAACAACATGTAAATTTGTTATGAAATAATATTTTTCTTGTAAACGAGTAAAATTTCCGTTTATTTTCCTTGTTTGAGAATATCGCGAACGCTGTTCAAGAAAACCTTAATATATATTATTACATATCGACAAATCGCTCACGGTAAAATAAACTAGAACTTTTTAAAGTACGTGGTTGTGCGGTATTTATTTTGAAGCAATGATGGCTATGGACTGCCATGCCGCAGGTCCCTGGTTCGATACTCAGCGCCGGCTTGTGCTTCACCGCACGGTGGAAAGGCTTTGCAAATGCTCGCCTATTTATTTACCACCTTCAAGTAGAAAATATGTCGCCAAGCACCTAACGGTGTGTTGGCCTTGAGAGCCTGAAAAATTACAAGCACATGGACTTAACAACTGTAAGTCTCAATGTGACGGGCGCAGTGCAATTCGTGACATGTGACGAAATGCATCTGTCATAGGCAGATGTTAGTCCGCTTAAAATCAGGTAGGCCTCGAGCTTGTTCCGTCACAATAACATAAAAAAAGAAAAAATACGAAACTCAAAAATATGTTGGCTTTAACAGCAAAAAAACAAATATTTTAAAAATATATAAAGAGAACATTATATTAATATTTTCCAGAATAACTCATTCTCATTCTCGATAATGCGGTCGAAGAGTCAAGACCTGACCAATTCCTGAGGATGCTTTGTGTAGAAGAAAAAAATCTTCTGGTATAGCTGCGTGGCATTTGTGAAGTAACGTCAACTTTACAGGAAAATTAGGCGGAATTGTCACTAGATATATTTTTTATATGTTTTATGTGTTTTTCTCAAATAATTGTCTGATGTATTCCTAAAATATTTGTATTTCCGCAATGTAACGCTTGAATGATACCCAGAAGTGCCACCGCTATATGGTTGATATTCCAATTACCCGAACGAAGCGATTTCCGTCTTCGTTCATCATGCGAACCGCGAGGGAATGGAATACCCAGCCTGAGTCTTTGTTTCCGGTTAAGTACAATATGGAGGTCTTCAAAACGCGAGTGAATAGATACCTTCTGGGTAAGCGCGCTCGATCATCGACAGCACCATCACTTAACATCAGGTGAGGTAGTGGTCAAGTGCTACCCAGTTCTGTATAAAAAAAAAGAATCTATTCAGTATCGTGTTAGCTTTAAGTTTAATGGCTAGCCGCCAGCGTTGGTAGCGGCAATACTACCAACGAAAGCATTCGAAGGGAAGAATTCTTCGTGGTTTTCGTATATAATATGGACAAACCGTTGTTGTGGGGTCCACCGTGGGGTGCCAGGTTAGAATTGCACCTCCCCATTTCATCCCGTGTGGGTGTCGTAAAAGTCGGCTAAGGGAAAAATACTATTAGAAGGTGGGCAGCAGCGCCTTTTTAAGAACTATGCTATGCACTGCGATCCCCAAGACGCCTACCATGCGTGGGGATTATGGCAAACACCCCCTACATAGGGGAGGCTGTCTTCACCAGTGGATGATCCGGCTGATACAGTACAGTTGTTGTGAGCCCAATGTTTAGCAACATCAATTTACATTAAGAGGGTGACTTCCTGGTTTAGTCACGTTGAAGGTGAACTCCATCTCATATAGGATCATTGTGCGGTTTAGTTTGTTCAAAATATATATTATGTATGGACACTGTGGTCACAAATCCTCGCCAAAGGTTTTTTTCATATCTATTTGATTAACAGGTAAAACAATATATTTAACGGAGCTGTTTTCAAATTCGTTATTGAAACTCTTCCTCAAACATAGAATTTTCTCATATAATCCACGCTAAAATTTGACCAATTATATCTTTTAAAAATCTGTCATGATTTTTTAATAAAATGGCGTGGTGGTACATTTTACGAATTCTACTAGCTACCACCCTCATGTAGAAAATCTGTCGCCAAGGACAGTACGGAGATTAAGTTGAAAAAAACACTTCGACGCAGATTTTCAATGATAAGCAACATCTTTCCGAGGTTGTGAGGTAAAAATGAATTTTCTATTTCAGCACTTAATGGCACAAGCAGCTGTCCTTGAAAGCCAGAAATTGTAGGTTGGCCTAAACAACAACTTCAACCACATCATCACGTCTGATTGTGGTCAAAGGCTACATATAAATAAAAAATATTTTTTTTATTGTATTTTGTTTCATTCTTTTGGAAATACCTGGCTATAGCCCTCAAGTAGAAAACCTGTCACCTAGCACGTAACAGAGTCTTCCGCCAGAATTCCCTAGAAGCCAGAACAGCCAAATAAGCTACACTTGAAAACCTATAGTTAGCTTTCTATTACTATTAGTATTATATATAAGTGACATCAGCTGTTGGTTGTTCCTTAAATTATAGAAATAAATAAGCTAGCTGAACAACGTCTCACACCGCATCCATCACTTACTATCAGGTGAGATAGTCTCCAAATGTAAGAAATACATATGAAATGGATCCTAGGGAATCTCTAAGGGATCTTTTTAAAGAAATTGATATTTTAACTTTACCGAGTCATTATGTATGTTCGGCAAAAATTTGTAAATTCTAGGTTAGCCTGAACAACATCTTCGATCACATCATCACATAACATCAGGTGTAAAAAAAACAGTGTCTACCACGATTATACTACACTAGGAATAAATATAAAATAGCGGTACCAGGTTTTAGACTAGCAAAGACAAATAAAAGGTCCTTTTTGGGTAATTGAGTGCGGTTTTATAATAAAATTCCCAAACATATTACAATGCTCACAGAAGGAAAATTCAAGTTACACGTGAAAAACATTTTGACTAAGAAATCCTACTGCACAGTTTGTGATTGCTTAAACGACAAAAATGCTTGCAAAATTCCGCCTCAGCCAGGCTACTACCTGTCACCAACGTAATTTAAACAAATATTGTAATATTTAAATATTTTAAATAAAACCGACAAAAAACACTCACGTTGGGGATCAAATACGGGTCGACGTATTCGATCCCCAACGTGAGTGTATTTTGCCGGTTTTATTTAAAATATTTAAATATGTGTGAAACTCACGAGAATTTCATTTCAAACATTGTAATAATTATATTATAATGTATGTAACACATTGTTAAAAAACTTTTAAAAGAATAGCCCCGAGTTTCTTGCCCGTTCTTCTCGCAGGTGGCTCTATACATTTATTGCTGAACGTGGCAGTACAATGTAGAATATTTCAATATTAAAATGTGTAAATGAACTTCATAAGAGCGTCGTAGACGTCTAAATTGAATAAATGATTTTGAATTTGAAGACATCATCAATAAAAAAAATGTTTTTATTATCACCTTTTACGACGCATCGCATGACGACAAAGCCCGGCTTATGAATGTAGGGATACATTCATAAGCCGGGTACTCACATGTGAAGTGCCATGGATTGGTTAGTAAAAGTTGAAAACAGTGTATTACGTTATTACGAGGCGAAGATGAATGAAAGCAATTTGTTACTCTATACAATGATGATCAGTCACGTATGCATAAGTAAGGCGCACGGTACGCTCTAAGTTACAGAGTGCCGTGGTCACAGTGCACTCGTGTGCAGAAGGACATCTACATAGTTTACGTTACTCTGACCTAAATTTGAATTATACTTGGTTAAACAGATAAACATATTAACAATTTATTAATAACTAGCTTTCCGGGCGCGGCTCCGCCCGCGCGTATGTCGGTTATCGCGCAAAAAATAATTATATTTAGATTAACCTTTTGTTGCGCAGTTGGATAAAAACTATCCTATGTTTTTTCCCGGGTCTCAAACTATTTCCATACCAAATTTCATTCAAATCGGTCCAGTAGTTTTGGCGTGAAAGCGTAACAGACAGACAGACAGACAGAGTTACTTTCGCATTTATAATATTAGTGCTGATTACTACAGTTACAGGTAAAATAATATTTTTTGTTGATTTATCCACTTTTTTTACATGAGACTTAACAACTTTATGTCTGAGGATATGGGCGCAGTACATTTCAGCACTTGTGACGAAATGCATCTGTTATAGGCAGAAGATACCGCTCAACATCAGGTGGGACTCGTGCTTGTTCGTCACAAAATATTAAAATAAAGGCTAAGTCTCGTTCGCTAAGTAATTTCACTTGCTACACGCCTAAACACAGAATTGTTTTCACCGTGCTGCTTCGAGGCAGGATATCTGACAGTGCACTTGTGCTCACGATGACGGTATCTTACTGAAAAGGCCGGCCACCTGAACACCTGTTGAACTCAGATCATATAAGTATAAAACTATTACAAAATGACAACGAGACGAAAAAATTTAGTCATGTGCGGGATTCTAAACCGCGCCATCCACTCCTATCGCCAAGGTATGCTCTGACCACTAAGCCAACATGACATATGACTCATAACTCTAATTGGTACTCTCGTTCTTAACCATTTTAAGTGGGATGGAGCGACATCTATAGTTCAACTTACGTTGTACTACAAACAAGACTTATTTTAGCAATAAGCCTGAAACTTGTTATTCTAAAATTCTTGTTTTTTTTATAGTTTATAGGCTAACATTTGACCACTATCTCACCTGATGGTAAGTGATAATGTGGTCGAAGATGTTGCTCAGGCTAGCCTAGAATTACTGGCCCTCAAGGTAATGCAACGCAGAGCATGCCTTATTGTAAAAATTCAAATATTAAAAATATAAAATTAAGTTAACGCTACTATGACATGTCTTACTACATACATTCCCCTTTGGGAGGTAATTGCTGTAAGGAGCTGCGGAAGACAGCGGAGGTTATTAATGACGGCTGCCCCCCTCTCCCCGCTCGTGCCCCCTTCCTTATTTACAAGTCATTAACCGAGCCTGCACAGCTGTAATCAAATGTAGAGGCAGTTCAACCTCTTCAAATGTATGTGGGTGCGCAACGATTGTTGGCTAACATCGTTGAAAAAATATTGTTTCATATTAAGGGGAAAATCTAGGGAGGCTCGTCTGTTTTTAATATTTTGCTATAATATTAACAAATATTTTAAAAGTATTCTAAGAAAACACTAAAACAACATTGTAATAAAACACTTAAAAATTATATCTAGTGACAATTCCGCCTAATTTTCCTGCTAAGCCAACGTGATGTCACAAACGCCACGCAGTCAAACCGGAAGAAATTTTCGACGCGTTTCGTTCTACACGAAGCATCCTCAAGAGGTTTTAAATCTTCGAGCGCACGACCTAGACTTATGTCTCGACATTTAGGACTGTAATATATATTATCTTATATTATATAAGTGTTGTAATAATAATGTTTTCTTAAAATATTTCAAAATATTTGTTTTTATCAAATATAGATTTTCGCAAAGTAACCCCTGAATCTATTCATTAATATATTGCTTATTATAAGCACCGATTATTCGTGGGCATCAAGGCGCTGCAATGGGTTCACCAGTCATTAAATCGTAATTCCACCTCTGCCAAGCCATCACCTGTCTCCTACGTAATTTAAACAAATATTGTAATAATTGTATTATATTGTTTATAACAAATTGTAAACAGACGTTTAAAAGAATGGCCCCGAGTTTCTTGCCCGTTCTTCTCGCAGTGGCTCTATAAATTTTTTTGCTGAACGTGGCAGTACAATGTAGAATATTTCAATATTAAAGTTTGTAATTGACCTTCATAAGAGCGTCGTAGACGCCTAAATTGAATAAATGATTTTGAATTTGAATTTGAATTCTGACCCTAAGCTAGAGTCAAATTTCATCAAACATGTTGTTTTTGTTTTATTAAGAATACTGCATCGTGTTGTTACGTTGCTATGCGGCATAACGCTATCACGGTTATGACATGATAAGGGGCCTGGACTGACCGGTAATGCTCAAGCTTAGAGAGTTTTAAATATTACAAATTATACCGGCAAAAACACTCACGTTGTGGATCGAATACGTCGACCCAGGTTACGAGCATATTAGACACACATCATCAAGTCGAGTGCGCAGCCGCGTCTGCGAGCTGTCAGCGAGGTGCGTCTGTCAGCGAGGTGGGCACAGCCAGCTTAGAGGTTAGTTTTTCCATGCGCTAAAGCAACCTTAAACAAATAAATCTTCAAAATATCACAAGTGAATATGGGTAGAAGTACATATTTTCTATCAAATTATGTAGCATCTAGCAAGCAATAAGCCGATTCTTACAATTCGACAATCTTAAAAAGTAATTTTTTTTAACTGGCGGTATGACTTTATTAAATAAATTACTACGAACAAAACAATTTTTTTTATCACAAAATATTTGTTAGACTAGCAGATGTCAACCCTAAGAGGTTGTTAGCTTATTACCAATAACCCTGTATACAACACTTTAGCTACTACAATAAAAGCATTTAGACAACCTATAAGTCATAGCAGACTCATAGGCAGTCTAAATGCTCCAGTCCACTCCCAGTTGGCAGCGTGCACAACATGCTGGCAGCATTGCCCCGTTGAATTGAAATTCTTATTCGTTGAGCCAAATATTTGCCAGCATTTTGATCACGCGTCGCATCGACCAAGCGCTCAGATAACTTTTTTGTTTTTTTTTAAAGTAAGTGTTCTGTGATAACAAAATGTGAAGCAATTTATACAAAGTGGGTCAAATAGTATATCCAATATTAAAGTACCAAAAGGTTAGCAAACTTTGCATGTACAGGGTGGGCCAGAAAGACGTACCTACTTTACATACAGTACCTGCAGTATTGTATATAGTTTAGTGTTTTGTTTATAAAGACATATCGCCGGTACAAAAAAATAAAATATGCATATAGAAATTCTAAGATCTTTGTAAACTACCCACATTGAAACAAATAAATTTGAATGTGTACCCAAAAAAACTCAATTGGCTCACTTGACACACATTATTATTTATTATAATGTAAACAATAATATTGTGGAAACGATCATTAATGTAATTCTAGAGGGAAAATACTAGTATATTTTTATAAACTCTAGACTAATGCAATGTAATTCAATTAGGTCTATACAAAGATAATTGACAGTGCTATTCGTGTATCACCTATATACTCACGCCCTTTGTCGGTTCACGAGCTTTCCTGAACCTTGGTCATACACAATAGTCCACAAAGAGGAAACGCAGGAACTTCAGTAAAGAATAGACAGATCAGAATAAGGAGACAGAAACCTTCAGGCAGGAGACAGAAGTCTTGTTCTAACAGCCATACCCAGCGATCATCGCATCGGTGGAAAATTTATAGCGGTTTTACAAACTTTTTTTTTATTTTTTTATTGCTGATAGGTAAGCCTTTGAGCACAATCTCACCTGATGGTAAGTGATGATGTGGTCGAAGGTGTTAACAGGCTTAACCTAGAAATACTGGCTCTCAAGTACAGCTGCCAGAACACACCGTTAGGTGCTTGGTGACAGATTTTCTACTTGAGGGTGGTCGCTAGCCAGGGGTGTATTCGCAAAAATCCCCTTCCACCGTGCGGTGAAGCTCAAGCCCGCGGCGGGATTCGAACCATGGAACTGCTGCGCGGCAGACCGAGCTATCACTGCTACGTGAAGTACAATTATGTGAAAAGCGCTTTGTAAAGAGTCTTGCGCTTTCCATACAAACGTAGTATGACCCTATTTCAAATACTAAGTCTTCACACTCGCTAAAAATGTCCTTGAACCTAACATGTATGCTTCTGGTTTGCTACTTTTCCGTAAAGCTATGTATTTTAAAAATATTCAAGAAAATCGTTGTTTATGGGAATTACTATTTTCACATTTACAAATTTATATAATGAAAAGAAAAATTAGGCACAAGGACATGTTGCAAAATTTCACGGGATTTTCCAACTTGGTGAAATTTTGTCATGTCCTTCTCAAACTTGCTATTTAAAATATGATACTCCGTATTGGAATTTGGAAAACGCCAACAAAATTACAAATATAAGCTATCCGGACAAAAACAAGACATAATAAAGGCCGTACCGGGATATTGGTGGCGAAGTTCCTGGTCTCGTCCAACAAAAGTGCCCCTTTCTTCGAATGGAGACACAATTTCTCCGTGTCATGTTGCTCCAGTGCACGACGATAGGCACTTTGTAGCAATTTACAAACATGGCGCCCCTTCATTATTAAAGGGTGTCATTTATTTCAACGATTTTACAACTCAATTTAATAACTATTATCAAAAAAGTGTTCAAAATAAATTTTACAATGCCATAACCATCGATTTTAATGAAAAAAAAGAAGATAATTCTTCCTTTTTTCCGCTCTAATATCACGACAATAATTATAATGTGGAGAAAATTTTACACAAGCATATAATGCACACAGCTACACTTCCATTTTATACGATACGTTTTAATGAATGACAAAGACAGGAACACAAGTATGCAGTAGATGTATATAATATACGCACACAACTAAGACTCAATCAGGAGACGTAGCCTGATTTGACATTGCCATGATTGAGGTACACGTGCCGTTTCTCCAGTTTTTTATAAATCAGTACTTAATATTATAAATGCGAAAGTAACTCTGTCTGTCTGTCTGTCTGTTACGCTTTCACGCCAAAACTACTGGACCGATTTGAATGAAATTTGGTATGGAGATAGTTTGAGACCCGGGAAAAAACATAGGATAGGTTTTATCCGACTGCGCAAAAAGAGGTTAATGTTTTCGCGCGATAACCGACATACGCGCGGGCGGAGCCGCGCCCGGAAAGCTAGTTCATTATAAATTCAATGGCTATAACATTTTCAAAGTGCCGCGGCACATGGCTTTCAATAATGACCAAGATACAATTCTTACAAAATCATAAATAATCTGAATACCTCAAAACCATTGAAACCAACGGCAACGCTACGAGTTCTTGGCTGAAATAACAAATGTCATGTCACCTCAGTTATGGTTTCGAAGTACAAACTGAAGCTGCACACCAAGCATATAAAATGGTATATAGCCCTTTGTGTTTTAAAATAAACCTATCATATTGACCTCACAACCATGCTCCAGTCATGATGTCTCTTTTAACAGATGGCAAACCGGTGATTCCAGTGAAACATGAAAGGGACAGTAATATAGGAGAGTGATATTTTTCACTTGTATTGTGCGCCGTCTACCAACTGAATTCCTTTACCTATTTCTCGCTGCCCGACACCTATAGGAATAAGGATTAGAAGATAATTTCGTACTATAAGGTAGAATTATACACAATAGAATATTATATCTAGAAGCGAAAGGATCTATATCAAGAAGTTTAGTGTTGAACCAAAGTCCATAATAGAACGGAAGTAAAAACAAATTTTATACAACAACGCCTATAAATCCCCGAAAGGATATGTAGACAGCATTTTCAAACACGTGAAAAAAGAAAAGCAAATAAACAGGAAAAGCACAATTATTCCAAGGGCTAAAACGAGTCGTTCTAATTTAATACTTCATCATCATGTTACTAACCTTGCCAGATAGAAATTAACAAATACCGCAACCGACAATTAATTACAAAACGACAAAGCGTAACTCTCTAATTTTTCGTGGCGTACTCTGTAATTTTTCGACGGAAACTCCGTAACTCGGTTTCGAAATCAAGCGGGTGGTTAATGTAATTTCCAAACGAAATTCGATTTGGTTTCAACGTCCAATCTTGTCTAACCTCTGGCAGAATTAATAGCCAGGATTAATCTTGGTAAAGTTAGTAGTGCACTGTAAATTGGTGTACCTAATTGCCGTTTATTTAAGTCGAATAGGTACTCCATTAAATCTGAGACGGATTGAAATAAGAGATGGCGTTATTTTGCTTTAATTCTGTTTATTTATATTTTAAGCTTCTTGTTTGCGTGGAATTAGTATAGCCACAAATATTGAAGCAGCAGCATGTACGTGATGGCTATAGATTGCCGCGGAGCAGGTGGTTATGGCTGTCCAACAGCCTCAATGTACAAAATCTGTCGCCAAGCACCTAACAGCATGTTTCAAAAAATCTAGGTTTAGCCTATTGACCATACATGCCCCTTTCACGTACCAACAGGTGTAATAGTGGTGGTGAAAGAGTAATTTATCATTATAAAACTAAATGTTTCGTCGTTTCTTATCTAAAGGGCAATTTTGAGCCCTACCTTTAAGTGTCGCTTTGCTGTCTCAACTATCTGCCTATCGAAGAATTTCAGATGTTTTTTAACCTAAATATGGACAATAATAACAAATACTTTTAAAAGTATCCTAAAAAACATTAAATAATATTTAAATAAAACACTTAAAAAAGCATAAAATTATATATCTAGTGACAATTCCGCCTAATTTTCCTGTTATCTACGTGACGTCATAAACATCACGCAGCCTAACCGGAAGAATACCCGACTAGTTTCGCTTCTAAACGAAGCATCTTCAGGAGGTCTTGACTTACCGAGCGCACGATCTATTCTAAATATGGACATTGTACGAGAAATTTAAATAGTACTTGAAAAGGAAGCCAAAAAGTAAATTATTCCGCAACCTGCCATAGGGTATCTACAGTTCGTTACGTACCATTTTATCCTTTAAAATTACCATCGGCTTTGTTAGCTTTAGAGAACTTCAGTGTATTAAGGCGCGAGCGAGCTAACTAGACATTCGAGTTTAGAGGTCTTCGTTCTGTGTTCACTTTACTACACACAGCGAGCTGCCTAGAGTTCCGAGTTCTGAGGTCTGTGTTCCGTGTTCACTTTACTACACACAGCAAGCTGCCTAGAGTTCCGAGTTCTGAGGTTTGTGTTCCGTGTTCACTTTACTACACACAGCGAGCTGCCTAGAGTTCCGAGTTCTGAGGTCTGTGTTCCGTGTTCACTTTACTACACACAGCGAGCTGCCTAGAGTTCCGAGTTCTGAGGTCTGTGTTCCGTGTTCACTTTACTACACACAGCGAGCTGCCTAGAGTTCCGAGTTCTGAGGTCTGTGTTCCGTGTTCACTTTACTACACACAGCGAGCGGTCAAATCAGTTCTGCAAGCTTAGTTATAGGTCACACGTCCCATGCTCTTTCCATCTGACGGTTTAATAAATTATTATTCTTCAAATCATACAGCAAAGGTATTTCTCGCACTGAAGTCAGGCTACTGCCACCGAGCGAATGTATTTTATAATTCGTGTTCATACAGTCGTTGTGGCTTTTAAATGGAGTAAAATATAAAATTGAAAAAAATCTAGACATATAAATGCACACGACTAGCACAATGTTATGTTATTAAACTGCCCATGTTACTTTGAATTGGGGATAAAATATTGATAAAATTATCTGTCAAACTCCACTCACGTCAATATCGTGGGGTTAGGGACGGAATAAGAGTATAACGTCATTGTCATTTTAAAATATAAATCAGGACTGCAAAATCATTCCAATTTTAAGTTTTCGTGTTCGCGCATTAATTTCGCTGTATTTCCGTGTAAACACGCGTAAATCCGTCGAAATCGATATTCATTCGCTATTATGTTATGAATAAATCGATATAAATATAGGCAGAAAGGATGACATACTCGTATTTGATTATAATAATAACATCATAAGCTTATTTAAGTGATTCATCAGAACCGTAGCGTCCTTATTTCTAAACCGTGTAGTTTTAAAAAAACTAAATGAACTTCCCATTACTTTTCTATATATAAAAGAATGGTTATAGAGAAACAAACAGAGTTTGTCAAGTTCATAACAAGTCAGATGAAAACATGCATGCTTAGCAGCTGAATAACAAAAAGTTGGTATGTATTCAGATATCTTGGTCACTAAGAATAATAATAATAATAAATCTTTATTTGCCAAAAGATTTACAAGTTATTTTACAATTGTTCTTGCATGCACAGTATTAATAATACTTATTATATATTATTCTTACTTCGTTGAGGATAACATAGTGATGATTAACTGCAAAAGATTAAACTGAGGGCCCCAAACTAGGCACAGCCTGTATCTTCAGCAAGAATTCTATCAATTAGTGTGGAGTCACCAAGAGGACATTTTGATTATTTTTTACTAATGAATTTTGTCCCTGGGCTAGAATGACATCACCTCATCTCTTCTCATGGGTGTCTTGGAAGATGGGTACACTGCAATCCTCAAGACGCCTGCCAAGCGTAGGGTATTATGACAATCCGTCCTTTAATGCGGGATATATACGGTTAAAGACGCAGAGTGATTAAACGTCTGTACCCAGTGCTATAGGGTCGATCCGATCGGAGAGAGCTTCATCTATTTACTACGAGTAACAGGCGCCTGCTAGTTTACACATTTTTTTTACGTGTGCAAAATGCATTTACGCATTCTCGGCCACCTTCCCCGAGGTGGACGGGATATGGGCACCAACTACTCCCATAGCAGCAAGTGCCCCTACCGACTAAATAAGACACGGTGTACCAACTCTACCGCTTCAAGGCGGGACCGCAGGGATGCTTT
The DNA here is from genome assembly GCA_963854805.1 of Plagodis dolabraria. Lineage (NCBI taxonomy): Eukaryota > Metazoa > Arthropoda > Insecta > Lepidoptera > Geometridae > Plagodis > Plagodis dolabraria. The sequence continues at coordinate 4,150,990 of OY978459.1, read as the reverse complement.
AGCTCTCAACCACGGAGCCGCCACGGTTGTTCGTTTCCGGACCTTTCACGACGCACCATAACACATGGCACGTCGCTATCACCCGGGGACCAAGCTCGCAAATGGGCGTCAAACAACCCCGCTGCCGACGCCCAAGGTCCCCCTGCGACGGGTCAGATAAGTAGCCCCGTCGCCTGCTACTTCGGCTGCAGAGGAAAGGGAGAGCGGCGCCTCGCTATACCGACACTACTCCTCCTCTGCGGCCACTCCACGTCCGCCATCGAACGGTGGCGGCCCCGCCGTGGCCACGAAAGGTAGGGAGAGCGGCGCACCGTAATACCGGCACTCCTCTCCCACCGTGGCCCCTCACCGTCAGCTGTGGTGTCGCCCATACAGCACCGCATACCCCTTGCCGCTCCATACTGAACTTAGAGGCAGTGGAGTGGCCCCTCTAAGGCCGGCCGACGGCCCATGCCGGCACGGCCCCTGGTTCCTCTTTGCTTCACCGTGGGTGACGAAGCCACGGCTACTGACCTCCACCGCCACGACAAGGCGGGAAACGTCAGGGGGCAGTATATATAGTTTACCCTGCACTATTACTGTTTAAGGTGAAGAGCACTGTAGAACGTGTAACATAATTGTGAACTAAAATCGCGGTATGACAGTCACAGTGCAGTGTCAAGAAGGACGAGACGGTGACACTGCAACTGTAATGAACAGGTCTGATGATTACTATGACTAATCCCATCAATTCTTATAAAAAAGTATGAGATTCGGAGATGGAACCTAAGACTCCGAGATGCAAAAGTGGCACTCTTTCGGCCTTCACTAAATTCTGGTAAAATCTGTAATATATTCCAAGCCTCTTGCGATTCACACCTTTCTAATTCGCTGGAAGTGAGTTAAGCACATTTGTACCCAAAAAGACTTTTCCACACACATTTCACGGTTCACTGTCCCCTATCGTCCCGGACCCGCCCCGGACGTGACTAGAATACAACCCTTTGTGTTGTAAGTCCGACTACAGTTTTACATGAACTCGAAACAAATTGTGTCAACGACTAATTTCGGTTGGGTAATCTTGTTTGGGATATGTATATCGTATACCCTATACTTAAGTAAATACGGATACCGATATTGGATATTGGTGTAAAATACAATGATAAAATAATTACACAAGAAAAGGTCGACTTTTTAAGCGACTTCCAGAAAGAAGGAGTTTTTTTTATGTTTGTTACCCTAGAACTTTGGACTGGGTGAACCGATTTTGATAGCTTTTTGAAAGCTGATGCTCGTTTGGTCCCATTTAAATTTCATCAATATCGGTCAAGCCGTTATTGAGTTACATTCCAATAACTGAAAAATATTTTCCTATCTTGATGATATATTCGTTGACAGTGAATGACAATCGATAAGTAGCAAAGGTCACTAAAAATAGTGAAAAAATTTTTTACCAAAAATGGAATCGACTTCAAAACTCAAAAGTGTGATATGACTTTTCGAAGTCGGTACTAAGTAGTTGTGATAATAGGTACTTTTGAACTGTTATGGTACCGACTTCAACTAGTTAGTTATTTCACACTTTTGAGTGTTGAAGTCGGTTCCATTCCACTTTTTATCACCAAAAATGTCATGGAAGTCTAGGCTCCATAATGTTTCAAACACTCTAAACACAATATTGTGTTCATAGTTCCGAATTCAACAAGACCCAATTTTTTTAGTAGAAGTCGTTTATATGTTTCATTTCGTTAATTTATGCCATACTCTTTAACTGACTTCAAAAAAGGAGGTTCTCAATTCGAATATATTTTTTTGTGTGTTGTAAAGATATATTTATTGTTCAAAACATATGTATACATGATACATAAAATCGAATTTAAGCACATGGAATGTATTTTGCCTGCGTTAGATTTTTGAGATGGTGGAACCACATTCAGAAGAAGATTATTAATTATTGAATAAATGTATGAATTGAATAAATAAAAAAAAATACATGTTTAAATCATTATAGTAGTTGTTACCTCACATCTCTTTACAGCTTGTACCGATTTTGATGGTTATTTTTCTACATTTGGACTGGTGCTTCTCATGTGGTGTCATTTAAAGTTTAGTGAGATCTTATGAAGTATTATTTGAGTTATCCCTAATAAAGCTTATTTTATATGTTGAAGTCGGTTTTTGGACTAAGCTAAGTTTTAAGTATCACGCGGTTAAGTTTGTACTATAGGTTAACCATTAAAATAAGATAATCCTTTGCTCTCATAGCACGTCAAACCTAGTAGCAGATTTGAGATTTATAGGGTTCATTTAAAAAAAAACTTTAAAATGCAATACCATAGCAAACTTAATTTATTTTACTTATTTAAATTATGATCATCGAAGGACTGACTGGTTTCTTCCTCCTGTATTTTTCCCTCCAAAAATGCGATAGTGGTAAATCTTTTCTGATTGGTCGATCGAGCTCAACAGTGATTGGTCGATTTTGAATAACCGACCACGAGATAGTGGCTGTGTTGCCACTATTTAAAATACCGAAATATTGAATAATATATCGGTTCAGATAATATAATCTATAAATCCATTGAAAATCATGACCCTACTGAGCGCTTATATGCTTCGGTGGGCACGTTAAGCCGTCGGTCTCAATTGTTGTCTGAGGAACCATCATCAAGGCTAACAAGTCCTTATAACATTGTGGTAGACTACGAATAAATATAATTTATACGAATAAATATAATTTATACGAATAAATATAATTTATACGAATAAATATTATTTATTCGTAGGTGGTAGGGCATTTTGCGAATGCCCTCCTAGCGTCTACGAAATAGGGGTGACATTTAAATCTAAGCACCCCATGGGTTTGCTACTAAAGTTCCCTGCCACTATATAAAATGTATTTTAATGCCAAAAATTAAAATCATAGAACTTGGATTATCCACTAAAAATTTTTGCGTTCATATAGTTAATATATATATCTGCGTGTTAAGTTAGGAAGCCCCTTCTTACCGAGAAATCCGTAGTAGGATTATCACAGTTTCAAAATAGAATCCTTATCCAAACCCACTCGCTTTAGCAAACTATCGTATCCTGACTCTCCACAAGCAATAACAATCGCAGTTATCTTAAGCAAACTTGCTACATCAGCCGTAACAATCTACCTAGGGGGCTTCGTTCAATTCTAAAATTTGCTGTCAAAACTCTATTGAGCAAATCAAAAGGAAGAAAAGCAGTTTTGATGAAGTGATGAGACATCCAAGTCACCAGAATAATGGTAACCATCACGTCTGCTCATTACCGTTGCATTTAAACTATGCTGCGTGACTGCACTGGACTTTTCATTCCAAGACGGATAACACAGATTCGCTTCTTGTGTTTCATACCCATCAAATTGACTTGGTACTACTGTTGGCACATTACTGTTAATGAGGCAGAATTGAGTGATTGTGCCCACTAAGATGGGCTCTTGCTTAAGAGACCCTACACCTATATAGTTATGATAAAAGTACATATAATAATATGATATGTACATCATTTTGGACCGTAGATATATAATTTTGAAGTAAAACTGAATTTGAGTCGAAATGAAGAGATGTAAGTACTGCCTACTAAGAAGCTATCTGGAGCAAAAAAATAGCCAGCTTGATGATACCAAGATCATACTCGGGACGATTGAGCCGTAGACTGACAGGTACATGCTGCAGCGTTAAAAATGGTCTAACTAAACTATAAATATTAAAACATGCGGCGTTAGATCACTTATAGGTTAAAAAATAATGATCTGCAATCATAGAATTTTAAGTCTATGATTGCCGATGTCGCGGCATGTATGGGCAAATATTTTTTTCTATTGTGGTATTATGATAATAATAATAATAAACCATTTATTTCAGGCAACTTAGCATTATAAATAACACAGGCCCATACAATATATACCTTAAACTAAACATATATATAGTTTATATAATCACGTCTTTTCTACTGACGCGATGCGCGAGGCGTCGGGTATCCGACCGAGGAATAAAATAATAAAATAATTTTGCAAAGGAAGTTAATCTTATGGCTAAGTACTCCGATGTTACATCGTTAATCCTTGCTAGTTGTAGCGTTAGTATTTAACAAGTGAATCTGAAACTAGGCGAGAACCTGTGTCTTGAGATTCAGAGTATGAGTACACAGGTAATGTAGCAGTGATATCTTACCAACAATATAATATTAAACGTGTATATTGTTTATGCAATTAGGTACCAAAACAAACAAACATTGCCTATTTATTTACGTCAACAAGAATATTTTTAAAAACTTGACTACTGAATTGTTATTAACATCCAGCTTTACACCTTGATTCGAATTTTCGTATTATTAGCGCCACTTAGTCCGCGCCCACACTGAAAAATGTCGAAGCTGAACTCTTTAGTTTATTAGTACTTACAGTTTATAGCGATCAAAATCTAAAAAAGTTTGTTACGTAGATCATAATTGTTATGAATTGCAACTGTCTGTTGTGGTGTGTTTTTTTTACAATTTAAGGGTATATTTTAGAACGACTCATTTTAATAACAAGCGAATAAAACTCAATGATTTTTTACCTACGTAATAACTAGCCTAATATTTAGGTTTGTGGTGCATCAGATTTTCATTAAATTATACAGATGTTAAATAACACTAGCTCAAAAACTCGTAATTTTAGATAAAAGAAAGACCCAACTTTAAGCACCTCTTTCAAGAAAAATAAGCATGTTTTTGATATTTCTATTGCACCACAAACATGGGGAGTATAAAGAACTTTCTATAATGGGAAGTTATTTATAAATGTATACTATAAGCTACGAATAATGCGCTGAAACTACTAAAAACGAGTGCTATATACTAAACGCTATATACAAAAATTTGTAATAATTAGTCCAGAAAAAAAGGATTTAAGCCGGAAACGTAGGTCTAATAATACACTATATTTACATGCGAGTTTTTTTTTTAATAATAAGTTTAATTTATAAATAGGTTTACGCTTTGGCTGGCGGGTATATGTCCTTAAATGTTCAGTGGCAGACTGGAACTTCCTCGTAGAAGTTTTTTCTATAAATTGATGAGATGTATAAATAAGTCACCTGCATGTCAATATCAGCAGCAGTCAATATTAAAGCAACATTTCGCTCCACTTGTTTTCCCCGCAAGCAAACCTGCTAAGTAAAAACCTATACACGTACTGATCTGATTTGCGTTTCCCGATAAACACAATATTGATGGAATCGAGCGTATACAACAACAAAGTATGCAAACTAATTTACCATGCCAGCGCATGAATGCCCCACTTTATCCTAAATCCGGTTCACACGAACAAGTCCAACACATAATCCAAAATCGATATTCGATACTAACAAGATCGAATAGAGTCGAGTCGGCGTTTAGCTTGACTCGTGACTTCATTCACACATGATATAAAGAACGGTTCAAAGGCATCCCAACTTAAAGACTTCTGAAGGACGTATTTACGAGAAGAAAAGTATTGAATTGTTTGCCGCACTTTTGTCGCGTCGAAAGTGAAACGTTTTGAAATGTTGCGTTCTATTTTTGTTGGGTCCTTTTAGATTTTCACTGTTTTATTTTTACGGTATCGAAAATTGAACACTATTGCTAAGCCTGTGCTGTCAGTCCCTTCTGTATTTAATGGGTTTTTTGTGATTATTTTACGGAACAAGTGCGATGCCAACCTGGTGTTAAGTGTAAATCTGTTTATAACAGATGCATTTTATCACAAATGGCGATCTGCATTGCGCCCATGACCCTGAAATATAAGGTTGTTAAGTCTCATGCCAAAGTCTTCAACCAGTGTGTGTTGCTATGCTCGGAGTTTCTTTGCGCGATAAACTCCGAAACGTGGATATTCGCCAAAGAACTAAAGTCACCAACTCTCAGAATTTGCAAGTTAAAGTGGCAATGGGCGGGCCACATTGTTCGACGAACCGATAAACATTGGGGAAGAAAGGTTCTCGAGTGGTTACCACACTACATCGGAAGACGTAGAGTTGGTAGGCCCCCTACTAGGTGGACTGACGACATCGTGAAAGTCGCTGGTAGCCAATGGTTACAAGCGGCTAATAGCCGTTCATAGTGGCGCTCTATTCAACAGGGAAGGCATTTGTTCAACAGTGGACGTCTTCCGGCTGATGATGATGAAGTCTCATGTGTCTGTTATTTCACCAGCAGCCATACCCTTAAACCGGAACACTGTTATGCGAACATAACTGCTTGGCGGTAGAAATAGTTATGATGACAGTACTTCGCCAGACGAACTCGTTCACGAAGAGTTTCGTCTAAAATAAGAGATCCTTTGTACCGTTATAGGTATGTGTTGGTGGTTAACATAATGTTACAGTTAATACAGGGTTCATCATCATCCGGCGTGAAATCGGAGGACGCGGGTTCGATTCCCGCCTTGGGCATAAAATTTTGTACTCCAATAATTTGTAAAAATATGACTTTCACTTAGCACGCGATAGTGCTTATTTTTTTATTTATTTTTTATGTTATTGTGACGAAGCAAGCTCGAGACCCACATTATGTTAAGCGATTACCTCTGCATAGGCAGAATTCGTCACTTGTGACGAAATCTGTTCTATAAGTGACGAATTCTAAATAATAAAAAAATATTTTCCTATCTTGATGATATATAGTCATTAAAAATCGATCCCGTAAGTAGCAAGGGTCAATAAAAAGAGTGAAAATATTTTATTCAACAAAACATGGTACCTTACTTACGTAACTTGTCGAAGTCGGTACCATGCGCACAATATTTTGCTGATAGCTATCATGGTACCAAATTCAACAAGTTATTGCACACTTCTGAGTGTTAAAGTCGGCTTCATTTATTGGTTAAAAATTTTTTTTGAGAATAAATGTCTTTATACTTTAACCTATATTTTCTAAAGAAGTTTTCTATGAACTTGAAGTGCTTGTAGCTTACCTTGTTATTTTGTTCATAAACTATCAGCTAAAGCAGTCATGACTTTTTTTTATGTTATTGTGATGGAACAAACTGGAGGCCCACCTGATGTTAAGCGGACTAACCTCTGCCTATAACAGATGCGTTTCTTCCCCATTCACGAACTACATTGCGCCCGTCACCTTGAGACATAGTTGTTAAGTCTCATGTGTAATTTAACTGACTCTCAAGGACCGCTGCCGGAATACCTACACCGTTAGGTGCTTTGCGACAGATTTTCAACCTGGGGGTGGTCGCTAGCCAGGCGGGCATTCGCAAAAAGCCCTTTCACCATGCAGTGAAGCCCTAGCCCGCGGCGGGATTCGAACCATGGACCTGCTGCGTGGCAGTCCATAGCCAATGCCACTGAGCCATCAATGCTTCAAAAATTGTAATCATAATATGTAGAAATAATACAGGGTTATTGGTAAAATGCTTACAACCTCTTAGGGTTTTGTCTCAGTAGTTTGGAGATGTATAGTACTACCGTACTGATACCTACTTATATCTCGCGTGGGCTATCTATATCCCTCGTTGGGTGCTGGACTAGAACAGTAGTCCACATATCCTCCATCGGCACACGCAAGAGTGAAGAAGGGAATAATATAAGGAGGTGGGCAGCAGCGCCTCCTGAAGAACTATCATCTTACATTGCGATCCCGAAGCCACCTGTCCCGCGTGACGATTATGGCAACCCTACCTTTGATGGGGGAGGATGTTATAGTTCAGCTCGTATTAGCCATTTAGTTGAGCACTCGGACTGTAGGTGCTTCTTAGTATCTTCGTAGTTTAGGGATTTAGTAGAACCAGACTATTTAGTCTTTTAGTTCAGCGTCTCTTTATTACAAATTAGTCTTAATTATACAAAGAGCTTTTTCAAATTTATATAAAACTCTTCTTATCGGATGTCACAATGGCTGAAAAGAAATTTATTAGTTAGTCTGTAATTTAGTTGTCATTATTATTCAATTAGGCATATAGCAGTGATTCCATGTATTCAAACACAATGTACAACATAATGGGAAGTATATAACTGCAGTGACAGATATTCTGCCCCAAAACAGAAGTATATGGAACTAATGGTGTGTTCTGGCAGCTATCGTTGAGCACCAATAATTCTGAGTTAGCTTGAATGACATCTTCGACCTCACGATAACTTACCATCAGGTGAGATAGTGGTCAAAGGCTAGCCTATCAGCTATACATAAAAAAATGTGATAATACTGGAAATACGTGACTTAAGAACAAATGTTTTGGAGTAACGAGCGGCGTGTTTATCATGCAGAAAGTCCACTGCAACTGAACAAATCGGGCACATATAAGGCTTGTCATATGGCGGGCCATTTTACAGTCTTCACAAATCTTATCATAAAAAACGTTCGATCGGCTTCCAGTACCGAAAAATATATATAACTTTTTTATGTTTGGCACCACATATCTCCGTCATTTATGAGTCTATATTGAAGGTATTTCTTTTATTTAATTAGCTTTTAGTCAGTTTCAGATTGGTCTCATAGATATTTCATCAAAATAGGTTACTAGTTTGGTTTTAAAATCAAAATGACTGAGAATAATGCCTATGTCAGCCAAGTGAAGAAAACTTCATAGCATTTTATACATGTTAGTTGTAGAAGTTGCTTTTTCACCGACTTCAAAAAAGGTTTTGAAGTCGGTGAAAAAGCAACTTCCGATGTTTTATAATTTGTTTTTTATTCCAAATCTGGTGATTGTCACGTGATTCTATTTAAATTTGAGTGAGATCTGACGAGTAGTATTTGAGTTATCTCTAATAATGCGTATTTTATTATTTTTTGATTATAAATTTAATATAAAACCACTGTCTATCAAAAATCATGATATATTAAATGCTTCACCTAAAAAAGTCTCTGGACGAATTAAAATGTAACCGTTATGAAAAATGATCCATCAGCCAGAAACTTTCATATCAGGTACTCTGAAGGCTCTCGTATTGTCACAAATATACGAATACAAAATACCTGAAAAGTATTCTCACATAAATAAAATAAATCCGTTGACAACAATGCCGTACGCCACGCAATATGCAACCAATTTCGATCATATCCGATTTTTTCCACATCACAAATGAAATATACAAAATATTTATCACAGAACGTAGGACTGGAACAGATGGGACATTGTGACGCTGACTGAGATGTTGGTAATATGTCGTCACAAACTGACATGTAATATTATGTGTCTTATACCCACGCATCACTCTATTTTGAGACTTAAGTCAGCGTTAATAAAGTTGTGTTTTATATGGGCTTTGAAGTACTTGCATCAGAGCTTTTTTTATGTGATTGTGTAACAAGCACAAGGCCTACTTGATGTGAAGCAGTCTAACCTCTGCCTATAACAGAGGCATTTCGTCAGGTGTCACTTGCAATGTGCTCAGCACACTAAGACATACGTTAGTGGTATTACTACTGAGAGCTTCCACACTTCAGAGGGCATATTAATATGTCTTAGCATGGCAATCGTTTTAGCATCGCGGTAGGGTATTTGCAAAAGCACTTCTGGCTGGCTATCACCTTCACATAAAAAATCTGTCACCAAGCACCTAACCGGTGTAGCGGTAGCAGCCCTTGAGAGCCAGTTATTCTAGGTTAGATAAACTCAAAGGCCAGTCTACCAACATTACAAAAATAAGTACAAAACGAAACTGTTCCTGTTACGGATATATACCTACCACGTATGTATGTGATGTTCTGATCTCGGTTGGGCACGGCTCAGCCCTAGGCAGCGCGGTATGACGTTAGCCATCGTAGTTTAAGCTACAACGTAGAGACTGCAGCTACGTCGTAGACGCAAAGATGTGCAACGACGACGTTATTGCTACTACGACCGTTAAGAAAGAAGGCTTCATGGAATTCTCCATAAAATGTAATTTTCCTTACATATCTCTGGATAATCCCTCTTCACTAATCTTTTTTGCATTATATATAGGTATATACTACAGACACGCCTCTATTATTTCCTATATTTTCGCAACTAATGATTGCTTTAAGCCTTTTTTACCCTTTAATTTGGGTTCCCTCTCAGACTGATATAGTAAGGAGTAAGTTTAATAATAGTAATATAATAATAAATCTTTATTGCCACCAAAGAAAAATACAATATTGACATAACCGTAATTAACACAAACATTTAATAGGCCAAATATTGTGTGATGAACCTCAGATGCCTAAGCTAGACTTGAGAAAGCCTGTAATATAGGCATCTGCGATTCCCCTAGTTACATATCATATTATTTGTACCAGTTACAGATTGCATTTTTTTATTCCGGCTGTATGCCTTTATTAAACAAAATACTATGAACTATATACAACACTACAGCTACTACAATAAAAGCATTTAGACACCTATAAGTCATAGCAGACTCATAGGCAGTCCAAATGCTCCAGCCCACTCCCAGTTGGCAGCGTGCCCAGCATGCTGGCAGCATTGCCCCGTTGAATTGCAATGCTTATTCGTTGAGCCAAATATGTGCCAGCATTTTGATCACGCGTCGCATCGACCAAGCGCTCAGATAGGTTTTGGAAAATACGATGAGCTCCCGGTCCCCACGGACCCAACGTCTCTACACCAAACGGCTCAAATATGTAACCCATACCGAGGTTAGCATATTTGCGCCGCTTGAGTTGCTCCGCCGAAGTAGCCGCAGCGCCAGCCCTCACGTTGGTTTCAGAAAGATGTGACGGCGCTAAAGTGTCTACGCAAGTAGCGTCCCACACTAAGGGCCGTCCTAACTTCCACGGAACCAGAGTCATGCCGTCAGGTCTTTTACCATCGTCACGCATCAGACCATTCGGTTCGAGAATAGCTGGAACATTGGCGCTGGTAAAAGCCCGGCGAATGATATCGTTAAGGCTGGCGTGGCGGGAAATTCGACCAGCACTTCGAGAGCAGGAGAGGCCATGGTGACCGAGTTGATCAACTGCAGTACCACACTGGCAGTGATGTGCAACACAACACCTTGCACCCAAGCGTAAGCTAATAGCTAGACGAAAAGCGGATGCATCTATAAGGCTACCAGTTTTGTAAGAAGGAATGGCCTGTAACCAAATACCGGATTCCCACACAGAAACAGCGAGAATACGAGCACGATCTGCGATGCTAGAACACGTATTTAAAAGATCTTTCCGTGTTAGCTCGCATAGGGGCCGATCCCACTGTTTCTGAGATGACAACATTTTTGGGAATTCAGTATTTGGACAAGCCAGTCTCCATGTGTTTTTGGCCTCAGCCAGATATGCTACTTCGAAAGAGCCTAAAGATCGTGCAAGAATTTTTTCTACTAATTTGTGTGTACTGTGTACAGAAGACAAAAAAGCTGGTAATGCCACACTAGAAATTTTGCGTATCCCTATGCCCCCCAACCTCACAGGGAGGGAAGCTTGCACCCAAGCCCTATCATCCATCTCAACATTCAAAACCGACACTAACGTATCTTTTACTAAATTGTCTAAGCTTAACAAAAGCTCACTGTGTTGCCACAGCTGACAACATCTTAAATAGAATGTAAATTTAGGAACGAAAAGGCAAAATCTTATAATTGTAAAAGCCATATGGGCGTTAATTTTGGATAATCTGCTAGAAGCATTTCTAAACTTTTGAATTTGTTCTTCGACAAATGGTGATAAAGATTCGTTAAGAATCGGTGAACCCAAAAGACGAAGCGAACTTTTTACTACTAATTTTATATTAGGCGCAAAATTAATTTAATTTAGATTGCATTGAATCAAAGTAGATAACAAATTTATATATTATGTATAAATGAATGATACATGATATTTTTATAAAAATTGAAAATGGTGATATTAAACTAATTACATATAGAACAATGGGCAAAAGAAAAATATTAAATTATAAGAATTGAAGTTTAATTCAACTAGACCCGCTTCATTTGTTAGATGGTGTGGTCCGTTTAAGAGGCATCCTGATAAAGTGATCGAGCAAGTTCGTATACTAGATTGCTATTGCAATTCTTACAGGCGAGTTGAGTCTCATTAGAATTGCTCAGTGTAATGCGATAGGTGGGAACTAATATGTATATGAGGGTAGACTTACCGTATACTCATACAATTTTAACTAAATTTTCAAGTCTTTATTGAACTTTATTATCGCACTTATTCTTTGTAACAAAGCACTTTTAACTTGAAAAAAGGTGCACTTGTTCAAAATTCATTTACTAATAATAATAATCACATTTACTTGGCAGTGAGGATGGTGAAAGAGGAGGAAGCGCGAAATAACTGTAAAAGATTAGAATTCCAGTGTGATAGGTAGCATTTAGTAGCTAAAGCTCTGGGCAAGTGCATAAGGGATCATAATTAACTTTACTCGTATATGACTTTTCTATCTAGCATTGTATTGTAGGTGCTAGCTAACATTGTATTTTTTGCATTAACACCTGCTTTATAAGACTATATATATCATTAGATAATTAATAGATTCAGGCGTTACTTTACGGTAATCCAAATTTAATAATAAAAAATATTTTTATATTAATATATTACTTTTATTACTAAATAAGAAAACATTAAATTAATATTTTAGAAAAAAACATAAATTATTTAAGCACAAATTTATTGTCCCCGAATTGAACCCAATATAAAAATCCATGGGAAATCCCTGAATATGGTCTCATAATATGCAAATATATAAGGAGATATTTAATATATACAATTCTCGTGTCACAGTTTTTGTAACAAAACTCCTTCAAAACGGCTTGACCGATTCCTTTGAAATTTTTTGTGCATATTCAATAGATCTGAGAATAGGACGTAAACTATTTTTCATTATAATCCACCACACATTATTTTTTTCATTTACTAGAATTAAATCTTATGTCATCATAACAATGTTTGTCGGGTCAGCTAGGTGGTCTCCACTCTCCACACAAGAAACTTATTTTTATATGTATTTTGTTTTTGCAATATCGTTTAAATATTATCGTCATTTATAATATTAGCTTCAAACTTAGTAGTACCATAGTCCAATACGTTAGATACGTATAACAGCAAATGATTAAATGCCGCCATGCAAGCACGGTTCAGACTACCGCTAATGAACTCTAACTGTAGTACTAACGATTTTACGAGAATGGTACATTCTGTGTTGGTGTGAAACCTTCGTTGTGTGTCCAACTAACCCTTGGTTTTTTTATGTTATTGTGACGGGACAAGCTCGAGGATAACCTCTGCCTATAACAGATGCACTTCGTCACAAGTCACGAATTGCACTGCGCCCGTCACCTTGAGACATAGTTGTTGAGTCTCATGTGCCTGTAATTGCACTGGCTCTCAAGGACTGCTGCCGGAACACACCGTTAGGTGCTTGGCGACAGATTTTCTATTTGACATGACATTCGCAAAATGCCCTTCCACCATGCGGTGAAGCTCAAGCCCGCGACAGGATTCGAACTATGGACCTGCTGCGGCGGTCCATAGCTAACGCCACTGAGCCATCATTGCTTCTCAATACCAAGTTTGTCACAAATGCAGGCAATAGGTTTTTCAAATTTCCTCTTCCCCGTTCTTTCTTTAATCAAACGTCTGCTCCGTGTATTGTAACGCACATTACAATACATTTACTAACATAACGCCTAATAACAATCGTAGCCGCCATAAACCGCGAACGATGCTTATAAAAAAGAAATCCACGCAATACGAACGTCGGAATCGAGTCAATTATACCCAGGACGAGTCGTACAGACCTCATTACATAGAATATATCTCGACATAGGGCGGGGCGCGTCTTGCAGCGGACACAAATGTGCAAGCAAACTATTCCCACACAATTCTCACCTCGTGTACAAATGTATAGATATATGAAACTGCGAATAAATATGTGAAGAAGTGTTACTCATACAGTTAACGCTTTGTTTCGACACACAACCTTCAAAACTCAATTGGATTGATTTGGCGCTTAGAAATGGTTGCACCTGATCATCACGTCCTCGTCGCCTCTTACGACTCCCAAGGAGGATATAATTCTAGCCCAAACCCACACGATGGAGCTATTCTTAGAAGCTGATACTTGATTCTAGGTTAGTCTGAACCCGCATCATCACTTACCATAACGAGAGATAGTGGTCGCGGGCTAGAATATCACATGACAGGCAATAATAAAACATGATATAGTCTGTTTTACATCCCCTGAGAAAATCGGCCATTGACCTTTGAGCGGACTGCAGCGACTCTAAATCTTTTTTTGATGGGTAAACTTTATATTTTAGCTTGAGGTGAATAAATATGGTTTCTGGTAGTTTTGCCTTGTATTGTGGATGTCGCTTCGACTCCCGCAGTATAAGGTGAGGGCAAATCTAGCCCTGCACTCCACAGTGAGTAATTTTGAAATCGTCCTTGGGGTATTTTCAACTAAAATTTATCTATGATAGGGTATATCATGTGACAGTTGTCAAAATAGCAGTTGATGTCGTATTTTTTTAGTTTTGAGTGAAGTGAAGGAGGGGCTTAGTGGAGAAGGTCCATAGGTTGCCAACACCTTTTTGTGGACAAACTGTATACCATATGACATCTGCCAAAGTAACGTATTTATTAATATTGAGTGGGAGAGAAGTTGTGTGTAGAGGGAGTTCACAGATTGCCAACACCTTTTTGTGAAGAAAAGAAATAGTAGAAAAAGAGCGGATCATTATTATAGGTACATAAATTATCGCTAGCAGCCACATATCGCACCAACCGTCATCCGGAGCATCCCATTTCGCGCCGCGCACACTTTTAAAAGCTCGCACTTGACGTTTATTTCCTTTTTATTCTTTGTAATCTACGAATTTAATATAGCTGGCATAAAAATATAGCCTCTGAAAAAAATGACGTGCCTATTTAATTTGAGCGCGGGAACAGGCAAAATGCTTATTTAAATTTCGAATGCTGAATTCTTTTGAAACTCGTAACATAATGCCGAGTAGTTGGTATGGTTTTGGAAATGCGAGCGTACGTGATAATACAGAATAAATCATGGATAATTTCACAAGAATTCTTGAAATATGTATACGTAATGCAATTGAAGGAGTGATAGCTCGCACTATAGATGTTGCTGCATAGAAAGTTCACTGTTCAAATCCCGCCATCGAGTTTAGTGTTCACGCTCAATGCTACAAATATATATGAAAAAAATTAAAAGAAACTCAATAACAGCAAAACGCAAACCTTACCGCGGTGGCCTTGGTTTAAAAAGGGTACGCGACCAATCGGATGCGATCATTTCCAATCGCCAAATTAACCAATCCGATGAAAAATTGTGCGTGTTTTGTTTATTGTGAACTTGATGAGGCCGAAATTAAAGCTGTATCTGTATAAGAATAGGTATTTGTCATACAAGAGTGAAAAGTTGCTTTTTAACCGCGTGTTCAATTTTGATGACCGAGCTGCGCTCGTGATTCAAAATTAGAATCCTGAGCGTTAGCGAGGGAAAAATCTTTGCACTCGAGTGCAACACGTAACTTTTCATTCCACCTCAGCGAGGAAACCGCGTAATGAACCACGTACAAAGCAAATTGAAAAAAGAACACCAAGAAGGTTCCGAGTCTGAGTTTTTAACAAATAAAAAAAGTTGTATGATATATTCGGCACCATAGAGGTAGCAGTAAATAGGTTTAATGTTTTTTTTAATTCACAAACTTAGTGCACACGATGTTCTAAATTCAATTTACTTTATCCTCTAGACATTAAAAACGGCTTTTCCACTCCGATATTGAAGATTAAAAATACTCTTTCCGAGATGGTGGGATGAAAATACACTTTTTTACATATTTGTTCGTAGGCTCAATGCCATTTTTCGAATGTCCTTGGCTAGCTCATTCACCAAGCACCTAACGATTTATTCCGACAGCTTTGGTAAGTATCATGTTCGACCGCATTATAGAGATATAAAATACTATTCTCTTTTCTGTGGACCGCATCATCACTTACCATCAAATAATATTAAGAAACCGAGAATTCATTTCAAGTTTATATTACTTGGTTATACGTACCAATACAGAATGCAACAAAAAAAAATGTATTTATATAGATCGAGATCTAAATATTGCGGGGATCCGACCATGGCTATTTTTTTGTACATGTTACTATACCATAAATATCAGACTATAATCATAATAAGTTTGCCGCTTGTATGTAAAACCATTGTTACAATAGAGCTAAAAGAAAAATCGTTAAAAAACACGTTTCTTCTAATGGGGCTAAAAAAAGGGGTCCCTTTTTAAGCAACTTAAAAAAAATTGAGGTTGACTAAATAGGCACCCGGCTGGGACTCACGTTATATTTACGTTACGTGCTGAGGCCCGCGCTCGCCGCCTCGCGCAACCGTGACTCCAAGCCGAAGGGCTACAATATAGCCCGAAACTGAAAAATTTCAAAATGCGCCTTTCAAAAATTATTTGCACTGATATATAGTTTTTGCATAATTCTGTTTTCACTTTCATCTGTGTGTCTGGGTGCCGACTATTGTTATCAGTAACCCAAATTTTATAATTTGTAAGAAATGCGCTGGACTGAATGGTGATTTATAGTTAAACCCCTCAGAATTTAAAGATTACGAGAACAATAGAATTTCACTCATAGTACCGGCAGTCCCGTTTCCCCGATATAATACCTAGCTATTATGCATACATTTTGAATTTTGAATCTTGCATTTTAATAACACAATTGTATGTGTTATTAAAACGCAAGATATAAAAACCATTGACTAAATGTAATTTTAACAATTATGATATTGAAATAAATATATTATTATCAAGAGAAACTCTTTTTTGCTAACGGTACATTTAATATATGGTAATTATTTCTTTCAATCAAATTTATCGGGGGGAACTGAGATCGTGGGCAACTGACACGGGGGGAGTTGACATTGGGTGCGTATGCCACTAACCCGAATCTATCCGGTGAATATAACGTGAGTCCCAGCCGGGTACCTATTTAGTCATAATGGACAAAACTCGCGATAGTTTTCTAAAATTGAGGTTCTCAATTCAACTGTATTTTGGTGTGTTAACTTATTACTTATTACAGGGTATACCGATTTCATTGTTGTTTTTTAAACTCGAAAGCTGGTGCTTGTCACGTGGTCCTTAAATTTAAGATCTGAGGAGTACCTAGTAACTGAGTTATTCCTAATATTGCGTATTTTATATTTGAAGTCGGTTCTTCGTTAACATTTTAATTATTTTTTAACTTATTGTTATGAGTATTTGTTAGTGGATCCGCCTTACTATAACATTGTAAAGTATGTTTTAAAAGAAGGACGTTCACTTCAATTGAAAAGTTAATAGAAACAAAAGAAAAGTTAATATTGAAAGGTGTTAGGTCTGATCATGAGGGCCTTGCGATAAAATTTGATGCAAATAGAGAAACAGAGAGGTATGAAGTTGAACATAGGCCGTTAACAACCAGTAGGCAAGAATCTCTTGGTACCAATATAGAAGCTAAGCTTGGCATAACAAGTTTTTCTCACTGTGACCCGAATGACATCTACAATAACTTATTTTCTTTAGTAAATATTGAGTTTCAAAAAGTTTGTCCAAAAATAAAGAAACAAATAAATGGAAAATTGAAGTTTGGTGATTGGGCAACTAGAGGTATTTGAAAAAGTAGAGATTATTTGTTTGATCTTTATCGCAGGAAAAATTTAACATCTTGCAAGCAGTTTCATGATTATGTTAGGAATTATTCAAAAACTTTTAAGTCAGTTTGCTTGTGTGCTAAATCTCTTTTTATTAGAGATAAAATTAGCAAGTCTAAAAATAAAATAAAAACCATTTGGAAGACTATAAATATTGAGACTGGTAAAAATAAACCTAGAGATTCAAGATATGTCTTAACTATTAATAAAAATCAAATCTCTGATCCAATACAAGTGGCGAATATATTTGAAAAAAAATTTTCTAACTTACCCCTAGAAGTCACTAAATCATTGGATTCTTGTCCCAATGTAGCAGAAGCCCTATTAAAACATAATTTTCCCTGTAAAACACCGGACTTTTCTTTTAGATACACGACAAATTTTGAAATTATAAAGACATTCAAAAGTTTAAACATAAAGAGTACTGAAGACTTGTGGGGTATGTCAGTTAAAGTGGCAGAGTCTATAATTTGCATTATCGCACCATACTTAGTAACAATATTCAATCTTTGTGTCGATAGAGGAAATTTCCCCGACTTAATGAAACTATGTAAAAACACTCCAATTTTGAAGTCGGGGGCTGCATCTGACCCTTGCAATTATAGACCTATTTCCATCTTACCTGTTCTGAGTAAAGTATTCGAAAAAATTATGCTCAAACAACTTTTATCTCATTTTAATGAGCATAATATATTGAATGAGAATCAGTTTGGTTTTACTAAGAGCAGATCCACTACAGATGCAGGTGTTCAATTGATGTCACATATACTTGAAGCCTGGGAGAGTTCACATGATGCTATTGGCGTATTTTGTGATCTTTCCAAGGCATTCGACTGTGTAGAACACTGCACTCTGATTCGTAAGCTTTCACACTATGGTATTCGTGGAAAAGCTTTGAATCTAATAGAGTCTTATCTGTCAAACAGGCTACAGATGGTTGGAATAAATGGCAATACTTCTTCCGGGTCTTTGGTAAAAATAGGTGTACCGCAGGGATCAATTTTGGGACCTTTTCTGTTCCTAGCGTATATTAATGATCTGCCTTGCATGGTCAAAGATTTCTGCAATATTGTTTTATTCGTCGATGATACCTCTCTGATTTTTAAAGTAGATAGGAAAGATAGTGAACTCATTCATGTAAATAATGTGTTATCTATGATCTCTGAATGGTTCGCCGCTAATAATCTTCTCTTAAATTCAAAAAAGACCAAATGTTTAAAGTTTTCTTTACCAAATGTTCCTTATGTTGAACCAAACATTAAGCTTGGCTTAGATAAACTCTCTATTGACAAAGCGACAGTCTTTCTGGGAATCAAAGTGGACTCAACTTTACAGTGGGATCCACATATACATGATCTAGCCGGAAGACTTAGTACTGCTGCATATGCAGTTTGTAAGATAAGACAGTTAACAGACGTAGCTACTGCACGGCTAGTTTATTTCGCGTACTTCCACAGTATTATGTCGTATGGTGTATTGCTGTGGGGAGCTGCTGCTGAGATGGAAACAATCTTTATCTTACAAAAGCGTGCAATTCGAGCCATATATGAAATGGATCCTATGGAATCTCTAAGGGATCTTTTTAAAGAAATTGATATATTAACTTTACCGAGTCTGTATATATTTGAAAATATTATGTATGTTCGGAAAAATTTGAGTAAATTTAAATTAAACAGTGACAACCATAATTACAACACTAGGAACAAATATAAATTAACGGTACCGTGTTTTAGATTAGCAAAGACAAATAAAAGGTCCTTTTTAGGTAATTGTGTGCGGTTTTATAATAAAATTCCCGAACATATTACAATGCTCACAGAAGGAAAATTCAAATTACACGTGAAAAACATTTTGATTAAGAAATCCTACTACACAGTTTGTGATTACTTAAAAGACAAAAATGCTTGGAAAATTCCACCTCTGCCAAGCCATCACCTGTCTCCTACGTAATTTAAACAAATAATTGTATTATATTGTTTATAACAAATTGTAAACAGTCGTTTAAAAGAATGGCCCCGAGTTTCTTGCCCGTTCTTCTCGCAGTGGCTCTATAAATTTTTTTGCTGAACGTGGCAGTACAATGTAGAATATTTCAATATTAAAGTTTGTAATTGACCTCCATAAGAGCGTCGTAGACGCCTAAATTGAATAAATGATTTTGAATTTTTGAATTGACATTTTTATTTCTTCTCTTTCTTACCTAACTGTCTTATATATCTATGTCTCATTCACGCGATCCCATACATTCCGAACTACATTAATTTCTGTGCACTCTGTCTCACATACGTATATTCCTTTCATTCTATCTCTTTCATACATTTAACATTGGCTAAACGTTCATGCTATATTTCTACATGGTTACTACATGCATGCCCTTTGAAATATACAAAATTTTAATTTCTTAAGTTAATTTTTTTATTTCAATAACCCTTACAACATGTAGGTACAGTATCAGCCGGATTGTCCACTGCTGAACATAGCCTCCCCCATTTTAGGGAATAATCTTGCCTTAACCGCCAAGCTTGACGGGCGTCTTGGAGATCGCAGTATACGATATCAGTTCCTCAGAAGGCGCTGCTGTCCACATTTTGGTATTTTCCCTTAGTCGCCTCTTACGACACACACAGCTAGCAATGGGGGTGACATTCTAGCCCGGCACCCCACGGGGCAGCGGAAGGCCTTTTTACTCAAATTATTGTTATTATTATTATTTGTTAGACAATTCGTTATACTAACACAAATTTTGTGAAAATTTCAACCAAAATTTTACCTATTGCCGTTTCAAAGATCCAGCCCATTAAAGATTGGATGGCCTGACGGACAATAGGTAAATTTTGATTCGTTTTTCTAGTACAGAACCCTAAAAATAACCATCGCGGAAATTTATACAGAGACCATATTCAATTCCACCCAGAATATTTCCCGTTTTAAAGCGATCGTAAAAATTCACAGATAAAGAGAAATTTCCACTCGTTACCATCCTAATACCCCTTTCATCATAATGCATGTATTTTGTCTCGAATTCCATACTTATCGAACTTTATACCCTATGGCACGGCGTTAAAATGAATTTTCAAGTTTGGCAACCTGGATTATATTGCGTCATTCACTGTGCGTCAACTGTCAACTGACTGTCATCGCGTTGGCTGCCCGGTGTAAAATGATCTGTTTAATCTATGATATGCTTGCAGGATAGAGGTCTCAGTTGGTTGGGGTAGGAGGATTATAATTTTTGATCCTGGGAGTGCACTAAACCATATACGTGGCTCATTAGGTCTTGATCCCGGGGTAAACGAGGCGCGTCTAATTGCGGGCGGGCTGGCTCCCTCAAAAATGGCTCGTGGAATACGTCACGGTAATTTCAAATTTATGTGTTCACACTCTTTTTAACCTTTTTTATGTTTGTGAAATCGTGGCTGGAAATCCGGGGCGTTTCTGTTAATTTTATTTTTGCTACCAGGGCAACTTACTTAAGTATTTTTACTATTATTTTTATTACTTTGAAAAAAAAAATATCTTGAGAATGTTCTATCTTTTACTAATTAACTTCAAAAAAGGTTCTCAATTCATCTGCTTTTTTTTATATTTGTTACCTCAGAACTTTTGATTGGGTGAACTTATTTCTTTTTTTATTTGAAAGCTGATGCTTGTCGTTTGGTCTTATTAAAATTTCATCAAAATCAGTCTAGCCGCTTTTGACTTACACTCCAATAACTGAAAAATATTTTCCTATCATTATGATATAATCATTGACAGTGAATGAATTAGTAGCAAGGGTCACTAAAAAGAGTGAAAATTCACAGTGTTGAGTGTTGAAGTCGGTTCTATTATTTGGTTAAACATTTTCAATCATCAATTTGTCTTGGTGCTTACCAGAGAATGCTGCAATACTCCTCACGGCTAAACACAGACGATTCGATTCCCGCCAGAGGCCTAAAACTATGTGCTCCCAAAACAGTCAATGTGATTTTCGCTTAGCACGCGATAGTATGTACTTATGTAATCTTTAGAAATTACTTCACGATTAGCTCTCATCTCACACTCTTAGTCCATAGTACTACTAAAATACATACTATACCCATACATTTAAGCCCCAAATCTCTGTCCTGCACAGGTACGATTTAGATTGCATAGTTAAACTCATATGTAGGTAGCTATCGCTACGACACGGCCATAGATCAAACAAAGGCCACTCCCTCACGTGCTTTGACAAGACGACACAAAGTGAGTGCTCCGAAAGCCGATTACTATGATATCTTCCTTTGTGTACACATAATCCCAATTTTATAAGGTTGCGGCCACAGACACTTATTTGTGGCAATAAATTTTGGCACTAATTTGTAAAACTAGCAGCTCTGGCTTATAAATCTGCTTGGTCATATAGATATTATGGGGGCGATTCCCTAATTTTGGTCACTTTGAAGGTTAAATCTTCTTCAGAGGATCATTATTTGGCTTCAGTAATAATAATATATTAAATATACAGACTTTTGGCCACAAATCCATGCACATTTTTCTTTTCACAGCTGCAATGAATATGTTGAAACATCGAGGTTAGTCAAAATATTTTTTTACGTTAATTCATGCTTGAATATGCCCTTTAATGGTTTAAAAACACAAATTAAATGTAGTTATAATATGCAAGACCGTATCTACTTGAATATTGTATACACTGACATCTCACTGTGCATGATATGTAACAATATTATGTCTTGCAATACGATTGTACGATTGTGTCTCATATTCTATAGTATACGTGGCACAGAGCAAGATTGGATGTAATGTAATAAAGTAGAATAGGTTTACATTATTTTTTTTTAATATTGTTAAGTTTGCAATAACGCCTGCTAAGCGAATTACATTACAAAATTACAAATTTATGAGAGAAAAAATTATAGTCATGTGCGGGATTCGAACCCGCGTCCATCCACCCCTTTAGCCGGGGTATGCTCTAACCAATTGATGTGTCATGTTAGCTCAATTGGTTAGAGCATACCCCGGCTAAAGGGGTGGATGGACGCGGGTTCGAATCCCGCACATGACTATAATTTTTTCTCTCATAAATTTGTAATTTTGTAAGGTTTACATTATCTTTATTTTTGCAATTACGCATGCTCTGCGGATTACATTACAAAATTACAAATTTACGAGTACCTAGTACTCATACTAATATTCCTAAACTAATAAGAGATCTTGATATTATTATAATAACAACAATACTCGTAAGACAGTATTGTGGAAGAAACATACAAGTACGTATACAATTACCAGGATGTCCTACGTGCCACAGAGACTGAGGTCTGTGAGGCACGCAGCACTTCACTAAAAAAGGTAAAAAAAATCAGGCTCGAAAATATTCAATAACGTTTTCCGTTCCATTGACTCTAAAACTGCATGTAACTTTATATTTATGAATTCGTTTATCGTTTAAAGCCCTTCGTTTTGATTCCCGACTCGATGGGTTTGGAAGAAAAAACTTTTAAGCTCACAGTATGGCGTTTAATATCCGCCAGTTTTTTTTTGTACCTAGTGTTAGGTACTTGCGCTATCCCGACTAATCTAACGATATCTCATACTTTACATTATTATTTATTATTTATTTATACATTATTCTATAATATGAAATGATAAGTATATAATTTGTAACATCGTTCTTTCATGTAACTATATTGTTCACCACCGACTACCTCTTCTCTTGTTTCTGTCCATCCAAAGGTTGTATGGAAGAAATCGTTACACAGCGGTAAGACCGGCCGTTGTACTTCCTTAGAAATGTATGTTAGTTTATCTAAAATGTAAATTAGCTAGGTTATTGTTTACCATAAGTTTTTGTATTGTATTATTGTATTACATAATATCATCATTAAAATCGGCTAAGCCGTTTAGAAGTTATGGTGGAATAAAGAAACTCATATTACATGAACCCTGAAAATATAACACTCCTTTTTTTGGGCAGCCGTGTGGCAAGGAATAAACTGTGTGGTAAAGGTAAAACTTACAAAATAAATCCCACACAAAGGCTCGTTACTATCGAAACACACGGCAAAAGACCAAAAAGTTATCCGCACACTTTCAAAACCAAAGGTGTACGAACCGAAAACAAAGTTCTTAAGTCACGCGCACCTCGACACCAACAGTAAACTTCTCACAAGATACTCACACTCGAAGTTAACTCGAAACAAGAGCGAAACCAAAATCGAAAGATTTACTTAGGAAGTAACTAGGAAAGACAAAAACAGTGGTTCCTTTGTAGAAGGAAAAAGGACGGTCGTTAGGTAATTCCATAGAGATATAAATTGCTTTCTCTTTTCTGTGGTGATTCTCATTAATTTGTACTCTTTTTACAGCAGAGCTTAGATAAAGTAAATCTTGGAGTAAATAAGACATGGATTTTCTAGATTGAGCGTTTGAAGAGTCATTACCACCTGATGATGCTTCGTGTAGAAGTGAATTGCGTGGCGAATTCTTGCGGTTTGGCTATGCGGTGTTTATGACGTCACCTTGGATTGACAGGAAAATGAGGCGGATTTTTTAATATATATGATTTTTTTATTCACGGAGATTTTTTTATATTACCTACAGCACAATGCAAATACAACACTACAGCTAATACAACGAAAGCATTGAAGCAACCTAAAGGCCATTGAATACAAGCAGTCCCAATGCTCCAGCCAGCGGTGCTGCAGATCCATGGTTCGATCTCCGCCACCGCCGCCTTGAGACGCACCACATGGTGGAAGGGCATTTTGCGAATGCTCGTCTGGCTAGCTACCCGCCTCAAGAAGAAAATCTGACGTCAAGGAAGGTCAGAGTCGCTCAACGAGCTATGGAGAGAGCTATGCTCGGAGTTTCTTTGCGCGATAAAATGCGGAACGTGGATATTAGCCAAAGAACCAAAGGCACCGATATAGCTATATATTTGCAAGTTGAAGTGGCAATGGGCGGGCCATGACAAACTGATAACCGATGGGGAAGAAAGGTTCTCGAGTGGCTACCATACTACACCGGAAGACGTAGAGTTGGTAGGCCCCCCACTAGGTGGACTGACGACATCGTGAAATTCGCTGGTAGCCAATGGTTACAAACGGCTAATAGCCGTTCTTTGTGGCGCTCTATGAGGGAGGCCTTTGTTCAACAGTGGACGTCTTCCGGCTGATGATGATGATGTCTCAGGGTGACAGGCGCAGTGCAGTTCTTCATTTGTGTTGTGACGATTGTGGATTTCAATGCTTAGTCCTTAATATTAATCAATCATTCACATTTTTAGGGTTCCGTACCCAAAGGGTAAAAACGGGACCCTTTACTGAGACTTCGCTGTCCATCCGTCCGTCTGTTACCAGGCCGTATCTCAAGTACGGTGACAGCTAGACAGTTGAAATTTTCACACATGGAGTATTTCTGTTGCCGCTATAACAACAAATACAAAAAATTGCCCAAGTGCGAGTCGGACTCGTGAACGTTAAAACAAAAAAAGGTGATGAAATGAATGAAATATGAAGTCTTATGTTGTATAGCTAATGGTACGGAACGGAACCCTTCATGCGCGAGTCTGACTCGCACTTGGCCGATTTTAATAATTATGTTATGTTAATGTTGTCTTATGTTTTCGCGATTGTTACACATAGTAATTAAACAACTGTAAATGGTTTAAATCGAGTATATTCATCATTATTTTTGTCCCGATGTTTCAAATATTTTGCAGTGATCGTGGTCACGGGGTGACTAATTGGTTATATTTGTCACGAGTTATTCAGAAATTATTTGGTCCACCGTAAGATATGTTATATTAATCATAACGTTGCCTATTCACGCAGTATTCGCCCACAGTGCC
This sequence comes from Plagodis dolabraria, assembly GCA_963854805.1. Lineage (NCBI taxonomy): Eukaryota > Metazoa > Arthropoda > Insecta > Lepidoptera > Geometridae > Plagodis > Plagodis dolabraria. Next base: position 4,125,530 of record OY978459.1, on the reverse strand, counting down.
CAATGGTCTTGCAGATTTGTGTCGGCCATGGGATTTAATTAATTTGCTAATAGGATCTCAAGCAGGTGGTACTTGCCAGTCATCATCTCTATTGAAATTTGGGTACTTTTTGATTTTAATAGCCTCGCGTATCATTCTTGGCATAAACCGGGTCTCTCTAGCGAGGATTTGTGGGTTGTCGAACCGAATGTAGTGGTTGGGTTTGTCCTCGGCATGTTCACAAACCAGTGTTATGTTTTCATAAAATATTTGTTGTTATTAAACATGCAAAGCTTTTTGTTCGAAAATTGTTACTCCATATCTAAGTACTTACACTTTTTAAGGCTAGTGTTTCCACAGCACATACAAGCTTACTTTCGTCATATTTTAAATGTCTGTTCAACTAAGTGAAATTTTGCAAGCACATCTTAAGTCTAAAATCTATGCTTCTCGTTTGTAAAATTTTCGTAAAAATACTTACTTTAAGACTTTCGAGTCTTGAATACATAGTTATAAATATTAAACGGGATTTAATCGCGATAAACCAAGTTTTAGTTTTGAAAAAAAAAATGTCTTTTAATAAAAAAAAAACTGTGTTTTTTGTCTGTTTTTGACGAAATAAGTATGAGGACCACCTGATGCTAAAAGTCTCTTATGCCAGTAATGTATTATTTCATATTTTTTATTACTATGCTCGATGTAAATATGTATTCAAAACTCTATTCAAAGGGAGCACGGCGCGGCCCAGTGTTGCCGCGGTGAACTGTCATGGCAAGAAGTAGGCATAAAACCACAAAAAAAAAATCAAATCATTTCTTTTTATCTCTAAATGTTTGTAAGGACTAGCAGATGTCAACTCTAAGAGGTTGTTAGCATATTACCAATAACACTGTATATTTATATTTGAGGTAAATAAACATAAATACATGTTTTATCGCATTTAAGTATTCTTAACCACTTATAACTATGTTTCCGTATAAATATCTGGAAAAACCGTTTCGTATGGCATTCTTATTTACACATTTAGAGATAAACTTAATAGCAATACGAAAAGCTGGCAAACCAGGCTCAAGGACAAGCATGCAGTTTCAACCAGTTTGGTATCTAAAATATGAAAGGGCTACAAAGGTTACGTATCTAAAGAGCAAAACAGTGTCGCTCTATAAAGCTCTCTGTGCACGAGTTCGTCAAGGACGATGTATAACATCTCGAGCTCGTATACCGAATAAGTAATAAAACCTAAAATTTAGAAGTAGAATTGAAACTCAAAACTGAATATTTTGCATAAATATAACAAGTAATTTCTGGTGACCGATGGTGGCATTACAAATAGTGCTTCCGTGCTTCGCAGGGCACGTTAAGTCGTAATTTGTTGTCTTGAGGTGGTATTCGTTTTATGGTGTTGTGATAGGGAAATTATCGTATGCACGTCTGGCTAGCTATCAGTCTCAAGTAGAAAATCTGGGGAACGAAAAACTTCTCTCGCGGTAGTACGGCCGCCTTATGAAAACGAATATAGATAGTGTGCGCCTGGGATTTGGGAATGCTCTGCTAAGTACTGCCGACCTCAGTTTTCCAGTTGTTTTTCAGGACTTTATTAGTTAACGATTATTTGGATTCATGAAATGTTCGGAGATATGGTCGTTGATAACGTAAAAATTATTTTTACATTTCGTTACGTATCAAATAAACATATTTCAGTCGTTGGAGCTTTAGCTCACAGAGAAGCAGGTTTGCTTATGATTCTTAGGTATCCATGTGGTTTCCGATAGGGGATAATATGATGATTAGCAATTAATTGAGCGAGCCCGAAAGGCAAAAGAAGTGTCTCCATTTCTGCTTGAGCTAAAATGTTTTCGTATGTCGGTCCGGATTTCAGGATTTCCGCTTGTTCTCCTCTACAGGTTGCATTCTGATGAAAATGATTTTATTTTGTCCACTCGGTTTTGAATTTGTTCAAAACAGTACATATGTGGGAGTTGATAATGTAAAAAAAAAACTAAGACTCACAGAGACACTATTAGTTCACTCTATTAAAAGTCAAAGTCACGTCAGCTAAAGTATATTTATTGCTAAATTACATGTGTAAAATAATGTTATAACTTATAAAGGATTCAATTTAATCCGCCTTTTCATATAATGCCTGTTATTATTGGGTGGGCGTACAATATATAATTAAATTAGCATAGGCACTGCTGTGCCTTACGAGTCAGCCTCAGATTAATATGGGGATGTCATGTTTGATTACAATCAATCATTCATTAAAATATATAACTCTTGTACCCTAAAAGTCAACAAATGGGAAATAATCATATACTTACTCCACGAGTTTAACGGTACATGTATTCTAGCAAGTACACAGAAGCATCAATCAATTCGAAAAAAAAGAAAGAGTAAGAGAGCAAACTTTACCAGCAAAAGACAAGGATGAAAAATTGAGGTCATTGTCCGAAATTCTTTCTCGGCGACCGTAGTGTATAAAACAAATATGTCTACGTTCCACGAGCTCTGCGACAAGAACCCTTTAATTTTTGAGAGAAACAGTAGATTAATGGCACCGTCTTTAATTAAACCTCTGAATGAAAACCACGGTTTGGGACACGAGTTTTTTAGGGATAAATTCCAATTTCATTTAACTACCCCTCAAAACATATACAGGTATTTTTCAAGTAGTAAATGTATCGCCCAGCACCTAACGGTGGGTTTCTGGTGGCAGTTATGAAGAGCTAAAAGTAACGCATGAAATATAGCCACATGAGTCGTAACATCTGTATGATTCAGGGTCATGGGCGCAATGCAGTTCGTCACTTGACGAAAAGCCTCTGTTTTAGGCAGAGGTTACGACTTAAGACCAGATGGGGCTCGTGTAGGTTCAGTAACAATAACAATAATAAAAAGTAAAACAGACAATAGTTTCCTAGTAATTTAATGCGAACTCATTTAAAAAAAAATCGGCCAAGTGCGAGTTCGACTCGTGCAGGAAGGGTTCCGTACCAGTAGCTATACAACATTAGTCTTCATATTATAGTCTTTTTTGTTTTAGCGTGCGAGAGTCCGACTCGCATTTGGTCAACTTTTAACAGAAATACATCATCTGTGAAAATTTCAATTGTCTATAACTGTCATCGTTCCTGAGATACAGCTTGGTGACAGACGGTCGGACGGACGGACAGCGAAGTCTCAATCGTTTTTACCCTTTGGGTACGGAACCCTAAAAAGAACAATCCCGGAAAACTGGGTATGATTTCAAATGAGCATAGTAGGTAATTAACGAATTATACTCTTAGTGCAAAACCCTTCAACAAGCTTGTCGAGCTCGCACACTATGTTTTTCAAATATGTGTATCAAAGTTCTTGTCTTTGATTCTTCCGGCTTTAAACAGAATAAATAAAAGACGAAAGATATAAATTAATTAACTTTCTTTGCATAAATAAAGGAAACCAAAACCATTCGTACTTCTTATTGAACAGTTTTCATAATTATTATGTTGAACCTTCATGAAAAAATTCAACTCAGCTTGACAACTTTTTTCTTCCCTGCGGTTATAAGGAGAGAACGGGTGAGAAAGGTTTCTTTGTAATTTCAATTATGTAAGTCTATTTGAGTTACACACCTGACTTCCTGAACTGAAGCTTAGATGAAAGGAATTAAATATTGTGTTTTAATGCAAATTAGAACGTGATAAAAACTCTAAAGTGCGCATTACAATGACTGGTTCTTCTTATAATACTATTATAAGCGAAAAATTTGAGTAGTGTGTAACGGAAAGAGAAGCACGTGTGTGTGTTACTACTTATCTTACTTGTGTATTGATACTTTTTGATTGATGATCTTCTAAATGATTTTGTAAATAGTTCTCGAAGGATGGATACGAAATAAAATACAGCTTACTTTCCTGTAGAAGCCATCATCAAATTACATCATCGTTGCTAGTACACTCACTACTATTCTGGTCAAAAGGGTAGAATGATGGGAGTGAGACTTGATGTGTGCAGCAAACTACCAACGTTCTACCAATACGTCTATACAAAAAGTGGCATTGCTTATTATTATCTGGAAGTAAAACTAAAGTGTGTGGAAAATAAAAATAAAAATGTTCATAATGGCTATAGTTGTGCATATTGGGTATTCGGGTATCAATATGCACTACTAGGTGTGCCATCCAAAATATTAGTAGTTACGCACATCTTGAAAAATTTACACATAAATTAACCGGCAACAACACTCACGTTGAGGATCGAATACGTCGACCCGGGTCTGCGATCTCCCGGCGGGTACTGTGCCCTCGCAGCCGCGCACTCATCTCATGATGAGCATCTGATATGCTTGAAACCCGGTTCAACGTATTCGATCCCCGATTCGAGCGTTACGTATAGGTGAATTTATAATATTTAAATATGTGTGAAACTCACGAGAATATCATTAAAAAATTATTCCAGAAATAAAAAATATCTTATTTTCTATGGGTGCTGGATGGTAAATACGTTCTGTTGTGTGGACCTATACAGTTGTCTTAAAAAAAACAACTTATGGACTCACATATCACACATTTATTGTATTTAAAAAAAAAATATTAATATACACGTTGACTTACAAGTTCCCGCAACTCACTTTTGCTACTAATTTGGGCAGAGGTTCCACCTGAAGGGTATACTGGTACTGAGTCTAGTCACTCCTGGACCTATCACAATAAATCTTTGGAAGCCACCGTTTATATAGAGAAAAATACTGCTGACAACGCGTAAATAGGTTTGTGAGGGATTCGGGCCTAGGTCAGCAATATATAATTAGGTGTAACATTTAGAAAAATTGAGCTTTTTTTTCTGTTGACACAAGATGACCAAGCGTATGGTATCACATTTTCTACTTTACGGTAGTCAGTTTGTCTAGGCAAGCGAGCATTCGCAATACGCTCTATCGATACGCGATACACCACGCGATAATCTCGACCACGAATCTTAAAACCGCGGTGGGATATGATCCATGGATCCCTGCGTGTCAGTCCATAGCCATTGCTACTCTGCGAACATTGCTTTCATTCCGTATAAATGCTTTCATTCCGTATGTTTATACGGAATGAAAGCAATGTTCTAAAGCACATAAATTTGAAGTTGGAACAATCTGTAAGCTAATTATTCAGGTACTCCTACGCACGTTAACAAAACGGAACAACTCCTAGCCAAGAAACACTTAGGGTAATTTACTCGCTCAATTAGCCAAAGTGTTCCATCTCGTATGCAAAATAAAACCAACGTGTAACGTAAAGTTAGCTAAGTACACACTATAGTGAAGTTTAAACTTAGGTTTAGCTTAGACTGCTTCGCTTAACACAATCTTCCGCGAGATTAAACCCATAGCCGTGTTGTATAGGCAGTATGAGCAAAGGATCATGTCGTAAAAATATTTGTTTATATTGACTTTTACATTTCTAAGTTTTTCAAGCGCTCGTAGCGAGGTATGCTTAGCTGTTCTTAATCGATCAGCTAAGTAAAGCAACGTCCGCCACGGTTACGACTTGGATGGGTGACCGCTAGTGATATTACTACGAAGCACGTGCTTCGAAGGGCAATTTAAGCCGTCGCTCCCTATCGTTGTCTTAGGATGGCTGTAGATAAAGCCTACATCCAGCATGCAGCCTGGCTAGCTACCACCTCCAAGTAGAAAATCTGTCGCCAAGCAACTAACCGTGTATTCCGGCAGCTGTCCTTGAGAACAAATAATTCTAGGTTAGTCTGACCAACATCTTTGACCACATCATTACTTACCATCAGCTATAAATAAAATAAATAATAAATATGATTACAGGCACTATCACATGCTAAGAGAAAATAACATTTAAGCACGATCGATTGCTGGAAAGATAAAATAATTTGTGCTCTAAATAAATCGTAAATGTGATTTATGCTTAGCACGCGATAGTGCTTGCAATTATACTCGTATTAAGAAATATAAAAGGATAGTGACATCAAGATGAGTTAAGTGTTTGAGAATAACTGGCCAAGTGCGAGTTGAACACCGAGTGTTTCGTACCAACACATTGTGTACCATACAAATGGTTATTTTTTAAACAGGTCTAAATCCTTAGCCATCCTGCACTTGACAGTATTTCATTATTTGTTGATGTAAATTAAATATTTTACCATAATCGTGCAAATTGACGTTTGTATTTGTTACCATTTAAACAATATATCAAAAACAAAAAAAATTAAGACACTTTTCTTGAATGAGGTTCTCTTTTATTTTTATCTTTTTGTTCTTAGTTTTATTTGTTAGGCAATCCGGAATAATCAAAATATTCCGTTTAAATTTACACCAGCTATGTATAGCCCCGGGTGCCGGGTCAGAATTGCACCTCCCCATATCATTCCGTGGGTGTCGTAAGAGGCGACTATGGGAAAAATACTGGAAGGTGGCAGCGTCTTCTAGAGAACTGCCCACTTACACTGCGATCCCTAAGACGCCTGCCAAGCTTGGGGATTATGGCAAATTCCCCCTTAATAGGGGAGGCTGTGTTCAGCAGTGGAGGATCCGGCTGTTACAGTACAGTACGTATAACCTTGTTCAAAGAACCAGTCTTTATTATAAGTCTGACGGAAGGACGGACGAACAACAGAGGCTTATAGTCTAGTAATAGGGTCCCGATTTCTAGAACGAAACTCTCAAATGCACTTCTTTAGATCCGATGAAGTCTTGTTGTTGGCCGTATCATCCCCTATGACGTTATGATTAGATTAAAGCACAACATTTCGTCAGCCAGTCTCGGCACCCAGTGCGTAAGACAGGGGGACGCGGATTCGATACCTGCCTTAAATGGAAAATTTTGCGCTCCAGGAATATGTAATGTTATATTGAATATTTAATAAATTAATTTAAAAAAATATGATGATAATTAAATGAAAGGCTTTATGTTTTGTAACTTTGTAAATACCGCTAGTGACGAATTAGTAGCTGGAGATACAAATATTAGTCTTCAATAATTTACACCAATGCAGAACAGAGGACCGCGTACATCGAACAATATGAGATTCTCTAGGTTTTTTTTATGCTTGAGAGGTTAGCCTTTGACCATTATATCACCTGATGGTAGGTGACGATGTGGTTGAAGATGTTGTTGAGTCTAACCTAGAATTACTGGCTCTCAAGGACAGCTGCCGGAAAACACCGTAAGGTGCTTGGCGACAGATTTTCTACTTGAGAGTGGTATAGCTAGCCAGGCGGGCATTTGCAAAATGCCCTACCACCATGCTATTACGACTGCCATCCTAAGACAACAATCGGGACCGACGGCTTAACGTGCCCTCCGAAGCACGGAAGCGCTCAGTAGTAATGTCACCAGCGGTCACCCATCCAAGTCGTGACCGAGGCGGACGTTGCTTAACCTGTGCTGATCGGTTCAGAATAGCTAAGCACATGTCGCTACGAGCGCTTCAAAATATGTATATTGTGGTTTTAAAAGCGTTAGGTTACGTTGATTTTAACGGACTACATCGCGGATGCAGACGACGAAGCGCTAAAAAGTATTTCTTATTTTAAATTATATTCGTCCTCCCTCGAAATATGTAATGCTCCCCTTGCAAAACTGATCTCACTCCCTCGTACTCTAGCTGTGGCGAGTTCACTATAATATATTCATAATGTTAGCTTCAAAGTCAGCTGCTCTTGAACCAGCTGTCATCTTGCATCACCACGATCATGGTTCAAAGAAGCATGGTGCATGGTGCACGAAGTGTGATGTCACAACCATCGTAGAATTATGGAGTTAGACCGCACTCAAATCAAATTCACCTTTTCTAGCCAATAGTTAGGGGCGTCGGTTTTTTGAAGAATATAACGACACCCGTACAGGAAGTGTCAATGACCTTTGCATCCTTATCAGCCTACCAGAGACAATAGAGCCAGTAATACTACTTTAATTAAGTATTATTGTAAAACTAAATATTAAAGAAAAATAATTATTAGTTAGGTATTATTTTAGTAGTAATTACTTTATTATTATTAGAATAGCTTAAATAAAATTATCTACCAAATTCTTAGCGACATCAGACATAGACGCTTCTATTGATGATTTTCTTATGCCATTACTTATTACTTATTTGCGACCTCTATCTATTTATTGTTGAACCATTTGTGCAGCTATTGCAATGGTAGAGCGCCTTTGCGCTGTTAACTAACGGATATTCCATAATTTAGTTTTCTAAGAGCTGAGCAGATGGCGTTGCTCTTCGAATTGTTCATATTAATTTTCATTGTACCTGGCTTAAGCCAGGTTACACATTATGTAACGCCATGCTCGGTGGTGAGAGATCGTGGCAGGCGGTGGTCTCTTTCTGCGAAGCGGTGATGAAGCAGAAAGAGACCGCGGAGCGGGTCAGGGAAGACGATGTCCAAGCTGACCCGCGCCGGCGCAGGCGAACGGGTGCGAGGAGGCGGTGGTTTGCCCGCCTCCTACCTTCTCCGTAGTGGGGTCACTGGTGGAGCGTTGGGGATTCTTCACCAGCTTGCGCGGCCCCATACGTCTAGGGGGCGTCGGTTCTTTTGCGGAGTTCTTTTGTCCTGTGGAGGGCAACCTTGCTCACTTTGGTGAGCAAGGTTGCCCTCCACAGGACGGAGGCCCGGTTAAGTTCGGGCCTACCGCTGGGGCAAGATGGTGACTGCTAACGCGACCCTGTCTTGCCCCACCTCGGCGGAGGACTGCTCACGGGGGGTTTTAGTGGGTTCAAGTCCCACACATCCCCTTCCACCACCCCCTTGGTGGAAGGGTAGTGCGAAGGCATTTCCGCCCCTCAAAATAAATAAAAAAGGTTACACATTATGTAGGTATCTTAATAATTATTTACATACATTCCATAATGACCCAGGTTTGAGTATGGCAACTTTGTGAGGAGCGGCCCGTTTTTTTTATTAGTATTTGTCACATAGGTATTGTTCTATAGTGTAATAACATTTGTCGATCAATAAGTTTTTTAATTTTGTAGTAAGGCTATGTTCATTTTCAAGGTCAATTCATAAGGTTATGTTCTTATAGATGTGTGTCCATGTCTCCGACTCACTTCGTTCTATTTCAATAGGCCTATTAAGTTTTAATAGGCCTATTGAATTTGATAATCACTTATAGCAGGAAAAAAAACACTGTATGAAATTGAGTTACTGCACTTATATAACTTAACGCAATACAAACAAAACTCGGTCTAGTTCGGTCGACGGCAACTCGGTTTAAATTGTTTTTATGGAGGCGTCCCGTTGTTTACGATGAGAGAATGTGATTTACGACCTTATGTCAAACTGTTTATGGCCACGGATGTGGTTTATGGCATTGCAGCAGGCGAATTATGGAACTAGTTGTTACGCCTCTTTGTATTATACTATTCAGACCTACTAATCAAAAAAATATTTTTTACTTAAAAATGCAACCGATGTCAACACTCAAAAGTGTGAAATAAGTTGTTGAAGTCGGTAGCATGATGGTTCAAAATTACTTATTATCACAGAATTGTGTTCATGGTACCGACTTCGACATGTTATTTCACACGTTTGAGTGTTGAAGTCGGTCCCATTTTTAGGTAAAAAAAAATTTCACTGTTTTTAGTGACTCTTGCTACTTACGGGATCGATTGTGATTCACTTACGGAACCCTAAAACATATAGTTGAAATAGAACCTTCTCCTTTTGGAAGTCGGTTAAAAAGTCTAACAAAAAGGTGTAAGTATGTACAATACTATTAAATCACTACTATACATATCACCTATGATTCCTATACGATCGATACGTCCAAGTACCTAGATCATGTGCATAAGTTATACCCTCAATTCTTTTTTGGACAAAAACCTTCTCACCTGCTGTCTATTTTTTGAAATAAAAATAAATAATAATAATAATTGCACCTCTTTTACCTTTAATCCCGTAAGATTGGATCCCATCTCTTCAGAATGACGTAGACCTCGTGGTAAAGATCTATAAGGATGGTTTATTATTTATTTCAATGCTATCGTGATTGAACCAGCACGAGACCTACCTGATGTTTAGTGGTAAGTTGTCTACAAATATAAGTTAATAAAAATAGTAAAAATCCCTACCGCAACTTTTTTTAAGCGTTTTATCGTTCCATTCCATTGAAATAAAAACTGCAAGTTATATTTATTTATGGAATCGTTTTTAAATAATAAAATTAATCGGTTAAGCCGATTAGAAGTTATCGTGGAATAAATAAACTCACAAACATACATAGATATACAAACATGATCCCTGAAACATAACACTCCTTTTTTGGACAGTCATGAAATAACAGGTGCAGGTCATCACATGTGGCGAACTGCACTGCATCCATCACCCTGAGGCATAAAATTGTTAAATCTCATGTGCACGTAATTTCATCGGCACCCATGTCCAACCGGAACACAGTTATGTGAGCATTACGGCTTGGCGGTAGAAATAAGCATGGTGGCAGTACGTCCCAGGACGAACTACCACAAAGAATTAGACTAGACTAGATCAACAATTGTAGTAGGTAACAGTAGTACTACAATTTGTTATAAGTATTTAACGGGACTTAATCGCGAGAAATAATGTATAAATTTATTTACCTCGATGTTTCGACCAAGTTGCATTGGTCGTGGTCACGAGCGGAATGAAGAGGCGGGTGTCAACGCCTTGAAGGGCGGTTATTTCCTCCAACTACCCGCATTTGATTTAGAAATGTATTGTCTCGACACATAACACTGACAACATCCACAGGTCTTATTGAAGGTAAAACGCGTTTGGTGCATTTCCTTAGCACTGGATTCCAGGGTGCAGCTAACCTAAAACAATCCTCTTGATTCAAATTAAAAAAAATCTTTATTTCAATAGCTTCTCGTATTCGTCTAGAATGGTAGTGACGTTCCGTTGAGAGGACGTTGGAACTCAATCCAGTGGTCAGGTCATGACTCTAGCAGTTGTTCAGCTATAGCAGATTTCTTCACCTGGCGATTGGCGAGTGACCACGACCAATGCAACTTGACTGAAACGTTGAGTTAAATAAATATATACGTGTTTTCTCGCGATAAGTCCCGAACTATGTGTTCAAGTCGAGAAAGTCTTAAAGTCACCAGTACATACTACAATTGTTGATCTAGTATCAACAAGTATCACCGATTGTTCGACTCATTACTCGACCGGTGTCGTAACGAACCAATTTCCATGAGTAGCTTTTATTTAAATTTCATACCTTTTACTTTGCACATTCAACACAAACGTGTACTGTTACAGACAGTGACGAAGCTTCCAGAAAACAAACTTGTGGTGAATAAATATAAATAACATATTTTATAACTTAACCACAGAATATAACATAGTCGTTAGATCACAAATTTTAGAGCAGTCCTTAGAATTGAACTTTAAATAATATGTGCATTCTCCCTCATTATTAAGTCTGCACCGAGGCAGCGATACGTAATTGTGTTTCGTTTGACCCTTGCTGTATCTTTATTTTGAATCATGCAATTAATATATATTATATTTAACGATTCATTCCATAAATCATACACTTTAGAAACACGATTACTCACTGTTTCCTCGATAGAAGAAAAAACAAAGTTATATCTAAATAACTAAATAAACGCGGCGTAAATACTTCACAAAAAGTTGTCAGTTATTTAATAATAAAAAAGCAACGTGTTTTCTATAACGTAAACATAAAACATTTTTCAAATAGGTATTTGTTTTTATCATAAAAAGGAAATACCGAAATGCACGCATTTTAGACAGAGCTGCCATGCTTCCTCCCCGACCGCTTTAGTAATTTTTCGGCCGTCGTCGCGTCGGACAGGGACGGACGCGGCAGCGTGCCTTACTCACGCACACATACGCGGCGTGCCTAATAAGCTCAATGCGCTCTTAATGAGGCTGAGTTTAGGTTCTGTACCCAAAGATCAAAACGAAATCCTATTAATGAGACGCCACTGTCTGTTTGCCCGTCCGTCTTTCCGTCCTTATATCACGAGTGTATACTAGATCGCGAACGGAATGAGCTACGAACCTGTTGTTGATAAATTATGTTATTAGGTGTAAAACGTTGATCCAAAGATGAATATGACAGACTAGATATTTTTTTAAGGGTAGCAATACATAACAAGATAAGCGAAAAAATCTTTATTGCAGTTGGATGTCATCGTTTCACACTCATGGATATTTAAATACAAATATTTTTTAACTATAAAAATTAATGAAAAGGGTTAGATTAAATGTTCCATTTGAGACTAAATTTGTTTCAGGGTCTATCTTAACAACTAAACTGGAAGAATGTAAAATTTGGTTATTATCTAAGAATGTTATTAGGTAACATATCTTCTATTATGTCCAACAAATACTGGAAATGCCAACTTGTATGTTATTTTAAGCAGTGGTGAAACGCCCCTTAATGGACTGTGAATTATGAGAATGTTGGCTATTTTTTTATTACGAGCTGCTGCATTGCGGAACCTTAAAATACCAAAGTCTGACTAGAACTGAGCCAGATTTTTTAATTATAACATCATGCCATGGGCCAAAAACTTATATGAAGAAACCTCTGCCGGTCCTGTGCAAGTCGAACTCAAGCGTTACGGTTTTCAGAATTATCAACATAGAATAGTTATTTGTGCAACAAGAGAGCAAGGTGGTTTTTTGCTGCGAGTGCTGATTTTGAATTCTAAGCAAGCAAAGTGATCAATGATTGTATCACGAGTGTAGCGAGTGATTCTAAAGATGAATCCTGGTGTGACGAGGGATTCAAAGGCACGAGATCTTTGCTCTCGTGAAATACACATAACTTTTCACTTCAGCAGCGAGAACACTTTAGGAGATAAAATAAAAACAGGAATAGATTGTAATAACTAATAACTTATTCAACTCTTTACGCCAGCCACAAAATTTTATTCCCGCTCTTTTATTTAAATTAACGTGTGTTTGGAAATAGCACCCATGATATTTTATAATTCAAAATATATTACGTAACATTTTTGAAACTAGAATTAAATATTTACAGGATAAATATCAGTTTTATTTGCAGTTAATACTTATTATCGTTCAAATATAACAATAAGTTAAAAATTTAATATATTAAAATTAAAAGACCTAATTATCTTTTTTTATATTATATACTAGCTCTTTCTATGACAAATCTTTCAGTGTTCAAGCTGCCCGGTTATGGAATTCCCTACCCATCTCAATAAGACGTGCATCGTCTTTAAATGTGTTTAAGGACCAAATAAAAAAGTTATATCTTTCCATATAACGCTTTTCATTATAAACTGTGATATTGCTTATTTCTGTGTTGTAAGAATTTATTTATAATATGTTTATATTATATATATTTATGTAAATATTATATATTATATATAATTTATATATGATTATTTGTTTAAGAATATGTATATGGTATTATGGTATGTGTGAGTTATATTTGAAATTGATTGTATATATTAGTATTTATTTATTATATTAGTTTTACAAGCTTAACTACACCCCGTCACTATCGGTTTTACAAATCCTCTCCATCCAAAGGTTGCCTGGAAGAGATTACTTTCAGTAATAAGGCCGTCCATTGTAACACTATCTCGGTAAATTTTAATTTTACTTCTTATTTATTGTCTTGTGTGGTGTAATACTCGTAAAAAGTATTATCAATCTATCATTTACGGAAATCTTGCTAACAAAAAGCATAGGACATGCATGCAAAATTTAACTGCGATTGATCACTTGGTATTCAAAATATGGCGATACAACGTATGTTCGGAGAGCGCTGAAAGGATATAAAGGTACTTTACTTCAAATTGCGTGGACGGCGCGCGTCGCTCAATCGTGATTCGGAAGAAATACGCTCGAATATTAACACGAGGAACTATTTATCAAAAGTGTCTGAAGTTAGGTAACTGCGTAGCACCGTACTCTTACTTTGCACATCCACTGAATGTTGCCATACCAACTCTTGCAATAAGCTTTATTATTAAAATGCTCTGGTGTTGCCATACGATATACTTTTACGAGTATTTTTATGATTATGCCCGTATATTAATGCATCAGAATCTAAATGGGAGCGGGTTTGGAGCACCTGTTTCAGCTATCGGTGTATTTAAATTAAGTTTATGTGAAACGAATGTGGAATATTAGAAAAATAGGAAAATATTAAGTATATTCAAATTGTTGCCTGAAAAAAATCTTTTGCTGTTACAACAAAAAGAAACGTCCTCGACCTAAAAAGTTTCTAATTACTGAAAAGCAAAGCATAGCAGCAAAAAGGATGATGTCTGTGCCTTGATTGGTCCCTGTAGCGTGTTACCAACATTCTTCATCTAGAAAAATAAACCAGAAAACATTGGTTCTCTTGTCTTTAAGTCAACAACATGCAACAAACATGATATTTATGTACAGACATTTCTACACAAAGGCGTTCCTTGCCTATTTTTTGAGGACAGTTGTATTAAGAATTTCAAACCAATGTAGATAATACTTCCAAATTACTTTATTCCAAACTTGTACAATTTCAAGCTAAGTACTTTTCGCCTCGAAGTCTCTTGCCAGAATGATCATTCGACGGCGGACGGACTGACTGGTTTCTTTCTCCTGTATTTTTCCCTCCAAAAATGCGATAGTGGTAAATCTTTTCTGATTGGTCGATCGAGCTCAACAGTGATTGGTCGATTTTGAATAACCGACCACGAGATCGTGTGTGTGTTGCCACTATTTAAAATACCGAAATATTGAATAAAATATCGTTTCAGATAAAATCAGTACTAATATTATAAATGCGAAAGTAACTCTGTCTGTCTGTCTTTCTGTCTGTCTGTCTGTCTGTCTGTCTGTTACGCTTTCACGCCAAAACTACTGGACCGATTTGAATGAAATTTGGTATGGAGATAGTTTGAGACCCGGGAAAAAACATAGGATAGTTTTTATCCGACTGCGCAAAAAGAGGTTAATGTTTTCGCGCGATAACCGACATACGCGCGGGCGGAGCCGCGTCCGGAAAGCTAGTTATCTATATTTTTGAAGCGCTCGTAGCGAAGTTTGCTTAGCCGGCAACGTCCGCCGCGGTCAGGAGTTGGATGGGTGACCGCTAGTAATCTATAAATCCATTAAAAATCATGACAGTTGCAACTGATATCCCCCTTGCGGTGCCAGGCTAGGATATTAATTAATTAAATGTAAATGTACTAAAATTAAATGAAATTCCATTTATTTTGTATGTTATTGTGACGGAACAAGCTCGGGGCCCACCTGATGTTAAGCGGACTAACCTCTGCCTATAACGGATGCATTTGGTCACAAGTCACGAACTGCACTGCGCCCGTCACCTTGAGACGTACATAGTTGTTATGTCTCATGTGCTGTATTTTCACTGGCTCTCAAGCCAGGGTGTCTATTAGTATTTATATGTATACATGTTATATAAATTATATTATAAGTATCTACTTTCATACCAAATTTCATGAAAATTGATTCAGCCGTTTAAGCGTGAAGGAGTAACAAACATATAAACGCACTAACAAACTTTCGCATATATAATATTAGTAGGATAAAATATATACATAAAATCAGTACTTATATTAATATTATAAATGCGAAAGTAACTCTGTCTGTCTGTCTGTTACGCTTTCACGCCAAAACTACTGGACCGATTTGAATGAAATTTGGTATTGAAATCGTTTGAGACCCGGGAAAAAACTTAGGATAGTTTTTATCCAGCAGGGTAGTAACTAAATATAAGGTAAAAAGTGTAGGTTAAAATAAAACTAACTAAATATTTCCCTAAATTTCATTGTTCTAACACCTAGTGTATCTTTGTATCTTCTACTCATGTTTTCACGTTTATTATTTTTAGTAAATATTTAGAAAAACTAAATTTCTTTTACCGTCCTCATATTTAAATGAAAAGTAGAGTGCTTAACACGTATGTAAGTCATCGATTCCTACTTGGACTATAGCCGCATTAATTTTAAATAGGTACTGCTCATGTTATTAAAATGAAAATAAATAATATAAAAAAACATACACTAACATCACTATTTATATCGTTATTCCTTATATTAGTAGTGAAAAGCAGAGAGATTCCTCTTCGGGCAATAGCCGCCAGTAAATATTCCAAACAAAATTTTACGTAAAATTTCACAAATAGTTCTATCCTCTCAATAATTTTTTAGTAAGTAAGTTATTTTTTCAATGAATAATTTTGGAAAAGCTACTTTTTTTACTTTTTTAAATTCGGTTATCGCGCAAAATAATGTTTTGCGCGATAACCGAAATATGCGCGGGCGGAGCCGCGCCCGGAAAGCTAGTTACAAAATAAAATAGTCTAATTTGCTGTCGTCACTATGGATGATGCACCTAGTATGTACATGCACCTTTAATCACTCAAGTGCAGGTGGTAATGAACCTTTTTTCATTTGATCTATGTCAAAATGTCAAGAAAATTTTAGATTGTTTCAACAAAAGGTTAAAATTAACGTTGTACTAGTACATTCCACTCCCCTCGACTGAACTAAAACAGAACTTATTCTATAAGTCGTCAATCATAATATAATTCGCCTTTGTCCATCCCAGATGGAGACAAAGTTTGTTAATTTTAAGTTATTTTAAAGGGTAGAGAGATAGCCGTTCCTGCTCCGACTTTAGCTAAAGGGATTTTCATTGGAATGAAAACAGATATAGGGTTTGGATTTCGTGGAATAGTTCTGTCTAGTTTAAATTTTGTTACGCTTAGGTGTGTCTATCATTGCTCAAGACATTTGTATAGAGAGAGTGTATAGAAACATCACAAGGAAAACAATAATTCTACTTGTAAACAAATTAGTCTTTTGCGACGACGCTAAAACTTCAACCTAAACAAGTATAAATTAATAAAAAAGGTATTATTTGATTCGAACCCGCGTCCATCCACGTACGTACTTAGTACAACGTAAGTTGAACTGTAGATGTCGCTCCATCCCAATACGATGGTTAAAGAACGATAGGTTTTTTTTTAGTTATGACTCATTATCATGTTAGCTCAAATGAATTATAGCATACCCCGACTAAAGGGGACGCGGGTTCGAATCTCGCACATAACTTAAATTTTTCCTCTCGTAAATTTGCGTTTTAAAGCCCTAGATTATAAGTATGGAAGAAACAATTTTTATTCACTTTATTATGGGATAGGAGGGCAAACGAGCAGGCTGCTCACGTGATGGTAAGTGATCACCGTCGCCCACCAACATCCGCAACACCAGAGGTCTCGAGGATGCGTTGCCGGCCTTCTGTTCGGAAATACTTCACCTGGCAGCTGGTTCCATAATGTGGCAGTGCGAGGTATAAAATGAATCACTCACAATATGGGGACATATACCCGCCAGACAAAGCGTGAACCTTTATATAAACTCAACTTGTTATTAAAAAAAACACTCGTGCAAATATGTTGTATTATTAGACCTATCGTTTCTGGCTTAAATCCTTTTTCTTTTGGACTAATAATTATTTTTTTTATTATATAGCGTTTAGTATATAGCACTCGTTTTTAGGAGTTTGAGCCAGTTATTCGTAACTGCAGATTTATTTAAAAAGTATAGTACACATGTATAAATAACTTCCCATTATAGAAAGTTCATTATATTCCCCATGTTTGTGGTGCAATAGATATATTAAAAACATACTTAATTTTCTTGAAAGGGATGCTTAAAGTTGGGTCTTTCTTTTATCTAAAATTACGAGTTTTTGAGCTAGTGTAATTTCAAAACTGTATAATTTAATGAAAATCTGATGCACCACAAACCTAGATATTAGGGTAGTGTAAAAAATCATTGAGTTTTATTCGCTATTTTTAAAATGAGATTGGAGCTGCGTTTTGTATGGGGGCGTTCGTCTAAAATATACCCTTAAGTCAATCAGTTTGTTTATCGAAATCGGTTAGACCGTTGATAAGTTATGGTGGAATAAAGAAACTCTCAAACATATATATAATACATACATGAAACCTGTAAACATAACTCTCCTTTTTTTGGGCAGTCGTGTAAAAAGCAGAGGAGAAGCCTTGAAAACGGTGATGGATGAAATACTTACTCAGGATTACAGCCTTCCGAACAAATGTATCCATCCTACGCGAACCAAAGATTGGCACGAGGCTGCCCAGCGTCTAGCTTGCTAAACTCGCGGAGTATTTTAGCCACGTCGCTACAAAAAGTAGCACAAAATTATCACTAGGAAGTTAAAAGATAAACGCCTTTATAACGAATAATAAACATAGGTACTATTATTTTACAATAGGTATGTTTTTATGGTTTTGAAGCAGTGATGACTCAGTGGCATTGACTATGGATGCGCAGCAGGTCCATGGTTCGAATCCCACGGTTCCCTTTGATCCATTATTACGACATGCCGCGATGATATGAAACAATATGCGGATTGTTCTATCATTAAGCAGGTAACTACATATATGGATATAAGACATTAAATATATCAGGCCAAAAACATGTTATCGATGTAACCCCTATTATGGATGGGTTCTACATTTTAAAAATAAATGATAAGCAAATTAAACGGAAACTATCACAATACCTTATATTAAAACACGCCATAAAGACAAAATAAATGACAGAACATAGTAGGTAACGGTAATGAACATTCAAATCAGTAAGCGCTCTTATCGCATAGCATTGTTATTGTTTCCAAATTCAAATTCAAAATTGTTTTATATTTTTATCAGAGATTAACGTTATATACAAGCGTCAGGAATCTCCTTTCAAGCATAAAATATCTGTAGTAGGAGCCTCCACTCTTCCATATATCTAATACATACATACTATGTAGTAATCAATGTGTTAACTTAATTGCTTGAATTATTATTTGTATTGATTCATGTGTTTAATTGATTTTGGTTTATGTGTATGTGTTTTTATATTTGTGTGTTTGTGTGTGTGTGTGTGTGAGTGTGTTTTGCTTGTGTGTTAAATTTGTGTTTAAATTCTTTTTATTATATAGTTGTACTGAGCGTTTATTGTACTGCCGACTTGCAAAAGTAGTCATTACAAAGAGAACCCGCAAGATATATTTTTTTCTTTGCAATTTGTTGTTATGTTAAGAGCCTAAAATAATCTAAGATTATCCGACAATACCAAGAACAGAAAAATCAATCCTATAGTTCCAAATTACCCAAAAACTTCTCGGGCTTCCTCCAGCAAACGGCCGAAAAGCTTGTTCCAAAACATTCTATCCTCAAATTGAAGCACCCAAAGATTTGTCGGATATCGAATTATCCAAGTTGTAGGATAGCTCGAGGAGTAAGTAGAACTAGGATACGAAGTTCGTCTGGTAGGTAAGCTTACTTCGGTGTGCTTGGACCAGTCGTTTCGCGGTAAACTGACTTAAGTTATTAGTACAGCATAGCGGCGTACCAACCTTCTTAGACAAATTCAATAGATTATGATTTGTACAAGTTTAATTTATATTTTTTAGGGTTCCGTACCCAAAGGTTAAAAATTTGTCTAGGGACCCGTTTTTACCCTTTACTTCTTTCGGTATATTAAGAGCTAAGCTAAGGTTTTTTTTAGGGTTCCGTACCCAAAGGGTAAAAACGGGTCCCTATTACTGAGACTTCGCTATCCGTCCGTCTGTCACTAGGCTGTATCTAAAGAACGGTGATAGCTAGACAGTTGAAATTTTCACAGATGATGTATTTCTATTGCCGCTATAATAACAAATACTAAAGATAAATTAAATTAAATATTTAAGGGGGGCTCCCGTACAACAAAATTGATATTTTTACCGTTTCTTGCTCGATACTAATAACTGTGACAGGTAGACGCTATAACTATTCACAGAATATTTAGTTTTATGTTCTCTTTAAATATAATTAATGAATATAAAATAAAATTGATAATTAAGGGGCTCCTATTTTTATTTTCACGATGGGTAAGGAACCCTTCATCCGCAAGTCCGGCTCGCACTAGCCCTTATTTTTTTTAATTTCCTTTTTGACTCGTAAGGTTTGGACATTAGCCAACTGTCGAGTAAGTTAAAATTGAATAAAAGTGGTCTAGGTTATATCAAGAGAAATATATGGAATCGTGTTTTCGGATCGGGCATAGTAGGTACTTGCCGTATCATACATTAGTAACACTTTCCCATAAACTTCAAACCGGACACAGTATTGTGAAAATTACGTTCTTGTTACTGTGTTTAATATGTATGCTACAATTACTTGAACGATGTTCTTGTGGTTGGCAAATACTTAATTTGCCTGTAGGTCGACTTTAGTCAAGCACATCCGCTCACAGGCTAAATAGCCCTATTCTCATCCTATAACTTGGGATCCCATTGCAAAACACATACTCACTTTCAAATATATGAAAATCATTATTACAATTTTATATATTATTATTTTTACAATATCTATGAATGTTTAATAAAAAAAAAACATAGTTTTTTGTACCATATTATCATTATAATACCTTATATGAAAATTTCTCTTAGATGTGGTTCCATTGACATTTTATCCTAGCAAAACTATTTAAAATAAACAATTTTGAATTTGAATTGAACTTATAAATTATATTAACGGATATTGGACAAATAACGCTGTCTTTTTCCGCCTTCACGTCCATACATAACAATTAGGTCCATCTTAGGCACTTGTCCCACCGCCGACGAGAAAACGAGTAACTATCGACTATTTTCTCGCTCAAGAAACGTACAATAGATATACATTCCGTGTAAATAAAAGAGATGCATATACAAATAGTTGATCACTGACTGTTCACACTGCCGGCGAGCACTCGCTTCACTAGTTTGTCGCTGAGCGACAAGAGCTATGAAAGATAACACTCGCTCAGCGATTCTTGCTAAGCGATTAGAACACGCCGAGAGAGCAACCAGAAGAGAAAATATTAATTATTTCAGAAAAGAATACAGAGAGTAATGCGAGTAGTCGCTCGCCTCACTCGCTCACTCGCTTATAGCCGAGCTATACAACTATCGGAACTACGCACTCGCTCCCCGCGGCTCGCCAACTCGTTTCTAATTCTAGCTCTACTCGTTACTCGTTCATCGTTGCCGGTGAGACAACTGCCTTAGCAATGAAGCTGGGTTGGTCACTAATGCTATCAGAATGACGACTTCAATCATAAAATTAAACAGATCCTAACAAGTTACAAAATCGACACGAGTCTCTGTAGTCTATAGGTATTATATAAAGTAGAATCTTCAATATTCCATTCTTAAATCAGTGAACCGATTTTGATATAATTGGGACAGAAATAGCCCGTGGCCCGGAGATAGATATATAAATATTGTTCCTTATTATTTTAAAGGCCCATGATGTTAAGGGAAGTAATATAGACCTCTCCATACAAGCGTTGTTTCGTCATTATTTAAATTTGACATTCGTTTAAATAACATGTGTTCATACTCGCTAAAATGATACCGGTTTACCAGTTTTCAGTCAATTTATGTTGTTTTTTTTATTTATAGCTGATAGGCTAGTACTACCACTATCTCGCCTGATGGTAAGTGATAATGTAGTCGAAGATGTTGTTCAGGCTAACCTAGAATTACTGGCTTTCAAGGACAGCTGCCGCAACACACCGTTAGGTGCTTTGTGACAGATTTTCTACTTGAGGGTGGTAGCTAGCCAGGCGGGCATTCGCAAAATGCCCTACCACCAGGTAGTTACGACTGCCATCCTAAGAAAACAAGCGGGATTGACGGCTTAACGTCCCTGCGAAGTGAGGAAGCGTTCAATAGTAATGTCGGTCACCCATCCAAGTCATAACCGCGGCGGACGTTGCTTAACTTAGCTGATCGGTTAAAATGGCTAAGCAAACTTCGCTACGAGCGCTTCAAAATGTATTTTAATATATTTTTTATGTTATGAAATGACGAGACTAAGGAGTCGCCCGCCAGATGGTGATTAGTCACGCCTGATCACAACAATACACTTTCACTCCGAGATGTGTTGAAGCAATGATGGCTGAGCGATAATAGCTATGGACAGTCGTGTTGCAGGTAAATGGTTCGATTCCCACCGCCCGGCTTGAGCTTCAACGCACAGTGGATAGGCATTTTGCGCAGGTAGAAAATCTGTCGCCAAGCACCTAATGTTACAGCAGTAGTCCTTGAGAGCCAGTGAAATTACAGGCACATAACTATGTCTCAAGCTGACGGGCGCAGTACATTTCGTGACTTGTGAAAAAATGCATCTATTGTAGGCAGAGCGCATGCAAAACTAGGTTAGTTCGCTTAATATCAGGTGGGCCTCGAGCTTGTTCCGTCACAATAACATAAAAAAACACACTAATGATATCTGGCTTTCACATACTGACTCTTATTTGTTAGCACATTGATTAGTGTTTAGCTGCGCTGTTTAGTGATTAGTGTTTAATTGCAGCTGTTTAGTGCGGGTACTGACCAATACTGCTTAGACGATGTGTTTAGTAGATCAGTAGGTATCTTTCTCTTCTCTGACATTGGACAAGATAACAATTTGGGCGGACAAACAATTTCGTTCGCAATTTCGGAAGCAATATCAAATGCAGATAAGTTATTTTTTTTTATTACTATCCTATCCTTTGACCACTTTCTCACCTGATGGTAAGTGATAATGTGGTCGAAGATATTGTTCAGGCTAGTCTAGAATTACTGGCTCTCAAGGACTACTACCACCTTGCTGTAACGACAGCCATCGTAAGATAACAAACGGGACCGATGGCCTTACATGCCCTCCGAAGCATGGAAGCGCTCTGTAGTAATGTCACTAGCGGCTAGCGGTCACCCATCGAACTCCTGACGGCGGCGGACGTTGCTTAACTTTGCTGATCGATTAAGAACGGCTAAGCAAACTTCGCCACGAGCGCTTCAAATAGAGCGGTATCGGAAATAAAAGAATACATTACTGCATTCTTCTACTATGTCATTGTATTATATTTTGGTTGGGTATTCTTGCACAAATTGATAGATTCGCTCCACTTTCCTATTATTTAAGACTAAAATAGGTATCTACACACACTGAGAGGGCAGGATTTTCGAAAAAAATAGAACTCACTAAATCACTAATCAGTTGTTGCCCAAACGTGTTTAGTTATACTAAACACCTGCACTGAACACTAATCGATGGTAAACGGCCCTTAAGTTGCTTATCGGTAAAAAGTAATAATGACCGACATTTAAACTAAATCAACCGCAATGTTTAACACGCCACCAAAACAGTTTCCCACCTGGAACGAAATAGCCGGACAAACAGCACCGAATATATCACCCAAAACCAATAAAACGTGAAAAGTAGTCCGCCACAAGCATTACCACGCGTGCTTCTGAATATCTCACTCGCTCACAAATTCACAATTGGAAATACCGCGAAAACGGCCCGCGAATAAATCAGCCTGTCGGTGTTGCCATGTTATAAATTCGCAAGAGCCTGCGGGCCGCACCTGGCAACACAGCATTACCTTGATTGCTACCCTGCATTTGCGTGCTTGCCACGTGCTCGGCTAGAGGGTAGTTGGGAGTCGATAGTCTTTAACGAACTGTGTTTTATGTCTTCCTGTTTTTTGCAATTGGATCACAAAAGTGCCTTGTTAGGGTGTGTGTGTGTGAAGATGCCGCTTTAAATTCTCTGGGTCGGGGGTTCGGGTCGGAATAGTTAATAGGTTTTTCTGAAAAATAAATTTTCAATAGCCGTCCGAAATCTGAATCTGTGCCCGGTAGATGGTCATAGTCTTGCCCTGTATTATATAGGATCATAGCATGTTTGGATTAACGTGACTGCTTAGACATTCCCTTTAGGTTCCTGTTTTTTTCTTATTTGAAACTTTAATATTTTTAGAATTTTCATCAAAATCTTCATCATGAAATTCACAAAATTTCATCCATTAGTTTGGTTTTTAAATCAAAACTTTGACTTAGCGTACATTTCATAATTTTCAGCGTTGGGTTGAGATGCGGTTATTTATTTAGTATTTATTAATTTGTTTAATCGCTCCCCAACGCATTTCAGGTATGTTTTTCAGTTGTGTTTGATCAAATTTATTGTTATATACGATTAAAATAAATACGACTATGCAACATCTGGGTCGAGATCGATAGCCAGAGAGACAGATAGATATGAATGAAAGTAATTAATGTAAAATATTATATATATATATATATGTACCTAATAAAACCAAAATAAAAATAATACAGCACGTTTTCGTGAAAGCAGCATAACACAAAAAGCTGTCGACACCAAAGTCGCATGGCAGTTAAAAGCTAAGAGCTCAAATCGGTAAAGTTCAAAATGTGAATGCAGCAGAGCGCCAGTTCATTTCAAAACTTCCCCACCTCGCGCAATGCTAATTGAAGTCAAGCAAAAACTTTGGAGCGTTGTGTTCTTGCTGGTAAAGAACTGCCGACAAATCCACAACCTAACCACACTACTATTTTACGCCCTAAGACATGAATGTACTCAGGATGTACCGTTTGGGGGCAAAGGTTGACACCTTCTATTAAACCAGATTTTAAAATATAGATCCATTTAAGCGGACGTAGCGTATTCCATACAAACGTATTTTTAAATACAAATTAAACTTTATGAAATAATGCACGCATATTCCTGAGCCTTTTATTATTAATACTATTAGATTCCTCCCCTTATGTTTCTTCCTGTTTACCAGATTTCTATTTAATATTTATTTTATCCCTAAATATGAACATTTCCTCGTACTACCGCCATCCCGGAAGTATTTAAGTTTGTGAACGACACTGGCTCCGAAATATTTTGTAGAACATCAAAACGTCAATAAGTTACGATCCGATTAAACCCATTTGGTGTCGTGGGGAATATACGTTCTAAATATTTCTGGATATGTGCTCTGGGGCTAAGATGTACTGTCGCATGCCCCCTTGCCCCCCTTAGTAGTTACTGTCCTTAGAGGTCTGTTTATAATGGCATGCGGTGGCCGAAGTTTCTCGCTTTAGCTCGCGCACAGCTCTTTGTCTCACCGTAATGAGTCAAAAGTTTCCGGAATTAAAGTACATTGCTTCACGCTCCGTTTCTTGAGTGAAGTACTGAGGTGCTATTTCCAAAATGGAACCGCCTAGAAGGGTGAGTACCTGATGTCAGAACTAAGATAATATTTCAAGAAGATCAATGTGACAAGGAGTTGGAATATTCTAACACGGTGATGGCAATAGCACCATATCACAGATTACTTAGACCCTGTTCCACTTGACGCCAATAACGTTATTTTCGATAATATTGACCACATTTTGTGTCTATGGTTATATTAAATGTATGTAATTATATGTACCATAGACGCAAAATGTGATCAAATTATCGAAAATAACTTAATTGGCGTCAAGTGGAATACGGCTTACATAGTCTCTGTGTGCTATAGTAATACTCTGTGGTACCTTAAGCCACAGAATAAAAAGGCTTAAACACATTCAGTGTATATCATAGATCAAATAGAATATATACGCGTATAAACATGTATTTAAGTATACGCATTAATAACCCGTTTTTTGCCTCGTTTTTACATTAAATCTAATATTTTTTTGCCATGAATTGATCAGACGGACAAGTCATCTGCCTGATGATAAGCGTCACGTCTGTTCACTACAGTTGCAGTGTCACCGTCCTCGTTCTACTTGACACTGCACTACGCTCGTCACTTCGAGAAGGTAGTCCTTATGTATTGAGGCCTTATGTGTTGGTTTTTGACATGATCTATCTGATGAGAAGGAAATCAGCCTTCGATTCATTCGTGTCAGAGGCGAGTGACGATTATTTTTAGCAATTAAGATGAACGTTATCGGCGAATTATAAGCGCAGGTTCAATACCATTATACCCACAGACATAAGAATATATAACATTCATTCTGCCACAGGCCATATAGCACGCCGACTTCAAACTCAAATTCAAATTCAAAATTGTTTATTTGCTTGAGTAGGTTAGGTTTTAATTTATTATTATTTGTGTCACTCTAGGTTAGTCTGAACAACATCCTCGACCACATCATCACTTACCATCAGGTGAGATAGTGGTCAAAGGCTAACCAATAAGGCATTAAAAAAAAAAAAAAAAAAAAAAATACAGAGCACTAGGTTGCAACGTCTGTTTAGTAAAAATTTAAAGCTAATTACAAAATTATAAGGAGAGCGAAAATTATAATCATGCACGGGATTCGAACCCGTGCCATCCACCCCTATAGCCTGGGCCCAACAAGAAATGTGACTCATTAAATAACTCTATTTGCCCTCTCTCGCGGAGCATGTATTATTTCAAAAATAAAAATATTAAACTTATAAACTAATACCATTGGGATTCTTATTTCTTTGATCATCTAAGACATCACATCTAACTCTTAGACTCAACATCTAAGAATTGGATATTTTAAACCTTATTATGTTAATAGTTTTAGTCATTGTGATACAGGTTAATTCAAATTAAACTCATATTATAGAAACTTACGCTCATATTTATATCTAATATATGAAGAACACGGGTGTTTGAGCGTGAACTTACTATGATTCGATATCGCTATCGACAATATTTCGGCTTCTACCGGAAGCCTTCCTCAGGATTTTGAGTGTGGTACGTCCGCCGCGGTCGCGTCTCACTGTCGAAACATTGTCGATAGCGATATCGACTCATAGTAAGTTCACGCTCAAACACCCGTGTTCTTCATATATTAGATATCAAATTAAACTGTTGATTTTATGGTATTGATTGGTGCGGTTTTGGTTGCAGTGCCGGCTGCGTCTGGCGCCTGGTCGATGTGACGCGTGACTAAAGAATTACCGCATCGCCTTGTCTATAGCCTAATGTAGGCGCTTCCATACTTTTTGTTAACGTGAGCTGCTACTGTTCAGTTCCAGACCTCACAAGGAAATATCTATATTATTATAGCTGTGTTCATTTGGCGGGCCTATATAGGAATATAGGTAGATTTTCACTTAGTTTGCTCTCTGTTTTTGCAGCAAAAATGTAACTGTTTAATTGTTGCCAAAGAAAACAGTTTAACCAACGTACGAGCTTAACGGAAGGTAGGCAGCGCCTTCGAGCCTGCCAAGCGAGGGGATTGTGAAATAATTGTTATCCTAGAAGGAGCTGTGGGAGATTTATTTCATAAATGGGCAAAGTGTTAATCTATCTGAAAACAAGAAAATGTCGTCTGCCAAGTTTAGTCAAATTAGATGGCATACATACATACATATATCGGTAAGAGATGAGTATTGTGTGTGACATTTTATGTAAGTAATATGTTTGAGATAGTGGGCAACGGCTAATAGCGACAATATTAATTCTTTTTGCCATAAGTGTTGCCAGTGATGGTCCAGTGCAGCGACTCGGACTCACCGCACGCAAAAACAATTAAAAACTTTATTTTTTTTTAAACAAAATATATCTTCTTAATATGTTTGTTAGGAGTAGCAGAAAGGTAGAAGCCCTAAGAGGTTGTTAGCATTTTACCAATAACCCTGTATAACATATATCGATTGAACGACCTCCATCCTGCTAACATGAAAGTTATGAATGAGTCTGCGAGTGCCAGGAACTAATTTGCGAGTTCCTGGGAGTAGTTAACCTTTTATATATACCTATGTCTCATAAACTCGGTACAATCTATTGAGTTGTGTTCGAGGAATCTTCCTTCCTTTGAAAGTTTTCGTCTTGATATTGCGTCGTCATTGGTCTGTAGGTAAATCTCTAATTGGCTGTGTCTAATTGGTTATATGTAGATAAGTAGAAACAGCTGAAAACATTTATATTACGGAGCCTTTTATGAAATAAATTAATAGTTATGATTAATATTGCAATTAAGGGGTTTCTTATATGATTTTTCAGAAGAACATCCTAAGACGAAGATAGATACCTATATGATCATTTTTAAAACCGTTTTTTCCGAGTTATCTTCATCAAAAAATCAGGGATGTAATAGCAAAAGTATCAGGGATGTAATAGCATATTGATATGTAGTTATTTTTATTATTTCTGATAGGTAAGCCTTTGACCACAACCTCACCTGATGGTAAGATGATGTGGTGGAAGGTGTTAACAGGCTTAACCTAGAATTTCTGGCTCTTAAGGACTGCTGCCGGAATACACCGAGAAGCAATGAATTTCTTAGAATAGATTACGTATATACTCCTTACTAGCAATTTTTTTTTATTTTTTTATTGCCTTTAAGTAGGCAGACAGACAGGCGGCCCACCTGATGGGAAGTGGTTACCGTCAATATGTAGGTTTGTATACAGTTTGAGCTGATTTGTTAATTCAATAACAAAACCGCCTTTCAACAAAAGTAAACGCAACGTGTAGGCATTAGGCACAAAGTTTAAAAGCCTCGACTGTAAACATCAAGACAGGTATCCGCTGAAATTTTAATCTAAACAGAGGATGCACTCGACTTAGTTCCCGGAACGTAAAAGTTTACAAGCAAATAATGGACAATGCGCTAGAATTTAATATTAAACCTAGAAGTTTTTGATAGCTCACTTAATACGGCGTCGGGAACGACTATACAATGCTTTTGTTCTACATAGATATACCAGACTTCAAAATTATGAATAAAGTTTTCGTGAATGAATAAAAAGCGTTCATAATCGTTCATAGTTTTACTATACTTATACGAATTTGTGATACTACTAAAAAGTATTGCCCTCGTACTCAATCTGAATTAGATTTTGGACTTAACACATGATTAAATATAAAATTGTAACATTACCTTAGAAAAGTTTAGGTAATTTCATTAGTGACTATATGTGGATACTGGATACGTAGTGTAGTTCGTCACCGATGACGAAATACATTTGTTATAGGCAAAAGTTACCGCTTAACATCAGGTGGGCCTCGTGCGTGTTCCGTCACCTTCCCTTGAGGGGGTAATAATGCTGAAATCGTAATTTTTACGCGGTTTTGTTAACAAATTATTAGGTTTCTTTGAGACGCCAATTTTTATCATTAGGTACATCTTTCCTTCCCTCAAAACTGTTCCTGAAACTACTCGATAAAATAACTTGAAACCTTCAAGAAAGCAAATTTATTTCATATAGGTTACTTTGATTTTGTTGTCATCGCATCCATATAAACAGTATTACTTGCTCTTATTTTCCGCAATCCGGACGCGCACGCTAATATAAACATTATTTCACAAGTAGTTTGTATGATTTTCGAATTCACCGGCAACGAGTTGCTGCTATAATTGCCATTATGACCCGTATGAAAAATTAAGAATTGTATGCAATATTATCTTAACACAGTTATAGTACACATATTTATGTAAAACTCTTTATGACAAGGAGGTTGATAAAATGAGTTTGTATACTTAATTTAATTTTTGTCGTATAAATTGTCTTCGTATTTTAAAATGTTCAATAAATGACTTTTAACAAACACAAACGTCTCGGATATAATTGTACATCCTTTACCATTCCTTTACAGTTGGAGTATGTTATAACAACCGGTAAAACATTATCTATTAGAAACAAGGCCATGTAAACAACGCTCTGGATTTCAAAAATTCTATCGATGTTTACAAAGAGCTGCCAGTACCCTAGTCTATAGTTTAGTATATCGATAGCACGAGGTTGTGTTTGCCGTTAGTGCTGATTCCATCGATATTTTATGAATGAGTAAGTTTTTTAAAGGAAAACTATTGATTTCCTTTTTAGCAATATGAATATATATACTTCATGCGTAGACATAGTAAGTAGTAAGTATGTATATACTCATTGTATAGTTAATACACTAGATATATGCAAAGTTTGTGAAGTGACCGGGTGCGGGCACAAGGCAGGGCAAATTAACCAATATTGAAGACGCAAGCTGGCCCAAACTCGACGTGCTATTCGATACTGGGTCACAGAATATGTAGCAGTCTGAGTAGGGCTACAAACTAGAAATCGGGAATAGTTCATGGATAAACCTGCGGTGAATTTAAATTGTTGTACTACCACAGTCATTAGCTCCATCGATGGTTTTGAATGGTTTCAACTGTGGACAACGTGGACGATGTATAATGTTCGAAGTTTGGGACATTTATTTATTTATTCAACAAAATCCACAGCCCTTAATATAAAAAGTTCAAAATTAGCTTATCATACAGCCAATAACGGATTTACATTCTATACCATATATAAATACAAATATATTCAATAGGAACACAGTGGTTCTATGCAAAAAAGATCCCAAAATTATATCATAACCTCATTTTGCGGTTGCCAGAGCGCAATCCAGAAAAATACATCAAGGATTCTTCCGGACAAGTTTTATGTTATTGTGACGGAACAAGCTCGAGGCCCACCTGATATTAAGCGGAATAACCTCTGCCAGGCCTGTGTGAATATGTACATATAGTACTTATTAATGGGTTTAATAAGTACTATATGTACATAGTTTCAATAGCATTTAGGTTTAAAGAACTTTATTTCTCATAAGAACTAATGTTCACTTAAAATGAGATACAAAATATATAGTACGAGTATGTTAATTAATAGTCCTCTGGCTGGAAGCTATACAATGTTAGGGTAAATCTGTTAGGTATTTTTTCAGTTTATTCCTATAAGTAGTGATGCTACTACAGTTTTTTATTTCATTTGACAAACTGTTAAACATCTGTACTCCTTCAAACAAAATTGTTTTTTTTCCATAGTTGGTACGCGTCTTAATCAGTTCAAGTTTGATTTTATTTCTTAAGTTGCAGATATTTTTTCTTTGTATGAATGTTAGGTTAGAGTGAATGGATTGTGTTATAGTATTTTTTATAAAAATGCATGAGTAGTACGTATAGAGTTTCTTCAGGTTAAATAGTTTAGTATCCTCGTATATTTGCTTTGTTGGAGTAAAATAGTGATAGTGAAACAGAACTTTGACTAATTTATTTTGTGTCCTCTGCAAAGGGCTTAAGTTTGTTGGCGCAGCTGATCCCCATATTTGAATTAAATATTCAAGATGTGATTTTACTAATGAGTTGTAGATTGTTGTGCGTACTTTTGGCCGGATACAGTTTGATACCTTGCGTAGGGCTCCCAATACTGACGTTAGCTTTGATCGAACATGCTCAATATGGACTTTCCATGTTAGTTTATCATCAATCCATAGTCCTAGATACTTTTCTTGGCTTGTTTGTTGTATTATAACATTATTAATAGTGAGCGGAGTATAGCTGGAAATATTTCTTTATTTTTCGCTTTGAAAATCATGTAGGATGTTTTAGAAGTGTTTATTGTTAACAAATTATACAGTAGCCATTCATTGAGCATGTCTAGATCTCGTTGAGCTTCCGTTATGATGTCGTGAATAGATGCACCAAAATAAAAAAGACACGTGTCATCTGCATATAGTGTTATTTTTTTATAGTGTGTCCAGTTAGTCCGATGTTATTAATATTATTAACATAAATTAAAAAAAATAAGCGGGCCCATTAAAAAATAATATGAGTACAAGATCATAATTCACAACTCTAACCCACGTATCGCGTCAGAAGAGATGAGAACTACACGACCGAAAGAGAGGCGCCATCCCTTGAAGGTGAATATAAAAGTTAGATACTCAGAGATGTGCGATCTGAATTGTTCTTTAATGCGGCGTCGTAGCAGAGTTGTTTAATTATTTAAACGTCTTTGCAGAGTGGTCCTTCTGGTCCTTTTTATTCTGTGCCTCTGCCTATAACAGACGCACCTTGAGACATAGTTGTTAAGTCTCATGTGCCTGTTATTTCACTGCCTCTCAAAGACTGCTGCCAGAACACACCGTTAGGTGCTTGGCGACAGATTTTCTACTTGTTTTGACTCCAGAGTTAACTAGGAAAATATTCTCTTCAACAATCAACTATTTTTTTTAAAACATCTCAATTCAAAATTCAAACATGAAATTAACATATCCACGCACCACTTTGAATATCAATGTTTTCCCAAAACCGAACAGGGTAGGAGCCAGTTCAACTTTAGTGCTTCGTTACCCGATAACTTATTATAGTGATGCATATGGCTACATTAAAACGCTGCCTAAGCGATGTCGATATTACTAATTGTATTAATGTGCCGCTAGCTCTTGGCCTAGATTTATTTTGATAACAGTGGTAAAGAAATATTTCTTTCATTTCTCATACCTCCGCGGAATGTAATGTTTGTTTGATCTGTCTGGAAGAGGCTGCCCCCCACCTTAGGGTGGGTAAGACTCATATAGTAATTATAATAATATAGATAGTTTAGATCCTGGATTAACATAGGATACTTTCATCATCATCAATACTTTCATAATTTTGTACGGGGTGATATCACAGGGCGCAGCTAGTAATGTATAGCTGTAGTTATATAAGACTGTAACTTCTATAGAAATTAACCAGAACCTTCTTTTCTACATCGTTGGTACAGGCAGTGGTATAAAAGCATCACGTCTCATCCGAGAAGTCGTATATGAAATCATCAGTAATATTTCGATATGGATGTTTATAAACAGACCTCTAACTATCTCTTGGAGGATATACAAGCACAGCCATGTTTATTTATTGACCGGTAAAGCGAGAAGCGGAAGCGAATCGTCTCCGTTTCAGTCAGGGCAAAAATACTCTCGCATATTGTCTGTCCAGATTTCCGATTTTATGAAACGATTCTTGTGAAATTTTGTGACCATATTCGTTAATTATATAGAAATTGTCGAATCAGATATTGCAAATTTTTCATACAGGCGTAGATAACGGGGTTGAAAACGTAAAATATAAAACATATTTCAGTTTATCCATTTTTTTTTTGTTTTTTAATTTTAGGCAATTCAGGCTCCTTTGTGAGCGCGATATACTGTTAATTACTCACTATTGCCAGTCATTCCGTTTGATACCTTTTCCTTCAGTCGAATACAAATCAATTACAGCTGACAGTCTTCTAAACAATCCAAGAGTGTCCACAGTGCTTCGAAGCATATTAAGTATTACGAGAAGATATGTCAATGACCTTTTCAATTGAAGACAACATGACAAAGTCCCCGTCAAAGTAAATATAAAAAGTGAAATTAACAAAACGACACAGATTAGGTTCAAGTTAGTACGTAAAATACGCGGAATAAGTAACGAAATATTAACGCATCGAGTACCGTGTAGTCATAAATGTGAAGATGTAGTGACTACACACTTTTGGAGAACGTGAGACAAACAATTTCTATAGAGCTGATTCCCTTTTTTAGAGTATTTTACGGTGAACTACTATTCAAACTTTAGATGTTGAAAAAATATTTGTTGTATGCGGACTTTTTAGCAAAATCCGTGCAGGTTTTTTCTACTCGATTAATGAGGTGGAAAAAAAAATAAGTACATCTGATTTCTAATTATTTTTTTAAATTCCCCCTTGACTTGAATATTGAATTTTTGCATCTAACTTTCCCTAAAATATGCCGAATTGTATCCTTAACAAATCCGTATTGAAACTTCTAAAATCGGAAAATCATGTCTATGTGAAAAGTATTATTTTCTCTAATTTTCGCGCATTTCAATCAATAATAAGATCTTAATCACCACATGTGTGAAACTGAACTTTATTTAAATCATGTTTTATTTAATTTTCTGTTACAAGCTTCTAATAGATCTGAATCGCCTCGTGAAAGCTAAAGTAAAGTCATATAATATCTATGTATTTATTACACATGTAAACAAAATGGTAATGCTGTCGTGTAGCTTATTCAATAATAGTGAATAAAATAATAATGAAATTGAATGGTTACAGAAATAACAGGAAGAATATTAAACAATTATTTGGTCATAGATCATAAAACACCTTGTCAGTGTGGCAACTGACAAGCGTTCAACACTCACCTAGCTAATTTTCCGGACATAGTTTCCCATTGATTATCTCTTTTAATGAATTAAAACTCTATGTTATATATATCAAGCGGGCAAAATAAAACAAGTGTTGTTTCATAAACAATACGACAAATTTCGCATTCGGAATAATTTATTACTTAAATCCTATTTTTATTACCTAAGTCCCAATTTTTATTACCTAAATCCTAATGATTATTACTGAAATCCTAATTTTTATTACCTAAATCCTATGTCCGAGTCCCTAATTATTCTATCAGCACAGAATATAAAATGCTATCAGCATGGTCACCGGCTCGTACACAAAACACACAGAATTTTGCAATCGTCGAGAGTGAAAGCCGACGCAGCCTCCGCCGGCCCACTGCGTGCCGGGGAACGGTGTCTGTCACACGACGGCGAAATGGTAAGTGATCATATTTTATAATCCTTGCATAATACACGGTAACGTCTCTCTGTCTACTGTATTATGTTGTTTAATAATTACTCAAAATTATCTAAAATTGATTTTTATTGTGGCCCTTCGTACACTTCCTAAACTAAGACCGAACTGTTTTAAAACATATCCTACTTATCTGCATAGAACATATTTTTAAAAATGTGAGTAATATAAATTTTGAATCGTTACATTATTGAGTAGGCATTTTCTAACATATACTTTGTCCCTAGCGCTAAAACTTCTCAAACCAAATTAATTTTGTAAAATTAAGTACTGTTAAGTTTCGGAACAAAATTCAGGACTCCTCCAACTTCATTGATAATTTCCTTAAAAATAATGTTAAGCGAAAGATAAACCTAATATCCTTAATCTGTACATCAGTACTATAATACGAGTATTATAACGAAAGTAACTCTATCTGTCTGTCTGTTACGCTTTCACGTCAAAACTACTGGACCGATTTGAATGAAATTTGCTATGGAAATAGTTTGAGACCCGGGAAAACACATAGGATAGTTTTTATCTAACTGCGCAAAAAGAAGTTAATGTTTTTGCGCGATAACCGACATACGCGCGGCGGAGCCGCACCCGGAAAGCTAGTATGATTATAAAATCGAAGAACGGCCTACTGATATAAGTTTCTCAATTTTTCTTACATTTCTTACTCAAAGATTGCTGTCACGTCGCAGCGTGCGCTGGTATGAGCTATATTTCTACCATTCGTTTGATTTTCTTACTGGCCGACAACGAACTGCTAATCTGAGGGCTAATTTA
The DNA here is from genome assembly GCA_963854805.1 of Plagodis dolabraria. Classification (NCBI taxonomy): domain Eukaryota; kingdom Metazoa; phylum Arthropoda; class Insecta; order Lepidoptera; family Geometridae; genus Plagodis; species Plagodis dolabraria. The sequence goes on along the minus strand of OY978459.1, from coordinate 4,090,569 downwards.
AGAGCCTTACGCTCTTAAGTAGATTTTTTTAAATTTTCTATGGATATACTTTGCTTTGTAAAATATGTAAGCCTATGTACCATAGCGTAGTATTATTATATGTTCTATGACTGTAGGTAAAGCAAGCTCAAAGCTACATACCTCTATCTTGCCTTAAACAATGCCGACAAATGTGATTCTGGTTTGGTCTATTTGGGTTCCGTACATATAAGTCATGAATTTACAAATACAAATATCTTTATTTGACATACCAAAGAGATACAGGTTTATTGTGAATCCATTATCTCCAAACTAGCGTGAACTGTGTTTCAGAGCCAAAGGCTTCTCCCATAGAAATGATTAATATCGTAAATATGCCAAATCCTACCTATGAATAAGGTAAAGTTTAAAATAGGTTAACCTCTATAGATTGACAAAAATTCTAAACATTAGAAATGCATTGTATCCTTTTAATATATTCCCAGCGGATCTTTAGGGGACAAGAGAAAAAAAATCACCAAGAGCAATTCAGTTGTTTCTCTTTTAGAATGTTTCGCATTGGAACAGCCCGTAAAAAAATGTTTGCTGGTATTTTTTTCCCACCTTCAAAAGTACATTTAAAATCGGCGTTCTCAGTAACTTTCGGTTAGATAGAGGATAATTTATACATAATATACCAAAATCACAAATTCCTAACCACTTTACTTTTAAATTTAGATAAGAGACCTTAAACGTCAACTTTGATCTCCCTTTGAACTATTTATTAAAATATTTTTTATTTATTTAATTCACAAAATCCACAGATCTTAATTTAAAATTAACATAATCATATAGTGATATTTCTTACAGCCAATGACGGATTTATTTTATATTAACAAACTTAATTCATAGAGAGCAAAAACAAAGGTATATATATACAATAATAAGTTAGGTATTGTTGAAATTGAATCAACATTTGTTAGAAATTGAATTAAATTGTTTCTGATGTACCTACATTATGCAAATTTAATATATATATATTAAATTTGCGCATGTGCGTGTGTGTGTGTGTGTGTGTGTGTGTGTGCGAGGGTGTGTGTGTGTGTATTAGGGGGTGTAAGTTTTTGAGAGAATATATGTGTGAGTTATGTAAAGGATTAGAGAGATAAATAAACTCACTTTATTCGTTAATTATTAAGTTAATAACCATTTTTTTAAATAGCTGTTTATTACTGTTAAAAAGATCGATTTTACTAAATTTGTTATTATAGCATTTCTGCGTTCTAATGATGATTGAATAAGCTGAATAAATTAGTATGTGATTTTAGAATATAGAACAAACTAGTATGTCTAGTACGGAACGTTGGAGCGTTGAGCTGCGGAAACAGTTCTGTAAGTTCTGTGCTGTCAATGTCGCCGTAGCATACTTTATGAAGAAATAGCAATAAACTATAGTTATTTGTTATGCAAGGCTGCAATATTGTTATTTGACACGAGTACTTTTATTGAAACTGAGGAAGCGAAGGATTCTCGGGTTTAATTTTAAATTAAAAACATATTGTTAGTTATAGTAACGTTAATTTTTGACACACGCTCGCGATTTTACTATATTTATATTTTGCAAATTTGTAAATACGAAAGAAGCCGAATTAAAACGAAACACAATTTATAACAATACACAAACGACCTGTACGGTGCTTCGCGACAGATTATCTACTTTAGCGTCTCAACTCAATATTTTGCCCCAATAATGTTTAAAATGTTAGTGAAAGCTATCTCACAGATGGCGCTATGTGTTTGTTACCTGGCAGAAGTCTAGCTACAAAAAGAACTTGATTTTTGTATATAATACTAGTTTTTGGTCTTAAATAACAGTTTTCATGATTTCAGTTTTGTAATGTCACTGGCATGTCACTGACTAAAAGATAAGTTAAAACGAGATGCTTGTCTTCTAAGAGGAAAAGCTAATCTTGTCGAAATGTTACACTGTTTCCAAAATGTAAGCTATTTTTACTCAGTTTCAATTTCTCTTAATTGGTTTTTGGTATCCTTACTAATGGTTTTTGTAGACATAATTTTATTGATGGCATATTTAAGACTTATATAAAACTAAAATGAAAAATATACGCGATTTAAACCGTTTAAAGTTGTTTAATTACTATGTGTAACAATCGCGAAAACCTAAGACAACATTATATAAAACTAGCTTACCGCCCGCGACTCCGCCAGCGCGTATGTCGGTTATCGCGCAAAAATATTTGCCTCGCTTTGCGCAGTTGGATAAAAACTATATTTATTCTGTACCCGGGTCTCCAACTATTTCCATACCAATCCATACCAAATTTCATCCAAATCGATCCAGTAGTTTTGGCGTGAAGGCGAGACAGACAGATATACATACAGAGTTACTTTCGCATTTATAATATTAGTCTGGAAGTATCTTATTAGTTTAGTGTTGGCTAACTATTGAGGTGTAAATTTATTTCGTTGCATATAAACGAGTACAACAACTCAGCCTATATATTATATAACGACGTGTTCTTTAGACATTAAAATTTTACAGTATTAGAAGGACCAAAAATGCTACGACAATATGTGCAACACAGGAACATTTATTTAAGAATTTGTAGGAAAATGTTTCATAAAATTACAAATACCCTTTAAATTGACCTGTAGTTTGTTACTAACTTAACAAACAATTGGCGCTATCTACGTGGAATAGGAAAGCCCACTAGGGCTTCCCTATTGGATGCATCCAATAGTGGAGCCCACTATCAACATACTTCCGGTTCCGTAAGCCTGAAATGTATAATCCCATTAGAATTACTCGTTATCTTAGCTCAAACTTCAGAACTTTTAGACCCAACAATCTTGAGGTACTTCACCTGGAGCACCTAATTTTAAAACACCTAAGAAGTATTTGCTGGCATACTGAACTATTTTCATGTGGGAATCGTCAGAGGTGACGAAGGGAAAAGTACCAGATGGTGGGAAACAGATACTTCTGAAGGACTTTCATCTTGCAACGCACCCCCAAGCCGCCTGCCTAGCGTTGGGCTTATGGCTATGAGAGTGGACAGCAGTGGACGATCTGGCTGATACAGTACAGTACAGTACGAACTGAGGAGAGTACCTAAGGGATCCTACTTTGCATAACAGTCAATGTTTTGACTCGGTATAGAATTGAAATAATAATTGATGTTATAGAACTTGGAGCATCCACGAACATGTTCTACTAGTGATGAGGTAGCTGTTAGAATACGAGCAAATTTTGGGGCAGTGATAGCCCATCAATAATAGCTACAGATTGCCGTACCGCAGGTCCATTGTCTGATCCCCACTGTTTTTTTTTTTTTTTTTTTAATAAACTTCATTTCTCCTCATACTCCAGGGTCCGTGCCTTTTTTAGATTTAATTTATTCTTATTTGATTACATTTTTTTTTAAATATCCTACTCCATTCATCACATTTAGACTTACAGCTATGATGTTATTTATTGTATCTTAAAAACTAAAGTGAGTCCATTTTTTTTGTTTTTTTTTTCGCCATATTTTATTATTGCTATGTAATTCGATATAATATATTATATTAACATGCTTACTTAATAAAAGTTATCTTTTCACTACTTACTACGCTATTCCTATATACAATTACACTAACATTTACATTACTGTGTTTGATTATGTTAATGATCCCCACCGTTGGCTAAAGGTATTTTTACTGCTGCCAGAACACACTGTTAGGTGCTTGGCGACAGATTTTTTTACTTGAGGGTAGTAGCTGGCCAGACAAGAATTTCAAATGCCCTTCTACTGTGCGGTGTAGCTCAAGCCGACAGTGGTTCAAAGCATGGACCTGCTAACTTACTTACTAAAATATTGCCTACCACAATGTTTTCTATTTTAATATAACTTAAATTGCGTTGATTATGATCAGTCATTAACCTCTCCGAAAAATGACCTAACCCAGGTAAAATTGTATACCCGTTTAAGCAATGCCAGATCTGTAATTACAGAATTTAAACTTAAATTGCGTTGATTATTATCAGTCACAGAAAAAAGTCACGGTTTGTAAAGATTAATGACACTAATTGCGTTAATTAGAATTTTCTTTCTATTTAATAAACGCGTGGTACCTACTGTTTTAATTTTGACTTCACTGTGTTCGCCCTAGAAGTGGCTTGCTTGAATTTGTGACAAAATACATTTTTTGTTATCAGTACTTCAGGACGATGATTAAGTTTACTTATGAAGTGTGTGTGAGTATTATTTGGTATAACGTTATGTTGGAGATTGTGTAGGTACCATTAATGTACAGTCAACAACAAATAATTAGTAAGTTATAATTTTTCACAGCTATTTTAGATACAAAAATATCTTAACTTTTTTAGGTTACTGTTAGGGGGCAATTAGGAGCTTGTAACGGAATAAACATGAATTAGATAGAGTTCATATTCAATGCGCGCTGCACGTGGCTGCTACGACCTTTTGTTTGAAAGGAATGCTTGTAAATTAGAGAAATAATACGTTTCATATACGGATGCCATTTCAACATGAATTAGTTTAATATAAAATTGGTGATATTTTAGCTAAAGATAGGTGTGAAAATTCGTTATCGCTGAGGAGAATCATACTAATTAGATAATCACAAGCATTGTCTTTTTGTAAGAATGAATTATAATGAAAGTGTCAAAATAATATATAAACAAATTGTATACTATTTATGTGAAATAAAACATTAATATTATTACTATATACTTTATATACTTGGTAATTTTTGAATTTTTTTTTGAGGCTCAAAAACTAGTTTAAAACAGCTGCACTCCAGATTTTATTTTCACCTATTAATTAAGCCGTTATGAAAAAACATTCAGCACGTATTCGTTTCCAAAACGTCCGTTTATAACATTATTTTTCCAAATAATGATTCTTTGCAGAGGAGTTCACCTTCAAATTAACCACATCAGGTTATCAAAAATATTATTTCTCGTACTTATCTAAACTAATATAATAAAGTGATTTGATTGTTTGTTTGCATTGAATAAGCTCTGAAACTACTGGACCGATTTCACAAATTCTTTCACCATGAGAATCCAATATTATCCCTGATACATAGGCTACAGAAGTTTTTCATAAAAGTTAGGGATCTGTAAGAAAACTTCGAAAATGTAACCCAAAATGCGAAAAAGTACCAAAAAATCGTTATAACAAATGAAATTATTGAAAATAGAGTGCAGTGATGTACTACAATTTTATATAAGACATCAATATCTATAAAAAAAAGTCCGACATACTATTCTATAAGTGTAACTATTACAGTTATGTCACAATAACTACTTTTCATGAGTTTAAATTTATAATTTTTGAAATTTTTGTTAAACGCACCTGCTAAGCCGGGGCGGACCACTAGTTTCATATATAATGTTGGCAAAAAAGCACATGTCCTAATGCCTGTCGGACACTCAATTTCACGCTAATCAGTCATATCATTAGTTTCCAAACTCGTTCGTTCATCATTACATTATAACGTTGACTGTACAGTAAATTGTAGCCTGCTATTGCCCATTCCGATTGATGATATATAATATCCATTAATTTTGATTGATGCACGGATATTGAAACTGATGATTATTGGTATTGATTTATACATTAATCTTTAGGAATGACCCAATTTCAACGAGCTTAAGTATCCATGTAGGTATAACCATACTTAGGTTATTGCAGTACATCTCTTTGATTTGTCCACAATAGAGCATCAATAGAAATTTAATAGGAAATAACTGTAGGCTGTTGGATACTTTAATTAATAAACTGTTGAGCACTAAAATAGTATGAAATATGATGTATATAATAACATGTTTTTGATAGCATCAATATTTAAATACTTCGTTGAATTATTCATTATAAATAACTATTAGGATAAAAAATAAATAAGAAGCCATAGAAGTAGGTATGGAATATATTTACATATAAATAATATGGGCAAAACGAAGCCCTATTTGAGACTGTCTGTGTCCCTGTGCGTACGTCTGGCAACTGAAATTTTGATATTTTGTGAAGAAAGTCAACATAGAGATAACCATTTGACTAAAAAAAATCGGCTAAGTGTGAGCCGAACTCGCGCACGAATGTTTCCGTGCCATCAGTACCGTGTATCAGTACTTCAGTACTAATATTATAAATACGAAAGTAACTCTGTCTGTCTGTCTGTCTGTCTGTCTGTTACGCTTTCACGCCAAAACTACTGGACCGATTTGAATGAATTTTGGTATGGGGATAGTTTGAGACCCGGGAAAAAACATAGGATAGTTTTTATCTGACTGCGCAAAAAGAGGTTAATGTTTTCGCGCGATAACCGACATACGCGCGGGCGGAGCCGCGCCCAGAAAGCTAGTAATATTATAAATGCGAAAGTAACTCTGTCTGTCTGTCTGTTGCCTTGCGGGGAGCGCGGAACAGTACAGTCGCGTTACTCTTTGCTCCGTATTTAAAAATTTGTTAAGTGATTGAAAAATTCATAGTTCAATTTAAAATAGATACCAGTGAAAAGCCAAAACCACGTAGAATACGGCAACATAACAAAAATTTTAACCAAAGTAGACTCCAAGCATTCAATAAATCAATATTATTACAAAAATATATCGTTGTATTTAGTGACTAGTGACATCGTTCGGTCCAAAGTGCAGTGTTCGTGTCAATGACCGTGCCATTACATGACCTTGAAACATTACGGAGATATTTTGATCTACTGGATACTCTATCAACTTTACGTCTCAGCTCTCATAAGCGCTGTGGCACAACGGTCGGGCGACTAGATTGTCATCCGGCAGGAGGCAAGTTCGAATCTCAGCTACTACACAGTTTCTTTTTGCTGTTGAATTTTTGTAAAACGCTTGTTTTGACATCGCTTACCACACACGGCACATGAACACCGAGCTCAAAATCTGATAATTTACAGACTATATTTTTGTATATTGAGTAGCTAAAATAGTCGGAAAGCGACCTGAGTTCAAGACACGACACACATTTTTTTGCTTCTTATTTTATTTTCATATACTTAAACACTATGGCAAACTCCTCGGTTACAAACATTACATTCAGAAGACCACAGAGAACAAGCTCACTAAATGATATATCAACAGCTACCAATTATACACTATTTGAAACAACTGCGATTAGTCTACCAAACACATCAATGGACGAAAGCCAGTATACAAAAGATCTCCAAGACACTATAAAAAAACTACAGGAAATTTAGAATCAGCTAACAATGAAATTGAAAATTTAAATTTAGAAAATTCAAGGCTTGCACAAGAATTAGAAAAGTCTCAAAAAATTATAGAACTATATAAGCATGTGGGGTCGTCAGAGGCAATTTGCAGTCACTCAAGTAAGAAATTAAAAAAAGGAAGAAGAGACAGCATTTCTGTGACTACTTCAACTGAAAGCCCCGTCAAAATAATTAAAAACATCACGAGTAACCAAAATTATGTGACTCCAAACCAAGAACCAAATACGCTAGAGAAGTCTCTGGTCGACCAGCAGATATATAACGTAGAACAAAGTAAAAATGCAGATAAGGAAACAAATCAACTTGAAGTTATAAACACAAACAATAAAAAATACCCAGAAGAGATCACAAGGAAAATGAATGTATGTACAGCGAAGGTTAAAAATGTAGAGGAGAATGGAGAAAGGAGGAGAAAGAAGATTATTATTTTGGCTGATCAACGTGGGACAGGACTACAACGAACACTCCAGTATCTTTGTGGATCAGAATTTGAAGTTGTTTCGTTCTGGAAAGTGGATGCTAAATTATGTGATGTTCTGAATTCGTATAGAAATGAACTAATTACATTAACGAAAAATGATTATGTAGTACTATTAGGTGGCATGAATGATAATAACCCGGAAAGCGTTAAATTTATACTAAATAGTTTTTTTTATTATTTCCATTTTACTAACATTATAATGAGCGAAGTTCCATTTAACAAAAATCTAAACGAAAAGAAATTTAATTACGAAATAAGACGTTTATGTATGAAATATAACCATGTTGGTTATATTGATATGAACTATAGTCATTATGTCCCAAATAAGCATATTTTACGTAACGACCTTTGTCAATCAATCGACAGAGAATTGAAACGACGGGAATATATGTTGAAGTTGATTGAAGCCAAAAATCATATGCACCAGAAAAAAAATATTGTCAGGATGAGCGTGGGGACACAAACCGATTTCAGTACTATGGGCCTCCAGGATCCAAACCCTGTGCACAGTGTGATAGTTGAGAGAGAGGCTACTATAAGAAATAAGTTTTTTCGGCCCTAAAAGTTCTATTAGTGTCTTGCACCAAAACATTGATGGTCTGATGGGAAAATCTGATTCTCTTATCGTACAGCTTAATGAATTAAAATCAAATAATAAATTTGTTGACGTAATATGTATCACAGAACATAATATGGTAAACAGTGACGTGGCTTGTTTGTGTATACACAACTATACCTGTGCTGCATGGTGCTGTAGAAAACAACGTAGAGGTGGATCTTGTATTTTAGTCCATAATAGTCACAAATTTAAAGAGCTAAATGAAGTTAAAAGATTAAGTAATATAAATTACATTGAAAGTTGTGCAGTAGAGATATGTGAACATAATCTTATAGTGACTTGTATTTACAGGCCACCTAGAAAATTAAATGCTTCTAAGGAAATATTCTATGATACCTTTGATGATATACTACATAGAATTTGTTTTAATAAAAAGAAAATTATCGTTTGTGGTGATTTTAATATTAATATATTAGAACAAAATAAAACAACACTGACCTTCCAAAATGTAATTAAAAGTCATAAACTAAAACTATCACTAAATGAGCCAACTAGACCTAAATCTGCGACGTGTCTTGACAATTTCATACACAATCTCCGTGGCTCCACCTGTATCATCATTCAGCTAGCATTATCAGATCATACTGCACAATATTTCACATGCCCTGTAGCACAATATTATCCAATCAGGTTTTGGTTTTCATACAAACGTGACTATTGCAAAGAAAATATAGAGAAATTCAAGGAAAACTTAGGTAGGGTGACCTATAGTGATGTTTATGATATGTGTTGTCCTAATAAAGCATTCAACTACTTTCATGACATCTTCAAACTTTTATATGATTTATGTTTTCCCTTGGTAAAACGAAGACATACAATACATCAAAGACCACAGTGGATCTCTAAAGGTATAAAAGTTTGTACTAGAAAAAAGAGGAAGATGCTGTGGGACTACATAAAGAGCCCAAATACCGAAAGACTAATATCATTCAAAATTTATACGAAGAAATTGAAACGCATTATGAAATTAACTCAAAAAGCCAAAAATGACTTTGCCATCAAAATGGCATCTAATAAATCGAAGACTACTTGGGACATCATTAATAATAAAAAAATAAATAAACCTCCTAGTAATGACATAAATAGAATTAAATATAATAATACAATTTTAAATAATCCAATTGACATAGTTGAAGCATTTAACAGTTTTATAGTAATAGTGTAAAATCTACCTTTTCCAAAAGCAACACTGGTAGTAGTCTGAATACCCTTAACTGGAAGAAAGCAAACTCGATGTTTATGGGTCCTTCGAGTCCGGATGACATGCTCAAAATAATTAAATCTCTAAAAAATACTCCAACAGCAGGTTATGATGTAATTATAACTAAGGTGATAAAAGAAGTAGGGTTCATGTTATCTTCTCTGCTCAGTCATATCATGAATATGTGTATAAGTCACGGGGCGTTTCCTGATAAATTAAAAATAAGCATAATAAAGCCACTACATAAAAAGCATGATAGAGAAAGTATCGATAATTATAGACCAATTGCTTTGATACCAGTTTTTTCAAAAATACTTGAAAAATACATTTACGCTTGTTTGTACTCCTATTTAGATAAATTTAACATTCTTAGTAATGAGCAAGTGGGCTTTCGCAAGAAAAAGTCAATAAACATGGCAATTTTCAGCTTACTAAAAACAGTTATATCTGCCCGAGATAAGAAATTACCGGTGTACGCTATGTATATGGATCTTACGAAAGCGTTCGATCATGTTGATCATAGCGTTTTGGCTGATAAACTTGAGGCATACGGTGTGAGGGGAAGTGTTTTAGACTTATTAAAATCTTACCTCGTAAATCGATCCCAACAAACACAAATTACGAAAATCTGCCCAGTAACTAAAGCTTTAGTGAAATACACATCTTCTGCTAGACCGGTAAAAAATGGCGTTCCACAAGGCAGTGTGTTGGGGCCGTTACTTTTTATAATATATATAAATGACCTCCCTCGAGCCATTAATCAGCCAATGGTCCTCTTCGCTGATGATAGTACCGCTCTTTTCGTGGGCAAAAAACAGGATCCACTCGAGCCAGAAATCAACTTAGCATTAAGTAATATTATTAATTGGTTGACATTAAATAATTTACAAATTAATTTAGACAAAACTAATTTAATGACATTTTATAAATATAGAAAATTGACATGCAACATAAAATATTTAAATAATGAAATTCAAGAAGTGACAGATACAAAATTTTTGGGTCTCCATTTAGATACTGAACTAAATTGGAAAATTCATGCTGAATATCTGCGCTCTAAGCTTAGCAGTTTTTCCTACGCCCTTTACTTATTGTCAAAAGTAGTCAGTCAACCAGCGGTACTTACAGCCTATCATGCATATGTAACTTCAACTTTACGGTATGGAACTATATTTTGGGGTAACTGCACAGAACGGGAAGCAATATTTAAAGCTCAAAAAAAATGCCTAAGATCAGTTTGTCACTTGAAATCAACAGTCTTGCAAACCATATTTCTTAAAGTTCAAAATTTTACCGTTTCCTTGCCTATATATTTACGAAGTGTCCCTATTTGTGCGACGAAACTTGCACTTATACGAATTTGGCCAGGGTACACAAAGTAGGCATAAAATAAATTATGCTAAGCACAGGACAGCCTGTTTTAAAAAAAGTTTATTTAGTATGGGTCCTTCGATATATAATCACTTACCAAAAATTGTACTGGAATCGGAAAGTGTCTCGGCGTTTAAGGGAAAATTATTTCATTTTCTACTAAAGAAACAATATTATAAAGTAAAAGACTTTTTAGAAGACAACATAAAATTGTTTGTGATATGACATATTAAATCTTGACGGAATTATTGAATTTACACCCATTACCTATTATTAATTGAAAATTAAGTAGAATTGTATTAATATTAATGAACTGTTGACCTAACAAATTATATTGTTATTTTTAAATCTTAGTTAGTTACTAACATTATTGTATGTTCGATATGTTGAACCAAACTGTTGTGACTATAATAATGTATAAGATCTTTAATGTAACACAGTTTTACAATAAATTTATCTGAATCTGAATCTGTTACGCTTTCACGCCAAAACTACTGGACCGATTTGAATGAAATGTGGTATGGAGATAGTTTGAGACCCGGGAAAAAACATAGGATAGTTTTTATCCGACTGCGCAAAAAGAGGTTAATGTTTTCGCGCGATAACCGACATACTCGCGGGCGGAGCCGCGCCCGGAAACCTATCTATACAACGTCATACACTATATTATAAACTTTTTTGTAGTTTTCACGAATGGTACGGAATCTTTCATGCGCGAGCCTGACTCGCACTTGGCCTTCTTTTAGTATTTTTTGTTATAGCGGTAGCAGAAATACATCATCTGTGAAAATTTCAACTGTCATAAGATACAGCCTGGTAACAGACAGACAGGCAGACGGACAGTGAAGTCTTAGTTATAGAGTCCCGTTTTACCCCTTGCTTTTGTGTAAGTAAAACTTATACATGCTATTATAAAATTGTTATCCCTTGTGGGTGATGATTAGGACGAAGGTTAAAAACTAATTTCATGTAAATTTTGCTTTCCAAAGCTTTCGTCTGACGTACAGAAAACCATTTCATAGAATAACTTGCCAGAGATACCTCGCAAAATAGCTCACCTGTTCAGTCCTGTTCAATGTTCCACTTATTTCCCCAGGGTAACAACCAGAGTGAGAACCACAATGACACCAAAAGTGAGCTGGTATCGAAGATAAAGGAGAAGCTGGCTGCACAGGACCCGGCCAAAGCGAAGGAGCTCGGAGGGGTCTTCCTCTTCAACATTATTAAAGGAACTAGTGTTTATTCTTGGAGTGAGTTATGACTTATATTTATAAAAGTCATTCACTTATAATAATAAATAAGTTTTTATTCTCAAAACAACACTATACAGTATAAAGTACTTAAATAAATTTTGCCTTAGTTATTAATATCATAGTTAGTTAGTTATTATTTAGGTTCAGGCACCCAAAAGGTCTAATAATTCTAGCAAATTGTCTCATGTATATCTCTTTTGATTCGTAAAATTCTCGCATATTTGGAAATCAAGTGGCTACCTACGATTACCATTTACATACCTACTTCTTTGTATAATTTTATTAAGTGTGTGTGAAATACTTTTCCTTATATCTGTGGAGGCTTGTTAATGGTTTTTCTCAATTAAGTAATTAAACCTGTTTTGTAAAGATAAGATAAGATAAGTAAGTCCCCCAAATAAAAATAAAATAGAACATAACTGTGCGTAGGCTGGCTTCATAAATTGCCACATAAATCTATCTTGCTCGTCATCTCGCCATGTTTATCTTAGTCTACCTCGAGGTCTTGCATTTTCACATGGACACCAACGCAAAATACGTTCGTTCCAGCGTCCGCCTGTGCTCCTTGCAATGTGCTCACGTCCACTTCAAATGACAGAGCATTCCAGCTGCGTCAATGATTTTAGTTTTTTACTTACTACTAATTGTATTCCAATTGTAGTTAGCAACAAGAGGGAGGAACTGTAACGACAAAAAAACTGAAATTCCATCACTTTTGGACTGCTCAAGAGTGAATAGAAGCAGCGGTGGTGAAATCACGATCAGTTTTTCTGTCAAACGAAAGAAATGATCCCTAGATGTGATGATAAGAATTCACATACGAAACGGTTTTTCTGAATAATTTTGTAAATATTATACTTATACGTAAAACGTACACATTATACGTAAAACTAGGCCACTAACCAATCGCATACATAACTATTAGGCTCAATGACATGCACGAAAAATTTTACCGAGTTTGAATAGATATCTACTTGGTATATTATTATAATATAATATGACGAAACTAGGTTTGTTTGGTAAGCTTTAGTACACTTCCTTTAAGAAACTGATAAATTCTGAAATCACTATTGGACTGGTTTTGTTATATTTTAAAATATGTATATGAATAATTAAGACAATGGCGTTACTACAGTAAATAAACTTCAATTCTGCAGAATCAATCAGTCTTTAGCCAATGAATAAAATTTAGAGAAACGTAAGTTCGAATCAATTTGGCATTAGAGAACATAATCTAGAATTATCTAGATTTATATTTAGTTTTCTTATTGCAACAAACTAAATATATTTCGCTAGGAACCAAAGCTATTTAGCACACGAAGCTAGCACGTAGTAGAGCAGTCTTCGGTTATTCTTGGAAGGAGTTAAGTTTTATATAATGTTTCTGATCATTGAGAACGCACCCGTGTACAAACAATTATGTTACTAACTTTGAGAAAACTCTCATCTGATGCTTGCCAAGAAAACCAAGCCATTGTCTTGACAAAATGTTTATTTCGTCTCAGTATAAGATGACGGTCAGTCTCAAATCACTGTGACAAGAATGTATCAGCTAAAAGGAACCTGTGCCATGGTGTATATGTATAATATATACAGTTTTTTTTTTTAAATATGGGCCTGAGCTTAGATATGTATCGAAGGAAATATCCTCAGAATCTCGCGTATATGTAATCAAGTTCAAATAAGTAGGCGAGCAATCTAGCAATACAACTAAATAAATAACTATTGTAACTTGGATATTAACTTATTGCATGATCATGTTATACATGAGAATCAAGAATATTTTTGACGTTATTTCGTGGTTTTCTTACGAAAGATATGGATTTTATGTTTAACTTGTATACATAAAATCACCTAGCACATGAAATCGTGGATCATCTTTTAATCAGACCATGCTACAAAAAATTTAAATAAATGGCGTTCCACTTTTGCTGTGTTAAGTAAAAAGTGGAGTCCCGCAAGGACCAACTTTAGTACCTCTTCTGTTTCTGGCGTATATTAACAATTTGCCTTACGAAGTCAGAGATCTTTTCTGAGATAATGTCTTATTAGTTTTTCTGTTACATCTATCTGTTTTAAATAATTATTAACGAGGTATTCAAGTAAATAATGTATTGTCTACCTTTGGTATTAAAATAACCTATAATTACATCCTTAAATATCCGAAGATGTTAGCAGACATGTATCAATATCCAATTTTAAGTTACATGGGGACAAAAGGTGTGAAGATGTGAGTGTGTATGTTTGTTACTTCACTCTGAAACGGCTGAACCTATTTGAATTTAACTCGGATGAAGTCGCGGGTATCCACCCGCTAAATCCACCAGCTAATAGTTATAGAACGGGTCTTTCAATAGGGACTTCGAACTTTAGGCTGGCGCTCCTTATTTCCTTGAAGACGAAGCTGGCAAGGTATAAAGCGTCAACGGCGAGCGCTAGGTCTATGATTACAAACTTCTTTTAGCCTGAATTGGATGATATGGACACCAACGAGATGTAGTTTCGATTTGAATGATGTTATATTACCGATGTTACATTGTCATTTTAAACGAGTAAAAGATATCGATGATATCTCATACACACTTTGTTTTATTACAATTTAAAGATAGGAAGCCTTCAAAAAATGACCCTATACGAGCGGGTCTTTCATTTTAGGTATGATACTCTATATTATTTATGGGTGCCTTTCAAGCGTCTATAATAAATATATGTATGATGTACTGTATAATGTATGAGTATAACATTGCATCAATAAACTAAGAATTTACTTTCATACCGATCGTTAAATTAGCTATGTCATTCGCCAGTACCAAGTGGGTACCGCAATAATCTTCGAATAATCTTAATTGGTCTCGAAATCCCAATACGTCTAGACGAAATCAAAAGGCATTATGTATCAACACAAAGGTTATTGATTGTACAGTTAAGTTTTGAGTATTAAAGCCCGGTCATTGGTTCTGGGCTAATAGCTTCAATTTGAGGTTAGCTATTAGTTGGTAGATGAGGGTACTCACTGGCCTTGTCTTATTATTTGAAAGATTTACCATTTGAATGTGTAATTAACAGATTCAGGAGTTACTTTGCATATCCACATTTGATAATACTTAACAAATATTTAAAAAAAACATGAAATTAATATTTTTCTTCTCACATTCCAGCTTTAGATCTAAACAATGTGACAGTGTTCGAAGGGGAACCTGAAGAAGATCCAGACTGCACCCTCACGTTAAACGAGCATGTATTCAAGCAACTCGTCCAGGGCAAGGAGGACGCCAGGGTGATCATGCAGGCCGGTCGCTGTTCCGTCACTGGAGACATCATGCGAGCAATGAAATTGGAACAATATGTTAAATTGGATTAAGATTACTTATCCTCGGAGAATAGTGATATTTTAAATTTACTTATAACATTGATTTAGAATGTTATCTATCATGGAAAAGTCATGTGAGCAATGATGTTATTGTAATTATTATTAAATTTAGTTGTCTAGGAAAAATTGTATACGCGCGTTAAAGACTCCAATTAACGTATAAAAGCGAAGTTAGAGAGAAAGTATCAGTGACTGAGCAAAAACATCAAAACCAACACCGCTTGAAATATTAGCAAAATTCTTCCTTTTTCAAACCAGTTTAGAGATTGCGTGTTTGTAGTTTGGAGTTTCTCAAAGGAGAGAGGTTAAGAAAAACCTAGACTGGTTCTTTACGCTGAATATGTGTATATTCAGCGTAAAGAACCAGTCTAGGTTTTTCTGCTGAATATACACATATTCAGCGTAAAGAACCAGTCTAGGTTTTTCTGCTGAATATACACATATTCAGCGTAAAGAACAAGCAGGGCATTATTTTAGGATAAATAGGATGCCAGGGTCAGCACGCATGCTGGCCGCTGGAGATATTACTAGTATGAAGACGTTTGTTAATTCAAATCGGTTTGACAATACTCATAGGCTTTATTATTACATCTTGCCTGTATCTAAGTTTTAGGTGTCAAGAAATTATGTACAGAAATTGTTTACGTTTAAATTGAAAAACTAGAATTAGAATAGAAGAAATTTTGGGTTACAGGCTAAAGTCTGGATAAAATTAAGGAATTGTAATAGGTAGGTACTCACAGCTGATATTCGTAGATTCACCCGTTCCTTCCACACTTCACTTCCTCCTTATTATACGGAGTTTATTTAAAATTAATATTATTTGTTCCCGCGGTACACGTTTTGGTTTCGAAGATGGTCGACACAGCATAGTTCCTCTTGCCGCCGCGTGCCGGGTGGGGTCGCTTTTGCCGGTTGTGAGTAGGTGGCGCGAGGATTTAAATTTGGATAGACTGTTGGATAGGGAAACGAACAAGGAAAGACCTTAAGCCTGTTCATATCCCCCCACTTGAAATCAACCAGGGATTTCATAAGATAAATGAGTTCATGACTTGGATTCTACATACATACTTTACGGATTCATAGTTCTGTTTACATAGTGTTTTTTTTATTGACATTTATTATAGTGTATATGCATTAGGTACTAGAGAGATGTTATGTACTTCGTAGATTATTGTATTTAAAATTATGGCTTATTTTTAAAATTCCTTAAGATATATATAAATATGAGTTAGAGTTAGATGTTATATTATAAATATATAGATAAGGTAGTAAGTGATATAAGTCTAATTGCCTTCATCTATTGGTAAAGGACAGATTTTAACTGCAGGTCTCACAAGTAGACCTTTAGATGTTTTTACAGTCACGACACGAATAATGTTGTCCCTGCCAGGATGTAGTTTTACAACCCGACCTAATCGCCATTCATTTGCTGGTAAGTTTGGTTCGTAGATAATAACAAGATCGCTCAACTTAGGTTGTCTCCCACCGTCCTTTAACCATTTACTCCTTTGCTGTAAGGTATGTAAATAATCTCTTTGCCAGGATCGCCAGAAACCTTGAGATAGTCTCTGTACCAGTTGCCACCGAGTACGCAGAGGACCGTTTTCAGCATGTACCGGCTCCGGAAGGGAAACTAAAGGTCGACCCACTAAGAAGTGCCCGGCTGTAAGAGCGTCAACCTCACAAGGATCGGATGAGAGCTCCACTAAAGGTCTGGAGTTTAACATGGCTTCAACCTTTGTCAAGACGGTATAGAATTCTTCATAGGTGAGAACCTGGGATCCTACAATACGTCTTAGATGATATTTTGTAGATTTGATACCACTTTCAAAGATGGCACCGAAATGAGGACCAGATGCGGGATTGAATTTCATCGAAATACCGCGAGATGCTAGCTGGGACGAGATTGAGTCCTTGTCTCTTTTAAGAAATTCAGAAACTTCAGATAAGTAGCGTTTGGCTCCCACAAAGTTAGTGCCACCGTCAGTGACTATGTATTGACATAGACCTCTCCTGGATACGAAACGGTCTAGCGCTGCTATGAAAGCTTCGGTAGTCATCTCCGTGACCAGATCAAGATGTATGGCCTTCACGGCGTGACAAACCATCAGACACAAATATGCCTTGTATATTTTAGCGTTCCGGCGCCTGCTTTCCTTAACCATGAAGGGACCGCCGAAATCAATACCTACTGTCTGGAAGCATTGACCTGCTTTCAGTCGGGAAGACGGAAGATCACCCATAATGGGTTGAAGAGGCCTTGGTTTTACCTTAAAGCAGATGACGCATTTGGATAAGCGAGATCGGATAAGATTTCGAACGCCAAGCACCCAAAATCGACGCTGAAGTAACGAATGAAGCAGGCGAGGTCCGCAGTGAAGGTAAGTTGCGTGATAATAGTCGATCAGGAGGTTGCTCAATCGAGACGTTTTGGGCAATAGGTAAGGATGTTTGACGTAGTCAGGTAAGTTTGTATGTGAGATTCTTCCCCTAACACGCAGGACTTGCCTAGAGTCAAAAAAAGGAGCTAGTTTCAAAAGATGTCGAGGTAGCGTTTTGTTTGATTTGAGTTGTGTTATAACATCACTAAAATATTTACGTTGAACATGTTTAACTATCCTTTCTAAAGAATTTTCTAGTAGAAAGGGTGACAAGTTCCGTTCAAAGCGTTTAAGTTTAGAGTTATTTATAAATCGAGAGATCCATGCTACCACTCGTTGTAGACGTGAAAGCTTGGAGGAACGTTCCAGTTGATCTTCGAGCACGTCAGCATCTTGTGTCATGTAATTGGCATGACACAAGTGTGACAATAGCTTCAATTCTGGGACGTCTTGATGCCTTTCAACTGCTGATACAGGCCAGTCGAAAGGATCGCTAGTCAGCCATTTTGGACCTGACCACCAACTTTCGCAAGTAGCTAATTCTGAGCACGAGAGACCTCGACTACAATTATCAGCTGGGTTGTCATGGGTGGAAACATGTCGCCACACCGCTGAAAATTTAGTTTCTCTAATTTGTACCACACGATGTGCTACAAAAGTTTTAAGTTTATGCGGCTCTGTGTTCAACCATGACAAGACGGTCGAGCTGTCTGTAAATAACACGACATTTTTAATATTAAGTCGTTTATTAAGTAAGGTATAGATACGAGTTACGACCTTAGATAGCAACACCGCACCACAAAGTTCCAATCGATTTACGGTGAGAATTTTGAGTGGTGCTACCTTAGTTTTAGCTATTAATAGATGTGTTTTAACCTTGTCCAAAGTGACTACGCGGAGATAAACACAACAACCGTACGCTTTAGTTGATCCGTCACAGAATCCGATGAGTTCCACTTCTGTGGGATGTGCTGATTGAGGGGGTATTATTTGCCGAGGTACTTCAATAAGGTTTAAGTTTGGTAGATCGAAGGTAAACTCCCGCCAGTCTTTAGCTATGTCCCTAGGTACGGGTTCGTCCCAAGTGAGATTAAGACGCCATAGATCTTGAAGAAGTAATTTTGCCTTCAGAATGAAAGGTGCCAGCCACCCCAGTGGGTCAAATACGCGAGCCACGTGGGACAAGATTGAACGCTTAGTAAACTCACCATCCTCGATACAAGAGTGAGAATAAGTGAAGACATCACCTGAAGGGTCATATTGAACTCCTAAGATTTTTAAAGCAGATCTATTACCTTCTTCTAAGAAAGGTTTCGGAGATTGACAATGGTCCATTGGTAAGGTTTCAAGGAACGCGTTGGAATTGCTACTCCACTTACGGAGTTCAAACTGTGCGCAACTAAGCAATTTTACTAGTTGATCTCTTAGTTCGATAGCTTCACTCACAGTGGGCGCTCCAGTCGTGATATCATCCATGAAGGTCTCATGCAGAAGTGCCTCAGCGGCGCGTGGGTACTCAGCACCGTGATCCTCAGCCAATTTATGTAAAGTGCGTATAGCGAGGTAAGGTGAACTACTTACACCGAAACTGACAGTAGCGAGTTCATATTCTTTGACTGGGTCACTCGAAGACTCTCGCCATAGCACATGCTGATAACAACGGTCCTCAGGTCTTATTAAAATCTGACGATACATTTTTGATATGTCACACGTAAACACTACCGCATGTAGTCTAAACCCCGTTATTATGTCTATAATATCAACTTGGAGCTTAGGCCCAGTGAACACAATGTCGTTTAAAGATAGGCCGTTTGTTGTCTTGCAGCTTGCATCAAACACCACGCGTAATTTAGTTGTCGTACTTTCTGGACGAATAACGCAATGATGTGGAATAAGATAACGTTTTTTATTGCATACAATAGGATTAGATATAGGATACATGTGACCCATACTCTCATACTCGCGCATAAAGTTTACGTAATCATGCTTGAGTTGGTCTTGTCGACTAAGTTTTCTTTCAAGGTTAGTTAAGCGTGATAAAGAACTGTTGTATGAGTTACCTAAGGTATAGTTATCGTCTTTTAAGAGAATAGGCACTACATAACGACCGTTAGGCTTTCTATAAGTCAGATCTGTGTACAAACGTTCACACAGGTCGTCCTCGGGTACGGTAATAGGTATACGCGGTGGTTCCTCGACTTCCCAAAACCGCTTTATCTGCTCTTCCAGTGAGTGTGTGGAAGCTAGTAATGAAGAAGCAGTGGGAAGAGGTACTAATGCATCGGTATTGACCGCTCCACTGAGTATCCAACCGAAAACGCTATGCAGAGCGGCATGCAAGCCGGGCCCCAGCTTCATGCGTTGGCCATCATAGATTTCATGAAATAGTTCGGCCCCTATCAAAAGATCAATTTGTGCGGGAATGTCATAATTTGGGTCAGCTAAGATTAAATGTTTGCAATGATCTCGAACGACTGACGGTACATTAATGCTAGGCATCTGAGCAGTGATATTATCCAAAACAATCGGTTTAATATGATATTGTGGATTGTCGGCGTCTAGTGGTCTTATATTACATTCCGTAACACCCTTTACGTGAAACACAGTGTTCTGTCCTAAACCGGCTACCGTAAGATTGCAGCGGCGGAGTTTTAAACCGAGTGTGAGTGCGCAGGCAGTAGTAATGAAACAGTCCTGTGCGCCACTGTCTATCAAGGCGCGCACGGTGTGCTGTGCACCGGTCGCGATGTTGCACACGCGCAACTGACAAGTGCCTAGTAGTACTATACCACGGCTATTCCCGACATGAGCTACAGTACTCGCCTGACTGATAGGAGTGCTTGTTGATTGCACTTGTTCAATGTGCAACAATGTATGATGACGCAATCCGCATGATGTGCAAGATACTTTAGAGAAACATGAATCTACGATGTGATTTGTACGTAAACAATTTATGCACATGTTCTTTTTGTTTACTAATGCGAGTCTACCTTGAGAGTCTAAAGATTGAAATACGGGGCACTTATAGATAGAGTGCGCTTCGCCACAACAGGAACATGCTACGGTTGTTGACGCTGTTGTTGGATTAGTAGATTTCGCTAGATAAGATGTACGTTTTGGTCTGCTATAAGTTTGCCTATTGTTGGCCGGCGAAGGATTTTTGTCGTTGAAGGTACGGGTAACATTAAGATTACCGGAGGACAATAGGCTAGTTTCTAAGATCTTTACGTAGTCTTGAAGAAACTTCAATAGTTCAGCGAGTGTAGGTAACTGTGAAGTGTTTTGTGACTCAAAACGTTTACGAGTGTCTGCATCGAGTGTCCGCGAAGCTAAATGGAACAAAATAAACTCCCCTAGGTTTGGAATATCTAAAGATTGGAGTGCATAAAACGACTCATGTAGTATATTTGTTAACGCTTGCAATTCCTGGAAGCTCCCAGATTTCACGGCGGGATGATTAAAAAATTTGTCTAAATACGTCAAAGCCAAGATACGCTTATTTTGATAACGTTCGACTAAAGTATCGAAAACAACTTTGTAATTACTTGCAGTCATTGGTACTCCCTTCGCAATAGACAATGCATGTCCGTGTAAACACGAAACAAGGTAATGGAATTTTTCAATATCCGAGATTAACTTATTTTCATGTATCAAAGTCTTGTAGGTATCATAAAAGGTTTGCCAATTTTGTATATTGCCGTCAAATTTAGGTAACTCGAGTTTAGGTAAGCGTGCATTTAATGACGTAGCAGCTGATGGCTGCGTCGACGATTCGCCGTCTAATTGTGCGCTGCGGTTCACGCTCGAATCACATGTTATAGCTAAATCATCCGCTGCACTAATAACCTCATAGTACAACTCATCAAAAGAACTGATCAAATTTTGATCGATCTGTTGATTGGGTTTTATGGCTAGCTCCAAAGATTGTACATCGTCACACAATTGAACAAACTCATCACGAATTGAATGTAATCGCGTGTATCTCGACTTGAATGCCGATACCTTTGAGCGATCTTGAACCATCTCCTTAGCAAGATCGTAAAGGATTTGCATAGCACGGAAAACATATTCGCGTCGCGATCGAAGTATTTTAAGTTTACTTTCTTCCATTGTTTATTACAATATCTGAACAATGAGTTTGATATGATAGACGAAAACAATTCGCGTATGTAGGTGAGTATAATTAGATACTTATATATAACCTGAGGGTAGATGTACCTAACTTGATAATAGATAGGAGGTTAATAAAATGTTACCGTGAAATGTGTGGTAAAGAATCCCTTAATATAATATGTTATAATGCCATAAACAGATAATAATCCAGCTAAGATCGACTCTTATGGCCATAAATATATTAAGCTGTTATAATGCTACTGAGTTAAGATGACCAATGAATCCGTATAGTATGTACTTAAAGTATAACCTACGATATTTAGTCGGATTATACTTTTACAATTAATTTTGTAAATAATTCGAGATTTAAAGGTTTTATACCAATAAAACAACTGAAAATAGACAATTAGTGTTATTACCATAGGCATCCGGCTCGAAGGACCACAATTTATGTTTACGTTTAAATTGAAAAACTAGAATTAGAATAGAAGAAATTTTGGGTTACAGGCTAAAGTCTGGATAAAATTAAGGAATTGTAATAGGTAGGTACTCACACCTGATATTCGTAGATTCACCCGTTCCTTCCACACTTCACTTCCTCCTTATTATACGGAGTTTATTTAAAATTAATATTATTTGTTCCCGCGGTACACGTTTTGGTTTCGAAGATGGTCGACACAGCATAGTTCCTCTTGCCGCCGCGTGCCGGGTGGGGTCGCTTTTGCCGGTTGTGAGTAGGTGGCGCGAGGATTTAAATTTGGATAGACTGTTGGATAGGGAAACGAACAAGGAAAGACCTTAAGCCTGTTCAGAAATATAGTTACTAAATGTTCTACGCGCGTATATTCTAGGCCTAGCATTGAAAGTGGCTCTCTAGGACAGCTGCCGGAATAATTTTAGCGATATATTATTTGTACTTGAGGTTGGTAGTTATTAGGGTGAGATATGTGAACATCACCACCATGTACCCTTGGCTTCGTAGGTACTTACAAAACCAGATCTTAATATTTTTCTAGTTAAGTGTTGTATACAATGATTTTGGATTCTGAAATGAAATTGTTGCCTGTACTTAGTAGATAGAAAAACACATAGCGTTGGCTCGATTAAGCGGTATTCCGTGTTTGTCTAAGCAACTTATTTATTAAATAGCCTGTTACAAACCTCTTTAATTACAAAAATATAATCGTCATTGTGATAGATTACAATAAGTTACATTATAGTCTTAATGCTCGTTTTATTGGGTACCTAAGCATGATCTAAATTGCCCAATGTACTCGTAGGTTTAAATAAATTGTTAAGTTTGTTTTATCGTTTTATTTCTCAAGCTAACCTAACCTACGTGTGAACTTCGCTTGCCTTTAGGTATGAGATTGTCACGGAAGGACGTCCACCTGATGTTAACCGCTAACCTCTGCCTATCACAGACAATTTATTCACAAGGGAAGAAATCCCTGAGACATAACTATAGGCCTGTAATTTTACTTGCTCCCAAGGACTGCTGCCGGAACACACTGTTAGGCGCTTGGCAACAGATTTTCTACTTGAGGGTGGTCGATGGCTAAGCGGCCATTCGCAAAATGCCCTTCCACGATGCGGTGAAGCTCAATTTGTTTATATTTCAAAAGTAAATAACTTTCGCTTTGCTCTCACACCGAAAGTCAGCATCGTGGGCACATATTTTTATTTAAATTAATAATTTATTTAGATCAAGTAAGCCCCGACGTTTTAAGTTTTTTTTTCTGACCCTGCATCACTTTGGCATTTACTTGACAGTTCAGATCTTATCCGCATATGCATAAATCCGGTGATACACGGTGTGCGAGATCTCTTGGAGACAGTTTATCAGATTTTCGTCAAACTTGAACTAGCTACCATAGCATCAAGGCCTTCTAATAAAACAAATAAAAAACTGGCAAACCAGAAGCATAGATAAGGCTCTGGAATATGCATGAAAAATTTCACCGTGTTTAAGCACTTGCTGTTTAAAATATGAAGCATTAAAGACTCATACAAAGTTTTTGTAGTCGATACAATTGTGAAATGTTTATTTTTATGTGATTTTTCTTGAATGTTTTGGTTTCTTAGAGAGAAAAAAATTTACAAATTGTATTGTATTCCCATTAATTTTTATATGTATTCCCATTTTATATACAAAAATGTCTCTGTAAACCTTATTTTGACACCCATTGAAAATTGTCTAGGAATAAAATCACTTGAAACATTACAAGAAAACTCTTATTTTCGCACATTTCAGACGAGGAATTTGACGTTTGCGCCATGTTGCAGTGCGCGCTAATATGAACCTTAGTGTACAATGAGTTCGTGTGATTTTCGAAATTACCGGCAGTGAGCTACTAATTTTCCCATTATATCAACCCTCAGATTGAAAGGAAATAAGAATCAGTAGTACATACACATAAATTTTAAAAAACAGAGTTCTGACATGGCAGGCACAATATTTAATTGAAACATAAATGGCATTAAAAATAAACAGTTTAGATGAGATAAACAGCCTTATATAAAAGCTAACTAACATGTATCAGGTCCGAAGCCGACGATACCGGTTTGTGAACGGTACCCAGGTTCATTGGCAGGGGTCGACCACCTTAGACCCTGACATTACAATCATTAATGTTTTAATGAGCCATTGATGATCTAGTTATAGATTTTGGTAACGAGTTTTTGGTACCGTTCATCCGTCATGAGATACGCGTAACTGCAATAAGGAAAATTTTGGGTGAATGATAAGATCTCGATTCAAAATAGCTCTGTCTGTGAAGTCGCTTCCGCGGAATTTGGTTATATAGTTCGCTACACTTGTAGGAACATCTTCTGTAGTTGATATGTATATGCTTTATGTCATCCATCAGCACTCATTCAAATTTAGAAAGAAAATAAATTGTATTTGTCACCTTGATAATACAGAATTACGCAGAACCTATAAGACACATCTTGAAAAGATTCTCATGCTTCAGATACGAATGTTAAAAAACATTGTACCATGGAAAATTAAGCTTTTACACCGTGATGGCTATTCAGGTTTATTCCAATATTGTAACGTTTTCCAATTCAAAACATGATAAAAATGACAATATATAACGAAATCCATAATCTAAACCTACACAAATATAAGCGTCCTAATAACTTACGTACCCTAAATAACTCCAAACCATTTCAGCTAGGTAGCTGTATTATTATATCTAGGTAGATATAATAATACATATGGAATGAGAACCTACAATTACCTTCTACCCAAATTAATTAAAACTTTACCTAAAGACATACAGGACATATACCTCCACACTCCAAGCCCTTTCAAAAAACTAAAAAAGAAACTTATAATGTTAAAAAACTCTGATTATAGTACATTTTTATTTATTATGTAATTTTTATGTCATTTTGTACCTATATATTACCGAACTCATTAACTGCTCATAAGCCCTTTAGGCTTCTGCAGTCTCTTATTTTAAGTGAAATATTAGTTTTTTGAAAAAAAATTAACAATAAATTAAAAATGAAACTATTACTCTAATAGTTGTATGTTGAGTTATTGTTTGATTATTATGTACTTTTAGGTTTAAAACCTAAAAGTACATGTATTTTTAGGTGGATTAGTACATAATAATATATATAATATATTATATATATATATATATATATATGTATATATATATATATTATTTGTATTTTGCTATCTATATTATTTGTTAGCCACCTGCAAGGCTATATCTGAAAACAAGCGCCGGATGTCACAGACGTTCGGCAGTTCGTTGAGATATCGGCAGCACCTAAACATTGTTTTTGAACTGTTTAATTTGAAGTTTTTGTGTGCCATATACATTTATTTCCTCTCTTTCTATCTCACATGATAGGTATATAGAACTATACCCCATACAATGCCACAAGACTTAGCTAAAAAGTAAATTAATTATTTAATTTTATTGCTTTAACACAGTGATAATGGAAATCGCAGTGGTTGTTACCTATTACCTATCAAAACGTATTCCTCAGGAAAAATACAACCTCGTAACAGGCAAGAGCAAAATGCAGCCTGCCACTTAGTAACCTACCTATTGTTTAAAGTACCTATACGGCCCAGGACAGGAAGAAATCTCCATATTATACTCGATAAATAAAGTTAAATAAGTACGTAATGCTGCCAGCATGTTGGGCACGCTGCCAACTGGGAGTGGGCTGGAGCATTTGGACTGCCTATGAGTCTGCTATGACTTATAGGTTGTCTAAATGCTTTTATTGTAGTAGCTGTAGTGTTGTATATAGTTCATAGTATTTTGTTTAATAAAGGCATACCGCCGGTAAAAAAAAAGTACGTAAGTACTTTGTTGCACTAAACTTAAGTTAGATCATAACTGGTTATCATCGAAGTACCTATAAACTAAGTACCAAGTTAAATATTACTATTACTAGTGGCAGGTTAGATCACATCCTGTCCTTTAATTGGAGAGCGGCTACAAGCTGTACCTAGAAGTTAAGGACAACTGCATTAGCCCTTCAACTAGTATGCACTTGAAGTACTAGCAGATGGAAAAGCAATAGTAATAAATATTTTTGCATATACTACCGATACCAAGTAATTAAAATTCAGAAAAACGGATTACTAAATCTCATCCTAGCATTGTCAGTTCACATTCGATGCATCTACACAACATATCCAAATTTTTATTAAAATTTTCGTAAGTATTACACATATTTAAATAATATTCAGACCGATTTTACTTACGTTAATACAGTCGAGTAGCTTGATCTCGACCGGTTTCGCGACTTTTAGAGTCGCTTCGTCATGGAGTACGTGCGCTCCCGACCGCGTCCGCGCAAGCAATGCTTGACGCCAAGCATTGCTTGCGCGATAGCGCGATAGCTACTCGACTGTATTAACGTAAGTAAAATCGGTGTGATTATTATTTAAACATATCCAAATTTCAGAATTGTAATTCATTCCGTTTACGCACTAGGGAAACTTGACATACAGGCGCATGAACTAACTGACAAATAGACAGACAGATAGCGGAGTGTAATTAAGACTCTATTGAGATCTGGTGTTACACAATGCGCAAGCTATCCTAAAATCTGATAATCTTGGACAAGGCTAATAAGTTTCTCGTCCAGTACGGCAAAAATATTGTCTAATTTCTGTTTATAAAAACGGCATTGAAGTAGTAGTTCAGTCCCTTGGGAGCTAAGATGCTACGAACCAGAATAACACATACAGGCACTCACACTCACATCCTCATATAGGCAATGGCTTCGAACGTATCATCAACAACCATAACGTCCACTATAGAACATACCCCCTCCCCCCCTAGTTGAAAAATCGAAAAGAATTTTCATAAACCACACGTTCGAAGGTGTATTAGAAATCGCAGTTTAAAATCGTAAGTATTTCTACACAAGAGGTCTATGCCACCCTCAGGTATTTGTCTCATTCCTCTCATGACTGCTATTCCCTCCTTTTCCTGTCAGTGGATAAGAGAAAGCACTATTCAATGGCACAGATGAATTAAAGTTACTTCATAACTTCATTCGTGTATAGGAAATACAAGTATTACTAAGATATATACAGTGTTATTGGTAAAATTCAAAATAAAAATCTCAATATGTTTATTAGGACAAGCAGAAGTCAACCCTAAGATATTGTTAGCATTTTTCCAATAACCATGTATATGTTATCAAGAATATTTTCCGGCAGCTATTATAGAGAACCAATTCCCTTAGCTCCTGGAATATGGTTCTTTGACCATATCACCACGTACTATTAGTTAAGACTGTGGTCAATGACTAGCTTATGTTGTACTTGTGTCGATGACTGTACCGGTAGGTCCACCACCTAAGCCATAAGAGGAGTTTTATTTGTAAAATTATTTAGTCCGCAGCCATCGTCATTGCAACACATACAGATACGCACAAACAAACATACCTTAGTGAATATTCATCTTTACTGTAGATAATATGGATAAATCAATAGTTGTTTTTGTTATTTTGGGTGTCTGCATTGCCGTGACCAGTGGTGAGTTGTTTTTGTGAATTTAATACCCTGTGAAGATAATTTATACATTATACTTAAAATTATTTAATTTCTAATTTTGAAAAGCAAGGGAGTTAATACAGTCTGGAATTAAACGAATAAATAGTATCTTATGCCGTGCTACATAATTAACCTATATGCAGGTACGGTATGCTAACGCAAAAAAGTAGTTAGGTTTTTCACTGTAGTGTATAAAAGAATAATTAATACTTAAATATATGGTTTTGAAATTTGTACATCCGAAATTTTACTCGGATTTTCGATAAATATTTTCGGATAGATCTATTCAAAGGATAGAAGCATAGTTTCACTGTATCTGTGTAATTAAAACCTAGGTAATTATGGTAAATACTATTGGTCTATATGTAAATAAATGTGTAGCAAGGCATACAATATATATTTTAATATTATTCAAGGATATTGATCTACTATTTACAAATTTTTCATAACTGTTTCATAATTCTACAACGGTATGAGCATCTCGATAGGAAAGATAATTTAACTAAAAAAAAACAATGAAGATTACAACTGAATCAAGACTGTTACTTATTCCTTATGAAGAGTCAGTCCAGTCTGGAACTTTGCCAGTTGGATGACAATAGGCTCGCCCCTACTACAAGGGCCGTTTAATCTTGAATTAGTAGGCATAGATGCAAAGCACTCATTTTACGCTAGATACGTTTTTAATTTCACTCCGCAATCCGCAAATTAGCAATATCAATACTTACATACTTCGTCGCTAATAATATAAGTATTAAAACATGGTACCCATCCAGACTTCTTCCCAAGCAAGAATCATAACAAGAAGTAGCGATAGTTTGTCGACAGTTTGGCGACTTATCGAAGCAAAATGATCATTAAAAATAAATTAAGTCGACTAAATTTACTTTTAATGATTATTTTGCGGTTACATACAGACGAGTCATAGAATATACCTAGTATACCCAGCTCCTATTTCGATGGATTGAATGTTGTTTAAAATTATACCAACTTTTTTTATTAAAGGTATAGAGTTGAGTACTAATTATGAAATAAGCAGAAACAGGCTGGGAGTTGGTGAGTCCTTTGA
The DNA here is from genome assembly GCA_963854805.1 of Plagodis dolabraria. NCBI lineage: Eukaryota > Metazoa > Arthropoda > Insecta > Lepidoptera > Geometridae > Plagodis > Plagodis dolabraria. The sequence goes on along the minus strand of OY978459.1, from coordinate 4,061,417 downwards.
TGATGATATCATCACTCATCACATTATCTCAAAGTCATCTTATCATATTCAATCATAGACTTTGCATCATTTTAATTACCATCACGCTTTAAAGCTAAACTTAAGAGCATCATTCATTGAAAAATAAGTTGCCAGAAATTTTGGATTGCATTGGTTGATATCTAATACCTACATAATATTTTATATTCATATACTAGCTTCATCGAACGTATTGTAAATGCGCATAGCAAAACCTGTGCTTGGTCGCATCGACTTCGGTGTGACTTAGGTCAAGCCGTGAAAAAAGATATTTACTAATATTGCATAATAATAATTTTAAAATTAATTATATATAAAAATAACATTGCCAATACTCAAGGCCCACTAAAGGAAAAATCGTCTTAGAAAAATATCAGGATAAGAGCATAATAAAGAGATACCTCGTTTCACACGTGAGCGAAACAGAACCATAATCTGTGACAGAACTACGCAGTATTTATAAAAAAAATGCATTTTAAAAACGGTACAAATGCTTCAGTTACATATATGGTTGCTACATAATAATTAGAAATATTTTTTTTATTCATACGATTTACTATATACACATTGACTGACTTTATTAGGTAAAATTTTAGAGCTGTTGTCATGATTTTTTCCTATAGACAAAAATATATGGAATCATGTTTTCGGATCAGTTATAGAATTTGTCATATCCGCTAGAATAATATATATTTTATTCATATACGTAAAATATTATAATTCTTTCTGAGAATATGTTCAAAATTTGCCTTTTGACGGCTCACTTCGCCGGCTAGGTAGCAGCGTTTTACGAATATTATTATCCTTCACCCACCATATCGTAGAAAATCAAAAAATTAGCATCTAGCAGGGAGATTCAGTAGCTGTCCTAGAAAATTTTCCATTCAAGGTTTAGTGTGCTATACGACTTTCGACCACACGATCAATTAGGCACTAACCAAGTGACGTATCGGTCAAAGACGCAAGGCTTATAGTAATAAAACTAGTAGTTCGCCTCGAACTACCGCCGTACATACTGAATTTTATAGGTATGTACCTATAAAATAATTCTCATAAAGCTCTTTTGATTCCTATTTTGTTCACAGAAAATGTCAACCCTCATTTTGCGACACACTTTTCTCATTTTAAGCACAGTAGAAAAGAAAATGGACGTGTACTTGTTTTAGGTCTAGGTAATAGGTTGTTTATAACTTTTAAATACATACTCAGGTAGCCATGAGCCAAGACGTCCACCGTTGAACAAAGGCCTCCTCAATTAGGGCGGTGTTTGCCATAATTACCCACGCTTAGCAGCTTTATTTTCAGAAAGAGTGTGCATCTAACACTATTATAATATATTAATAAAATATATAATACTAGATGACCCGGTGAACTATCAATGTCAAATATTTACTATTGGCCGCATCGTGTACGGTTTGAGTTTCGTTTGATTATCTAATGAAACTTTTTTGTAACTCAAAATAACTGAGTCTTTTATTGACGTGTAAAATATATGGAGATAACATTCAATACAAAGCTCTCTGATGAATGAAGGAAACACTAAACGTAGATGTTTATTGTTTTGTAAATTGTAATCCACACCAGGGGCCCAACTCCCACCTTTTAAAAACTAATATAGAAAAACAACGTCATTATTATTATATTGCTTAAAATATTGATATTGATATTCGTACCGTGGCCATCACGAAATAATAATGTTCATATAGCGCTATCTCTATCGCACAGATGACTTGATTCAATGCATGCAGCTCGCTCTCACGTTGAAGTTCTAATGTAAGTTTACTATAGTGATATGTGGTAGTGCGAATTAAAATTGTAAATATAAGGTAAAAATAAGACTGAATTAAGAGATGGGAGTCGGCCCCCTGTATTGAGACGCCTAAAACAAAACAAAATAAATATGTCAAGCCATATTCGAGTTTTTGGGAGACTAACGCTAATATTATATACAGAAGATGATATGTTAGATCTATCTGATAGATCTCACTGCGGTAGCTCTCTTCCACACGCATACCAGCTTCAGTCATTTTTCAACATGACTTAATCTTAAAAGTTCTTCTACTTCAGCTCAGCTCAAAACTGGTTTCAATCACTGATTCATTCCAGTTGTAATAAAATGCAACTAATAAAAACCATAAGTACCATAAGTACATGCATGATGAAGGCACCGTCGCGTTCTCATTATTATGCATACGTAATTAATGTGTTTAGCATCATACGGGTTTGCTTACCTAGATAAATAAACTGAAGTTCGTTAAGATGAAACGATAATAACACATTTCTGTAGGTAATTATTTCCATTTTTAAACCACGACAGTAAAAATGACTACCTATTTAAAGTCTGGCAGTGAGTGCCATTCTGTCTGCGTCGGATATCTCGATTTCGATGTTGATTTTTTAATTAAAAACAGACAATTATTGAAAATCTTAGCCATATAAGGAGATTCCGAGAAAGCGCCCAGTGCAGTCTCGGTGGTCTCGGTTCCCTACCGAGAGCCGGTACTGCACTGGGCGCAGGGTATCGACCACCCTCAAATAGAAAATTTGATGCCAAGCACCTAACGGTGTGTTCCGGCAGCAGTCCTTGAGAGCCAGTAATTCTACCACATCACGTGAGATTAGCGTCAAAGGCCAATCGCCAATAAAAAAACGACATACTTTTTTGAATTGGACTTGGACTTATATATGCAAGAAAAGGAAATATGCAACTCCTGGTTGTGTATGGTTTGAGTTTATTTTTGTCTTTCTAAATACGTGTGTTATATATATTTATAGGCACGGTGAGGGCGGCGTAGGGAAACTGCCTGATAGGCGCGAAGCAGCTTCGTGGCATGCACTGCCGTAGCTGGAATAATTTCCTTCGACAACTGTCTCACCAATAGTCCTTAAGGTGGAAGTGCTTGTATATGATTTTATAGCCGAAAACGATAGCAGCTTAGTACGAAATTGGGAATAGGCTCTTAAGGACAGCTGCTGTAATGGAACACACCCTGTTATTGTTCAGCAACTGTAGGTATGTGAAGTCATTAGAACTTATTTCAAAGTAGACAGTTAAAACTTAACATATTTATCGTTACTGTCTAATTCTTCTGCCCTGGCCATCCGTTCGTTTCATTACTGCTAGGCTAGCTTTTAACCACTACATACGTACTTCAACTGTTGGTTACAAGCCTATATCAAGGTATGGTCGAAGAAGATAGCAGGCGATGCTGTTATAGGCATTATAAGAGAACTTTTTATAAATCCTCACCGTCGTCGGCTTAAGCCTGTTAGGGAATTACGACAAGGAATCTATTAAATATTTGGCCATAGGTTAGTAGGCATATCGATTCAATCATATTAGAAGTATTTGTTAGGTTTACCCAGTCCAAACTCATTGAGCACCAAACCGTTTACTCCAACTATATTATATACATACAAAAAAAACCGGAAGACAGTGCTGGAAGATAGATGCAATAATAGGTTGTGAGTAACTTAAATAATTTTGCACGTTAGAAGAGCTTATTGCGAATGCCCTGTCTTATATTGCTACCACCATCATTAGTAGCAAATCGGTCAAACATCAAACGGAGAGTTCCGGCAGCAGTGCTTGAGTGCCAGTAGGTAGTTCTCGGTTGGGAATGAAAATCCACGAGATCGGCGATCCGTGTTCCCCTGTTTTTTCCTCCAAAACTGAGCCAATTCAATATTTTTTTTACATTACAATTTTAAGTAATAGTATATCTAGGCTTTGGCTCCTATAATTTCCTTTTCTTCACAACAAAAATAAAACAAACTTTCATATTTGTCTGGTTGTCTGCGTCCGGTAAAAAAAGAGCATTTTATGTGATTTAAAGGCATAATTCTTCAGTAATAAGTTGCTAAAAAAGGAAATGACAGGGGCGTGTGCGTGAGCAGGCCTATAGATTATATGCAATACATTTGTATGGGGAATCGTAGTACACCTCTCTTAAGCACGTTCAACATCCTCGATCACATCTCTTACCAACAGGTGAAATAGTGGTCAAATGCAAACTATCGGTTGAAAAAAGTATAGAAGTACCTAGGTAAAATTACCATGTAAGTACTTATATCAATTGTAGCACCTGTAGTCACAGGTAAGTAGGTACTCAGTATAATAATTAATATATTTCCTATACTAAACTATAAAGCGTTTTAGTATACCTACATAAGTACCTAGCTACCCAATTTTTTAGACAGCAGCGTCATCTTGAACTTCAGAACGTGATCATTACTTGTAACATAAACAATTGCTAATTACCGTAAAAGAGGAAACATTGAGCTCAAGGTCAGGGCAGTACGGTCAAATCTCCGACAATATTCACTAATTATCAACCAAAACATCAGTAGCTAAAATAATTATGGATATAACAATATTAGACGTCGTTGCCACAGATATAAATCTTTTTCTTGTTACACTTACCTACGTAAAAAAGTGTGCATTAACTCAATTAGGTAGGTACTTAGTATCTTTATTTTTATCACTGATTTTGGTCACTGTGAACTCATTTTCAGAAGATCCTTATTTGTATTCTGAAAATAATATAAATTACTTGCGGCCCGCTTTTTCGCTTTGCAATATTTAACAAAAATGTCTAGTTTTTGAAAATATTAATTAGCCTATGCTCATCAGGGATAATGTAGGATTCTAATGGTGAAACACAGAGAGAAGATGTCGCTCCATCCCAATACTACGGTTAAAAGAACGATAGGAAAAAATTGAGTTGTGGACTCATTGCCATGTAAGCTCAATTGGATTAGAGCATACCCCGACAAAAAGGGTGGATGGACGCGGGTTCGAATCCCGCACATGATTTTAATATATATTAAAATCATAGGATTACGTCATCATTTACAAGTTTAAAGCTAATTGCAAAATTAGTCTTGTTTATAGTACAACGCGCGCAAGTAGAACTATAGATGTCGGTCCATCCAAATACGATGGTTAAAAAGAAAAAAAATTTTGATTTGGACAATTTTGTGTTATGGACTCTTTGTGTAATTCGCAGAGCATGCGTTAGATAAACATAAAGATATCGAATCCATAACAAATCCGCGTTGCAAATTTTGAAATCGGTCAATGGCGTTCATATGAAAAGTATTATTTTCTCTATTTTTTGCTCATTTTCAACAAACAAAAAGTCGAAGCCGCCGCCACGTACATACGCTTTAAGATTGAACTTTATTTAATTCACATTTCTTTTATTTGTCGTTACAAGCTCCTAATTGACTTTGACTACTTAACCTTGCACCAGTGGAGTGATGCAGTTGAGGATATTAAACAAGCTTTGTTAAGATTCACACAATTATAACAATAGAAACTATAACAAAAATAAACGTTTCATGCACCTATCACACAGCCAAGCTGCTACCGTCAGTTCATTACACGCTACTGATCAAGCACTAACCTTCACCCCATCTCACATCATCACTAATTCCACACCCAACAGGTTTCGGAATAAGAGACATACTGCACTATGTACTAGGCGGCGCGGGCTACGGGAACTACCCCCCGGGGCCATACCCTGGCGGACCTGGAGCTTACCCCAGCGGGCCGGGAGCGTATCCCAGCGGGCCCGGAGCTTACCCCAGCGGGTCGGGCGGGTACTACCCCAGTGGAAGCTACAACCCAGGCCCACCTGGACCCCCCGGTGCGCACCCTGGATGCCCTCTCTGTGACTCATCAGTCTACAGCTATTGCTCACACAAAGAAGCCCACGACGCTTGCTGTTGTGGAGGTGGTTCTTGTAAGTAAATAAAGTGTCCAGTATTTATTATTATTTACTTACAGCTATTAGGCTAGCCTTTGACCACTATCTCACCTGATGGTAAGTTATGATGTGGTCGAAGATGTTGTTCAGGCTAACCTAGAATTACTGGCTCTCAAGGACCGCTGCCGGAACACCCCGTTAGGTGCTTAGCGATAGATTATCTACATGAGGGTGGTAGCTAGCCAGGCGAGCATTCGCAAAATGCCCTACCACCATGCAATAGGTACTATCACTGGAAAGAATATTCGTTATTAATAGATGAAGGCGTTCTTTGGGGCATCCATATTTAATAATTACACATATTTTCAATATATTTTAAGAAAACACTAAATATTTGTTATTATTAAATATTAGTTATTCATGGCAGTGAATCAGTAATCAGTAGAGATGAGAAGTATAGTAATACAATTATTTTATTGAGTACTGGTCCACTCATTATGGTAGCCAGTGGTTATACCGATAACCAATACCTATCTTAAGTACCTACCTATACACCACCCTCAAGTAGAAAATCTGTAGCACCTACTGAGAAGTTAGAAAACAAAAGATTTTTTGCTTTTTTTCACCAATAATGTTTTGTGAGATAAGTATTAAATTACACCCAAGAAATATAAAATCTTAAAACTCTACCAACGAGACAAGCAGCCACAGAACCACAATAGTTACTATACCACAGACCTAATTCTCTTGACTAGCAATCGTTAATGCTATCAAGCTTGCACCCCCCGAATTTGGTAAGCGTTAACTTATCTAGGTAGATATCGAGTTCACCCTTTGACTCAATATTCATTGTTCCAGATGGCTACGGTTGCCGCAAGGTCGACTGCAAGTTCCTATACGCTAACTCCTGTCAAGAGTTTAACCTGATATCAAGCTGCTGTTGCGTGGATCTTCACAAGAATGCTGTAGCATCCCCCATCGTCGCGCCACTCGCATAGAGGCTTGGTCTTTCGGACAACGGCCGAGTTAATTACCTAAATAATTTGTTTCTAAACAGTTTAATGTAATTATGTTTTCATAATGGAATTGAAAAGTTTGTTATTTCTTTTTGAGGAGTGATCCAAAATATTGCATTGATTTAAGCCAAAATAAAATATTGTAAGTGTTCATTTGAGAATTCTTGCCATCATAAAACCACGGAATTGGTCTAAAAGTAAGTAAGTACTTATTTTTGTTTTGTTCCAAGCTTTTGTAGAGATCTAGAAGTCTTGTCCTTGGAACATTTTTTGATAAGTAGACACCGGGTTAACTCATCTATTGGCTTAACCTTAATTATCTAGGTAATTTGTACGTACCAATCTTAATAATGTACATCAATTGCTCAATTCGTAGCCTATGTTAGAGGGATTGATAACCTATGTTCCATATTAATACCTCAGTCTATTTTTGTTCTCTGTTAATCCATAAACAAACTTGAAAATATAGGTAAAAATTTGCCACATTCGGTTCGGAACGGTCGATTTGTGAACAACCGATCACACCTACAAAGCGCTCCGATCGCTCTGTAGCGAGGCCGTCTATATTCTTCATAACATAAACCTGTACCTACCTAAGAAGTTGCGCTTTAAGTTCAAAGTGCACACTATCATTAATAATAGGCCCGAACGAAACCCTCCTGCGTTTATAAACTGCGTAAAATGTGTATCAAATCAACTATAAACTACACAATGCGACCGCTATTGTCCCATAAGTTTCTATTTTATATTCTTGGATTCTGTTACGTAGTTCGTACGTACCTGTACAAAATAAAAGAATATGAATATGATATTGACGTATAAGCATCTATGTAATAAAAACTTAGTTGAATATTCGTACTTTTTATTTCAAAGTAACTAAACCATAACAATCTACATAATTCAAGGATGAAAAAACGCCGTAGATATACCTACCAGGAATATTTTTGTATTATGTTGCAAGTATAACAAAATAATTTACCTACATTCTCCTGAATTGAGAAGTTCCCTCCCAGCTGTCCCACTGCTTGTGATGATTATTTGATTAGGAATTAAAACCAACATCATCTTGCTACCCTTAATTTGTATTCTCTATGAACACATTAAAACATGTTGCTAACAATACAATGACTTTTGTTAAAAGTTTTGGCTTCAGCTTTTATGGACGGCCATCAGTAGGTATGACTACAATTCCGATACCGTGGTCCCACTGCCATGTCCTGCCGGTGGGACAAAACTTTTTCGTGGTCCCACTAAACACAGACTTGACCGTTCTGTTACAATGTGGTATGTAATAGTCGCTACTTTCTTGAAACAAAATATAACTAGTGGCTCTCCGAGCTGCGAGGTCTAGTCTTGCATAGCTTACAATTGAATAAAGGCTCACACTCACTGCGCATGCTAATGGGAAAATGGGTCAAGAAATCCAAAAATCTAGATATTATGTAATGTGAAGAAAATAAATTCTTGGACTTATATCCAAGGCTGGTTGTATCAGAAATAGGTAGGTAAGTAATAACTATACAATAATATAACATACTTGGTAATGTATTTATCTCGAATTAATATACTGGCTACAGAAACATTGAAGATAAATAATTGATTATACGAGAGAGAGCCTATCCCTTATAGGCAACTGACGTGCGTATCAGGACGGTGCCATTAAATTAAGGCGCAGGCGTCCATACTTTCAACACCTTATAATGTATATCTCAGTCATTGTGAAAAATATTCAAAATATGAATCGACAAATAAAATTTATGGACTTATCAAACCTGCTCACAAAATTTCGTGAGAATCAGTCGAGAAATGCGACCTGTAGAGAAGAACAACCGGACATACGAAAGCATTTTCGCTCGAAATAAGTTATCGCTCGGTCAATAATAAGTAAACGAGATAAAATAGTAATAATTAAAAGGCAATAATATTAAAAATGTCTAGCATTTATTTATTTTACATATATATTATCGCAAGCTTCTAAATAATGGCCAACCGAAATTTCACCGTGAACTAACACAGCATTTGCAGTTCTATGATTTCGTCGTCTTTACTATTTCGATTTTTCTTCGTGTAATATTTTATTATGAAAGAAGAGCGGGAACCCTTAACACTTCCCCTGGGTTGCATAGTCACGTTTAGTTGGAGCACTTCAAGGAGGTTTGTTAATTTCACGTAGTTTTTGTTTATGGACTTGTTAATAAAGAATTCCAGCTTTCCATAATATTATTTGCCCTGTGTCTCTCTAGTCTCTTGGGCAACACACCATTCAACTATAAAAAAAAATTCATCCATGTTTTCTTTTCGTATGCTATAAAGACATCGCAGAACACGGTACCGGAGTGATGACTATCACTCATAACTCCTCTGATGCACTTCCTGAAAGATGAGATTTACAAAGACGAGATTCGTCGTCGTTACAGCACGGTAGATATCAACTATTATCGAATGGACTAATGGACATGTTAATTTTATTCAATCAACTGAAAAAACGAGATAATCAACCTCATCACTTGAACTAGTGGAATAGACTGTTTTTATAAAAGACGTCGACAAATCTCGTTAGTTATAGTCTCGTTGTCCGTTGCCGTTACACACGTAGGTATAGTATCTACCGTCACCAGGAGATAGGTCTCTTCAGTAGCTAAGGTTCTATTTTGGTAGGTACGACCGCAGTGACATATATTGTATTCCGAAGCAGTAGTGTGCGAAGACTGTTTTTAAGCATGAAGGGAAATGAGAGTAAATGAAATCAAATCTATTTTTCCCTCCCAGGTGATCACACCAATTCTGATATTCTGCAGATACTAATCTGTAGAAAAACCGAAAAATATTCCACTTTTCCCTGCTAGGTGAGATGGCTGGAATAGCCAATATAGGCGTGAAGGACTTTTGTACCAAGTGAAATTCCTGTTCGAAAGAGAGAACTAACGTCTCGGAGCGACGAGCGCAATACAGTGTCAAGCAGGACGAGAAAGGCGTCACTGTAACTGTTATGTACAGGCGTGATGCTTAGTTTTTTTTTATAGCTTATAGGCTTACCTTTGACCACTTATCTCACCTGATGGTAAGTGATGATGTGGTGGAAGATATTGTTCAGGCTAGTCTAGAATTACTGGATCTCAAGGATAGCTGCTGGCACATACCGTTAGGTGCTGTGCGACAGAGTTTGTACTTGTGGGTGGTAGCTAGCCAGGCGGGCATTCGCAAAATGCACTACCACCATGCAGGTATTAGTATCAGGCAAGCGACTCGTCTGTCTCATCGCTTTATAATATCAAACATAAAATCTAAATAAAACTTCAATCTGCCTTATCGGTACTCATTTATGCACCATACTTATATGTTAATAACATACACACATCTCACTACTCGTACAAAACTGAATCACTTGGCCTTTGGACTATAGATACCACTTACACTAAATGCTGACACTTCACTTCGCCTAATTTCACGGCTCAACATATTGGCGCCAATATCTTCGTCCAACATTTGGATTCACATTATAGGTTAGAAAACGTTGGCGCCACCGATCCAATCGTTGGAAGAGCATGGAGGCCAACATGCCAGCCTAGATATTCCCTTGCAAAAGGAACTCTAGTTTATGTTCCTAGGATGATCACGAAATCCACAAAGACAAAAAATAATCTTTTGACATTATTTGAAATTTATTGTTATCATGTGAATATAGTCACCGCCAATCCCCAGCGGTTAATGGAGGCAATAAGTTCATTGCAGACACAAATTAATAACACAATTCTAGGGATGCGATTTAAAAAAAAAATAGTAACCAGATTAGAAATTAATTACTACATACATATAATCCTTAGGATTAATTTTGTATTTTAATGCAAAGTCAGTGTCAGCATACAGATAATATCACACTTGGATATTGTAAGACAACTTTATTTTGACCGATGTGTTAGAAGCTAAAGGACAACGAAGACGTATCGCCACGGCAACGTCATCGCCTGGCCTCGTTCACAAAAGCTTGTCCCGTTTTAAAGCAATTAGTGTGCGTAGTGTAGAGTACCATGGATAAAGAACGACTTGAGTTGAGGGTATCTCTATAAAGTGCCGGGTGGATCTGTGAGCGCCAACTATGAAAGTATTATTTGACATAACATATCCAAAACATTACAAAATTACGAGAGGAAAAGTTATAGTCATGATTAGAATCTGCGCCATCCACCCCTATAGCCGGGGTATGCTCTGACCGCTAAGCTAACATGACATATGACTCATAATTAACCATCGTATGGGGATTCAAATGGGGACAAATTAGATACTTAGCGTTATTGCAAAAATATTAAAAATATGCAAAAGATCTTTTTGATTATCCGAAAATCACTAACTCTATTCATATACGAAAACGCGTAATGGGAACTATATTCAAAAAGGCGTTGTCTGCCGCAGCGGCAATATATCCATCGGACTTTATGGGGATTTATACTTGAACAGATTTTTAGCAAAATGTATTATGTTTGTAGCAGTAAGAAAATTATATGTTAATCTTGACCACATTATCTAAGGCCAAGAAAAGCCCAGTTGACTCTAAATTACGCTGGTAACGTAAATATCTTATTTATTTACGTAAGAATTTATATAAAAATATAGTTATAAAATAGCAAAACTTTATCAAGAGAGACAAGAATACTTACATTTTCGATTTACGTTACTAGTTTTGTGTCAGTAGGTACCTATTATTATATTATTTATTTGTACAGCATTCTTTCGGATTTTACACTGATCGCGATGTCACCATCGCTGCTTCTCTTTTACTCCTACGTAGTCCGATAGTGACAAAATTTTAGCATTTGACAGATCTTATTGTTCAAAGGTTATTAGATATTAGCAAAATCGATGAATTCACGCGGAACCAGCACTCACAGAACAGTACGGTCGAAATAGCATTGTCTTACAATTGTTAATGTAACAATTCAATGGCAATTCCAATTATGTTGCAGACTATGATGACATATACATAATAACTTCGTTACTTTATGTATAATAGAAATTTAGTACAGATGTCCGTATTTTTGAGCAATGTTCAATAGTTTGAGAGTGGATTTTTCCAGATAAATCTGCACTCAAGTCGAATAATGACCATGCAATTAGGCATGTACTATTCCAATAATCATTTACTTGGGTTACCAGCGAAATCTCAGTAGTGACTTCGTGATCAATGTGATAGGCAATATCTTGTGCAATATTATAGCAAAGTTAGTTATATGAAACCGTTATACAAGTCGTTGGAAAATAACTGTTATAAATAATGATGTAGGGTCGTAATTGCTATGTATAACGATGCAATTGCCATTGAATACTGCAGGAAAAGCACAGTAAAGGCTACTTGCACAAACTTCTCAATACAATTAGAGTCAGAAAGCGTTATTGGGCAAGTAGACGTACAGGTATATCGCGATAAAAAAAAATTGTAAATTCTCATATATACCAACCTAAAGATCGAAGCAAACTGTCTGACTCCAGCTGAAAATGCATTCTGCTTCACGCCGACTGCAAAACCAAGGTTCGACATCAACTCAACCCAAACTGCAATTTTGCAATAGCCATAGACACCATCTGTCTAGCTAGACTCTAATGATATCAGGCATTGCAGAAGTATATTTCTTTTTACATCACAATAAAGCCTATCAAGGCATGCCTTGCGCCACTTCTTCACCTATTCGTAAAAATATTATAAAAATCCACCCACAATGAAGTTTACTAAAATCTTCAATCTTTGGAATTAATTTGACAGTAAGCAAACCTACGGAATCATATTCATACATATAGTCATTACGGCAATTTTCCGACCAACTACGCAGAGACAAGGATTTCACCCGACTACGTTCCGGAAATACCATAATACCCCCTATTTTTCCGCCGATAACATGTTTAGACCTAATTGTATTGTGAATCTTGTGCAAGTAGCCCTTAAATCGATAGTACAGCATACCAGTCCCGTGCCATAAGGAGGTAAGTTTAGGCGGTACGGACATACAAACATGACTTATAATGTAATGTAAACAATGTCAAAATATGTCTCGGCTCACTTTATCTATCCTTAAGATCTGAGTGTTTTTGGATGAATATGTTTTCGCGTTAAAAGAGATTCTTATGAGTGAATACGCAAGGTATTGTATACCAACAGATATGAACCAAATGTAAGGCTAGCAATGCCGCTTTAAGTCTTAAAAAATAAAAAAAACAAAGGCAAAACATAAATTGAAAAAAATATTAAAATTCATGACATTTTATTTCTTACGATTAAACAATTGTAATGGAAATTTACTCCCAATATTCTATATATAACTAAATATATAGAATATTAGTACTATATATAATCGGACTAATGGCCCAAGCCATTGAACGTTGAATTGTAACAAATTGGCAAATCAATTCAATGAGGAACATAATACTTACGACCGAGTATTGTATCGAAATATCCTAGATGTCGTTCACAAAGGAGCTTCAAATTTACATTTAGCATGATATTCATTAATCTTATAGTGAGAGTAGGTATTTGAGAATGTAAAACCAAATTCTTGAAAATGAACGCGCGAGAATTACCAGTTGATTCTATACATACATACACGATCGATATTGTGGCTAAAATACGGGCGCCGAGCAGATATCATAGGTAATCGATTCAATCTTTCATAAGTTACGGGGCGGGTCATAAAAACGAACCCAAAACAATTACAAATAAGCTTAGAAAAACTAAACTGATGCAGAATGCTCGAAATTCAATCAGGTCGATTCTTTAAATAATTTATTGCCGAAACTAAGTTTATAGGCCGTAGGCTAAGGAGACGACTTCAATATAAGCTGGTATTCAATAAACTTAAGCACCCACCAGAAAAATTTGACCAAACGCGTCTTTTAACGGTATACTACCAGGGTCTTTGTTGGGCTGGGCAACGCCTGAGTAAGTAGAAGACAATATATATCAGCTTTTATTGAGCTCTTCCGAGGAAGAGACACGTTCAGGGCAATGCATATCGCCGCCTTCACGTACTCGCGACTTATTACAAATAAATTGTTCTGTCACTCTAGGATACTTGAATAGTATATAAAGTGAGCTAAGACCAACCCTAAGATTACAATAAAATAGCACATGGACCATTGTCATGTGCATGAAGAAAATTCGATTTTATTTTATGACCAGCCTTACGTTAAACGCGAAAATAACTCGTACAAAACTCACAGAAATTTAACAAAAATTTTTTTTTTGGTTTAAGACAAAGACAGAAATCGCGTTATCGTTTGTCATACAATTCTACATGATTTTTACTTTTCGATAACAATAATTTTTCATCAAAGGAAACGTGGTGAGCAAACACATTTTAAGCCATTCGGTACATACCTACTTATATATCAATTACTGTAAGGATTTTTCCAAGGGTATGTTATCTATCAGATGTTTCAATAACATCGGGTATCTGATGTTGGAAATCACGGACCGTGGGAAGTTTTCCTTAGACTATGTGACAAGAGCACGGACACGGTGCGTGTGTTAACTTTGTCCTCGTGCCCCTCACGCACAAGATGCGTGCTTTACAATAAAAGACAAAAGACAAAAATCGCGATCTGTATTTTCAAATGACGTTTTGAGACATTTCGAATAAAAGCTGCCAGCAGCCTTCAAAACCGAGCCTAACACTAGCGAAAGATTTAACAACAAGGAACATAAGAGGGGTAACTGAGATTTTATCAACTCACCAATTTTAAGTATAATATAGTATTACAGCATATAATATTCATTGCGACATAGAAATGGAGAAGCACAGATCTTAATACTAACATTGGATTACAAGTGTTTAGTCCGGCCCTGCATTGACTTACATTGTATGTTAATAGGCACAATACTTGGGGACAATATTAGCAACGCGACAGCAAACCTTATTTCAAGTAAAAATTACACGCTTGGTTCAAAGAATTCGTTAATCTTACTGACTCGTGCACATGAATAATACACGATTATACCATATTGTAATAAAACACAATTATGATAGATGCCACGACACGAAGTTCCAATTCGACAGCAAATTTTTATTCATCTTTGAAATATTCCCTAAAAATAATGGATTGCCCGAATTTGGGCATAATGAATGAAATTTAATTGTTATTGTGCAAGGATTATAGTCCATATCTAACGCTGATCTTAAACCTGGGCTATAATAAAGGGCATAGATGTTCTGCTTTTCACAAAGAAAAATCTTCTTCGAGAGGGAAGATGTGTTTACAATTTTTTAAATCTTGAACAAATCGAGACGTTTCTTAACTCCCGATCAGCACTGTCTCCTTTATAATACTAATGTTGCCACCTCTGTGAAGGTGCCGGCAAGTACCATAAGGATGATCTCGATAAGCTGCACATGGAAGTCGCTTAACAGTCAGCAAAACTTTTTAATGTTATTCCTTTCTCACCATTCCGATCCCGAACAACTTGATCCAGCCTGGCATTCATGCCCAAATATTTGGGATTTCCTACCTACGTCGTGTAATTAAGTTGTGGACTGCCCTGCCGGCATAAGTTTTCTCTTACAGTCGTGACCCTGGGTCTTTCAAGCGGGGCGTGAAAAATAACCTTACTTGACAACAATAAAAATTTCCCTTCAAACCAGATTTATCAGTATCGCTAATCATAGGATCGATCGCATAATCTCCATTCTAGTGAACGGTGGTCAAAATGTGGTAACCATCAAACATTTTTGAGCTGCCCATTTTTCACTTGTTTTGGCTTTGCTGAGACAAGTATCACCAACACGTTGGAAGATTTCGCCTTCCAATGTCTAAAGGAAGAAATAAATGTATTAGTCGCCAAAACATCCTAATCTGCTGCGCATCCATGCGTGGAAGACATATGTGGAAATATGCCAAGCCTGTTGAATAAAATAAGGCTGCATATTTACTAGAGATGTGCGAGAAAGATGATCGCTGCGCTCGGCGAGGCTAGGAAAATTAATATATGCTATTGGTGGATTATTTAGACGCACACTGCTCATCTTCCTTGCCCATCTCTGGTGGATATGCAGCCTTATTCTCTTTAGCGGGCTTGAAAAATGTATGGACGCCCGCCTGGCTAGCTACCACCCTCAAGTAGAAAATCTGCACATTAGGTGCTTGGCGACAGATTTTTTACAGGTGTTCCAGTAATTCTAGGTTTTCCTGAACAACATCTTCAACCACATCTTCACTTGTTATGAATGGCTTCTATGGTTTATTGTCACAATTTCTGCCTATAACCAAGTTCAACTTCTTGTGACTTCTGTGGGGTCACCACAATTTCAATAATATGATAGAGTGGAAAACAAACGAAGGAGATTGGTTAGTGGAGGGCAGAATGATCATTGAACCGAAACCATTTCTGACATCCAATGTCAAAGCACACAATCGCCTTGCAGGATTACTGTAGTTCCGCTATCACTGACTGTGGTGTCAGTTAAACTTTTAACCATTTTAACAAAAAATTCTGTCACTCATTGAACTGCTCAACTCAAATGCGATGAGAATGGACAAGACTATTGTCGAATCATGAACGGAAAGTGCTATTCTTTTCTCATCCCTATAGAGTAGATTTACATTGTTTGCTAATCGCCTTGTTACTTTTGATAATAGTCTAAGAGCCTGTGAAGATCGACCTTCACCCATCAGATAACATGATGAAACATATATTTTTTTAAATATATAATTTATTAACAAACATGCCTATGGATAACTTGACTATCGAAAAGTTTTCATAGCTATTTTTAATTGAATAAAATTTAAATATTTTTTTATTTCATGTACGATTTTTTGCAGACAAGTTTATACAATTGATTTTTTAATTAAAATATCTTAGTTATGATATCAATTTCGATTAGTTAACACATCTGTGTAGTTATCTATATTGACTTACCTGTTCACATCTGCTTGCCAGGTAACCTGCACAGAAATAAGTAGGCAAGCCTACCTAGGCATATTCTATTTATTAAAAACTATCAGTTGAGATGAAATTCGTTCGGTTATGAAAAGAGTGAAAGTGATGAAAGATACTTGATTAAAATTTATTCAATTACAAATAGCTTTGAAAACTTTTCGATAGGCAAGTTATCATAGGCATGTTTGTTAATAAATTATATTTGATAAAAAATATGTCTTATCTAATTATCAGATGGGTGAAGGTCGACATCCCTTGTCTCCTCTACTATATGTTGTGCTCCTTATCAAAATTATGTACCCTGTCCTTTGGTCTTCTAAAAAGTCGGCTAAAGATATTAAATATCAACTTTCGAACTAAAATGGGTTAAAAATTAATTTCCCTTCGTTTCTATTCAGATTATTTGATAAGGTATGGTCATACTTATTGTAAGTCTATGCAGGGCTCCGGACAAACTATACAAAAAAGCATATATGTTCGAATAATACACTGGATTCAAAAACATCACATCTTTAGTAATAATCCTCTTACAAACGAAACTTAGTAAAATTAACTTATATTTAAAACTTTTAAAGTTACTGGGTAGCTTACATGTTACTGAACGTTTACAAACTTTCAATTCATCTATATGTAAGTCGTGGATTGCTGGATAATAATGGCAACACTGAAAGAATGCTGCAAATTTTTGTGTTGCCTTACATGTATCAACCAGCGTATTTTTTTAAAAGGCGGAAATTACTTTGAAAACTTAATGATTATTCAGACATACATTTGTATGTTTCATTCAGTTGCTAGATTTATTCAGACCTATCTATAATTATAGATAAATTGAAATTTTTCAAATATCCTGCAATTATACATTGACCGTACACACGGTCCCTAACTGAAAAAATAATCAAACTAGCTTATACGAGTATGCCTGACTTCACTAAGAATTAAAATCAATTTGTAGTTGACCGTTGTCAAATGTTGCATGCAAATTTCTTTATAAGCTCCTCAAATAGTATATATCTTTAGTGAAACCAGGCACATGTGAAAGTTATGTATTCACCAAACAACAATTGACGTGCAACATCAGGCGCAACATGTCGCTTAACAGCTTATTAGCAATGTAAACAGGAAACGACAAAACGCGCTTTTCGTTGCGCGTAATAAGTCTACGTGAAATGCTGTTGTGCTACGTTAGCAACGGGCTGAGCGTCAAATGTCGCGCGTCAATTGTTGATTGCTGAATACAAGCTTTAAAACGTTTTATAGTAAAATGGGGTATGTAAAGGCTGGTACACACGGTAGTTTGTGAACGTTATTGTGCTCAACGCATCCTGTAGTGGTTCTTTTCTTTGACCTGACATAGCTCTCCTTTGAAATCGATCTCGATCTCGAAGTCGAGGTCGCGATTGTTCCGCGCGTTCTGACGCATTGAGAACGTGCCCGCGATCTCTTCGAATTTCTTTACCTGTGGGGGAAAAAATATGTTTATGACCTGATAATTATTTTTATCTCATAAGTTCGGAAATGATATTGTGAAAATGTGTTTTTTTATCCCTAGCGTGGAAAAGTTTTTTGAAATTCGAACTTCTATAAAAGTGCCAGAAAAATTAATTCTCTTTTATATTTTACGAATTAACGCAGTTTTACAACTTTATTTGAGCCGTTTTTATTGTACCCCGCATATTCCTCGGTAGAATAAGGGGAAAATTGTGTGTTGATCTCGACTGCAAAGTTATTTTTCGCCTTGTACTTCGCCTTGTACCTTTGAAACATTACCTACAATCTGGATTCTATTTTGCAACTTTCAATTCTAGAATCCTTCGCTTCATCTGGTTTCAATACCAGTACTTGCGCTATTAACAACTTACAGTCTTGAATAATAAAAAATATTTGTTGAGCAAATCACAATATTTTAACCTCACTACAGCTACGAAAATGCTATTGCTGCAAGAAAAAAAGCTTAAATTATATAGTAAAATAGTGTTTATTTATATTAATATAAGCGAAATTAGCACAATTGGTACACAATATTGAAGATAAATTAGTTTTTCTGATACTTTTGATAGGTTCGAATTTTAAAAACTTTATCCACCTAAATAAAAACCATTTTGCACAAAGACTTCAAATGATGAACAACATTTTTCTGTGCGAGTGAGATAAAAACTATATGTATAAGAAGTAAGGAAGTATATGCCTCTTCATAATACAAAAGAGCGTGCGTTCCGCGCTTGTAATACAAAAACAGTCCACAGTTTATAAACATACTTTTATTAGATTCACCTGTTATGGATTGTGAGGTCAAATTAATTTTGAATTTTTTGTCAATTGAATTAGAATTTTTTCATTTTTCAATGAATCAAAATGGAATTCACCTCGTCTCACACCTCCAATTATCTGAAGATGTATTTATTTATTTGCTGAAATAGGTACAGTTGTGGTCTTATATTATAAAACAAGTCTCTCTATATTCAATCAGAATCCTGATATGCAAATCTAGGTTCAATATTTCATATTAGTTACCATAACATGCAATACATAATCATAATAATATCTATATCCCATAAAATTTGAATATGTATTACGAATACTACAATGCACTTCCGTAGACGTAAAAACGACATGACATTTTACTTAGAAAATCTTCGATTGTGTAAAAACTTTCCTCAACCAGCCAGTTCTTTAAACTAACTGTACTCCAGTCATTAATGGTTTTAGGGTCTAAGCGGGTCTTATGCTTTGTTCCTTAAACATTTAAATTACAGGAACACGAAATTCTACAATTTTATGTCTCACGGTGATGGGCGCAGCGCAATTCGTCACTGGAGACGAAATGCATCTGTTATAGGCAGAAGTTACCGCTTAACATCAGGTGGGCCACAGGCTTGTTCCATCACGATAGGATAAAAAAAACTAATTAAACACTAGAGGACTGTACATAAGTAGAAAAATCTGTCGCCAAGCACCTAACGGTTTGTTCCGGCAGCTGTCCTTGAGAGCCAGAGTAATTCTAGGTTAAGCCTGTTAACACCTTCGATCACATCATCACTTACCATCACGTGAGATTGTGGTCAAAGGCTTACCTATCAGAAAAAAAAAAAAAAAAAAAGGATTTTGTCTCTGTCTAACAATAGGGCCTAACAGATGTTAGAAAAAGATTAAGTCCATCAGTGGCCAATATGAGAACCGTTTACAACGTTTCAAGTACGTCTTCAAAGATGCGACGTGCTGGTTTCCAAGCTCATCGGGGAAGAAAGTTGTGTATTTCAAATCCTAGTTATAAGATATTCCGACGTAGTAGATGAGTTAGTAGTAGCAGGGATTGGCGTTAAAAGTTCACTTCAGACTCAATTCCCCTTTGGAAGACTTTCTGAAGTTAAGAACACTTGGTATCTTTAAGTTTTTTTTTTATATCTGATAGGTTAGCCTTTGACCACTATCTTACCTGGATGGTAAGTGATGATGTGGTCGAAGATGTTGTTCAGGCTAACCTAGAATTAACCACATGATAATCTTCACACTGACACAATACATTTCAAATTCAATTTAGTGATTTCTAGGATAACTTGATCTAGACGAGAGCTATTATGAACCTTTTAACCGGACAGCAGCGGAGACATAGAAATAAATCACATCACAAATAAATAAAGCAGGAGGGAAATGTAAGGACAATAACAAATAGAAATCAATTGTGACCAACAGAGGCGCAAACACCTATAATTCTATGTTGTTAGAGCACATGAAACAAGGGGCGGGCCTATTGCCGTCTATAGAGCATAGAGCAGGCTCTGGACTTTTTCTGTAAATTTCCTGCCCACGCAGGAATTACAGTTTGAAAGTGACGCGCATAACACTGCACTTAGACTCACCGTCATGTATTCGTCGAAATAGAAGACAGTCTGTTTCCAATGCGTGTAAGGGGCCTCGGGTGCCGTGCTGAACCCGAGCCTCTTGTGCGACTTCGTGAACTCAACGTTGAAGAATGTCACTAACGCCTGGATGAAGTCGTTGCGACGGACCTGAAAGTATAATGGAGACGTTTTCAATATTATTTTTAGTTTGTAATTAATTTTCATGCCGAAAGGCGAAAGCCGTATAAGAATGTCATTTATAACTCCATCCCATACCTCCCTACGATGGGAGAATGCTAACGAAGTCTTGCGGTATTTGTCGGGAGGTGATAGGTACACAAAGCACTTATTAGTAGGATGCAAGGTGCTCCTTGATAGGGGTCATTATTCACGTCGCCATGATAGAGTCCTCGAAATCATACGAGAAGCGGCGAGTCTCTCGGTACTCTCGATAGCTAACGGTGTGTTCCGGCAGCAGTCCTTGAGAGGCAGAGAAATTACAGGCACATGACTTTAGCATCTGTCTCAAGGTGTCGGGCGCAGTGCAATTCGTGACATGTGACGAAATGTATCCGTTATATGCAGAGGTTAGTCCGCTTAGCATCAGGTGGGCTTCGAGCTTGTTCCTTCACATAAGAAAAATAAATAAAAAAATAGCTAGAGTAAAAAAAGTTTAACCACAAACAAACGACAGATTGCTTTTAAAAAAGAAGGGTCATCTACAAAATCTAAATCCAAGCCTTACTCCATCTTAGGCGCACGATTGGACTTTTTTTATGGACACGTATGAAAAACACTACAAAATGACGTTGGTGTTTCGTCGTTGGTGTTGACTACAGATGTTGGTGTTTCGTCTTCCAGAACATAATTCTATACTCAAGAAAACTTATAGAGCGTCCCCAGTAACTAATATAGGTCATCATCATCATCAGCCGGAAGACGTCCACTGTTGAACAAAGACCTCCCCCATAGAACGGCACAAAGAACGGCTATTAGCCGCTTGTAACCATTGGCTACCCGCGACTTTAACGATGTCGTCAGTCCACCTGGTGGAGGGCCTACCAACTCTACGTCTTCCGGTGTAGTGTGGTTACCACTCCAGAACCTTTCTTCCCCATCGGTTATCAGTTCGTCGAGCAATGTGGCCCGCCCATTGCCACTTCAAATTGCAAATTCTGAGAGCTGTCAGTGACTTTGGTTCTTTGGCGAATATCCACGTTCCGGATTTTATCGCGCAAAGAAACTCCTAGCATAGCTCTCTCCATAGCTCGTTGAGTGACTCTGAGCTTAAAAGTGACAATATAGGTCAGTGAACCAAAATTATAATTTTGATATTTATTTTGGCACTATTTACAACTAAACAGTGTCAAAGTTCGTAACCACCATAGCATCAATACGCCACAGAGGCCATAAATATAAGAAGACACGACAAGCATCTAAGTTAATATTTAAGGGTAAAGGAAAGCTAATAATTAAGCTGATATTTAAGGGTAAAGGAAAACGCAACCGTATCGATGGATACAGGCCAATCTCCATTATTCCTGCCATTGCAAAAGTATTCGAAAATGGCATAAGCTCCAGGTTGGTAGAATATTTGTGTTCATCCAGTGCTCTATCAGACTTTCAGTATGCGTATCGAGAGAGGCGTTCGACAACTTCGTTAACTCGCGAGGTGATCCACCAAGTGATGGCTGCCCGGGAGTCCAACCGGCAGGTGGCCGTCCTTTGTTGTGATCTGTCAAAAGCTTTCGACGTGGCTGATCACGCCGTACTCGCGGTTAAACTGAGGCACTACGGGGTGGTAGGTTCGCCGTATGCCTTACTAACTGACTTACTGACTTAACAGATCAGATCCTCTAGCTTCAACGACGGGAGTGGCGCAGGGATCGTCAGTGTCCAATATTTTGTTTTCACTACTATTGAATGACCTCCCAGACATTATAACAGAAGCTAATATTTTAAATATTTTAATGTATGCTGACGACGTGGCTGCGATTGTTACGGCAACATCTGTGAACTGTCTTGAAGACCAGTTGAATGCCACAGCGTCAAGCTTGGCAAGGTAGTTCAGTATGAACGGACTCACCTCAAATATTGGTAAAACGCAATACATTAACTTCAATCTGGCTGGTCAAGCAATGAAGTCACTGACGGTCTCGGTGGGTGACATTGATATTAACCAGCTTGCAAGTACAACATTCCTTGGGTTCGAGATTGATAGGGGACTTACGTGGGAAAACCACATCCAAAAACTGTGTGGGAAACTAGGAAGTGCATGTTACGCCCTCAATCGTGTATCTCGCGTGGTATCAAAAGAGGTAGCGCGCACATGCTCCTTTGCGTCGGTACATTCGCTTCTGCAGTACGGAGCAGAGCTGTGGGGCCGCTGTGCAGAATGGGAACGTGCTTTCCGTATGCAGAAGCGAGCCGTCAGAGCAATAGTGCGAGTGTCGGTAGATACCTCTGTGAAGCCCTTCTTTAAACAACTGGGAATTATGACTCTGCCAGCTATTGTCATTTTCCAAGTGGCTGTCTTTGTGCGAATGAACCCCGAGTTATATGTAAAGCACAGTGATGTACACTTATACAATACACGTAATAAGGATAAGCTCGTAAGTGTGTCACATTCCCTTACCAAATCATCTAAACTAACACACGTCATGGGGCCGACTGTGTATAACAAGCTGCTGATATTGTCTCTGCTCCGAGTATCGCTGCCTTTAAGATCAGACTGAAACGCTGGCTTATCAACCAAACCTTCTACACTTTTGACGATTTTATTAAAATTTGATATAATGTATAATATTATTAATTTATTATTACATCTCGATTATAATTCATAATTATGTATTTTTTATTATTATTTTTTGACATTTGGAATTGACTATTGTATTTATTGTGTTGACTTTACTTGTTAAAGTAATACTTTTTTATAATTTATATTTACTTTTACTCAGCATAACATCGCATGGTAGGTATACCATGTAGGTACTTAAAAGGGTAACAATTATTTAATTTTTAAATTAAACTTAATAATATATTTCTTGACGTGTAAACAAGATTTATCAATAAATAAGTATTTGAGTATTTGAGCATCTTTTATGGTCGCTAATGTATCGATAACATATATTTTCACCAGTCATTTTAAATCAATTCATTTTTATTTGCTACCATGTAAAATTTAGATAGTTTCAAGAAGGACTCAAGGAAGACCTCCAAAATTACAGAATCAATACATCAATCTATCATGTACAGATGTACCTCCATTTAATAATATAAGAACATTCAATAACTTACCTGCAGATGGAACTTAGATTCAAAATTGAGATCCTCTTTCTTGACCGTGTACAAGTCAATCTCTTTCAGTAGACACGAATTTGTCACCACCTGAAAAATTAATTGGTTTGTTATTGACCCAGAACTAACATCTAAACTAAATAAAAATTGGTCAAGTACGATTTGAACTGAGAATTTTGGGATCACATCATAGTTACAATATCAAAAACAGAATTATTAAAAAACAGGAATGTTTCGTATGGCACTAATTGTCTGTAACAAAATGCTGATCTCAATCTTTGATACAAATGATCTACACACTTTTAAGAATCTCTCTCTCATTTTGTAATGACCAAGGTTACTTCACAATAGACGAGTTTTTAAACAGATGAAAATACTAAGAAAGTAAGTATAAGACATCTAATATTCACTAAATTTATATGTGTTTTTTTGTTATAAATGTAACTTATTAATCTGTCTTTATTACAATATAATAATTCTTCACCCTCATACTTTGAAATGAAACCTGATGTGATACATTCATATGATATTTAAACAACATTTAACCCAGACCAAAGCTAATCAAATTTAATTACATTATTTTAGTACATACTTTGGTAAGGTAATTTGGTAAAAATATTTGTATTGTCTACCTTTACTTCGAAAAATAGTTGAATTTAAGTATGGCGTAGCGAATGACAAAGATAGGATAGGTAACGTCAGCACTCAATATTAGTGTTTCATACCCCATATTACAGTCGTCCCGTGCAACATGACAGAATGCAACAACATCACATGGCCCACCTGGTGTTAAGTGGTAACCTCTAGCTATAACTGAAGTCACATCACCCTGAGACTAGTTGTTAACACTCATGTGCCTGTAATTTCACCGGCACCCATGTCCTCCAAACTGACATGAGAAAATTACTGCTTGGCGGTAGAAATTATGAGTGATAACATACACAATGTCAATTCAGTAATCAGTTTTATATATACCTGTTTAGCATCAACAACATCGACCAGAGGCTCAGAAATGGCCACTTTCCTGATGGAGGACATGTCAAAACCGTACACATCATCCCACCAGTTGATCTTCTCGTCCTTGTACTGTCTGTCTTCAATGCCGCAGATGAACAGTGTGCATCTGGAATATAATAAGTAAGATTATGAGATATATCAGTAATTTTGACTAGTGGTGAAGGTGGGCTCTGCTAGTGCTATATAGGGGAGTGATCAGTTGTTTATGCATGGTGGTAGTGCATTATGGAAATTCCTGCTTTGCTTTTACAATAACGTCCCCAAGAGGAAAATTGGTCGCCAAGCACCTAATTCTGTGTTTCGACAGCTGGAAAACTGGTTATTCTAGGTATAACCTTTGTCAACATCACTTACCAACAGGAGAAATTGTGGACAGGTGACTCCTGCTAATGGCCAAGCCATTACAATGAGAACAATGAAATAAGAAAAAGGTGAGATTTTGGTCAAACTACATACATACATAAAATCACGCCTCTTTCCCGTAGGGGTAGGCAGAGACCACAGATTTCCACTTGCTACGATCCTTACATATCTCTTTCGCTTCATCTATACTCATCAATCCTTTCATAAATAAGCGTTGGTTTAGGGTACTCCTGACCTGGCCTTTTTTCAGAACATCTTCAATCTGATTTCGGAACGTTCGCCTAGATCTTCCCCTTCCAACACTTCCGTTCACTTGTCCCACGTACACCTGATTAGTCAATCTCATTTCATTCATTCTCTCTACATGTCCAAACCATCTTAACATACCTTTCTCGATTTTTGTCACTACATCCTCATTCACACCACATCGTTCCCTAATTTTCATTTCCCTAAGTTCACATGGTCAAACTAACTGTAATAAAAATGAAATTCGGCCTAGTGCGAGTCGGACTCGCACACCATACAAATGATGAAGTCCACTTTCGACAGGCAGTTCTCTTCCTCCTGTCTAAACCAAAAAGTGTTAGAGCACTGACCTGTCAGGGAACAGCATACCATCGGGCTGTAGCCACTTGTCCCTTGCATAAAGCACCGTGTCAAGCATGCTCTCATAGAAGAGGCAGTAGCCCATCCACTCCGAAATGATGATGTCTACCTTCTCCACTGGTAGTTCCACTTCCTCCACCTGACAATAAAACATACTTAAGTGTTTTGTTGATAATTATAAGTAAACATATATTACACATATATGTATAATCTTACTAAAACTTGTATAATGATAGTGACAAAATGTGAGTGTTTAGACACCTCTAACCCCTTAGAGGAAAACAGGGTCTTTTTATATCTTAATAGATTTTGAGAACAAGGAACCGGTTCCAATCGCTCTGCTGATGTTCGCCTCACTTACACACAAACAAAATAGGCTATGTGAATGAATATAAGGTATTATCGTACAACTTATTCTGTTTAAGTATAATATTAGAAAAAAATAATAACATTCACAAAATCTTTTCAATATTTTAAGTATAAATAACAATAGAGGAATAAGATACCCCCAAAAAAAACCAATTAGGTTTTTAGGGTGTTTTATTATGCCAAAGTTTGTCATAATTGTATGAATGAAATAAAAAAAATATATGGTAATGTGAACAAGCACAAAGTAATTAAAAGTGTAAAAAAACCTTGACTGCAAATTATTTACTTTTTGTTAAACACTTTATCTTTCCAAATATCTATATCTTGCAGTTTTAATTTCAAAATTGCAAGATATCCATATTTATGGAATCGTTTTTAATGCCCTACATTTTGACAGTATGAAAGAAAAAAAAGACGTATCTCACAAAATGACGTCCAGAATCCGCCATTTTAATGTACCTATTGCCACTTGTGCTATCAAGACGAATCGAACGATATCTCGTGTATTAATATCGTTTTAATCCATTTAGAAGTTATGGTGGAATAAAGAAACTCACATACATGAACCCTGAAGACATAACACTTCTTTTTTGGGGCAGTCACGAAAAACCAAAATTTACCTTGCCAATTACAATTGTTGTTTTACGTTTTTGATTTGGGGGTAAATTGTCACTTAATGGTTGAAGGTCTTTGTATCCAGGTCTTAGGTGACCTGAGGTTTGTAATTGTTATTATTCAGGTAATATAAACAAAATTTACCTTTCCCTTAACAATTTCTATGACATCACTGAGTCTGTTGGCCTCAATGATCTTTCGAGCATAGTCCACGATGTTTGAGCATTCCACTGCGATGACCTTTGCTGCACCAGCCTTGGCAGCAAACATGGAGAGAATGCCTGTCCCACAACCAATATCAAGGACTGTCTGTGGATGAAATTGTGTGATGGAATATTTTATTAAATTATTTACTTAGTATAGTATGTCTAACCACCTAGTTTAGAAATGTGTTATGAATCTAAGACAACAGTCCTTTATGGGTGGCACCACCCCAGATTTGTGTATTCTGCTTTTTTTTTTTTGTTTTTTTTTTTTATGCCCGATAGGTTAGCCTTTGACCACTATCTCACCTGATGGTAAGTGATGATGTGGTCGAGGATGTTGTTCAGACTAACCTAGAGTTACTGGCTCTCAAGGACAGCTGCCGGAACACACGGTTAAGTGCTTGGCGACAGATTTTCAACTTGAGGGTGGTAGCTAGCCAGGCGGGCATTTGCAAAATGCCCTACCACCATGCTGTAACGACTGCTATCCTAAGACAACAACCGGGACCGACGGCTTAACGTGCCCTCTGAAGCAAGGAAGCGCTCAGTAGTAATGTCACCAGCGGTCACCCATCCAAGTCATGACTGCGGCGGACGTTGCTTAACTTTGCTGATCGAATCAGAATGGTTAAGCAAACTTGGCTACGAGCGCTTCCATACAGTATTGTAACACAAGTATGGTCAAGTATGTAAAACTCTTAGGCCCAGTTTCAGAATGTTCTAATAAAGTTTCGGGTTGCTAATCAACACATTAAATAACCGAATGATAAAAATGACAGTTGACATGCAGCGCGTTTCAAACTTTGACCGATGGATAGGCTAAATTGATGACTGTGAAATGCAAAGATAGTGTTTTGTTTAATAAATATTTTCTGGGTAGTATAACCGGAACATATTCAAACATTCTGAAACATGCCCTAAATGTATTATTTTAACTATAGGATATGCATGTATTAATATAATTGATTAACAAAATTTTAGAATAATATGTGAACAATATTGTCTTGAATAAATATGCTTTATTATTAATAAAATAGATTGCATCTCAATAAATATACTAAAAAAATTATAAAGAAATAAAAATGTCCAGGACTATGATATGGCTGCCAGCTAGCTTTAATAGTGGCATTGTTAACGGCGCAAGAATTATTGTCAATTTGTTGCTGTAAATTGGCCTCTGGCATTGTTATGCAGGTGTGGCCACTTAAAGCATTAATTTTATAGTGATAGCAATTGCTTTAATGACCATACATATTAACAAAGTTGTAGCCAAAGCATCAGCATCCCATTACATAAACCATCTTCCCACTTTTAACAAACTTTTATAATATTTTCATATAACTGCACAGCAAACCAAGATCATGTATGAACACTTAAAATTAAGATAAACCACATACCTTTCCTTTGAAGAGATGCTTGTTGTGGTACATGGCATTTCTGTAGGTGAGAGTGCGGACCTCATCTTTAAGCATCTCCTCGTGGATACCAAAATGTGCATATGAGTCAAAATAATAGTCGCGTGAGGTCATCTCCTCGGCCGCAACATTGCTTTCAGGTCCTGGTGTTGGTCCTGGAGGAAAGGAATTACTTAGCATTCTGTTGATTCACATTGAGGTTGTCCTAAGAATGGCAACCCAGAAGTAGGGTGCCATTTCTACAAGGTGCAAATATGCTCCATTTGACTGCTCAAGCACACTTCCCTTCTTAGAAAAATGTATCACAATCCTACTAATATGCTTATGCCTATGCTGGAATTCAAGCTGGAGAGAAAATAGTGAAGGCAATCTCATGTAGATAATAGAATCGAACTTGCAATTTCAGTATATTTAATAATACATGTTTTACCTAAACTTTGAGTCTATTTGTGCATTATTTAAAATCAAAATGTGATTTTGATAACCTAAATGTTTCAATCAAGTTGCATCGACTGTTTTCATGTGGGGACTAAAGTTGTATAGATAAAACATAATCTCATTCACTAATGTCTAAAAAACTCTATTTTAAAATAATTGAGATAACATTTGACTTAATTAATTACAAGAATTAGACATGATAATTAAATAAGTCCACAGCAAGGTTAAAAAACAATGAACATTCTGAGCACAGACAGCTAGGAAGAATAAACTTATGCAGATACTTGTCCTAAGTAGGGTATATTTATGCTAAATTTGCAACCTGCACTGAAAAGGCACTTGCTACAGAAATATAAAGATAATAAGAATTACTACTTAATTTTGCATACTGAAATAAGGATAAAATATTATTATATTTAAGCTTAACTACATTTTAAGCAAGTATTAGCCAAGTCAACTAATTCCCGCACATTTTATATCTGACTTGGTTGCTCGCAAAAATACAGTTATGTTTATATTTTTTACTTATTAGTAAAAAATGGGATGTTCATATTGCTTAAATAGACATGATAAAATATTTTAAAAGAATATATTTTAAATTATCTCTATATCAATAAAAATTTAATCTTAAATTATTTTTTAACAAACAAGGTGGTCAAGATCCTGACTTTCTGAAAGACACGTTTAAAGTTATCTTTGTAGCATATTTTTATATAATTAAATTAAAATCAATAAAACCAGTCCCACATATATTTTTAGTTTATAAAAGCCTTACAATATACAATAAATACGATTCGAGTAAAGTGCGATTCAGGCCTTACTTTACTACTCACTTGTTTATTTAAATTATGCTTTACAATAGCACATAAATGAAAAATGTTTGTCAGTTTTGATCAAAAGAATCAAATTCTAAACTACATTGTAAATCGGCATGTTCAGAATTTTTTGGTTAAACAGGAGTAATGCTACATAATTTACCAAAATTTCAGATCCCTAAATAGTTTAGATATTGAGATAACTAAACTAGTTATAAGTAACAAAATTTTTATCCAAAAAAGGAACCAAGTACAACACTCAAAGTCTGAAATAACTTGTAGAAGTTGGTACCACGATAGTTCAAAAGTACCTATTATCACAATATTGTGCTCATGGTACCAAGTTTGACAAGTTATCACACTTTTGAGTCTTGAAATCTTCGATAAAATATATATATATATGGTATATTTTATATAAGGTATATTTTATCGAAGCTTGAAATCAATGCCATTTTTTGGGTAAAAAGTTTTTTCACTCTTTTTAGTGACCCTTGCTACTTACCGGATCAATCGTCATTCACTATCAACGACTATATCATCAAGATAGGAAAATATTTTTCAGTTATTGGAGTGTAACTCAAAAACTTACTGTTGTTTTACAGCACAGTAAATTTTTGTATTGCATTTTTTATGTTTTGCTACATTAAGGTAATAGTTAAATTATAATTGCCAATTGTCAGTATTGTGAAATTAATCATTATTGAGAATTCACATGTAATATACTTCATGAGTAAATCATAGTTAAAATTTACAAAAAAGTGTTTTACAAAACCTAAAAGAATCTGAAGTGTTCCTTTAGCTATAATAAAAGAGTAATAAATTATATTCATTATAGAGAAGCAGCATAATTAAATTATCTATAAATAAGTGATTACACACTGAATGTTCATATATTAATTTGTAGCCTGGTATAGAGCTGGTCCTTAAAACAATTAATCTCTATATATATAAAAATCAATTGCAGTTTGTTTGTCTCACTAATACTCGAGAATGGGTGAGCTGATTTTGGTTTTGAAATGTTTGTTGTAGTCCAAGGAAGGTTGAATTGATGACAAAAATATGGCAAAATGGCAAGGAAATGTGAAGAGAAGGGTGGCCAAGAATATTTTCATAATTGTTCATAGCAAATTATAGGCTGAAATCGTCTGGGGACTGAGATGGCTAAATTGGTATTTCTTTTTTTTTCTGTATAATCAAAGAACTGTAATGTTATTTAATTTACATTTTATGATTAGAGTAAACAAATATTTTTTATTTATAACTATTAACTGACTTTCATGTTAAAAACATTTAAAGTATATAAAAAAAAATATATGTCTGATTTAAATCAAATAAATCTGAATAAGTAATTTGATTTTAATTGACTAGATTTAGGGTTGGTTTCAAAATGGCCTAATAAAGTTTGTTATTTATTTTTTATTTATAAAAAAAAAATGTGGGTTGCTAATCAACACATAAAATAAATGAATGATAAAAGTGACAGTAACCATGCAGCACATTTTAAGCTTTAACTGATGGATAAGCTAAATCGATGACTGTAACATAAAGATAGTGTTTTGTTTAGTAAATATGTTCAGGGTACGATACTATAACCAGAACTTACTTGAACCTGAAACAGGCCCTTAGTCAATTAAAATTAAATTACTCTGATTATTTTTCTCAAACCTGCCTAAAGTCTATGTAGCATGTGAACATAGTGACAAAGTTGTGTGGAAGAAGACAAGTACTGTAGAAAACAATTTAAATTTTTATAATATTGCTAAAAATGGTGCTTTTAAACCACACAATGGGTGGTCTCTGATGATACCAATATGGAAACTTGTGTGAATAATCAGTTTGACACTCTCAATGCAAAGCATTTATTTATAACAAAATTTGCTTAGACTGTTTCATCATAAATAAATCATAAATCA
Organism: Plagodis dolabraria; assembly: GCA_963854805.1. Lineage (NCBI taxonomy): Eukaryota > Metazoa > Arthropoda > Insecta > Lepidoptera > Geometridae > Plagodis > Plagodis dolabraria. The sequence goes on along the minus strand of OY978459.1, from coordinate 4,029,860 downwards.
ATTTATTGGTAATTACATGTCAAGGCATACATTGCTTAGTTTTTTTTTTAAAGAATACATAGTAATTTTAATTAAAATAGACATTAATAAAATGTCGCATTAAAATAGAATTGTCCTCAATAATAAAATATAAAATAGGTAATAATTAATTATAATAGAATATTCTAAAAACTATGTATGTCATTACTACAAGTAATGTTTTTTAGTAATGTTTTGTCAAGTGATATAACAACTTATATTTTACGGTCAGAAAATTCTTCAATGCTGTAAAACATTTGCTCGATAAGCCAGCATTTTAATCGCAACTTGAAACAGCTCATATTAGGCGATGCTATGATATTTTCAGGTAGTTTGCTATATATAGTTGGTCCCATGACATGCGAAATTTTAGTGGACTTCGTCAACGAGCGACTTATACCCACGAGTTTGTCCTTACCACGGGTGTTGTACGTGTGCATGTCACTGTGCTTTGTATAAGAGGCAAGGTTACACTTCACGTATACAGCAATTTGAAATAAAACAACTACAGGCAGCGTGAGTATGCCTAACTTCTTAAAATATGGACACTTACATGAGCTGGAAGATGTCCTCTGCTGAACAAATCCCTCCCCCCATTGAGATTTAATGTGTAGTAAACCAGTTATTATTTTAATTGAATACTGACAAATATTTCTATACAGGTGGTCTTTCATGAATATTAACTAACTCAACCATATTAACTAACTAGTTAACAACACAGAATGACATTTAAAAGAATGAATACATGTTTTCTTACTGTTTCTTGTCACTGAGGCGCTTTAACCTTTTTCCTAAATGCGTCAATACAATATTTTCTTTGTTATGACCTTCATAAGCATCATAGCATAGAAAAGTTATTTGAAGCAATGGCTTTAACTTTATCAGATGGGCATAGTTCAAGAAAAAGTGTTTTGGAAAAATTGCACAATGTATTATGTACTATATATGATTAAAAATAAATTGATTACATTTAGTCAGGTATGTATTCATAGTAAATTTCAAATTATTCATATAAGGCTATGTTAAGTAAATATTGTTGTCAGGAATTATTAATTATGTGATACAAAAGCTGTTCTTCAAAAATTAAATGGACAAAGCGTGGACTCATCAGGTATGTTTGCTCTATGTGTGCAGCAACATAGAACAATAGGTAGAGCTAAAAATACAGTTAACATAATATTAGAAGCATAGGAAGGCTTGGTAAGGTTAAAAAATCATCATAATCGTGTTGTGGTAACAAGATTTGACGACAATAAAAACGAGACATGAGTTGTTAGATAAAACACGTTTTGAACATTGCGACCGGCATTTCAGTAGTTAAACATTAAACTCACCATTTTCTGTAGCGGGCGTCGATGCTGTGGAAGTACTTTCTTGTGCGACGTCCATGCTTTCCATTTCAATTAAAATATTAAGAACAAATCAAATTACTTTTTATAACCTGAAACTGGGAACGCCGAATCGATTTGTCAGGTATACATATACAAAAAATACTATTGTAACATGAAAATGGAGACAAAATCAGTTACGAAAGCTGAACTATGAATAGTTTAACTAGATAGAAAAGGAAATATCACAAAATAAATGAATATTTTCGAGAAAAATGCTCGAATTCGTTTAGCAAGAACGATGAGCTTTTTCCACCAAAATTGAAAGAAATATTCAGTGTTGCCTGCCCGAATTTTAGAAAACTTATTTAAGGTGCGTTCGTTTTGGCTCGATTGCGTTTGTAGCAGTTTCAAACGTGGCATTTGTATCTTAGCGTTCGGAAAGAAGCTTCTGCTATTTTTGACCACCAATGACTGTATGCTATCCGAACGTCTTATACATATTTTGACAAACGCTGACAACCAAAAAATAACCTTTTCTGGAACTGCACCTAAAGATATAGGTGCAATAACTGAAACCAAAGTTATAGGTCTATAATTGAATCTGTCGGAGGCAGCGCCAGTTCTATTCCTTATGATAGGAACAACAATATTTCTCATAAAATGTTAAGGTAGATATGAATGTCCAACACAAAGGCTAAAGAACAAGGCAAGTTCTCGGGGAAGGTGACTTCCAGCAAGCAGCAGATGCTCTATACTGAGCCCATCGTGGATGCTGGATTCGCCGATCAGATACACGATACAAGATAGACTTAATATGTTTTGTGGTTAATAATAACTGAAAATATTCATTGTTTCGTCCTGAACCAAGGAATCCATCTCTAAAATTCACATAAACAAGTGTATTGAATCTTCTTCTTCTTCTTTCTTTGTTTTGGCTTTTATCGTTGTTTGACGATATTCTGCCAATATCAAAGTATGACCAGTGTATGTTTATTTAGATAAGTCTGGTATAAACAGGAAGGTAATTAATCATTTAATGGTTTAGATACCTGTAAAGATATAATAGACATACCTAATAGGTTAGTAGTTCACAGGCAGGTTAAACATCAAAGGGATTAAAGTTGTAGAGTGGAATTAATAAATAGATAAGGGAAGGGCAGGATGATTATATATACTTTTAATAAATTTTAAATACAAATATTATTGGTTTTTATAAACTTACTATATACATATGGAGAGAAAACATAAGGTAGAAGAGAATTAAAGTTGGTGGGCGGGGAATTTCGGGATCTAAAAATCATATAAAGAATTTGTTAGTTTCGGGCAGCAAAAGAAAATGTGGTCTATTGAGCCTTCGTTTAGACCACATTCACATAAAGAATGGTCCCTGACCCTGATTTTGGCAAGAAAGACTGGGGTACAGACATGACCCAAACGGGAGCGAATTAAAATAGAAGTAATCTTTTTACTTACTTTTTTGAATTGAATCTTCTATCGCGCCAAATACAACTGTCAAACCAGCAGTTGTCGAAAAACGATCACAACGATCCCACGGTAAGACGTGGGTCAAAAATAGCATTTTTCTCTGTTATTTGTAGCGTTTTCAAAGCTATCCGAACGATGAGCGAAAACAATATAAATGCTCATGAAGCCCCAAATCGAACGCTCTGTGTGAACATTTTTAGCGTTTGTGAGTGTTATTTTTGGAACTGATAGGCTATCCGAACGCCCTATTGGTAGATATAAATTAAGACATAAAGGCGCGTCCAGTGACATTGCTCTGATGAGCAATTTACTCTATCTTAAGGCGCGAATACTGCCAATGTTTGCAATGAGTTTACTATGAATTCGACTCACTATTAGTATTTATCATACATATAATATGTATGATAAATACTAATTGTGTATCTCTCACCATAATAGTATTTTACATACGATCGCGACTAAATTCATGTGTGGAGTACACATGAATGTCTAATCTTCGGATTAAAATAGTATTTTTAAGTAAACTATTTTATTATTGTTATTTAAAACACGTTAAATATAGAAGATTATACTAATATTACTAATATTAAACACCGTGATATGATATATATATATATGAGATACATTTCATTGAATATTCTATGCAATAGTTGTAGGAGTAATATAAAAAGAAAATTAAATGTCAAGTATCGCTATTACTGGGCAACACTAGATTTCGCCTTGGCCTTGAAGTACCTAGAGCTGATCAATATATCGATTGCTGAAAGATACGATTCGATTAAAAAGTTATCGATTCAGCCGTGTCAATTACATATTGATGTCTGTATGATTATTGATTACCTACTATTTATTGTATTGTAATATTAATAGATAATGAGAGAAATACATACAAATTTCAGACGTATACGACATACGAAATATTAATATATTATAAACTTAATATGAAATGATTAATTCTATTATACAAAGATTATTAAAACATATACAGGGTTATTGGTATAATGCTATTAACCTCTTAGGGTTGACTTCTGCTAGTCCTACCAACATTTTGAGATGTGAACTAAATCTCAGAGTATCTATTACTACAGTATTATAATCTATTACTTTAGTAATAAGTTACTCTGAGGACAAAATTAAGCATGATTTTAAATGAAAAAGCTTAACTAGACGGCGCGACATACCATACATCTAATGGCTCATTCGTCAGTCTTAAACGAGATGTTTATACGGAAACTCATAAGAATCGAGCTGAGGTGATATCCTCCCGTGGCAACTCAGAAGTCCAAATCTGACACCACCAGACTGTTTTTTGTGGGGATATATGAAGAGTCGAGTTTATAACAATAATCCACCGATTACCCAGTTGAACATCAATATCCGAAAAGAAATAACCGCTATTCCATGCGCAATGTGCCAGTAAGTTTTTACCAATTTGAGAAGCGATTACAGTGCGATGAAGATCATCTGGATGACGTTATTTTTAAAAATGAAATTTCTCAAATGTTCTCTATTGTTTAAATAGGTATACATTTGTTTGTGTATTTCTGCTTTTTATGAATGAGTTTTTCAAATCCACCAAACTTTCGTGCCCACCCTACACCTTAACTCTTTTTCATTGAAAATTAAGTTTTGATTATCGACTCAATAATAAAAGCAAAAAAAACATGGGAAAAGCAAAACAGGCCAAAATTTGCAAGTTGCTGTTCTGCGTCCCGGTTTGGTTCTTCATAATTATGGTAAGCCTACCAATGTGTACCCAAAGATTAATATCAATTGTGATTAGCTAGCTAATTTTCCACATCAATTAATGGCAATGATGCTTTTTCAAATGAATAATTTTATTTAATTTTAATTATTCTATCTACATAAGTGATTCTATCGTTTATGGTTAACTATTTCTTCTTCAAATATCCAGCTGTGAATTGTTTAGGGCTTCGAGTAGGGCTTCGCTTCAGCCCTTGCTGCTGCTCAAAAAGCCCTACATCTAGGTAATTCTTCTCTACGTAGGCTACACTGATATGTGCCGCTCTGCGTAGGTTTCTGCTTCTTCGTGATTACTGTTATATATACGTTTGTAATTTTGGTGAAATAGTAGTCCACTTCTTTTTCTTCAGACGTTAGTGCCATCAGCTCTCTGGGTATTGGACGCCATGTGTTCTTCTATCAGGTGGTCTAGCATGAAGGAGGGCAAACCCGTGGAGGTGTTTAAGCGGTCCGTTGTCCGTAGATTCATACATTTTTCTTGCCATGTGGACAGTAAACGCCTTCACGGATTGCATCATTGTGTCACATCTCAAGTTGAAAAAATCTGTCGAGCACCTAACGGTGTGTTCCGGCAGCTGTCCTTGAGAGCCAGTAACTCTAGGTTAGTCTGAACAACATCCTCGACCACATCATCACTTACCATCAGGTGAGATAGTGGTCAAAGGCTAACCTATCAGGCATAAAAAAAAAAAAAAAAAAAAACATCTATCGAAGGCCTTTGCCATATCAAATTTAATATGGCCACTGTTCGTTTGTTTGTTAGTATTTTAGTCGTAGGCCATTTGATATCGTGGTCGAATGGTTCCTTCAAAAGCCAAACTGTTTTTTCATTGTATTTCCAGGTGTTCAGCAAATATTCTGCCTCTATCTTGACCCGAGTATCTCTTTCTTCTTCTTGAAGGTGAGGGTGGATAGGTTGAGCTGGCACAGATTGGTCATTTTATTTGCCACGTGATTTATTTCCTTTTCCCAGAATTCGCCACTCCAGGTGGACACATAAGTCAAAAATCTACACCTTTGTCTTGGAGACTTATTCTGTAATTCTTTGGGGGTATTTCTCCATCCAAATCATATGTAAATCTTCCGTCAGATAGTACATGCTTGCCATAATAACTTCTTGCTTGTTTTATTTAACTTATTCCAAGGCTGAAAAATGAAAAAATCAGGTCTTCTTCCATCAACCTTGGGGAATCATTGAACTCTGGTATATCCGCCGATATTAAACAAAACTGCGCTCGTCACTTTTTAAGAATCTACCTGCTTGCTCTGCCAATATAATGGGTTATATCAGTTGAACCTCTCTTTTATAATTTTTAAAAAGGTAGAAGCATACGAGTAGGTATCAGCGTATGATATCTACTATTAAGATGGTGAAAGAATGTGTTATTCCCGTAGCTATTTTAAATTAGAAATATAAAAAATAAAATACCTATTCGAATATTGATCCCACAGCTTAGTCATGACAACACAAAGTGATCCAGATATTACACCCAATTGGAATGCACATAAATTTTCAGCCTCGCAAATTTTTGTCATATAACATGTATGATGGGTAACGTAATTGATTTTTAAAGTAGATAGGAAAGATAGTGAACTCATTCATGAAAATAATGTGTTATCTATGATCTCTGAATAGTTCACCGCTAATAATCTACTCTTAAATTCAAAAAAGACCAAATGTTTAAAGTTTTCTTTACCAAATGTTCCTTATGTTGAACCAAACATTAAGCTTGGCCTAGATAAACTCTCTATTGACAAAGCGACAGTCTTTCTGGGAATCAAATCGGATTCAACTTTACAGTGGGATCCACATATACATGATCTAGCCGGAAGACTTAGTTCTGCTGCATATGCAGTTTGTAAGATAAGACAGTTAACAGACGTAGCTACTGCACGGCTAGTTTATTTCGCGTACTTCCACAGTATTATGTCGTATGGTGTATTGCTGTGGGGAGCTGCTGCTGAGATAGAGACAATCTTTGCGTGCAATTCGAGCCATATATGAAATGGATCCTATGGAATCTCCAAGGGATCTTTTTAAAGAAATTGATATATTAACTTTACCGAGTCTGTATATATTTGAAAATATTATGTATGTTCGGAAAAAATTGAAAGAGAATAAACAAATATTGTACTAATCGTATTATACTGTATATAACACACTGTTAAAAGATGTTTAAAAGAATGGCCTCGAGTTTCTTGCCCGTTCTTCTCGCAGTGGCTCTATAAATTTTTTGTTGCTGAACGTGGCAGTACAATGTATAATATTTCAATATTAAAATTTGTAATTGACCTTCATAAGAGCGTCGTAGACGCCTAAATTGAATAAATGATTTTGAATTTTTTTTGAATCGCATGGTGGTAAGGCATTTTGAAAATGCTCACCTGGCTAGCTACCATCCTTAAGTAGAAATTCTGTCGCTAAGCATCTAACAGTGTGTTCCAGCAGCAGTCCTTGAGAGACAGTAAAATTACAGGCGCATGAGACTTATCAACCGTATGTCTCAGTGTGACGGGTGCAGTGAAATTTGTCACTTGTGATTAAATGCATCTGTTATGGGGAGAGGTAAGTCCATTTAACATCAAGTGGGACTCGCGCTTGTTTCGTCACAATAACATTCATAAAAAGTGACATGAAAGTCATTTTAGTTATGAAATAGTTGGATTAAAAACATTTGTACTGGATTATTTTGGTTTATTTTAAACATTATGTTCATAAGAAATCCTTTAATTTTCAAAATCTTATATCATTAGGTATTTAGAACAATCTTAATATTATTAATACATACGCCAACTCTACCTTAAAATTTATTGTTACTTGTATTGTGCTCTACCTTCAACATGTTATGTTTGGAATGTAAAAATGTAATTAAAAGTAACAGGCAAGGCAGCTTAAGTCTCGACTCGTGTAACTCGAATTCCGTGTGGTGTGAGTGTGTAGCATGTATGAATGAATACAAACGTTTAGTTCAGGTCAGGTTCAGTTTATAAACCAAAAGCGTGGACGACGCACGTAGCGGCAGTGTTTCTCTTTGTGCGGGAAAAAGTGTTTTGGTGGTTCGTCGTAATATAAGAGTATTGGAGTTACTACTATTGGCGAAAAATGTGAGTTTACTTAATGTTAAAGAACTATCGAGTAACTTTCTATGATAAGATATAATTGTGAAATATATTACTACGATTATAACAGATTAATGCTGAATAATGTAAATTATGTTTTAAAATTATAGAAAAATATGTTTGTCGCCCTTTCAATTGATAGGTACTCGTATCTACTTATATCAATACTAGGTATCTACTTGCATGATAGGGTCACCTTACTCTACCTAATAAATTTAGTATTAGCATAGAGCATTTAATAAAACTGGTATCAGTTAAGATTTTCTAAACGAGGTTCTCAATATGTCTTTCTTTTCTAAATATTTATTTTTAAATTTCTTATAACTTTTTACTTGAGTGCACCGATTTTGTTTTTTTTTTTTACCTACTTGAAAGCTGGTGAGTCCCATTTAAATTTAATTGAGATATGACAGTATTATTTGAGTGATCCCTAATAATGCGAAAGGTTTATTTAATTTTTAGTGCACTTTTTACTTCAGAATATTTTATGTTTGGAGCCGATTTCTTTTGTTTAATTTTTGATAGCTATTCAGATGGCAGACAAACCTAGACCAACGAACGTGATCCTAAAGAGGTTCTGCTTTTTAATTGGATAACCTTAAAAAATACAAAAGCCTCATAAAGCAAAATAAGTACCCTAATTAATGCTTACCCTACTACCATCTTCAACCACATCATCACCAGATGAAACAATGATTTTTAATATTGATCGCGTTACCTACACAACTCAAGGTAAGCTGCTTAAAATTTGAAACAATGTTAATCAATTTTAAGCTTAATAATGTAAGCGGTGTTTCTTAACAGTGTTCTAAGTAGATGAAGAAATGCGCACAAATTAAATATATCACACTTCACACTAATATTATAGAGGCAAAAGTTTGTGGGTGTGTTTGTATGTGTGTTACTTCTTCACGCTCAACGGCTGCACTAAATTTTATGAGTTCATAAGTACAGGATACTTTTCATCATCAACCATGACCACGCGGGTGAAAATAGTTGCGTAAATTATGTAGGTATGATAAAAGAAACTTGTAATATTTAGGTATTATACATATCGTTTATGTGTCTCGAATACAAGTTAATATAATATAAATCTTCTATTAGGTATTCAAAGAGTAAATAATATACACATACTATAAAACAAAATGATTACCTAAATTTTTGCGAGTAATAGGAACTTCACTTTGAACGTATCGCGAGCTTTATGAACCAGCGCTATATTTACCGGAAAGATTCCGACCAGTTTCGGACTGTTTTGGAGTCCTTCGTCTAGGAGTCATGATTGCACGAATGTAGTTGTTGTATGATTATAATAATTATTTAAATTAGTTAAAGCCAGAAACACTATTTCTCGATGGATTTACTGTCCAAAATTTGTTCATCCCAAAAACAAATATTCTTAAGTATAAACAGTATATTATCAGTTATTTTTTGTACAATTTGTTGGGCGTCATAACACTTTTTTTTAAATTTCCAATTTAGTTAAACAAACAAGACATTGCGATTAATTTAATGTCTTGTTTGTCACTTGCGTCGTCTTTTACTTGCGACATAAGTATTCTGGGCTTGAGATCACCTTATTAACATCTAACGCGTCTATCTTTCGTTGTTTTCAAGAGTCCCAAATTATTGGTATCACTTTCTCATAGGCTTGACGGATTCTCTGTGACATAGCAACAAAGCAACGCCAGCTAGAAATTTCACGTAGCATCCTAAACTCGACATAGTTTATATACGTTTTTATATTTAACGCTGGTCGCAAAACGAAGCCCAAAATTGGCTTTGGATAGGATTATAATAAAATATACCTACCTCGCATACTCATAAGCATAACATTAGTCGCCAAATCTCTATTTACGATTCAAACTCACATGCGTAAAATTTACCTACTAACCTAATTTAGCAGCCGTTGTTCAGTTTATTATATACATAAATACGTATTCGATCCTTAACGCGTGTGATTTGCGGTAAATTATAATATTTTAACCATTTATAAAGTCTCATATTAAATACTTTGCTCGTAAAGTTCAACTAACTATTATTTAACTGCCAGTTCATAATGATACCTGCGATTATTTTAAGTTACCATTTTTATTAATTAATCACAATATTTTCAGTGATATTACTTAATCCCAGTTGAAGCCTGGAAGTTAAGATATGGTCAGATCATCATATCAAAGTCATAGTTTCTATTATTCTAATCACAGAAATCTAAATAATAAGGCACTATTTATTAAGATTTCTGTGATTCTAATAAACATGATGTTTATTCATGGACATCAGTTGCTAATTAATGAGTAATAATTATTGCATAAAACTGTTAAGCTTTTTGCTAATGATAACTTTATAATAACAAATTCCTGTAATCGCTTAATGGTTATGGTAGAGATCTAGCTAATGCTTAGCCAAGTGAAATTAAATAATGGGCCCCATTATCAATTTACTCGCAGTATTTATTTGTATCATATACATAAGTACCTACCTACCTAAATTCTTATCAACCCTCGTATGCGTGTTTGTGATAAGCGCTAGACTCAGGTCAGGACTGACACTAGTGACTAGCTACAGACAGTATTTGTTTAGAAGTGACCGTGTCGTGTACGTTCGTGACTTGTTCGTGTAATAAATAGTATCAAAGTATTTGATGCGTAAATAAAACGTCGCTTCTTCTCGGAAATCTTTAGTATAATTTACAACCAACAGGGAGGAAAAACAAGTCAGGTATTATTTAAAAATATTGTCATCGTCCTCATAGACCCGAAAATTATTAAACAGATGGAGTTTAAAGAATGTGTTTACTTATTTCCTTAGGTCATGCCTTCACATTGGCTTGGATATGTTTCTGATACATATATAATTTTTAACAGAACGGAAAAGTATTTTGATGGTTGGTGAACATTTTATGGGATAAGTTGATTGATAGCAACTGTTCACTTACAAAAATATTATGTTTCGTGTTTCCCATAGCATGTTTATTTATTGATTTAGTTATTTACCGAGAGGAACTAGTATTAGAAGCTTTGGGATATATTTTGGGTACTGGGAGCAGGTAGGTAACGTGAATGTTTGTCTGACGATAAGGCTAACAATAAGAAATTCATATCTTCTACTGGTTATCGTCCAATATAGGTAAAGTTGTTAACTTTCAATGCTAGATACATTAATGACCTTGTTATATTCATAATAACTTATGTTTTTCATAACTAAAGTTATTTATTTATAACATAGTTGTATTTAGTTTTTTTTTATAAGAGCTTCTTAGTTGTTTAATTTAAAATTCACTCTAGAAAATTACGATGCAACCAAGAACATAAAATAATACTGGTATATAGGTCAAATAATATAACTATAGCGGAATATTTTTATGGTTGCGTATAATGGTTTTCTTTGAAAATAAACGAAATAGGTATATCGTTTATTTTCAAAGAAAACCATTATACGCAGATCTGGATTGATATTATATATCTGTTTGTATTTGAAGTCTCGAGCTTGATATGGTTCTCCGATTCACCCTTCATCTGCTCTAGACAAATGATACATCTTGCGTGTTTAACTATTTTCTACTTATTATTTTCGGGACAATGTCCTTCTTATTGCACGGTACTACATAATTAGTGATCTACTAGATTAACCCTACCTACAGTCATTGCCTATAGAATGATAATGGAGACTGATAATGTTCATTTTGTCATTTGCAATGTTCAAAAACTACGCATGGTGCATATTCACATTAGCTTACATTCATTCGTTCTCCAAGCCCATTGCTACCAAATTCTTACGCAGAAGAATGCCCATACCATTCTAAAGGTTTTATGTACATGCAAATTTTATGTACAATATTAAAATAAGAATAGGACGGGCTCTCGGCTAACTTTACTCATATAAGTACGATCAGTAGAACAATCTTAAAAATAGAGCACCGCCATTTATTATACGTAATTTTAAATGTGACTCCAAATTGTTAATTTTAATAAATTTCTGTTTGCTGTACAGTACCCTAAGTTTACCTACCATTCCTATTATTCCCTTACCTATAATTCTATTTTTTTACTCGACTACCTACAGAAACAAAAAAATGTATTTATGTCATGTTTATTCTACCACAACTTCTAAACGGCTTAACCGATTTTAATATATAAGAAATCGTTAGATTTATCTTGATAGCACAATTGACATTAGGTATATAAAAAAAACAAACTGGTGGATTTTATTGCGCCATATAGTTCAAATTCAAATACAAATAATTTTATTGCTTTATCACAGGTAATATACAAAAAGTGGTCTTATACATTGGGTGAGCGCGCGCTGTGGTATGCCTACCATTGGTGTGCAACATATCATACATTTAATTATTAGTATCTATTAAATTATATTATAGGTACAATATTAACTGAAATTACAATAATTAAATTAAATAAAAGGATATTGATATTATGTCAGCGAAATAAAAATAGAAAATAATATTTATTAAAAAATAATAATAATAAGTCAAAATTGTGTCGCTTAACTTCAAACTTGGATAAATCCACTCTACACTGTTCGGAGATATTTAAGAAAAAGTGATAAAAAAGTTAATTCGATTATTCAAAAGGCATTATATATTTTATTACCTTAAAAGCATTGAAGAAAACGACTCTGTTCAGCAAATATAGCAATAAAACCATTAATTATTGCAAAAATTAAATATTTAAATAGGATTTATCTTCATTTCATAAAATAGAATGCAATTTATCTATCATTGAAAAAACTCAGTGTGGATTTATAGATTTTTGATTTATTAGGTCTGGATTTATGTATTATTGATAAAATACGATTAGAACTAGGGATGTGGTAGTGGCAAAATCATGGCATACCATCAACAGTAAAATTTGTAGTAAGTAACTGAATGAAACTAAAAATAATACAAACAAAATAAGGAAATGTAGTTTTATTTTAGAAATAGTAACTAATTTAATAATATTCAATAATTAAATAAAATTCAATATTTCTTCTGTTTCATCTTCAACAATTTCTTCTTCGTGCATTGGCCGCCTTATCACATTCTCACCGTTAAGCACTTTTTTATAATCATTTAATTGCACCGTTGTTTAACGTTGCCTAGTCTTGGCCACAGTGCGTTTTTAGCAATTTGCGAACATCAATTAGTTTAAAAAAAGTCGGTCAAAAAAATTGTTTTAGTTCATGAACTGGAACTCCAATTAGCAGTCTCTGTGGACTAAAATTTTTGATAAATCGACCGCTTTTTTTGTTGTTTTAGCTACATCTAAAATTATGTCAATGAAATATAATTGTTTAAAAAAAATGTCAGCATAATAACAAACGTACAACCGAGTTGGTAAAATTCCATTAATTTCTTGTGAAGTAGATATAAATTTACATATAATAAATAAATGAGAATGTCAATTTCGTATACATCAGAATACCTATATCAGAATAGTAAGACATCTCAGCACGTATATGGACTTCTTTTACGTTGACTTACAGTTTTAGATACTCCCACAGGAACCTGACATTTTCTGGCATAAAAGTAGCTTTTGCCCTATTCCGGCCATTATATTACGATTTAAATTTTAGCCAAATCGGTTTCGTGGTTATTGAGTTATAGAGGAACAAACATCCAAACATCCAGACATTCGCATTTATTATAATATTAGTGAGATATAAAACGCAGATGCAAAAGAAGCAAAATTGCAAACATATCGAGGTGACCAACTCCACACGGCACTTAAATTGTAAAACTTACATTTGATCCTATATATACCTATACAAATCTGATCGGAAAGTTCCTGTACTATGGCATAATATCCTTTCATACATTTACATCTAAATTATTCTGTAACAGTAGAAATACAAAATAATATTAATCAATGATGGTGAGCACAACACTAGGGCCAACTCAGGATTCCTTACGATGCATAGGTATAAGAATTTTGATACTTACAAATTTTCGCTCTTTCCTCTTTCTTATGGCGAAGTTTTATGTAAGGTCGCTTGCGGGCTTTACTTTGTGACACAATTTTAATGAAATCATCCATGGAAACTGTCTAAATAACAAAAATAAACGATAAAACGCGGGAGTGTACTGTGCCATTGTATCAGATTTTAAGTCGACTGACAGCCATGTTGAAAAAACTCAATTCGCTGATTGGCTCCCATGGACTTAACTACATTTGAAAAAAACTGTCTCATGGATCTATCTCACTTTAATAAAATATCATGCTTTTGATGTTTTATTTCTCAAGTACTGGTGTGTAATTTATGCACAACTGATAAATCAGTTTTGAAGCTTTTTTTTTACCCTTTCATTTGATACCAAAATCTTAAAAATTTACAATATTGGATTTATCCGAGTTTGAAGTTAAGCGACACAATTTATCATTTAAAAAGTCATTTATTGTGTAGTAGCATTTTGCAGTCAATATATGTTTCAATGTCCTTTTAAATAAATTATGTTTCATCTCTCTGATATATTTTGGTACTTTATTATAAATGTTAGGTGCCATTCCTAATATCCCTTTGCGCAGCATCTTGCTTTTGCCTGGATGTATAGACAGTTTTAGATTATCGCGTCTATTACGCGTAACGGCATCTGATTCTTTTAAGAATAAATCAGGATTGTTTCTCACAAACATTGCTACTTCAAAAATGTATAGTGACGGAAGTGTCAGAATTTTATATATCTTAAAGTATGGTTGCAAAGCAGTTTCATCGACTGTTGGAGCTAATTTAAATAGAGCATATGCCGAACTACTTATTTTTCTGCAGAGTGCTTCTATATGTGCCTTCCAGTTAAGTCGTTTGTCAATTGTCATCCCTAAAAATTTTGCTGTGTTAACTTCACGTATGGTGTCATTTTTATATTTTAGGACAATGTCAGTTTTTTCCGGCGGTCTCTGATTAAAATGTATTATTTGAGTCTTATTTAAATTAATTTTCAAATTATTAATGTCAAGCCATGAAATTATTAAAGATAGAGATTTATTTATGTCAGATTCGTACAGTTCTTTTATTTTACAGTCAATCATTATAGTGCTATCATCAGCAAATAGCGTCATTGGATAGTTAGTAGCTTTGGGAAGGTCATTGATAAATATTAAGAACAACAAAGGCCCTAATACACTGTCCTGTGGAACACCGCATGCAATTGACCGTATATTGGATCTATGGGACTCTACAAACTTAGTTTTTAAATTGAATCTACTAATTTCTGTAACTTGAGTTCTTTTTTCAAGGTAAAATTTTATTATTTCCAAGACGTTGCCTCTTATTCCATATGACTCTAACTTACAGATTATTATTTTGTGATTAACATAGTCAAATGCTTGCGTCATATCATATCACACAAGATAGCACATATAGGTGACGATTTGTCTACATTTGTTACTACGGTTTTGTAAAAGTCATAAATTGCCATATTGATCGTTTTATTTTCTCTAAAACCTTTTTGCTCTCTACCTAATATCTCAGTACTAGTGAGAAATATGTTATTTTCTAAACAACTAATTTGTTGGGTATCAAAATGAAGGACTTTAAAAACGATTCCATAAATATATATAACTTGCAGTTTTAATTTCAATGGAACAATAAAACGCTCAACGAAAATAAATAATTTGCAGTCGGCTTTTTTATTATTTTGTTAATATATACATACTTGTTTTATCATTTATTTTTTTGCACACAGTACCAAAATCTAGTTTTGACGTCACAACATGGTGCAGAATGGTGCTAGGCTGGTCCTTATTCAATATCATTAGGTTCATATCCAATATCACTCTAGTTCGACAATAAGGTCAGCGAAAATGCCATTACGTAAAACTACAGTAGGTGAATAAAGCGCTATGGGCGTAGCCAGTTCTTCTGGATTTTGTTATAACCCGCCTCGTCAATAATGTGATTTGAATGGGTAAGCCCACAGACAAAATATTTCCACTCAGATAGCGCTAAATGTTTGTTACATAGAAAAGGTCAATTAGTATCGAAGTACTTTGTATTCTTTATGTTTTTACGAAATTGAAATTGGGTTCCTGTAAACAATAACAAACAAAAATGTATAGATTTCCTAGTACTTCAAGATGGTGGGAAAAGCCATACAAAGATTTGTATGAGTTTGTATAAATTTTAGAAAGAAAACGGTGCTTAGATTTTAATCTGTTAAGGTCATTTATTTGCAACTTTATGAATTTACTCACAACAGGTTAGCCAAGAATAAACTACTTATTTGACCCGATTTCGTCTATACATAGATACTTACTCTACAAAAATTAATTCAATGCCATACCTATATTATCATATATAAACTCTTGTTTAAAACCAAAGACCTGGCTAGCGAAGTACAAAATAAACCATGACACGTTTGTAAAGAAGACTTCTGCTGGGCTACAAACAAACACCGCCCTCTGCGAGAACGTTTTCACTAATCAACCCCTTTGGGACTCTATTATGTTCTGATGAAAGTTATTTACAATACAGACTGGTTTTTCTAAGCTTTGACTGTAGCTGTCTCTCGAAATTTAAACTTGGCTAAATACATCCGAATTTGTTTAACGTTACTACTAACATTTAGAATCCCAATTGCAATACTATTGGTAAGTATTTTGGTACTAAGGTGGTCACCTTTTACCGCTACAATAGTATTGCACTATAATATAGTAATAAAAATATTATATACCTAATAACTGGACTATAGTAATTTTTATTGTTTTTCTTTTAACTTACATATGCCATTAGATAAAAAATTTGAAATATCTTAGAGAAAATAATAAAATCTTCGCTTCATGGTCATGCCGATCTAATATAACTAATAGAATTACATACTATACTTATAGGTACCCAGACACAATAAAAAGCTTTTAGCGCGATTGCTTGCAAGGCACGCACATACACGATTAATAGCAGACCTTCGTATATTTTATTTTGTGTTTTATGTCAATGAAAGATTTACCCACGTTAACATGCGGGTAAACTCATGGCATCGTATACCTTTATCACGGAAGTTTTATCAAACCGGCAATACAGCGGAGTCGCATTAAAATAAGGAATTACTAAACACTATGCGAGGTCTTACATTGTATTTCAATATAAATATAATATCTAGTATTGAAATAATTGAAACTTAAGTATAGCTAGATAAATAAGGTCAATCGACCGTAATATTACATTCTTGATTCCTTAGATATTTCAAATAAATGCGCTAGAGTATTTTGTGGCCTTTCCAAGGCTTTTGATTGTTTGCATTGCGGCATTATTACTATTAAAATTGCAGCTTTATGGGTTTCAAGAGTTTAAACACAGTATGATGAAAAGTTAATAGAATGACCTTACTCAACTTATATCCGTAAATGGTCAAAATTCTCAGACGAGAAATGTGTCGATACGGGTACTACAAGAGTAAATCCTGGATCCTGTATTGTTTTAAATATATATCTACGACCTTTTTTTTATTATTTTTTATTTACGTGTGAAAAATGCATTTACGCATTCCCATCCACATCTGGGAAGGTGACCGGGATATGTCGGCCTCGACACCAACTACTCCCAAAGCAGCAAGTGCAACCCCTACCGACTAAATAACACACGGTGTTCCAACTCTACCGCTTCTAGGCGGGCCACAGCACCGCAGCCTACCCCTTGCCGCTCCATACTGGACTCAGAGGCAAAGCCCAGTGGAGCGGCCCCTCTGGGACCGGGCGGCCTGCTGCCCATGCCGGCACGGCCCCTGGTTTCTCTTCGCTTCATCGTGGGTGACGTGACGAAGCCACGGCTACTGAGCCCCACCGCCACGACAAGGCGGGAACCGTCGGGGGATATATTAACGACCTGTGTCAAGTACGACCAACTAAAGGGTTTTGGGTTTATTTTCTAACGATATACATATTGACTTCAATTTGTAAGCGATATACAAATGACAACATGTTATGACTTTGTTAAAAGTCTGGTTTGATGCTAATGGTATAATTGTTAACTGTGATAAAAGCATTGTAATGTGTTATCAATCGTGGCTAGGCATTTATGGTGATCTGACATCTCAAGAAAATATATTTTTAGGATACACAATAGACAACACAATTAGTAACAAACCGCAAATTGATAAAGTTTGTAAGAAAATAGTGAGCGGTAATTAAGCTCTACGCAAATTAGGCCGTTAATTATTACATAAAAACAAAACACTTATATCCGTGTACTGTGCATACATATATTCAATTATAAGATATTCCAATACTTTTTGGGGTAATTATACAGATGCAAATACTGCAGATATAACAACTCTTTAATGTCAAAAACGGTCAATATCACCATTTAACGGGCTGAAAAAACGTAGCCCCGCGAGAAAACACTTTAAGAAAGACAAAATAATGTCAGTTATCTCTAATAGTTTGTTAGAAGTTCAAGAAGGATATTAATTTGAGAAGAAATGTAATAAGAAAAAAATCTTTAATCAGTGATGAAGGCTCAAAATTGAAATTCATATCTTATCGCAACTTTTCTCTTGACGAAAATATTGTATGGGAAAATAATATTAAAAATTACTTTATGGTTACCAACCAGAACCGAATAATAAAGTAAGGTTATATTTATTTAAAGGCGAGTAAGTACACTTTGAACATCGATATATTTATCGTAATCTTAATCAGTTCACAAACGATTTCTGGTTGGGTAGTTTATTAATGTAATTACCGAACAGTATCCATATCATTTGGGATAGGTACCCAGACATAATGAAATGATTTGTAGTAAGTACCTATGAAATACACTAATAGGTATGTGTAAGTAATAAACTTGACAGTCTTATACTTCCATTTTTGAGCTACTGTATGACTTTATCGTCGTACTTGTGACGTTTATCTATCATTGGTGTAACTTTAAACTTCAACGTCTCTGTGTCACAAAAAAAACGTTTGCATCTTTACCACATCCATACTGGCTTTAATTTTATGTTACAAGTGCTCATATTTTCAAGATAAATGCTTTTTATTTTTGCAGTTAAGCGCTTCCACGCTTCGGCGAGCACGTTAAGCCGTCTTAAAATGTAAAACGCATTTTTGAGTGACTGCAAAAATATATTTTCTTACTTTACAAGGGTTCCATAAATGAGACACCATCCGTATGTTAAAACTCTCTAGCTCTTCAACAGAAAATTGCAAACATAAAATTTAGATTTTATAGATGTTGTTTTCGTATGGAACGTTGACCCAAATAAAAATATGTATATTGGACAAAACAAATTCATATATTGGACTAGAAATTCAGGATAGATTTTTTCAGATTTGAATTGCTGAGAGGGCTTCAATACCTTAAGAAGGTAGCAAAAAAAATGTTTACATAAAGAGTGCCATCTACTATAGCTCATTGAGTAGTGCACAATAATTATATATGTATATTTTTTGACTGCTGCAATGCAGAACCCTAAAAGAACGAAGCCCGGATCGTAATTGGCCCGTTAATCTTTTAAAGATAAAAAATAAACGTATTTTACAATTCTATCTAATCTAAAACAACATAATATGCTCTTCTTAGCAACAGAAATCGCAAAGTAAATTTCTAATTAGTGTGTTCATTAAATACTTATCTATAAGGTCAGGCTTTTATCTGTTGTCTTTAATGTTCTTGAAATACCTTCTATAATCGTAAAATAACCCAATAAGTAAAGGTACTTCATTTTCTCGTTAAACAGTTTGATGGCAAAAATCAATCAACGACATAATACATAGGTACTATAGGTGCAGTACAGCATGTTCTTCATAGGAAACTTGATTTACTCGTAATGTTGCTTTTCGGAGAATCTCAACTGGTTCCTCAAATTTTACTTCAAGTTATTTTAAAAAAAGTAATTGCGTACTTACGTGGAATTGCATTCGCCGAAATGCTTCCTTTTTATTCTGCAAACGCTGCGAGCCGCGGGGTGTCATATTTAAAGATACATGACGTATGTGCCTACCTATAATACAAAATTACATTCTCATGATATAAATATCATAAAAACTGCACATTAATCTTTACGGTCTTTCACATTTAAAACAAATCAAACAAAGGACAGGCATTGTTAAAAATAAAATACGATAGTTGGGTATGATGAGGTGAATGACGTTGTGTATTGTGGGTGGCATGACTGTCATCCATCAAAGAGAACAGGATGCATTTGATAGCCTTAGCAATACCTATGTATTGACTGAGTTACAATTAATATGATATTAGTAAATTTTTTCATCAGTTTCATTGTTGCTTTTGCATCTAAAACTATAAATATATGTACGTATTTCGTTACTACAATGCGTGCACTTTGTGTGCATTGTGCGCAGTCTAGACGCCGCGTCGCGTCGACTGACGCACTTCTAAACTTTTAATCCAAGTTTATGTCTCTTTGTTTCTTGTCAATTTATTTTGGGTGATTTTTTGGGTCGTTGCATTGCGTTTTGGATGCAAGTCATGGTCCTTCGCCGAGCATTCCGAGATCTTTTGTTATGGACGCAATACAACCGGATTCGGAGGATGCATCTGGAGTGGTTTTATTTTCAATCAAATGGGGTTTCATATTGTGTGAGTTTTATGTAAGAATATTATTTGATACGCTAATATTAATATACACAATCATCGTATATAATAATATATGGTTTCAGATAAGGATATAAATGTATTAACTACACCAAAATAGAAATATACATGAGGTTGGGAATTAGAACGGTTATATACACTGAATTTAATAAATAAGTATATAAACTGACTATAAACCAAAAAAGTCCTTTTAGGTACAAACAAGTCCTATACACTACAAAAAACCTCAGAGAAATTAATTTTGTCAGAGACAAAAAACATACAAACAGTCAAGCTCAAAATTCTTCGCCCCTTCGAGTAGTTCACTTAAAATGTTGACCCCCCGTTTTTATCCGCTACATTTTCATATTCACAAAAATAAAATCATGTGATTAATTCTCTTGTTTTTTACTATGTTGGTATTTTTTTGTAATGTTTTTTTTTTAACATTGTAAATTAAACCAAGTTTTTTTACTCAATTTTTTAAAATATTTTGATGCGATTGATGAATGCACGACTTAGAACATGTTATTTCTCTTACAAATTATTAGTTTCGCGTTTAGTGGCGTTATTTTAGGGTTCCTAGTAAAATAGTTAATAGGGATTAATGAGACTCTCCAATGAATGATAGAGCTGTCTGTCCGTGTGTAAGTCACGGGTCTCTAGCTAGTAACCGAAATAGTTACAAACCTGATTAATATTACATTTAGGTTATTTTTCAGGAGAGACCTCTAAATAATAAGTAACCTAATTGATACATGAAAGTAGAAAAAAATATATATTTATAGCACCCTAGCATGTGGGCTAGCATGCACCGTTTTTGACGTACTAGTATGAGGACACCTGATGTCAAAAGTCTCTTAAGCCTGTAATGTTTTCATATATTTTATTACTTTGCTCGTTGTAAATATTCCAAAATCTATTCAAAGGGAGCACGGCGCGGCGCGGTCAAGTGTGGGCGCTCTTGGCACGGAGTAGGTATTAAAACATAAAAAAAAATATAATCTTTATAAAAATATTATTTTTAAAAGTAAGTATAAAAAGATTATTTGTTTTCAAAACAAAAAAAACATTTATTAGGATAATGTTTGTTAGGACTAGCAGAAGTCAACCCTAAGAGGTTGTTAGCATTTTACCAATAACCCTGTATAGTAATTACAGGCGCAGAGGCCCGGCCCGCTAGCTAAACGATCCTTGTTTATTTTGGGATATCTTTACAATCTGTGTTTTATTTTATTCTGAACATTTACAATTTTAACAAGATTACAAACTTAAAACTAGCTTATCCTAACCAACTTACTACAGGAGCTGCGATGCTCCGCAAGTCCGGCAAGCTTGCAGCCGCACTCCCCGCAACCAGCAAGCAAGCAAGTTGCGCAAGCAAGTTTGTTTGCTTGCACTCCTTGCACCACTTGCCCTACTTGCCGGACTTGCAGACGCTTGCCGAACTTGCAGAGCTTGCAGCTCTTGCTTAATACTACATTATAAATAACTTATAAGCTATCTCATCTGTTTTGTCCTATTTGGACTTCACAAAATTTTTGTTTTTAACGAGAGTGACTTTTAATTGGATGTTACTTGTTTACTTTATTAGTCTTTTTTAACTGTCACTACGTTTAACATTTGCCTTAAAACTAATTCAGAATTATGTTATTAAACTTAGAAACTAACTATATTCTAACCTATGTGTTATTGCATATCGTGCACAAACTTGCTATCGCACTTAGACACTCTGTTTGACCAAGGATTAATGCTTGGGATCGCTTCGTAAATAAGCAATTATTTCTCGTAAAAGTAAAGTATTAAAAATAGTTAATGTGGGTTATCCCTAAGAGATAGACATATACTATTGAAGACATTTTTGTAGCCCTTTTTAAGGTGTACAGTACTATAGTACATTATTTTGATCTGTCTCGTAGGGTTCAGCCAGAGCAGCGTTTGCAATGTGAGCAGAAACATGTGATTATTTACGACATCACATTAGAATCTTCAAGAAAATAATCAGTGTTTCTCTATGATATTATGCATGTATTATACATGTAAACATGCCACTTTAATCACTATATCTATTTAAAAAAAAACGCATCAAAATCCGTAGCTTAGTTTTAAACATCTAACATAGGGACAGACAGACAGCGGACTTCCCGCTGTCTGTTTTATACTATGTAGTGATACCTCATGTATAAGTTCATGACGCTGGGTCACGGCAGACATTAAATATGGGATATATTATTTGTTAACTTAATATCTTATAGCGTTATATTGTTTTACTTGATCACAGTCGTCGTCAATAACAATACTCTACGCGGCACGGTATGTATAATAGATTACCATTTATAAGGTTATCTATATGTTTTTTATTCACAACTTAACCCTTAAGTACTTATTTGTATAACTATATAAATGTATTGTTACCTTGTGAAAATATTCACAGTCGATCCTAAGCAGTTAAATCAATGTTGATTATCTACGTTTATCCGAACACTATAAAATCAAAAACATTCTTATTTTTATTTTTTAAACGACAGTATGCCTTTATTAACAAAACTCTACAAACTATATACAACACTACAGCTACTATAATGAAAGCATTTAGATAACCTACAAGTCATTGCAGACTCACAGGCAGTCCAAATGCTCCAGCCCACTACAAGTTGGCAGCGCGCCCAGCATGCTGGCAGCATTGCGCCGTTGAATTGGAATGCTTAGTTATTTGTTAATCGTTAAGCCAAATAGGTGCCAGCATCTTGATCACGCTTCGCATCGACCAAGCGCTCTGAGAAGTTTTGGAACAAAACGATAAGCTCCCGAACCCCACGGACCCAACGTCTACACCAAACGTCTCAAATAAGTAACCATCACTGACAAGGTTCGTCCACACTATGGACCCCCTACCTCACACAGAAGTCAGAACCGTGTGAGTTAGGGAGGTCCTTAGTGTGGGACGTTACATGAGTAGACACTTCAGCGTTCTATAATAGACCTTTTCCTACCTATCGTCCGAAATGATATATTGGAGCACAAAAAAATCATTTTATTTTATTCTCTTAGCAAACGGTGTTAGAAATATTACCTAAAAATTAATTAAAACTACCATGACCTTAATGGAAACCGTTGAAATTATTTCAGTATAGGTTAAATTCGAATCCTAAATCGGGTTTACGCTGCACAACATTGTGAGAGAACATTTCTAGTGCTCGTCTAGTTAGCTAATTGCAATTAGAAAATCGTTAGTTGCATTGGGAAAGCGACGGATTTACTAACATTAAAGTCTATCGCCGCCATCAACAACAAAAGCCACCAATCAGCATTCAATTCAGCATGAATCTCATGCCATTCTAAAGTAGGTATAAATTCTTGCTAAGAAAAGTCACAAATGGACTATCCGGATCAGCAATTATCGTAACGAATATTTATATATTTTACATACTTATATCATACATGTTTTTAACATTACCACAACATGTCTTTGATAGGACTCTTAATCTAATAGTTTCCAACATTTTCGCGTTATGTAACGTTATGAGAAAAAATTATAATGACTTGTTGTGCTAATCACAACGTTTTGTCCCAAACGTTGGTGGTATAAGGATAAAAGATATAAGGATATAAATAATATAAATAATACCTTACTTGTATAAGGAATGAAGTTTATTAAAATTTATATGGAAACGGTAATGTCCCAATTTGTCAAATAAAAATTGATCCACAATACTGAGATCAATTAATTAGAGTGCAAACATTTACCTACATCCATCATAGTCTTTATATTGAGCATATATTGAACTATAATTATGTAGGTAAGTTCAATTAGTTCCCCCGATAAATTTGCTTTCATTTCTTACATCAATTATTAATCAGTATAGCGCGTTGTTTCTACAACTTCTATAAGTAGGTGTTATTATTTATACGTTTGCTGATTTAAATTTTACCGTAGATATAAGCTTTTTTTTCAAAGCCATGCTCCACTCAGGGTTGGCAAAATTATCATTTTTAAGAATTCTATATTAAGGTAATGTATACCTACGGACATAAAAGGTATACCTATTATTCTTTCGATCTAAGCAGACATTAAGTCACTTACTGCTTGACCGGTTCATACTTCTATTAGGTATACCTACGTAGGTATCTACTAATAAATTGGGTACTTTATTACCTACTCTAAAATAAAATCGTGTGTAACACATCACCACATCAGATTACTTCTTAGAAATTCAAGTTTTTGCATGTTACAAGACATTAAGTTACGTAAGAATTTAACAACAGCGTAGTATCAAGGTAGGTAACCTATAACTACTTGCAATCGTGATTTCGTTATTAGCGAAATTTAACTTCACCTTGCAAATGGATTGGTACATACGCTGCCTATGGTAATAATGGGCTCTTCGTCAAAATAAATTCCATATAATTAAGTTATATATTGTGATATTAAGTTACATTTTACTATTTTCTAGTAACATAACCTAGGTAGCCTAGGTTCTGTAACAAACCACACAACTCCCAGGTAGGTAGGTAGGTGTAAATTTGAAAATAAAGCAGACACACTAACAAGAACAAAATAGAATTTACCTGAGCTCATACGATACCAAGGAGGCTCTCGACTCCATTGACCGACGAGCCAAAAGACTTATAGACGATGATAAGCTGGTTGAGTCCAAACTACAGAGACTCGGTCATCGAAGCAGCTCGGGTCGCTTGCCTATCGGTATTCTATCGTATACATTTCGGAGAGTTTACGCAGGAATTACACGGATTGATTCCTCCATGCCCCTTTTATCATCGGACAACAAGACGCTCTGGTGACCATCATCCTTTCATGGTTGACTTTCCTCCAGTTCGCTCGAAGCGTTTCGCTTCCACATTTATCATCCGGACAGCGAAGGAGTGAAACTCAATCCCAGCGTCTTTGTTTCCCAACAGTATAATTTGGGAGTTTTCAAGTCTAGAGTGAATAGGTATCTTCTAGAGAAGCATGCTAAATTTTCGGCCGCATGACACTTTCCATCAGGTGAGATAGCGGCCAAATGCTTGCCAATCACGCAAAATAAAAAAAACTTATGGCCTCCTGTCTTCTACGAGAATATGTAACGAATTCTCGAAGGATTATGAGAACAAAACGTTATTGAATGTTCGCTCCACTCAGGTGTATATGTATTTCTGAACCGACTACCTTCCTGCTAAAATTTAATGGGACTGAAAATGCTTTTGGGACTTTTATTCGTTTACGATACTTAGAACAAAATATTTCAAAATATTTATGAAAAAACATTTTTATAAACCTACTTACTTGTTCTAAGCCCTAGTTTTGGCCACTGAGCAAGTAACATTTTAATGTATATATTACTAGCTTTCCGGGCGCGGCTCCGCCCGCGCGTATGTCGGTTATCGCTCGAAAACATTAACCTCTTTTTGCGCAGTCGGATAAAAACTATCCTATGTTTTTTCCCGGGTCTCAAACTATCTCCATACCAAATTTCGTTCAAATCGGTCCAGTAGTTTCGGCGTGAAAGCGTAATAGACAGACAGACAGACAGACAGAGTTACTTTCGCATTTATAATAATATTAGTACTGATTACAATATAGTCTATTACAATATTGCTGCCAGCATGCTGGGCACGCTGCCAACTGGGAGTGGGCTGGAGCATTTGGACTGCCTATGACTTCTCGAATTTTTTTCTGCTATGACTTATAGGTGTCTAAATGCTTTTATTGTAGTAGCTGTAGTGTTGTATATAGTTCATAGTATTTTGTTTAATAAAGGCATACCGCCGGTAAAAAAAAAAAAAAAAAAAAATTTATATAGTCTATGATTTTAATCTTGACCGTACTTAGTTACGTATTTTGTTAATACATTTGGTAGGCACGAAACATTTAGTTTGTAATATTTAATATCTAAGTAATTCGTGGTATCTTCTTGATTATTAATAAATTGGGTCATTCTATAGCTACCTACTCATATAGACTATCGGTTCGTTAATTACAAACCACTTAGTTTATCGTATTGTATATGTTAGTTATCTTAGTTATTTGCGAAAATTGTAGAGATAACATTTTATCTCTACTATTTTGTGAGAGTATAGGTAATATTGATTTCGTGTCATATCACCCGCTGTCGAAAATATGGTGTAATATATGACATAACACTATAATATTATTATCTATTCACTATGCTTTACACACAGGGTGATTATATGAATCATAGTTGTTTGATCGCAGTGTTTGCGTTTCTGTAATTGTGGTGCAGAAAATTTGAATTCCCAACACGAATAATAATTTAATTTTTTACATGACGTGTTCAGTTTTTGTTCTGCTGATGTTATCGTCACTTTCCGATTAGCACGCAATTTTTTCACTCTGTTCTAGACCTCAGCAGAGAACACAGTATAGAAATATGTTTTTGCCAACATCACAGGGGACACCACAAGGGCATAGGTAGTTGTAAAAAAAAAAAACATGCTTCGGGTTTAAGGTCCGCAGCTAGCTGACGCTGACCCTTCTTGATAATACTCTTTTTGGTAATATACGAGCTACCATTCTGCTTCCTCCTAGGTAAAAGGACTTGTATGCCCAATGTATAGTAACAGAGACAAGGACGGAAGTAGTGGCTTATTTATTATAGATTATTATGAATTTATGATCGTCATAAGAGGCGCCTCACATTTCTCGATATCTTACAGGTTAATCAATAAAAGTAAAAAGATTGAGTATAAAAAGATAGATATTTGTTTATTTTATTATTCACTAGCTGTATCCGCGACTTCGTTCGCGATTGCCGTACCTGCAGGTTAATTATTCACATCTGTGCGCTGTTTATCTCATATTAAGCAACACTGTGGTCTGCGGTGAAGCACTTTTATAGTAAATCATAGCTCAGAATGAAGCTTTTTACTTTGGATTTCAAAACTCCCTGGTTGTATTTTCCAGAAGACAGTAGTTAAGTAACTCAGAGAGTTCTTTCCCGGTTCGCAAAATAAATGTTGAAGCAAAGTACCTTGTGCGTTTCTTTAGAATTTCGATTTTAAAACGGCGGTTTTTTGACGGTAGATCGAAAATATTTAATTCTCGGAAAGTAGTGTTTGTTTGATCTGAGTAGCGGGTGGAAGACGCTCTTTCCCACCTAAGGCCGGGAAAAACTCATAGTAAATGCTTCCTTCTCTTGGGCCGGAATGACTTGTAACCATGGTAACAACATAACATGTAAACAAAATTATATATCTAAGATTTTTCGTTGTAATATGCTCTGTTGTTATAAAACAATTAATAACAATTGTTTGGCAGGGTAGTAACTAAATATAAGGTAAAAAGTGTAAGTTAAAAAACTAACTAAAAATTTCCCTAAATTTAATTGTTCTAACTCCTAGTGTATCTTTGTATCTTCTACTCATGTTTATAATTTTTAGTAAATATTTAGAAAAACTACAATTTTTTTACCCTCCTCATATTTTAAATGAAAAGTAGAGTGTTTAACACGGATGTAAGTCATCGATTCCTACTTGGACTATAGCCGCATTAATTTCAAATAGGTACTGCTCATGTTATTAAAATCAAAATAAATAATATAAACAAACATACTATTTTTATATCGTTATTCCTTTTATTTCCATTAGTAGTGAAAAGCAGAGAGATTCCTATTCGGGCCATAGCCGCCCGTAAATATTCCAAACAAAATTTTACGTAAAATTTCACAAATAGTTCTAACCTCTCAATAAATTTTTAGTAAGTATGTTATTTTTTCAATGAATATTTTTTAGAAAAGCTACTTTTTACTTTCTTTAAATTCGAAATGAAAAGTAGAGAGCTGAACGCGGGTGAAATTTATCAATTCCTTTCGACCCATGTATAACAATCTACTAAAGTGGTGCACTTCCAACTTTAAACGGATGAAATCACGTATATTTATCATTATTTTTGTTCCGACAGTCACCCCGTGACCAAGATCATCAAGAAAGATATGTAGTTAAAAAAACTGATTGTGGTGAATGTGCCACATTTTAGAGTTTTATCGTAGCAAGCGTGCAAAACTAAATAAGGGTGCCGGGCTGCCCGTGGGGTCCCGGGCTGCCCATGGGATGCCGGTCTACCCGTGGGGTGTCGGACTGCCTGTGGGCTTAAGATAAGCCGTACGTTCAGGGGTTTCTCAACATTCCGCGGTTCAAGTTATTTAAAACGAAATATTTAGTTTGTGATATCTGTAATTTCTGAACTACAGAACTGAAGACTTTGAAATATTTACGGGAAAATAATTAAATTACCACTATTGTAACAAAAAAATAATGATTGAAATCGGACTACGCGTTAATAAATAACAACTAACTGTACATTTTAACTTTCATCCCCTTTCCCAAGAGAACCGTTCTGAATTTCGGGATAAAAGTATCCTATGTCCTTCTTCGTAGTATAAACTCGAATCGTGCTAAGTTTCATTCAAATCCTTCATCAGTATCAGCTACAGATTGCCCCGAAAAAATATTTTCAAAATATCTGCAATGTACAGAATTGGACCTATTACAGTTTTATTATGAGTATAAATAGATAAATATAAGCGTCTTACCCCTCGCGCTTCCCTACCCGCCATCTCTAACATGTTATAGGTATAGATTACACTGATTAGAGCATTGCATGTTATGAAAAATATACGTAGGGAAATTGTGCTTATAAAAAAAACTGTGTTTTATTGTTTGAAAAATCAGAATCTTTTGGGGTGGTCCGACTACAGACCTATCTAATATACCTTACGATAAAGTGCAAACGCCAGCTTAAGATGAGCCGTACGTTCAAAGGTTCCTGTACATTCTGGGTGTCAAGTTATTTGGAACGTAATATTTAGGTTGTGATGTCTGTTATTTCTGAACTTCAAACCCGATGACTTTGAAATATTTACGGGATACATTTTGAAGTACCACTATTCTAATAAAAAAATCGGCCAAGTGCGAGTCGGACTCGCGCTCGAAACCGTTCCGTACCATTAGCTATACAACATTAGACTTCATATTTTAGTCCAACTCGCACTTGGCCAACTTTTTGTATTTGTTGTTATAGCGGCAACAGAAATACATCATCTGTGAAAATTGCACCTGTCTAGCTATCACCGTTCTTGAAATACAGCCTGGTGACAGACGGACGGACGGACGGATGGACGGACAGACGGACGGACGGACAGCCGTACAGACCGTTTTTACCCTTTGGGTACGGAAACCTTAAAAGAACGTATGAAATCGGACTACGCGTTAATAAATTACAATATGTGTATATTTTGACTTTCATCCCCTCTCCCAAGGGAACCATGCTGAATTTCGGGATAAAAAGCTAAATTATCCTACCTTGTAGTATGAACTCTCATCATGCTAAGTTTCATTGAAATCCATCCAGTAGTTTTGGAGTGATGCGCGGCCGGGATACAGACAGACAGACAGATAGACAGACAAAAATAAAAAAAATACAGTTTCGGCATCAGTATCAGCTATAGAGTACTGTACATTTTTTTTTCAAAATATCTGCAATGTACAGAATTGGACCTGTTACAGTTTTATTATAAGTATAGATTCAATTTATTTATATTCGCACATCGTATGTGCCAGTGCCGGGACATAATTGCATCCCCCCACATATCTTCCCGAACTTAGGTGTCGTAAGAGGAAACTAAAGGAAAAAATTGTGATTTTCCTTAGTTGCCTGTTGAGGGTGGGCAGCAGTGCCTTCAAAGGAATTGTCACCATTAACTGCGATCCCCAAGTCACCTGCCAAGCATGGATAATGGCTGACCCCCAAACCAGGCGAGACATTTGTTCAACGGTGGACGTTCCAGTTGATGTGATGATGAGGATTGAGTCATATTACAACGCAAAGGATGGTTGAGAGATAGGGAATATAGGGATACAGTTTCCATAAGGCTACTACTGTATTTTGCGACTGCCTGCCATGCTAGGTACCAACCTCTAGCAAAATATCTATCACGAATCACCTAAGCAGCTATAAAAAACATTCTCTATTCCAAGGGTTACTTAGAAACATGCCACACACTGTGAGAAGGTGGACATTAGAGTTCATTAACCGCGTTAACTCAATTAAATACTTTACTAGACGTCGGATAGAGGACTTCTAAACACAGAGCAAATGTACTTAATAAACAAGTATTAGTCATTCAATGTTGAGAGTAGTAACTAGTAGGTAGAGTATAGTATTGCTGTATATTCAACTCCAATTGTAGCTAAATGCTACTAAGTTTGCCGAGTTTATTGGCCAATTTAAAATAGCTAGTTAAAATCTATTTTCAGCAGTCAGCACGCTTTTCATAGCCAAAACGTGGGCAATAATATTAAGTAGATGTGTCGAACTACCTACCTGTACTAAGCTGTACTATAATTATAATATTTAAGCATACTAGTAAGTTGGTACACACAATTTTATAACATCGCTTGCGGTTTGTTGTTGCATTATAATGACTACGTTTTGGGTTATCCCGGTATGCGTATAAGTAGTGTTTTTTTCCAAAAAATCCCATTGATAGCTCATTGAGTCTACTGGTAGGTATTCTAAATTTTTTGTCAGCTTACTATATGAATGCTAAATTAACTAAATCAATTTTTCCTTCTTTTACAGAATACCAAAAATGGCCGCCAAGGGGGCGGATACGCTAGAAAAATATGATGAAAATAATGAAACCGGAACAAGTGAATTTGGAAGTGGCGTGAAACTGAAAAGAGAGCTGGGATTGTTTTCGGCGGTCAATTTGATTTTGGGGGTTATGATTGGATCTGGTATATTCGTTTCGCCTGCTGCAGCTCTTGAACACTCGGGGTCAGTAGGAATGTGCCTGGTGATATGGACTGTATCAGGAGTTATATCGTTATTAGGTGGGTGTAGGTAAGATACTTAATTCCTACAGACCCTATTTACAATTTAATCTTGCTAACCACCTTGAACTATACAACATAATAAATATGTAAGTTATTACCTATTAGCTAATTATCCGGTCAGGAATTATATCACGGTATAAACTTTTCCTTTTACTGTGGCAAGATCCGTTTTTTCAAAACCTAACGAATTATATACGAATTATTCCATAATAACAAAATTGAAATAAGTTTACCGGTGCGCGGTGTGACCAATTCTAATTCTTTCCACTACTCTTCACATATATTTTTTATGCAATTAGCAGTGAAAGGAATATTTTAGTCTCATTCGCACAGGTGAACCAATCTCCGTTTCGGGGATCCCTTCGAAGAAACAGAAAGCTTTTTCTTTTGTAATTAAATATAAAGACTAATACAAAACATATATAAAGTTTAATGGAAGACGATAAGCGCTTGTGGTTGATATTTGACGGCATGACCTCATATGACCTTAAGTCTTCCTGAGCATGTCACCGTTTATCTTATAGGAATTAATAAAACTCTGAGACCGGAGATGACCATTGTAACATAATCATCATTTCCGGTTGTTCTCATATTGCTAAAGAACAGTTTTTCAAGAACAATTTATCGAGTAACTGTAGAATAAATCATCAGGCGGGTTACATGTCCATTTCATAACTTTATACCATAAAAATGTTTTCAACACCCTTGCTCGTGAGCAACTTGCTCATTATACTCTCGGCTGATTTATGCCCTCGCCTACGGCTCGGGCTGCAATCCACAGCCTCGTGTGTAATGAGCAACTTAGCTCACTTGTATCATAATAAAATTACTATTTTATGGTATAATATAAAGTGTCAGTTTCTTTTGAGAGCCTTCGATCCCTTCCCTACTTACTGGATTACTAACTTAACATACCGGCCAGTACTCACGGTGTTTAGTCGTTATATCCGACCGGTCGTTATAACCGTTATATGTGGTGTTCGAGCAGTAGATGCTCATTCTCAAAGAATGCGAGCAGCTTCGAGGGCTCCTAGGTGCGTACTGATGGCAGATGTTACTTGCCTAGTGGATGGCAGTGCACGTCTAACAGCCGTCAACTGACCACTCACGTTAGTTTTTATGACATTACAGGATTCCCTCTAGATAGTGGAATCATAGTAGTAGGCTATATTATATTAAGTATAGATCCTGAATGTAATACTCCGGCACTGCGCAATAATTGAAGCGCTTGTAGCAAAGTTTGCTTAACCGCTCTTAACAAAGCTCTAAGTCAAGCAACGTCCTTCGCGGTCATTACTTGGATGGGTGACCGCTAGTGATACTAATACTGAACGTGCACGTGCTTCGAAGGGGACGAATTGAATAACTATGAAAACAATGTTAAAACAAGGAAAGGAAATACGATAATCACAAAGAACAAATGACCCTATGGACACCAGGGTCGTAAGACCCGGTTGTTATCTTAGGATGGCAGTCGTTACAGCACCATGGTAGGGCATTTTACGAATGCCCGCCTGGCTAGACTATCAAGTAGATAATCTGTCGCCAAGCACCTAACAGCTAGTATTACTGTTGGCCTGAACAATTTCTTCGACCACATCATCACTTACCTTCAGGTTTGATAGTGCTCAAAGGCTAGCAATATAATAACAATAATTATTATTGTTTAATGAGTTTCGTTAGAGTAATTCATAAGTTGTACATAATCTAATTTTCAGGAGCATTATCGTTTGCTGAACTTGGTACTGTCGTTGGTAAATCAGGAGCTGAATACTCATACTTTGAAGAAGCATTTGGGAAGATACACAAATTCTGGGGGCCACTACCCTCATTTAGTTGTGCGTGGATTTATGTCATGATACTACGTCCAGCAGAAGTTGCTATTGTTGTGATGACTTTCGCTGAATACGCGATACAGCCTTTTACCCCAGATTTGCATCCTGATTATAAAGATAAGGCAATCAAATTTGCCTCATTGGCAGCTTTATGTAAGTTTTAGTTATAACTTATAGTCGTTAAAGATGTCATAGATAATAGTTATTTGATTGTCATTAGCCCAGAAAATACAGTAATCTGTTTCAGTATTTATAGGTTAAGCCTGTTTAACACCTTCGACCACATCATCACTTACCATCAGGTGAGATTGTGGTCAAAGGCTTGCCTATCACAAAAAAATTATCCCTTTTTGTGCCCATACTTATCAAAGGGGACAGAAGGGAATTATTAAAAGCTTTATCTGTCTCGAAATATTTTTTTATATGTAATTATTATTTTCCATAACTGACTACTGAATTCTGCTGAGCTGTGGCATGAACAGGCTATCCATAGTCATTACTATTGAATAATTGCAGAGTAGAACCGGAAAAGTAGTCTGACTCGAAGCACGTAGGAGACGTAAATGCCTAGTCCAGTTTGGATAAGTGCGCAGGTTATCTATATCTCAGTTTTATAGGTGTATGCGTAATATGTATTGGTATATACTATATAGCAAACCAATACATTTGGTTGTTAATACTTATTATATTTTCTTTAAATTATTCAATTGATGCAATTTGTAGTCTGGAGTCTGGATACTCTAGAATCTAAACCAAGTTGTTGATAGACAAAGTGACAAACCGTACAATAACTGAAACAACTACCTATATTATATTATTAGGCAACTATAAATAACTTTATTTAAAAGTTTTTTAATTAGTAACTGCGGAAAATTTTAAAAGCATTGAACCATCTACAAAAGAATACGAGGGTTAAACTGAAAGTTCTTAGAAAATCAAAAAGTAATTAAGCTAGCTAGTAATTTTTTTTTGAATTATTTATATGTTTGCATGCTTTGCGGATTACATTACAAAATTACAAATTTACGAAAATTTAGTCACGTGCGGGATTCGAACCTCCCCGTCTATCCACCCCTTTAGCTGGGGTATGCTCTAAGCCCTAGATATTTGCCATGACATTTTAGACGATTTGTTATTATATATAACACGAAAAACATCGTGAAGTCATGACTTCATGATGTTGTTTTATAGTAAGTCATGTGACTAAAGGTGAATTAACTGAATTAATATTAAGTTTTAGGCACACCCTAAACTTTCTTGTACACATACGTTTATAATATTCTTGATCTGTAAGCAAAATATTTTTTGAAAATTTAGATTTGTACCTACCATGACTATTAGAATACACTATATGACGTATGGTGTGCAAATGAGATGTCAGGATTTGCACGCTGCAAATCCTGCTTCGCGTCAATATCGATTCGATTATTATGCCGTATTGTACTTAGTTATTCTCTTTGGTAAGGGCGGGAACTTTACACAGACCATCTTGTCACTGTTTTTTTAAAGTTAAAATCTAGACTCGTATTGTTTGTACACGTGCCACTTCTGCATGACATATCTACTTGACGAATGGCAATCATACAAACCCATAAAAGACTTATCTTATATGTGTCATTAAACTCTGGAGGGTGTGTCCAGGGAGTTGAAATACTTAGAGTAGTTATATCCGAACATCACTGCTCTAAAAGCTTACTAGAATTTACCTATGTACATACCCACGCACATCTATATGCAGTTTGTAATGACAAGGAAAGAACGTTCAAATATTATGCGTTATATCGGTTGTTAGAAAGAGATAAATAAGCAATTCGTGTTACCACCGAAACGCCACGAGACGTTCCGATCACCATTATGCTGTATCTCTTTCACTCTCTCACACCATTCGATTCACATATCTCGCTCATCCATATCATTGAGATTCGTTCCTAAGATAAAACAAAATAACGATATTTTCTATTTCAACAATAAAAGCAATAATTACGCGTGAAATGAAACAGTTTTCTTAACTCTCACAGTGCCTGTATAATTGGTGCAGAGTCTAAAGACACAAGGAAGGTGTATTGTCCACAGATTATTCCGAAAAAACACTATTAGCGGCGATGTATTCACCGGACGCTCGGAAGTGCTAGACTGGTAGTGACTCAGGCGATTACCCTGAATTCGTCTAGTAAATATGGAGGGCATACAACTGATCTACAGGTAAAAAAATCTTAGGGTGTGTCTAGAACTGTATGTAGATGAATTCAAATTTATTTACCGTTAGTCACATGACTGAATGAGAAACAACCGTGAAGTCAACATGTGAAAGAAATAGAAAACAGTTTCAATATTTCTCACACTTCAAGTTTGACCTAGAACATAACTTTTTAATATTGTCCAGTTTTATTCACCTATAATCATGCCTTTGAAACATAGAAATTTTCATAAACTAATAAAACCATATACGTATGTATCCAAAACATTTAACATGTTACTTAATTTAAATATTATAAATTAAACCGGCAGAAACACTCACGTTGGGGATCGAATACATCGACCAGGGTTTCGAGCATACTCGTATCAGATGCTCATCGCAGTGCCCGTCGGGATCTCGCACTCACACTCACCCTGATGATGAGCATCTGATATGCTCGAAACCCGGGTCGACATATTCGATCCCCAACGTGAGTGTTTTTGCCCGTTTAATTTATAATATTTAAATATGTGTGAAACTCACGAGAATTTCATGTTACTTAATTCTAAAGAAAGAGACCGAAAACATGTTTGACATCATTCAAGGCCCCATTACTTCAAGGCAATTATTGATTACATTTCAAATTCAAGTGTATTACCTACTTGCTAGACCCAAAGTAACAATATGAACATTTTATAGAATATGATATTAAATATATGTAGGTACCTTTGTCGATAATCTTTCTGTATGAATACAAAGAGGAAATGACATTTGTTATTTTGCTTGTGTAGGTTTATAATAAAAAGGCATTATTACTATTAAATGTGCTTAACTTTGATTCGAATCCAGGTGAGATTGTAATGGCCTTTAAGTTATAGACTACTTATGACAATCGGATATCAGTACATTACAGTCTCTCTTCGAAAAATATCTGACTCTATTACAACAAGCCATTAGAAGTGTAAGTACGTCATAAGTAAATTTTTCATTGCTCAGTGTAAAGCACACTAATATTCAAGAAAAATCGTCACATTTTCGCAAAAAATACATAAAATTAATGCGTTCTGTTATCTCAGTTACAACCAGTATCAAAATTAATGCCCATTTCGATAAAAAACGCTATTATCTTCCTCTCATGTACCTTTTGCCCTGAATAATGCTTGATAAACAAAGCGCGCACCATTCGCTGCCGTAGCACTTATGGAGAAAAAATGCTAATTTCTGTACGTTTCTGTATGATCTAAATACGTTTGCGTATACTTGATCGATCTCTGGGGTAGTAAGCATTAATGTACGTCTATTTTTGTTTCAGGCATTATGACCTACATCAATATAACAAGTGTGAAGTTGTTTGTGAAAGTTCA
This sequence comes from Plagodis dolabraria, assembly GCA_963854805.1. Lineage (NCBI taxonomy): Eukaryota > Metazoa > Arthropoda > Insecta > Lepidoptera > Geometridae > Plagodis > Plagodis dolabraria. The sequence goes on along the minus strand of OY978459.1, from coordinate 3,993,382 downwards.
GAACATATTTGGCATTTGTAAAGTGTTAGCTTGTCTCATTGTCATCGGAGGAGGGATATATGAAATTTGTAAAGGTGAGAGTCAACTTACTTATCAGCCTGTAGTATACGTCTAGAACGTATTAATGGCAACGTGGGGTGCTGGGTGCCCCGTGGGGAGCCGGGTTAGAATTGCACTTCCCCATACCATCCCATGATGGGTATCGTAAGAGGTGACTAAGGGAAAAATACTGGAAGGTGGGCAGAAGCGCCTTCTAAAGAATTGTCAACTTACGCCTGCCAAGCGTGGGGATTATGGCAAATACCCCCTTAATAGGAGAGGCTGTGTTCAGCAGTGGACGATCCGGCTGTTACAGTATTAATGGGACTGCTCATGGAGAACGTAATTGACATAAAGACGTCTTGTGGATTGCACCATAGACGTGGACAGCTCTTTCAAAGACGTTGCTTACCTTACAGTTTCAACGACCTTGTTGTCAGTTTTTACAATACCCACGGGAACAGATGAGGGATACAATTCTAGCCTGCAACACTATGTAATTTGGCACCATATAGCACGTGACTCATATTAAGTGCCTAATCACATTTCCGACGGGGAAGTGGAAAGGTAACACTAAGCAAAACCTACGCAGGGGACTATGTCAGAGATAACAAATTATAACAAATTCTTCTCAACATTCTCTTCATGGTCTTTCTACTATGTATTTTTTCACGTACCTACTTTTTTTCGCAGGTAACACAGCTCATTTAAACAAGGGCTTCGAAGGAAGCACTACGAGTGCTGGTAGCATCGCACTAGCTTTGTACTCTGGACTTTGGGCTTATGACGGATGGAACAGTGTCACTGTTGTCACCGAGGAGATTATCAACCCTTCTGTGTAAGTTACCAACATTTCGCGTCTTTTCCCATGTGGTAGGAAGAGACCACAGAATGTCTCTAGAACATTCCCTCGCTTCGAACCAAGGTTTCGAAGGAAGCACCACGAATACCAGCAGCAAACTGATATATATCCTTCTGAGGGTAACCAACAAAGTACGCCTGTCTCCGAAAGATAGAGAGAAAGTAGTTATTTTGTGGCTATAACAGATGTAGGATCGATGCTACGAATATCGTACTTCGCGCCGACATTGGATTAACAGTAGATGAACATCTTCAATGTTGCCACGCATGGGAGATCACTAGGGACCACATCCACTTGTTACGATTAAAGTTTTCGAAGGAAGCATAGAGTACAGACTGCCTAAGCATCTACTGCCTAAGTTTGTACTCAGAGTTCTATGAGTTTTTATAATAGATTAGCAAGCATTTACCAGGTGAAAAACGTGAAGCTATCGTTATTGTTATTGACGCTAAACACGCTTACCTAGAAGATACCTATTAACTCTGTAGACTCTATAATACATCAACTCCAAATCATAAGGTACGCAACAATGCCTCTGTCGTTATTAGATGTGCCACTGTTCTTACTGAAGAGATCATCATCAGCAATCTTGCTGTGAGATTTTGATTTGATGACGTATATAATCAAGTTTATGCCCATATTAAAAATACTTTCCTTGATTGACAATAAAAAACATCCTTGCCGTAGTTTACTGGGATCATTCACCTTGTGAGAAGATAATTGTGTTTTATCTTTACAACAGACAAATAGAACATACAAACACTTAACGTCTGGATTAGTTAAATAATGCGGATAACGTGAGTTCGCATATTCTTATCAAATTCTTTTACAAGACTCAAATAAAATACGATGTTACAGACCAATTCAGTTTTTAACGGCTCCGGGCTGATCTGATTTGTCTCCAAAGAGATAAGTATGTAGGTACAAAGTTTGTAAACCATGTAATAGACGTTCCCACACACGATGGAGCGCCCCTCCCCATTTTTTGAGTGTAGTTTGCATCGACTACTGCCTACCCAAACGATCATCTTTGTCGTTTTATTGTTTTACACCTACCATTAGCATTTATACTCAAACTAAATCCCACTATTCACTAAACGAGCTTCGCGCCGTAGTCAGTCTCGCACCAATCTGTGGACAAATTTGTCCTCGTTGCATCGTACGTGAATGCTCTGTCGTCGCTTCGCTTGTAGAATTTGGTGAGCATCGGGTACACGATGTTGGTCACCATTTGATTATATAATGATTTTATCTTTGCAACTTGTACCTATATAATCAATATAATACAACTTATATTATACTTATACTAACTACAGAGTTAGATACCTACGAATAAATTATTTGAATTCGTAATGCCGATGCTTTCAAATCCACTAAGTCACATTTCCACACACAGACACACCAACGAGATATTTATACATATTACTAGCTTTCCGGCCGCGGCTTCGCTCGTGCGTATGTCGGCTAACACGCAAAAAGATGAACCTCTTTTTGCGCAGTTGAATAAAAACTATCCTTTGTCCTTCCCCGCATCTCAAACTATTTCCGTGCCAATTTCATACAAACCGGTCCAGTAGTTATGGCGTGAAAACGAGACAGACAGACATATAGATATACAGACAGACAGAGTTACTTTCGCATTTAAAATATTAGTATGGATGATCACTATATACGGAATAGGATGAAGCAATTAGTACGAGTATATACTCGTAGGTATAGTCGAGGTACTAACAAAGTTGTACAAGATAATGTTTTTGCGGAAGGTCTACCGATAATATGCACATTAATTGATCATCATTGCAAACTTACATCTACCGTGGGAGACAGAGTGAGATATATTTTACACGCCTATCAGTGTCTATCACTAAGGCAAGGAAAAGTCAAAATCATTATTCAATTGTGATTCTCTTTTTATGAGCATTCAACTAATAAATTGACTCATTTAAAAATGTCTGGGGTTCCACTTCAAGAAGAATGGGAGACATCTCAATATCACTTGTGGTTTGCACCGAGCTCAGAACTCGTGATTTAAGTAGGTTATTTATTGTCATGGTTCCGTATCCAAAGGGGTAAAAAGAGCCAAATCCACAGTCTGTCTAAATGTCCATTTATGTCACGGTAGATAGGAAACTGTATAAATCTGAAATTTGGATGTTGTATATAAAACGTTTACCGAAAGACAAATATTGGAGAAATTAAATTCAAAAATGTTTCAGGGAGGATTCAACAAATAAGAAGGTAGACGAAACAAATATTTCGAAGTCATGCATTGTTGTGATATCATAGAGAACTATACGAATATAATATCGATATTTTTTATCTAATAAAATTTATAAATAGAATAACCACATAAGACTTAACTCTTTACAGCGTGTGTAATGATTTTGATGATTTTTCATATTCGAAAGCTGGTTCTTGTCATGTTGTACCATTTAAAGTGAGATCTGTATACGAGTCATAGACTTAGGATTTTGACGCATACGAGTAGTAGGTATTTGTGTTATCCCTAATAATGCGTATTTTATGTTCGAAGTCGATTACAAAAATTAAAAAACTGAAGGTGGTTACAAACGTAATAGTGTTTTTTATTTTAGCTTTGGGTACCACGAAAATTGTTTATTTCTACAAGCATCTTGGTGTCCTTAATAATGCTAGTAAAACATATTAGTTTGGTAAAACTCAAAAGTAAATTTTCCAAGGGCGGGAAATGAGCGTACAGTTATCAAGTCAGAGATATGCTGAGTGTGCGGCGGTGACTCCAAAGATTACAGAGACTCTCATGCCACTGACTCAATGGTCACATAACAAGTACGTCTCACATTTACAGAAACGTTCCTCTAAGCATCTCAATAGCTGTTCCGCTGATCACTGCGCTGTACGTGTTCATGAACGTAGCGTACATGACAGTCCTGAGCTATTCTGAGATGGTGTCGGTGCCGGCGGTGGCTGTTGCCTTTGGCGCCAGGGTGCTGGGCCCAGCCAGCTTCCTCATACCACTGGGTGTCGCCATTTCGACCTTCGGGTGCGCTATGAGCGTACAATTTGGTGTTACCAGGTAAGCAATGCCTTTTTTTATTGCTGTTAGGTAAGGTTTTGACCACAATCTCACCTGGTAAGTGATGATGTGGTCGAAGGTGTTAACGGGCTTAGCCTAGAATTACTGTCTCTCAAGGACAGCTGCGGGAACACACCGTTAGGTGCTTGGCGACAGATTTTCTACTTGAGGGTGGTCGCTAGCCAGGCAGGCATTCGCAAAATGCCCTTCAACCTAGCGGTGAAGCTCAAGACCGCGGCGGGATTCGAACCATGGACCTGCTACGCGGCAGTCCATAGCTATTACCACTGAGCCATCACTGCTTCAAAAATGTCCTATTTGTGTTTTAATTAAATTTTAGGTAAAAGAAATGAACGACACAGATAATAAAACATTTTGTTTTCAAACTGCTTTCTTAGCAAAGAGCTTAATAGAAAACTTTTGTCTAAAATTCAGTTCACATACTAATAGCTACTAAAGCTGGGCAGAAGAATTCTGTTAGTAGTACTTTTCTTTTTGTATTTCTCAAACAAAAGACATAGACAACATACAATTTCGCTTCAAGGGCTTGAAATTAAATAAGCTATTGAAACATTTTTCAGGGTTATCACAGTGGTCTGCACAAACTAAGTATATACAACTATATACTATAGACATCGTATATACTATATACAATAGCATATACGATACTTACGCATATGGTCTAGGCTCTGACCAAAAAGACTGGCTAGGTCTGAGGGTGCGCCTATCAAATGATCGGATTCACGAGAAATAAATTAACACGCGTCTGAGATAATGGATAAATTATAGTCTGAGATAATATTTATGTGCATTTTACAGGGTATGCTACACAGCTGCACGAGGCGGTCATATGCTGGAGCTATTCTCGTACGTCAATATGAAGCGTCTCACGCCTGCACCCGCCGTTGCCTTCCAAGTAACTATCTACTTACTCTCTACATTTGTGCGTTAAAACTTAAAACGCCAAAATGTGGCACCACGTATGGTGCCTGTAACATATCATACTAGAAGTTGTGGTGCACAAAGCATTTTGTTTTATACTAAAAAGAATACCTAGTGCTAATTAAAACATGACGTAGTAATGCCAATCAACAACTTTATGAAGTACAGCTGACGTTATACGAAATCTAGATAGTAGTTCTAGGTTTTTAAGGCTTATAAAACCTTCGGCCACATGATCAGTTACTATCAAAACAAAACAATTTTTTATAATATTATGCCGTATACAGGGGTGCGTTTAGGCGAGTAGAATATAGTTTCACCAGACGAAATTTTTTCCGATGCGGTCCCCCTAAACGGTGTCATAGCCGTACATCAATTAATGTTGTCAAATTCAATTGACATTCGTCAACGAAGTTTTTATAATTTTATAAATCTTGAAAAAATTATAAAATTCCTGGATACAATACAATTAAATATAATATACATTATTACTCTCTAATCCCGCGATAAAGTAGAAAATATTTAAACCAAAAACAATCCAAAAGGTATTCCTACAGGAAAACACAAACTAGTGTACACAACTTGTCTTGTTATATAGTAGATATGTCTTCCCGCCCTTCCGTAATCTTTGGTATTATGATTGAAGTGACATAACCCAGGATAAGATTTAAACTAGATAAACGTCAAACACCCCGTTTACGGCCTCCTCGAGGCGAAAATTTGCACAGGCTAAAATTTTGTATGTCCCGTTTAGGCGCGTCCGCTTGGTTAAATCTTCGCTAAGTAGATTAAATTTTAGCGACCTTTTGAGGTCGCGAAATTTTCGTCGGCTGTCAGATTTAAGCTATATGTTATGTTACTTGAATCATAATTCCAAAGATTACCTACGGAAGGGCGGGAAGACATACTATATAACAAGACAAGTTGTGTACATATGTTTGTGTTTTCCTGTAGGTATTCTTGTTGGATTGTTTTTGGTTTAAATTTTTTCAACTTTATGGCGGGATTAGAGAATAATAATGTATATTATATTTAATTGTATTGTATCCAGGAATTTTTATAATTTTATCAAGACTTATAAAATTATAAAAACTTCGTTGCCGAATGTCAATTGAATTTGACAACAATAATTGACGTACGGCTATGACACCGTTTAGGCGGACCGCATCGGCGAAATTTTCGTCGCGTGAAAATTTATTCTACTCGCCTAAACGCACCCTAGCACATATGTCTCAGCTTGTTATATTGTGAATATTTTTTAGTCTTGTAATAATCTCAATTAGTATGCAGTTGATAAGGCTATTTCTAGAAGCATTACAGTTAACTTGCCGCTTTTCCGTTCTAACATAGGTAATATAAATTTTCTAACATACATATGTATGTTATTACATTAAAATTAATAAACTATGTTCCTAGAATAGGAATATAGAGCTTACAATAATTGATAAAAGCGATGCCTTTTAACCTTAGTACCTACGTACTTAGATAATATTAAGTACCTACCTAGGTAGGTACTTATCTAACAATGTGTGTTGCATACACGTGTCACTTTGTTTATGCTATTCTGTGACTTAACCTTAAAATAATCTTTATTAATATCACTGATCACGGGCAGTTATTACTGTACCTACATAACCTTATTCAATTCGTTCAGAAGATACAGATGAGCAGCTGTATACACGTGGTCTCCAGCATACACGTTATAATCGGGTCATTAGTACTCAATCAGTAGTAGTAGCTTTCAAGTAGGGCGTTTCAATGCCACTGGCACAAATTATGCTCTAAATCCCTGGCTATAGTATACACTCACATCTTCAGCCATTTCGTATATACAGCATGTGTCAGTTGGAGACCATAACGCCAGCTAACACACTAATTATCACGTGTAGTATCGAAGTTTATTTGGCACCTAAATTTTGAGTTGGTATTCATAATTGCACTAAATCTGCTCTAAATATTGGCATATCCAGAATTAAGAAATTTCAATTGAGTAAGCTGGAGACATACACACTATGTTTACATATATTTAAATACTACGTAGTTTAGAAGCTCTTCTGAACAAAAAACGTTCATATTGCAACTAGATGAATTTAATACGTAGTATTAAATTCTCTTTGCTAGATGATAGCAGGAGCATGTGCGAGGCGAGTGCGCGATGATTTGACAGGTATTTGCTGCAGCGCTAAATATCGTTTATTTATCAAACTATTGAAACATGCTGTGCTAGATCACTTTATAGTCTATGATTACAGATGGAAGAAGTTTACAATATAATTATAAAAAGTTTAAAATACAACTAGACAATATCTGATGATCTTCAAACGTCTGAACAGTTGTTTTGAATCATTGCTTAGAACACTCTCGATCAAGTCCCCTTCATACAAAAAAACGGTTGTAATATTCCCATATTTGCAATGACGCATGCTCCGCGGTTTATATTACAAAATTACAGGAGGGAAAATGATCCCGCACATGATTCAGACATTTCCTCTCGTAATTTTGTAATAAATTAAATTAGGGTTACCCGTTTTTGTTTGTAGCTTGAGCTTCATTATGTGGTGGCTAGCTACTATCCTCAAATATCAAATCTGTCGTCAAGCACCTAACTTTGTATTCCCCTGTAAGCGTGTTCCAATTCTAGATCAAGCTTGTTTATGTTTCTTTCTGATATATATGGTAAAAGAGTAGATTATTTGTATTAAGTAGTATTTTGTATATTGTAATATTAATTGTAAGGTTTTTATTTTTATTGGGAATAGACAAGCATTTGACCGCAGTCTCACCTAATGATATGTGACGACGCGGTCGACGGTTGAGCATGCTTGCCTCGAAGATACTTATTCACTCTAGACTTCAATGAAAATTTCAGACAGATTAAAAATCGAAGAGTACGGAATTTAATTAATCAAGGGTGGTTACGTTGTTTTTTATTTTATAATAGCCCTTGACCGCTATTTCACCTAATGGTATGTGATGATGTGGTTGAGGATGGTAAACGGACTAAGCGTAGAATTACTAGCTCTCGAAGACTATTGCCGGTCAAAATTATTAGGTGCTTGGCAACAGCTTTTGATGATACTTGAAGATGGTAGCTAGCCAGGCGAAGATTCTCATAATGCCCTTCAACAATAACGTTAAGCTCAAGCTGACAGTAGGAACCACCATGGACTTGGCTATCACTGCTTCATATATTACTTTCCTGTAATCCAAGTCTCTAGGTCGTAGTGTGTAAGTATGACATAGCAGACTTTCAGTAATAAAAATAAAATAATACTACTGAATTAAAAGTAGCACCAGGTTATTACTAAAGTAATTAAAGTATATTTATATTATATTGTACATAATGATATATAGGTAGACGATGAGATCCCGCATGATTATGTAGTAAGTTTTTCTTCGGCTACCTACCTACCTATATTTCCCATATATACGAAAAGTCATAGTTGCGTTACTCACAGTTCGCACTTGATCAGTTTTAAATTTTTATGTATTTTTTTCTTTTCAGGCATTCCTAACCGGAATCTTCATATCAGTAGGAAACATCCGCACTCTCATAGAATTCGCCAGTTGGTTCCTGTGGTTCTTCTACGGCCTCGCCATGGTGGCGCTACTGGTGCTTCGGAAGACTCAGCCAAACAAACACCGGCCGTATAGAGTGCCAACGCCTGTGCCATGTTTCGTGTTGCTAGTGGCAATATTTCTGTCAATACTGCCAATAGTGCATGATCCCTCGCTCAAATACCTGATTGCGATCGGGTTCTTAGTAATGGGTGTCGTGGTTTACACGGTGTTTGTTTATTATAAGAAAACGCCGACTGCTTTGTTAAGTAAGTTCAATTATCCCTACTTAATATAGAATTTAGAAGTGTAATGTGGTGATAAATGATGATTCAGACTATTTTTTTTCTGCTATGCTCCCATACAAAGTTGTAAGGACCCGACAAAGAGTTTGAATACTCAATAAATAATATGGGAGTGCACGCATAAGAATTCACACACGGTCTAATGCTTTTCTTTTTGAACACTGCATTTTTTAATTTCTTAGAAAATGATGAAATCCTATAAACGACATATTCATTCAGTTACGAGAAAAGACAATCGTTTTCGGTGTTCTGAGTAAACATTCCAACAGTTTACTTCTTTCAAGAGCCCCACTAAAGCAAAACTTAAAAAACGCACATCTCGCACGCCATATCACAATCGCAACGGATACCTAAAACTGACTGAGCGAGAACTTAGTTCGAGCGAAGTACCTACCTATTTCTGATACAACTAGCTTTCACTGGGGTCCGCGTGTCAATCTAGATTTTTGTATCTGGTGACCCATTCCCCCATCAGCGTGCGCAGTGAACCTTTATTCAATTGTAAGCTATGCAAGGGCAGACTCGCTAGGTTTAAAGCTCGGAGAGCCACTAGTTTTATTTAATAGTTTCTTCTTCTTTTGCAGGAAAACTAACATTCCTGACGCAAGTATTGTTCGAGAGTGTTCCGCCGAGCAACCGTGAAGACTGATATTCCATTTAAATGAACCTATAAGTTTATGAAGCTTATGAAGTATTTTATATAAATCGTAATATGTAAATATAGTAAAAAGAATAATAAAATATTTTGCTATGAATGTGCCACCGTCTAAGTGCCTTCGTAGTTGTTTTATTTGAAGTAAGTTCCTACAATAAAAAAATAAATCAACTAGAGTTGAGTAGAGGGACAGTCAACTAGAAAACATCGATTATGACACCGGCAGCTCAACATCGATGACTGATGATTATCGAGATCAAAACTGATTTTGGGATATCATTAATATACACATATAGTTAAGGTGGAAACTCACGTCTGTAGCGGAATTTTGATTTTCCCGCCGTAGTATTACACTTGTTTTTTTACTTCTCCAAACAGACGATGCCGGAATGCCGTTGGGTTGTTTAGTGGGTATACTGCTCTTCTACTGGGGAGTCCCACATACCCCCTCCATCCCCCGATGGGAATCTGTGCGTAAGAATACCTCGCAAGAACATAATATTATTTATATTGTGTAATATTATTATAATATTAAAATATAATAATAAAATACACAATTTATTGTTTAATATGTTTCGCAATTTTTTTAAAGATATTCTAGACATTACGTTCTCTAGGACAATAAATAATTGACCAAAAGCGTGTTAGGTTACGTATATAGTATGGTCTCGCCGCGCAGGTGCCGTTGTTCTTGTGTTTTTTTATATTTTTTTGACGGAATAAGCAGAAAGTACTTTAAATTCAATAATTGCGTGTGAGAAGTAATTCCAGATAACTTTTTCTTCACTGAATATGTTCTGTTTATGCAGTGTTTTAACACGCAAGTGGGCATTTTTAGTTTATTTATTCCGTTGTGTGACGTGTGTAATGTGTGACGGTCTATCGTGAACTCAGAGTAGGAGTGCATGATTGATATCGATATTACAAAAAATATCGATATACGAACACGATATATCGCTTCTGATATGTATATCGATACATCAATCGATATTATTCAACCGATACAACACCATAGCTCACTTGACATATTTGACCAAAACCTTTACTTTAAAAGGGATGTTGGCAAAGTTGTTTTTTTATGGCAAATTGATCGTAAACGTTGCTAACACCATTTTAATTTTATCATTTTCTATTAACTTTTAACAGTATAATATAAGTGCATACTGCGAATTATGATGATCATAATGTGTACACATATTTAGGAATATAGTCCGGCTCGAAAATGTTAACCTATATCATATGTCTTCTTTTAGTGATTGTATTCTGTTCTGTGTATCAATAAATAAATAATTAGATACTGGTTGGCAAAGTATTTAAAAAGTAAAACCACGAACTGTGAATAATTAGCCTTAACAGTTACGAAGGTTTTATTGTAAACAAAACCTTCGTAACGGCATTTTTTTATTCAAGCCTATATTTTTAATCCAAGGTGTAGAGAAAAATATATTGCTAATTAAAAAATAAAGTTGATTTGTTTCTTTACAATTTAATATCGTTAATCGTTAATTATATTTTAATATCGTTATCGTAAATTATTTAATATCGCAATGTATCGATACAACACTACGATATATTATATCGAAAAAAATATCGATACTTTTTTTGTTAGAACATCCCTAACTCAGAGCAATATGTAAGAAAGAGGGAGTCTAAAGAAAATCAAAAGTAACAATAGCCTCTAAGATTTCACTAATAAACATTACCGTGTTTATTTAAAGTATATAACCTTAGTAAGTAGTGATACGTACACTGACTTTTGAAAACTGCACACATTTGGAAACAATCTTAAATGTATTTTAGATTGCCAACACTTTTGTTTACATTTTTATTCGAAATTACAACCTAAATTGCATTGTTTAATATTAAAGAAAGTACATAATATTCAATGCATACGTGTGTTTTAATACTCCAGATGGTTTTTATTTTGTTTATTCTGTTATGTGTGACGTGCATAGCATGTGATGGTCTATCGTGAATGAGGACAAAATTGGCCAAATTTGGATACGTTTGTGAGAGTGAGTTGTGTCTTACATAAAATTGGCCGAAATTGATGCTTCATTTTTGATTTTCATTAGGTTTCCTCTTTCTTATTCATTTCTCTGAGTTAGAAACTACAACATGATGTAGCATATATTTTATCAAAAAAATTAGATCATCTTGTTTGGTTACGCAGACATCCGCGTGGACAATATCGTCCATTTATGAATGAAATTCTATTGTTCTCGTTATCTCGGATGCCAAAGGATTAAGTACTTAGCCAAAACGGTAAAACATTTTTTTTAAATGTAAATAAAAATAAGTACCTACGTACTCAGACCAAATCAAAAGTCAAGACAGAATGTTGTGAACAGAGAGGTGAGGCCGGTTTTCCAAACATGTGTGCGTGTGTCGGTGTTGCCATGATAATCAAATTACCTTATGAAAATAACGTTACCAATTTAATAACGTAATTAGTATTAATACAACAATAGGGTTCCGATGTAACGTGTTGGCAAAAGTAGTGTCGCTAAGTAGGGGAAGGAATGGAAAAAGTGTTTCAGAAATAACATTACTAGGTATTTAATTTACATGCACTTATTTCTTGTAACTAATTAGTGACGGGTTTTTCATGCAATCGGGGAAAAAAGCACAAAGCCCACCTGGTGTTAAGCTGTTACCTCTGCCGATACAGTTCGTCACAAGTGGCAAACTGCACTGCGCCCATCACCTTGAGACATAGATGTTAAGTCTCATGTGCCTGTAATTTTACCGGAAAATAGGAATGTGAACATTACTGCTTGGCGGTAGTAATAGGTATAAATAAATATAAGTCGCCGATTTTAAAATATTCCCATGATAGTTCCTTCTTACTTTTCCGAATGATTTCGATCCAATTTTGTTTAATTTTTGGACTCAATTCGAAAAATAATTAAACAGTAACACTGGTAAGTGACCAGTAGAGCGTGAACAGTTAGAGGGAACTTAAATTTGCCTTTGTAATATCAATAATAATAAGGTTATAATTCAACTCTATACACAACAACGTTAAAAACAAAAAAAAAACAATGGAAATATGTTTATTTTATAAGGAAAAACCAACATCAACTACTTCAATATCTTCCAAAACCGAAAATCCAATACCAATGAAATGAATATGAGGTATCAGCAATTATAATTAAAGGTATCTCCAATTATAATGACGGAGTTATGAAGTAACAAAGATTTAATCAAATAAAATAAATTGAACAACTGAATAGAAAACCTGGTCCTTTTTGAAGTCGGTTGAAAATGGACTGAATTAATGAAATCCATGTTTTAAATTTGCAATTAAACCACTGAACCGATTTTGATAATGATATTGCGTCGTACAGTTGAGAACCATCTCTTTTTTTAAGTCGGTTAAAACACATTGATCAACTATTAAAAAAAACTAATAGCAATACGTTGTGTAATATCCCCCATTATAGGGTAAACCTTATAGGCTTAATAACGGCAACACCAATGCCACCACGCCGCAATAGTTCGACTGACGAGTCAAGGCGTAGTTTCGTTGTACATATGTGTGTGTAATCGTGTTTGTACACGGCGAGGCGTAGTTTTACCGGCCTCACTGCTCTTTACACAACATTCTGTCTTGACTTTTTATTCGGTCTGAGCCTACGTATCAAGTTTAAACTTTGAAGAGTTCAAGATCTTTTTACTTTCGGTATTTTTCAGATGTTCAAATTTTTGCCAAGGTGATCTTTCTTTTCCAACAGGAATTTGTAAAAGTCAAAGCAACTCAGGTCATTAAAATTATACTTGACTTAGAAGATACCATGTGTATGTTTAGTGAGTTTTTGTTCCTTCGCCTATTGCCGCGAGCCTAAGAATATCATGTCAGCGTATGGTAATGAGAAAAGCGCTAAAGACCCTAGAAATTTTCTAGATTTAGCGCCAAAACGTCATAACTGTGAGTCAATGATCGGTATTGACGGCAGTTCTTTACGGTGGGGGACGGCGCGCGCGGGGGACATTCTGTTGATGTAGATTTTGCAGCGCTGGAGTTAACATGTATGCAGCAGTGTCCGGGTTTCACCCAGACACTGTTTGAAAGCCCATTCCGGATAGGTGCCGTGTTTGTTAAAGAAAGAAGAGTAGATTAAATATATAAGGAAGTTTCTCTCTGATATACTTCCTCTTACAACTTAGACAAAGAAAGGTATAGACTGCTGGTAGCTCCATTTCATTTCCACAAGAAAGGGATACAGTATTGAGTTATTATACCTACGTAAAAGAAAAGGACAGAGCTCTTCTATTGCGATATCTCAGTGCGTGCCAGTTTTTTCAAGGTGAGCAACTTAAGTAGCTCAACAAACTTTGACGGTCATGGCGTTTTTGTGAAATTGTGAAATTTACTTTGGCACGTTTCTGCATAATTAATTATTATATATGTGTTTTTTGTTGTTGTTGATAAACTAAAATAAACCTTTATTACAATGCGATGTAGTGTGCTTAACTGTAAAAGCGATAGTGAGCGGAAAATACCAGGATTGTCCTTGCATATGTAAGTTTCAAGTTTTTCTTTATGTTTTGGTTATTGTAACAATGTTTTGTGTTTTAAGTGTTTTATATCTCAGTAAAGTACTGCCAGTTTTTGTCATAAAAACGCTGGTTAAAATGCTTAAGATCACGATTCAAAACAACGTTTATTTAAATACCTCAAATTCAGTGTTGCTAGTTTCGGGTCGTGCATTACCCCTTTGTCTGTCTCTAATTTTAATAATGATAATATTCAATTATTTGATCCATTCATTTCATTACGTAATATGTATAATTTAAATCTTATCTTATATTACAGTTTTCCGTATCATCCTGATATACGAAAAAAAGGAGTGCTGCATGTGGTCGATACCAATGGGTTCCAAAACAGAGTTCCAAAATTTGCTGCAGACTTTTTAATGCGAAGCACATATTAAGAAAAGAAATTAATAGATCCACCAATAATATGGTCTAATATAAAAGTAGGGTTTTGGATTCTATATAAGTATTCAGAAAAAAGAAGTCTGAAAAAGATACAAAAGTTACGCGCTGAGGCACGTGCTCGTCGCTTCGCGCAATCGAAACTCGCAGACGAAGGACTTCAAAACAGTCCGAAACTGGTCGGAATCTTTCCGGTAAATATAACGCGGGTCCTAGCCGTTTCATAATAAGTTAGTCTGAAAAAGGTTTACCGAAACGTAATCACTTCCAAGATTTTAAATTTTGTGCCCTTGTACAAAATTAGTCAGAGTCACCTGGAATGTATTTTTAGCTCTTTAAGAATAACCTAGCGGATTTAACAATAACCCAATTGAATTCTATTGAAAAGCGCATATAAAAGGCTAGTTATACACGGAGATATAAAACATAATTACTTCAGGAAATTGCATCCCCCTGGAAAACATAAACATTTTAACGTTCGGTACAAAAAGATAATTTATTTAGCATACGACTGAATCTAAAGAAAATTACGAGTCATAATAAAGTTTACCAGTTATCGATAGTGACTATGACTACTTGTAGACCCCTCTACTTTCTTTGCATACACAAGAAATAATTGAGTACATAGCCGGATTTTTTGTTAAAAAAATAAGAAAACTAATTAACTGTGAGGAATGCTTCTTACCTTTACTATCGGATAATTTTATGACGGATTAATTGCCAAGAAAGATAATAGAGGGTTGATCTATCCATCGAGAGGCGTAACCAAAATATGCGAACGTGCTGAAAAAATATTTATATTGCGTTCACATGAAGGTATCACCTTTTACAATGAGAAAAACTTAGTGCAGAAATTAATACTTTCATGTTTTAGGGCTGTGTGCGTGATAATTCTATATTTGAAAATTTGCACAATAATGATGCCCAAACATTGATTGGAAATCATAGAATAATGCTATTGTATGCAATCTCCATGAAATACTTTGAAGTAAGGATTCAGCACAGTACTGAACAATTTTTTGCACTTAACGAAAGGATTCGAAATATACACAATAAACTAGTGCCATTCAAGGAGCAATATATGTTTATCTCTGTTCTGTTTGATGTAGTATAATAATATTTACATTAATAAATGTTGATTGTGATTGACGTAAAGTTTTCATTTTTGAATCATAGATCTGTTGTAGCCTTCGACGAACTAAAATATTAAGCTATTAAGATAATTAACCATAGATCTTGAATTAATATTTTTCCGTAGTTTGGCAGCTACGTAATATTTATAATCTTTATATCTCAATTGAATATAAAATAATTTATGTAATATTATATTATCGCTTCTTGTCTTAGTAATTTGTGCTCCACTCCACGGTGGAACTGCGTGGTACTTAAATCTCCCTGTTGCTGGGTAAAGGGTAAGGTATATGGTCTCACTGAGTTCTATATACCTATGGTTATATGTTTATAATATTTTGTGTCATGTGGCCACGCTACCCGTCTCTCTATAACTTTCTTTAGTATATGTGTAAAACGGACGATTGAGATCGAGGGCTTCAGTGTTCATCGAACATCGGTGCGATCATGTCATTTAGCAAAGCTACTGCAGTAATTACTCTTCGCTCTTATCGGTACCTCTTGTAAGTAAAATAATTTTCTATTTTATTTTCTTCAATGTTAATATATGTATATTACGCAGGATCGGTCATAGTTTTTTTTTTTAAGGTATTGAAGCATGGCAGGAAAGATACAGAGAGTTTGGTGGATTATTTGACAGTGATGATCTGCCATCTTGAACGCCATTGGATGCTGGCGTCAACGAACAACTGAGCGGCAATGACGGGATATGTAAGATAGGTCTTGCTGGAGAGGAAGAAAGAGGAGAAAGAAGAAGCGGAGGAATAGCTGCAGGAGCAGCATGAAGGGGGCTTGGTACTGCGAAGTAATGCTAACGCGGTCCCGCAGTATCAGGTACAAGAGCGGGGGGGGGGGGGGGGGGGGCGGTTTGGTGAGTAAAAATCGCACACTACCGGCTACCACAACCCAACACACTAACATCAAGCCGGTGTCTTTCGAAGATTTCCTTCCCCTCGCCAAAAAAAAATCGCAATGGAGTCTCATCAGGGTTAAAAAATTGGCCATAAACAGATGAATTCAATAGGAGGATGAACAAGGTGGTTGAATTAGAGCGCAACTGAATAGAATATACACATTAGGCTGAGTAAAAAAAAATATTTTTTAACTTCCCGCGAACAAAATTGAAAATTTCCCAATGAAGGGAAGTTATAGATTTAATCCAACTTTCGAAAGTCGAGTTATCATCGGATCTCCAAGTTTTGTTTAAAACTATTTGATTATAATATGTTTTTCGTATAGTATTTCATTGTAATTGGATATTTTTTAAACAATATTAACTTACAATAAATAAATTTATAAAAATTATTTAAGTTATTGCAGGAATTTTATTGAAAAAACACGTAAGCAAACGTCATTTATTTACAGTGACAAATTATTGTTACAGAAATGACGACGACTTCCATCAATAAACTTTTTAGACATCGCGACATATAAATGTGCTGCTCCCAAGGCTTAACGGTGCGCATACGAAGTTTTCATCCTGATCACAACACGGATCTTCCTCTTTTGTTCCATCACACTGTAAGCATTCAAAAAATTGTCATATATACTGAACTTTTCAATTAATTATGAAATTATCGCTTCTGTGTTTTTTAAATTAAAATACTCACATCCTGATAGTTTCCTACGCAGGTTTTAGCAGCATCAGTTGCCCAAGCCAACAATACGACAATTAAAATGAAGAATAATAGGTATTTCATCGTGTTGAGATTTTTTCAGGCGTTTGCTTAAACAAAAAAATAAGAAAATTTAATTAATAATATCAAATATTATAACATACATACATACATAAAATCACGCGTCTTTCCCATAGGGGTAGGCAGAGACCACAGCCATGCACAGCCAGACGAGCCTTCTTAGATACCTTCTGACTGTTCATAATCGCGTGCAATGCTCCGTTAACCATGTTTCCAGCATTCACTCTCCTTTCATATCACTTTCACACTCTCCATCTGTTGTAATATTATAACAATTAAAAATAATCAATTTAAGATCAAAATATTAACATTGAGATAATTATTTGTCATTTGTTAAATTCAAATAACAATTCATAAATCAAAAATTAAACATTCAACTGAATAATTAGGTACTTACTTAATAGTTATAGATCGATGATGTCTTCCTTGCGTATGATAGAATCACTTTTAAAATCGAAGTATTTATAGAAATTCTCCCTCTCCCACTAAATTGTTGTGTAAGAGCGTAGTCACATAGAACAACTGAATCTGGATACTCGCTAATAGGAGAACATCTGCGAAACACTGTCTTTGCCCCCGAATTTTTCGGAGTACTTGCACAAAGTCAAAATGAAAGTATCCTTTGGGTATGGACTCGATTTTTGTCTATGCGCATAATAGATATTCGCTAAAAATCAGAGTAAATTCTTTGGATACACCAACTTCACGGAAGAATAGTTAAATCTGAAGTGTTGAGTACTAGAATAAACATCAGTTTTTGACTTACCTAAAGAGCGTATCTATTATTAGTTTATAGTTTAACCTATTGAAATCAGAGTTCCCGCGAGCCTATACCCGCAGGTATCAAGCGACTATGGCATCGAGAAAATAACCCTTAGAGATGCAATAAGATTTGGTTTGTTCGAGATGAATTGATGCCAAACTCTGTTTAACCTAAACGCGCTCTAATTGGCTAAGCCACCTCCATGCGGTAAACACCCGAGTCCCATAGTGATGGGACGTGATTTTTATGCAAATATAATCGATATCAATATATCGTACAAGATATATAAGCTGATCGTATAATATATTCTTCCGTGACGCCCTATTTAGATAAAAGTGATATTTGTCCCACTTGCGTTGGCAATAATACCCAGCAGATACCTCGCGCGGTATTTTGTATGAGTATAGCTGTTTTGTTATAATAAAATATAGAATAATGATTTGGTTGTGTGATTCCACAATTCTGCTTGAAATATCCTTACTAAAATGATAAACATTTAAATATCTGTTTTAATATTTTTATGTTTGCAAAACGCATGCTCTGCGGTAATTTGTAATGTAATACATATATACGAGAGGAAAAATTTAATCCCGCACATGACTTAAATTTTGCCTCTCATATAATTGTAATTTAGTAATTAATATATCTCCCTAATAAATTACTATTGGAGTATATTTCTTATAATTGAAGTACAAATTTTCGACTCGTAAGAGTAAAGTTCCGGTGGCAGAATAGATTAGGCATCCAGCGCGAAATCAGAGGACGTGGGTTCGATTCCCGTCCGACACAAAACATTTTGTACTCTAATAATAAATTGTAAATGTGATTTTTACTCAGCACGCAATAGTGCTTGTAATCATATTTAGAAATATATATGTATCTGTTGTAATAATAATCCGATATATCAACATCCATGCATATATATATATATATGTATGTTTGAGCGTACGTTATTAGAAAATATGCACTATTTCCATAGATATACAGTCGAAAAAAGAGGTCGACAACTCCGGGACTGATTAATCCCGAGTGACATTGACGGGGAGACACCAAGCGGAACTAAAGGTTCCAAGTGTTTTGTAGGAATCGCAGTATCAAGTAAACGTCGGCGGCTACTTTTCAATAAATGAAAACAATCGTCTGAAAAGTGACGGGAGCAAACCCTGTTGTAGTATGCTGGAAACCAAATTTCTCTTCTTATTAGCTCAGTCCATTTTTGTTTGAGATTTGGATCAACTTTGTTTGTTAATATTACCATAGAATAACTTAAGGTAGCTATATATGTTTTATACAAAAATATGATTTTGAAATCGGTACACGTATATTGATATACCATAAGATTATATTAAGATGAGACTTAAATCAAGTAAAAAACGTAGAAAAGATTTGGTGTTTATGAGACAGAAATTCAACACAAAACTGGCATCATCATCAGAGTTTTCTTGGCTCATATGTATATAACAAAACTAGTAAAGTCATCACTAATCTGAGAACACACACGACTAGGTAAGCTAAAATCGAAATAAACAAGTGGTTGAGGACTCAACCACGATGAAGCTGAAGATTTTCTAAAAGTTATCGTATGATTACTCGTAATAAAAATTCAAGTTAGCTTTACACTATATATTCACACAAAGCTTTATATTCATTGCACTTCATGCATACATACAAACACATCCTGTCACACACCCACATACACAATAATATAATATTTAATGAAACATATACGAAATTTTATACAGCCATATCATTTAATAAGCAAACCTCAATCTCAATGTATAATTGAAGTAGACTCCCACGACACAAGATTTTTTTCTTAGTGTGGGATCTGCATGTCATTTTACTGTCAAAAAATCACTACAATTTAGTGTACCAATTGTTATAAAGTTAAGAATAACAACATAATAAGAGTAACTGTATATTGTGAAATAAATTATTTTTATTAGTATTATTATTATAAACTCATATCAAACATATAAAAGGTACCCCCTTTTTTACATCCAAGGCTAAATATATTTAGTGGCCAGATTATGACGATATCGATTTTAGTTCCACTATAACGATAAATTACCGTACTGTATAAGCACAACACTAGGAGAGGGCGCGGTTTACAGAAAGACAAGGATGACAATAGATGAATGTAGTAAGTGGGAGTGAAATGCATTCATACGGGTCTATTAGATTGTCCAGTTTAACTTGACCTATTAAAAATGAAGTAGATAAATTACGTAAATTGATAAATTTTACTTACTTGTGGAAGGTAATTCCATCTGTTTTATAAATGGATGATTGCTATTTTTCCCGCACCGTTTAATGGAGCAGGTAGTCATTTTTATTGCAATGAATGCCTACAATCGTCAAAAATAAAAATATTTTCAGACACGTACGTACGGATCAAGCTTCTGGTCGCGTACTGTTTATGAGAGCTCATGCTATGACTTAAATGTGTTAGAAATCACACACCAGTTGCATGATCGGGCGAACCATCAATTCCCCTCTCGGGGTTTAAATCTCGTTGGACTATGGCGACGAAAACGTGAGCGGGGAGTTGTTCCAAAAATGTTGTAATATTTGACGCGTCCCTGGACCCTTCAGTGAAAGTCACATTTTTAGAAAGCTAATTAACTAGGCTATTGTAATATCTATAAATAACATGTTTTCTTATGTTTGTTTCATATTCTACGGGCGTTTGAAAAGAAGAAAGTTAAAAATTCGTTTGTAAAATAATATATAACTGTCTTAGTAATAATAAAAACTCGAATTTTGATTTTGTTTTTACATTTCACGATTGAGCATGAAATTTCCTTTCCTAACAAGTAAAACAATGTGTTATCTGCCAAAATAATAATTCGAGATATCAGCCTCCAAACATCAGCTAACAAAATGCAACGTATACTTACCCTACGGTTCAATTCACGCAAATATGCGCTATTTGCACTGTGTGCACGCAAACGGTCGGTTCATAACTTGCTAAACAGACACTGCGATAGCATAATGACGTCATCTTTGACGTCATCTTCGGCCGCAAACAACGCTCACAGAAAAGTGGTAGTGCAATGTATGCACAAACGTCAAACTCAAATATCGACAGATAGATGAGGAGATTTTTATTGTTGTGGTTAGAATGTTGAACGTTCAAACATCTGTTCACAAAAGAATGCCTTGAAATGCAATACTTCTATTATCAATAATTGATGTGAAGGGATTTTTTTGGGTCAATTGCGAAAAAGCAAATTGACAGTTAGCAGATGTTATAAGCGCGGCTACATATCGGTTCACATCGTTTGCGCGCAAACAGTGCATATTCTCGTATTTCAGTTATGAACCAAGCTTTTGCAATGTATGCAGTGACAGCAGTGTTTGCGTGATTTAAATCGTAGTGTTAGTTTTCACGAGCGGTGGCACTTCATTTTAGATCCCATGTTGTAAGATAATCATAGTGTCTATGCTGTATTTTTTTCATTCACAAGAAAGATAATACCTACATTTGAGAATAAAGTAATGCCCAACGTAAAAAGAAATAGACAAAAAGTTCTACCTAAATAGGCACAAATACAAAGAAGGTCTTATACATCATGAATAGTGAGAGATTTCCATTTGCTAGGTTTATGGCATGTTATACAAATATTTATGCCAAAACAATACTATTGTCAAATAGATTACGAAACTAAGTTCTCATAAATATTCATGACTTTTTATACAAAGCTTTATCACAAACAGAGCCTCAAAGTACGTAAATATTGCTCGCCTAGCAGTTACTGCATAGTAGTCGTACAAGTGTCATAGAATGCGCGCGCGATAAGTCTGCGTACGCTAGTCTTTATCAAGTTAGGGTAAGGGTGAGTTTAGCTTGTACCACGCGTAGACCTATCTTTGTGCAGTCTGTGAGGCCCTTCGGGCTCGTTACGGCTAAATGCCGTATACGGCGTGTTCTATTAATAAATGCCGTATACACATGAAGCAACGAATCTAGATATTTCAATGGTAGTTTTTAGAACGCAAATAACTCTCTTTCTGGCCAGTAAAACTTGCAAAGTCATCTGACCACGAAAAAGAGTTAGAAGCGTTTGCCTCGTCTTCTTCTTCTTCCTCCTGGTCGTCACCCTCACCCTCCTGGTCATCACCCTCACCCTCCTGGTTGACACCCTCCCCCTCGGTAACACCTAAGCCCCCCTCTTGATCATCTTCCTCCCCCTACTGGTCTTCACCCTCCCCTTCTGTCACACTTAACTCCCTCTCTGTCACACCTAACACCCCCCCCCCCCCCTCGGTTACACCTAAACCCTCCTGGCCGTCTACTCCCTCTCACCACCCCCCCTCCTGGTCTTCATCTACCTCATCCAAAAAGTCGACCTCCGTCGCCTCGTTGTCGCTGCCGTCGCTCCCACTTCCATCTCGGAACTCGTATTCGTCAGCCAACATATCAAGAATACGGCCCGCTGGTAGGGGACGACGGTGACGAGCAGTCAGCCGCGGTCTAGCGCCCGGTGCTCCTGCACTGCGCCCCGCGCCACTGCCCCCCGCGCCACTTCCCCCCGCACCACTTCCCCCCGCACCTCTGCTACCCGCGTTAGATAGTAGTTAGATCCCCGCATGAGATACGGATCTAAATCAGGGGAGTTGTTAACATTAAATACACAGTAAAGTTGATATAAAATTTGGGTGTTTTGATCCGTCTCTAATATTATGCGTTCGTTCATAGACTGTAATTCGGACATTTTGGATGGGCCAGCTATTTCCGAAAACTTTGCGAGTGTTATTACATTTTGGGAGTTTGATACCACCTGACGAGGCAAATTAGGTGGGAAATTTTTATCATGGGGATGAGTTACACCACCCAAGTATTTAGTGTAATCGATAGCATCCGGATCAAAAGGTACCAATCCACAAGTTTTAAACCCATTAATGAGAGTATCGGGTTTAATAGATTTTTCAAGCGCAATTTCTAATGCTTTTGCAAAATTTACTTTTGTAGGCTCTCCTGGATTTTCTAGGTGCCAAACACGTGTAGCGTCTTTCCAGGCCAACTTTACAGGCCTAAAAACAGCTACATCAGCTGACTGCAAAATGCGAGTGGCATTAGAGTACAATGCAATAACCTCAATGCCCAATTCCTTACAGAGCTTGCTAACATTGTAAGTAAGATGACTTTTATGACCATCTAAAAAATATATGACAGGCAAATCAATGGCTTGTTGAATTAGGTATGGATTAGCTATATATTCGAAAAATTATTCTGATGTCATCCATCCGTTGTCGCTTCGACCAATCCCCCATTCTTTTGGAACGCCATCCACATTTTTTTGGGGAATACGTTGATAATTGTATACAACCTTAGGTGGACAAGCAAATCCAGCAGCGGAAAACGTAAACACGACTGTGATTTAAATAATATTCACACCGATTTTACTTACGTTAATACAGTCGAGTAGCTAGATCTCGACCGGTTTCGCGACTTTCAGAGTCGCTTCGTCATGGAGTACGTGTGGTCCCGACCGCATCCGCGCAAGCACTATTGCCTGCGGCGGCGGCGGCGGCGGAGCGGGCCGTCGGCACAGGTGCATTGTTTTTGTTATCATCGTCGTCATCGTCACCAGAATCCTTGTCGCTCATAATCAAAACACCCGTACACGCCGTACTGATCGTATCTTGCGACAAGGTGTTTAATGCACTATACGGTGTGGTAGTGTTAAGTACTGGTTTCCACGCTGGTGCCAACATCCATCCACGGTCGCGGTTAAAATTGGGATGACGGCCAATTTCTATGGCTTCACGTACTTTACGGGGTATAAGGAACTTCTCCCTTGCTAAGACGGAAGCCTTGTCGAATCTTAAAAAGTGGTTCGCCTCTTGAGCATGTTCGGCAACCGCGGATCTACCCATGTCCACGTTCTTAACACTCTTTATGTGCTCAGTTAATCTTGTTGCAATGTTACGTCGCGTTTAACCTATGTAACTTTTGCCGCAATCACAAGGGATTCTGTATACTCCTGGCACGTTTAGTGGCTCCTTGTCTTTTGGCGTTCGCAACAACTGCCGCAATTGACTGGGTGGGCGATAAAATGTCCGTATGTTGTATCGCCGTTTTAAAAGGGCACCAATTTTATCGGTCACACCCTTCACAAACGGCAAATATGCCGGAACACGGTCAACTTTACTTGCCTTTTTGCACTCTGTGCCACATATGGCACATGTGTACACGTTACGCGTATGGCACATGTGTACACGTTATCAAATCACTGCAATGAAATACTTTCTGTTCGAAACAATAAAATTATCAGAAAAATTTCCTAATAATGAACACATAATGAAACTAGCTGAAAATTGTTGCTTGTCTTATGGTAACTATCTTGCCACCAAAAAAGCAGATTTTTATTCAAATCGCATCTCTCGTAGCTCTTGTACACAAAAAGCCCTTTGGCAAGTTGTAAATACTGAAAGGGGAGTTAATAATATGCGTTCATCTGCCAGTTTTGCTGACACCATAAAGAACTTTAATGGGGCGAAGTTTGAATCACAGAAATCTGCAGCGAACGCCATGAACTCAAGATTCGCGGGAGCAGCCTTAGCATGTGGCGCACCAAGCGCCTCCGTAGCGCTGGCAACATCAGCTCTAGTGGCCTGCCATACTTCCCCTAACTGCTCATTGAGACTTACACAGTTCCCGCCACCGAAGTCGATCAAATTATTAGTACGCGTATCCCGCGGAAGTCAACTAAAGATATCTACGATACCTCTATGGAGGTTCTTTATTTAGCCAGAACTGAAGTGGCACCTATATTAGCTGCCCTATTTAACCGATGCATACAAACAGGTGTGTACCCAGTGGCGATGAAAGTTAGTAAAATTTCACCAGTGTTCAAGGGCAAGGGAAGACGTGAAGACATCGATGGATATAGACCCATATCTATTATTCCTGCAGTTGCCAAAGAGATTTTTGAGAACGGGATCAGCACTCGACTTACTCAGTTTCTGGCCTCGACCGGGGCATTATCCGATCAGCAGTATGCATACCGGGCAGGACGCTCCACTACTTCACTCACGCGTGAAGTAACACGACGTGTACTTGACGCGTGCGAGCGGAAGCAGCAGGTCGCTGTGCTGTGCTGCGACTTATCGAAAGCCTTCGAAATCGCAGACCACGCCGTGCTTGCTGCCAAGCTACGCCACTACGGAGTGAATGGACCTGCTTGTGCATTGCTGACAGACTTATTGCGGAACAGATGCCAGGTGGTGGTCAGTGACGGTGGTGAGACTTGGTCTGATCCGTTGTCAACTGTGATGGGTGTACCCCAGGGATCATCTGTGTCCAATATCCTTTTTTCGCTACTGTTAAATGACTTGCCCCATGCTGTCGTCACTGGGGATATTTTCTTGTATGCAGATGACGTAGCCGCTATCGTAAAGGCTCAATCGATTGAAGAACTCGAAATGAACTTAAATCGGATCGCTTATGAATTAGCGCATTGGTTCCAGCAGAACGGTCTCGTCCTCAATCTGATGAAAACTAATTACGTGCATTTTTCCTGGTACAATCGACCTGTGAGAAATTTGGTTGTTGAAATTAATGGTGTACCATTACGACAAGTAACTAACATAAATTTTCTAGGATTTCAAATCGATCGTAGGATGACATGGGCTTCCCATATTGACAAAATATGTGCAAAACTGGGCAGTGCATGCATGTTATACTCTAAAGAAACTGACGCGCGTGGTATCTGCAGAAGTTGTTCGTACGTGCTACTTTGCGACTATTCACGCACTTATACAATACGGCACCGAACTATGGGGGCGCGCAGCTGATAGGTTGAGAGTCTTCCGGATGCAAAAACGGGCTGTAAGAATAGTCGAACAGGTGTCACGGTTCACATCGGCAAAGCCATTCTTTCAGTCCTTAGCAATAATTACGTTACCCTCGATTGTCCTCTTGCAGGTCGCAATATACACGCGACAAAATATAAAATTTGTTCGCTAGACGAGGGGGCACGCATTCTTATGATACTCGTGGCGCAAATAAACTCGCTTCTATACCACGAAGACTCGTACGGTCTGGTAAGTTGACGCATGTTATGGGGCCGGCGGTGTACAACAGCTTGCCGGAGCATATTACATCAGCAACTAGCTTAAACTTATTTAAAACTACACTCGAGAGCAATGAATCCGGGTCACTTAAAGAATCCTAAAAATCTCGGAAGCTAAAAATGCTAGGTTAATGCAATAAATTGTATTTAATAGACAATGTAATACTCCTTAAATGAAGGTATTAAAACTTCTTAGTTATTGTAAAGTTATATCATAAAAAAATCAAATTTGAAAAAGGGCCACTTTCGAAGATGGAACTACGAAATTACAGCATTTGGTTTTGCTTTTGTTTGTTTTTGGTGTCATTTATGTGGGTACATAAACCATGTTGATAGTGCTCTATATTCATTATTCAAGCTGAAATTATGTCGCTTACGCCTGAAGAATGCACCAGAATACTTACAATGCTGGAAACCGGCCGGAGTCAGCGCGATACAGCCAGGACTGTCGGTGTGTCGCTGTCAACAGTACAAAGAGTTCTCCGACGTTACGAAGAAACTGGTTCTAACCTACGCAGACCAGGAACGGGCAGAACCAGGTGTACCACAGCACGAGAAGACCGATACTTGGTGAACACCATGCTTCGAAATCGCTTTCTCACAGGAACTGAACTCACCAATCAGTTTCGACGCCTCGGAGGAAGTAACCCAAGTGCATGTACAGTAAGACGTCGGCTTGCTGAATCTAACTTAAAACCCCTTAGACCTGCAAACGGCCCTAAACTGGAGCGTGGGCATCGTATTTCGAGACTAAGATATGCCCAGAGCCACGTAAATTGGAGTATTGAAGATTGGTCAAAAGTTATGTTCTCCGACGAATCAAAATTTATGCTCTACAAGCACGATGGAAGACACAGAGTGTATCGAAGACCAGGGGAAAGATTCAAGCAAGCATGCATCGAAGAAAAAGTAGCCTACGGTGGTGGGTCTGTACTTGTGTGGGCCGGAATTTCTTCTGAAAGTCGCACAGAGCTGGTGATCATAGAAAACGGCTCTTTAACTAGCGTAAGATATGTGGAAGAAATCCTCAATGATCACGTTGGTCCATTTATGGTCAATTTAGGTGAGGATGCTATATTTATGCATGACAATGCCCGACCTCATACAGGTAGGATTGTGAATGACTACCTTCAAGAGATGAACATTACTCGTATGGAGTGGCCAGCGCGCAGCCCGGATATCAACCCGATCGAGCATGCTTGGGACGAGCTAGGCAGATGCGTAAAACAACGAAACCCTCCCCCAATCACGCTTCGTGAGCTCAAAATTGCTCTCACAGAGGAATGGGAGAATATTCCCCAAAATCGTATAAGGAACTTGGTGTACAGCATGCCAAACCGCGTAAACGCAGTAATGGAAGCACGAGGAGGCAATACGAAGTATTAAAATTCAAGAAAATCGTAATAAAGTTCAAAAATTTCATGTTTCCTATTTTTGTTTTAAGGAGAGATCAGCAGTTTTTTTCTTTATGTAATTTTGTGTTAATAAAATGTATGGTGACTCATATTTTTTTTACTTTCATTTAAGGAGTATTACATTGTCTATTAAATACAATTTATTGCATTAACCTATCATTTTTAGTTTCCGAGATTTTTAACATTCTTTAAGTGACCCGGATTCATTGCTCTCGAGTGTAGATTAAAGTCCTGGCTCGTAAAGAAAGCATTCTACAATTATGAAGAATACTTTGACCGTAATAGAATGATCATAGTACCTGACATTAATTAATAATTTATAGAAATAATAATATATATATTTTCTCCAATTGTTTATTCAATTATTTGATATTAATAA
Source organism: Plagodis dolabraria (assembly GCA_963854805.1). Classification (NCBI taxonomy): domain Eukaryota; kingdom Metazoa; phylum Arthropoda; class Insecta; order Lepidoptera; family Geometridae; genus Plagodis; species Plagodis dolabraria. Next base: position 3,965,559 of record OY978459.1, on the reverse strand, counting down.
AAAATATAATTTGCTAATAATTTGTATATGCATAAAATTTGTTACTTAGTAAATCGTTACAATATATATTACTGTGTTATCTATATGATCAATGTTTAATAGATAAGTTAAAATAAGTGCCTTATAATGTAAAAATTATGAATAAAAGGTTTATCAGTTTATCAGTTACGCGTATGGCACAGAGCGCAAAAAGGCAAGTAAAGTTGACCGTGTTCCGGCATATTTGCCGTTTGTGAAGGGTGTGACCGATAAAATTGGTGCCCTTTTAAAACGGCGATACAACATACGGACATTTTATCGCCCACCCAGTCAATTGCGGCAGTTGTTGCGAACGCCAAAAGACAAGGAGCCACTAAACGTGCCAGGAGTATACAGAATCCCTTGTGATTGCGGCAAAAGTTACATAGGTGAAACGCGACGTAACATTGCAACAAGATTAACTGAGCACATAAAGAGTGTTAAGAACGTGGACATGGGTAGATCCGCGGTTGCCGAACATGCTCAAGAGGCGAACCACTTTTTAAGATTCGACAAGGCTTCCGTCTTAGCAAGGGAGAAGTTCCTTATACCCCGTAAAGTACGTGAAGCCATAGAAATTGGTCGTCATCCCAATTTTAACCGCGACCGTGGATGGATGTTTGCACCAGCGTGGAAACCAGTACTTAACACTACCACACCGCATAGTGCATTAAACACCTTGTCGCAAGATACGATCAGTACGGCGTGTACGGGTGTTTTGATTATGAGCGACAAGGATTCTGGTGACGATGACGACGATGATAACAAAAAACAATGCACCTGTGCCGACGGCCCGCTCCGCCGCCGCCGCCGCCACAGGCAACAGTGCTTGCGCGGACGCGGTCGGGAACGCACGTACTCCATGTCGAAGCGACTCTGAAAGTCGCGAAACCGGTCGAGATCTAGCTACTCGACTGTATTAACGTAAGTAAAATCGGTGTGAATATTATTTAAATATGTGTAATACTTACGAAAGTTTTAATAAAACGACTGTGATAGACGTACTGGCAACTCTGGCCGTGTAAACATACAAAGTTAAACCTTACACACTTTTATTTACAAATAAATAGTCAAACTGAGTTTTGTTCACCTGGGAGAAATACATCAATAAAAATCATAACCTGCAAGCCATCACAAACATCAACGACACTTCTGGTGAGCCTCAATTTTCAGTAATCAACAATTTTGCAACTTGATATCATTTGACAATATCATATATTGGTCAGAAATTTAAATTAACGACACTTATTTTTGTAATTTGGCAATAAAACACTTTTTACTAACGAAGAACAACTGGAAAATTATGATGAAATTATAATGTTTTGACGTACAGTCTGTGACATGACAGCTTGGTGACATATGTTTGCGGTCTGATTTTGACAGTTATGATTGAGAGACAGCTGTGATTTTGGTACCATTTGACACTGACAACTAATTAAAAACCATAATACAACGTTCCATTTCATACAAAAAGTCACAGAGAGTGTATTATCATAAATCTATCTACATTTGAAAAATGGACACAGATAACGTTACGTTCCGATTGTACAGGAAATCGAATTCATTAAACAACTTATCAAATTCGACGATGAATGATAGTACAATGTTAAGTTTGCAAAATATATCTTTAGACGACAGTAAAACGAACTTTGAACATAATAGGCATGTAGAAAAACTTAACAATGACTTAATAATAGCAAACAATGAAATAGACAACTTGAACTCTGAAAATCGACGCCTTCTAAACGAAATCGAACAACTTAAGAGGATTGTTGAAAGGTATAAAACAGTAGGTTTCATGGATAGCCCATTGACAAAAAAGCGTAAACGACAACGTATTCTGGATGAAACGTGTATCGAAGAACAACAAGCTCAACAAGAACAAAACGAAACTAACATGACATTTTTAAACCTAAACAAACTTCAAGACTCCCATACTTCTACATGTAATTTAACAAAAAAGAACATAGATAAAAACAGGGACTCAATTTCTTTAGAGAATAAAACGCATACGGGCACACAAAAAAATGACACAAATTTTCAAGAAATTAACGACCACAACACGAAAGATAGTGAAAATACGCAAATACTACAACATGCTGTTATCAGCAACAACTCTAGTTTCCAAGCAGATGTAGAAATCCAGAAAGGTAAAATAGACGTAGTAGAAAATAGGAAAAATGAAGATATAATTCATGCCAAAAATCAGTTGGATAAGACATCGAAAAAGGTTTCAGTTAAAAAAATTCTGATTTTAGCTGATGAACAAGGTCAACACGTAAGATCTACACTGCAAAACCTGCTAGGTCAAAATTATATTGTCAAAAGCATATGGAAGCCAGGAGCACGTTATAATGATATTGTTGACGCGACTGCTACTGAAGTTAAAGACTATACAAAAGATGATTCCATTATTGTCATAGGAGGTACGAATGAAAGAGTCCCGTATGAATTTAAATCCTGTTTACATAATTGGTTAAAATCTGTCACGCACACAAATGTAATAATTCCTGAAGTTTTATATAATAAACATCTCAACGAAAAAAAGCTGAATTACGAAATTGAATTTATATGTAAACAGTTTTCGAATGTCACATATGTTGATCTTAATTATAGCAGGGTAAAACTTTATAGACATCAATTCTGTATCAGTCTTTGTAGAAGCATATTGAGGGAAATTCTGGGCATATACTATAAAAATAATGTACCAATAAATTCTCAGAATGATGCTATTGAACGTAAGCAAGATAAATTACCTCAACTAAGACATAAATTAGAAAAATATACACAAACTGAGGATGTTGGTGATCAAATTAGATACTCAACAAACAACCGGGAACACACATCTCAGAGTAGAAATACCGAACTTTTTTTTCGTCTGTAACTTTATATATATTCTGCATCAAAATATAGATGGTCTTATTAGCAAATCAGATGCCCTAACTGTATGTTTGGATGAAATGGTAGATCAAGGTAAACATGTTGATGTTTTATGCATAACGGAGCACAACATGAAAGTAGATGACGTAGTACTCCTCTCGATACCGAATTATAGATTGATATCGTATTTTTGTCGATCGAACCGAAGAGGAGGATCCTGCATTCTTGTACATAATAGTCACAAATGTAAAAAAATTGAGCGTCTCGAAAATGCGTCTATCCCAAATATATTAGAATGTTCTGCAGTAGAGTTAGTGGGTGTAAAAACCTACATATTATGCATATATAGACCTCCAGAAACCAAATCACAAAAAATTTGAACTATTCCTGTCAAATCTAGGTGAAGTTTTATTTGAAATATGCTGGAAAAAAGATTCTAAAGTGATAGTTTGTGGAGATTTTAATATCAATTTATTGAAAAATACTAATTTATCCAAAAAATTTGATTTATTGATTAGAGAATTCAATTTAAAATTTGAATTCAAACAAGTAACACGGTTTTCCAGTAAAACATGCATAGATAATATGATCCATAATGTTCGTGGTAGTAAAGGGGAGATATTGGAACTAGCTTTATCGGATCATACCGCTCAAATACTTAAAGCTCCAGTCAAAAAAACCTGTAAACTTAAACAATGGTACATAAAGAAACGAGATTACAGTCCTGATAATCGTCTAAAATTCAAGGAAGCGATAGGTAATTTGAGTTTTTTGGAAGCCTATGAAACTGAAGATCCTGACAAAGCATTTGATCATTTTCATGAATTAATATTATTGTTTTATAATTTATGTTTTCCCCATAAACTACGTAAAATAACCACACAAAAAAAGCCAACGTGGATATCGAAAGGGATAAAAGTATGCAGTAAAAAGAAACGCAATCTACTGTGGAAATATCGACGGTCCCGAAATCCGGAAAACAAAATAGAATTTAAAAGCTTCTCTGCGCGTTATAAAAAAATAATAAGTCTCACACAAAAATCACAAAACGAATATTATATTAAAAAATCACAAAATAAATCAAAAGCAACATGGAATGTTATAAATAAACAAAAACAAGTATATCCAAAAGAAAATATAACGCATATTGACATGAATGGTAGAATATTATCCGACCCCATTGACATTGCAAATGCGTTTAATAATCACTTTGTGAATGTAGGACTATCTGACATTAAAATTGATAATAATGAACACAATAAATCGAATTATTTGTCTGTTCAACACAATAAATCGAATTCTTTATTTTTGACTCCTATTACATACATTGACATTTATAAAATAATAATTTCACTTAAAACCACAAACAGCGTTGGATACGACGGTATCGCAACGAAAATAATTAAAGATATAGCTAACCTAGTCTCTCCGATACTAGCTCATATAGTGAATAAGTGTCTGGAGCAGGGTATTTTTCCTGAAAAGCTGAAGGTATCAATAATCAAACCTATGTTTAAGAAAGGAGAAAAACATGACGTTGGTAATTATCGTCCAGTGGCACTAATACCAGTACTTGGAAAAGTCTTTGAAAAAGTCATATACCGCAAACTATATAACTATTTAGAGCAAAATGAAATATTGACTGATAAACAGTATGGCTTTAGAAAAACTAAAAATATAAATCTGGCCATCTATAATTATCTATACAAGGTGACAACAAACATGAATGTAAGAAAAAAAAACGGTGGCACTGTATTTAGATATGACTAAAGCTTTCGAGCACGTAAACCACAAAATCCTTTTAAATAAATTATATACTTACGGGGTCAGGGGAAATGCGCAGAAACTAATTGAGTCATATTTAAAAAACAGAAAGCAAGTGACGCAAATAAACAGACTTTCTACACTTACAAATACCGAAATAATGTTTCAATCCAATATGTGCACTGTTCGCTGTGGAGTACCACAAGGTAGTGTCTTAGGACCATTATTATTTTTATGTTACATAAATGATTTTCCAAATGTGACATGTAATCATATGACCCTTTTTGCTGATGATAGCACAATTTTATTTGAAAATGACGACTATAATAGATTAAGTATTGACATTAACAACACACTTACAACACTAATTCAATGGTTAACTTCAAACCACTTAAATATTAATTTGGATAAAACATACATAATGAATTTTAAACAGCAACATTTAGAATATATTAACCTGGACATTAATTATTTAGGACAAACAGTAAACGAAATTGACTTTACAAAATTTTTAGGATTAATTATTGACAATGAATTGAAGTGGAAGGAACAAATTGACAACATTTGCAAAAGGCTACATCAATATTCCTACGCTTTGTATAAATTAAGCAGAGTAGTAGATAAACAAACGGTATTGACAGTGTATCATGCCAAGGTTGCCTCAATCTTGAGGTACGAAATTATGTTTTGGGGTAATTCTACTGACGAAATACGGGTATTTAGGGCACAAAAACGATGTGTCAGAGCAATAGTAGGTATAAAACAAATAGACTCCTGCAAAGAACACTTTAAAAACTTGCGAATTTTAACCATGCCATCACTTTATATAAGTGAGGTTGCTACATTTGCAAAACAAAATATGGACTTGTTTGCGCGTTATGTTGTAGGTAGTCGGCGAGAGGGGAAATTACGTCACCTACCAGCCAAAACAAGTCTCCAGCGCAAAAGCATATTCTGCATGTTGCCTATTATATATAACAAAATTCCATCAAATATAAGTGCTGAAGATAATGTGGTGACTTTCAAAAAGGCATTAAATACATTTTTAATAGAGAAAGCTTATTATAATATTGACGAATTTTTAAAGGATAAATTATAAGTATTTGTGTTTTTATTTTGTAATAGTGTAAAGTAAATGTTTGTTATAATTTATAAATAGGTAAATTTATTATTGTGTTTTATAATTTAATATCGATTTGACATTTTATCTATTTAATGAATGATTTGTTTGAATTTGATATGTATAAGGTAGTCATAATAATTTAATAATATTATTTTTCAAAGTTTTTATCTAAATATCTTGCATGCAATGATAGCAGAGATAGCGGACAACTCTATTTATAAGACCATTACTTGTAATATACCTATTCTCGCAAGACTATAAATGAATAAATAAATGAATAAATAAATGATTCTTTCGCATTATTTGTCTCGACGTGGTAAACATTTTTGGCACCTTTGGCTGCTAACACTTTCCCTGTTTTGGGACAATGCTGAAACCCACTTTCGTCACCATTAAATACCCTTCAAAAATTTGAATTTAGAATTTCATTTGAATTTAGAATTTGATATAAATACCCTTCTAGGATCATTTAGAATGTTCAGTAGGTTGTTTTCCGATAGATAGCTATGGATCTCGGCAAACCATTTACGAATGTTCGGTTCTGATATACAAGCACTTGATTGTGTCACACCCTCGCTTGTTCGTTGAACTATTATCGGATGTCTTTTTAAAAACCCTCTAACCCAGCCATCTGCAGGATAATTATTTTTAAATTTATTGGGACGCGGGTTTTCAGTTAGGAACTTGTAGACACTTTGTCTTAAATCTTCTATATTTAATGGAAAACCTTTTCGCATATTTCCTTGATCCACACCTGGAGTTTTTTAGAAAGGAAAAGGGTTTTGGGTGCTGGACCAAAAGTGGTTTTATGGGTAGGATTTTTCAATTTAAAATGTAACGTTGACTTAGGAACGCCATATTTACGAGCGATTTCTCGAATTTTGCCACCATCTTTAATTTCTTGTAGAGCTAAATTTAAAACGGAGACATCATAATCTCTTTTTCTTCCGTTAGGCATTTTTATGTCACCATAAAATACTCTCAAACAATACAACAAATAATTATTGGACACTTCATTACAAGTCAGTGGACACCCTGTCCAAATACTAGTACGAATAATCCTTCCTAAAACTCAAAATATGGTACAATATGTTTTAACACTTCATAATATTAAGGTATAATATTGGTAAAACAATAAAGAAACAAAAACTTAGTTATTGGACACGTGTCCAATAACTAAATTTTTAGAGATTCCTAATGATAGTCATTGGACAAGCAAAAATAACCAATACATAACATGCAACTTATTTAGAACTTATGAATTACTATAGATAATACTATAACTTACACCTACCAATCAGATAAACACCAAAGATATGTTCTCCCAGCGCTACGACTTACGAACGACGTCTGTTAACTTAAGAATTTCTATTTTTTTTGTCAAATGTCACCGTATCGCGCGGACTCCATGTGCAACTAAATATTACTGCCATCTATCAAAACTTTCATGAATCTCTAAGGGTGGTCAATTAACTAGAGAACAGGAAAGAGATCATAGAAAGCGTGTAAGTTCGATAATATCTTTATTATTGACATATATTCACAGAGCTGTCCAATAACTAGTAACGTCCATTTACTGGTAGTTCACCTTATGTAAAATTATTGTATATTTGCTACTTACCTACCTATTTCTGATAAAACTAACTTTCGCTGGGGTCCGCGTGTCAATCTAGATTTTTGATTTTGGTGACCCATTCCCCGATAAGCGTGCGCAGTGAACCTTTATTCTATGCAAGGGCAGACTCGCGAGGCTTAAATTAAAGCTCAGAGAACCACTAGTTTTATTTAATAGTTTCTTCTTCTTTTGCAGGAAAACTGACATTCCTGACGCAAGTATTGTTCGAGAGTGTTCCGCCGAGCAACTGTGAAGACTGATATTCCATTTAAATGAACCTATAAGTTTATGAAGCTTATGAAGTATTTTATATAAATCGTAATATGTAAATATAGTGAAAAGAATAATAAAATATTTTGCTATGAATGTGCCACCGTCTAAGTGCCTTCGTAGTTGTTTTATTTGAAGTAAGTTCCTACAATAAAAAAAAATCAACTAGAGTTGAGTAGAGGGACAGTCAACTAGAAAACATCGATTATATGACATCGGCAGCTCAACATCGATGACTGATGATTATCGACATCAAAAGGAGAGCTTACGAAGGTGCTAGATCGCCGATGCCTTGAAGACGCTTTTGTGATTGTATATTCTCATTCAATTACAGCTTTCTTTGTAGTTTTCAGTTTCTAACATAATTTTAAGATTAATAAGTATTATTATATTAATGTACGGTTTTATATGAGAAATATACTAAATTATTTTACTTATTCCTTTTTTATTCAGTTGTTTACCCTTTAAAGCTTAAAATCCAGTGAGAATCCATTTCAAAGTGATACCACAGTCTCTTCAATTGATAAGATCACACAATTTGTTGCAAGCTATCAAGTACAAGACTACTGAATAACTGAATATATAACTTACACGTGGCCCGGGGAAAAAAATTATACATAATTTTATAGAAATCATTATATATAATTATGTATGAGTTTTGGCCATATATAATTATATATAATTATATTTAAAAAAAAATATTTTGATTAAAAATAAGTAGGAATTGTGGCTCACAGAATATTTGCGATCAAATATCTGATGAAAAATTCTGAGGGTCGGCGGGATTTGAACTCGGGTCCTTCTAGTTGCCAGTCCTGCGCGCTACCACTGATCCGGATGACACGATACAGCTAAAGGACATTATTTATTTTATTTGAATTGAAACATACGATAGGCTAGGTTTTTATTAAAATTCCATAAAATTCTTCAATATTTCATGGAGCATCATGTAAGTAGTAGTAGGAGATCATGACGTCAATGCTGTAGTCAGTCTCATGCTCAGTCATCCAACAGGAAACAGATAGGAGCCATTATCAGTCCTATAGTTTTTTTTGTTATTAATTGAACAGTCATAGCGCTTGTTATCACAGGTCGGTAGGGTTATTCCGTGTTGGCTAGGAGTTTACTGGAAGTTGAACAAACAACAAATCGAACACTTATCAAGAGAAGATGACTTCTGACCATATGATAAGCCATTCATGGATAGCGGCAAGTATCTTAATTAGCCTGACTATTAAATTTTTACGATCTAAACCACAAGGAGACCTTCAGATAACTTTAAGTTATGCGTATTTTCCTCTCTTTTATTGACTAGTTTCAGGAAACATTATTAATGGTTAGATAAGGCCTCTCCGAAATTTTAGATTAATTTATGTTTTATAGGATATTTCAGATTTAATGAATAATAACTTACGGTATATACCTAATGAGCGGTAGGACCTAATATTTCCATAAGAAATCTATCAGCGAAAGAAATATGTCACTCAAAAGGACTTTGTTAGTAATGCTCATTGTAATGATCGGGACTCTGTTCCTAGAAGTCAGTGCAACACCGGTTGGAGAAGGACAAAATCAACGGCTAAAGGATGGCACATTATCGTTTACTGCTGAGGGAACACTATCATCTGCGAATGAAACACTGTCACCAGCCGCTAATAGATCATTAGCATTATATTACGTGTCTCGTTCTCGATAATAGTATACTATGTAGTCATGGTTGTCAATGTTGTCATGCTTTAATCCACAACGTTTAACGCTTAAATTTAAACAAATTTGGCGCGCTGCGCCATTATCCTCGACCTGCGCCCTCTATATTTCATATTGTTTTGTTGTGCTAAAGCATAAACTCGTTTTTGCTATGAATGTGCCACCGTCTAAGTGCCTTCGTAGTTGTTTTATTTGAAGTAAGTTCCTACAATAAAAAAAAATCAACTAGAGTTGAGTAGAGGGACAGTCAACTAGAAAACATCGATTATATGACATCGGCAGCTCAACATCGATGACTGATTATTATCGACATCAAAAAGAGGGCTTACGAAGGTGCTAGATCGCCGATGCCTTGAAGACGCTTTTGTGATTGTATATTCTCATTCAATTACAGCTTTCTTTGTAGTTTTCAGTTTCTAACATAATTTTAAGATTAATAAGTATTATTATATTAATGTACGGTTTTATATGAGAAATATACTAAATTATTTTACTTATTCCTTTTTCATTCAGTTGTTTACCCTTTAAAGCTTAAAATCCAGTGAGAATCCATTTCAAAGTGATACCACAGTCTCTTCAATTGATAAGTGTCACACAATTTGTTGCAAGCTACCAAGTACAAGACTACTGAATAACTGAATATATAACTTACACGTGGCCCGGGGAAAAAAATTATATATAATTTTATAGAAATCATTATATATAATTATGTATGAGTTTTGGCCATATATAATTATATTAAAAAAAAATATTTTAATTAAAAATAAGTAGGAATTGGGGCTCACAGAATATTTGCGATCAAATATCTGATGAAAAATTTTGAGGGTCGACGGGATTTGAACTCGGGTCCTTCTAGTTGCCAGTCCTGCGCGCTACCACTGATCCAGATGACACGATACAGCTAAAGGACATTATTTATTTTATTTGAATTGAAACATACGATAGGCTAGGTTTTTATTAAAATTCCATAAAATTCTTCAATATTTCATGGAGCATCACGGAGGTAGTAGTTTCATGGAGCATCATGTAAGTAGTAGTAGGAGATCATGACGTCAATGCTGTAGTCAGTCTCATGCTCAGTCATCCAACAGGAAACAGATAGGAGCCATTATCAGTCCTATAGTTTTTTTTGTTATTAATTGAACAGTCATAGCGCTTGTTATCACAGGTCGGTAGGGTTATTCCGTGTTGGCTAGGAGTTAGCTGGAAGTTGAACAAACAACAAATCGAACACTTATCAAAAGAAGATGACTTCTGACCATATGATAAGCCATTCATGGATAGCGGCAAGTATCTTAATTAGCCTGACTATTAAATTTTTACGATCTAAACCACAAGGAGACCTTCAGATAACTTTAAGTTATGCGTATTTTCCTCTCTTTTATTGACTAGTTTCAGGAAACATTATTAATGGTTAGATAAGGCCTCTCCGAAATTTTAGATTAATTTATGTTTTATAGGATATTTCAGATTTAATGAATAATAACTAACGGTATATACCTAATGAGCGGTAGGACCTAATATTTCCATAAGAAATCTATCAGCGAAAGAAATATGTCACTCAAAAGGACTTTGTTAGTAGAGCTCATTGTAATGATCGGGACTCTGTTCCAAGAAGTCAGTGCAATACCGGTTGGAGAAGGACAAAATCAACGGCTAAAGGATGGCACATTATCGTTTACTGCTGAGGGAACACTATCATCTGCGAATGAAACACTGTCACCAGCCGCTAATAGATCATTAGCATTATATTACGTGTCTCGTTCTCGATAATAGTATACTATGTAGTCATGGTTGTCAATGTTGTCATGCTTTAATCCACAACGTTTAACGCTTAAATTTAAACAAATTTGGCGCGCTGCGCCACTATCCTCGACCTGCGCCCTCTATATTTCATATTGTTTTGTTGTGCTAAAGCATAAACTCGTTTTTCGGAATTTTTCTTTAAAATAAATATTTTTGCGTAATTAAATAATATAAATATCAATTAAAATACTCGACATGGGAAAGCGATCAAGATCTCGATTCCGTTCCCGGGAATCTAGGCGTAAAAAGATGACAAATGGGTTAAGATGCAAGAGCAGATGGATAACCTAACAAAAATTGTTGAGTCGTTGGTAAATGTTCTAAAAGAACAGAATTTACCGAAAAATCCACCTGAGAAGCCGATCACGACAAATGTAGTACAAGGTAAGAAAAATAATATCGATATATTTAATATTAAAAATATCTACTTTCCATACGAAAGTAGAGAGGTGAATACCTACACGGTGTCACCAGGTCCATACGACTGTGATTAAATATGATTAAGTTAAATAAGAACGTATTTATCACAATTGCACAATAAGTGCTAAATAACATTTTATATTTAAATGATAATAAAAAATTCGTCCTTTTTTGTTATTCTTAGAGGCAGAAAGCTTGAAAGAGAATTACTAACCTAACCTAACCTAACAAAAATAATATCAGCGAGACATCAAACACTGGACAGACAGAAAATAATGAAAAAGCTGAACCGGAAACAGACAAGGATGGTGTCTTAAAGGTCTTAGGATTAGACCCGGATGATTCTACATTTAAGAATGTGAAATATCATCCAGGGCTGAAAAATACTTGGCTTAAGTGGTAGAGCGAGGGCTTTCCGGAAAAGAACAAGAAAGAAATTATGGAGGCATACAAAAGGAAGGGTGAATTTTTCACCCAAGCCCCCAAAATAAACCTGGAAATAGTTCCGTTGCTGACAGACATAGCAAAGAAGAGAGATCAGCACTTTGCAGAGAGTAGAGACCCAGAATTGCGTGGGCACCGCAATAGCTGCTCTGGGTGCAGCAGTCTCTTTACTTCTGGATCAACCTGAGGAAGGTGTAGATGAGGATGCATTGACAGATTATATAAGTCATGCGGGCCAAATCCTCACGGACGTGTTCTATCAGCAATCTATGGCAAGAAAGTCATTTATCACGCCATAATTAAATAAAAATATTAAGCCAATGGTTGACACTATGTTGTCAGACGAATGGTTATATGGCAATGATCTTAAAGACAAGGTCAAGGACGTCAAATATATAGAAAAAGCTTGCGCACACATCAAGAAGAAGCCGGCTTCAAAAGTATCATCAAAGTTCCGAAACCAGGGAAATGCGAGGCACCCACCAGCGGATTATCGCGCGGTGGGCCAGAACCAGAGATACAAATCCTTGAAGTTCAAGACGAAGTCATCCAGGACGTACCCACGAGAATCCAAGCCAGCGGCTCGGACGACGAGCCAGTCGTCATCCAGGAGATAGATAAGGTAAAAAAAATAGCAGGCAGACTGCGATACTTTGAGGCCAGGTGGAAAGAAATTACTTCAGACAAATTTGTCTTAAGTGCTGTCAGTGGCTACAAAATTCCTTTCATACAAACAAGTCTCAAAGTTATTTCCAGAAGAAAGATTTTTTTCTGTCGAAGAGATAGAAAAAAATCAAATAGAAAGAAATAAACTTAGTAGAGGACCCAATGAGAATAAAATTAATTTCCGTGGGACTTACCTCCGCCAAACGGACTACTGGTATGTACTTATTCGGCATATTTTCCTGAACACAAAAAGTGCGGTAGTCATTTCCTAGGGGTATGGAGGGGGCAGCTATGACGTAACCAAGATGGCGACCGGGCCTATTCTATTTACGCTATGTTTAGGTAGCTACTGGGCCGATTTACTCATATAGGGTCTCAAATAAAAGATAATTAAATGAACATTATTTTATTCTAAACACTCATTGATGTAAATCAAGTAACAAATGAAATATTTTCAAAAAACAACATTTTGTTAAAATATTTTTTTTTTATTATGTGAAAAGATCAGAAACCGTTAGAATTAACGTAATTTTGACCAACTATAAAATAAAGCTACATTTATTAGCTCTCCAATGAACTTTAAATCGAGCTATACACAACGGAACTGCAGTCGTCTAAGTGAGATACGCATAATCTAAGATTTTGCTACGCATAATCTTGAAAATAACGTAACAAAACGGGTAGAATCACAGCAAAATAAAAAGGATTATGAACAGGCAACTTACTTTTTTTTCATATCATGAAAGAAATGTTTCATGGTGTGTTTTTTCAAGAAATTTTTTTTCATTTTATTGGGAACTTCATAAATTCTCGTAACAAATAATGCTTCGTATAGTATCGAAATAAAACTCTTCGCACTTGCGTTATATTTCAAAACAAAGGACTCAATTGTATTTGTCTGTACTGATTGATATGAGAGTGTAAACGGACGTACTCGAGGCAAAGTTAATTAATATAGACGTATTAAATTATTCAGGGGCTGATACCAGCTAAAACTCCTTGATTGAACAACTCCCTAGCAAAATCTGTTCAATTTATCACAGTAAAAAAATACATATTTTTATCTAATTATGATGACAAGCACTATCGCGTACTAAACGAAAATGCTTGTAATCATATGTAGAAATATAGAAGGGCACCTTTTGGCTTCCCAATACTTTGCACCAGTGCTTGGCCATCGATCAGGGTAGCAGTTTTCATATTTGCTTCAATGGTCACAGTCTCAAATATGGATTGGTCTGCTAACAGATTACTAACAAAACTTAAAAAAAAAACCTCGTTCTCATTCTGTGCGTGGCGTTTAGGCTTGACGGTTCTTTCGTTAAATTCATATCATTTGTAATAATTTGTTTGTGAATATATTTAAGTGATTATTGTGATTTTACGTTTTAAAAACTTAAATTCCCTTCTGATCGATAAGATCAGAAGTGGGATTCAACCACGCGTCTATAAAGCTTGGCTATCTGATATATATTTGTGTTTGGCTTTATTCTTTTCTTTAGTAGATTTTTTATGGTTAAAAATTATTGAGGGTAAATTATAAAAGTAACGTAGCTAACGTTACTCTGTTTATCGATTTTGTTTTTGTATGTCAATATTGTGCGATTACGGGACGTCGATCGTTAATCAGGAATCGTGATTGTTCTCACCAACGCCGTCGTTACCAATTTAATTCGTGAGAACGTTCCAGGAGTCGTTTAGATACGCGGTCGGTAGATGGACGTCGCGACACTCGTGACCGTTCTGTGAGTAATGGAAGGACACCTAGGCGATGTTGAGAATGTCGTCGTGAATCACGCGACCTTACCTTAGGTGTCATTCTTGCGAGATTAACCGCTATTGAAAGTACTTTACCGGGACCGATATCGAATAGCACACCGTCACACTCTGGAACCAAACGCCACGCGCAGATACCTTTGTTCGGAGCCAGTCAGCCAGCCAGCCACACCAGCTACACCTGCTACTGTCGAGGCAAGTAACGCAAGTGCTCCCGCGACTTTTGGAGCTGCGTCATGCGTTTCATTGAGCGAGGATGGCGTCGCTGGTCGGCGAGAGGACGCGAAGTACAGGATTGTTGGAGCATTAATGGCGTTATCTAAACTAAGGTCTCAAAATTATTATTTCATCATTTGGTCCAAGTGAGAACGTTCCAGGAGTCGTTTAGATACGCGGTCGGTAGATGGACGTCGCGACACTCGTGACCGTTCTGTGAGTAATGGAAGGACACCTAGGCGATGTTGAGAATGTCGTCGTGAATCACGCGACCTTACCTTAGGTGTCATTCTTGCGAGATTAACCGCTATTGAAAGTACTTTACCGGGACCGATATCGAATAGCACACCGTCACACTCTGGAACCAAACGCCACGCGCAGATACCTTTGTTCGCAGCCAGTCAGCCAGCCAGCCACACCAGCTACACCTGCTACTGTCGAGGCAAGTAACGCAAGTGCTCCCGCGACTTTTGGAGCTGCGTCATGCGTTTCATTGAGCGAGGATGGCGTCGCTGGTCGGCGAGAGGACGCGAAGTACAGGATTGTTGGAGCATTAATGGCGTTATCTAAACTAAGGTCTCAAAATTATTATTTCATCATTTGGTCCAAGTGTGCACGAAGCGCTAAAGAAATAAATAACTGGGACGTTCCGGTTGCTTGGGCCGAATAGGCGGTAGTTTATGCGGAGATGTTAAGTCGTGGTTAAATTAATGGATAATGAATGATAGATAATGGACTTGTTTGCCCACTTAAAACGTAACGATAAACATATGGTGTTTTTGAAGGAACATGAAAGTCGTTATTTTGAAATTTGCTTTTCTTTTCAATTGCGTAACGATAACTAAATTGTTTCTTTCTTATTTGCTTTGATTTTGTGAGTTACAATAGTGCTTACGTCATGAAGCCGTGAAGGGCACACTCGAGGTAAGTCACGTAGCCAAAAGCAGCGATACTCGAGTAATGAAAAGTGTTATTCACGAAATAGCTCACGTGTCCGAAACCGGCGAGATTCTCGCAGAACTGAAGTGCGTCAATTGCGTGTCAGGGTCAGGCGTCAAGCGAGTGATAGGATTAAACGTCATTCGCGTATTCGCGTCTTTTCTCGTTACCGAGATAGAGTATTTGGGGAAATTATTAGACAATTAATAAAGCAGCCTTCTCAAACGGTTTGCGCTATGCAGCCGGTCCCTCAGTCGGGCCGGTCAGCGTGGCTCTCGCAGCCGCCCCTGTCGTCTAGGGTTGCGCAGCCGGGCTGATCAACAGCGTTCGCGCAGTCGCATCGGCCACTGCAGGCCGTGCGGCCGGTCCAGCCGGCGCCGGTCCAGCAGTGGGGCCAGTGAGCGCGGCTCCCTCGGTGGGCCCAGGCAGTGCTGGTCATGCAGCCCAGTACATGGTGGCGTGGACAATGGTGCGTAGAAACGTGTGCAGCTTTCTTTGAGGGTGAGTCTGTTTTGTGTAAACCAACAGCAGTGTTTTGTAATGCCATAATATCCCACTTTCATCCAAACTAATATAAAAAGGGGCCCCAAACTAATTTATCACTCTAAAAAAATTATAAATACCGACATAGACTGACATTAATTTCTGATTTAATAACTTATCCCCATGGCAAAGCTAAGTACTGCATACTGGTGAAACACTGAAAAGAATTTTTGACTTATTGGTGTGTTACTAGAGACATGCAATTCAGGGATGCCTCTGTCTGTACTGTTGGAAGACATAATTATGTGTCATCATTTGACTCATATGTAAGCGTACGCAACGCTTGGGCTCACAAATATGTGATGCTTAAGCGGTGGCCAATAGACAAGGGATTCAGGGATGCCTCTGTCTATACTCGATACGTCTCGCTAGGTGGTGATGAATGTATATTGGAGTGGATGCATTTTTGGTCATCTTATGTCGGCTTGCATGTATGAATACGGTCTGCGTGTAAAGTGGCTTGACCTATGATTGTGGTCTGCGTCAAGCGGGTCTGTTTGTCAGACTATGTTGCAGGTGGTGACGGCCCCAAGCTGACGACTGACATCCCCGAGCTGAAAACGTTCCGTGCAATGAGGGAGTCTCTTCTGCCGAAGGGACAACTGGAGCCATGAAGAAAAAGACCTAGGCTGGGTTTGATATTTAAGAGACTTCTCTGCATTAATTTAGAACGATGGAGGAGTCTGATGTATGAACTGTTTACAAGATGACTTATGAATTGACTGAATGCTGATTGAGAGAATATCGTGAAAGCGTGTGTGCATAAATTGTAGCTGTTCAAACAGTTCTTAATACGATGTTGTTTTCATATGTATATGAAGACGATGGTGAGACTGCTTCAACAGATCCTACTCCTCTGAGGTAGGACCTTTAACATCAGGCGTCACTGGAAGCAGTGGCACTGCTCGAAGAATTGCTGTCGAGGACGACACATGGTCAGGAGAGGCCGTGTTAGGAAAATGTCCGCTGAGTCAACGACCAACCTATCCACATCTATAAAATCGAGCGCTGACCGAGCCTCGTTCTCATTCTGTGCGTGGCGTTTAGGCTTCACGGTTCTTTCGTGAAATTGATATCATTTGTAATAATTTGCTTGTGAATATATTTAAGTGATTATTGTGATTTATCTTTTTTAAAACTTAAATTCCCTTCTGATCGATAAGAATACCATAAGTATTCACTTACTGTTGATCCGCTGAAATAAGTTTCCCCATGATAAATCATTACACTTCTTGCTAATATTAAGGGATTCCTTCAATCGATCTAATCCGCTTTCTGTGGCTTTACTTAAATCCATTTTGCTTTTTATACTACAAATTAGACATAATTTCCATTTGTGTGATTGTCGTTGGGGCGCACTTTCACTATACACAGGTTCTTTATCCATTTTTTACACAAAATAAACGCAAAGAGTTTTTAGGGTCCGTAGTCCTGACAAGGAACCCTTATAGTTTCGTCATGTCCGTCTGTCCGAGGTTTTGCTAAGAGACCGTTAGTACTAGGAAGCCGTAATTTCGTATGGATATGTAAATCAATTACGCCGACAAAGTTCCAAAACCAGACGGGTCAAATCGTTTCATACTCAATCTCAAAGATTTAAATACATTTATCGATCCTCCACATTTTAAACAGGAGGATATACGAGTAGCTCTCGGGTTAGTTTCCGCAGGAGATTATTTAGGGAGTATAGATCTTCAGGATGCTTATTTCCTGGTGCCAATTCATAAAGAATATAAATAATTCTTGAAATTCAGATTTAAGAATTAGTTGTACCAATTTTTATGTCGCCCCTTTGGTTTATGTACGAGTCCGTTTGTATTTACTAAGATATCGAAACCCGTAGTCCATATTTTGCATCTCTGGGGGATATTGCTAGTGTTGTATTTGGATGATTTTTTGTTTCTTCATAAATCTAGAAGGGTATGCGAGGAGAATATGAGAAAGGCAATAAGGTTATTGCAAGATCTAGTTTTTATTATAAATATTAAGAAAAGCTCGCTTGAAGCTTCGCAGACTTCCAAATATTTGGGATTCGTAATTGATTCAGTTAGTTTTACGTTAAATCTGACAGACAAGAAGAAGGAGTCAATTCCCAGATGGGTAGATACATTTAAGGTCGGTAAATCGTATAAAATTCGAAGGTTTGCAGAGTTCCTTGGAGTATTAACATCGGCGTGTCCAGCCGTGGCGTATGGTTTTGTTCATTGCAAACAGTTAGAGAGACAAAAATATCTGGCATTGAAATTTAATGGTGGCAACTATGAAGGGCGTATAATGATTAATGAGACCATGATGGAAGATTTAAATTGGTGCAGTGTGAACGCGAAAGTCAGCCAAAACCCAATTAGAACGCAGGTTTACGAGTTGGAAATTTTCTCTGACTCGTCATTGACTGGTTGGGGTTGCTTTTGTAATGGAGTTAAAGCTTTTGGTTTTTGAAATGATAAAGAAAAGAAGAAACATATCAATTACATAGAATTATTAGCTGCTTTATTCGCTATCAAATGTTTCGCGTCAGAGCTCTCACAGTGTGAAGTTTTGCTTAGGTTAGATAACACCACCGCGATTTTTTATGTAAATAGAGCAGGAGGTGTAAGATTTCAATACTTAGGTGTGAGGAAAGAAAAATTGGGTTGAGAGCATCCTACATAACATCAGCGGAGAATATTGAGGCCGATAAAGCATCGCGAAATGTCAATATTGATGGAGAGTGGGAATTGTCCCAAGAAGCATTTTCTAAAATTGAAAAACAATTTGGACCATTTTTAGCAGATTTATTTGCCTCTCGTTTAAATACGAAAAATAGGAGGTTTTACTCCAGTTTTCCAGATCCTGATGCAAGCGCAGTGGATGCGTTTATACAGTGTCGTGGAGAGATGAAAACTTCTACGCTTTCCCTCCATTTGCCCTGATTATGCGTACATTAAGAAAAATAATTAATGACAAGGCAGTAGGAATCGTGGTGGTGCCTTTCTGGCCTAACGCAACATTAAAGCAATATGAAGGTCATTTAAATATTTGGTGGAATTTTGCTCATGAAAAGAGTATTGATGTCTATAACGCGAAGACGTCAGACATCATTGCGTTCTTAGCAGGGCGCTTTAAAGAGGGAGGAAAATATAGTACAATACATACTGTGCGATCTACAGTGTCACTGATATCAGCATATGACATAAATGAGGATGGCTTAATAGCTCGGTTTGTAAAGGGAGTTTATAAACAGAGACCTACAAAACCTCGATACAGCACCACGTGGGATGTGTCTCTCCAGTATTAAAATATTTTGAGCGACAACATCCTCTCAAGAAACTTAAAATGAAAGAAATCGCAGAGAAGGTGGTGACTTTATTAGCTTTGACCACGGCACAAAGGTTGCAGACTGTGGCGTTAATTAACATTAAGAATATTGAAAAATCAAGCTCAGCAGTAAGAATAAAAATTACGGATCAGATTAAGACGTCTACTCTCTTGTGTGTAGCATTGGCAGTATTGGAGTACGTAGAGATAACGAAAAAATTAAGAGGGAAAGATACGGAAGAGTTATTCGTTTCTACAATGAAACCCTTTAAAGCCTTCTAATGTCCGATTGTTTGGGATGAGTGTCATCCCAAACAATCGGACATTGGGCAAAGTCGTTGGTCGGAAATGCTGGTGTAGATACCGAAAAGTTTACTGCATACAGTACACGACACGCTGCGGTATCAGCTGCGCACAAGCGCGGAGTGGACATTTCAATCATAAGACGCAGCGCTGGTTGGACAGAAAATTCGCAGACCTTTTTCAAGTTCTATAATGGACTGATTGCGGCTTCGGAGGAACAGTTTACCAAAGTTGTTTTAAATTTGTAGAAGAGAGATAATGATAATCATAAATAATACAGTACCATATAAGTTAAGTTGCATTTAAACTATACGTTGAATGTAATATGAACAGAGGAATAAACGAGGTTATCAAATTGGCGAAAGGGAATTATCACTTAGACTCTAAAAAACTACATATTACTATCATCTTCGAACGAGACACTTCATATAATCTCGATCAAACTTCGCCCGCCTTCGGTGGGCTCGTTTGATCGGTCAATTGCCTATGATCGTGTATGGGCCAATAAATCAGCAATTGGGAAATAAATACCTGCCTCAAATTCAAATTCATTTATTCAATTTAGGCGTCTACGACGCTCTTATGAAGGTCAATTACAAATTTTAATATTGAAATATTCTACATTGTACTGCCACGTTCAGCAAAAAAAATTATAGAGCCACTGCGAGAAGAACGGGCAAGAAACTCGGTATCTGTAAAGAACTATTCTAAGGAACTGTCCCCCGACTGCAATGAAAAGACTGGTAATCTATAATCCATTTTTGGGTTCAATGGTGTTTTAATTGCACAGTAAATATAATCTATTTCGTACCTACATTGTGGCCATGCAACATTAAAATCATGTAACTTGTTTGTAATTTTTTAGTTCAGTTTTTGGTACGGCAGGCGTGTTTTTTAATTTTTAAATTATTTCGTTTTATTTCGTACCTTTTAGTGATAAAACAATATTTTTGCAAACGCACAATGTGCCACGAAACATAACATATTTTTTTTTGGAAATTAATATCACGCAAAAGATAACGCGATACATATTTTTTTATAAATACTTACAATTAAATACTTAATAATGATTACTTTTAGGTCTTTCTGTTCTTGCAGAGACTTTTTGTCATGGGGCTCGTTGATAAGCTTTCGTGGATCTAAAACACCAATTCTTCTAGCTGTCTGACGCGACTAAGAGCGACAAAACTTTCATCATCATCATCATTAGCCGGAAGACGTCCACTGTTGGAACAAATGCCTCCCCCATAGAACGCCACAAAGAATGGCTATTAGCCGCTTGTAGCCATTGGCTACCCGCGACTTTTATGATATCGTCAGTCCATCTAGTTGGGGGCCTACCAACTCTACGTCTTCCGGTGTACCATGGTACCCACTCGAGAAACTTTCTTCCCCATCGGTTATCAGTTCGTCGAGCAATGTGGCCCGCCCATTGCCACTTCAACTTGCAAATTCTGAAAGCTATGTCGGTGACTTTGGTTGTTTGGCGAATATCCACGATCTGGATTTTATCGTGCAAAGAAACTCCGAGCATAGCTCTCTCCATGGCTCGTTGAGTGACTCTGAGCTTGTCCATAAGGGCCACAGTTAAGGACCACGTCTCGGTGCCATATGTCATCACTGGGAGTGGGAATACACACTGGTTGACGACTTTGGTCTTCAGACTCTGCGGGATCTTTGACGAGAAAATGTCGCGTAACTCCCCGAACGCTGCCCATCCGAGTTGGTTCTTCGGGCGTCCTCTTTTTCGAAGTTGGACCTACCTAACTGGACAGTCTGTCCCAGGTAAAATAACATAAACTTTGCCCCTTAGCAAAAATATTAGCGCCTAGATCCACGACGGCTCTGTCCAGTGTCGTTCCTTGCAGGTTGTGCACTGTCACAACCCAACATAATATCAGTGGTAGCATGTACCGCCCGACTATACCTTGACCCCGTAAAGCGTCGAATTCGACAGTGCTAGGCTCAATTTTGACACCCAAACTGACTGTGTTGCCACGTATCATTTTGTCATAGAACTCAACGAAAACGGCTTGCGGTAACTCTCCCGGTTACGACGTAGCGCTGGCCATACGAATTGTCGGATGACCCCCATAGCGCCATTTACCAAGCCGTGTCCAAATTTAATATTTTTCCGCAACATTACCCTAGAACCAATAGTTACTTTTAAGAATGGAATAATACCTCCTCTTTTATTGGGATCAGAAAGTATGAATTCGGGTTTTGGCCGCTGTCCGTTTGTTTTATCTTCTACGGATGTATCTGATGCTACCACGTCGCAACAGCATAGTGAAACTTGGTACTTTGATTTGTTACATTATTTATGCAAAACTGTGATTCCAAACCATGGACTTTCATCTATGGACTGGAAATACCTACAAAATAACCGTGTATACCTACTTTCCAAAAGGGCAAGTCAAATGGCTGCCATCTGAGTTGCTCTCTTGAAATAACGTTTTTATCGATATCGATAAATTATGATATGACACATTGAATAAAAATCCCACATGAAGGTATTAATTAATATATTTTCAGAATCAGAACACACCAGTATACAGGTCAGGATATCCTTGGCCAACAAAGAATATCTACGTACTTCTGTATGAAATAAATGTGACAGTATAAAATATTCTGATAGCACAGAAACCTAATGAACGCGCACACGGATTTGAGTCACATAAATGGCTCAAACATGTATTGGAGGCGACAGCTGTTAAAATTAATGTTAATATAATTTCATTATAATTTCAGGCGGCCAAGGCACGTGGAGTTTGATTAGCATATGATTTAGTCAGTTTAGGGTAGCATATCAGTAAGCTTTCTGTTAACCGAATTAAGATGGTATAGTGCCCTGTAAAACGCCTAATGAGTGGCACACCCTATCGATATTGAAAAGAGAAAATAGTACGCTGCTCATTCAGCGCATTTGTTCCATTTGTTGCTTCTTAAATAACTTACTTCAATATGACTGACTTTCAAGTTTCTAGTATGAATTTGTACATATCTGGTTATTTAATCTTCTAATAAAATTTGCGAGGGTAAAAAAGAATCATACATAAATTATACGTTTATTAAATAATATATTCTCAAAATTTATATTCATTACATGCATATCGGTTAAAATTATTCATTTCTAAACAATGTCAACTTATTGAAATCTTGGGTCTTGTTAAAGCATGTTTCTTCAAAATGCAATGAACAGACGAACCAGTTCTTGTGACGAGGGTTAATATTTTCAGATCCAATAACATTAATCCACCTCCTCCTTAATACTTCATTATTTGGAAACCTGAAACAGACCATTACAATGAGTAAAGAAATAATAGCAGTGAATATCAGGCTGATGATGAGAGGTAGCAGTGGTGTTTAGGTTTTTTTAAGATTGAACGCCGAAATAATATTACACTATTCCTTGACTTATAAAAGTAGGTACGTAAGTAACTATCGATAAATTATAGCAGTTGATGTCACATCACTAGCTTACGTTATGTTTTCGAAATACTTAACAAAAATGATAGGAAAATAAGCGTAATCAAATAACACATGGTTTCTTGTCCATCAACTACGCTTGCATCTACATAAAACATCAACTGAATTGAAAAATTATGATCATGCAGATACTTACTTATGAAGAGTCAGTTGGGGCTGGTTTTTATTTTTGCGGGCCTTACAGTGAGCTATCGAACATGAAGGCATGGCGCACTTTGTATTTCCAGCAATAAAAGCATATAATGTCTCTGTTTACTGAAAAAAATAGTAACATACAACCACTTGACAACATAAACACCACGAAACTCGGCAAATCAGCTGGTGGACTGTGGCACGCTCTGTCAATATAGTGACGTCATTGCACAATGTTTCCGAAATATGTATTAGCAAACGTTTCACTATCTCTTTTCGCTTAAGCCATTATTGGTTAGTTAAAAAGAGATAGAGTGTTATTTGAAACTGTGGCGTCGATATCGTATATATTTGTATAACCTATCGTATGTATAGAACAATAGTTCCTATCCCTGTGTTTATAAATCCATGTTCCAAACTCGCAAACCACAGAGCAGGGCGGTCCTTGCAGAAGGGAGGAGTTCGGATTGTAACACGGTTTACAACAGCCTTACCACTCACGGCCTCAGAAAATTCCGCTTCGCTTTCACTTATATTGCACGTGGGAAACTGTGACAATACAATACAGCATTTTACAGAATAAAAATTTTAAAAGAATTTACAAATTAAAATTATACAATACGTTCGTACGCTTATAGAAATACCACACATAAAATATAAAATTTATTTAGCCGAAATTAATTAAAATAATATTTACATATAAGACATTAATTCACCAACATAAAATACGCCGAAAAAAAAAATCACTTTCGGGCAAAAAGTTCGTAGGACGAAAAACTCGCAGTGCGTACATTAGTAACCTTCTAAGGAGATTTGTTACCGTTTATTTTAACACCCCCTTTCAACAAATATCTTATCTCACATTTAATGATTAGTTGACACATAGAGCATTTAGGCCTAATCTTTATAACTTGAACCTAATCTCAATTACTTGAGTCTAATAAACTTAGCTAAAACATTGACTTCTTCAAAAATAATCATTCAAACTTAAGACATGTTAGAAATAACTTCGTTTAACTACCAACTCTATGTTTACAGTCAACTTTTGTTTAAAACCTGAATGGCAACTTAAAATAAAACATTTTGAGTATGTAGGTAGTTCCTAAACTTAACAAACAATATTTTGCCCAAATGCTTTGTTAACATATCAGCAATATTATCACTTGACTTAACATATTTCAGAATTATTTCTTTATTTTTTTATTGTTAGGATAAACTCATTAGAGTATTATGTATAAATACTCCATAGTTAACTACCAAAGATTCTGTGACATATAGGTATGTCACTATTGTGATTGTTCTAAGTCTTACGTTAAGAAAATTGTCTACATAATGTAGATTGAATAAAAGTGCATGCATTTGCAATAATGATTGTATTTCTTTCGCCACCAATTCTTCTATAATATTAAGAGGTTATGGGCAATTAATTTTCTTGGAGGAATCGGATTTTTGTGGATGTGATAAACTCAAAAATCACATAAAACACGGTAACCATGGCGACTGCAAATAACAATAATTTTCCTCAACTACAAGCGAAAAATTTTAATAATTGGATATTTAGAGTTAAATGCATTCTGGAAGAAAAACAATTAATGCATGTAATAGAAAAAGTAGAAAAGACAGAAGAATTTAAGAAAGCAAATGCAAAGGCGAAAAATACTATTATTCAATGTATACCAGATAAGTGCCTAAATTTAATTAAAAAATGCGATTCTGCCAAAGATATCATAGAAGTCCTGCAGAATACATTTCAAAGAAAAAGCATCATTAGTAGAATTCAATTACGTAGAAAACTGTTAAACCTAAAAATAGGTATATCTGAAAAGTTAGAAGACTATTTTCACAATTTCGAAGTCATCATACAGGAACTTGATGGTATTGGAGAGATGCTTACCGAAACAGACAAAGTCGCATGTTTATTGACAGGTCTAGATGAAAGATATGATGCCGTCATTACTGCTATACAATGTAATACTGATATTTCTGGAAAATCAGATATCAAACTGGATTTTGTGAAGGCGCGTTTATTAGATGAAGAACTGAAAATTAAGGATAAGAGATCAACTTCTGCGACCACATCGGAAAATGCATTCGTAGTCAAATGTTACAAATGCAACAAACCGGGACACATAGCAAGTTAATGTAATACATCACAAGGACGTGGTAAATACAGTGGACGAGCGAGAGGATATCAAGGTAGAGGACGTCAGCAACGGCAATATATGGTAAGACAAGAGAATTCATATATTACATCAAGCAATAATGAGTATGACAACATTACATTTTTATCATCGGGAAAGATGAATACGACGAAAAACGAGAACGGTAAAAATATACAATGGGTGATTGATAGTGGTTGTACTCATCACTTAATTAATGACATTTATGAAAAGGATATGACAGATATCCAGCCATTGGATAACCCCATGAAGATATATGTAGCAAATGGCGATTATATTACCGCAGATAAGGAAGGATTAATTGGAATGATACATGGAAACCATAAAATAAAATTTAGAGCTTTAATTGTGAAAAATATACATTTTAATTTACTATCAGTTAAAAATATGGTTGATACTGGTCATGATGTAAAGTTTAGTAAAAATTATGTAGTTATAAGAAACATGAAAACACAATCTTTTATAAAAGGTACATGTAGTGGCAAACTCTTTGTTTTAAATGCTGAAGTAAGCACCGGTGTTTCTTGTAACAGCGCAACTAATAATAATGATAAGCTATGGCATAGGCGTCTAGGACATCTGAATCGAAGGAGTCTACGTATGATGGAGTTACCTGTTAGCAACGAGCCTTGTGGACCATGTATGTTGGGTAAGTCAACTCGACTTCCTTTTGTATCTAGTAAAAGGCCTCGATCATCGCATGTTGGTGAGTTATTGCATACTGATATTGCTGGTCCAGTTCGTACACCAGGTTTAAATGGTGAACGATACTACCAAGTGATTATAGATGATTATAGCCATTTTTGTGTCACTTATCTTTTAAATAATAAGCGTGAAGCAACAGGTAATATGATTCACTATATTAAAAAGTTAGAGAGAGAGAGAAGAATACAAAGGTTAAGAAAGTCAGGTGTGACAATGGGCGTGAATTTAAAAATAAGGTGTTTGAAGATTTTTGTAGAGATGAGGGTATTGTAGTTCAGTACACTCAACCATATAGCCCACAAGAAAATGGAGTTTCAGAACGTATGAATCGTACACTTTACGAAAGAGCAAGGACACTTCTTACAGAAACAGGTCTTCCAAAAACCCTATGGGGAGAAGCCATAACTTGTGCTACTTATCAACTAAATAGATGTCCATCTTCAGCGATCAATTACAAAATACCAGAAGAAATAATGAGAGGTAAGTGTGACCTTTCCAGACTTATAACATTTGGAAGCAAAGCATGGGCTGTTATAATTCCAAAAGGAGACAAATTTGAAAAAAGAGCAGTAGAAACTCGTATGGTAGGATATGCACCAGTAGGATATCGTTTATGGAATCAAGAAACAAATGAAATTATGGTATCACGAGATGTAAGATTTGATGAAAATGACATTAAATTCATAGAAAAAGTAAAGAAAAATGAAACAGATACTTTTTATATGTATGAAGAACAGGAGGAAGAACATGAAGAAAATGAGGAGAGAATAAGAGAAGATGAACAAATGAATGTAGAAGAAGTCAGTGTGCAAGAGAATTTGGAAGTTGAAAGACAAGAATCAACAATCCAGAACAGACCTCATAGAAATAAGTTTGTACCAATATATTTGAAAGATTACCATTTAGGAAATAGAGACGAGAACGATGATTTTTATGATGCCAACATAGCATATTGTTTGTTAAATAGTTCAGACCCTCAAACATTTGAAGAAGCTATCAGTAAAGGAGATGACTGGAAGAAAGCTATTGAAAGTGAATTAAGATCTCTAGTAAATTTAAAAACTTGGGAAGAAGTTGAATTGCCTGCAGGGAAAAAGGCAATAGACACCAAATGGGTGTTTAATACTAAACAAGACGGAAGAAAGAAGGCTAGGTTGGTAGCGAAAGGTTTCCAAACCAATAATAACTATAATGTTTATTCACCAGTTGCAAGAATGTCAACTATTAGAGTTATGTTTAGCCAAGCAGTTCAAGAAGATTTACAAATTAGACAGTTGGACGTGCCGACAGCATTCTTAAATGGAGATTTAACCCAAGAAGTATATATAAAGCCACCTAAGGGTGTAAAAGTGAATGAAGGTAAAGTTCTGAAATCTGTGTTTTGTACAGTCAAAATATGATTATTGTCTGTATACAAAGGGTAAAACATGGTTATTAGTATGGGTTGACGATGTATTGGTAATGGGAGATAGTAGTTCAATTATTAGAAAGTTGAAAGAAGAATTCAATGTGAGAGATTTAGGTGAGAAGAGAGAATATTTGGGTATGAATATAATTAGAGAAGAAGGCAAGTTGAAAATAAGTCAGAAGATGTTAATAGATAAGGTATTAGAAAAGTTTGGGATGGATGAGTGTAAAGGTTCACAAACACCAATGGAGCAAGGTATAAGAGTGACAGAAGAAGTAATACATGATGTTCCATACCGAGAATTAGTTGGGTGTCTGACATATATCTCAACTACGTCAAGGCCTGATATTACTTTTGCTACATCGTATTTAAGCAAGTATCTAGATAGACCGACTAAGTCACTATGGATTGCAGGTAAGAGAGTACTTAGATATTTGAAACAGTAATCCCATAAATGTCTTACTTATGTTAAGTCACCACAAGTGGATGAGCAGCAGCTACTAGTATATTCTGATGCTGACTGGGGATCCGACAAAGAAACAAGGAAAAGTGTAAGTGGGTGTGCTGTGATGCACAACAATAATCTTGTATCTTGGTTTTCAAAGAAGCAAACCACTGTTTCACCGTCATCAGCCGATGCAGAGTATATTGCTGCAGCTATGGCAACAACAGAGTTGTTATATTTAAAAGGTATATTATCTGATTTCAATTGCAGAAACACTAATGCTTATCTTCTAATTGATAACCAAAGTTCTATAAAAATGAAAATAACGAAAACAGTAAACGAACAAAACATATTGATATAAGATATCATTTTATTAAAGATTGTGTTAACAGTAAGAAATTCTCTATATCATATGTGCCATCAACTGAAAATTTAGCAGATGCATTTACTAAACCGCTCAATAGTGTTAAAAATATGGACAAATTGAACAAATTAAGAATTATTGTGTAACTTTGTGTTATGTAAGTAGGTATCAGATTTTTTTTAAGTTAGAATTTATGTTATGTTAAACAGTTAAGTTTTGAGTTAGTTACATTGTTTTGTTTATTTTAAAGTATTTTCTGAGTATTTATACGATTTCTCAATAGCAATCTTAAATTGATAAAGCAATGTAATATTGAGAGGGGGTGTTAGGATAAACTCATTAGAGTATTATGTATAAATACTCCATAGTTGACTATCAAAGATTCTGTGACATATAGGTATGTCACTATTGTGATTGTTCTAAGTCTTACGTTATGAAAATTGTCTACAAAATGTAGATTGAATAAAAGTGCATGCATTTGCAATAATGATTGTATTTCTTTCGCCACCAATTCTTCTATAATATTAAGAGCTGGCAACCTTTTCAACCATGAAATGATATCTGATATCAAGATGTTTCAGACGTTTGTTATTTTGTTCATTATTCTGACAAATATTTATAACTGATTGATTGTCCTCAAACAATAAAATCTTACAATTAGAAACATCAAAATCTGTCATAATATTCTTGAGCCACAATGCTTCACATATTGCATAACTTAGAGCCACATATTCAGATTCTGTAGATGATAATGAAACAGAAGCCTGTTTTTTACAATACCAAACAGATAAACAATTAAACACTTTTAATAAAAATCCTGTAGTGGATTTCCTGTCCTTGACATTCCCACCCCAGTCAGAATCAACAAAGCCTTGGATTTCAGTGTCTGATGTGCTGTCATACACTAAAGCTAGATTAAGTGTACCTTTTATATATCTTAAGACCCTTTTAAGACACTTGTGCAGAAAATCACTTGCACAGTGTTGAAATCTACTAAAAAAGCTTACGCTTACGCACAAATCTGGCCGCGTACCGCAAACAGCATACATCAAATTACCTATAAGTTGCCTACACTTTGTTTCAAGAAGCTGACTCTCCGAAGCTTCTCAGTTTAAAAATTTTAAATCAAAATTTTGATCCATAGGGGTATCTGCTGGTTTACAATCCTGCATTTGAAATTTTTCTAAAACTTTCTTCAGATATTTTTCTTGACTTAAACTTGTTTTGTTATTTTCTTGACTAACCTGAATCCCGAGATAATTTGTCGCTAAACCTAAATCTTTCATTCTGAAATTATTATTAAGACGGTCTTTTAGTTTCTTTATTTCTGACTCGGTTGAGCCAAATCAAAGCCTTTAATCTATCTTTACTTTTCATTACCTCTGCGTAAGTTTGAGGAGTAGAATTATTATTATCAGCTGTTAGAAAATTCAACTCATACCTAATCTTTAAATTTTTCTGGTACTTTTTTATTCCTCTGGGACCTCTTATTTGTTTCTATAGTTTCATTTACATGAGACATACTGTTCTGGTTAACTTCATCTGTTTCTTGTTCAATTTCATTTTGACTTACATCTTCACTAATTGTCAATTGATTTTGGTCGTCTTCCAGAAAGCTATGAAATTCACCTTCTTCTTGCTCATTAGATTCATCTGTACCTCTTTCTATGGATTCTTGTGATTTTATCATTTTATTTGCTACATAAAAAGGTTCTTCTGGATTCTGTACTTCAACTTGGTTGACATCTGTGTCAATCTTAAATTGTTTTATAAAAACAACTTCCCTCTTAATCAGTACGTCATTTTTATGTGGAAAGTAAATTCTGAAACCTTTTGTATTATCACCATATCCCACAAAATATCCTTCCTCAGCTTTATTATCACATTTCTTTCTTTTCTGATCAGGAACATGAACGACCACACGTGAACCAAATATCTTTAACTGGGTAACGTTAAATAATTCTTTTTCGAACCATACTTTCAAATGGTGTCTTATCTTTGGTTCTGAACCCGTCCTATTTAAAACGTAAACTGCAGATATTAACATAGACCTAGCCGCTTCATTAATCGTACGAATCTCGCGTTCCGTACGACCGTTTTGTTCCGGCGTGTATGCTACGCTGGTCTGATGGACTATTCCCATTTCGTCAGTGAGGGCTTTCATTTGTCTATTAACAAATTCTGTCCCCCCATCTGATCGATGAACTTTACTTTATAACCTAAATTCTTCGTGACGTATTGCAAAAAACCTCTTACCTTGCCGACAGTTTCAGATTTGATTTTAAGAAAGTAAACCGTGTTAAACTTGGAAAAATCATCCTTTATGAGTAAATAAAACCTTGATCCACCTAAAGAAGTTTGTTCCATCGGTCCACATAAATCGAGATGGAATAACTGACCAGGCTTTTCACTTTTATTTAAACTCGACTTAAACGGCTGTTTGTGCATATTACCTTTAACACATGGAAACAAGTTATACTTTCACTGCTGTCACTACTTTTAAAATCAATATTGTTTCTTTTTAATATAACTTTCACCTGTTCAATATTTAAATGACACATCTTATTATGCCATTCCTCCAAATTATTTACAAGCTTACCCACTAATGCATTGCCATCTTCATACTTGAACTGCATAATGTACAAATTATCCCTTCTCAGAGCAATAGCACCCGCCTGTTCGCAGTCTTCTTTTACGAATTCACAGAAGTTGCTGTTCAATTTTAAAACATATCCTTTATCTGTTGCTGAGCTAATTGAAAACAAATTTACCTGTATTCTTGGAACGTGTAACACATTGTACAAGGTAGTACTAATCCAGTCTTTTCCGTTGTATGCAAGTAACTTTACCTCTCCTATACCTATAGCCTCGATGACTGAACTATCACCTATTAAGATTTCCTTTTTATATGGCCTATAGTTTTTTAACAGACCTTGTGAGTGACACATACGACTATGCTCTGTGGCACCACTATCCATCACCCACTCAGTTTTTGAAACATTATGTGTATTAGCATTTAATGCTGACAGCACAGAGACACTAAAAGCATTGCTTGCCGAGCTACTACTTGTTGATACTGACTTATTATTTCTCTTAAACCAATAACTTTTTACAACATGACCTGATTTTTTGAATATGTACAAGTTAAACTAGTGTTACAGTCTTTTTTAAAATGGCCCGTTTTTCCACACTTAAAACACTTCCTATTTTTTTAATTGCCGCTAGAGCAGAACCAGAGTTGTCAATATTGCCATTACGAGCTAGATAGCGCTGCTCCTCAACCAGTTGACGCGATGACAATTCACTTATGGTACGGTTTTCAATTGGTACCGATTCCCACGCAGAAACGAAATGCTGATACTGAACTGGGAGGCTAGAAGTAATTTTTGTTATCGCCATACTCTCCGGAACTGCAGAATTCAATGATTTCAGTCGAACCAAAATTTTCTCAATTCTACTTAAAAACTCGGACAAGGTTTCTGTTGGTTTATATACTAGAGAGAAAAATTGTTGCTGTATAAGATGAACAGACAGTTCACCTTTTTGTTCAAAAATAGTATGTAGCTTCATCCATATCTCTGATGCTGTTTCGCAACTAATGACTTGATTTATTACTTTGTCAGATAACCTCGATACAATGATACCTTGTGCTTTGGCGTCCTTGGAACTCCATCGTTTTATGCTTTCCTTGTCATCATCAGTAGGTCGTGGTATAGAGTCATCAACCACGTCATATACATCCACCGCCTTTAATAGCACCCGTAGTTTGAATTTCCAACTCCCCCAGTTGGAATTGCCCTCCAACTTTGTTACTGAATCTATGCTGTCCATTTTATAATTGAATGTGCTTTACCGCAACAACAACCGAACGGCTGATACCGCCGACGTCTCCCTTTTTTTTTACTTTCGACTTTATCGCCGACCTTTTACGATAATATCACCCTGCAAAATCAGCTAGCCAGAGCGATCTGAGCCCATAACCAGATAGTTTCTGGGTGGATTTATAGTAATACAAGGATATTATTTGAGAAAAGGGAAGACATTTATTTTACATATTTGACACGACAGTACGTATAAATAGCTATGACACTAGTAACAAACCTTATTAAAACTAAAACCTTCTAAGGAGATTTGTTGCCGTTTATTTTAACACAAATAATGCGAAAGAATCAATCACAGTACGGAAACTAATTACCGTAAGCTCGGTAGAAGTAAGAAATCAGGCCTACTGTGTCCTACTTGTAAGTGCCAGCCAGACTTCTACTACTCCTGAACCAACATGATCTCCCCTGCCGCAGCAGTTCATGACGCTCGCCACCCCTGCTACACTTGACATGGTGCTGCAAGAACTTCGAGGTGGAATTAGAAGCATCAACGCTCGTCTTGAACAGCTGCCTGCGCTCGTTCAGGAGATCAAGGACGTTAAGGATAAGTTTTATCAGTTTGAGGACTCCAGGCATAAGAAAACGGAGTCAATGGAGGCACGCATAACCACTCTGGAGGCCCGGGATGGCACCGGTGAGGAGTAGCCTCAGCTGCAGGAAAAAGTATCGCAACTGGCCGCCGGCTTTGCGTCCATGGAGCAAAGGGAACATGTAAACAACGTCGAAATTATGGGAGTACCTATAAGAAATAATGAAAATCTTGTAAATATTGTATGCAATGTTGGGGAGGTGGTCGGTCGATCTATCCTACCCTCCGATATCAACTTTGTAACGAGAGCACGCTCTTATACAAACCTCAAGCCTATCATCTTCGGGTTCGTGGGCAGGTACGTGAAGGAGAACCTCGTGGCTGCCGCTCGTTCTCATAAAAACTTAACTGCGGAGGCACTGGGATTTGACTTCTAAGATTTTTGTCAACGATCACTTAACGCGTGAGAACAAACAGATCTTAAACATGACGAAGAAACTAGCTCATGATAAGAATTACAAGTTTGTTTGGATTCAAAATTGCAAGATCTTAGTGAGAAAGAACGATACCACTCCCATAATTTACGTGCAACACGAAGAACATGTTAAAAAAATGAAATGACGATGTACTTCCTTTTATTATTAATTGTTTTTGTTTACATACCTATACTACTATTATCTTAAATCTTATTACATTGAGTTCTGATTATTATTTCTCGAATTTTGTTACAAAGCCATATAAATACACTCGAGAGCAATGAATCCGGGTCACTTAAAGAATCCTAAAAATCTCGGAAACTAAAAATGCTAGGTTAATGCAATAAATTGTATTTAATAGACAATGTAATACTCCTTAAATGAAGGTATTAAAACTTCTTAGTTATTGTAAAGTTATATCATAAAAAAATCAAATTTGAAAAAGGGCCACTTTCGAAGATGGAACTACGAAATTACAGCATTTGGTTTTGCTTTTGTTTGTAATCTGTCATTTATGTGGGTACATAAACCATGTTGATAGTGCTCTATATTCATTATTCAAGCTGAAATTATGTCGCTTACGCCTGAAGAATGCACCAGAATACTTACAATGCTGGAAACCGGCCGGAGTCAGCGCGATACAGCCAGGACTGTCGGTGTGTCGCTGTCAACAGTACAAAGAGTTCTCCGACGTTACGAAGAAACTGGTTCTAACCTACGCAGACCAGGAACGGGCAGAACCAGGTGTACCACAGCACGAGAAGACCGATACTTGGTGAACACCATGCTTCGAAATCGCTTTCTCACAGGAACTGAACTCACCAATCAGTTTCGACGCCTCGGAGGAAGTAACCCAAGTGCATGGACAGTAAGACGTCGGCTTGCTGAATCTAACTTAAAACCCCTTAGACCTGCAAACGGCCCTAAACTGGAGCGTGGGCATCGTATTTCGAGACTAAGATATGCCCAGAGCCACGTAAATTGGAGTATTGAAGATTGGTCAAAAGTTATGTTCTCCGACGAATCAAAATTTATGCTCTACAAGCACGATGGAAGACACAGAGTGTATCGAAGACCAGGGGAAAGATTCAAGCAAGCATGCATCGAAGAAAAAGTAGCCTACGGTGGTGGGTCTGTACTTGTGTGGGCCGGAATTTCTTCTGAAAGTCGCACAGAGCTGGTGATCATAGAAAACGGCTCTTTAACTAGCGTAAGATATGTGGAAGAAATCCTCAATGATCACGTTGGTCCATTTATGGTCAATTTAGGTGAGGATGCTATATTTATGCATGACAATGCCCGACCTCATACAGGTAGGATTGTGAATGACTACCTTCAAGAGATGAACATTACTCGTATGGAGTGGCCAGCGCGCAGCCCGGATATCAACCCGATCGAGCATGCTTGGGACGAGCTAGGCAGATGCGTAAAACAACGAAACCCTCCCCCAATCACGCTTCGTGAGCTCAAAATTGCTCTCACAGAGGAATGGGAGAATATTCCCCAAAATCGTATAAGCAACTTGGTGTACAGCATGCAAACCGCGTAAACGCAGTAATGGAAGCACGAGGAGGCAATACGAAGTATTAAAATTCAAGAAAATCGTAATAAAGTTCAAAAATTTCATGTTTCCTATTTTTGTTTTAAGGAGAGATCAGCAGTTTTTTTCTTTATGTAATTTTGTGTTAATAAAATGTATGGTGACTCATATTTTTTTTACTTTCATTTAAGGAGTATTACATTGTCTATTAAATACAATTTATTGCATTAACCTATCATTTTTAGTTTCCGAGATTTTTAACATTCTTTAAGTGACCCGGATTCATTGCTCTCGAGTGTATATCTATTATCTATTCAGTTATTTGACATTCGTATATTTATTAGTTCAAAACATATTTTTATCGATATACCGTGAACATTTAATATTGCCTCATAGTAAACCACCTGTTGCATTTTCTTATCGCTCGGACCTGTGGCTTACTGTATTATTAATTATCTCCCTCTCATGCTGTTCTATGCATTCGTTCGTGCCGCTGCAGTGCAATGGCGCTGAGCAAGTACTCGGTTTTATTATACATGTGCCCCATCGGTCTAAACCAAGTAATAAATATAACTTTTTCACTCATTTCATATTCATAGAGCATCGCTATCGGTTTTCACTTCTATACAATAAACATTTTGCATTAGAGAACTGTGCTTTATACCACAGCTATAAAGTCTTTTGTTCGCAGACAACTAACATTGATGGGGAACGTCTCACACATTCACTGTTTGATGATGCTCTTTCTGGTCGAGCTACGACTCGACCGGATTGTGGTTATGGTGTTTGACGTTTATTATCAAAATGTTAGGGGTTTGCGAACAAAAGTAATGGATTTGAAGCACAGTTTACTATTGTGTAATTATGATGTGGTAGTGTTGACCGAGACGTGGCTATGGGATGGAATAGGGACCAAGGAGTTGTTTAGTGATGCCTACACGGTCTGGAGGCGTGACCGTTGCTACTCAGCTCTCGGGCAGACTCCGGGCGGCGGCATCCTCGTGGCTTGTCGGACTGAGCTGGCTGCGCGCGATCGTCCTGAGTGGCACTCTACGGCGGAGGATTTATGGGTAACAATAGCCTTCAAACCGACTGAAACAAGCCCACCTGTTAACTTGCACCAGGGATGTCTTCACCTCATCGAACAAAACCTATACCTATCACTTACAATTCAACTAGAAAATTTCTGTGACTAGGTACTATCGATTGCGTCCGGCAATCCAGATGATAAATTATTAATAGTAGGCGATTTTAATCAAAGAGGCATTAAATGGACTAATTCTCCCGGTCATACACACATGTTACCCTCAATTAAGATCTCGGACAGCAACCATTTCGAAATTTTAGATCTCATGAACTTAAATAACTTACAGCAATTCAATCACGTCCCCAACATGTACGATGGCAGCATTTTAGGCTTAGTTTTTTATAATGACGAAGTATCGGTCTGTCGTAGCTTGGATCCACTCTTAAAGGAAGACAAGTTCCATCCGGCGCTCATCTGTAGACCGCAATTTATACTTCCAAGTACCCTAAAGTACCCTTGCTCCTAAGCTTAGATCTAAGTTATTTTATGGCAAAGGCGACTACGCGGCAATTTGCAGTGAACTATATAAACAAGACTGACAGGCATTGCTTTCTTGTACTTGTATAGACGAGGCGGTTGAACTATTCAACAGATTGCTGTCCGACCTGAGGAATAGATATGTGCCGCACAAGTGGGTACGCCCAGCCCATTATCCTGTCTGGTACTCAGCTGCTTTAATTAAGATAATTAAGGACAAAAATAAACACCACCGCAAGTTTAAAATGTATGATAACATTTCAAATCAAAATTCCTTCAAGGTCTTGCGGGAGCGTGTAAAGAAGGTGTAACACATATTACACATATGTTACCTTAATTATATTGCGAAAATTGAATGCTCTGTTCGTGATAATCCAAAAGCATTTTGGTACTATATTAAATCAAATAAACAACATAATGCATATCCATCATCAATGTCATACAAGGGCATATGTATAGACTCGGGTGATGATATTTGTAACGCCTTTATAAATTATTTTAACTCAAATTAGTTAGCAGCCTCACAACCCTCAATTTCCGCTACTTACCAATCTAATGCGGCTAATTCTATGGCTGATGGGAGTTCTATCATAGTAGCCCGTCCTGTCATTTTAAAATTATTAAAAACTCTTGACTGTAATAAAGCAGCTAGGCTGGATGGTTTACATCCTTATCTTTTAAGATGTTGTGCTGATAGTTTGGTGTATCCGGTTAGTCTTCTCTTTTATAAATCAATTTCTGATGGTATGGTGCCTAAAGTATGGAAAACGGTAACGGTAACGCCTATCCATAAGAAAGGTTCTAAAAGAAATATCTCAAATTATAGACCGATCTCTAAGCTTTGTGTTTTGGCCAAAGTCTTTGAAAAAGTGATCCATGATCAGTTATATGTGGCTCTCAAGCACTATTTCGTACCGCAGCACCACGGTTTTATGAAGGGGAGGTCCACAATCACTAATTTAGTCTCATTTACGGATGCGGTGACTGCTGGGATGGAGGGTGGGGGGCAGGTTGACGCGGTCTATACTGACTACAGCAAGGCATTTGATCGGATTGACCATTCCATTCTCCTAGCGAAACTATGCAGCTGGAATAAGGGGGATCTGCTCAGGTAGTTCACCTCTTATGTCAGTGATCGTTGCCAAACTGTTATCTTGAATGGATTTTCGTCGATCTCATTACCTATCCCGTCCGGCGTCCCACAAGGATCAATTCTTGGTCCTCTTCTATTTATAATCTTTATCAATGATATTGGTCACTTTTTCAAAAATTCCCAGTATCTATTATTTGCAGACGATATAAAAATCTATAAAGTTATTAAAAATGTGCAGGACTCAGATCTACTATAAATGGATCTTGATAGTTTTCACAACTATTGTACACTTAATAAATTAGATCTTAACATCAGCAAATGCTGCTGTATAACTTTCAGTAGATCAAGTGCATCACTTAATTATGACTATAAAATTAATGGCCAGTCTCTTGCGAGAACTAATACTGTTGTCGATCTTGGTGTCACTCTTGACTCCAAGCTTTTTTTTGACAAGCATATTGAGAGCATCATGACTAAAGCCATGAAAACTTTGGGGTTCATATTTCGTGTTATTAAGGACTTTAAGGTCATTAAAACCCTTAAGATTTTGTTTTGTTCTTTAGTAGTCAGCTTGAGTATGGTTCCCAAGTTAGGAGCCCATGTTATGACAAATATATAATCCTCCTTAAAAAACCTCAAAAGAAACTTCGTTTCATTAACTTTAAAGCTAAAATTTCGAATTCTGACTTTGATTATGAAGTAAGTTGCAGGTGTTAGTTTGATTAAAAACAACAAAGTTAAAGTCAAAATCATTTATTCAATTTAAGCGTCTGCGACGCTCTTATGAAGGTCAATTACAAATTTTAATATTGTAATATTCTACATTGTACTGCCACGTTCAGCAAACAAAATTGTATAGAGCCTCTGCGAGAAGAACGGGCAAGAAACTCGGGGCCATTCTTTTAAACGTCTTTTAACAAATTGTTACATAATTACTATATACATTTTATTTACACTTTCACCGGTTTATATAAAGTCATGGTTTACATAAACAGATATTTTCTTATTCAATATATAATAATTGTCAAGAACCTTTTTACAAACCATTACTTTACATATAAACGAGTTTTGTCGTTATGCAATATCAGAAAAGAGAATAATAAATTACTTAACTTTACCAAATCTTGATCGAGCAGCACTTCGTTGTTTTTAAGGCAATTTAAGGGCAACACTTTTATTATACTTTATATCACTTCAGGAGGTCTGCTCGACGCGGCAGTCGGGCAGAAAAGTAAGTTAAATCGCCTTAGGCTACTCCTTTTATAGGAGAGAACAAACAAGGTGACTCAGCGACAGCAGTCACAGTCCAGAGTATTAAATTTAAACCACAGATAAAATATACAGACAGATAATTAAACTATTACTTATTTTCGTCTGTGGAAGGTACACAGAGTATTTCGAAAACTAAACTAAAACGTCATATTAAACCAAGCGACAGCAGTCACAGTCCAGAGTATTAACTTCAAACCACAGATAAAATATACAGACAGATAATTAAACTATTAATTATTTTCGTCTGTGGAAGGTACACAGAGTATTTCGAAAACTAAATTAAAACATCATATTAAACCAGTTGTTCTAATCATACATAGCTTACGGATGTAAAAGTAAATTCTGCACCCTACATTTAATTAAGTACAAAAGGAAATATTACAAAGATAAATTTAAAAACAGCCAATCAAGTGAAAATGAACAAATATTTCAATACATAGTAAGCCAATTTTTAAATAATCTATCACAGGCATCATCACCTTTTCTTTTACCTCTTCAAAAAAGAAGGGATGCAGCTGACCTTTCCATCCTGCATAATATTGTTTCGAGTAGTATAGACTGTTCTAGCTTACTGACTGAAATAAAGATTGTCACACCGTCTCTGTCATCACGAAAAGATTTTATTCATCTCTGTGTCCCCCGCTGTAGCACTAGATATCGTCAAAACTGTTATTTCCCACGCACTTTTAGAAACTTTAACTCCAACTATTCCCCGTATGTCGATTTATTTACTATGAGAAAAAATACGATTCAGAAAATGATATATCATCAATTTTTTGATGTTGAATTAAGTTAAAAAAGTAATTTCCACTTGCATAATACATTTATATGGCTTTGACATTTTTCATCTGTACCTACCTACTTATCATTTTTAAACTTTGAAGAGTTCAAGATCTTTTTACTTTCGGTATTTTTCAGATGTTAAAATTTTTGCCAAGGTAATCTTTCTTTTCCAACAGGAATTCATAAAAGTCAAAGCAACTCAGGGCCTTAAAATTATACTTGACTTAGAAGATACTATGTGAATGTTTAGTGAGTTTTGTTCCTTCGCCTATTGCCGCGAGCCTAAGAATATCATAGTTTCGCCTGATTTCACTAGTTTTCAGCGTATGGTAATGAGAAAAGCGCTAAAGACCCTAGAAATTTTCTAGATTTAGCGCCAAAACGTCATCACTGTGATGTGAGTGAATGATCGGGATTGATCCAGACACTGTTTGAAAGCCCATTCTGGACGCCCCCCGGACGCCCTGTAATCTAGGACAAATCCGGGGAATCCCGGACGGATGGCAGCCCTGGTTTCCCAACCAGCGGATAGTGCGTATGGGACTGACGAACTATTATACTAGCAACAGAGAAACTATAAGAGAGAGAAGGTTAAATACAAGACCTGGAGCTAAAATCCAAAACTTAATATTATTGGACTGTTCACCTTTTTCAATTATTTAATAATTATGGCCATTGCCGTTTGAAAATAGTTTCGAATTTCAATTCTATCTGTTGTCGAGATATAAGCATATCAAGAAAACTGTATGAGATAAGTGCCGAGTTTGTTGAAGAAAGAAGTGTAGATTGATGTGCCTTCCGGAAAACATACAGCATTGCTGTGAAGAAGCAGTCGTATACTTATCTTGTAATCTGTGGTCGTCTATATCATCTGTTGTACCACAGACATTTTAGTTCGCCTGTCAGCCACTGTGTGGCGCCAGCAAGGGCGCCGGAACCGACGCCATCTTCTACGAAGTTCATAGCGTTGTGTACTTTCGTCGCGAGTGGTCGAAATCCACAAAAATCTATTAAATCCATTAAAATTTAAAAACTTTGTATCCGAACACCGGAAGAAAAGGATTCGTGCCGAGAAGATGAGGAAAATTCAAGCTCGAGTTGTTCCAGTAACGAGGAAGAAGGCGAGGATCCTCCGCGGAAGAAGCGAAGGCTGGATCCGCAGGTAACGGTCGATCCGAGGATCGACGCATTATACAACCAGGTCAGTTTCCTTACTAATTTTATAATGCATCAAAATTGTATGCCTGATAGTAACGGATCCAGCATTCAAGTTAATTCAGACCAACCAATTAATCAAAGTTCAAGTTTTCTGACCAACCCTTCGGCTTCAACGTCGAAAGTTCTGGAACTAGGTACATGTAAAACGGATTTTAATGAGAAAAAATGCTTGAATCCCGCTGATGCAAAGAGATTAAATCAACTTGTCAATTTACAACACTTTAATACGCCGTTATGGCAACATGTACGTTACACTAATGCATTGGCTGATATGACAGCAACCCCAGGATTCTGCAATCTTAAGATAAATGATGAACTGTGTTGTTTGAATAAAGGAAAAGATTTCCTGGCGCCTACTGAACTAGTTATGGCTGGAATAACCAATGCTTTGTTGTATCAGAGGGAATTGTTACAATCAGGCTTACAAGATATATTAGATTGGGCAGTAAAAAATCCAAGTGAATTTAATGTCGATAATCTTTTTAACAAAATGAGTACGACATTCGGTGAATCGTCTGCTTCTTATAAAAACTCGGAACGAACTTTACAAATCGTCTGCAGTAAAAGGGCTGAATGCGTGGAGATAAGACGTTCGAGATTACTAGCGGAAATACCGAATAAAAATATACAAGCTGCTTTGAACAACATACCACCCAGTGAGGAATTTTTGTTCGATAAAACAAAGCTACTTTCGCTCGTTCAGTCCCTTGGCGGACCCCATCACTGGTTAACGCCAACACAAGCCTTCAAATCGAATGAGAAGCCCAACAAGCGAAAGTTTAATGAACCTTCAACTTCGAGAGGCTATCAAAATAGCCAATCAAAAACTAGCTATCATATCAATGATGGGAAACAACAGACTAAACAGACTTACAGAGGCAAGGCAGACAATAATAAACAAACCAAAAAATTTACATTTCGTAACAAAGACAGAAAAAAATGACTATCCGACACAGTTATTCGAGGGGGGTCAACTAGCCACGTTCAAGGAAAAGTGGCAGGCAATGGATGCCAACAAATTCATTATGTCTACAATCACGGGTGCATGAATACCCCTTTTCAAAAAACCCCCTTTGATTTGGCCGTCAGAAACGGTAATGAATCGTTTTGCTACAAAAACGTCTCCTGCCATGTCTCAAATAATTCAGGAACTTTTGGATCAAAATATCCTTCAGATTGTGGCAAAGAAAACTCCGAGTTTCATCTCCAAGCTTTTTCTGCGGAAGAAAAGCGACGGATCAATGCGCCCCATATTCGATCTTCGGGAGCTAAACAAATATGTAAAGGCCAAACACTTTCAACTGATTTCACATGCAACGGTCCCAGACTTTCTCCAACCTGGAGATTGGATGGTAAAAGTCGACATTTCGCAGGCCTATTTTCATGTCCCTATCGAAAATGCGCACAGGCCTTTCCTAAGGATCAGTTACCAAAACCAACTCTACGAGATGACCTGCCTTCCTTTTGGTTTGGCTTCAGCACCTCACCTTTTCTCTTCTGTAACATGCTGGGTCGCGGAGACCTTGCGTGCAAAAGAATGTCGAGTGCTAA
Source organism: Plagodis dolabraria (assembly GCA_963854805.1). Lineage (NCBI taxonomy): Eukaryota > Metazoa > Arthropoda > Insecta > Lepidoptera > Geometridae > Plagodis > Plagodis dolabraria. Next base: position 3,923,139 of record OY978459.1, on the reverse strand, counting down.
TCTACTTAGATGACTTTCTTTTGGTACACCAAGACCGAACCAAGCTAAGTCTTCAGGCTGCGGAAGCCGTAAGACACTTGGAGCACCTGGGCTGGAGAATCAATTTCCAAAAATCTGTATTAACACCAACACAGGACTTGGAATATCTAGGGATACGGTGGCAAACAATCAAGAACAAAATGGCTCTGCCACCGAAGAAAATAATCAGGCTCAACGAAACTCTAAACCTCCACATACAAAAAACTCACATCAATTTAAGGCAATTACAAACATTACTGGGGCAGTTGAATTTTGCAAATTTTGTCATCCCCCGTGGCAGACTACATTGTCGAAATTCCCAAATTTTCTTACGACGTTTCGACAAGAAACACCCCCGTCATGTACGAACTATTCCTCAGAATGTGTATCAGGAGATTACGTGGTGGCGCGGAGCTACACAACACTCCTTACCGATACACAAGAAACCAGTGTCTCACTTCCTTGCGACGGACGCTTCGGATGTGGGCTGGGGTGCCCAACTCGATGGGAAAGCAATGTCAGGTGTATGGTCAACCCATCAAAGACGATGGCACAGCAACAAAAAAGAGTTATACGCAGTGTTCACAGCAATCGACATAAACTCGGAAAGACTTGTAGATTCACATGTACTGATCCAGTCAGACAATCGAACCTTGATAGCGTACATTCGGAAAGAAGGAGGGACAAAATCGCTAACGTTGCTGTATCTGACAGTCAAACTTCTGAAACTTGCAGACAAGCTCAACATAACACTGTCAGCGTATTACCTCCCGGGCAGGTACAACATAATAGCAGACAGGTTATCTCGAGGGAAATACCCTGCAGAATGGCATCTCATGCCCAAGGCCACTGCGGAAGTCTTCCAGAAATGGGGCCGACCGGAAATAGATCTATTTGCGTCACGAAAGACTGCTGTAGTGCGGAACTACGTATCGATAGACTGCAAAGATCGATCAGCAAGTTACACAGATGCCTTCAGCAGAACTTGGAATTACGGTCTAGCTTGGGTGTTCCCACCTCCCAGCTTAATACCCAGAGTGTTAGCACATCTGAACAGAGCCAAGGGAACTTACTTGATAGTGGCTCCAGATTGGCCCCAAGCCTTCTGGCTACAAGACCTGAAGTCGAGGGCACTGGACGCCCCTCACGAGCTTCAGAACTTATCAGAAACTCTGATAGATGTCACGACATCACAACCCCCTCCACAAGTGCAGACATTAACCCTGAAAATCTGGAAAATTGGGGGTGGGGAGAGCAAATAAAAGATTGGTCCATACATGAAAAAGATATATTAAGAAACAGTTGGTGACAATCTACACTCACAACATACCTTCCAGCTATAAAACGATGGTTATCGTGGTGTTCCAGAGCTGCGGTGAATCCGAAAACTCCTCAGTCTACTGATGTAGCCAGATTTCTTATACACCTATTATTGAACGAAAATTTATCGTATAGTACTATTCTGGTGCACAAATCGGCTGTTATGACATTTTGTGGGCCTCATGTAGAAGAACAAGCTTTTTCAAACTTCATTATCAAACACGTTCTCAAAGCAATCGGCATAGCTAAACCTAAAGCGTTAAAATCTTCAATTACATGGGATCCCAGAATCGTACTAAATTGGCTGTCGTCTAACCCAGCCAAAGACACTTTATTTGAATTAGCTCGAAGGACAGCTACTGTTCTTTTATTGGCGTCGGGCCGCAGAGTTCACGATTTGACGCTTTTAAGGATCTCATCAGATAGTTTCTACGATAATGGTGATAATATTTTTTTAGTGCCAGTCTTTGGATCTAAAACCGACACTCACAATCATCGTCAATCTGCTTGGAAACTATCAAAACATCAAGACAGAAACATATGTCCAGTCACATTAATTAGATCCTTAATAGAAAAAACGCAACCTAGAAGATCTGAAAACAATAACAATTTTAATAATCTTTTCATTACGGTATGTGGTAGTATAAAAGCAGCTTCACGCACTGTAATTGGGAATTGGGTACGCACAGTTCTCAAGGACAGTGGTATCAGTGCATCTCCGGGAAGCTGCAGATCAGCAGTAGCTTCTCTACGGTGGCTAGATAATCAACCGATTGATGATATCCTGTCTTGCGGAAATTGGAAATCACCCAACACTTTTTTCAATCATTACTGTCGCGAGATAGAAATTCCTAGGGATGGTCTTAACACATTTTTTAACACATTTACTCCATCCTGTTAAAACTTATTAGGTAAAAATTGTGATTAATGCTAGTTCTCTGAGTGTAGTATATATCTATTTTATATGACAATTGATAATTGTTAATTAGAATCAAATCAATAGACAACATAAACCATAAGTCAGATAGATCGATGAGGCACATGTAATCATTGTATATATCTGTAATTAATAACTTTTCATTAAAAAGTACTGATTTAAAACTCATCATAGCGTTGTGCTTTATAACAAAAGAAAGCTTTCTTCACCAGCAGATAACAAACACGTCTTCACAGCAATGCTGTATGTTTTCCGGAAGGCACATCAATATGACGGTTTTACAATACAATAAAACCGATATTATGTGCCGAAAGGAAAACATACAGCATTGCGGAAAGTACTTCCTGGTGAAGACTATGAACTTCGTAGAAGATGGCGTCGGTTCCGGCGCCCTTGCTGGCGCCACACAGTGGCTGACAGGCGAACTAAAATGTCTGTGGTACAACAGATGATATAGACGACCACAGATTACAAGATAAGTATACGACTGCTTCTTCACAGCAATGCTGTATGTTTTCCTTTCGGCACATAATATCGGTTTTATTGTATTGTAAAACCGTCATATTAAATACAGGAGGAAGTATCTCTTTGTTAAACTTCCTCTTACAAAGATTATTTATAAATCAGTGGTCTGTGCACAGCGAGCGAGCACAGACCTCTTGTCATAGAGTAAAGTACCTTTCTTTGTCTAACCCGATTGTAGAGCGTTCGTATAGCCGACTGTTAGCAAAAATAACATCCACGTGAGCTAAAACTTATCTCTAGTCATTCACATTTGGTCTCATTATGTTTTGGGACTTGAGAATGACAGCAATTTGCAAGAAGTGTTGTTTCTTGGATTTAGGTAAAATCTGTGGTGATCAAGATGGCGAACGCTTGTTAAGGAGTAGCAATTTTGAAACTGCAACGCTATCGTCTCAAATCGAACATACTATTTGTTAGCGTAGTTCATAGATCAGATAGATATATGTGGGTCTATGAAATCTAAATAATAGATTAGTTAGTATCAATTTATCAAGTATGGCATGATTAATCTGTGGTGCGAGCGAGTATCCGGCGAGTTTGTGTTTATTATTTTGTTAAATATTTCATTTTTAATGGTATTGAATTAGAAATCGTATTGATTATCTGGTGAAATTCAATCATGGCTTACCACTACGTGGTTACTGCTCAGAAACCCACGGCCGTTACAGCATGCGTAACAGGTAAATTATCGTATCTGTCTGTTGTTTTTACCTTGTTGAGGTTATTGAGAAACCGAATTAATTTTGTTTATTCTCCAGCTTATTTTGTTAAAAAGTCATTGCAATTGTATTGTAATGAATCAAAAGCATTTTAGAATTTATCCTGCCCATCTATTCTTTTAACTTGTTCAGTACATAATCTTGTTCCAATGTGAGTAGCTAAGGCTTGGCAATAATCCATGCTTGAAAAACTGAATCATAAAATCATTTGATACCTTGTATACAAACTAATAGGTGTATCATAATAATTTCCACTACATTGCTACTAGGTTACATGAGACCTAATCTCTGTGGTGAAATTATTAGACTTCACAATATCTTAATCGTTACATTAAGTATGGTAATCATGTAAATAATCATAATTTTGTCAGTAACAATTTCTGATTGAAATCTTAATATTGGTTAGCAAGTGAGCCACTCCACTATAGATACTTTGACCTGCTTACTCATGCACTTGACATGATTGACCACTTAAGATTAGTTGTGCGAATTTGCACACTTATTGCACTACATAAAATACCGCACCTACCAAGAAAGGATAGCTGAATGTTTAGAGGTTAAAGCCTGAAGATATGGCATACATTTCCAATCAGAATCTGACATTAAAATTACCATTTTACTGAACATTAACAAACCAAAATGTTTCAATGAAATTAAATGAATATGAGGTCTAACCTTCATTTACAATTGCATGGGTACTTCCTTGACTTACCTAGTGCAAGCCTTCAGGAATAATATGCTTTTGCAATAGTAAGTCCAGCATATAACTATTAAACATTACAGAAATACCTATTGGTGCTTTTATGAATCTTATATTGTTCTTATTATCAATGGCATTAAAGGTTTAATAAAGGTTAGTGAACTGGAACCATTTATATATTAAATTAAATTTATTACAATCAACAAATGTACTTAATAGAACCACATTTTTAAGTAGGTACATACTTTTCGATAATTATACTGCATTTCCCAATGTTTCTATGTAAGTACTGGGATGCCCTTCTGTAGAATGCGTTGGAGCTTTCAGAGTGTGCAAGATAGTGAAACACAGCTTCTTTGCATGAATGCTAATGATACTCCCTAATTTTAGGGTTACCTGATTACAGCTAACAGTAGTACCCATCACATGTCTACCCTCGATATAGATCTTAATTATTTAAATATTTATTTTCTTGTAGGGAACTTCACATCCCCAACGGACCTGAACCTCTTGGTGGCAAAGGTTAACCGCTTGGAGATGTACCTTGTTACTCCTGAAGGTCTGAGACCAATGAAGGAAGTTGGCTTGTATGGAAGAGTTGCCAAGATGAAGCTTTTCAGACCACCGGTAAGTAATAGTTGTCAATATTGGGTTAAACTGTTTCTTTTGTTATTACTGTTTGGTTGACATATGGCCTGCATGGCATAGAGTATATAATGGAGAAGTCCTATAAACTTTTTTTTGTATATAATATAAAACTCCACTGCTAATGCCTTCTCCATAATAAGGCTCAGTAAGGCTGCTTTCAAAGCAAACATATAATTAGCCGCTGACTGTGAACAGATGCACTGTGAGACTTAATTTAAACATGGAATTATGACTGTGTATTATTGGTTTTGTTTAGAAATAAAGGTGAATATGTAAAATGTGAAATGGAAAAGCAGTAAAATGTGAAACACTTGTTCACAATCAGTAGGTGAGTATACATTTGATTTCAATGCAGCCCAATAACAAACCTTTTAGAACACTAAATTCAGGGGTCTAAAGGTCTACATGCAACATCTAAAAAGGGTTAGTGAGGCTAGATACAAACAGACTCACATTTATTTTCATAATAACTTGTATTTCATTTTTATAAACTGATTTCAAACCAGCTAGAGTCGCATTATATTTACTGAAAATAATGTAACCAATTTTGGACTGTTTTAAAGTCTTTCATCATGATGATTGCGTGAAATTGAGCAACAGCTTTATTTTCAATATATTTCAATGAGCAAGTAACTAGATATCTGGTAAATATAATATGAGACCTAGCCAATTCCTAATTAGTTACTACGGATAAAATTCATGATGAACTAAAGTGAAACTTGTATTTCATCCCAAACAGATACTTAGTTAGACCGATTTTTAAACAATTTGGCTGTTCACAGTTTTATATGCCTTAAATATTCTGTTTACCTAATGGGTGCAACTTCACTCTGGATCATAACAATTAATTGCTTCTTGGTAGAATGAAGAAGTCTTAGGGCTGGCATATTTTGTAATTGCCAACTGCTGTCTTCTGAAGCATTGGTCAAGTAATAAGAATGAAATAGTATACCCTTATTCCAGTATGAAAACAAGGATCTTGTATTCATCCTAACTGCTCGCTACAATGCTATGATCCTTGAATGGAGGCTCAACTCCAGTGGCGACCTGGAAGTGGTCACTAGAGCACATGGGAATGTGTCTGACCGTATCGGAAAACCTTCAGAGAATGGTATCCTTGCAGTAATAGATCCTCAAGCACGAGTTATTGGTCTGAGGCTTTATGATGGACTCTTCAAAATCATACCACTGGATAAAGATTCAACAGAATTGAAAGCTGCTAGCTTACGGTGAGATTTTATGTATCCTGTACTACTGTGTTTTCCAATAGGTGGTTGACAGGTTAATTTTGACTATTTGTGTTGGCAATGTTGTTTACACTGCAAATGTCAAATCTGTTGCTTATAATTTGGTCACTGATGCTAAATTACCATGGCAAGTGAGATGTTGAGCAGCATGTCCAAAAAATTAAAGTTATTAATGGGTCATTCTAAGTTAAGAGGTAATATGTTGTATGAAGTGATGGCATGGCATTTTTTAAAATATATTTACTTAAGTATACATCATTTTTATGGAAACTTTTATGTTGAAAACGTTTACAAAGTGGCCAGTCAATTCGTTGGTTTTTTCTCGTTTTATAAGTTACCAGGGTAAATACTCAGTACAGGGTAGAGACAAAATGCACAGGGGCACACTTTATGGACAGGGAATAGAGATAGACATATTAAAAACAGGGTTATTTTTAAGAATCAACTTTATTTATTTATTTTTATTTAAATTATGAATTATTTATAATCAGACTTGTCATTTCTTAGCATTCTTTATTTACGAAATTAAAAATTAATTATTAAATTAAATGTTTTTTAAGCGCTAGGTACAAAACATAAATAGGTTTTTACTTTTCCTTTCAATTAAAACAAAAATATTTATAACATTCATATAAATAGTCAATCAGTACTATATAATATATTATAATATAATATTATAATATATTATAATAATATATAATATAATATTATAATATAATATTATAAATGCGAAAGTAACTCTGTCTGTCTGTCTGTCTGTCTGTCTGTCTGTCTGTCTGTCTGTCTGTCTGTCTGTTACGCTTTCACGCCAAAACTACTGGACCGATTTGAATGAAATTTGGTATGGAGATAGTTTGAGACCCGGGAAAAAACATAGGATAGTTTTTATCCGACTGCGCAAAAAGAGGTTAATGTTTTCGCGCGATAACCGACATACGCGCGGGCGGAGCCGCGCCCGGAAAGCTAGTATTGAAATAAAAAGAAACAAAAACTTCTCTGAGTAACAGTATTAAATTTTTCTTGTAAAAAAAATATTTTCCTAAAACCCGCGTTTTAAATAAATGCATAAAAAAAGCTGGATTCTCATTTTTAAGTTAGGGGAAGGTAGTTTTTTAAAACCTAATCCCAGGTGATTTTTGAAATATTATCATCATTAATTCTGTGCTTTTTTCCAGTTTCATCATAGATTTTACAAAATATAACTTGAAATATCATCATCTTCTTCAACACCTGTGCATATTTCAACATAACAATATTCTGTTTTTCCATCGTGAAGTTTAACCAGCACAAAGTCCCAGTTGCAAATCAATGTTTTCTTTCCAGATGTTGAGGGCTTGAGTCATCTTTGTGCAGTTTAGTTTTTATTCTGGTAGGTACAGAATTCTGTAGTGTTTCTTGAGGCTTCTTCCTGTGTTCTTGAGATATGAAATTGATAAGTGGGTAATCTTCTGAATCCCTAGTTTCCTATATATCATCAACACGTAGACTAAATGTATGATGTGTTTGTGGATAATCCTAAGTACCCAATTGAAAATGACGACATAGCTCTGAGTTACAGAAGCAGCTCAAACTTTTCAATGTCAGGCAATTAGGTATAAATAAGCAACCGGTAACTTGGTGAACCTTTAGTGTGCCTGAAAAAGTCTTTATACCTTTAGTAGAACTAAATTTTGCTGTTTTTTTAGATATGTCTGCATCATCTATGGTGAAAATTTTAATATTCGGGGGCAGGTTGTCTTAAGGGGTTCAGTTAAGTCATCTATTGATGTAATATCGCTGCCACTCGCATATAAATATCGGTATCACTCGCAACTAATTTAAAATGTAGAAGTATTCATGAAACAGCATACAAATGCATCTTCCCTGGACTTTAAGTATCTCCCCTGCCATCAAAAGAGCCAGGGGAAATACGCCAGGGAAGATACATTTTTGATTAATATCTAAAATAGCGGTAAAAGTGTTTCTCGTACGTAATTCACAATTAAACGTTACAATGTATGCACTTTTCATAGTGAATATTTAAGTCTATATTAGTATTTTAACAAATAATTGGCAAATAAAACTAACCAGAGGAAATACTGCCTTCACTCAACCTTTCTACACCCAGCGAGCGGCATGACTGAAATAGCCGTTCAAATGGCTGCATAGTCGGCTTATGCGCCGCTTGCTGCTAGCTTCACGTTGCATCTTATGCACTCAAGGTCACAACTTCCACAAACTTCCAAAACAAAACTGATTTTTAAACGAAATCAAAAAGCCAGGGGACGAGACACGAAACACGGAGGACAAATTTCGCCGTTAATATTATTTATGAAAAATTTGAATATAAGTAATTTGACTTATAAGACACTGTGACTAAGTTATTGTTCTGTATAAAACTGACGATGATAAAGTAATTATTGAATTTTAATACATTCATAATAACTGGGTTACAAATAAAGTCGGTTTGGGGACAGACCAGGGGAGAGACTTTTTTCTTATATTAGAACTTATTGTGACTAAACTACGTACATTTGTGTGATGAATTTCAGTGAGCATAAAGAAAACATTTAGTTTTAAGTAATAAATAGGTCAATTAGGAATTGAGTATAAAAAAAAAGTAGTTTTTTGCCCTGGCCATGGAAAGTACCTCTTAACTTAGAATGACCCTAATATGAGTGATTGTTAGTGCAAATGTAGCGGGCCATTTTTAGCCATCTTTAGCGAAGAGGTGCATTTTTAGCAAATTTCTTACAATGTGCGACTGGGCTAACAGTCCATATCAGATCGCAAACTGCACTGCAATTTATGAAGTAAGTAGTTTTATTTTATGCAAGGCTGCTTAGTTGGTATTAGGCTTAGATTCGACATGCAAAATAACTTCACTGCTGAGCGAACACACAACTTTTGAACTTACTACAGCATGAGAAATGGAAATGCAAGAAAAACTGCTCAAACGAGTTTGTCAATTATTTATATTAATAATAAAAAGTAAAATGACTAATATCATTATTATTGAAAATGAAAGTGTAATTCAGAACTGTTATAGATGTTCTAATTTTAAAAACCTTTTCCTTGCTTGGATAAAAAGTACTTTTCCACCACACATATTTTGAATGGTTAACAAAACCAGACTTTTAGTCTGACTATATATATCTGAATAAGAGATGTATGATCAGTGTTTTATAATAAAATGAGTGAAAACTATGTTATTTTTTATAATAAAATAAACAAAATCTCTCTGACCTTGTGCGGTGAAAAAGTTATTTTCTATAGACATCACTATAGCAATTATTAGATTACTCATGGCATGAATTTATTAAAAACTCATATTGGGTAACATATATTGTTAATGAAATGATAATCCGCTTCTTATTTGCGACACAACATACCCCACTGAGCTATGTACATATACCCGTTCTGCTTCCTTTCTCAATGGAGAACACAAAATGGTCAAAATATTCCTATCAAATACACCTAACATCGGAGCGTAGATCATGTACATAACTACTTTTTAATTCACTTTAATGCATGCAGTATTTCCGAAGTTATAGCGACGAGAAGTTTAAGCCCTGTTTTTTAATTTTTGAGATTACGCGGTCTCATGCTATGACGTCACACCCCGCCCCGTTCGGCCTGCGACCGCGACACGGTGCAGCGCTCGGTCCGGTGATACGCGCGTCTCGTTTCATTTATTGATGGACTTCGAGTTTATTCTTGTATTTAAAATAAATAATATAAATTTGTTTATATCCAATTACACTGGAGTGAAACTGTAGTGTGTAGAATGAAAGAAGGATTTCTAAAAGGTCAGACGGACAAACTGCCAGTAGTGGATAGTTTGATGCACAATATAAAATTATAGGGCTGCCAAAATTCGTGGAATAAAGATGAAAAAGGTAACTATGTATGTTCTAAGTAAGCACTACCTACTCTCGGGTAAGTGTTTGTTCAAACTTAAACCTAACTGAAAGTGTGTGTGTGTGTTTCATTTAGTACCTACCTATTATGGGCGGTGTGATAAAAAAATACTAGGTAGGTACATACTCTCAATCAACATCGAGATGTTGATTGACAGTCATGACGGTCACGTGCCCTGACGCGAGCTTCTAACGCGTGTTTAAAATTTTTTAGTCATCCCAAAAAAGTGCACATCACCGCTAAAGAAGTTTTCACTTCAAAAAGGCCGGGCGCTAGAGCTCGAGTGCCCGCGAGCGTGTCAACTCAAGTTAGACTAGTCAGCCAGCATATAAAACCAACACCGACCAAAGAAACTTGACCGCAATGCCGGCAACCACCACGTGTGCAGCCGGTGGGTCAATTTTCGTTGGTCGAGTTGGTTTTACGGGTTGACCAATGAATAATGATTCATAATCAAAATTATTGAGCCTTTCAGTATGCGAGCACTATACATATCTTCTAATAAGTAAGTATATCGCCAGGGCTATTTACATAGGTAGGGACTAGGTAGTAGGCAAGATACTATACATATCTTCTAATAAGTTAGTATATCGCCAGGGCTATTTACATAGGTAGGGACTAGGTAGTAGGCAAGTAGGTCCCTAGGTTCAGTAGATCAAATATGGCAAGGATAAGAGGACAAATACTAACATCGAATTGGTCTTCACAGCAATGCAGCAGTTTTGAAGCAGTGATAGCTATTGACTGCTGCGCAGCGGGTCCATGGTTCGAATCCCGCCGCAAGATTGATCTTGTTCACCGCATTGGGGAAGGACATCTTGGGGTGTCCGCTAGCCAGGCGGGCATTCGCAAGTTAAAAAGTAGAAAATCTGTCACCAAGCACCTAACGGTGTGTTCAGGCAGAAGTCGTAGAGAGCCAGTGAAATTACAGGCAATGAGACTTAACAACTATGTCTCAAGGTGACAGGCGCAGTCCAATTCGTGACTTGTAACGAAAGGCATCTGTTATAGGCAGAGGTTAGTCCGCTTAACATCATCAAGTGGGCCTCGAGCTTGTTCCGTCACATTTTTTTAATTGCTGATAGGTAAGTCTTTGACCACAATCTCACCTGGTGGTGATGATGTGTTCGAAGGTGTTGACAGGCTTAACCTAGACACTATACAGTATTTTTTTTTTCTTTTTTATCACATATTACTTTATAATACACTCGAGAGCAATGAATCCGGGTCACTTAAAGAATGTTAAAAATCTCGGAAACTAAAAATGATAGGTTAATGCAATAAATTGTATTTAATAGGCAATGTAATACTCCTTAAATGAAAGTAAAAAAAATATGAGTCACTATACATTGTATTAACACAAAATTACATAAAGAAAAAAACTGCTGATCTCTCCTTAAAACAAAAATAGGAAACATGAAATTTTTGAACTTTATTACGATTTTCTTGAATTTTAATACTTCGTATTGCCTCCTCGTGCTTCCATTACTGCGTTTACGCGGTTTGGCATGCTGTACACCAAGTTCCTTATACGATTTTGGGGAATATTCTCCCATTCCTCTGTGAGAGCAATTTTGAGCTCACGAAGCGTGATTGGGGGAGGGTTTCGTTGTTTTACGCATCTGCCTAGCTCGTCCCAAGCATGCTCGATCGGGTTGATATCCGGGCTGCGCGCTGGCCACTCCATACGAGTAATGTTCATCTCTTGAAGGTAGTCATTCACAATCCTACCTGTATGAGGTCGGGCATTGTCATGCATAAATATAGCATCCTCACCACATTGACCATAAATGGACCAACGTGATCATTGAGGATTTCTTCCACATATCTTACGCTAGTTAAAGAGCCGTTTTCTATGATCACCAGCTCTGTGCGACTTTCAGAAGAAATTCCGGCCCACACAAGTACAGACCCACCACCGTAGGCTACTTTTTCTTCGATGCATGCTTGCTTGAATCTTTCCCCTGGTCTTCGATACACTCTGTGTCTTCCATCGTGCTTGTAGAGCATAAATTTTGATTCGTCGGAGAACATAACTTTTGACCAATCTTCAATACTCCAATTTACGTGGCTCTGGGCATATCTTAGTCTCGAAATACGATGCCCACGCTCCAGTTTAGGGCCGTTTGCAGGTCTAAGGGGTTTTAAGTTAGATTCAGCAAGCCGACGTCTTACTGTCCATGCACTTGGGTTACTTCCTCCGAGGCGTCGAAACTGATTGGTGAGTTCAGTTCCTGTGAGAAAGCGATTTCGAAGCATGGTGTTCACCAAGTATCGGTCTTCTTGTGCTGTGGTACACCTGGTTCTGCCCGTTCCTGGTCTGCGTAGGTTAGAACCAGTTTCTTCGTAACGTCGGAGAACTCTTTGTACTGTTGACAGCGACACACCGACAGTCCTGGCTGTATCGCGCTGACTCCGGCCGGTTTCCAGCATTGTAAGTATTCTGGTGCATTCTTCAGGCGTAAGCGACATAATTTCAGCTTGAATAATGAATATAGAGCACTATCAACATGGTTTATGTACCCACATAAATTACAGATTACAAACAAAAGCAAAACCAAATGCTGTAATTTCGTAGTTCCATCTTCGAAAGTGGCCCATTTTCAAATTTGATTTTTTTATGATATAACTTTACAATAACTAAGAAGTTTTAATACCTTCATTTAAGGAGTATTACATTGTCTATTAAATACAATTTATTGCATTAACCTAGCATTTTTAGTTTCCGAGATTTTTAGGATTCTTTAAGTGACCCGGATTCATTGCTCTCGAGTGTATTTTATTTTAACTGCGCAGCGGCGTGCGAACGGAGCTGGACTGTTGAATGACCGAGGGTGTGACGTCATAGGCTAGTGAGCGCCCGCCCGCGTTTTTAAAAACCTTCGGCCGGAAATACACACTTTGATCGTTAATATCTCGGCCATTATTTAAGATATGAAAATAGTAAAATTTTCAAATCTGCACAGTTTTTCTCGTAATTTTTGTAGATTTATTTGGCGTGTAAAGTAAAAAACGTTACTCAGACCCATTGCGCTGTTGTCACCAGACTAGGTATTTTCTTCATTTGTCATATTCAATCATTGGTGCATTTCTATTTTGATGATTCAAACGTCAGCATTGAGGTATGCAATGAAACCAGATAAGAATTTTAAATGATTTTTGACTGAATACTGTGGAATGATATTCCAACTCTTTCTAGAGAGATTTGTGAGACGAGCTAAGCGCTGATTAACAAACGTGCCACGCTGTCGTCATCTCGTAAATCTTGCGAGACCGTGTACTATTTTCGATCTTGCAAGACCGATCGCGGTTTGCATTCCATGGTGATAAGGATCTGACAAAATACAAATCTACTAGAGGAAAAATTTTAGGAGTTTATAATTAATTGACCATATTTTTTTGCAGATTAGAAGAATTAAATGTTTACGATGTAGAATTCCTTCATGGATGTGCCAATCCTACTTTAATATTAATTCACCAAGATCTCAATGGAAGACACATCAAAGTAAGTAATATAATGGAAAACATTAAAATGTTGAAGAATGGTAATATAATTAACTATCGTAGTAATAAAAATTAAACAAATAGCATAAAAATTTTTTTTTGTAATATTGCATACTGATTTTTTTCTTAAATAATTAGTCTTATTGAAATATATTAAAATTGCGCTGTGTGGGGTATTGTACATTCTGCTACTTTGGCGCGTCACCTTTCCAGGTTTATATGTGCCTTTTTAGTTCTTCAACATGCGTGTTCTGCCTGCCTATCGGGATGAGTAAATGAAACAAACATTTTGGTAATCACCATTACTTATTCTCCGAAAGAATTAAGTACCTATATATTAATTCGGTGGGCGGAAACTGACTAACTAACCGCGTTTGTATCGAACGTACGTACGGCGACCGAGCGCAGTAGCCGACTTTGCAGTATAAGAAAAATTGCGCTCACATTTTATGTGTACATCATAAATAACATACTACATCAACCCCATTCTTATGTCTACATTTTTAAGTAAAACTTTGCCACATATCATCAACATAAAATAATTAGTTACAAAATAATAACGAAAGACAGTGAGCCGTCGTGGTGAGTGAGTCATGTCACTCAAATTTATCGTTCCATTCCTATTGATTAACAGTCTTAAGGGGATGGAGCGTCATCTGCAGTGCAGCCAAACTATAAACTATTATAGTGGCGGTTTCGAGTCCCGCTGGGGTTGAAATTTTTCCTTTCATTGTAACTTTGTAAGCTTATTCGCTTACCAAGCGTTAATGCAAAAATTACAATTTTTCAATAAATCAATAATTCTAACTCTTCTCAGTCGGGCACTCTTGACAGAGTGGTCGTGTTTGATAAGACGGTAGTATATGGTGGGTCTTCAACGTCATCAGTCTTCTTGTTGGTGATCACTGATCTGGCAATGCTTCTCCATTTTTTTCGGTTGGTAGCGTTGCGCGTGCACTCAAATATGGAGTGTGGATTAATTCTAACTACAATATACAATACTTCACACTTCTTCTTCTTCTTGGTATTTAACAGTAGAGTTTATAAGAATACTTTTTTTCAGACACATGAAATCAATTTACGCGATAAAGAGTTCATGAAAGTACCATGGAAACAAGATAATGTTGAAACAGAGGCATCTATATTAATCCCAGTGCCCAGTCCCCTAGGTAAGTTTATCCAGAGATTATGATTAAATACCTACTCTTGTCCTGTGGGGTGCCGGGGCCTAGTAGGGAGCCATGCGAGAATGTCACCCCCTCATTGGTATCTGTGGATGTCGTAAAAGGTGACTGGCAGTGGGCAGCAGTGCCTTCTGATAAACTGCGATCCCCAAGACGCCTACCAAGCGTGTGGTTATGGAAAACCCTTAATAGGAGACGCTGTGTTCAGCAGTGGACAATCAGGCTGATAGAGTACCTACAGGAGTCAACTAGGGCAACAAGCATATAATACGTAATTTGCACAATTTAAGCCCATGTTATATGCGCCAAACTCGAGCGTTATGGGTTGCGGGCCTTCTTGCCAGTTCTTGTAGCTCTATACCATTTTATTTCAATGGGACACTTGAGAGCCTTGTGTTTTAATAAGTTGTTTTGTAGTTGACTTTCATAAAAGCGTCATAGCGGGAATTTAATAAATGATTTTGGCTTTAATTGACAACCACGGTCAACAAGGATCATACAATTCATAATTTTGTGTTAATTTCAATATAATTAATTAAATTAGGCGTTCCGATAGACTTACGAAGGTCAGTACTGTATAAAAAAAACACGTTGCTGAAAACGTGCCATTACAGTTCCGAAGAAGACAAAGAACCGTTTTTATGTTTAGTAGCAACAACAATGAGCACTACGACCACAGACAAAAGTTTGAGAATCAATAAGCATGAGCGAGGGCGGAATACATGTGAATCATTTAAGTTCGACAAAGATGGGGATAAATGACAAAACGATCGAACATTATCGAGACAATTTTTTTCATGCCAATTACTAAGATAAACATTGATTCTTTTTTCGTTTGATTAGATATTTTAAATTATTTAATAACAGATCATTCACAGGATCCATATTTCCGTATAAAATACGTAAATCACGTTGTAATAAAGTGCTAATTTTGTAGTGACATAAGCAAGTGTCAGTAGCAAGTTTAGGAGAAGAAAACTTTGTTTTCTTGGTTTACAATCATGACTCATCACAACTTAATCATTGCCTCAGAATATCTATTAAAGTACAAGAAGCATTTTATTCTTATAATTAATTGCATTGCAATATCTATAGCTAAACATTTTTTTCCAGGTGGATCTATAGTTATAGGACAAGAGTCAATTGTATATCATGATGGCCAAAGCTATGTAGCTGTTGCACCTCCACAAATCAAGGTAAGAGAACTTGGACGATATGTGGCCCAGATTTTATTCAAATTATTACAGCAATATAAATCTTACTCAGTGCAACAGCATAAACGCACACTAAGCAAAAATATATATAAGGAAGATATTAATATTTCAACAATATTGCGGAGGGTTGTGTGGAATTGATAATACAAAATTGTGTTCCACTCATGTTTAATTTTCACATTTACAAAATCATTACTTACTATTACCTAAGCTGTAACACTGTATAATACGACCCTTACATACCTCTTACGCTTCATCTACACTCATCAGTCCTTTCAGACATAAGCTTCGGTTTAGGGTACTCCTGACCTGGCCTATTTGCCTGGCTGTATTTTCTCTCCATCCAAAGGTTGCCTGGAAGAGATCACTATTAGTGATAAGGCCGCCCATTGTAACACTTTATTGTAAGCTTTCTTTTTGATGTTATTTTTGTATACTTAGTGGTGCAACAATAAAGAATTATCTATCCATCTATCTATCTATTTTCAGAATTCTTCAATCTGATTTCAGAATGTTCGCCTAGGTATTCCCCTTCCAACACTTCACTTGTCCCATGTATACTTGTTTAGATAGTCTCATTTAATTCATTCTCTCTGCATGGCCAAATCATCTTAACATAACTTTCTCGATTTTGTCACTACATCCTCATTAACACCGCATTGATCCCATATCCTGTCACTCCGTTTCACTCCAATCATGCTTCTCAATGATCTAATCTCCACTGCTTTTATTCTACTTTTTCTGCCATACCCAACTTTCACTACCATTAGTGTCGGAAGTCGGAACCAACACTTGCTTTAACCATGTAATAATTTAAAAGTTAACTTATGATAATTTCAGTTAACTCCGATATGTTGTTATTGCCGCGTAGACGGTCGTGGCCTCCGATACTTGCTTGGCGACATAGCTGGTCGACTGTTCATGTTGCTACTCGAACTGCAAGAGAAGATGGACGGCACGCAGTCTGTCAAGGACTTGAAGGTGGAATTACTTGGTATGTATCTGCTGTTATCACTCTTGTTGACATACCTAGGCTGGGTTCAGAAACTAATGATTTTTTGCATTAGCTCCTACCAGCGAAGATGTTGTTCAAGCTAACGTAGAATTACTCACATAGATCTCACGGACAAATTACACCTGCGGGGCGATCACGTATCTTCTGTAGCAATGAAATGCTGATTGCAACAATCAAAAATGACAGTTTTGACAGATCTTGTATCAATGAAAAAGACTGACCATGGGAGTACAATCTGTATATATACTATGTTATTACAATTCTTTAGTAGAATGGATAGTACGAAATTTTTAATTCAGTATATGCCAGTTATCGTCTCAGGTATAAAAGAAAAAAATGGTCGGCGACTAACGTTTGGGCGCATGAAGGTCTGTTACCTATCTGTCTTACAAAATCCGCCAAAACTGATAGTTTTATTGTTGCAATCAACAGTTCATTGCTACAGAAGATACGTGATAGCCCTGCTGTTCGGAAAGTACTCCATTCCTGTAGTGCAAATATGCGGAAGGGAAAGAAGTGTAAAATTTAGCCAAATCTGTCGCTAGCGACAGATTTTCTGCTTGAGGATAGTAGCCAGCCGCCACCCAGGCAGCATAGTACAATGAAATATTATACTTCTTTTTCTTCCGCATATTTGTACTACAGTAATGAAGTACTTTCCGAACTGGTATAGTATAAATGTAATTATTTTTCGCTTTACTATATTAGCCGGATTTTCACAGCCTCCGGCATTAAACCATTATCCCCACGCTTGACATCGGTCTTGGTGATCGCAGTTTAAGATATCAGTTCCTCAGAAGGCGCTGCTGCCCACCTTCCGGTATTTAAGAGTTTTGTTTAAGTTTAATAAAGTTGATATTTCCAGGTGATATCCCAATCCCTGAGTGTATGACGTACTTGGATAACGGTGTTGTGTTCATCGGGTCTCGTCTCGGCGACTCGGCGCTGGTGCGGCTCTCGGCCTCGCGGGACGAGACCACTCAGTATGTACAACAAATGGAGAGCTTCACTAGTCTCGCGCCCATCGTCGATATGTGTGTCGTTGATTTGGAGAAGCAAGGACAGAATCAACTTATTACTTGTTCGGGTAAGTCGTTTTTTAATTAAGTTTTCGGAGCTCACAGCATTGTCACCATCCTAGTTTTGCTTGACCCTTTAATGCGTCCGTCACTCCAAGAAGTTAGAGCTTTTGTCTCATTCACGCTTAAGCATAGTAGTGCTTGCATACCGCTTTGAAGCGGAATATCTGACACTGCGTTAGTAGGTACTACAAGGTCAAGCTCGCCGAAGACACATTCCACCTAACAAACTTTTTGCTGAGTTCAAGATAACAGATATTTTTCTGCTCATTTACACAATTGCACTGACCACTTTTTGTGTTGTCATAGAACAGAAGTTCTTTCCTAAAGACAAATAAAGCCTTTCACAGATTATCATTCACTATATTAGTTACTAATTAAAACTTGAGTCGATTCTAACTCCAGATATTATGGAGATAAACTCTATTCATATATTATATACCTCCTACTGAGGTATATTACTTAGAAACTTGCTTTTATGGACATAAGCTGGAACACTTTGCTGTGTTATTCCACACAGTACCATACATGCTTGGTAATATTCTACTTGAACCTAGCCAAATGAAAGTATTTACGATATGCCTTACCATGCCAAGTTACGGTGTTATCAGGCCATCCGAAGGACTCTGACAAAAGCTAATGACTAACAAGGTAACAACAACCGGGACCGACGCCTTGGCGTCTCGCTGGCAGCAGTCCTTAACAACTTAACAACTATATCTCAAGGTGACGGGCGCAGTGCAATTCGTGACTTGTGACGAAATGCATCTGTTATAGGCAGAGGTTATAAATCTATGGTGGTTAACATCAGATGGGCCTCGAACTTGTCCCGTCACATAAACATAAAAAAAACGTCTAAGATGTTGGAACTCTCGCAATACTTTTATACAGGTGCGTTCAAGATGGGCTCGCTCCGTATAATCCGCAACGGCATCGGCATCCAAGAACAGGCGTCCATCGACCTGCCCGGCATTAAGGGCATGTGGCCGCTCACACTCGCCTCCTCAACCCATCACGATACGCTTGTACTTGCCTTCGTTGGCCAGACCAGGTAATTCTAGCGCTTAATGGTTTTGACTATACTTAATTATTAATGTAAATAGGATACGAGAGCAAACTCAGTGTTAGCCAAAAGAAATACGTTTATTTAAGGAACACAGGTCAATACAACTAGAAAAATGATCGCCATCTTAGTTTTATACAATACTCTGTAGAAGCAGATTAGCACACTAGCGCCACCGTCAAGTGTGGTCACAGATGACATATTTTCCTCAACTTTAATAATATGTTCCCTGTCCACTGACCCACTTGATTCTCAGTAAACGTGAGCCTAATTAAATGTAATACTTTTGTGAACCATATTTATATCAGAGTATGCATCATCTATAGTGAAGAATTGAATGTACTGTACACATATTTGGGACTATTCTATTTATGTACCTGTCTTACATTATGAACACGATCATATAGTGAAAAATAACGCCTGGACGTACTTGAACAGTTTTAATATATCATTTATTTATAAATAAATGTACACCGGTACTCGTCTCTGCAATAGCACAGTTGAAAATCAAAGGAGCATTATCTAAAAATACTTTAGTTGCAAACTCCAAAACAAATTCTAAATCCATTTTAAAACAGAATAATAACTGGAACTTGTTTGTTGCGGAAACATTTAAACTATTTCACATTGATTGTACTGGACAGATGTTATGTCATGATATGAAACGCAATGATTTAAAACCAAAGTTTAATATAAATAAAATAAAAAGATAACTATCCGACTTCAATTCCAAAAGTTACTTAATAATTTGTAGAAGTAATACCTAGAAGCCTAATACCTAACATTAGTCGTAACCTGCCGCATTGTTCTCAGAGTACTGCAACTAAACGGCGAAGAGGTCGAAGAAACAGAGATCCAGGGATTCGTTTCCGACAGGCAGACATTCTTCACTGGAAATGTGTGTCACGATCAGCTAGTTCAAGTGAGTCAAACTTTTATTGTAGAACCTGGTTTGAAATGTTAGATTCGTTTATTAAACCCGGCTATAGTGCTATTTACTTACATATGAGGTAAATATACTCATAGCGATCGGCCTGGATCGGTGGAATCATAACTTTATTCATAATCCAAGTGCAAACGTCTGTTCAAAACTGACTGGGTCTCCGTCATAACTAATTAGCGAATTAAATCATAACAGGTAAAAAAAGTAACACAGATTTTCAGTCAGATGTGTGCACGGCGAATCAGAAAACTGTATATTTTCGTGCACAAAATTTTAAATAAAATGTTGTGTTTCATGGCCTTTCTTCCAATTAAGATGCTTTGTTACTTATTTATGAAGAAACGATCCATATGATTCCCTTTCATATTATAAAGTACATGTTTCTTTTTTACATTTCGAGTGGGTTCAATTCCCGTTTGGGGTAGAAGATATTTAAAAATCTGTGACTGCAGTTTATATATTTTTTTAAATGAAATTAGTTTGCTTTCAAGGAAATGTCCATTCTTAAATATTTATAGTACTTACCCTCCATGTGGCATAGTTGTGGAACGCCCTAAATAAAAGTATATATTATTTGAGTACTGTGAAGGCAATTTGACGTTGTTACTGGATATATAAATCACGAATAAAATTAACGAATAACGACCTGTTGAATGAGGATAGACGCGAAAATTGCCGACCGTCCGCAATGTACTTAATTGACCGACACTGACTCAAACATTGGCAGGGCGCGCCGTTAATAAAAAACGTAATTTAATTTTTCTGAAATTAAAAAACAGTACATATAATCATTTTATCGTCATAGATATAAGATAACAATGCATTGACTGTTATCTGAGAAATGATGTAAAACTTCTTGGCAGACTATCACTAGCCCGATTATTATAAGTGACGTTAGGAACGGCGGATGAACCACGCACATAATAGTTCTTTCATTAGATACATTTTCTTCACTCTTATTCTCTTACATCCCGTTCAACCTGAAAAAAATATAATCTAAACATATATTAAGCTTTTATTAATGCTATTCTCAAGAATTGTCAACCATTCTGTAGGTAACAGACGAGGGCATCAGAGTAATAGCGCGAGCGGTGGACGGATGGGCGTTGGCCGCCGAGTGGAAGGTGGAGGGCACGCGTGGTGTCTCCGTGGTCGCGTGCAGCGAGACGCGCGTCGTGTGCGCCGCCGGGCCCAGGATCTATCTCGTCGGGATTATGGAACGTCGGCTGGAGCTCATTTCGTAAGTATACCAATCTTGGCGCAGTCGGTAGGATAACGAATTGTAATTTTTGTCGCGCTTTAGGTGTTTTAAAATTAAAAGCTCAAGCTTCACAGTGAATGTCTGTACTCGGCTACTAGGAATTGTAAGTAATCTCATCTCATTATTTTTTTTGCTGAACGTGGCAGTACAAAGGTTTTCTGGAAGAGATCGCTTTTAGCGATAAGACCGCCCTTTGTACCTAACTATTTTTATTGTTTCTATGTATTTTCCTGTTTTTTTGGTGTCAAAGAGTTATCGTATCGTACAATGTAGAATATTTCAAAATTAAAATTTGTAATTGACCTTAATAAGAGCGTCGTAGACGTCTTAATTGATTAAATGATTTTGATTTTACAACTAACAAAACGACCACAATCTTCCAAATTCAATTGGATTGGTTAATTGATTTGGCGTTTAGAAATAAACGCATTCGATTGTTTGCGTCAAGGTAATATTGTTGCGTACGGTACACTTTTTAAACCACGCCCTGGCGATAAGGTTCGCGTTCTGCTATTTTTAGCTATCAAGCTTACTTTATTAATACTGCAATTACTACACACTACACTTCTTTACGTAGTTATTCGTAGGCCTACTTTAATGCTATTTACCATATAACTTGACGAATTGCATATGAACTAACCTAATTCAAATTTTAAGATATCACAATATAAAATGTTGCAAGTAAATAAAATAAAAAGTGTATGACACCGGATATAAGTAAGTGGATATCAAATCCACTTTTCGATTAGACATCTTGATGATTTATTGTAATTGGGAAGCTTAAATCTCCGATTGGTCTCTTATTTGAATATCATCAAGTTTCAATCAACTTCGATCAAGTAGTTTTTCTGTTCACTCATGAAAGTCGTGCCCCTCCACAGTAAATTTTATTAATGCGCATTTATACGGCCTTAAGTTGTACACTACGTCTTTGTACATACAGACACCCTGGTAATCTGCTCAGGGGTCCAACTCCCACCTTTTATAAACTATTATAGAACACCAACGTCATTATTTCAAGTTTAAAATATTGACATAAGATTCGTACCATGGCCGTCACAAAACAATATTGTTCGTATAGAGCTATCTCTATCGCACAAATGACTTGATTCAATGCAAGTAGCCCGCTCTCACGTAGGTTCTAATGTAAGTTTAAATGTAGTAGTGGGAATTAAAATTGTAAATTTAAGGTTAAAATAAGACTGAATTAAGAGATGGGAGTTGGCCCCAGGATCTTTTTATTGCCTGTTCTGATAAGCAAGGCCCTACCGTATTCCATTTGTTTCACGTCCCTATTTACGTTGCACTGACAGCTGTCAAAACGAGATTATTATAATTATCATGACTTCAAAATCCGGTGATGATGAATGAAAGTAGTATATAATGTTGGTGTGGTCCAGTAAGATATGCATGGAGGAGGAGGTGGCCTGCCTGGACGTGGGCCCGGGGGTGGGAGGGGAGGCGGCGCTGCTTGGCGTCGGCCTGTGGACCGACATCTCGGTGAGGGTGCTGCGGCTGCCGGACCTCACGCCGCTGCATACTGAGAAACTCGCGGGAGGTAAATACAACTTTATAAATTTTCCATGTTGGACTATAGCAGACGCATACGAAGGAACGGATATCGGAGGATTAGTAACGTTACCTATAATTGAGCCCCCGCTGTCCTTTAATGCACCGTGTCTTTTGAACGATATCTAACTGATTTCAATGTTCACAGAATTTGAGTTTGTATGGTGGATTTCCTAACAACTGTAATGCACATAAAAAAAACCTGGTAATGACACATTACGTGGTGGTGTATAAAGATTATATTTTCCTTGTACTTTACTAGTAATATAATGTATTAGGACTCTTTCTATATTAAACTTATAATCAATCCAAAATTCTATTCACAATGTGTTTTGTTACGTTTCGCAGTGCTGTTTCCTTTATTCTTACTTTGAGGGGGGAAGAGAGGTCCAAATCGTCTCTTTGCCTGATGTATTAGGTAGATTTGCACTGAATATTTTGTTTAAATTATGTTTATTTAACCAGAAGAATTATAATTTGACCCCCCATGTCGTCCTGTGGAGTCGTAAGCAGCGATGAAGGGAACATTACCAGGTCAGTGCCTTCTAAATAACAGCACTCCCCAAGACGCCTGCCAAGCGTTTTGGAAATGTCCTAAATTTTGGTAATGAATCAAATTTAGCTTTTAGGAGTAAAAAAATATATGTTAATATTGATCATATTATCTAAGGCCAAGAAAAGACCGAAACACGTTCCCTTAAAATTTTCTCTATAGAATAAAATTGACTCTAAATTACGCTTGTAACGTAAATATCTTAATTATTGAAAATATATTAATAATATGGCAAAATCTTTTCAAGAAGGACGAGCAAAGTTAAATTATCGATTTACATTACGGTTGTGTTATTAAGCTTCCTTTCGGATCTTACCTAAACTGATCGAGATTTCAGCATCGCTGCCTCTCTTTCACTCTTATGCAGGCTCATAGTGACAAAATTTCAGCATATGACAGCGTCTTAACCAACAATGGCAACTTGGTCTCAAAGACAGCTGCCGGAATACACCAAACTTTATACCATATTAATATCAATTGTCTGCATTCTGGTAGCTCTGTGATCTTTTATCTTAATAATGTATGCAGGTTCACAAACTTCCTACAAAAAAATAATAATTTCGTTTTCCAGAAATAATACCGCGGTCGCTCCTAATCTGCGTGCTAGAAAGTGTTTGCTACCTGCTGTGTGCTCTGGGAGATGGATCTATGTTCTACTTCACAGTAGACCAGGAGACTGGGGTGCTGCATAACAAGAAGAAAGTCACTCTCGGTACACAGCCCACTGTTTTAAGGAGTTTTAGGTAAGAAGGTACATTGCTGCTGCGACTGCCTCGTACTAAATTTGAGAAAAGTAGCTTGAAGCGTCGCTCCAGAATGAGGGCCTGCTATGACCCGGATTGAACAAACAAACTCAAAAAAAACAAACACAAACTCACCAATAAAACACTATTTTTAAGAAAAAAATATGAAATAATACCATTTCACCGGCATCCATCAGAAAGCCTGAAAATATATATATCTCGGTTCCTCGGAATCAAGTTAAGATATCGGGATAAAATATTTCCAGTCTGTTAATAATCATATAAATAAAATATGCCACTTATATGCATTTTTATGAGTTCAGTGTATTGCACTATGTTCTCGAGTATTTTTTCGTTTACAACATTGGTATAGAAAAGCACGTTCCCTAATATAAGTGTAGGTTCTTTTTACACTTTGATCATTTTATTAGCAAGTATGTTTAGTATCTATGACTGTTTTATGAAATCTATTGTATAAAATGTAAATCCTTTATTGGCCGAAAGATATGCTAAGTAAGTGAATTGGTGAAGAATTTTGTGTTTTATCTTAAGGGCACAGCCCTTTTTTGTGTAATAAATAAATAAATAATCTACGACCTAATAAATCTATGTAATAAACTTTCATGAAAATCGTTCTGCTCTTTTGGAGGTGTGTGGTAAGAATCTAACACACATATGCAGACATTTTTTCAATTTTTTCTTCAATAAGTGAGTTGACCCAGACAGGAATAAATTGTGGGGTTACATTAACGTTAACAAGTATTTTATAGGTATTTTTTAATTAACTCAGGCAACTTAGTAACATAATTTGTGTTAATTTTTGTGTATGTTCTTACAGATCACTATCAACAACTAACATATTCGCGTGCTCCGATCGGCCTACAGTAATATTCTCGTCGAATCACAAACTGGTGTTCTCCAATGTGAATCTAAAAGAAGTCACGCATATGTGTTCTCTGAACGCGCAGGCATATCCGGACAGGTGAGTGTTATGAATACAGTTTGATGTGTATGAATTCTTCACCACTAGTTCAAGATTACATAATTTAATCTCTACAGAAAATGTTTTCATAATATAATCGACCGAGGTCATTTAAAATAAAACCCCGGCAATATCCAATTAGCTCACTTATATTCCATGTAACAGTATGTCTGCACTGTACGAGACATTAGTCTGGACTGCTATGTTCCCAAGTAGAATCTACCCTCGCAACTCATGCCGAAAAGGGGAAGTCAATTTAGCTACTAGTATAAATCTGAAATGGACTCGAGTCAATTGACTACGTTAACTTCAATGATGCGCCGTGGAAGTTAAATAAATTATTGTTATAAATCGTTAACGGAAATAGTTTTAGGCTTGACAAATAATAAATTACATTTACAAAGTGGAAAATTAATAAAGAAATAATGCTTCTTGATATAGTTATTAACTCAATTATCACAATAGCTAACAATACGCATTTTGAAATGCCAAATTTCTAGTCTCATTATTAACCTTTTACCGGGCATAAACAAGAAGGTATGTTTTTTCGCAACAATAACACTCAAACTAGAACACTGTTCAAATCGGTTTCAATCTAAACTAATATAATAAAGAGGAAAGATTTGAATGTTTGAATAGGCTCTAAAACTACTGGACCGATTTGATAAATTCTTTCAACATAAAAATCCTACACTATCCCTGATAAACAAAAGGTAATGTTCGATAATTTAACTCATAGTGCGAAAATAATATTTAAAAAAAACGTTATATCGTGTACGCTGCAGAAATCATTGAAAATAGAGCAGTGATATACTACAATTTTATAGAAGACATCAATATCTATAAAAAAGTCCTATACTATATATCTACCTGTAACAGTTATGTCACAATAACTTCTTTTGTATGTGTTAAATTTATAAATTAAATTTATAATTTTTGAAAGTTTTGTTTAATATGCGAAGCCGGGGGAGACGGCTAGTGTTGAATAAAGATAATGGTATTCCTAACAACAAAATATAATTTCTTCCCAATTAAAGTGAAAATACGAGTGTATAAAGCCCATCTTAGACTTGACTTATATACTAGTCAGAAAAACGTCTCGACTAAAATTATTTCAAAGGTTGGTACTATCTTACCTGTTGGCAAGTGATGATTCGGTTGAACAGCTTAATTCAGAAAGGGAATTGAATCTCAAGTACAACTGCTGTTAGGTACATGGCTACAGATTATCTACTTGAGGGTGCCCAACATGCCCTATGCTAATTAGAGCATGCTAAATGCCCTATTACCATTGAGTGAAGCTCAAGGCCTCAGATTCGAATCATAGACCTGGTCTATATGTATTTATTTATTTATTTATTCAATTAGTACCGCTTTCACGAATTACACTAATGATAATGATAATTATTAGAGAATTATATAAAATTAATGTCAAAAAATATAAATATGTCAAAAAAAATAAAATTATCAAAATTGAGACAAAGAAATCACAAAAATAATAGTTATATATACAAATGTCAATGATAAAGAAAAATAATGGTTTTAATACAATAATTGCTATGTCACGACCTACCTAAATAGCCATTGATACTAGGCCATCAGTGGTTCTCTTTTTATGTTATTGTGACGGAACAAGCTCGAGTCCCGATGTTAAGCGGACTATCCTCCGCCTATAACAGATGCATTTCGTCACAAGTTACGAATTGCACCTTGAGACATAGTTGTTAAGTCTCATTATGGGCCTGTAATTTCATTGGCTCTCAAGGACTGCTGCTGGAACACACCGTTAGCTGCTTGGCGACAGATTTTCTAGTTGAGGGTAGTCGCTAGCCAGGCGAGCATTCGCAAAATGCCCTTCCACCTGCGGTGAAGCTCAAGCCTGCGGCGGGATTCGAATCATGGACCTGATGCGCGGCAGTCCATAGCCAATGCCACTTAGCCATCATTGCTTCTATAACCACTTCACCTGTTGTGTGATTGACGAGAATGTATGAATATATTCCAGTTTAGCGTTAGCAACGGACAGCACAGTGACGATAGGCACCATAGACGAGATACAGAAGCTGCACATACGGACGGTGCCGCTCGGGGAGACGCCAAGGAGGATTGCTTACCAGGAGGCCTCGCAGGTATTTACATCCGGGACCCTACTATTAGGCGTACGCGCTGACCGGCAGTCGGAAAGGCTGTATTTTTTGTATTGTAATAGGTAAGCTCGTTCAAATTTCCACTGGTTGTTTATCTAGAATTTAATTCGCTTTGTTTGCATGGAATACTATAGAAATCAAATCAAAATGAGCGCACGCGTTATCCTTATTTAAATTTTGAATATGACAGCCTTCGTCATAAAGTGTTATCAATCGTTCGGTTTGGGATAAATTATTCGTGAGCGAATACTGGCAGAATAATTTTGAAAAATTACTTTCTGATCATCGAGGAATGCCGATTCAAAAACTATTATAAACGCTCATTTCAAATCAAATGCTTATTTGTAACTTCCAGAAAAAGGTTAATATATTCAATAATAAAACTGGGGTAGTTATATTAAAAACTTTATAGTAAAGTATCAAATAATTGATATCGTCCAAGTGCGGGTTCGATTACTTTTTTTTATCCGCCAGTTACGTACAATAAATATAAAAAAAAACGTTATTTAGCTAGGTGTCTGGCTAACATTTGTATATCTTGTGCTGGCCACCAGTTTTATATAATTTGTCTATCTAGTAACGGCCACTCAGATACATAAGTTGGCATCAATTAACTACTGAAATTGTTATTTCTATAATTTTGGGTCCGTTCCTCTGATATAATGAGATAATTGGATACACCAATGTATTACTTTGTACTAGTATTATAATATATACTATATATATAACATCTGAAGATAGGCTAAATAAATAAAGCAGATTTGAACCAAACATCTCGTCGTTTACTTCATGGTGACAGCGGTGTTTATGAAATTAAAAGTTTTCTAGAGCATAAATTTGCTTGAAAAATGTTTTACGGTGTGTTTATTGTAATTGACAAGTGCTGAAGAATAATGGAACATGCTAAGCCTCCTGCACAGTGCGGGCCCGCATGCGTTCTACTGTAATGATGATGTAGATGGTGATTGTGTTGTCGCTGCTGTGTACAGTCGTTCGCCGTGATCACGATGCGCGTGGACCGCGCGGAGACGTGCGCGGGTGGGGCGGCGGTGGGGGCGGGCGGCGCGGGCGCGGGGGCGGCGGAGGGCGCGGCGGCGGCGCTGCCGGCGCGTCCGTCGGCGTCGACGGCGGCGGCCAACACGTCGGGCGCGCTGCTGCCGACCAACAAGCACGCGCCCAACGCGGCCGACGTCGAGGTGCACAACCTGCTGCTGCTAGACCATCACACGTTCGAAGGTAACACATACATACATACTTACTTACACCTATACTTCAATAAGCCTACATTCAGGTACATTTGCGAAGCAGTGATGGCTCAGTGGTATTGGCTATGAACTGCCGCGCAGCAGGTACATGGTTCGAATCCCGCCGCGGGCTTGAACTTCACCGCAGGTGGAATAGCATTTTGCGAATGCTCCCCTGGCTAGCGACCACCTTCAAGTAGAAAATCTGTCGCCAAGCACCTAACGGTGCGTTCCGGCAGCTGTTCTTGAGAGCGAGTAATTCTAGGTTTGCATGAACAACACCTTCGACCACATTACCATCAGGTGAGATTGTGGTCAAAAGTTAACGTATAAGCTATAAAAAAAATTTATATCAGTACTAATATTATAAATGCGAAAGTAACCCTGTCTGTCTGTCAGTTACGCTTTCACGCCAAAACTACTGGACCGATTTGAATGAAATTTGGTGTGGAAATAGTTTGAGACCCGGGAAAAAACATAGGATAGTTTTATCTAACTGCGCAGAAAGAGGTTAATGTTTTTGCGCGATAACCGACATACGAGTTGGCTGAGCCGCGCCTGGAAAGCTAGTGGTTCAATAAACCTACCTGCCCATACTTTATTATTTGTCCTCTTCACATTTTAAATTACCATATACCTATTGTATACCATACCATATACCTATTGTTAATACCATATACCTATTCAAGACAATAAACAACTTAATATCTCCGATAAAATATCACGCGTCTGACCGGCATTCCTTGTTAATGAAAACTAGCCCTAACAACAACCGGATCCGTTATGCCGGTGCATATAGAAATAATAGATATATTTATGTTATCACTCTGGGCATACCGCGTGCCCTTGAACGTAAAGTTATCGACTACTCTTTCTTAATCTGTGATGCAGTTGCAAATTATGAAACTAGTGCATCGGAACTGATATATTATGAAAGTTATATTGTATGGATATATATTCAGTGGATTCAGTTAAAGAGATACAATAAATACATTAAAATATTTTGTTTAAACGTGTGTATATATTTAAAAAAATTACACTTAAGCTGGGTATTAATAAAAGAGTTATTATACAGTGTAGTAAAACACAAGCCTTATGGTTGTAAATATATTTATTTTTACACTGCAATAAACTTTAATCAGATAAATGGATAACATTTCAATTATATCGGAAACTCTTGACAATTTATCGCCTTCTCAGGCGCAATTATGTGTTCCGGAAGACATGCTAATAAATGATTGTTCGAGTAGGTTAAAAATTTTAACCCAAAACGTCAGAAGTGTCTCTTGTAACTTTCCGGAGTTTTTAGTACTTCTAAGTAGAATTGATTTGAGCCATGATATCATAAATCTGACAGAATGTTGGCTTAGCTGTAACCCTAACATACCGCAAATACCAGGCTATATCTCTTATCACACTAAAAATAATAAAAACCAAAATGATGGTGTCGTTACCTATTGTAAGTCTGGTTTAAAATGTGATACCTACGAACCTCCCTTTAAGGATGCCACTTGTCTTGTTACAAAAATAAACGATAACTTTATTATGATATCGATTTATCGCTCACCGTCATATCAAACGCTTACAGCATTTTTTGAGTCACTAGACCAGTTACTTACAAGCTATAAAAATTATAAAAATGTTGTTTTAACTGGTGATTTTAACATTAATATTTTACCTAGTAATATAGATAATGATGCGTCGGAATATTTAGAGATATTGGGAATGCATGGTATACTTCCTGCACACTTGATACCTACTAGAGAAAAAAGTTGTATTGACCATTTCATGCTCCGATCCTCGTACGTTTCCCAAACGTTAATAATACAAAATTCAGTCACGGACCATTATACTTTGCTTTTAGTCGTTAATACAAAACAAACCAAACTACACTCGCCAAAATTAATCACTAAAGTAGATTACACGCAGATCTCAAATAAACTTATAACAACCGATTTTTCCAGTCTTTTTAACATAAACGATTGTAACCTGGCAACAGACTTCTTTATAAATACGCTATCACGGATAATAACTGGATTTTCCATTAGATCTTTGATCCCACGACGGAACGTTACAAGAAAACCGTGGATTACAAAGGGCTTAATTAGATGTATGAAAACCCGAGACCGCATGCATTTAAAACTGCGAAAACAGCCTAATAATACTGTGTTACAAATAACGTACAAACGTTATCGTAACTTTTGTAAAAGCATTTTAAAAAAAGCTAAATTAAATTATGAATATGGAAGACTTAAAGAAGCTAGCAAAAGTAAAAAATATCAAAAAAACCTGGAAGGTGATAAATGAGATAAATTATAAAACAACTCAGTCAATTTCTCAAGATCTATTAGAAATTAGCCCTAATAAAGCTTTTCTAATATAGGAAAAGTTCTAGCGAAAAAAATTACTCCTGATAAAGAATCCACAAATAAATCACCGACTGAATCATTTCCAAGTTCTATAGCTTTACTTGAAACAGATGTATTAGAAATTACAGCCCTAATAAATACATTAAAAAAAGAATCCTCAACGGGATGGGATAAGATATCATCTAACATAATTATACAAAACAAAGAAACTTTAGCTCCTCTTCTAACTCACATAGTTAATCTATCTTTACAAACCAGAATATTTCCCAAAGCCTTAAAACATGCTATCATAGTCCCTATTCACAAAGGAGGAGATAAAAAATTAATAGGAAATTACAGACCAATCTCTATTTTTATAGCCGTGTCAAAAATTTTTGAAAAAGTTATCAACAGACGCTTAATACACTATCTTGAACATAATAATTTACTATCACATAACCAATATGGTTTTCGTCGTAACAAATCAACATCTGATGCAGTCCTTAGACTGACTGAATTTATAGCTCACAATCTTGATAATAACAAAAGAACTCTGGCAATTTTCTTAGATTTAGCAAAGGCAATCGACACGGTGTCAATACCACTCCTATTAAACAAGCTTGAAAATCTTGGGATCCGAGGTAAACAACTTAACTTACTTAACAGTTACCTGAATGACAGGACACAGAGTGTCAAAATTTCAGAATACATTAGTGATCATATGCCAGTGTCGTGTGGGATTCCTCAAGGAAGCATAATCGGTCCAACTCTGTTTCTGATTTACATTAATGACCTTTGCTCGTTGTCAATTGACCGTGGATGCATAATAATATATGCCGATGACACAGCTGTAGTAATTCAGGGAGAGAGTTGGACTGAAGTGTTTAATTCTGCACAAGCAACCTTTAACAGCATATCATCTTGGCTACGAAATAACATGCTTACATTAAATATAGATAAGACAAAATATATCACTTTTCAAATTAGAAACTCAATCGAACATGAACAAGAATGTCAAAAATCTTTCCATTTTCGGTCATCAGAGCACCGCATGTAAATTTTTAACAACCCCTCCAAATTGTAATTGTCTGGCAGTGGAAAGAGTCGATAATATTAAATACTTAGGTGTAACTATACGAGTCAGGAAACTAAATGCTGTTTTTAAAAATATTAGAGACTGTGCAGATGAAGGTGTTCTAAAAATGATTTACTATTCTCTCTGCCGATCTCTACTTACCTACTGCATAATAACTTGGGGTGGCTCTAACAAAACATTTATCCTTCTCCACTAGAAAGAGCTCAACGTCGGCTTTTAAAATGTTCGATGAATTTACCAATTCGATTTCCGACGGAGGACTTGTATAAAAAATGCAAGATATTAACGGTTAGGCAGCTTTTTATTAAAAATGTAATACTCCATCAGCATTCCCTGACAATATATGATTCCGTCAATAACCCAATAAGACGTGTTGCACGCAATGTCTTTGTCGCTCCTCCAGCAAACACAGTTTTTGTAAGAAAATTGTCATACATAATAGGACCGTTTTTATATAATAAAATAAATAAGGAAAGGAAAATAATTACTCTCTCATCATTTGATGTGAAGGAAATCGTAATAGAATTCCTTTCTAAACTAAATTACCATGATACTGAAGACCTTCTAATACCACTTCAATAACATTAAAATTAAACCCACACATTTTAACACCACCCATGTATAAACCCACTTACCTACCCTAAAACACTCACACTCACCCTCACACACATACACTCACACACACTCACACTCACACAAACACACACATACACACAGCGTTACATACAAACACATAATAACTAGCATATATGTTTAATGATATTTTTGAATTGTATAGATATATAGTTTAAATAGAAAATTCTTACACTCATTCTCTCATAATAATGTCATGCATAACAATTGAAAATTTGCTATAGTTATTATGAACTTACTTTGATGAAAGGCTTAATTTGTTTGTAACGACTCCGACGGAAGAGTCCTTTTTCTCATAATACGGGCCTTGAGCCTAGTGTGGGAAACAGGTGCTCAACCATGCCATTGAAACTGTACAATGCCTTATATGTGAATAAACATTTTTTCATTTTTCATTTTCATTTTCATTGTGTTACACTACTTAACTTTGAAGTATACTAGTAAGTACTTACTTAACTTTGAAGTATACTAGTAGGTACTTACTTAAATGACTGTATTTATCAAATGTCGAAGCAGAATATATATGTATAGCCTTAGATTTATTTCTCATATATGTGAAATGTAAATTTCTTGTTGAAAAATATAAGTTCTATAAACCGAACCTACATTCAGGATATTCTTAGCGGAGTTTGTTTAATCGTTAACCAATTAGGATAAACTCCATTGCAGTAATTACTTGGATGGATGACCGCTGTATTGGTATTTACTACTGAACGTACATCTTCTTTGAAAGGCACATTAACTCGTCGCATTGGTCCCAATTTCCACCCAT
Organism: Plagodis dolabraria; assembly: GCA_963854805.1. Lineage (NCBI taxonomy): Eukaryota > Metazoa > Arthropoda > Insecta > Lepidoptera > Geometridae > Plagodis > Plagodis dolabraria. The sequence goes on along the minus strand of OY978459.1, from coordinate 3,889,775 downwards.
TAATGGCAATCCTTATAGTATAATATACAGTCCTTAAAGTGTAGGGCCGTTCTAATTAAATTAATAAATAATAATAAAATAGTATAGTGGTATATATTTTTTTACCGGCGGTATGCCTTTATTAAATAAAATACTACGAACTATGTACAACACTACAGCTACTACTATAAAAGCATTTAGACAACCTATAAGTCATAGCAGAATCATAGGCAGTCTAAATGCTACGTGGTATGGTAGTTTATGCAACTGTCATATAATAGAGGGTATTAAAACATGAGTGTAGTTTTTTTAAATTAACCGCAGGCGAGTTTCTAAATAAGATTACACGTGTTTTAATACCTAATTGTATGCAGTTGCATACACTACTTTATTTAATCTCATGGCTATACGCTTTTCTTGATTTTTCTGGCAAAAGACGGTAGCAGTTTCGTAACTGTTTCTAGAATGTCAGGTGGAGGTAAATTTTCATCAGTATCGTCGGTGTTGCTTGACATTTTTGCTAATAAAGTTTTATCCAACAAAATATTACTCAAATTCGTATGTACGAAATAGCGCCAAAATGGAAAAAGTCTGTTATTGGTCTATTGGCTCGGAACCAGCGCGTTGCTCACAATAGATAATGTGTACATATCGACCGCCCGCAATCTAGTGGTAGTCGTTTTTATGCTATCGTGATGGAACTAGCACGACGCCCATCACAAATGGCGAACTTGACAGCGCCCATCACCCTGAGACATAGTTGTCAAGTCTCATGTGCCTGTAATTTCACCGGCACCCATACCCTTCAAACCGGTAAATAGTATATATATATATATATATATATATATATATATATATATATATATATATGTATATATCTGTATATTACATTTTATCTATGGTATACAGACTGTTGTATTGCGCTCGTTTCGCCTCTTCATCTCGAGGGTGACCTGAAAATCAGTGTTTGCTCTTAGAGCAATATTATTCGCTGAGCTATGGCCTATAACCTATATATATGACCTATTTGTTATGCTGCAACACACACTTTCTTTTATTTTTATGGTAGTGATCCCTAGCTAGATAGTTTTGTTTTAAGTAGGCAATCATTAAGTACAATAAGACTTTGTAAAGATTGTAGGTTCCAATATTTATTCTACATTAGGGATTAGTTAAGAGTACCGTTGTCTGTAAGCTTTATTTGAATGTACGTGTGTATTGGAGAGACATATAAATGTTTTATCTATCTATCAAAGAGTTCTGTTGCTACTAAATGTCGGGTCCCAGTTAAACGGCCAGGTGGACGGCCTAGACAAAGGTAGAGGAAACAGCTTAACTTCTTTGACCAAGATTGGCCTACCAAAACCATAGACCAAACAAGTTGAAAGTAAGGCATTTGCTCAGCATCGTGATGTTCAGGCTGATAAAAAAAAATACCTGTTGTTGCGTTTTGAATGTTTTCATATCTAAGAAAATAAAATACGAAAGTTCCCATGCAAGGGCGATGAGTGTAATAGACTGTATGATTTACAAAGTTAGGGAGAACGAATAAGATTGTGCAACTCACCAGACAATCCGATGGGGTTCCGAGCCGTTATTTGTACCTACACTAAGAATTGGTTTGCGCGCTTACCTCTTCAATAGCTTAGTACCTGTCTCGGCTGTAGCGCCGGTTGTGATGTTATTAGACTTAGGGCTTTGCCTTTGACAAGGTTAGCACGAATGCCTGACAAATTAATCTTAACTGACGAGAAGTGGCTCCGACACAAAATTTGATCCACTCTCGACGAAAGCGACAACGACAAGAAGTTAAAATCAAGCTCATTTTTTTCAAGGGCTGTTATGAATGTTGCTAGTACAAGAAACATAAGTACCACACATTATGACGTGATGATACCAGATGAAAATATTGACTATTGGCCAAAGTGAACACCTATAATTTGTGAAATATGATTTTCGCTTAGCACGCGATAGTGCTTGTAATCATATTTAGAAATGATAATAATAAAATTAAACAGAGGCGTGACTCTCATATCTCTAGATGTGTATAGGCCCCATGTAATAGAGGGCGAGCCGATAATAATAACTGCATGTTTACGTTTCCAGTGCTGCATGCTCACCAATTGACGGCGACGGAGTTCGCGATGTCCCTAGTGTCGTGCCGTCTGGGTGACGATACCAACCATTACTACGCGGTCGGCACTGCCATGCTCAACCCGGAGGAATCAGAACCCAGGCAGGTACTGTCTATTCTCATTATATTTATAACTAACAAACACGGTCATATTAACTGTGCACCTGGCGCCGGTGACGTGCACACATTCACATTTTAATAGTAGTTCTCTTTAGTATAAGTCTGTCTTGGTCGGTACCGCCGCAGTGTCAGATTTCTGTCTTGTAGTAGTGTCTCGACTGTAATGGACAGGCGTGAAGCCATCAGGCAGGTGACCAATCTGTCTTATCAATTAATAACCAAAAACCTAGCCTCACCGCACAGTGGAAGGGCATTTTGTGAATGCCCGCCCGGCTAGCGACCACCCTCAAGTAGAAAATCTGCCGCCAAGCACCTAATGGTGTGTTCTGGCAGCTGTCTTGAGAGCCAGTCATGCTAAGTTAGCCTGAACAACATCTTCGACCACATCATCATTTACCATCAGCATCATAAAAAAAACCTTTTTATTCTCTCTTTTCTTTGAGCGATACATGCTGCTTACAAAATAGATTTTCACCTACCCACAATGCAAAATTATACTGGTCACCTTCGACAAGACATGCAATTACCATGTCATCGATGTATATGCATAATGGCAAATACTTTTGTCAGTTATTTGACTGTTACTTAAAAGGTACCTAACTGATATTTCTAAATGATTACAAGCACTATCGCGTGCTATGCGAAAATCATATTTTACAAATTATTGGAGTACAAAATGTATGCTCAAGGTGGGAATCGAGCCCGCGTCCTCCGATATCGCGTCGGATGCCTAAATCGGTTACCAGGCCACCTGGAACTTGGTTACTCCAATAATTTGTAAAATATGATTTTCGCATAGCACGCGATAGTGCTTGACGCTTGTAATCATACTTAGAAATATAGAAGGGTAGCGACCGAGATTTAAGTGTATGAAAAACACTTTTTTCGATCAGATGAAGTCTAGTAGTCTGGTTGATGGCCGCGCACCGTCCCCTATGACGGTTAAAGTAATACAATTGGAGTACGAAATTTCAGCAGCAATGCCAAGTCCCAGGTGGCCGAGAAGGTTTAGGCATCCGACGCGGGTTCATTCCCGCCTTGGGCATAAAATTTTGTATTCCAATAATTTGTAAAATATATTTAACTGATGTCGGTGAAATTTTGATTGGACCACCTTTGAAGTATGACCTTCCAAAAAAAAGGTTTTTCAATACTTTTATTTTTGCAATAACGCATGCTCTGCCGATTACATCATAAAATTGTGAAAAACAGTTATCAAAATCAATTCTAAAACGGACTAACCGCTTAAGGCGATTAGAGTCGCCAATGGCCTTGAGCATCTGGACCTAATCGAGCTTACTTTACTCGCGCATCGCCGCATACGTTCCGCGCTCGCTGCACAAATATAACGGTCAAAGAATATGCAGATGCGCGATGCGCTCCGGTAACATGGCACTTTATATTCCTACCGTACGATTCTAGTGAGTATCCGCAATTGCAACTGCGACTGAGATCAGTCGTCAAATGAAAATTTATAGTGTACCTACTTAGGTTGTTCTGGACGTCTTTATTCCTTTTCTTTATTTTTCAATGTCATCTGCCGAGTGAAGAAAGTTACTCAGATTTGTCTGATACTCGATATTCAGGCTGTGCTGAGAGTCATTATTCCGAATTTGGAATTATTTTTTCAATGTCATCTGCCAAGTGAAGAAAGATGCTACGGTTTGACTGAAAATTGATATCTAGGTTGTTGTAGACGTTATTATTCCATGTTAAGAATTTGTTTTACGTTGACGTCTGCCAAGTGAAAAATGTACTTCGATTCGGCTGAAAATCGATATCTAGGTTGTTTTCAGTTCGCACACAGACTCTTTAAAAAATCTGCAAATTTTAGTAATATGCTACATAAACGAGTTTTCCAATTAAAATAACCTGTCATTCGTACAACTTTTGCAAGAAGATTTAGCCCTTTTATTAAAACATATTTATATAATCAAGTCCTGAATTTTTCAGTTTATATATCAACATATAGCATCATACATACAAACACGTAAATAACACAAATTTAGTTAAAATATAAATACCACCTGTGTGGATAATTTATAAAAAAAAATGTATGAAACTGAACAAGATGTTATTTTATGGATAATTTGTAAGTTAAATTTATGTTTATAACTATTTTGCGTGAAAAATACTGAAGTCAACTGTGCACCGTACAGCTATCAATTAAGGTCTTAACGATACAAACTTCAACGTCGAAGTGTGAAGACCACCAGCAATACAAGATTTGGAAAAAGTGTTATTGGCTTAAATAAAGATTTATATTATTGTTTATATTATTATTATTATTCTGGACGTTTTTATTCCAAATTTGGAATTTATTTTTCGATGACGTCTGCCTAGTGAGAAAAGTTACTAAGATTTGGCTAAAAATCGATATCTAGGTTTTTCGGGGCGTCCTTATTCCAAATTTGGAATTTACTTTCCGATGACGTCTCCCAAGTGAAAAACTACTTCAATTTGGCTGAAAATCGATATCTAGGTTGTGCTGGGCGTCATAATTCCGAATTAAGATTTATTTTTTTAATGGCGTCTGTCAAGGGAAGAAAGTTACTCCGATATCTAGGTTGTGCTGGGCGTCATTATTCTACATTTGGATTTCATTTTTCAATGACGTTTGCTAAGTAAAGATAGATGACGTATCTTTAAAACGCTAAGATATATCGGATAAGAGTAAGAAAATTATAATAATCAATCGTTTATTCAAATCTCCTTATAAATGAGATTATAGCCGACGCGGGTTTACTCGTTTAAAAACGACGATATAAAAGAAAGATATGTATAATGGCGAAAATACATTGAAAAATAAGAATAGGGACGACTGTGTCGTACGCAAAAATACAAAATGGCCAACGTTTGTGCTATTGGACATGTCGGCCCTTGAGAAGGAAGTATTTACCTTTAGATTTTCCCGCCCATAGGTGGGAAGCAGTCTTCCACCCGCTACTCGCATCAAACAAACACTACTTTCCGGGTACGAGATATGAGATGAATAATTTCTTGTCTAGGAAATAATAATATGGGCAATTTATCTACAGCTATATTGTAAAGATTGGTTCCATCGTGAAAAGGTAACCGATATACTTTCTCATTTATTAGGAGATTTGAATAATTGATTTATAAGTACTTTTCTTTAAACTTTCGTGAACTAAACTCATGTTTCTAAATTACATTAACGAAAACCAAGCGGGGTAGATTTAAATCGCTCCCGCTGCTCCTCAAGACGATGACACCCGCTTCTTCAGTCTACTCGTGACCACGGTCAATGCAACTTGATCGAAACGTCGAGGTTAGTCAAAATATTATTTTGATGTTAATTCGTGCGTCTTTGATAAGTAATCATAATTTTCCTACTCTTATCGTACTGCGGCGATAGGGAACTGCTAATCATCCCACGGCCAGCAGGTAGGTAGGTAAACTCAGGGAGTAGGTTTGAAAAGTTTATTAGGCCAAGCCTTATCCGGTTGCACAGCCGCACAGTTCTACTGAAGTTACATAGACCGGAGGGAGACACTGGCCTGATAGTACACGTGATCCAGGTCCCAGATGTGGCGGTCTTGGCGTCAGCTGATAGTTCTGGATCTCGGTAGTGAGTGCTCGAAACACCCGTCCTCGGATTAAATCAGTGAAGTGGAATCCTGGAAGGAAGACACCGGCTTAGTAGCTGATATTCCTCAGCCAACTATTGCCAAGCCGCGCCGACACGATCGTGGTACTGTTACCAGCGACTCACATTTTAAAACTCACAGTCTAGCGCGGTAGGGCAGCACAGCTGTTTACGTTACATAGGTTTTAGTCAGCACTATGAAATAAATAAGGAACTCACCCTAGAGGGATTCACGCACTTCACAACAAGTTAATAACAATTAAGATCGATAGTACGAATAGAAAAGCGTCCAGGAAAACCAAGATATGTATCGATTTGTAGCCAAATCAAAGTAACCTTTTCCACTTGGCCGACGTCATTGTCAAATAAATTCTAGATTTGGAATTAAGACGTCTAGAACAACCTAGATCGATATCTAGGTTGTTCTAGACGATCGATCTTTTCAGCTAAATCGAAGTTACTGCATCTACTGGGCATACGTCATCGTAAACAAATTCTAAATTTGGAATAATAACGTCTAAAACAACCTAGATATCCATTTTTAGTCAATTCTGAGTATTTTTCTTCACTTGGCAGACGACATAGATAAAATTATTCCAAATTCGGAATAATGACGCACAGCACAACCTAGATATCGATTTTCAGCAAAATCGGAGGAACTTTTTCACTTCGCAGACGTCATCGGAATATAAATTCCTAATTTGGAATAAGGACGTCCAGAAAAACTTAGATATTGATTTTCAGCCAATTCAGAGTAACTTACTTCCCATGGCAGACGTCATCGAAAAATAAATTCCAAATTCGGAATAAAAACGTCCAGAACTACCTAGATTTTGAATGTAAGCCAAATTGGAGTGACTTTCCTCACCTAGCAGATGTCGAAAAATGTATGCCAAATATTGAACAAAAACGTCCAGAAAAACCTAGATATCGATTTTCAGCCAAATAGGAGTAACTTTCTTCACCTGGCAGACGTCTTTAAAAAATTAATTCTTAATTCAGAATGACGATGTCCAGAACAACCTAGATTTTCAATTTCAGCTAAATCAGAGTTACTTTCTTCACTTAGCAGATGTCGTCGAAAAAATAATTTCAAATTTGGAAAAAAGACGTCCAGAAAAACCTTGATTTCGATTATTAGCCAAATCGGAGCAACTTTTTTTACTGGGCAGACGTCATCGTAAAATACATTCCAAATTCGGAATAAAGACGTCCAGAACTACCTAGATTTTGAATTTCATCCAAATTGGAGTAACTTTCCACACTTGGCAGACGTCATAGAAAAATACGTTCAAAATTCGGAATAAAGACGTCCAGAACTACTTAGAGTTTGAATTTCAGCCAAATCGGAGTAACTTTCTTCACTTGGCAGACGTCATTGAAAAATAAATACCAAATTCGGAATAAAGACGTCTAGAACTACCTAGATTTTGAATTTCAGCCAAATCGGAGTAACTTTCTTCAATTGGCAGACGTCATCGAAAAATAAATACCAAATTCGGAATAAAGACGTCTAGATATACCTAGATTTTGAATTTCAGCCAAATCGGAGTAACTTTCTTCACTTGGCAGACGTCATAGAAAAATAAATTCCAAATTCGGAATAAAGACGTCTAGAACTACCTAGATTTATTTTATATTTAATTTATATTAATGACCTTCCAAAAGTTATTGACGATTCCTGTATACTTTTTGCGGATGATATTTCGATACTGACATCATTTAAAAATAATTTGAATTTAAATAATCAATTAACTGACATTTTAAACAATATAATAAATTGGATGACTAACCATTATCTCGACTTAAATTTATCAAAAACAAAAATAATACAATTTAGACCATATCAAAAACCCCCCCTTGACATTAATTTTACTTACAACAATAATAAATTAGCGTGTGTTGATGCAGCGACTCTTCTAGGCCTAGAACTTGATACACACTTTAACTGGAAAAAACATATAAATAAAATTAAAAACAAAATTTCTAGTTTCTCATATGCATTGAGGGAACTAAGGCGAGCCACTGACCTTAATACAGCTTTATCTGCTTACTACGGATTCGCGTTTTCGTGGCTTAGTTATGGCATCATAATGTGGGGCAATAGTGTAGACGCCAGTGACCTCTTTGTCGCTCAAAAAAAATGCATTCGGATACTTGCCAATATAAAAGCACCTAATATACATATACCAAATTTTCATAAACAATATTTTATCAAATTTAAAATTCTGTCCTTAATATCTATTTATATATTAGAAATTTGCAAATTTGTAAAAAAGTACCCATCTCTATTCCAAAAATATGCCGATCAACCACGTGATATTAGATCACAGTATAGACATAAACTTATAAAACCAAAGTCAAATCTAGAGATGTACAGATCCGGCCCTAACTCAATGGCTATAGATATATATAATAAGCTGCCAAATACGCTAAAAGATATAGAAAAGTTAGAATGCTTTATCAAAAATCTTAAATCCTTACTTGAATCTAAATGTTATTATACCATAGATGAATTTTTCAACGATAAATTTGATGACTTAGAAATAGATCGTTCCGTTCCGCCCATTGCCATACCCTTATAGGGTCATATGTAAACACACATGTAAAATACATACATGTACAAACAAATATGTTATATAAGACCTGCATGTAACTACATATGTTGCAATAAATAATTGAGTATTGAGATTTTGAATTTCAGCTAAATCTAGGTAACTTTTTTCACTTGGCAGACGTCATCGGAATGTACATTCCAAATTCGGAATAATGACGCACAGCACAACCTAGATATCGATTTTCAGCCATATCGGACTAACTTTTTTCACTTGGCAGACGTCATCGAAAAATAAATTCCAAATTTGGAATAAGGATGTCCAGAAAAACCTATATATCGATTTTTAGTACTGTAACTGTAACAGTCAGTTCGTCCACTGTTGAACACAGCCTCACTTTTTAAGGGGGTATTTGCCATAATCCCCACACTTGGCAGGCGTCTTGGGGATCGCAATGTAAGTTGGCAGTTCTTTAGAAGGCGCTGCTGCCCCCCTTTAAGTAGTTTTCCCTTAGACGCTTCTGACGACACCCACGGGATGATATGGGGGGGTGTAATTCTAACCCGGCACCCCACGTGGCTGCCCACCTTCCAGTAGTTTTCCCTTAATCGTCTCTTACGACACCCACGGGATTATATGGGGAGGTGCAATTCTAACCCGGCACCCCACGGTGCTAATCTCCCTTACCTATCTCTCACTATTTTCGAGATACGTTATCCATCTTCACTTGGCAGACGTTATCTTTATGTAGTATTAATTAACCTATATCAAAACACCTAATACAATTATCAAGAAAAGCTTAGAACTCCAAAAGATGTATGTAGCCCCATACAAACTCTAAATGTAGTAGAGAACCATTTTGTACCCTACAAACTACTAAAGCCGGAAACTATTTACCATAATATAAAAAAATATATTATCTTTAGATAACCAGTTATAACATGAGAGCGTTATAGACATTACTAATTAATTTTGTACATATATTATAAAACTTTTCATTGATCTTATTGATAAGGCCGCCCATTGTAATTTACCCACAACATTGTCAATTTTAAGTTTGATTCTTTTCATATGTGAGACAATTCGAATAAAATTTGTCTACAAAATACCAATAATAAAGCGTCACCGCGCATACTTCACGTCGCAATCAAGTTGGCCCTCTGCAGCGAGCGAATCATTGCACGCACACAGCTACGAATCTCGCGTGTCAATGCACTAATACAAAGACAAGATCGTTATCAGTCGAAAGCGCGAGCAGAGCTACGAGCGACACAGCCTCCCCGTGCCAACGCTTGCGCAACACTGCCGCCCGCGTCCGCGCAGAGCACCTCGGAACCGCAAGCGTTCTGAATCTGAATAATTCGACATTTTCTTAGGAAAATAGCAATGGATTTACAAATGCTATGTTATAATTGTAGTATAACAATCTAGAAATTTAATGGTACAATTTATTTTTCAAAAATCATAGCCGTTTAGAAGGAGTTCGCCATATAAGTCAAGAAATAGTATGTAGTTTGAATTTTTTTAAAGGCAAAAGTAATAGTAATACCGTAAAATCATATGTTGCAAATGTTGTACTTGAATTCATCTATAAAATATATTTTTTTCAAGTCTTCAACTTCAGCGGTTACGGAGGAGTTCGCTTTAGAAAGTACGAATTTGACGTACCCAAGGGCCTTAAGAAACATACAAAAAAATTTACAAATTGAGAAAATAACCCCATAGTCAGGTCCTTCATAATGAGGGAATACTATGTTAAGGATATGTCATAAAAGATTTTGGTTCCGTTGTTTTTGATCACCATTTGATTGTGTTGTTCCTGTGTATAGGGTAGGATATTGCTGTTCCACTGGTCGGAAGGTAAGCTGGTGCTGGTTGCGGAGAAGGAGATCAAGGGCGGCTGCTACACGCTCGTCGAGTTCAACGGGAAACTGCTCGCCTCCATCAACAGTACCGTATGTATACATATAAACCAACCCAAGCTCACACGACTCCATTATAGTTATCAGCGGCTAACATTTTATGTGATTTGATCTGTGTGAATAAACTATTAAAAAAATAAAATTTAACGAATTAATCTTTAGCAACAAAACAAACCGTTAAGTTTATATGTTGGTTCTGCAGTATATAATAAATAACATATCGAAGCGTAGCTCTATTCGGTCTTGACATATCAACTAAATAAAGCAACGTCCGCCTTGGTCAGGAGTTGGATGGGTGACCGCTAGTGACATTACTACTGAGCGTGCTTCGGAGGGCACGTTAATCCCTCGGTCCCAGTTGTTGCTTTGGATAGCAGTCGTTATAGCATGGTGGTAGGGCACTGTGCAAGTGCTGGCTTGACTAGTTAGTTCAACTGTTGTTGTACTAACTAGTCAGGCGAGCAAACAAGACAATTTTTTGCAATTAGCTTTAAACTTGTTTTCGATGACGCAACTCTAATTTTAATATTTTTACTGTTGCAATGACGCATACTCCGCGGATTGCATTACATAATTACAACGAGAGGAATAACTATAGTCATGTGCGGGATTCGAACCGGGGCGCCATCCACCCCTATAGCGGCTGAGCTAACATGACATATGACTCATAACTCTCGGATGGAGCGACACCTATACTTCAACTTACTTAAATTGTAGTAATTTTTCTTCTCGTATTTTTGTAATATATATATATATATATAACGTGGATATTAATTCATCAACAATACTGCGGGGGATGGTGTAGAATCGATAACTGAATGTGATCCACTCATGTTTAATTTTCACATAAACAAAATCAATACTAACTATTGCCTAAGCTGTGGCGCGTTGACTTTGAGAATGATAGCGACGACCACACTCGCGGCCGCCGTATGGACTCCACTCACACATACACACACGTTCTAATGCTATGCGAGGGCAATGAACTCGGTATAATTCAGCTGTTTCTTGTTTGACGGACGCAGAAGCGGTATCAATGGCGAGGTGGTGCGGGTCAAATAGGTATTAGTTGGTAAGTAATAAGATGATTGATCAAAGAAGCGGTTTTCAACTGGCTCTCAATATCCGCTACCTGGGTTCACTTTTATCAGATAGATAGTTAGGTACATCTCAGAATAGTGTTCACGACAAAGATGAAATTTTTATTAGGAATGGAAACTTACCCATTTAATCCAATAAATCAAGATGTATTCTGGCATGCGGGCTCTGTCAGGGTGGACTTATTTTTTCCCTAGCTATTCGTGGGAACCGCATGGATTAAAATTTTTCAAACCTTATCCGAAATGGCGGCGATGTGGTTCGCCACCCATCACGTCACGTTCCTCGCGGGGGCGGAAAGCGGCCCACGGAGAGCCGCTTTGCTACGTTGAATGTAAGAGGAGGTATGGACAGTAAAATAGATGAAGTATGCCAGATGATGCATAAAAGATATATAGATGTTTTGTGTATGAATGAAACGAACCGGAAAGGATGTAACACCACCAAACATAGCTCTTATACGGCACTGTGGTCAGGAGTACCGGTATCTAATAGAGCCTGCCAGGGTGTTGGTGTGATCCTTTCTGCACGAATAAAATAATGTATGATCGAGTATGAATGCGTGAGCCCAAGGCTTCTCTGGGTTAGGCTCAAAGTTGGGCTTACTCGTCTTTTTGTGGTGGGTGCATATGCACCGACTGACATGGGTTCGAGGAAGTCCAAAAGCCCAAAAAGAAAGAGCGGAGTTTTGGGACAGTATATACGATATTTTTAAAATGTGTAAAGATAATGAAAGGATTGTGTTAGATTTTAATGGATGGGTAGGAACAAAGCGAGATGGATATGAAAGGGTACTTGGTGCTTTTGGGGATGAACGAGTGAATGAGAATGGCCTAAGTTTGCTTGATTTGTGTCTGGAATGGAGTCTCTGCGTGACAAACACAATGTTTGATCACAATAAGATCCATTTGTTTACAAGGGAAGAAGGTGATTCAAGAAGTATGATTGACTTTGTGATTGTGGATGAAAGGCTGAGGACGAAAGTATTAGATACTCGGGCGTACCGCGGAGTTGGCATCGATACAGACCACTACCTGGTGGTAACACGCATAAGTGGTCTTTTTAAACGATGGCGACACCGAACGCGTGCAACTACAAGTGTGAATTGTTTGGAAATAGTGAAAGTTGAAAATTTGCATGAGAAGGATGTATGTAGTGAGTATATTAATAAGCTGCACGAAAGGCTTGATGGCTTGGAAGAGATAAGTGAAGTTGAAGAAATGTGGATGAAATTTTGAAATTTAAGGAAGGGGTGGTAGACGTTGCCATCAATGTGTGCGGAATTTCGAAAAGGTGGAAAGGAAAAATGCAAAAGAATGTGGGGATGGATCAAGATGTACAAAAGGCTGTGGAAGAAAAGAAAAAAGCATGGTTAGATTGGTTAGCCACAAAGGCTAACCAAAAAATACAAATGGCAACGCATGATGATGTACGGGAAGCAAGAAAGGAGTATAAGAGATTGAAAAAGATAGTTAAGGAAGTTGTAAGCAGAAAGAAAGATGAACGAAAGGATATGTTTGACAGAAGGCTTTCTGAAGATTTCCAGTCAAATGTAAAGTTTTTCTGGAAATCCATAAGAATAGCTCGAGGCAAATCCATGACCTCAGAGCTGAGTCAGATCAGAAGTCATGATGGAAGCATTATAAAAGGAGAAGAATGTGTGTTGAAAAGATGGCAGGAGTATTTTGAAAGTTTATTTGAAAGAGAGGGTACACTGGACCAGGTTCCAGGAACTTATGTAAATACGAGTGATGATGAAAATGACATAAGCATGGATGAGATTTTGAAAGCGTTAAATAGTATGAAATTAGGTACGGCAGCAGGATATGATAGAGTGTCAGTCGAGATGCTGAAAGCTGGACGAGGCATAGTAGCTAGTCTGTTGCACTGCCTTTTCAATTTGTGCTGGAGGAGCGGCCGAGTACCAGGTGACTGGTGCAAGGCTGTGATCGTGCCGCTATATAAAGGAAAAGGGTCGCAACAAGACTGCAAGAATTACCGCGGAATCAGCCTCCTCAGCGTCGTCGGTAAACTATATGCGAAAGTATTGATCGAACGAGTGATAAAAGAGACAGATGAGAAAGTATGGGATGCACAAGCAGGGTTTAGAAAGGGAATGGGATGTACGGATCAGGTCTTTTCTTTACGATGCATAGCCGAAAAATGCTTGGCGAGAAGCCAAAAGGTCTATTGCGCTTTCGTAGATTTAGAAAAGGCTTAAGATAGGGTGAGTAGGCATGAACTGTGGTCAGCGTTGTCTATGCATGGGTTGAATGGTAAACTGATCCAAGCGCTGAAATCCTTATATGAGAATTCCAGTGCTTGTGTTAGGATAAACGGGACATACACTGATTGGTTTAACATCGAAAAAGGTGTTAGGCAAGGATGTGTAGCGTCACCGTGGCTGTTCAACTTATTCATGGATAATTGCTTGACAAACCTGAAAGACTGTGAATGTGGATTAAGAATGAACGAGTTACTCATCAAATAAATGTCTTCTCTATGCTGATGACCAAGTGATACTTGCGTGGTCAGTAAAAGAGCTGCAGGAGATGGTAAATGTTATGCATGAGGCTTTAGAAAGAAAGGGAATGAAAATAAACGTAAATAAGACGAAAGTTATGGTGTTTGAACGAGATGATAGAGTGACCGATTGCAATATTGTGATTGGAGGTGAAAAAGTGGAACAAGTGAAAGAGTTTGTATATTTGGGATCCATGTTTACAAAAGATGGAGAGTGTGAAAGTGATATAGAAAGGAGAGTGAATGCTGGAAACATGGTTAACGGAGCATTGCACGCGATTATGAACAGTCAGAAAGTGTCTAAGAAGGCTCGTCTGGCTGTTCATGGGGGAGTGTTGGTTCCGACACTAATATATGGGAGTGAAAGTTGGGTATGGCAGAAAAAGCATGAAAGTAGAATAAATGCAGTGGAAATGAGAGCATTGAGAAGCATGATTGGAGTCAAACGGAGTGACAGGATAAGGAATAGTGTGATAAGGGAACGATGTGGTGTGAATGAGGATGACAAAAGAGAGAAGTAGTGACAAAAATCGAGAAAGGTATGTTAAGATGGTTTGGACATGTATAGAGAATGAATGAAATGAGATTGACTAAACTGGTATACATGGGTACGAAAGTGTTGGAAAGGGAAGACCTAGACGAACGTTTCGAAATCAAATTGAAGACGTTTTGAAAAAAGGCCAGGTCAAGAGTACCCTAAACCGACGCTCATGTATGAAAGGATTGATGAATGTAGATGAAGCGAAAGAGATATGCAAGAACCGTAGCAAGTGGAAATCTGTGGTCTCTGCCTACCCCTACGGGAAAGAGGCGTGATGTTATGTATGTAAAATTAAAAATGAGTGGATCACATTCAGTTATCGATTCTACACCATCCCCCGCAGTATTGTTGATGAATTAATATCCACGATATATATTTTATATGTGATAGGTTAGCCTTTGACCACTATCTCACCTGATTAGTAAGTGATGATGCGGTCGAAGGTGTTGTTCAGGCTAACCTAGAATTACTGGCTCTTAAGGACAGCTGCCGGAACACACCGTTAGGTGCTTGGCGACAGATTTTCTACTTGAGGGTAGTAGCTAGCCAGGCGGGCATTCGGAAAATGCTCTACCAACATGCAAATATATGAGAATTAGTTTACGATTAGGGTCATGCGTTCGAAGTTGTCCTGAAGACGCTTTGTGAAGAAGCATCATTCCAACAGAGTCATAGGCCCTAAAAGGAATATATTGATAAATAATAAGGAGTTACTTATGTGAAAAATATTGATTTCCTAATGTAATTACTGAATCAAATATTGAACGATAAATAAATTGTTTCCAGGTGCGATTATTCGAATGGACGTCGGAAAAGGAGCTCCGGTTAGAGTGCAGCCATTTCAACAACATAGTCGCTCTATACCTCAAAGTGAAAGGAGACTTTATTCTAGTCGGTGATCTCATGCGGTCCATGTCTTTACTTCAGTATAAACAGGTAAGGGGGAAGGTCTGAGTACCAGGGAGTCTACTTGGCTAGGGGAGGGATGGTCGGCACCCGCGCTTATTGGTTTTTCAGTCACCTCCTATCTGATGTTATGGATTCTAAAACAAACCATGGGAACATCTTGCAATGTTGTGGAAAATTAAATTTATTTTAAAAAAACTTGACCAATAAAATGCTCGATCACAAATTTTTTACCCAACAATTCGGCTCTGAACGGTTTGTACCTTATAGTTATTATTAGAAACGGGATATTTACCGTGATTCCGATTGCTTTTGAGGTCTCAATATTTCGGCACTGTCGCAAGCGCACTCAAGGTTTCTACCTTGAATGCGTTTCGAACAGATACTATTGTAACTAAATGACCATGGAATTCACGCCCCTACTATGCCTCATAGTATCTTGTATAGTCGCTCGTAATATCTTCAACACATTGTAATTAAACGGTTTAAATCGCGTATATTTGTCATTATTTTGTCTCGACGTTTCAAACATTTTGTAGTGATCGTGGTCACGGGGTGACTAATTGGTTTTATTTGTCACATGAGTTATTAGAAATTATTTGGTCTACCGTCAGCTTTTTTTATAACAACCATAACGTTCCCTATTCACGCAGTATTCGCTCACAGTATCCAGAGGTCTTGCAGATTTGTGTCGGCCATGAGATTTAGTTAATTTGATAATAGGATCCCAAGCAGGTGGTACTTGCCAACCATCATCTCTATTGAAATTTGGGTACTTTTTGATTTCAATAGCCACGCGTAACATTCTTAGCATAAACCGGGTCTCTCTGGCGAGGATTCGTGGGTTGTCGAACCGAATGTAGTGGTTGGGTTTGTCCTGGGCATGTTCACAAACTGCAGACTTGGTCGAGCGTCTGTTCGTCATGTCAGCAACAACAATCTTCTACAGTTGGTGAAATCTAATGAACATTTTGTTATAATGAATAACTAGCTGTACTCACTTATTGAGCGCGAAGCGTGTTCGTTTCAGCTTGAGCAAAAATGTTTTCGTATCCGGATCCCGGATTTGCGCACCGCTGCGATCATGACCTAGGTGGGTGACCGCTAGTGGCATTACTATTAAGCATACAGTATCGGAGGGCACGCTGGATTGTTGGGACCAGGATTTTATTGGTAGTCGTTATATTATAGTGGTAGCGCATTTAGCGAATGTCCGCTTGGCTAGCTACCACATTCAGGTAGAAAATTTGCTGCCTAGCATCCAGCGGTGCGCTCCGGCAGCTGTCTTTAAGAGCGAGAAATTCAAGGCTAGTCTGAACAGTCGACCGCATCATTACGTACAATCAAATGTGAGAACGGTCAAAGGGCTATAAAAAAAAAGGTTTCGTGCACTAGAACTCGGCATCGTATTCGATGTATTCAGTTTTAGGGAAAGACTTATTGTACAGACCCCAACCCACAAGACAGATGGGGCATAAGGTTAGAAATATTCTTTATAGTATCCATTATTTATTTTCAGATGGAGGGTAGTTTCGAAGAGATAGCGCGGGACTACAGTCCCAACTGGATGACAGCCGTCGAGATATTGGACGACGACACTTTCCTCGGCGCTGAAAATAGCTTTAACCTGTTCGTGTGCCAGAAAGACAGGTCAGTTTATACATTGACTAACAGTAATAAGTACAATTATTTTAAAAACATTACTAGTAAAAAATAAATTTAAACTCTTTCAAAAGTCGCTTAATTATCCTACTTATTCGACCTGACGCCATACAGCATCATCAGGAAGTCTTTTCGGGTACACGATCGAGAACCCTGAGTCGTCTTGAGCATCAGCTTCGCGTAACTTATATTCTTCCGGTTTACGGGCAACGTGGTGTTTATAAAAAAGCATCTCCGGTATACACACATCGGTCCACATAGTAGTGAATATCGTTGAGATGCAAACATGTCATTGATGTGCAAGAGAAATAGAGTTGGGGATAGCATACTGCCTTGCGGAACACCAGCATTGGCCTGTTTTAAGTCGGAGCATGCACCGTCGCCAAGCGCAAGCGCTTCTTACTAAGCTTCCTTCCTATGGGAAGGAATCTTAGTAAGAAGCGCTTTACGCAACACCAGATCAAAGGTTTTCGCTGTAGAAAGTGGCTTCTAACGCCTCACCCTTGGTCTCCCACCACCTACGCACATCAATACGTAGAAACTTAGCGACTGTGACGAAAACCGTACTGGAAATCTCTAATCAGCTGTTGCTTCTCTCACTCACCTTTTTTGGGGATAGGGAGCATCAAAGTTGTGTCAGATCATATGCTAAAGAGAAGTCATAAACTGGTCTCCCCGCATGATCGTGTGAGCATTGTAATATGTTCACTTAGAAAACTATCGCGAGTTTTGTCCATTATGATCAAATAGGCACCCGGCTGGGACTCACGTTATGTTTACCGGATAGATTCCGACCAGTTTCGGGCTATATTGTAGCCCTTCGTCTGCGAGTCACGGTTGCGCGAGGCGGCTAGCGCGGGCCTCAGCACGTAACTGACGTAACGATGGCGCTGTCTTTCCCGGCTCAGCTGCACTTGTCAAATTGTCCGATATGTCATTAGCTTCACTGTCACTGTTATGTGCCGTGTAGGGCTGTAGACACACCACACTAATCGTGTCAATTTCCTTGTCCGCATGTACCGTATCCACGCTATTGGTGTCACCTATCTTTAAAACTGTTTTCCATGCCGGCGGTATATTCCACCCACAATCCCGGTTGAAGTTAGGGTGACGGCATATGTCGATTGCCTCCCGATTGCATAATGACTATTTTTGTCCGTCACCCCCTTGACAAATGATAGATAAATTGCCCCTTGACAAATGGTAGATAAATTGGCGAACGTTCTACAGTGTTTGGACGCTTACGCTTGCTTGTCTTCGCCCACCGAGTACATTGACTCCAGTTAAAGCCATTTCTTTCCAGGACGCTCCTTACATGCTCCAACTCAGCACCGACATACTCAGGATCACAGATCTTAAGGGCTCTATTTATTAAAGACTAGCTTTCCGGGCGCGGCTCCGCCCGCGCGTATGTCGGTTATCGCGCGAAAACATTAACCTCTTTTTGCGCAGTCAGATAAAAACTATCCTATGTTTTTTCCCGGGTCTCAAACTATCTCCATACCAAATTTCATTCAAATCGGTCCAGTAGTTTTGGCGTGAAAGCATAACAGACAGACAGACAGACAGAGTTACTTTCGCATTTATAATATTAGTACTGATTTTGAAACAGAAGCCAAGTGAGATGGGTGATGATGTGAATTCGCAATTTTGAATGTGAATTTTGAATGTGAATCTATCCGTGTGCGTCGGCTTCCGATGAACGGTATGAGTCAACAAGCCATTTGGCATTCTTATGACACGGACGTCCAGAAAAGGCAGGCTAGCATCATGTTGCTCTTCAACCGTAAACTGGATTTTGCTGTGCACGGTGTTCATGTACTGAGTAAACGTGTTTAAGTCATCTCTTGCTATAATAGCGAACACGTCATCCACATATTTCCACCAGTACCGGGGTTGTGTAGGAGCGTTACCCAGAGCAATATCTTCAAAGCTCTCCATGAATGAATATATATAAAACCGCACACTATTACCTAAGAAGGACCTTTTATGTATTTTCTAATCTAAAACCTGGGCCCGCTATATTACCATTCCTAGTGTTGTAATCGTTATTGTCACTGTTTCATTTAAATTCACTCAATTTTTTAACGAACATACATAATATTTTCAAATATATACAACATACGCATACTGCCGGTGCTTACATATGAATGCCAAACCTGGTCAACTTATAAAGCCCACATTAATAAACTTACCAACTGTCAAAATGCCATGGAAAGAAGCCTGATGGGGAAAAGGTTGTGAGATAGAGTAAGGACTACTACTATTAAGGAACAAACTAAAACAAAGGATGTTAACAATTAGGAAACTTAAGTGGAAATGGACAGGACATACAATCAGAGCAAAGGAAAAAATAGACAAAAACAATAATGTACTGGTTTACCACGGACAAAAAGAGAAATCGAGGAAGGCCATTCACTACATGGACTGATGTCATAAAAGATGTAGTAGGAAGCAAGTGGACAAGAGTGGCGGGGGATAGGGTTATCCCTATCCCCCGCCACTTTTAGGTAGATCCTCCAACTGAGACCATTTATATGGTCTCAGATGGAGGATCTACCCCTATCTGTGTGTCCAAAAGAAATCTTACTACACAGTTTGTGATTACTTAAACGACAAAAATGCTTGGACTGGTTCGCCTCTGCCAAGCTAGCGCCTGTCGCCTACGTAATGTAATCATCAAATATTGTTACTATTGTATTATATTGTATATAACAACACATTGTAAAAAGACATTAAAAGAATGGCCCCGAGTTTCTTGCCCGTTCTTCTCGCAGTGGCTCTATAAATTTTGTTTGCTGAACGTGGCAGTACAATGTAGTATATTTCCATATTAAAATTTGTAATTGACCTTCATAAGAGCGTCGTAGACGCCTAAATTGAATAAATGATTTGGACTTTGACTTTGAAACATCAAAATAAGAAAACACACATTTATAATTTCACAATGGTCAAAAAAAAAAATATCTTCGTACACCTTTAAGAACAACTACCAATAGAGTTCGCGACACGTATGCTACTTCCACGATAGTTCACTTGTTCACACGTTTTTCAATGATACATTCGAAACATCACTTTTCATCATCACAATATAAATTCAATCACCACTCTAGAAAATATATTCACTTTGATGAATACCAGAATAACAGCTCCTCTTCTATCCCTTTGACACCAGTCACTCGGCAATGAATAATGCGACTGAGTGATCCCTCCAAGTGATACTTCCACAGTATTGTCTTATGGTATATTGCTGTGGGGAGCTGCTGCTGAGATAGAGACAATCGTTATCTTACAAAAGCGTGCAATTCGAGCCATATATGAAATGGATCCTAGGGAATCCCTGAGAGATATTTTTAAAGAAATTGATATTTTAACTTTACCAAGTCTGTATATATTTGAAAATATTATGTATGTTCGTAAAAAATTGAGCAAATTTAAATCAAACAGTGACACTCACGATTATAACACTAGGAATAAAGATAAAATAGCGGTACCATATTTTAGATTAGCAAAGACAAATAAAAGGTCCTTCTTAGGAAATGGTGTGCGGTTTTATAATAAATTGCCCAAACATATCACAACGCTCACAGAAAGAAAATTCAAGTTGCATGTGAAGAATATTTTGATAAAGAAATCTTACTACACAGTTTGTGATTACTTAAACGACAAAAATGCTTGGACTGGTTCGCCTCTGCCAAGCTAGCGCCTAACACCTACGTAATGTAAATTAAGTATTGTAATAATTTTACTATATAGTATGTACTTAACACATTTTAAAAAACGTTTAAAAGAATGGCCCCGAATTTCTTGCCCGTTCTTCTCGCAGTGGCTCTATAATTTTTGTTTGCTGAACGTGGCAGTACAATGTAGTATATTTCAATATTAAAATTTGTAATTGACCTTCATAAGAGCGTCGTAGACGCCTAAATTGAATAAATGATTTTGACTTTGAGTCCAACGCTCACCTCCGGTACACTTCCTCGGACGGTGTCCAGCCTACCTCGAGCGAACGTATCTGCAGGCCCAACCTGGAATACACTTCGACAGCGCTGGCGCCTCAGATTTATCTGGCTCAATATAGATAGCATAGGCTGCTACAAATCTTGCATAGCACTTTTGCCATGGGTTGTTTGCGTTTGTAGCTACTCAGCGCTATGGCGCAATACGCATGCCACCTTGACAAATATCTTCAACAAATATGTTCTGCGACGCGGACGAGTGTGACGTTCTTTACTGACTTCTATTATATAAATCCTTCTTGTAGGTAATGTTACCTCTAATTAGATTATGCTATGCTATGGTACGTGTGGTTCCTGTGCAAGTGCCGTCACTTCAGCCTTGTGAGTTGCCCCAAAATTCACGTACGATAACAGAAATCACAAACACAGTTTTTAAAATGTAGTTGAAATCTTCGTTGACCCAATAGACAAATACGCGGGTGTCACCACTGCAAGGTTCTAAGAATTGGTTATCTGCAATCGTGGCGCACGTCACCTATGAAGGTTTATGTGTGCGGCCTTATTTCTTGCATATGCGTGTTCTTGACTGTCTACTGGGAAGGGTAAATCAAAGTACTACATTTCGGTGATCACCATTAAGTATTATCCGTCAGAATTACATAAATTTAGCTAAATAAAAGGTTACTATTGAGGTGGCCTGAAGTACGGACGCTTCTTTGTATACATGAGTGAAACTTTTGGGCGCAACTTGTAAGTCTACATACAAATGATAAAGAATAGCGATTGGGGTCAGTGACCGAAATTCTTTCTGATCAACGAATTTAGATAACATTTAAAAATTCTAACTAAATTACACCAAAAGGAAAAATTTTATCCACGAACGGGACGACCATGAAACTTGCTCGTGGTTGCATATTCATTTCATTAAAATTCTTCGTTTCGTCGTAATTTTGTATGTATACTCCCTAAGCAGGCGTTAATGCAAAAATGACAATGTTAGAAGGTATGTAGATACAGTTGAGTGTAGTTACGAAGTGGTATCGTTTATGTTATAGCGCGGCGACGACGGACGAGGAGCGTCAGCAGATGGGGTACATGGGACAGTTCCACCTCGGGGACATGTGCAACGTGATCCGCCGTGGGACCCTCGTGCAGCAGCTGCAGGACACGGCCGCGCCCACCGCCGCGCCCGTGCTGCTCGCTACTGTCTCTGGTGCTGTCTGTACGTACTCTACTGTCTCTACTGCACTAGAGCACTGCACTAGTGCACAAGGAATCTATCTGATGAGAAAAGAACATGTATTTTTTGTTACTTTAGAATTTAGACGCATCACGATTTATTAATGATTAATTACGTTCGGATAACCTACTATTAGCAAACATAACACCCACAAATACTAAAACTAATCATATTGGGCGTTTGTTTTAGGACATTCTGGACAAAAAATAGCGTTTTTAACGTTTTCGTGTATCGTTCGATTGGCTTTGAAGCCAGCTAGAGATGACATCGCGAAAGCTATTTCTTGCTAATTTCTAACCATAGACAGCTAGTGCTGTTTTTTAATACCGGAAGTTGGACAGTTAAATTTCGAATTAATTGAATTTTTTTTTATTAAATGCTTATGTGTTGTACATTTGTTAATTTTTTTTTGTGTCGAATTTTATTCGCCGTCTTCATTATAATATTTTTAAATTAATTAACACTACAGGCGCGTGTTATGCTTTCGGAATGACAGTTATTGTCAAAAAATGTTATCCATCGTTCGATTTGGGATAAATCATCGGTGAGCATAAATAGCAAAATTATTCGAATGCTGATTTTGAAACTGCTATTAACGCTATCGTCTCATCTCTTTCCAACATATAACAATTTTGTATAATCTCATCTCTTATTTCCCCTCAACAGGTCTAGTAGTACAACTTTCACAAGAACTGTTCGAGTTCCTACAACAATTAGAAGAGCGTTTGAATCACACTATCAAGTCGGTCGGCAAGATTCCACATGAGTTCTGGCGGTCCTTCAACACTGACATCAAAACGGAGCCCGCAGAGGGATTCATCGACGGAGACCTCATCGAGAGCTTTTTGGACCTTTCTAGAGATATGCAGCAAGAAACTGTGCAACAATTAAAGGTAATAAGCAAGAATTTGAATTTTGAGGCAATGATTGCCGAGCGGTTATGCCGAATGCCGTGCCGCAAGTCCATGGTTGTAACCCCATCGATGTCTTGAGCTTCACCTCATTGTCGAAGAGTCATTTGCGATCTCGAGTAGAAAATTTGTCGTAAAACACCTAACTGCGGCTGCAACGGCAGCTGTCCTTGAGGGCCGTAGGTAATTATGAAATCACAGACGTAACAACAGTGTATAAGGGTGATGAGCGCAGTGCAGTTTGTCTCTTGTGACATTCAAGTGCATCTGTTATATGAGGTTACCGCTTAACATCAGTTGGGTCTATAGCCTATTCCATCATAATCACATAAAAATAATGATAACATTTTTATTTACCTGCTGTTTATCTACTTACTATCCGTTATCTCAGAAACGAAAAGATGTAAGGACCACATATCAGCGACAACCATCTAATCAGTTAATTTGATTCCATATCATAAAATATCTTACATTGTTTGCCAAAGCATCAATTGCTGAAATGGAGTTAAAAAAAGCAATTCTTTTCCCCTTTGCAATTTTTGTCTACCCTTCGAGCACCATGGATATCGTCCCGGGCAGATGGTGTATGTGTGGTGTTTTACTTCTATAGGAACTTGTCCATTCGATTCATTGATCCACGGATACTTACTATGATAAACCCCTGGGATCCCCCAGATATTCGATGGTACTCCTGTACAGGTGTCTTGAGCATCTTTGTAGACTACGAAGTAATTTTATTGTTTAACTAGCATTCCGGGCGCGGCTCCGCCCGCGCGTATGTCGGTTATCGCGCAAAAACATTAACCTCTTTTTGCGCAACTGAATAAAAACTATCCTATGTTTTTTGCCGGGTCTCAGACTATTTCCATACCAAATTTCATTCAAATCGGTCCAGTTGTTTTAGCGTGAAAGCGTAAAAGACAGACAGAGAGAGTTACTTTCGCATTTATAATATTAGTACTGATTAACAGATCGACGATGGCGGCGGCATGAAGCGAGACGCGACCGTCGACGATATCATCAAAATCGTGGAAGACCTCACGAGGATACACTAGTTGTCTGTACTTGTTAAGTTCACAGTTTTATTAAATATTAGGTACTACACTCTTTGGTTTTATTTCGTTGTGCTGAATGCTTAGAACAATAGAGGTGAAGTCAACCTAACCATGTTTTTTTTTTTTTTTATATTTTACATGCAAGCATTTGACCGCAGTCTCACCTGATGGAAAGTGACGACGCGGTCGTGTGTTTGTGCCTCATTCAGCGCACCTATTGACAGTATAACTACCGGCTGTTGCCATTTCGGTGTGGTTTGAGCCTAAGCCTACATGTTGCTCAATGAAAGTTATAGGATTGTGGTAGTGTGCTCGGTAGATGGCTATAGGCTCCTGCCCTATTGTGGTATAGTGGATTGTGGGACTAATAGTCTGGTGGATTGTGGTTAGATACCTAAACTACTGCCTACCTACCAACTTGAATAAAACAGGCATGATGATTTGTTAATGTAAAGTATTTGAATATAAGTTGTGCAGACACCACGATAGCAATGTGATCTCCGGCTGCATATACAGCGCTCACAGGAAAGGGTTTGCAGCGTGTGCACAAATATAAAAAATAAATAGAAAGAATAAAAAAAAATAAAGAATACTTTTGTTGCTGTTTTTAGAATTTTATACGTAAAAAAATCTTACTTACAAAAAAATACTACTAATGTCGACAATTGGAAGTGCGAGGTTAATTGCGAAGAATTAAATTGACATCAGTCAGACTCATGTTTTGCCTCTCATGGCTGCCAGTCGGTGCAAACTGCGTATTTCTTTGATCTATGGTGCACATTGCACATTCCCGTTTTTCTTTATGAACTGGCGTTTGCAGGCTATTCAACGAAAGCAGTGTTTGCATGATATGAACCGCGGCGCGGTATTGGTTTTAATTCTGAAGTTTTGGTCTAAGTCATATACAGACATATAAATAAATAGTGGTAGAGTTCGTATGTTAGGAGGGTGTAGACTAAGAGGTAGTATATTTTAAAATAAAACTCAATATTTAAGCATATTCCTATGATTTAATCATAGAAAGGCATTTCAATCACAGTTTATTGTGTACACATTAATATCGATTGAGCCTGATAATTCAATAAATTAAAATCTTATTTTAATGAACACCACTAAACATGCAAAAAAAACAAGGTTTACAATGGGTTGGTCTAGCCTGTTATTAAATAAAATTCGTTACATAATAGTATAAAACTAAAGTAAACGCAAACGTACCGCCTCGGCAGCGTATCAAAGTCGGCTCGCATCTCTCACATAAGTACTCGTTGGTTTACAATTAAATCAAAGAATGTGGCAGCTGTCATATCTGACATGTCAAATCACATTCGAGAACTCGAATGTACTTTTCCGATGGAAGCATTTGCCGTTTTTTTTTTCATAAATTTAGACTTACAAATGAAGTTTAAACTTGTACTTTGTAGTATAGTTTTATACAAAAAATACTAAACGGCTTGAGTAGATGCGATGTCGGGCTGGCTGGATCAGTGTGCGCTAACCATAATAAATCACTCCCATTTACCACCATAATTGTGAATCTACGAAGATAAGTGAAAAGTGCTCAAAGGAGTCTCAAGGCCGATTAAAAAAAAACACTAGATGATTATTATAGTGTCACATAATAGGATCAAATACAAATAATAAATTATATATGGCAAGCTAAAGAAACTTATGGACACTATCGACTCGTTCAATAGGTAGTATAAATATTGTTTCCTGAGATCCAATCGGATATAGTTTTATTCAAAATCAATCTGGACACTAGGCCATTGAGAATGCTTCACTACTCCTAGTATAATCGGTCTTTACCATAAATCCACTGAAAATACTAGTAAGGATTGAAAATTCTTTTTGTACTACAGACGAGTCATATGAAGCCACCTATAGAGAAAGCTTCGCATTTCTTTGCGTTTCAGTTCCGCAACGAGGAAATTTACAGACAAACAAAAGGCATCAACATATAATTTGTTGAAGTTGTTTGAATGTCATACGGCTGGTCCACTCGTGGTACCAATAGAAGGATTAATGGTTTTCGGTTGGCTACATACAATTAATAAAGATATAGAAAGTAAATCCATCACTGGTTGTGCTGATAATAGCGCAATATATCCAAATTCTAAAATCTAATAAAAATATTAAAATACTTATATCGTGGCGGTCAAATGGGTCTATTCAACTAAGTAGTTGCTAGTCTATGTTCCTATTGGTCTACTTCTTATATTGTCCAGGGACTAAGTAGTTATTCGTCTATGTCGCTGTTGGTCTATTTCTTATATTGTCTATTTCGCGATTTGACTATTTCGCTATTGGTCTATTTCATATTACTTTAACTTCTTTTTTATATGGCGTCTGCGGACTTGCCACCATTTCGCCAATGTCGCATGGGTAGATAAAAATCAAATGAAAAAGAGGCAGATCAGTGGCAGAGTAATTGGTACGACTCAACATGTTGATTCATTTAGCATCTTATTCCTTATATTGCCAAGTCGCGCTGCGACTCTGTCACTAAAGGTCTTTTTATTACAAATGCTTTTAGTCCTTTCGCGTAACGTCAAAAAAATAAAATAAAAACTCCTTTTTATATTATATTAATTTTTGTCTCTTCGATCTTCATCAAGCGAGTGATTCCCTGGAATCCAGCTAGTAAAACTAATGTCGTATAAAGCTTCGGAACTAAAACTCATTAGACATGCGTTATGTAATCTGTGCCTTAGTATCACTGTATCTATCTCGCACTTGAACTACAAATCAATCGACATAAATAACCTCACTAGGTCTTTTTTGCTATTGGTCTATAACTCTATGGACATAATCTTAATATGCTTAATACTCGTTTGGTTTTTGGCATAATGCGATTAGGCACACTAAGTTTTGGGCACGCAGTTAGCAAATAAGTATAGCTACTCCCTTCACCTGAACAAATATGAAACAGTATGTTTTATATGTCACTAACTCATCTTTTCACGCACAAATCAATGTCAATATAACATCAGATTAAACTTGAGGCTACGAGTGAGCACAATCAATACAACTAGATAAAAACCTCAAAAATTTATGCGTGAACACCTACTCGTAAACTAGGAAGCGTCATATAAGTATAGATATATTAGTTAAGTTCGCAAAAGTAATAAATAATTTTGCCCGTCGATAAAAAAAACGAAATGATTATCTAATTGCTGCTAGGGAAATCCTTAGGTCCTTACAATCCGAGAGATTACTACAATTTATTATTTTTTACGTTACAGCAATAAAAACATCGTGCACCGAGATAAAATGGTGAATGAAACAAAGTAAAACTAACGTTACATGATTAATGTAGTAAAAATGCGATAACATCACATCTCGTGAAATACATAAAGTAGTATGCATGACACGAACTAAGTATTATTAGGATTTCATTACACAATTTACAACACAAAAGGTACATTTTATATAATAAATCTGTCTTGCAAAGACTACAAAGAATATTTCGCACACACGTGTACTATAAGATGTAAATCTAGCAGATAATTATAATTCACGTTGAATAAGTTTTTCACGTTTAATTAAAATATTATGAACCATTTGTTGTGATTACAAAAATGTTGCGATTATCTTAGCGTCTTAATCAAATAACCATATAGGATAACTTTAACATGAATTTTAATTCTCGAATATTCAAACAGTACAAATACAGAAGAACTGGCTGTTAAAGCTGTACGATAGCAACCACACCCGGGCGGGAATTGAACCGTCCTCCTATGTCGCGCCGGATGCCTATACCACTCGGCCAACGGAACATACTCATTCGAGCTGAAACGTTTTGCTCCAATTGTGTTTATAATAAACTTTAACCGTCATAGGGGACGGCGCGAAATCGGAGGTCGCAGGTTCGATTCCCACCCGGGACAAAATGTGTTCTCTAATAATTTGTAAATGTGATTTAAGCTCAGCGAGCGATAGTACTTATAATCATATTTAGAAATAAATAAACCTTTTTAACTTTGTATACAAAGTATTACATTTAGTTCACACAATTTCTTTAAATCGACGGAAACAGTCATACACGTCGACCTTACAATCAAAAGCAAAAATAAAGAAATTTAATTAGAATGAAATAAGAATTGTATACCCGGACACTTCATAAATAATATCACAACAAAACGACGTAAGTACCTTATACGATAGTGATCATACACTACAGTGTAATAGTAAAAACAATAAAGCATGTAACAATGTACCTTATCTACAATACTACAAGTTCTACGCTACAGTAATAAAAATAATAAAATGTCACATGTGACAAACCACAAATATGTTTCAATGTACGATATCGTGCGACCTTCTACGATAGCCTACTGTTTATAATTGAGAACAATTATGTAAACTCATGAATACATTATACACGCTTATTACGTAACTATTGGGAGTCGGAACTGTTTACTAATAATAATACGAACTAATATGATATAAATCAATGGGTACAAACAAAATAGTAAAATAAAAATATTTTATCCTTTATTTTATATTTGACAACTCACTAATGCAAGCAATATACGTGTATGTCATCAAAATTAAATTAATAATATGATACGTATCTTTGCGGCTAAGTTAAGGATCCTGTTTATTCTGTACCTTGTAAATTTTGCATTCACCACATGTTCTCATGAAGGTCCTGCAGCGTAAAGAACAATGTTATGGCCAGCACGAAGTCGTTTGTTCTTTGATACAAGACTTATTGAAAGATAACGTTAAAAAAAACGTTATTTGATTGGCTCAGTTGGCCTGCCTTACTAATAAAATATTGCCCTATCGCATTTATTTTACAAGCGAAGACAAAGCGTCTGCCTAAAAAAAGAGTAGTGTACTCGTATTTTGACAAATTATTTTTTACTGCTGATAGGTTGACCTTTGACCTCAATCTCACATGGTAGCAAGTGATGATGTGGTATAAGGTGTTAATTTGCTAAGCCTAGATTTACTGGCTCTCAAGGTCTTCAAACCGTACCTAGTTGGTCGTGTCTCCTCGTACTCTTTGTAATCCTTCGATTTTATTACCCGGTGGGCGAATTATATATTAATACCTAATAACTGGTGGCTCTGAACTGGAAATGTCACAATTTAAATATATTATTTTACGTTCTGAATCTCGACAGTTAACTGAATCTACAAAAAATATTCATATAATTATCGAACCTGCACTCAAATTTCACGAGAACCGGTTGAGAAATGCGACCCGTACGCTTCCCTCGAGCTTCGCTCTCGCTCGTTCAATTTATTTGTTAGATTTTTCTGATAATGGAATTCTTAGAAGCTGCTGCTTCTTTAGTCCTTCCTTTTTGGGGACTGAGTCACCCTCATCCGTGGGACCCTAAATCTCGAAACCCCACACGGGGACCCCGGGTGGTAACAATCAGGTGGTATGCCTCTTAAGCAAGAGGCCGTCTTGGTGGGTAACAACTCAACCGCAGAAAAAAATTAAGAAGCTGACTGCCAACTTAAAGAAGAAGAACAATAAAATGTTCGTGAAAAATGCAACATAACTCAAGTTACATATCGTTTTTGTTGCAGAATGTCGTGCAACAAGAACAATTTTAGTAAGATTACAAGTTCAGTTAGGTCATAAAGATTTTGTAAGCACATCTATTTATGTTTGTTTTAATGATTCATTCATTTAATGTGCTTGTAGAATGGGGGCATTTAGGTACAGTACCAAAATGTATGACGCATAAGCATCACATCTGAAACGCGAAGATCTCGGGGTTGATACCTCACATTTGAATAGTAGAAATATAGTGGTCGGAACACGATTTAATATGTATCTAACAAGAAATTCTCGATAGTATGAAACCGTTCCCGCTAGGCGGTCGATGACTCGTCTCATAATACATTGCACCAAAAACTATAAACGTAATATAAAATTATAGAGATAATTCATAGTTAAATAATAATGTATACCTCCACCTAGCAATCAACATAAACTAAAATTCGATATATTTGCTATAAAGTGTCTACTGTGTATTTTAAGTGCACTTAGCGACATATTCTTGGTCCTTAGTTTCATGGTTTTGCAGTCTCTCAATAAAATACTGAGATATACTTTTTAGAAACATTATTCAACAAAGAAACGCCTGAGCCGCTAGGTGCAAGTAAAATACAACTTTAATACATTGTAAATAGATCTCACTTTCGATATTCGTCAGCCTTATTGTGTAGGAACCACGTAAGCGCGTATAGACAGCCGGGGGGGCTCGCTATGAGCTCTTCTGATGAGACATACTTCTCTATTTCCGGAATGGTCATTTCTACGACTTCGATTAATTCATCGCCTACGCCGCCACCTGCATTTAAATTTTCGACAAATTAGGTATACAATATTCTTCAGCAAGCACTTAATGTTATTCATATTTTTTTATTGATGGCTTCGGAGGTAGATGCACAGCGCGCGGTTGATGTAAGGGTTTACATAGTTGTAGTGAGTTTTCAGTTTCACTACAGTAGGTACTTCCTTTCAAAACATGAGTATTATTTTCAGGGTACTTTTATCGATTTCACAGTAAATCATACTTGTCAAAACTAACCTGATGCTGTTTTCATTTGATCAGTCACTTCGCAGTAGTAGAATGTTTGTACTGCGCCTTCAACACCAACTCCAGACCTACAAATTTACGAAAAGAAACATAAAACAAGCTAACGTAAAATATACATTTTCATTAACAATTGGTAATCATTAAAAATGCACCCAGCATTTTTGCAAACCCCTGAGGTAAGTGCTCGGGGCTGAACACAAAGAGAAAGCGTAATAATAATAATAATAGGACAGGACTATTGTTTGCAATAAGCGTGATATCGTGGTGGTTGACCAATCCAGGCCAGGCAGTGCTTGTCCACATCACCATCCTACATGACGACAACATCGTGAAGGCCGAGAAAGACAAAGTCAGTACCTTGACTTGGCTCACGAGGTAATCGCCATGTGGGATGTTGACTTCCGATAGTCATTTCGGCGAACGGCCTAATAGCCTCGACCAACATCTCAAGAGGCTCTCGCTAGAAGGTTGGATCAAGGGTCAGATGCAGAAGGCAGTAATACTTGACACTACACGCATTGTCCGGAGCCCTTGGGCCCTGCCCCGCTGCCGGCGGCATCCTAGTTTTAAGTTTTTTGTAATACTTGATATTTTTTACTATATATGATTGTTGTAATAAATTTTAAATTATGCAATCAAATAAATGACGATAATAATAATAATTTTTATTCAGTAAAATAATCATACAAATATGCAACTAAATACAGATATGAACAAATCCTATTTAAGCTAATATGGCATTCAGTAATAATCAAAGATAGTCACAGTGTTGACTTGTAGAACCTATACTAAGATAATCTAGTGTCAGATTCTGTAGGTACCCTTCATATGTACAGTGAGGAAGAGGTAAATCTATGTAGATGTCAGAAAGATGTTCTTAAAAATTTGATATATATGTCATTACAATTCTTTATATATAAATATGATACATGCATATATACATACAGTATATTCATAAATTATGTAGATAAATATATATGGGTGTGAAGGTGTATATGCGGATGAGTGTGTGTTGTAGATATGTATAATGGCATGGAATGAAGTTTTATGGGAAAGTATCATCACATTATTTGAATATTTTGAGCCTTTTTAAAAAACAACAAATTCCTATGAAAAATGGATTACAAAAGTATTTTTTTCTAAAAATTGTGTTTAATTTATTTGTATTTGCGAAACAATTGAGAGTGCAAAATATGAGGTATATATTCTGTAAATTGTTTTAAGCTCAGAAAAGCTTGCAGATTATGATTCTGAATGTCGCCAGGAAATTGGTTATTCCATTTACTTTTTAAACCCTTAGATAACAAGTAAACCCATTGAATAGATGCTTGGGAGACATTTTATTTATTGTTTTAGTGACAATATTACTATTTTTTGTATGATTAAGATATAGCTTTAAGTATTTATAATCATTGAAAAATTAACTAATTTTTTTAAAATATTTATATCCAAATAATAAATAAGTACAAATATTAATTTTTAGTTTTACTATTGTGTTTTTATTTGTATTTTGTTACTACTCTCTACTAATAATAGTATATTATTAAATACGAATAAGTCATAATTTTAATTGTTATTGTTTGAAAATTTAATGTGTAAGGTACATTTACAGGGAAGAATCAAGAATTGTGGCAATGATATCTTCGGCAGTTGCCTTGGGTACTCATACTCAACACGCCATTATTTTTTTCAAAGCCTAAATAAAGTGTAATCAATAGTGTATGTCAATATTTTTGTCATATAAATATATTTTTGCTTAACAAATATAAATGTAGAAGTAGAGCATGTAGAGCATCTCAAGTTCAAATTACCTTTAACAAATTTAAGCTAAAGTCAATATTTAGACATAATAATTTATAACTACCATTATCTTTTAAGAACCATAGACCTATATAACTAGACACGCTAGTTTATTCCAAAAATATTTCCTAAGATGTAAACATCAATATGAAAACATTTGTATTTGCTCGGAGTATAATTTTATGGGCAGATATATTTTTAATATGGGACATATGTGACAAACTATCTTAGAATCAATTTCTTAATGGAAAAATTTAATTGCCATGCCTCTCGTTTCTTTTTGTGGCATTACAAGAAATTATGATTGTAAATTTACTAACAATGGCATTCAAAATAAAAAATATTGATTATTTGAGTTTTAATGAACACTATCTATCTATGTCTATGTCTATCTATATTTAATTTGCTTTTTTATATCAATATTTTTTATTTTTTATTTCTTACCTTTTTTTAGTTGATGAGCTGCAAGTTTGTTTAACCTCTAAAGATCGAGCTTTCGAATTAGATGGAGAAGTAGATGGATGTTCAGGTACAGATGTGCAAATTTGCATGCACAATCTTTAAAAGGTTAATTATAAAATAACTTTTATATACTTAGTCTTTAAAACAATAATTATATGGCTCCCAAGCATTTTTTCAATCATTTTACTTGATATCTAACGGGATGCAGTTAAAAAAATATACTGAAAAACAAACTTAAAGGCAAAGAATCATAGTCGGCAAGCTTATCATTTACATATTGGTTACCTCACAATTTGCAAACCCAACATACTTTGGGTTTGCAAACTTTACTTTGTTATTGTTTTAAAAATTTGTAATGATATTGTAATTCATAGTGCTGGGCCTAAAACCTCAAATAACTTTGATGTTTGCATGGAGAAGTGACCAATCACTTCAACCTTTATCTTAGTAATTTCAAATATCAACACTTTTTGATACACTTACCTACAAGAGATAATCTTTTTAAAATTGTTTATCGGGACATCATAGCCACATTCCTCAAGGACTTCTTCTTGTGCAATCTCAATTGTAGGTATTGCCTTATCCAGGATGCCTGCACACATCTCCAATGCTATGCCGAGTGATGCTGGATATTTCTCAGTATCTATTGGCTTGAATCTGTCTTCTTCGTTGATGGAATTGAAGTATATAGCTAAATTGGAGAAAAAATAATAAACTTCAACAGTGTTAAAATTTATGCAGGTGTACTAAAACTTAGTGAAGATGTTATATATGTATCTCCCAGTAGTATGTTACTTAATTGATACCTGCACCTGACTATATTATTTTAAGTATTTAAATATAACATAGAACTTGGTAAATTTATTAAAGATGTTATTGATGCCAGGCTAGAATGTCACATCTCTTCTTGTGGGTGTTGAAACGGGTGAAAGGGTAAAATACAGGAAGCTGGGCAGCAGTGCCTTCTGAAGAGCTGCCTTCTTACAATGTAATCCCCAAGAAACCTGACTAGCCTGAGGATTATGGCAAACCTCACTTAACGGGAGAGCCTGTGCTCAGTAGTGGACAAGCTGTCTCATACAGTTTTTAATGGTCATAAGGTAGCAAGGCTCTGTGGGTGGATTGGCAGTATGAGAGGTCACTGTCTAATAAGGTGCCAAGTTAGCTTGAATGTGGGGTAGAATTCAGTATATGCCATAAGATCATGTATTTTAAAATTACTGTTAAAAGACTCCATAGAAAATGGTTTTTCTGTGCTACACCACTACTCTACTTTTAGTGAACCATAATTTATACTGCCTTGCACAAAAAAACTACTATTAACAAATTATTTTGAAGAAATGGTTAACCCTCTATTTAGTTAAGTTTGTAAGTATATCGCAAACTTAATATCACTCCACACACCTTCAACCTTTGTAAATTAAATCTAAAAAGGCGAAATGTATTCTAGCAATTGATTTACACTATATTGTTTGGCAATACTTTTATAATTGTTAGATGCATCCCTTTTACCATCTCTGAGCGTATTTAAATTTAGTAGAATGGAGACCTGGCTGTGATTTCATTCAAGGAATTACGATAATGTTTAATCATCACATTGAATTTCTAACTTTGGTGACCTAACTAGGAGGTGACTAAGGAAAATCTAATGTTATCATGACCTGTGCATTATGACATTACGATAAACCCTTAAACTACACCGGTCAAAATTCCCAGAGTAGCTCTCTTCGTTGTGGCATATTAAAGTGAATTCGTATTTGGATTCTCTCACCTGGCCGGAACTGCTTTACAAACACCATGACCCTTCTCGTAACATTGAAGACCACGATGACTACGCTATCATGCACCTCCAAAAGGTCCCAATTCTTCTTGATGCCATTCTGCGTGTAGTGGAAACGAAAGGGCTTCACGTACGGAGAGTCCGGCAGGGGAGTGAAGTGCACATCTTTCAGATCTTCCATGTTCAGGGAGTAATAAATAATTAGCTTAGGTAAGTATTATTTCTCTTAAATCAAAAATTATGAGAAATTTAAACGAAACTTCGGCTATTTATTGACCAAATTGACATTAACATTTGACTTGACACTCTTCACTCTTGGTCTTGAGTCTTGACACTCTTGACAGTGTGAAGTGTCAGGCAGGCAGGACCAGTGTTGCCAGATC
The DNA here is from genome assembly GCA_963854805.1 of Plagodis dolabraria. Classification (NCBI taxonomy): domain Eukaryota; kingdom Metazoa; phylum Arthropoda; class Insecta; order Lepidoptera; family Geometridae; genus Plagodis; species Plagodis dolabraria. The sequence goes on along the minus strand of OY978459.1, from coordinate 3,854,572 downwards.
CGTTAGTTAAAAATTATACGAGATTAAAAGAAAAATTATCGTGTTTTTATCGCAAGTCAAAATTTACTTTATAAGTTATTTAACCGAGTCTAATAATAAGACAGTATATATTATTATACTGCAAAAATTTAGGTCTGAGTATAACCTTAACAGATATCGTTTAATTTTTTAAGTAGATCCTAGATCTACATAGGACCCTGTTACATAATACAATACTCAACTTTAATGTTAGGCGCCCACCTAATTTTCTGGAAACTATGTAGTTTCCATGGTTGCAGGTTATTTCTGTTTTTATACAAATTAAATTTTTAGGATAGGTACCTATATAAAACTATATAAAAGTAAATATTTTTTTATTGCATTAGTGTTATATTAATGTAACTCAATATATATTTTTTTCCTCAGAATTAGAACTCAATGATTCAATTTCTGTGGATGAGGCATGTAGATCTTGACGTTCGCTGGTTTTCTCAGAGCTGTAAATAACTGAGCATTGTTGAACATTCAATCATGCTCGGTTTGGTATAAAATCATTTCAGTAGGTTTTTGCGCTACCACTTTTTATTTTTATTTATTAATTTCTTTATTCAGCAGTATAATTATATATGTAGTACAATTCTAGTGTAGTTTTAAACCTAGAACGACAAAATTATGTGCAATTAACTCTGCTTTACAAGTTGAACACTTATACAAAACTTATTGCTTATATATACTTCAGATTATTAAAATATATTATCATAATAGCATTATTACTATACTTGAACATCGATTATGTAAACTTTAGTAGGTAACAGTTTAACATTTTTATCATCTTACTAACTAATTAAACAAAAAAAAACACCATTTTTTGGCGGTAGACACAAAATGCACTTGACGCCGGGCGTACGCAGTTGACAACACAGCCAAGTGAACATAGCATTCAGCCTAGTGACTCAAACACACTCAAGCGCTTCTTAAATAATGCGTATGCAATACCCTGAATCGTAACACAGTACGGGTCATAATGGCATGCGCGGTCGCGTTCCGTCATCCGAGCGACCCTGCCTCGTGCATCGTCCACATTCGACGTCATCGCAGCTGAGAAATAAGTGATGGGGTAACTTGTATGTTTTATCGACATAATCTAAGTTATGTTTACGCGTTTTGCATATGTTTTGAATAATACTATTTTTGTTAAGCGGATTAGTGTATAAATATTTTTTTTTGGATAGTTTGTATATATATGCATATATTGTAGGTAAGCTAATTTTTGTATGAAATTTATTGAGATTTGTGTTTAATGGGGTATTATATGAATATTTAATAGCCTTATTTTGGATTATTTGTAACTTTTTAATATTTGTTGGGCAATTACTGCTCCATACAGGACACGCGTAAGTTATACATGGACGTACTAGGGCACCGTATATATTAAGTTTTGTTTGGCAACTTAAGCAAGATCTTCTATTAAGTATCGGACTTAGTGCATTTAGTGATTTTATGCCTTTGAGTCGTAGATTGTTAGTATTCTGTGTCCAATTAAGTTTATTATCTAGATCTAGTCCTAGGTACTTAACAGATTTACTCCATGGGATATAAAAGTCTCCAATGTATAAGCCACGTGTGGGGAGAGAACGTTGCCGGGTGAAAAGTATAGCTTCAGTTTTGGAAGCATTAATTTTAAGCTTCCATTTGTGAAAATACATCTGAAGCATATCAAGAGATAGCTGGAGCCTACTTATTATCAAGTCAATGTCCTTAGAAGATGTGATGGATGCAGTGTCGTCAGCAAAACAAGCGATACTTGTGCACCTCTGAATAGGTACATCGTTCATATAAATTAAGAAAAGGTAAGGTCCTAAAATTGAGCCTTGGGGCACTCCAGCCGGGACTGAGGAAGAATAAGAATTCGAAATATGTACCCGAAATGAGCGATCCGACAAGTATGATTTGATCATTTTCACAAGAGACATTGGTGTGTTGATACAAATGAGTTTGTGCAAAAGGGCATCATGCCATACAGTATCAAATGCTTTTTCTATGTCCAGCAGGAACATGCCCGTCGATTGTCCCTGGTTAAGATTGTGGGAAACCGCTTCAGCCACCCTGGCCAGCTGTTGAATGGTAGAGTGGCTAGAGCGGAATCCAAACTGCTCATCTGGAATATATTTCTCTGAATATCTTATTAGCCGAGAATATATGATTTTTTCAAATATTTTGCCTAAGCAAGAAAGGAGGCTAATAGGACGGTAAGATGCTGGATCTGACGTATCCTTACCAGGCTTGTGTATGGCAATCACTTTAGCAGTCTTCCAGATGGAAGGAAAGTAATTCAGTATTAAACAAGCATTCATTATTTTTACTAGTAAAACAACGCATTTTTGTGGAATATTTTTGAAGAGTAAATTGGAGATCTCATCCGTTCCAGGAGCTTTGCGAGGTTTGAGTTTGCAAATAATTTTATTTATTTCTCTAGGGCGGACCAAACTTCCAGAGTATTTTTCGGGTGGGTAGTTATTCAAGCCAGTTAGTGAGCAGTCTACTGCTGGGAGCTCGTCACTTATGTTGTCATGTGTCAGTAGCATGTTGTTTAAAAAGGTATCTGCAAGTAAATCGCACTGTTCCTTCTGGCTAAAGGTTATAGAAGCAGCAGCCTTTTTGAGCGTAGGTATGGGAGGAGATGCGTTGGGCCGTAGACTTTTTACAACACGCCGTATATCAGTATTTGAATTTTCCACTCTTTGTAATTTTTTCTCTATGTTTTTGTCGTTGTTACATTTCAATGCACATTTAATCTCAAGCTGTAATTTGTGAACTTTTTTATTTATAATTTTACACACTGCTATAACAGGTTCAGCTGCTGCATATCGACGCAGTTGGTTTTTCCGCTGAATGAGCCTCTTAATTCTTCTCGGAATTTTAGGATTTCCGGGTTCAAGCGATACTTTAGGAATACTCGAGTCTCTAGCTTTAATTATATTACACTGAAAGCTTGATATAACGGAATCAATTTCCTTCTTAGTTTTATAAACTTGATGTGACAATGAAACATGATGATTGAGTGATTGTTTGAATTTGACCCAGTTGGCTTTGGCGTAGTTATATTTTGTAATTGGTTGAATATTGAGTTTAAGTTTAAAATCACCAAAAACAGGGAAATGATTGGAAGATAAGGCTGGTATTGTGACTATGTTATTAATGAATTCAAAATTTTTTGTAAGCAAGAGATCTGGTGTGGACAGTTTAAATTCGGAGGAATAATGTACAAGAGCCGAATCTCGTGGGCTACGGATGATAAAGTCATTATTTAGCATATGGTCATATAGGCGAGTGCCGTGACTATTGCTAACCCCGGGAGATAGTAGGGATGTTTGGCATTAAAATCACCCATGATTATTACGCGAGTTCCTTTAGCAATGAGAATATCAATGTCACTAGTATAAAAAGTCATATTTGGTGACTGATAAACGGAGAAAATTAGGACTGAGCCATGGTTAAATTTCAAGGAAACTCCTATTGCCTCAAGGTTGATGCAAGTTGTTGCTACCAACTGATCATGTTCTAAATCAGTGCGTACAAGGATTGCTACCCCTTGACCAGTACCATTGGATCGTTTATCTTTACGGTAGCAAGTATAACCCGAAATATTAAACGCTAGGCGATTGGTGAGTTTTGATTCGCATATTGCAATAACGTCGACATTACGTTCTCTTACCACTAGGTCTGCGAGTTCATGTTGTTTACTGCGTACGCCATCAGCGTTCCAATAAAGTACTCAGAGTCCATTTCTACTAAACATATTGACCTAAATGAGTAATGATCAGAATCACTTTATCCATAAAAGTTTTGCGCTACCGCCTTCTACAGCCTAATTAACCAAAACTATGCCATTAACAGAAGTGGTTATAAGACGGAGTCGGCATTTTTATAACAGTATTTTAGAAAAAAAAAACATCTTACATTACCTGTTAGACTGGAGTCTGGACTGCTACAAATTATTGAAAAATATTACAAAAAGTTGCGTTCCGTTACAGAGATCTGAATTCATAACAAAATTATCGTATATTTGAAAAGAATATCGTAGAAGTTTGATAAAATATCGTGCGATACGTGCTTATTATTTTTTATCGCATGATAATCAAATATATCGTGGATCTAGGATAATTATCGCATGCCTGGCAACACTGGGCAGGACCATCATTGGATCACCAGTGTTGCCGGATCCCCCTTTTCATTTCTCCCGTGGAGAACCCTACAATCACTCGATTTTGATACAAAATACCGGCAAACAATAATAAATAAACCGCTTAATTTATTACATAGAGCAATGAAAATAACTACTACAGACAGTAACACAATTCATATGGATATGTCTAAAGACAGATAGGTAATAAACCTTCAGAAGCCCTAACTTTAGTCGCTGACTCTTTTTTTTCTTTTATACTTGAGACGATTTTAGGCCAATGCAACATACTAGGTGCGTTCGTTTTGGCTCGGTTGCGTTTGTAGCAGTTTCAAAAGTGGCATTTGTATCTTAGCGTTCGGAGAGAAGCGTCTGCTATTTTTGATCACCAACGACTGTATGCTATCCGAACGTCTTATACTTATTTTCATATTTTGACAACCGCTGAAGCCCAAAATAACGTTTTCTGGAACTGCAGCTAAAGATATAGGTGCAACAACTGAAGCCAAAGACATAGGTCTGTAATTAAATCTGCCGGAGGCATCGCCAGTTCTATTCATTATGATAGGAACCACAATATTTCTCATAAAATGTTAGTTGTCAAAAAACGATCACAACGATCCCACGGTAAGACGTGGGTCAAAAATAGCACTTTTCTCTGTCATTTGTAGCGTTTTCAAAGCTATCCGAACGGTGAGCGAAAACGATATTTATGCTCACGAAGTCCCTATACGAACGCCCTGTGTGATCATTTTTAGCGTTTGTGAGTGTTATTTTTGGAACTGATAGATTATCCGAACGCCCTAACTGTATAACTAGTAAAGAGTTTGTACTATCATGGTGTAAAAAGGTTTTATTATTATTTTCATTTTATATTATCAAGGGTTGCGAAGACAAATCCCGGCAGGGAGAAAAAAAATATCAAGGGTAAAGTAGACAGCAAAATGTGTTCAAATTGTAATTTATTTTACACACACAAAAATAATTTATTACCTACTTAATAAAAAGGTAACTTCAATATAAATCTAATTGATCTAACTTAAATTATATGATATTAATAGGGACAAAATGGACAACTAACAGTTTGTGCTGTATACAGAATTAAATTTTATGTATATATTAATTATTGGGTTTAGTGACATGTGTAATACAATCCGTATCCAATACAAGCCGTAGAAATCGAAGTTTAATTAGTTCGTTCCGCACTTTTCAGGGTGTTTTCTAATATACAAGATACAATTTTAATAATATTACGCTTTATATACATACGTATGTAGTACTGAATTAAATTCTACAATAAATGTCGCATGAAAGTACATATAATTTCTTAAATACGGTATTATACCGAGAAGCTAATAATGCATAGAATGCATACGGTGAAATCGATAAATAATTATTTTTAATCACAACCATCTAAAATAATCTAAAATTTTATCTAGGTATTCGGCGTCTTCGGTATATACAAATACAAAATATACAATTTATTACAGTATACAATATAGATATATATCTATATATATATATATATACCAGAGTGGCAGATGTGCATAATCCTCGTCAATAAAGGCGAAATCTACTCTTGTTGGCAACGAAATCCCTAAAGCGCTTTCGGCCAACAAGAGATTTATAACAATATTAGTTGTAATACATTTTGGAAGTAGATAACATATTACATTGTGACTGTTTTATGGAAAATGTGAAACGTGACGACAATAAATTTGAATGGGCCGGGCAAACACGTCGTGGAAGATTGGTGAGGACTGAGGTATATAACATTTCTGTCCAAACTTTGGTATTATGATTAGGTTCTTCATAGCAGTTTCAGCATTTTTCAAACATGCGTTTGGTTTGCTAGTTTTTCGTTTTTTTTTGTTTTTTTTTATCGTTTAATGCGCAAATTAATATTCCCACACAAAACTTATTATGGGAAACTGACAAACCAGACGCATAGGTCATTAGGCTTAACAATATCATGTAAAATTTCACTGGATTTGAACAATTGGTATATAACATTTGACGAAACTACGTTAGTATGGAAGACGCTATGGAGACGCTTCCCTTAAGACATATCATATTTTCATATGAGCTAATCATGTACTTTTAAAACAATATCTACAGTACTGAATATCACCAATTTTATGTTTTGTTGTAAAAAAAAAACTTTAGGTTATACAAAAACTACGCAAGCAAGTATAACATCAAGTTTTTTCAATTAGATTATAACTCTATAGCTAAGTAATTTAGCAAAATCAGTCCGAAATCAACAAAACTTGTATTGTCTTATAGGGACTATATTTCGTGTCACCAAAATTTATTTATGACATCAACTTGTATCATCTAATTAATAGATCTGTCGACAAGAAATATTTTATACTCAGATACACAAAAAACAAGAGATGGATTACCAAGAATATTATATTACTATATTATTATTATTACTTCGTTATAAAAAGTTGGTTAGTTAAGGTAAGAACTGTGTTATAGAGCGCGAGCCGAGCGAGCGAAGTAACGTGTCGCGGCAGCGGCTAGCGAAGGGCCGGAATTGATTTGTTTAATAACAATATACTTAATTATGGGAAGAGCATGTTATGACTATACAGTAATATGGACAATCATATTATAATAATTACTTAAACACTTATTTGGCACGAGATCATATATTTCAATGATTTTATGTGATTTAATGTGGAATTGATATTATATTGTTTGGCGACTATTCTTTGGTGACAAACCTATTATTTTGCGACAAAACCCTATTATCTAAGAAATAATAAACCAACTAAATCGGTGATACCTTAAATCATACCCTTGTCTTATTAATTATTAGACAATCATAATATTATTATGGTGAATGGTATTTGTTAATATCTTGCGCAAATCTTTCTAGTAATAGTAACTTAATTATTTTATAAGCAATACAAAAAAAAGTAACGTAACCGACTTCCGCAACTGGGAAGTCTACTTTTTTTTTACAGTATGAAATAATGGTTGTGGAATTCAGTAGGATCTGTTCAAAAACTAATTTTAAGTGGCAATCCGCCTATGGAATATGAAAATGACAAACTCAGCTATCATGAGCTGTAATATCATCGTGTTGTGTTGTTGAATAAATTTGTGTGTTACTTATTAAGATATATTTTTGAAAAAATGCCGATTCTTGGGTCATCCTAACGCAGCTTCACAAGACAACTAATATTGAATATTATTCATTTTTATCAACGTGAGTGTATGTTGACCGTCTATTTTTTGCGGGAATAGGCAGAAGAATAATAAAAAATAAGTTATTGATAAGTGTACTACAAAGAGTTAAGAAGTACCTGCTTTAAGAAAGCTGCACTGGGTGTTATATAATACTATACGAGTAAACTTCAGAGGTGTGAGACGTCTCAACCTCAGCAAAGTTTTAAAAGAACTGGGATTTACATATTAAAAATAATTATCAAAGAGTAAGCAAACGGTGGGCCAAATAATTTGTACTAGTGCATCAGAAATAACTAACTAACATAAACAACTAATAACAGAAAATTAACTTTTTAAGATCTTGTTAACTATTGTTAAATAGTTATGGATCTGAACCCTACAAACCAAATCAATTAAATGGTTTATAGCTTCAGAATGATTTGTCGAGCAGCCGAACCAGTAGAGAACAGTTGTTTTTAAAAACTCAGTCTTTATACTTTTCATTGGGTTAGGGCGATTTGGATATTTATCTATATAATTATAAACCATAGCAATGAGGGATTTGAAAAGTCTTGACAATTTCCGGTTTTGAATAGAACAAATTGCGACCTTGCAAAAGAGATCGTTCCCTACAGCTTATCCATGTGTGGATATCAGAAGGTTCTTTTGTCAAAAATGTCCGTTTGCAGGATTGGCATTTGAATTTGGCAATAATTTTTCGTGTAACATAGCGAGCTGTAAACGCGGATGCATGGGTGCTGACTTTTTCCTTTCGGGCTTGCCGTAACAGTTGCGCTCTACAAAATCCTGACTCAGTCGTAAGTGTCCCTGCAATATCTTTTGTGCTAGCTGACGTTGGTTCTATAGTAATTTCAATAGGTAAACTACTTTTAATACAGCTTGTTGTACCCCCCTCTTTTTATTGTGAGGACAACAGAAGTTTGCCCATATCATCCTCACAATTAGAATATGGGGAATGAGGACCCAATGTGTTTGTTAACTTTGTTATCAAGAGTGATTTGAAAGAACATTGGAATGCATGTGCGTCTGGCTGGTTAGAACGATGATTTAAAGCTCGAACACGGCCAAAAAAATTTTCTAGCTGGTCTTGATTTAGGTAACGAGTATAAAAGTATTTAACTCAGACGGCACCCACTTTTTATTGACGTGCCCTCCTGTGGTGGATTTAAAAAAAAGACTTGTAGGATTTTAATGGCTTCACTCCAGAACGACACGTGTTTATTGTGACCATGTGTGTCTCTCACTGGGCCTCGCATTTTACCTTTGTCAGCGGCACCTTGACGTGATCCATTTACGCTGTCAAACAACAGAATCTGCAGTGTTTTTCATTGTCGTTGACACTGGAGTTCCATTAGCATGAGTTTCTGAAACAATTTTAAAGAATATCAGGTAAATAAATACAGTTATTATAATGTTAGGTTTCAATTTATACTTAATTTAAGTCTTTAAATATAATTTGAATGTATGTTGACTTCATCAGTACTTCATTTGACTAGTACGTGGGCCAAAGGTCTTAAATATGTATGTAAACCGATTCTACAGTCCGGCCGCTCAGATTGCGTTTCTGACTCCTATCGATACGTCTTGACTAAGTAGCGTTATTTATTGCATTTTGCATATTTATTCAATTCAATATATATTTTATTATTTTTTATACTAATTATATTTCAAACACAATATAAATAAAATTGTTAGTGAATAAATGAATTTAATTAGAATTACTGAAGGTTACGAAGGGAAAGAAAATAAAATTGCTTTATTTATTGGAAAATGTATATTATGAAATACATAGTTTTAATTAAGGTAAGCGTTAGATAATGAAGACCAAGTCAAATCAAAATTTGATCCGACTCCAATTCACTTAAGGAGTCTATACATATATCGCGGTCAAATCCATCAAATCTAATCTTTTAGTTATTTCAACCACCTTCATCCAGTCATCTCTTGTGACTTTTTTACATGCTTATTTTAAAAGCGTCAGTTCATCTTCTTTATGTCATACGGTGTAGAAGTATTATGGCGGACTGCATAACCTTTGTTTTAGCCCAGATTAGCTCAATGGCATTGCACTGGCAGTGGTATGGGGGAATTTGGAGAACGCGATGACCATCCTCCAGAGCCAGCTCATCTATTCCATATCGAACATTTGCCGTTTAATAACTAATTTCATCAGCTCTGCTCTTAGCATTGATATATTTGTAATAATGCCACTTCTTTGCAGCCAAGCCATCAATTCCACTTTTCTAGTAGCTTGGGTAGGTACTTTATTTATTTGCAGCGAATGATAAGGGGCATTATCCAATTATATAACTGAAGGCTCTAGCAGGCCAGGTACCGACACATCCTGGAACCACTCCTTGAATGCAGCCGCATTCATTTCAGCGTAGTAGACAGTAGTTGTTTTTGACTCAAATGCCAATAAACCGTATTTTAATAAAAACTAACCTGAGTTGACATACTTATTAACTACGTATACCGGCTAGAACTCACGGTGTTTAGTCGTTATCTCCGACCAGTGTTCGAGCAGTAAAGACGCTCATTCTCAAGGAATGCGGGCAGCTTCGAGGGCCGCTAGACGCGCACTGCGGGCGGCTGCTCGCAACGCCCTCTGAGGAACTTAAGGAACGGCGGGCAGCAATGGCATCGCAGGCATGGTAGGGGCGCGTACGTCACTGTCACTTTCTTCACTGCACTCGTCAAAAGTATGAGTAGGGTCTTCGAACACTATTGCAATTACGTCTATCTTAATAAATAACCAATAAACCGTTTTCCACAAAACCATACTTCGCACCACTAGCGTGGCATATGAGTTTTGCTCCTTTACCCATTGGCACTTTCGACGTTGACGTTTGAGTGTCATTTTTGGATGAAACAGTTTTGCCTCCCCTAAGCAAATCATTTGCTCTCAAAGATGCTAGAAGCGTCGACTTATTCAGGTATTCATTCCTGAAATAATAACCATATATATGATTCCTTATTGCATCGGCGTCAAAGCTAACAATGTCTGTTATAGGTTTAGACCTGCGTTTCTTGTGTGGAATTCGTAAAATAATTTCGTCCATGCCAGATGAGCCGAACTTTTCTTTATCAATATTGTTTATCGGCCGTTTGCTTATTTCAAGACGTAATATATGATGCTAAGAGATGGACTCTTGTAGTGCGAGAGCCAGTTGCAAAAATACCTACCTCATCGGGTACCCCAATAGGCTATCTTTAGATCGTTAACCGACACTCAAACACGTAAAAAATATCAGGTCTGCCAGAGCCAATCCTGCCGGGTCATAGAAATAATCGATATTTTATTACGTCATTTTTTTGTGAAAATTACCTCATGTGGTACCCGAATGAAAGTGATGACAACAGTTAACCATTGATTAATTATGTAAAAAAAGTTGGTCTGGCATTGCGCGCCCTGCCGGAAGTACTTGGTAGACCCCCAAAAATATGCCCGTCCGAAAAGATCAACCTACCTCATCGAGTACCCCGATGGGACTTGCGCCAAATGATAGCCAAGAAACGCCTGATTATGGATCAAAAGGTCTGCCAGGTCTAAACTTGCCGTAACTTACTGATCAAAGCATTTGAAGTAGGTAGGCAGCATAATTTCACTTAAACTTAAAAAGTACTTGTTTCTAAATTTATAAATATTAGCTAGTTTTTCATCAAAAAATTAAATAATACAAGAAATGTAGTGTTAAGAATGTATACATAAAATTGAATAATATATACCACGAGTAAGTAAGTTCCGGCAAGTTTAAACCTGGCAGACCTCTTGATCTAGTATCAGGGGTTTCTTGGCTATCAATTGGCGTAAGTACCATCGGAGTACTCGATGGGATATTTATGAATGCGAATATGAATATAAATACATGCTAAAATAAGGAAAAAAACTGTATAAATACTTATGATGCCAGAAACGTTATCTTCTATAAAACATACGCAAAATATAATTTGCAAGGCCATTTATCAAAAAAAAAAAAAATTTTAGTTCATGCGGAATGCCTCCATGTAAAAAAGTTATACAAAAAATATTGCCAACAGCGTTCATAAACGCTATGTGGCAAAACGCAAGTTCAAATTAACTAATAAAATTGGATGCCAAAAACTACGAATGGGTAAATAGCAACAATCGCCTAGAACCTCTATGGTATGAAGGTGGAAGATCCAACACTGTTGAGTCCATCATAATAAATGATTCAGAGGACAATGATATTGATCAAACATATGATAGCTCAAGTGACGAAAGTGATTGAAATTTTTGATTCTTGATTTGAAAATGTATGATGTTTATGGACTCTTTTTGCACCTTGCCACAATGTTATAAAATAGTTCTTGTCGTCATCTTAGCCAGTTCGATTTTTTGTTGATTAGTTAGTTAGGCATTTACGATCAATGGCTATTGAGCCATTATTAATTCAACTTTAACCGTATTTCGGTGAATTAGAGTGATTCTCGGTGGTAGGGTTGATTAGGCGTTTACTGTATCTACAGGTTCTAGACTCTGCAGCCTACAATAAGTCTGTATTTTAAGTAATCTGCAAGATTTGCATGCCCGTAATTTAGTAAAATGTGTCAGATTTAATAATTTTCTCATTACCTCTATAACTCATGCAACAAATTTTCATTTAATTTAAACCCACATATTTCAGATAACTATAATACGCACTTTAACTAAGTTTTGATTATTTTACCTAAATTGGAAGTAAACATGTTATTGTACTCGTGGTATATATTATTCAATTTTATATATACATTCTTAACACTACAATTCTTATTTTATTCAATTTTTTGATGAAAACCTAGCTAATATGTATAAATTAAGAACAAGTACTTTTTTAAGTTTAAGTGAAATTATGCTGCCTACCTACTTCAAATGCTTTGATCACTAAGTTCCGGCAAGTTTAGACCTGGCAGACCTTTTGATCCATCATCAGGCGTTTCTTGGCTATCATTTGGCGCAAGTCCCATCGGGGTACTCGATGAGGTAGGTTGAGCGTGTCGGAAGGGCATATTTTTGGGGTTCTGCCAAGTACTTTCGGCAGGGTGCGCAATGGCAGACCAACTTTTTTTTACATAATTAATCAATGGTTAACTGTTGTCATCACTTTCATTCGGGTACCACATGAGGTAATTTACACAAAAAAATTACGTAAAAAATATCGATTATTTCCTTGGCCCGGCAGGATCGGCTCTGGCAGACCTGGTTTTTTTTACGTGTTTGAGTGTAGGTTAACGATCTAAAGATAGCCTATTGGGGTACCCGATGAGGTAGGTATTTTTGCAACCGGCTCTCGCACTATTGTAACTATTCTACAGGAATTAAAAAAAAATATTTCACGCTCCGAATGCCGAATTGCTGAAACGCGTTTCAATATTACTTATAATAATATGCCGAATGGCCGAAACGCGCTTCAAGCTCCAATATTACTTGTAATATTGAAGCTTGAACCACGTTTCGGTATTATTACCATGCTCCAAAAGTACAAAACAGTAAAATGCGAAACACACCAAAAATCCAGATAAACGCAGAGGTCAGTTTATCTGGCAGAAACAGCCAAATAAACAATAATAACAGTCACTAGAAAATACGTAACAAGAAACAGTGGAGAACATAGTCGATGCTCGCGAGACCACAAGAGACAACGGTTTGTGAATGTCACAAAATGTTGGTCCCCACAACGCTATTTTGGGTTGCCATATTTACCAGATATAAAGTAGTTAGTAATGTGTTTCATTTATTTTTAAAGTCATCTGACTGATATAACAACCCCGTGTGGTGCCTTGCTGTAATGTCACCCCCCTCTCATCTCCACCCTTGAGTGTCGTAAAAGGCGACTAAGGGTAACACAGCAGAAGGTGGGCAGCAGCGCTATCTGAGGAACTGATATCTCACACTGCGATCAGATAATGGGGCAATCAGGCTGCTACAGATATCACGACACTTATTTTCTTAAGTTTTGTTTGGGTATATTTTTGTAATATTATTAACGTTATTAAATACCAAGCACATTATTATACATCATAAAATAATGACGTTTTATTTTATATTATACCGACAGATTATATTAAGATGACAAACATTCTTGATTACCTCGTTATTTTTTTGTCACATGACTCAAACCTTGAAACAGCGCATTTTGACGTGGTTTGACTGTTAAAACCTGTTATTTTTATATTTGTTAATTAATTCATTGTAATAATTTAGCCCAATATTAATACTATTATTGTAAGTCGGCATAATTATAAAATTATTAATGTTATCTCTCGTTAAGGTTAAAAATATATAAAATGTTGCCATAAATTGTACGCGATTTCAAAGTTACATCTTCAATCACGACCTGTCAGAAATGCTCTCTGAGCGGCCAGACTATAATGTCGTTCCTTTCGTTTAATGTCTAATAAACAATGCATTATAAATATTGTAATTCAACCATAATAAAATAATAGGAACTTTCCATATCTTGAAGTATAGTTCAGCATTGCACTCGTACGCTCTTGTGTGCAGGTTTTTACCTGAAATAAATTTCTAGCAATAATTTGCAATACAGTGTTATAAACTGTAAAATTATTAGACATTTGCCAAGTTCACAATCTGCCTTATAGACTTAAATTATATCTCTCCATGTAACAGTCTTTTCACAGAAAGATAAATCTTTGTTGAGCAGATTATTCCGGATGCCCTTGATCAGGTGCGGTGGATCATAAATTATGTATAATTTATTTCCATTGATGTTTATTTTATGACCTGAAAGTAAAACTGTCAGTAGTGTGTATATATATTAGAAATTAAGGGAATATGTGTAAAGGCCACACGCAGATTTTGTAGTGTTATAACATACCCAACTATCAAGCGGAGTAACCATGGTAGCCATTTGGGAGATATCTAGGAACACCTCAATTTTTTATGTGGCTTGAATATCCCTGCAAGTACTGCGTTCAGGTGTGTGGCGTGGAGAGCTTTAGAGCCTACCTACAGCTCTCCACGCCATTACACACTGAACGCAATGCTTGCGTGATTGAGGATTATAATATATGCTTGTGGGCCCACGAGATCAATTACACATAGAAATTAAAGAGTCCCTAAATTAATAAGGCTTAACGTGCCCTCGAAGCGCTGAAGCACTCCGTAGTAAATATCACCAACCATCCATGACGATGCTTAACCTAGTTGATCGGTTAGGCGTGCTTTAAAATTGCGAAATTACCTATTAAAAAACACATATTTAATGCACGTGTAGCTGGATTTTGCATTCCATTCTACACTGATCAGAAAGAATGTATATATTTAATTCCAAACATTTAATATAACCATAGATACAAAATGTGGTCAAAATTATCGCAAATAACGTTATTGTTGCAAGTGGAATACAGCCGCAGTAAGTTTCTCCTCCACTCGTGTCACCCTGTCACCTCTGCCTGTCACTGTCATAATTTAATGATGGATGGAAATTTCATGTAAGTTTTTATCGATGAGGTTTCAATAAAATACAAATCCTCTAATATACTGTGCATTTGATTGGAAATGAAAACATATATGAGGATTAGTCTAATCCTCTTGGTTTAATCAATACACATCAGTCGTCAACTACATGTTTTCATTTCCAATCAAATCCACAGTATCTAGTTGATTGGTTAGGCGTGCTTTAAAATTGCAAAATTACCTATTAAAAAACACATATTTAATGCAAGTGTAGCTGGATTTTGCATTCCATTCTACACTGATCAGAAAGACGATGTATATATTTAATTTCGAACATTTAATATAACCATAGATACAAAATGTGGTCAAAATTATCGAAAATAACGTTATTGGCGCAAGTGGAATACGGCCGTAGTAAGTCTTTCCTCCACTCCTGTCACTGTCATAATTTCAGGATGGATATTTTATGTCAGTTTTTATCGATTAGGATTCAATAAAATACAAATCCACAGTATATTAGAGCATTTGTATTGTATTGAATCAGTCGTCAACTACATGTCTTCATTTCCAATGAAATTCACAGTAAACAGAAACACACAGAATCCACAGAAACTTTAGTTTCTCGATGGGTACAAGTAACATATATAAATTTCTAGTATTTCGAATCGAAAGAAAGGGATATTTACCTTCATTCTCTTTATTTTATCGTTTTGTTTCATTTTGGAAACTTTTTATGCATGTTTGAAAGGTAGGACCTTGATCGCAGATGAGGGCCATCGGTTGCAATCCAGCCTCTACAACGTCTTGAACATCATCCTGAAGAATCAGTAAATTAAATACACCGTTGCATTATCGTCCCCAGGTCGATAGGCCACTAACGGCGTTTTTTCAGCGGCCTTTCTATCACAGATCAGTAAGAGTACGGTCCGAATTACGCCAACAGGAGCGCGTTCCGAACCTCGGTTAGAGCGCACTCGGAGTGCAACTTTTCACTCAAACGTCGTTCACGACCTTTTTTTTTTTATGCCTGATAGGTTAGCCTTTGACCACTATCTCACCTGATGGTAAGTGATGATGTGGTCGAGGATGTTGTTCAGACTAACCTAGAGGTGGCTCTCAAGGACAGCTGCCGGAACACACCGTTAGGTGCTTGGCGACAGATTTTCAGCTTGAGGTAGCTAGCCAGGCGGGCATTTGCAAAGTGCCCTACCACCATGCTGTAACGACTGCTATCCTAAGACAACAACCGGGACCGAAGCGCTCAGTAGTAATGTCATCAGCGGTCACCCATCCAAGTCATGACCGCGGCGGACGTTGCTTAACTTTGCTGATCGATTCAGAATGGCTAAGCAAACTTGGCTACGAGCGCTTCAAAAACCTTCGGGTAGAACGCAACTTTTTAACTATCAAAATTGGTCGTTAATATGTTGAATGTTTAACTGACATGACCTTGACATTTCTTGATGAGTAAATTATAGACAATCTTTTATATTTTGCAGGTAACGGTAGTTATTGCTTTTCAAACATCATAAAAAGTCTATAAATTTTGCACAATTCCCCGCCAAAAATGATATTTGAGGTTATAAAACAACCGGCCGTTCGGAACCTTCCAGTAAATTAAAGCAACCAAACAACGCACTCTGACCCTCGGAACGCGGCCCTGTACTAAAAGTGCTCACTGCTGAGAGTATGTAAATATCAATGTCATCACTACTGACTGACACTAACAGAAAATGACAATAAAGCTTTTTTTTGTTATTTTGGCAACGAATCATTTTGCTTGTTGTACCCAATCTATGTACAAAATGATATGAATGAATTTGCAAATAACTCAAGAATCCGCACTTTTAAAATATACAAACAATTTTAAATAATGTTGAATTTGCTGACAATTACAACAATACCTATTTCATTCATGAACGTGTCCTGATTTATTCCCGGGTTATATGAGTCAGTAGTCACCATCATTATTTTGAGATCTTGCAGGTGGCAAACACAATGCAAAACCATGCAACACATTTACATTTATTTCTCAATTAAATAATCTCAATATTGTTTCCTTGTCCAGACCAGATTCCTGTGAAGAGTTTAAATCCATCTAGATGTAAAAATATTGCACAAAAAACCGGGATCGTCACGACGACGCGACGTCTTAACGTGCCTTTCGAAGCACGTACACGCTCAGTAGTAATGTCACTAGTCCATCCAAGTAATGGTCGCGCTGGACGTTGCTTAATATACGGCTAAGCAAACCTCGCTATGAGCACTTCATAAATTGCACAGTTATATTTACCGGAAAGATTCCGGTAAATATAACGCGATCATTCCGGTAAATATAACGCGGGTCCTAGCCGTTTGATAATAAGTTATTATGGATAAAACTCGCGATAGTTTTCGAAATGATATTATGATATAGCTTATTTTTTATATATTTACGGTTTTAGCAGTAATTTATGGATTCATGAGCGTTGTGGTTGTAATGAATTTCTTTTCAAGCTAATAAGAACAATAATCCATGAATACTTTATTGCTGTATTATGTAGAAAGGATAACAAACCTAGCTACAAGGGTGATAAAACTATTTCAATTTTGAATTTACTGCCATAGACGTGAGTTTATTTACGTTCTTATTTTGCGGTTGCGGCTGATTTGGGCGTTGGACGGGTTAAAGGAATATTACTGTTATCATAACCTATCCTAAGTTTATTTGATTTCTATGACCTACAATTTTTATGGTTATAGAAACGATATTTTTAATTTTTTGGAGTTACTGACTTCTTGAAAAAGCTGACGACATGCGACATACCGTTGACAAATTTACTACACTAATCACTAGTAGTATATATTCTATTTGATCTATGCATCACTACACTACATGTCAAGTTGACACTTGTATGTTTAGTTTTTGGTTATATTTTCCTGTCAGAGAGTTATTGTTGAAATTGGCTAAATAGGTACTAGCTATTTAATCGTGAAGAACATCTAGATTCTATTAATTATTTACATGTAACTCGCAAAATGGCTAAACAAGACAAAAGTTCAAGGTCGGGGTTTGTAATCAAATTATCCACAGAAACAGCACAGAAGTTGGCTGACGAAGAACAGCAGGCTAAAAACAAAGCTAAGGATGCTGGCGAGGAAGCTACAGTAGCGAAGAAAAGTGAAAAACATAATGAAAATACAGAATACGAACATGAAGGTAAACAACTCGTGGATGGTAAACAGAACCTTGATGCAGAGGTTAGTGCAAAGCATGAAACTTGTAAAAAGACTAATCTAGACTTAAATGACGGTGACTCAAAAAATACCCAAGAGTCTAGCAAAGACTCTGACAAATCAATTGAAGGTAAAAATACCAGCCCAGACCCTAACAACATTGAGACACATCTGATAAACTCCTGTGAATCTATGAAAGACTCAGATAAATCAATAGATACTACCACTACTTCACCACATGCGTCATGGGGTGAATATGCTCCATATATCACATATGAAGGCAAAGAAGCAATCTACACCGACCCTAGTAACCAACAAAGGTACATATGGAGTCAAGAAACTAAATCATGGGTGACAAAAGAAAGTGAAAACAACAGAGTTTATAGTTATGAAGATGACACACATGTTTACACTGAGACAGATGGTTCAAAATTCTTCTGGGATGATGCTAAAAAGGCTTGGATACCTAAAGTAGATGATGACTTCTTAGCCTTCTATCAGATGTCCTATGGATTTGTAGATAATAAAGCACCTGAGAAAAAAGAAGATGAGAAGAAGAAAGAAGCACAGAAGAAAGCTGAAAATATAGTAGCAGCTGGAGTTAAGAGGAAGAATGAACCACATTGGTTTGAACCCACTGAAGAGAAGAATACAAAAGTGTATGTTTCCAATCTTCCATTAGATTTAACAGAAGAAGAGTTTGTTAATTTTATGCAAAAATGTGGTCTTGTTGAGCGAGACCCTCATACACAAAAAATGAAAGTTAAACTGTATATGGATAAGGAACAAAACTGCTTCAAAGGAGATGCGTTATGTACTTACATTAAAATTGAATCTGTAGACTTGGCACTAAAGTTGCTAGATGGTAGCGATCTTAAAGGAAACAAAATAAAAGTAGAAACAGCACATTTTGAATTAAAAGGTGACTATAATCCTGCTCTCAAACCAAAAAAGAAGAAAAAGAAAGAATTAGAAAAGATAAAGAAAATGCAGCAGAAGCTTTTTGACTGGAGACCAGAGAAGTTCATTGGGGAACGTTCAAAGCATGAAAGAGTGGTTATCCTTAAAAATATGTTCCATCCTGCAGATTTTGATAAAGAAGTACAGTTAATATTAGATTATCAGCAAGATTTGAGAGAGGAAGCAACAAAATGCGGTGAAGTTCGGAAAGTTGTATTATATGACAGACATCCTGAAGGTGTGGCACAGATAACCATGAAAGAACCAGAAATGGCAGATGCAGTAGTAGAACTTATGAATGGGCGGTGGTTTGGCAAACGGCAGATCACTGCTGAAATATGGGATGGGAGAACCAAGTATAGGATTGCAGAAACTGATGCTGATATTGGTAAAAGGATCGACAAGTGGGAGAAATTTTTAGAGGGAAAAGAGGAGGACAAACCTAGTTCTGATCTCAAAAAGGATGTCAGTGAAACATCTGACTCAAGGCATGTTGATACTGGAACTTCAAATGATGCTAAAATCTTAGATAAAGAATCTAAACTGGGAGTATCCGAGGAAAACAATACTTCAACCGAAAGTTCCAGTACTATGGATGTGGAGGTAACAAAAGAAACGTGTGACCAAGGGGACTGAAACTATGTAAAATAAGTAGTGTACTATTGATGTACTAATAAAATCAATTTACTTCTTTTCAATTCTTTTTAGTAAAATGACTAAATCATAGAATGAAATATAAAAAAAACTTGTTTATTTTTGTTTTGAGATGATACTGCTTGTTGCAGTATCAAAATTGGCACTTGCATGTAAGAGTTTGGAAAGCAATTTTTGATAATTTTGATAACTTTCATACACCAATGAATTGTCTCAAATGGTCAACTAATAACACTTCTTGCCAAAAGCTGTCATTCTTGAAGCATAATTGTCACACATAATTTGATTTGAAACTTTTTTCGACATGAGAACACTAAAATGCACTCTTCAATTTTAAGAAAGCGAATATAAATACTATGTGACATACAAAACTAGGTTTTCAATTTACTGTCAGTAACATGTTATGTGATAAAATTTATCCAGTATAGCCCATATAGTTCATCTGTCAAACTCGCAGTTGTTAATATAGGATTTAACAGAGTCATTTGTAGCTGTTTTCTAAACTTTCTGAACCTTGTAAGACAATATTCTAAATGTAATTTTTGCCTAGAATGTCATAAAACATACACCCATTGTGACTTTTAGAATAATATGTAGGTGTTATTTTATCTAACCGTGGGCTATACGATGTATGATCATCCTATAAGGTTACTCTAAAGATAAGCAAAATTATTTAATTCACATAATTATATGTTGGTAAGTTTTTTCGAAATAAAAAATATTTGTTTTACACACCTTAGGGTGTGTTACACTTAGTCGCCTCTTACAACACCCATGGGTAGAGACGAGGAGAACGCATTCTAGCCCGGCACCCACTTATTATATGACCGCATGACCCAAAGTTTTTCAATAAATTAAGGTTAGGGAGGTTATTCCCCGTGGGATGCCGGGCTAGAATGTCACCCCCCATTGCAACCTATGGATGTCGTAAGAGGCGAATAAAGGTAAAATACCGGAAGGTGAGCAGCAATGCCTCCGTAGGAACTGCGAGGCCCAAGACGCCTGTCAAGTGTGGGGATTATGGTAAAACCCCTCTTAATGGTGGAGGCTGTTTTCGGCAATGGACAATCCGGCTGATACAGTACATTAGGTATCTATTATCCTCTCAGAAGTCCGCATAGTAACTAACTGTATATACAGAGTCACCGCGCGTGAAGTACCATCACGAAGGTGCGCCCCTCCATATTTTTTGAGTATAGCTGCCTACCGAAATTATCATATTTTACTGTTTACTATAGCAATTCCACACAAAGTAAAATGTAGTGTACAAACAAGGCCAACACATACAAATGCGTATCATTAATTTAATTCTGCGCCTTTGTGACTGAAAAGGTCTGTACAGTGAATTATTATATGGTACAGTTGTGTACGTACCAAGTAAGTGCCTCGATAAAAGGGTTGTGTGTTTAACTAATGGTTGTCGATTTGAAGCAATGATTGCCGGTAATAGGTATGAACCGCCGTGCCACAGGTCCATGGTTCGAACCCCACCACCGGCTTGAGCTTCACCGCAGGCATTTTGCAAATGCTCGCCTGGCTGACTACCATCTTCAAGTAGAAAATCTGTCGCCAAGCACCTAACAGTGTGTTCAGCAGTCCTTGAAGGCCAGTAAAAAATTACAGGCCAAAATTACACAGCAATTCCCAGTGATATATATATAAATTTTTATTACCATAACAAGATTATACAAACTTATTTGTAGTACAGTAGATATAATTATCAAGTTAATTAGTACTAATATTATAAATGCGAAAGTAACTGTCTGTCTGTTACGCTTTCACGCCAAAACTACTGGACCAATTTAAATGAAATTTGGTATGGAAATAGTTTGAGACCCGGGAAAAAACATAGGATAGTTTTTATACAACTGCGCAAAAAGAGGTTATTGTTTTTGCGCGATAATCGACATACGCGCGGGCGGAGCCGCGCCCGGAATGCTATATAGTATTAGAATATCTAGATTTATGAACAGCGGTTCCACACTAGGCTCTTGGCCCGTATCGTGGAAACCAGATAAGTGAACGATATAATATAACTCAAATGAGGAGTTTTCATTACTACAATTGGAGTAAGTTTAGTAATCTGTGCGTGTTCGTTAAGTAACTATTATGGTATGGTAGAGAGACTCCATTCTACCTTGCTCGAACATTTACGTGTATCTTAATAAGATTGGAGCATCGTGGTCAATCAGTTTCTCACCTTATGACGTATCTACGCTATAATTCCATATAATGGTTCCATGCACAATTTCACGAAATGTAGACATCTTGATATAACTACTGGATACCTATACCTTCGGGATCCCTGAGACATGAATATTACGGAACTTCTATTATAACAGTATAGATCAGGATCACGTAAACGAAAGGAAAAGGTATACGAAATAATAAGGTAAAGTTCATAGTTGAACTGAAATAATTGAAAATGCAAAAAAAAAACCGCGATCCTGAAAAGAGTTAAACCTCGAATCAGCAGGTATTCATTAGATTTTATTTCTAATGAATACCTGCTGAATAATTCTAGGTAAAGCCTGTTAACACCTTCGACCAAATCATCACTACCATCAGGTGATTTTTTTTATTTTATTGTGTAGCCTAGTGTGGAACCGCTATTTTATTGTGACGGAACAAACACAAGTCACAAGTCACGAATTGCACTGCGCCCGTCACCTTGACAAATAGTTGTTAAGTTTCATGTGCCTGTAATTTCACTGGCACTCAACGACTGCTGCCAGTACACACCGTTAGGTGCTTGGCGACAGATTTTCTACTTGAAGGTGGTGATACCAGGTGGGCTCAAGCCCGCGGCGGGATTCGAACCATAGACCTGCTGCGCGGCAGTCCATAGCCAAAGCCACTGAGCCATCATTGCTTCAAAATAGTGGTTAAAAGCTTACCTATCAGAAATAAAACGATAAATAAAAACCTTTATCGAATAGGCAATAGCTATACGCATGATATAGTATCTATTGTAAACTTACATGGATAACTTCTGAAAAATGCCCCATTACCAAACTCTCGCTTAAAACGGGTACCCAGTAGTACTCCTTTGTTATAGGACTTCGGGAAATAGTGCTCGTACTACTGGCGTTGGTCCAAGCTCTGCTGGCCCTAGTGGCAGAGATATCACTTAAAAGCCTTGAAGATGGACCCGCGGTATTCTTCCTTTCAACCTGGGACTAACAAGGATTACTACTCACTAGCTTTCCGGGTGCGGCTCCGCCCGCGCGCATGTCGGTTATCGCCCAAAACCATTAACCTCTTTTTGCGCAGTTGGATAAAACTATCGTATGTTTTTTCCCGGGTCTCGCACTATTTCCATACCAAATTTATTCAAATCGGTCCAGTAATTTTGGCGTGAAAGCGTAACAGACAGACAGAAAGAGTTACTTTCGCATTTATAATATTAGTACTGATTACGTCATTAAGTACCATTCCTTTGTCCAAACTACTTACAAACTGGGTGTATTGATAGGATCTGTTAGAAATTAGACTACGAATGCGTTCTTATTAATTCTAAACTAAGCGATAACACTTCGTCACTATTACTGTATCAGCCAGATCGTCCACTGTTGAACACAGCCTCCCCTATTTGCCATAAACCCCACGCTTGGCAAATGGCTTGGGGATCTCAGTGTAAGATTAGGTATTTATGTTCTTTAGGAGGCGCTGCTGCCCACCTTCCAGTATTTTTTCCATAGTCGACTTTTAAGTTTTACGACTCCCACGGCAAGATTTGGGGGTCACATACATCTTTACTATAGTCGCTCCATATTAACTAGGTACCCAGATACAAAGTTAGATGTAATATCTGAACAGTTGAACGTTTGAGATCAAATGAGTAAAAAGAGGTTATGGTCTTGGTCTTATTAAATTGGTCCCTAATCGCGAAAGTAAAATCCTCACCCCTAACTTTATTTATGTAGCAATCCACGAGAAAGATTTTCAATATTAATACAGACAGTATGTCCGAGGTACCTACCAGGCTACCATCACGGTCACCTTTGTGAGAACGACATCTGCGACCATGGGGAGCAGTATGTATAGTATAATTCAATCAACACCTTATACTCCAGCAGCGTATCATGTTCAGTGCATTTGAAGCAGTGATGGCTCAGTGGCATTGGCTATGGACTGCCGCGCAGCAACTCCACGGTTCTAATCCCACCGCGGGCTTGAGCTTCACCGCATGGTGGATGAGCATTTTGCGAATGCCCGCCTGGTTAGAGACCACCCTCAGGTAGAAAATTTGTTGCCAAGCACCTAACAGTGTGTTCTGTGTGTTGTGAGACTGAACAACTGTCTTAAGGTGAAGGGGCGCAGTGCGATTCGTGACTTGTGTCGAAATGCATATTCTGTTAAAGGCAGAGGTTAGTCCGCCTAAAATCATAAAATCAGGTGGGCCTCAAACTTGCTCCGTCATAATAACAAAAAAAAATTGGAATGAAGCGCTCGTAACGAAGTTTAATTAGCCGGTCTTAACCGATCAGCGAAGTTCAGCAACGTCCACCGCGGTCATGAGTTGGATGACCGCGTATTGCTTATTGTATGTATTGTGTATTGATCGTTGGTGTATCGCTGTGGGGAGCTGCTGCTGAGATGGAGACAATCTTTATCTTACAAAAGCGTGCAATTTGAGCCATATATGAAATGGATCCTATGGAATCCCTGAGAGATATTTTTAAAGAAATTGATATTTTAAACTTACCAAGTCTGAATTTGAAAATATTATGTATGTTCGTAAAAAAAATTGTAAATTTAAATCAAACAGTGACTACTATTATTATTAAAATTATATTTTATAATTATAGTTATAATAGTGATTACTATTATAACACTAGGCATAAGGATATAATAGCGGTGCCAGGTTTTAGATTAGCAAAGACACAAACTGTGTAGTAGGATTTCTTAATAAAAATGTTTTTCACATGTAAGTTGAATTTTCCTTCTGTGAGCGTTGTAATATGTTTGAGATCTTTATTATAAAACCGCACACAATTACCTAAAAGGGACCTTTTATTTGCCTTTGCTAATCTAAAACCTGACACCTGGTCAGCAAGAGCAGTAAGCAAGTTACCGGCCGGGTGCTGGAAAGGTGCGCACGCTACTACATAATAAAAAGGACCAAATACCAACATTTTCACACCCGTACTACCGTAGAATAAGGTCGAATCCACCGTTGAACCTACTTTAGGTGCGTTCGTTTTGGCTCGGTTGCGTTTGTAGCAGTTTCACAAGTGGCATTTGTATCTTAGCGTTCGGAAAGAAGCTTCTGCTATTTCTGATCACCAACGACTGTATGCTATCCGAACGTCTTATACTTATTTTCATATTTTGACAACGGCTGAAACCCAAAATAACGTTTTCTGGAACTGCAGCTAAAGATATAGGTGCAACAACTGAAGCCAAAGATATAGGTCTGTAATTAAATCTGTCGGAGGCATCGCCAGTTCTATTCTTTATGATAGGAACCACAATATTTCTCATAAAATGTTAGTTGTCAAAAAACGATCACAACGATCCCACGGTAAGACGTGGCGTCGCCCTAGTTCTTGAATGGCTAACAGACCATTTTTTCCAAAATGACTTTTTTATTCCCATTCATAGACAAGTTGATTACGCGTTGTTCAATATATATTATTTCGTTTTATTTCTAATATAACGTTCAGAAACAGCGAAAATAAAATATCCTATCTCCGATTCTTAAATTGTGTTGAGTGCTTGTTTGGCTGTACGCCATATTTTGCTCAACCGAACGCATTCAAACATTAAGCTCCGTTCTTGTATGTCCAACCACCATCATTCGACCAATCACAACTGTTCATCTGAATGGGACGCGGCGCCATCTTATTTGTTATGATTTGTGTCTAGCAGCGATATTGTATCAATTAAAATATTATTAATAGTATAAATGATAAAATATTCTTACTAAAGTGCTCAGATTTGACAGAATTTACTATAAAAGAAAGTTACATGCACAGTGCATTGGATTTAGAAAGTTACGTCTACATTTCGTTGAAATTATTTAGTTTTAGTGTCTGAATTAGGAGTGCACTGTTCATACAGGCTGATTTTATTTGTCGTAACAATATTTTTATTCTCTATCGGTGTGATGTGAAATCTATTTTTTTTAAATTGTATAAATATTTCGTCAAATAAAATATAATATACTAATTTGAAAATTTTAATATTCTTTTAATTATAATATAATATAAATTAATATACCTCTCTTATTATGGGGGTTTGTCATAATCCCCACGCTTGGTAGGCGTCTTGGCGATCGAAGTGTGCAATATAATGTAAGATGGTCCACTCCTGATCATTGCCTCCCCTGTATGAGCTGGATTGTCTACTGCTGAGCACAGTTTTTCCCTGTTAGAGGGGTTCGCTATAATCCCCACGCTTGGCAGGCATCTTGTGTGTGGTGGGGTATAATGAACAAATACTGCTTAAGCCAGATTGTCCACTGCTCAACATAGCCTCACCTATTATGGGGTTTGTCATAATCCCCACGCTCAACAGGCATTTTGGGGATCGCAGTGTGATATAATGAACGAATACTGTTTAAGCCAGATTGTCCACTGCTGAACACAGCCTCGCATATTATGGGGTTTGTCATAATCCCCACGCTTGGCAGACATCTTGGGGATCGCAGTGTGATATAATGAACGAATACTGTATAATCTGGATTGTCTACTGCTTAACACAGCCTCACCTATTATAGGGGTTTGTCATAATCCCCACGCTCAGCAGGCGTCTTGGGGATCGAAGAGTGCGAGATGATGAACGATGGTCCCCTCCTGAACATTGCCTCCCCTATTATTGAGGTTTCCCATAATCCCCACGCTTGGCAGGCATCCTGGGATCGCAGTTTGTGATATAATTAACGAATACTGTTTAAGCTGGATTGTCCACTGCTTAACACAGCCTCGCCTATTTTAGGGGTTTGTCATAATCCCCACGCTCAGCAGGCGTCTTGGGGATCGATGACTGCGATATGATGAACGATGGTCCACTCCTGAACATTGCCTCCCTTGTATCAGCTGGATTGTCTACTGCTGAGCACAGTTTTTCCCTGTTAGAGGGGTTTGCTATAATCCCCACGCTTGGCAGGCATCTTGGGGATGGTAGTGATATAATGAACAAATACTGCTTAAGCCCGATTGTCCACTGCTCAACACAGCCTTGTCATAATCCCCACGCTTGGCAGACATCTTGGGGATCGCAGTGTGATATAATGAACGAATACTGTATTATCTGGATTGTCTATTGCTTAACACAGCCTCGCCTATTATAGGGGTTTGTCATAATCCCCACGCTCAGCAGGCGTCTTGGGGATCGAAGAGTGCGCTCTTATGAACAAATACTGTATCAGCCAGATTGACCACTGCTGAACCCAGCCTCACCTATTATGGAGTTTGTCATAATCCCCACGCTCGGCAGGCGTCTTGGGGATCGAAGTGTGCAGTATAATGAACGATAGTCCACTCCTGAACATTGCCTCCCCTATTATTGAGGTTTCTCATAATCCCCACGCTTGGCAGGCATCTTGGGGATCGCAGTGGGATATAATGAACGAATACTGTTTAAGCCGAATTGTCCACTGCTAAACACAGCCTCGCATATTATGGGGTTTTGTCATAATCCCCACGCTCTCCAGGCGTCTTGGGGATCGAGGTGTGCGACATAATTAACGATGGTCCACTCCTGAACATTGTGTAGTCCGGCATCCCACGGGCACTTATTACAATTAAGGAAAACTGAACATGCTGTATATTAAAAATGATGGTTGTTCAGACAAACAAGCACGTAACTGACACTTTAGCGTTTTCAAAGCTATCCGAACGGTGAGCGAAAACGATATTTATGCTCACGAAGTCCCTATACGAACGCCCTGTGTGATCATTTTTAGCGTTTGTGAGTGTTATTTTTGGAACTGATAGGCTATCCGAACGCCCTATTTGTAGCATTTTACCTAAAGTGCGTAGTGTGCCAGGCCTGCCGCTACGTACTAACTCTATCCATCGCCGCCGCCGCTTAAAGTTTGGTCGTAACCTGATCCGTTTTCTCCGGCGTCAGTGTATTCTCAACTCTGTACCTATGTACAAAGTGATTATTTTTGCTTAGTGTGCCTCGAATGACATAAAAATGTTGGACACGCTAATATTAAATTGTAAATGGAATGAAATTAGTGTGCACTGAATATTTATAAATATAGATATTACAAAAGCATTTCTTTTGCAGTAAAGTAACAGTGCGTATTATTATATTATGTTCTATGATCGTGCTTTACAACCTAATCCTCTTCCATATCGCACGACCTCACAAGGCGGCATGGCAGCGGGCGCATCACTAGACTAGAATGAAAATTAAGAATTGAGCGAATCGGTAGGTTTAAGGTGGAAACCAGGTTCCAATCCTTACCCAGTAAGAAATACGAATAGAATCGGACTGAAAAATATAAGCTCACGCAACAGTATCTTTATGTACAAATCATACAAATCTAGATAATAACCAGAAAAAACATTTTGTCTGTGATTACCATCGAGATAGAAAAAACTATTATTTATATGTCTATGGTGATTACCGGTAGAGTGTCAAGCAGAAAAAAAAGCAAACCATAAACAACTAGCCATCATGTTGTCAGACAGACACCTGACTTTTTAGTTGCTCACATTTTTCATATTAATTTGATGAAAAGAATTAAAAAGAAGCATAATAACACCTAACCTGTGATGAGCCGATACGTTAAGTTCACATCTGTGCGGGATACAACAATGAATTTAGCGTAAGACTTTTAAAAATCGTTGTTGAACTTCGAGTGACCTGTCACGTCTGATCGGGGCTTCTCTGGCGGCGGTCTCCATGAATAATAACAGGATAATATGTTAACATGGCTGTGCAGGCCGACTCCGGAGGGAAGGACGAGGTGAAGACTCAGTTTGCGACACGGGAAGGCACTTATCGATTGATGACTCTCTCGGAGTACTCGCGCCCTAACCGAGTGGGATACAACAGTGGTCCAGGATCCTCACAGGTCCGAGTGTCGCTGGTAACGCTTCCACCGTCTCCGGGCCCAGTTGAGCCTGGGGCTGACCCTCTGGCGCCCGAAGACAGAATATGCTTCAACCATGGGAAGGAGCTTTACGTTTATGTTTACAGAGGCATAAAGAAGGTAAACTTTAATTCCCATGCTTTTTAAATTTACTGATAAATTGTGAGATAAACCGAAACATATACTTTATAGAGAACCTAGACTCTAGTTTTGTAATATTCACAGCTGTCGATCTAAAAAACCTTTCTAGTACTGCATCTAATACCAACAGTGATCTAAATCATACTTTAATATAGTACTGCACTGTATACCAGATGGTCATTGATCTGATCCATATTACATAAAGTACTGATAGTGAATACACCCATTTGGCTAGTTCTTATCTCTTGGAATGTAAATCAACAATGAAGTGTTTGTGAGATATCAAATTTATAATTCATACACAGAAAATGTTGTTTTAGAACAAATATTTTAGCCTTTAAATGTGTGTCACTTAAGATTTTTTTAAATCATATTAACAAGCTGCTATTTCGCTGAATGGATAGGTAGCTATGTTTGAATGCCCACATTTTATAGAGAGTGAGCCTGTTAGCACCTACCAGATAGTTCCATACTGTCTTCCACATTATGGATTACTTCTGTGAACCCAATAACTTTTCAACTTTTCATTTCCTGGGATCAAACCTAGTCCTCGATTCTAACGAGGCTGATCAATATATGGGTGATTCTACAAAAAATGGGTAACTCAATGTCGTCAGCCAAAAAAAAGATGTATAATTATATTTTGTTTATATTTTATGATTAATTTTAAAGCAATTAAAGCCTTTTATTTGGTCACCCAATTTAAGCTATTAATTTTTAATATAAATTTGTAAAACTTCACAATATATTCTCAAAAAGTCAGTACTTTGGCGTGTCACAACTTCAAATACGCGCAATGAAATAGCTGTGTATTAAATATTACATTAAATACAATAAAACTTAATATTTCACTATAATCTGTAATGTACTTAATATTATATAATCACAACTTTTATTATTTATTATTCTATGTTGTTGTAAAAATAATAAGAAACTTTGTGTTCAGTTTTATCCGTCAGTCCGTTGTGTGTTGTTCGAATGTGAATTTCCCGCTAAATACCAGCGACTCAAATTCAAATCCACGTTAAATTTCAAGATTGGTACTAAAGTTAGCTGCAGATTGCGCCGTTTTTCGGCCGCTATTACTGTTCCAGTGCTAGAGTTGTGTTTGTCGTGTGAACACGTGCTAATCCAGACAAAATTTCAGTCCTATGGTGAGTTGCTATTTCCTTGTAAATCTGTGTTATATGTTAATTTATACATAGTTAACTGTGGTTTGTTAAAATGTAGCTTTTTGATATTCTAAAATATCAAAATAAACGTTAATTCTAAAGATTACTTCAAATTCATGTTTGTTTCGTCAGTCCGTTGGCGTCAGTCCATTGTCTGATATTGCACCAAAGGACTGACGTGTTTCCAGGGTACTGACTTTTTGAGCATGTCTAAGCATTTTTTTACTTATTTCAGTTTAAAACATGGCTCCTAATAAAAACAAAACACAATTAAGGATAGAGAAGAAGGCTTGCTTAGTTATAATGAAAACGACCCCATTAATTTAGCTGAATACAAAGAGAAACAAAGTTTGCAATATGTACTTAAAAAGAAAGACAAGACACAAATATTAAAGACACATGAAGCCACAAAATATATTCATCAAAAAATAGGAAACAAAAACAATTTTAGAAATTTAATACTGATAATTTTGTACGCCGGAATACTTCTTCAACTACTGACGATGAAGCACAACTAATAGTTGGTGAACTAATACGGTCCATTGTGAACAAAGATAAAAGAGCAAATGAAGCATAAAGGAGAAGTGAAAGATAGATAAAGTTTACACATAAGCATTTAAAAGAGATGAAAGCAATGGTTTCAAAACTAAAAACTATACTGAACAATCAGCATCAAAAATATAGAAGAGTCAATAGGCAGTCGAAGAAAGTTGTAAAATCTGTGGAAAAAAACTCCGAAAACCAGTATTGAAGAAATGAGCCAAGATATAAATAAAAAGAAGGAATTAGTGAAGAAGGTCCTATTCGGAGAAGTTATCAAAATTCAATTAGAGGAAACTGCACTAAAAATTTAAATATTGAGTCATGAAGATAAAATAATCAGTTACCACGTGACCTCGTTTACTGCAAAGTGTTTGAAACTTCGTTGGGACAAAAATAATCGTCAGGACAAATATACGCGATTGAAACCGAAAAGTTGTTTAATTACTATAAGATAAAAGAAAGTTCCAACGAGCTATACCCAGAAATGTTGTAGATAAATACAAATTATGGAGAATAAGACGAAAAAAGCAGTGACTTTTAAAAAGCAGGATATAATCAGATAAAAAAGAACGTCAATGTTAAAGTGAAAATTCTAGTTCAGCAATTTTTAGAACATGATTCTAACAGCCGTCAAGCTGCAAGCAAGAAAGAATTTGTGACTCGTAAAAAAATTAAAACCAGAAAAGATATATCTACAGGACACTATGAAAATTTATCAGTACTTTGTCACTCGCGTCAGTTCCCTGGAAGTCAAACTTAGAAAAATCAAAATATCTCCGCAACTACTTTAAAAAGTGACTGGCCCTTTCATGAGCAATATATTCATTAGATTAGCTATCTTATAACGCGAATTTGTTGGAATTAGATTTAAAAACTATCATAAACAAAATATCCAGAAAAGTTACCCAACTTTTGTAGAAACACCCATATTTATAAATGTATATATCCTATTGATCTTGATACTTTGTATATGATGCCTAGCAGATGTGTGCAGAGTTAATACAAATGAGGCAGAGCAGGGTATTAATATATGTGGAAAGCTTTAGTGAATTAACATATCAAGCATTTTGATAAGTGATGTAATCAATAAGAATGAATATATTGTTTTTATGTTACTTGAATCTACTATTGTACTTATTTGTTATATTGGTGTTGGTATTATATTGGTGCCTAAAATAGTGCAGTACACTTGAGCTATATCTAAAGGTATAAGGTACAGACAGTCAACTGCATCTGAACTGCAGTTGATATAGATGCAGTTAATTCAACTGCTTATTAACTGCAACCAGGCTGTGATGGATGGACTGCATCTACAGCTTGGGTGCAGTTATTTAGCAGTTGAGATAAACGCATCTAAGACTACTGTATCCAAACTACAACTCAGTAGTCCATCTGTGTAGACCCTAATAGTTTCTGATTAATTTAAAAAAGTAATATAAAAGGTAAAAAAGTGCAGGGGTCTGTAATATAATTATAATTACATTCCATTTTACACAATCACTTGATGTTCTAGGTTAATACTGCCTAGGTTAACTGGATAGCTGCCATCTTTCACCATTCACCTAATGGTCTAATGGGCCATCTATGCTTGAGAGCACACAATTAGTTTGCACATGATCTTTGACCTTATTATCACTTTCTAATATAGTATAAAATAATTATGTGCATTTCCAGCAACTAAAAGTAATATATACCGCTTGAGACCAACCTTTTGATTCCCTACTTTTACAAGTTCCTCAAATTCAGGCAATAATATCCAAGACCTAATCTTTTAAATTATTGTTATATACAGAAAAGGCTCATAGACATTACATAGGCAGTGTTTACCATCCTTATTCATACGAATGATGGTGGTAAACACTCTGTACCAAAGCCGTTTAAGGTTTATGGTACCATTTAGATCTAAGGAAGTTTTTATTTAATCATGTTAATTCTCTAAACAGGCAGCAGATCTCACGAAGCCAGTTGACAAAAAGATGTATAAAGGCACAAACCCAACGTGCCATGACTTCAACACAGTCACGATGACATCAGACAGTGTTTCTTTAGCTATAGGATTTTCTACCGGCCAAGTACAACTCATAGACCCAATTAAAAAGGAATTAAGTAAATTATATAATGAAGAGGTAAGTTGCTTCATTATAGTTCTTTTAGAATTAATGACTGCTAAGCAAACAAGCTTACAAAATTACAACGAAAGAACAAAATAAAAAGAAATTTGATCTCCATTCCTTAAGATGGTTAAATGATAGTAGCGAAGGGATAAATTTTGGCTGTGACTCGTGCATTACGATAGCTCAGTGGGCAGAGCATGTCTGGCTATTGGAACGAATGGTCGCAAGTTCAAATCATGCTCAATGTAAAAAAAAAACATTTCATTGTCATTTTGTAAGTACATTATAGTTTGTAATAAATTCTGTTTGTGTTGATATTGATTATATATACTAAAAACTTCAATGCTTAGTGTATAAGTGAAATGCATGAAGAAAATTTCAATTTTGTTGTCAGGTGTTGCAACGGTAGGTACTGTTTGCATGCAGTTAGTTTTATATATAGTGTAAACTCTACATAATGACTTGAAGGGACTGTTCATTTAATGGCTGTATAGAGAGTTGTTATTAAATGGAGAGAGGAAAAAAGTTTGTGAGCAACTAAGAATAAAGATAATCCATGACTCCTACTTATTAGTCATGGTCAACAAAAGTCTACAAGTGCAAGCAATCCCAATTAGTAAAGGAAATAACTTTACTAATTTTGGCAACTTAAAAGGGAAGACAAGCTAAACTAACCAAAGCCAAGTGATTTTGATACTTTAGGAGGTTTGTTGTTAAATTGAGTTAAGAAACGTTACATGGAGTTTACAATGTATATTGTTACAGGAAAGGTTTACTTAGGTTACTGCATCGTTTTAATTTCTGTAGTGTTTACCCAAACATTCCAATATGATATTTTAACATTGATATGAACAAAGTATATATTGGTCATAAGATTACTTGGATGGAGTTGTATTCATATGTGTGATATTAATGATAGACATAACCAATGATCCTTGCATATCATAGGGCGCATGTGATAATAACGAGTTAATACTTTACCACAATCTACCTGTGGGTGTCGTAAGAGGTGACTAAAGATAAAATGCCCAAAGGTGGGCAGCAGCACCTTCTGAGGAACTGATATCTTAAACCGCGATCCCCAAGATGTTAAGCGTGGGGATTATGGCAAACCCTAAACGGGAGAGGCTCGAAGCAATGATTGCCAAGCGGTAATAGCTAATGTTTGCCGAGCTGCAGGTCCCTGGTTTAATCCCCACCACCTGATTGATCTTCATCGCATGGTAGGAGGGCATTTTGAGAATGCCCGCGTGGCTAGCTACCACTGTTGGGTCTATATTTTTGACTTGAGGGTTCAAGTCAAAAATATTCACCCGACAGTGTTTTCTGGCTGCAGTCTTTGAGAGCCAGAAAAATTACAGGCACATGAGAATTAACAACTGTATGTCTATATGTGACAGGTACAGTACAATTCATCACATGACGAATTGCATCTGTTATAGGCAGAAGTTAATCTGCTTAACATCAGGTGGGCCTCAAGTTCGTTCCACCACAATGACATAAAAAAAAGCAACAGTAGACAATCCGGCTGATACAGTACCTAACCGTATCTCAATATTACTTTTTTTACTTTGTGCTGTATATATATGGGGGGGTTATGGGGGAGAACGGATTAAACATCTTTCCGGCCCCAACTGTCAACCTCACCTGCACGCGCAGAATATTCGCAAGGATAAACTGCGGCGGTAATCCCCTGATTACCGTGGTCCCCCTACGGACGAGGCACTGGCGACCGAGCAATGGCGGTATAACCACAACCCCGTCCGGGCAACCGGTCGGAAGAGGCTACAGCGGCCTTGGGGCTTAAATAACCCCAGAAAAGCCTGGAGCAGAAGGCAAGGGGAAACCACTGCTACTACATTCCCAAGATAATCGTCATGAAAGTAAATCTAATAGAATCACGTTTGCCATGCGATCCGCCTAGCGAGCGGCGCCGCTTTGTGTCCGGGACGCGCGGTGACAAATGGACTACCGGCCATGTAGGAGTACACCAGGCTTCACATGGAAACTATGTTACTGGAAACCCTGTTAAACTGCGAAAAACTCAGACCATAGGCATGGAACGTACGTGGCTTACTCGAGCCGGGAAAATTGGACACCTTAGAACGAGAGATAACTCGGTGTGGTTTAAGTATATGCGGACTGAGCGAAACCCACTGGAGGAAAAATGGTCACTTTCTTACAGACTCCAATGCCATCTACTTTTCCGGAAATTTTGACAACAGCCGCAATGGAGTAGCATTCGTTATCCCAAAACATTTAAGGAATTCAGTGTTGGGTTACGAGCCAGTTAGTGACCGTATTATAAGCATAAAGCTAAAATCATCACCAGTAAAACTAAACCTCATCCAGGTCTATGCCCCTACCAGTTCTGCTGACCTAGACACAATAGAGAGCTTCTACTCAGATTTGGAAAAAACTATAGCAAAAATGCCCAACAGAGAACTACTCATTATCATGGGAGATTTCAATTCCAAGATTGGAGCTAATTCCCGTCATATCAGCAGCTGTGTGGGAAACTTTGGTCTTGGCACACGCAATGAAAGAGGGGAGCGATTGATCCAATTCGCAAACGAAAACGGCTTGGTGATTACTAATAGTCTATTTCAACATCATCCTAGAAGGCTATACACCTGGACATCACCAGGAGGTGACTACCGCAACCAGATCGACTACATCCTGATCCGGTCACGCTGGCGATCATCCATCCTCAATTCCCATACACTACCTGGCGCCGATTGTGGATCAGATCACGAACTCCTGATCACAAAGTTAAAACTGAAGCTATCAGCTGCTCGAACTCTTAACATTCAAAGGAGGATCGAAGTCAAAGATCACTCAAGATTCAATGAGGACATCGAAAAACACTGGGTAGAATGGGCTAATATAAATCAAGATGAAGCAACACCGGAATCGCTATGGAACCAGGCAAAACAGCTTATCTTACATGCAGTCGCAGAATCCAAACCTCCAACTGAAAGGCACAAGCGACAACACTGGATGACGGTCGGTACCCTTGCTCTGGTCGAAGAGAGACGTTTAAAGAAAGCCAAAGGTGTAGACGTTAGAGTGCTCAATAAACTTTCTGCAGAAATCCAGGCGAAATTGCAGACGAGATTACAACTCTTACCTTTGCAACATATGCGAAGAGGTCGAAACACATGCTGGGAGACACGAGTCCAGAGACTTGTACCACAAAATTGCATTCCAAAACCTGGGCTATAGAGAATAACAATAACGAAGTGGTGACAGAACTGGACCAAATCTCCAACACATGGAAGAGTTATTGTCAATCACTGTTCCAGGATTCTCAGTCAAGCCTCTTTTCAAGCACGGTCCCGAATAACGAAGAACTGGAGCCTGACATCCTCCTGTCAGAAGTTAGAGCAGCCATACAACATCTTAAAAATAGAAAAGCTACGGGAAGAGACGCCATCCCCATTGAGACTATTAGAGCTTTAGGTGATCGCGGTGACCACATCTTTCACGCTATTTGTTGTAGAGTGTGGCAAACAGGGGTATGGCCATCCGAGTGGACTCACACAGTTTTCACTCCTTTACATAAAAAGGGTTCCACAAAGAAATGTAACAACTATCGCTCTAATATCACATTCTAGCAAAATATTGTTACATATTCTTAATGAACGACTGAAGGCTTACTTGTCGAAGGAGATTGCACCAGAGCAAGCTGGATTTGTGAAAGGAAAGGGCACTCGGGAACAAATCCTTATCGTTCGCCAGATTATTGAGAAAGCTCGTGAATTCAACAAGCCGACCTATATTTGCTTTGTTGATTTCTCAAAAGCATTTGACTCAGTAAAATGGCCAGTCTTGTGGAGAACGCTACTGGATATGGGCACGCCAAAACATCTCGTACACCTTTTAAGGCAACTTTATGAAAAGGGCACAGCTTCAGTACGAACAGATGACATTCTGTCGAGTAACTTTCACCCTAGTTCTGGTGTTCGCCAGGGATGCATTATATCACCACTCTTATTTAACGCATACACCGAGCTTATAATGCGTATCACCCTGGAAGGTTGGACAGATGGTGTTAAAGTTGGCGGTTATAAGATAGCGAACCTGCGCTACGCGGATGATACTACTCTGTTTGCGACTGGTGAACGCCATATGGAGGAACTACTTTTGAAAATGGAGCGAGTGAGCCTCGAGTTTGGATTGAAGATTAATCGCAACAAAACCAAGGTCATGATTGTGGACCGCGCTAATAAGCCGGAAATGACTAAGATTGCGAACTGCGAAGTTGTCCACTCTTACGTTTATCTAGGTTCTTTAATCTCGAATAACGGCGGATGCATCGACGAGGTAAAACGACGTATGGCAATCACCAGGACCTCAATGGACAAAATGAGGAAAATATGGAAGAACAGAAATATCACCAAAGCCACAAAGATCCGACTAGTGCGAACTCTTATTTTCCCCATATTTCTTTACGCCGCAGAGACGTGGACCCTGCGAGAGATCGAAAAGAAAAAAATAGACGCTCTTGAGATGTGGTGCTGGAGAAGAATGCTTGGGGTGTCGTGGACCGAGTTTCGCACAAACGTCTCGATACTCCAAGAACTCGGCATTAAGCAGCGTCTTTCAGCTATAGTGCAATCCCGGATCCTCGCATTCTTCGGACATGTTTTGAGGCGAGGTAGCCAGTCCATTGAGCGTCTTGTCGTTCAGGGCAAAGTGGAGGGCACGAGGCCGCGCGGGAGGTCACCCATGGGATGGACTGACCAAATTAAATCTGCGGTGGGCGGTCCCTTGCATGAGTGTACCAGGATGACCATAAATAGAGGGCGATGGCGTGACATTGTGAGGCGCATTACATCTGCCCCCACTACAACTACATGACGACCACGACCGCTCTGTCAAGAGCGTAACGACTGAGGAGAAGATATTTCAATATGATATTATGATTGCCTGGTGGTAGAAAACAGCTCACAAATTTACATGTTTAGGTCATAGGTTACTTATTTATTTATGGTGGTTAAATTATTTATTTATTTGTGTGTTGCTTTTCTTTTTATGTAATGTGATTATATCTAAATAAATTTTGTCAATAAAGTTTTTTTGTTTTCAATAAACAATGGCACACATGTTAATGCAACTTCATCCAAACCATTTTAGATCCTATCTTTTTTGTACTTATTTCAAATATTACTCTATTTATTAAGATTAGTTTCAACAAAGAGATACATGTTGAAGTCATGTTGTGGCTAAACAATGCGTTGAAGTGACTGTTGTAACTTTAACATGTTTAACTGTTGCAATAGTCTGTAGCATTTAAGATTGAAAGACAATTTAGCCGGTGAAACTACAGTTGGACAATGGACAAAAACTAATATCACTGTGGCAAACAGTTGCCAGGCAGCAAATTAACAAACTTTGAACTTTGAACAAAAGGCACGCCACTTTGCTTGTTATGTTACTCTATTACATTAAGAAAAGAAACAGAAACCATATTAGTAATAAATGAGTGTTCAAGTAATCATCATTTTCAGAAATCAGAATTATGATAATATACCCATAACTTAGTACATATGAGAATTCCATGTTTTCAAAGTATTATGTACCACTGACCTATGCTCTATCTGGAACGTCTACTGAATTTGATGGAACTGCATTTTATTATACATTGAAAATATATATTTGGATCTCAGCTCAGCTAGTGTGCTTCATTTGTATTTTGTTTAAATTTCAGAGACTGATAGACAAAACGAGAGTGACGTGCATCCGATGGGTGCCGGGCTCCAGTAACCTATTTATAACGTCACACGCGTCGGGGCAGCTGTACGTGTACAACGAGGAGCTGACGTGCGGCACGGCCGCGCCGCACTATCAACTCTTCAAGCAAGGGGACGGCTACTCTATACACACGTGCCGGACTAAGTCTACCCGCAACCCGCTCTACAGGTGGGTCGTCGGCGCCGAGGGGAGCTGCATCAACGAGTTCGCCTTCTCACCTTGTGGCACTAACCTGGCCGTCGTCTCGCAGGACGGCTTCCTCAGGGTGTTCCACTACAATACCATGGAGCTCATCGGCCGGGCGAGGTCCTACTTCGGCGGATTCCTCTGCGTGTGCTGGTCGCCAGACGGAAAATACGTAGTAGTAGGTGGGGAGGACGACCTGGTCACCGTTTGGTCCTTCAGCGAACGGCGCGTGGTCGCCAGAGGAGAAGGCCACAAGTCGTGGGTTTCCGTCGTCGCCTTCGATCCCTACGTGGTCAGTTTTAGCGACCCGGACGAAGAAGGCACGGAAGAAGAGACCCAGAAGAGCGATCAGCAGTGTTACAGGCTGGGCAGCGTGTCGCAAGACACGCAGCTCTGTTTGTGGGACTTAACGGAGGACGTCCTGAAACCCCCGGTCAGAGCTCGAGCCTCCGCCCATTTGTCGCCGAACAGTCAAGCGTTCTCCCCCAACGGCGTGCCCGGGGTGAAGCTCCCGGCGAAGGGGAAAACTAACAAAATCGGTCACAAGCACGCTGAGCTAAGCGGCAACAACGCCGCCGGGGAACCGTCCGGCACGAAGCAAAAGACTAAACAGAACAACGTATCGACTCTAAACATAAGCGTCGGGAAAGCGAAAGAGGAGAGTTCGGGGGCGCTCGGCGTGAACTCTCTAACGCAGCGGCTGGCCGGGTTCTCGTTCGGCGAGCGGCGGTCGGAGCACCGACGGAACTTTAGCCTGTCGAAGGGGGGCGACGCGAAGGGCTCGGCGGCGAACAGCGTGGCGCTGCGGGGGAAGTCAGCGGGCGCGGGGAGCGGGGCGGTGTGCGCGAGTGAGTCGTACGACCCGTTGAAGTTGATAGGGAGCCACCTGTGCCCGCGGTTCGACGAGTGCCCGGTGCTGGAGCCGCTGGTCTGCAAGAAGGTGGCGCACGAGCGGCTGACGGCGCTGCTGTTCCGCCAGGAGTACTTCGTGACGGGGTGCGCCGACGGCTGCGTCAGCACGTGGGCGCGGCCCTCGCGGCCCCACGCCCCCCACCCCCCCCACGTCCCGCACCAGCCCGCGGCGCGCAGGCTCCATCCCATCGACCTCGTCGACTAGTCCATCGTTCACATCCGGTACGACTCTGCCGCGCAACACTGGCGTCTCGTGCTCTGAATTAGATCTCTTCTATCAACTCTTCTAACCTGCTTCCCGTTCTACAGATATTGCACTCTTTATACAAAACCTTAGTTCTGTGTCCGTCACTAAGTCTTCGTATCTACTTTTCCCATCAAATTATACTTTGAATTATGTTTGATGTAAAACGACATTTAGGGCCTGTTTCAGAATGTTCGAGTAAGATCCAGTTTTACTACTTTACTACCCGGTTAAAGATGCAGACTGTTAACTGTCATTTTTATCATTCAGTTATTTTATGTGTTGCATAGCAACCCGAAACTTTATTAGAACATTCTGAAACGGGTCCTTAGAGTATGATGTTGAGGTTCAATAGCAACTTAATAATTAATTAAAATGTAGAGTACAAGAATTACTTCAGAAATTATTGAAAAAACTATCAATCAGGTCTCTGGCTAGTGTCTCGTAAATTGCAATTATTTTAAAACAAAATAATTGGATTGCTTCAATACCTAATGACATTAAGTCTATATTAAAACTATTTGCTATAGTCTCAATATACATATATGAATAGATGAAGTTGCTAATTTATTATCTTTGAAAAAGACAGTTTAATAATTCTAATAAAAATCATCGTAACTACACTAGCCTATCGAAATACTTTATTTTTTTATTCTTAGCGTCAGTTTTATTAAAATTATGAACGATTTTGCTTGACATCGAAACGATTCAGAGAAGACTAGAAGAGCCGACAGAGGCCACGCGCGTGGCAGAGTCGTGCCGTTTGTTGGACTTTAGCTAAACTCTTTGAACTCCTGTGAGTGTAAGTTATTCCAATTGTAGGCAAGTGAAGTGGTATGTGTATTGCTGGAGCTTTACGTTAAAATTCAACTATTTAACCATTAAAAAAGAACATGCTGTATTCGGTTGTAGAAAAAAATTATGCAACTGGTATTCAACGAATTTTTGTATTCTATCAATATTTGAGAGGAAAAATAGGCATGTGGGTATGTACCTGGTATGTATAAGATGTGATTATCCGACTTCAAAAAAATGTTTGGAAAATATAATGTTTCACCTGTTATCTACCTGAGATTTATGCATGTTGTGTTTTATCCAGATGAAAACATTTTTTAAAGAAAAAATACATAATAATTTCAATAGTAAGGCTCCAGTGATAGTTAATGTTCCGTTAAGCATTTCGAGTGTTTTAATACAATATACGATGAACTTTTAGATAGCAATAGATGCGAGATTCAATATGTGTATAGATAATTGTACATTAAAACTATTATAAGGACAGACATTTCTCTCGCTCACTTTGTAAATATAGTATGTAGTTTTAGAAGCGATTTGATCGCTTCATCGTACATGAAAACGCAGATTAATTTGTGCTTTATCATTGTACAGAAATTATTTATTTATCATTTATTTTATTCTTAGATAATATGTACAGTGCTTACTATGAAGCTTAATATGCGTTTCTGCAATATTTGTATATCTTTTATTGACAGGTTAGCCGTTTCACCATAATCATATGGTTTTTATTCTTATTTCTAACCTGTAGTTATGTTGGCATTTATTATTCTTATCTTGGACACAAAACAATATAACTTTATTTTCAAAATAATTCAAAAATCAGTAAAGAAAATGGTCAGTAAATATTAGAAAAACCATTTATATGTAAGTGATGCTGTTGCTTTACAATCTCCATATAAATTACATGGGAATATGAACAAGTGAGCAAAGTTGTGTTTTTATGCGAGTGTCAACAGAATTTAACCAGGAGCGTAGCATAGCAATGAGTATGAGAAATCACTGTGAGAGTTACAAAGCTTATAGCCAACATCTACAATATCGACAAATGTTTTGCTGCGAATTTAAATGTGGCTCCACGCATGACTTACATTGATATTTTGTCAGGTTTTTCTGATGATAAATCTTTCTTGGAAGCTTCAATTAGTCTAAAATTCCGAGTGGACTTAGATTGTATCAACTTGTAAATTAATCTGAGACGCATAATGAGTTTCATAGTTTAGCTCTTGCGATTCACGATTGCTAGTAAACTTTGCTTGTGTTGGATCATGGGCATATACACTGTGTTACTGCGGTTACCGGATTAGGTACAAAAGAAAATTTTCAAATATGATATCACTAGTTGTGTTCAGTGATATAGTATTTTTAATTGAAGGAATATGCTTGTGATCAAAATAGAGCTCAAATATTATTTGTTTTGGATTTGTTTATCGTCGTCGTCAGTTGTTTATCGTAGTCGTAGTTTGTCGTCGTCATTGAAACGTCGGGATAAAAATAATGATAAATGTACGCGATTTAAACCGTTCAAAGTTGTTTAATTACTAATAGTAATAATCGCGACAAGGTAAGTCGTACAATTATATTTAAAACTATATTTTTTTTAAATTTTTGACCAAAATGTAAAGAAAGAAATAAACAAAAATAAACACTTTAACATTTTTAACTGTAAAATTTGATGTTATTGGCTACGGGCTTACAGGACGGTGATGCCACGTTGGCAGCCAATGGCAGCGATAACAAGTGTTGGCCTCTACTATTGGTAGAAATATACAATAACGTCACATAACTGTGCCGTTCAGGTTTGGCGTATAAATCTAAAAAATCAGTTTTCAACATTTAATTTTAAGCTGATTTTGTACTCTTGTTTATCAAAGTAAAATTATAAAATATTACATGCAAAGGCCCGTAATACGAGCGATTATTCTCATTCAAAAATAAATTACGGCTTTTCCAATATATCTGCGACGTATGCACATCACTAACACATGCAAGGGAATCGCCAGAGCTCTGTATACTGTACGATTTTTATTGTTGAGATGACAGTCTCTAAGACCTCAGTTTGACAAGATAAATGTTACGTGTCAGCGTAAAAGTTGTTATTTAGCTATTGTTTAGCATTTACTTAGCGAATTTTTACTTTATTTTGTAGAAAAATATCGGTTCTACGTTTTTTCCTATAGTATAAATTGTTCGATTTTAATATACATGAATAATTGAGCTTCTACCCATACGCGCTGTTTTATTGCTGTGACTTTAGTATGTGGAGGGATACCTGTTATACCTCTGTATCAATGCAAATTTAAGTGTAATCGAAATAAATAGTGAATAACACGATAACCACGGTATATATTATAATCGCCTAAATTATTTGTTAATAATAAATCTTTTATAGTCATTAATATTTATGTGTAGCGTATAACGTTTCTTTGTGTGGGTACATCGTGGGTACGTGTTACTACCGAATTTAAATATTTTCAAATTATCGGTAATGTATTGTAAAAAAATCTCCATATTATAACGTTTTCGTGACATTGTGATAAATGTTTTCGAACGCGTTTTTATGTATTACATGTGACTTTCGAATGTGTAAATTATTTCATTTTTCGTGGCCTTATGAATGTTACTTACTCTTTAAAAAATGTTCGATTTCTTATGGCTGCAATGATTGTATTTGTACAGATGTTATCAGGCTAAATTAAATCGTATTGTCCAGATGTTAAAGTTCGATATAAGATACCTTTAATTATTGAATAAGAAGTAGGCTTGGAGTAAAAGTCACTAGGAAAATGGACCTGTATAGTATACACTTCTTTAAGT
This sequence comes from Plagodis dolabraria, assembly GCA_963854805.1. Lineage (NCBI taxonomy): Eukaryota > Metazoa > Arthropoda > Insecta > Lepidoptera > Geometridae > Plagodis > Plagodis dolabraria. Next base: position 3,811,223 of record OY978459.1, on the reverse strand, counting down.
ACGTTAATGTGTTTCAGATAAATAGTATTATTTGGTTTACTGAATGCAAATATTTGACAAAAATGGTCTAGTAATACTCAAAACAAGACTCATACATTTGATTGCATAATATTGGCATATGTTATTGGCTCCATATCTGCACACTAGCATACCATTCTGTATTATACTTCTGTTAATGTAAAAATGATAACTGTTATTCTATAGATATCTAAGAAAAGATAAAAATAACTATAATATATTACAATAGCTACCAAACAACAACATGACTTCCTAGTAAAAAATAAATACATATTCTAAAACAGTAACTTTTTTCATTCATATCAAATAAATACGAGTATATACATACATGTAAGAATGTATCATTCATATCATTTTGGGGCTTGGTTCTTGCATCTTCTCGAGAACAAATGGACGTTGAGATAGTCTAAAATAATGTATGTATTATTTTAGATACATGATCCAAGATACTATTGTACCGTGGTTTTGAGACACTTAATTTCCAGGATCGTATTAACCCTTAGTTCCAAACTTGGTATAAAATTAAAAGGCCAAAGTAATGACTTTCTTAAAATTTTAATCTTAAAAATCAGTTAATTTTATTGTATCATCCGAACTAGACATTATGACTTCCGCTTGTGGACCAGTTTCAAGGACAATGTAGAATGAACGGCTGGGAGATAAGAATGGCTGAAGGTCTCGTACTTTTCGTTCTGGAAGAGTGATAGGTTTGTTATTGAGAGGTTTAACAAAAATATGAGATTGCACTTAAAATGCAGTTTTTGACAGATGTTCTAAACATTAAATATCAAAACTGTAACATAAGGCAGATCTAAATTTTGAGATGATTTTATTTTGAATTGATCTTATTTAAAGATATCTCGAAATTAAGTTCATGCACCATATCGTCTAACTAAACAATAAATACTGCTACGATTAATTATGTATTTTTGTTTTTTTTTTTTTTTTTTTTTTTTTTTTATGCATTATAGGTTAGCCTTTGACCACTATCTCACCTGATGGTAAGTGATGATGTGGTCGAAGATGTTGTACAGGCTAACCTAGAAATACTGAAAGTTGTGATAGAAACGGTCCACCTTTTTTGTTTGCTTGAGATATGCACTCTGTTTGTCCTCCAAGAAACAAGAACAGCCCTACTTGCATCCAAAAGTACTGTAGTCCTGAAAAGAGACAATCGAAATCGATACTTTATTCCTCGGAAGCTATTGTAATTTTTAAGAAAAAAAAAATAGCAGCTACACTTAATACTGAATGGACTGAGATTTCCTAATTACCTGTAAGTTTAAAGTACATAATGATAGGTTGTGCTTATAGATGTATAATTACTCGAACAATCGGCGAGTGGTGACTGGCAACAATTAATTTAACAAGCATTTTATACTTCACATATCTTTTTTAAAATACCTTGCAATAAGTTTTGAATAAAGCTAAGGCATCTTTACAAATTGTATATTGGAAAATATCCACGCCCTATTTCTGCATGTTCTTTATTTATCATATTTACCATAGATAAATTAGGTGCAATTTCACCAGAACATGTGATAGCAGCGCGGATATAGAATAGTATATATATTATCAGTTGTAGCAGTGGCCATATTTGTTCTTAATTTATGGGCTATACCGCCAAAGTCAACGATATAATTTTTAAATTTTTTCTTCCTGATGTCACATTACATAAAAGTACACCATGGCAACTTCACTTTGATAAGTTAACACCATGGCAAATTTAAAATACTGGAACATCATTGGACACTTAAACTTATCCTCGTAACCTCCTCGTTTGGTGAATTTAGCCCTAAATAAATATGATTGTCTTTGGTTAAAAGTTAAAACGCTTTGTGAATTAGACAGTAGAGATAATTAGGCCGAATTTTCAAATATTCTGCAATAATAACGACATTGTGAAACAGGCCCTAAATACATGAGTATACAAACTATACAATTCTATGAGCGAAATGCGTTTAAGATTAGAATGACTAAAATGTACCGCTAGCAAGTGGTGTAAACTTAAAATGCAACAAGTTGTTAATAAAATTTTAAGATATTGTGACTAATCTGTTGATGGTATAAGTTATTTATTATCCATTAAATATAAATTTAGGCGAAATTTAAATGCTATTATTATAGTGAGATCTTGACAAAATTTTGTTCAAAAGTTGTGATAGAGGCATTGTTGATCGCTTGTGGAGAGCTCAGAGTAAGCTGGTTAAGCTTTCCCCACTGTAGGGTATTATGAGAGTTTAATAATAAGTTCTCCCATTATCATCTCAGGGTACTTTCTTCTTTAATTAATAGTGAGGTAACAACTCGCCGTATTTGGCAAAGTCTCAGCTTACTTTGAGCTCACATGTGCAGACACCATAACTCATAAGGCCTCGTTTGTGAAAAAGCACTGCACACGCGGCGCGTTGTGCAGTACTTTTTGCAGTTAACTAAAATGTTTAGCATTCTATGAGAGCTCTCATGTAGAAGCGAGAATAGACGTCCGCGCGATCAGCGCCGCTCGTCGTACCGTGTCCCATCTACATAGACGTCTATGAAGTCTTGTCTAACACCTTTTATTTATTTAATATTGGAAATTACTTTGCTATGGTCCATTTTCATACATTTTGTTATTTGTTTTTCTTTTGCCTACCAATGCGACTACGAGCATGACACTTATTGAGATGTACATACAGTAAGTAAACTATTGTTTCTCATCGCCAAATGCCAGTAATATTAATTCTATAAGTGAACTGTAATACTGAATAACTTACGAATGTAATGTAATATTAATTTATTGAAGTTTTTTGTTAAAACTAGTGAGACACGATTAAAAGCCTATCAAGTTATTAAAATAGAAGATTCTCTTTATAAAATGTGTGCTTTTTTATTTGATTCTATCACAGGTTTTATCCCTGGCTCGGATAACGTCATCGAGTTTAGTCTGGTAAAAGGATTCTCAGTAGGTAGTATTCTTATCTGAAACTGTGCTTGCTCGGTAGATGGTAGGTAGGATTTTTTTATATTCTGTGAATTATCGCGCTTATGTTGATTCCGCAATTATGTAGAACCTTTACGCCGCTTCCTACGATGGCGTTCTTTGTATATATAGTAAGATTGAGATTGAAACAGCATTTAATGCACCGTAAGGGTACTAGTGATACAAACTACTGCCATTTGGCACTGGCTCTACTTGAATAAAAAAAGCATAACGCTACCAGTTTTTACCCTTATACTTATTGGGAAATGCGGTGGTAGCTCTTTTAGGAAAATTGTTGAAGGTGTTTGGCTATATGAACTGCATTCGAAGAGGACGAATTACACGTCGCACTTTCAGAAAATTAAAAACTATAGGTTATTTCCATCTATAATTTATTAGTGTCTAAAATCCTGGGTCCCAACTTGTGGTCCCGGCCGCGTCTACCATCTTATAGCACTGTATGGTGTCTCCTGGCTGTACTTCTACTTCCGGTGACGCGAGCCGCAGTCCACACTCCATGTCACGCTTTATCGTTGCCACTTCTTCTTTCAAGTGCTTCATTGATGCTAGTTTACCTGATGAAGGAAGGTGATGGTTAGTTGAGAAGAGAATATAATAACGCAATTACTGCTAGGAAAGAATATAGTTTGACAGTTTTGTGTGTATTTGACTGAAATACGAAAACGAGCCAGAGCGTAAAAGAAAAAAATGTAGCGTGCATAATAAAATAAAGTGAAGTTAGTATAGACATATACCAATTTTTAGATAGTTTGGAAATATTATACTTTGTTCATCTAAAGTATGTACAAAGCGCAGCGTTATGAGAAAGGAATGTGGGCTGAATGAGGATATCGAGGTGTTATTAGAGAAAGGTATGCTGAGATGGTTTGAATATGTAAAATGAGTCCATCATGGACGGAAGGAGATTGATAAAGAAAGCAATGCGCTTTCTGCGGCACTTATAGACAAATATAGAGTCGCTCAATAACGCTCTGAGTTGTTTTGCACAAGGAATTTCGTCGAAGAACCATTCACCGACATAAGTAACTGTCAGAATTTGCAAGGTAGAATGGCAATGGACAGGCCACATTGCTTGACAAACTCATAACCGATGGGGAAGAGAGGTTGTCGAGTGGTAACCACATTACACCGGCATTCGTAGAATTGGTAGATCCCCCGATAGGTGTATTGACGCCATCGTAAGAGTAGCGTATAGCCAATAGTTACAAATGGCTTTCTATGATTTGTTCAATAGTGGACATCTTCCGGCTGACGATGATGAAAAAGCTTTTGCCCTTGTCGGAGAAAGTACCAACAGAGCGTACATAGCCTGATTATTTAAGGCCATATATTATCGTAACGTACGTGTATGTGATTTCACTGGCCATTTCTAAATCAGGCACCTTTTTTACGTAAGCTTTCAGCTGACGCAGGTAGAACAATACCGCAGCAACAGAGCTGTTGAAATTTCCGAGTAACTTTTAATTGGGACGCAAATACAGGCTTCCATTTGTTATAAACTTCGACGGTTACTTACGTATTTTTGCAAACAATATTTACGACTCCTGGAAATTTCCTTTACTAAATGTTTTTTAAAGAAACAAGGAAAGAGTTTTGTATAATGTCCTGTTATTTCTGTTATTTTCTATTGTTATTTGTTAAAGCCACAGAACGGCGGTCCCTTTGTTTAGTTTTAATGATAATGTTGAAACTGAATATTTTTCTTGAAAATTGGTTTATTAATACAAACTTCAACTACATTTTAAATGTATGTTCTACGTAGCTTCTTAAGCGTCGAAACTTGTTTTCATCGTGCTTAATTCGAAAGATACTCAGTGAATCAGGATAAAAATCCAGGGTTTAATGTGTCCCTAATTCTATATTAAGTTCGATCTAAATCCATTGAGTGTTTATATAGGGACAACAAATACAATCACGGGTACATATACCTAATCATGAGAGTAAGTACAGTGTAACGGTACAGTGAGCCTTCTAATAAGACTGATTCTGGGTATGAGACTCAGGCGGGCCGCTACCCTCACCCCCATATACCCTGGACTTCCTCTACATACAGCCGGAGCTACCTCCAGCTAGGATAAGGGCAGTGTTTCTTGGGTGTATTATAGGTGACTTAAAGATCTTGTAACGAAATAAGAACCTAGCGAAAGGCGTATTGGCATTTATATTATAATATACTAAAAACTATTGTATTAAAAGCTTTCTATGCTTCAGAACCCACATAACACCTGTAGGTATCAATCCATAGCGCCGGTTCCTATACCTGACATCATCGACAGCTAATAAGTAATGTCTACCGATCTAACGCCTCCCCCATTAGGAGAGGTTTGCCATGTTCACCTAGCATGGCAGGCGTCTTGGAGATTGCAGTGTATGATGAAAGCTCTTCAGAAGGCGCTGCTGCCCTCCTTTTTACCCTTCGTGGCCTTTTATGACTTAGGATGCCAAAAAGTCATGCTTTTATGTGTTTAAATATGGTTTTTGATAAACTAGTACCAAATTAAAATAAATTTAACGATGAAGAAAACAAAACATGAAAAAGAGCCTAACATCGTTATATAACATAAATAAATTCCAAATTTAAATTTAATAAGAAAAAAACGTCGCTCATTGCATATAGCCGGGAGACCCGGGTTTGATTCCAGACCGAGGTGAATATATATAGAATTCTCTCGTTGGTAGTATACTTGCAACTTTTCAGGAAATCAAGGCGTTCAGACGATAAAGAGACCTGTTATGTACCCAATGTGCACCAACGCTCCACGACGATGGTGGCATGCGGTTCATTGGGCGCATTGGATTGGAACAGTCCTTAGTCTTAAAAAATCGGCCGAGTGCGAGTCGGACTCGCGCACGAAGGGTTCCGTACTATTAGCTATACAACATTAGACTTCATATTTTAACCTATTTTGTTTTAACGTGCGCGAGTCCGACTCGCACTTGGCCAAATTTTAGTATTTATTGTTATAGCGGCAACAAAAATACATCATCTGTGTAAATTTCAACTGTCTATCAATTACCGTTCTTGAGATACAGCCTGGTGACAGACGGACGGACAGCGAAGTCTCAGTAATAGGGTCCCGTTTTTACCCTTTGGGTACGGAACCCTAAAAAGTGCCTGATCACACTGTTTATCAGTTAGTCATTGAAAACTCACCATCATATACAACTTCTCCGTTCCTGATGAGCCTGTAGTTAGCATTGCGAGCTAAAGCGCCCTTTACGCAGCGACACCCTGCTACCGGTACTTTCTTCTTACCCTCGGACACTTGGAACTGCTGCAGCACATTGGCTTCACCTGGCATAATAATAATGACTTAATATTATTTTTAAAGAGTATTGTCGCATACTAGTAGTTTTTTTTCATGGGACAACTAACAAAATAAAACCTATAAATAATGGTTCCAGGTGGCAGGCCTCTTCAACAAGAACTCGTCTTGCTCAGTACCACAGAAGTGTTGGAGTGAAGACATAGGATGGTGACAAAATTTTTTGGGGGTCCAAATACCTTCATGAAACGTTAGGCGTTTTTTTCTTACTAAAGCTTGTGTGTTCTTTTTATATAGAGCTCATAGAGACTTTACTTCAGAATTTTATGTTTATGTACTCTTATCTGTAATTACCTTAAAAAAGCGACTTTCACAACTGTAAAGTATTTTTTTATTGCTGATAGGTAAAGCCTTTGACCACAATCTCACCTGATGGTAAGTGATGATGTGGTCGGAGGTGTTAAACAGGCTTAACCTAGAATCTTTAATTATCTCTTAGTTATGTTTTTAGAGAAATACCCCTTTTTTGTAGCTTTGACCACCATCTTAACTGATGTTTAAGTTATGATGCGGTCGATGATGCTGTTCAGGCTAGAATTACGGGCTCTCAAGGACAGCTGCCGGAACACACCGTTAGGTGCTTGGCGACAGATTATCTAATTGAGGGTAAGTCGCTAGCCAGGCGGGCATTCGCAAAATGTCCTGCCACCATGCGGCTAATCGAACCTGCTGAGTGACAGTCCATAGCCAATGCCACTGAGCTATCACTGCTTCAAAAGGGGTAATATAGTATGAATTGCAATTTGGTGTTACTACATAGGTTTTTATTTGATCCGGCTATTTAAGAAAACAATTTACTGGAACGATTGTGATTCAATTTATATGACGATAATTCTGAAGTAGAATTGTCGGAGTAATGGCGCAACAAACACAAAAAACAAACATACAGACTAATTTGACCCTGTTTTGAATTGAGAGTTAATAAGCCTAATTTTTGTTACGTGTTTTGCATGATGTTAGGGCAATTTTTGCGAATACCAGCCTGGCTAGCTACCTACAAACATCAATGGTAGAAAATTTGTTGCCAAGCACTAACATAATTTACTATCAGTTAAGATGGTGGTCAAAGCTACAAAAAAGGGGTCTTTGATAAAAACATAACTAGCCTAGGAGAGGAAACTGTTATTTCGGTAATTTTCCCATATTCACGAAAACCTACGCTTTTACCAGGTAAAAGCGTAGATTTTCGTGAATATGGGGAAAATCCGTATATTTGAGAATGACGTCTGCCAAGTAAAATTTAACGACGTTTCTCTAAAACAGTAAGTGATAGGTGTATGCCATAGGAAATCATTAGAGAAGTCGAAAGACTTCTCTAAATCCAAAATGGCGGAATTCAAGGTGACCACTAACAAAGCACTCCAAGTTCAGTCCCCACTGAAACTCGTCCTGAATAAATCAGATTATTTAATATTAGTTCTTTAAATAAAGGACATAAGTAGGTACCGAAATTACAGTTTCCTCTCCTAGGCTAGTTATGTTTTTATCAAAGACCCCTTTTTTGTAGCTTTGACCACCATCTTAACTGATAGTAAATTATGTTGGTGCTTGGCAACAAATTTTCTACTATTGATTTTTGTAGGTCGCTAGTCAGGCTGGTATTCGCAAAAATTGCCCCAACATCATGCAAAACACTCTTTCTGGAACAACAATTATAGCTGTGACCAAACAAACAGTTAATTTTTTTTCTCAGATTTCGCTTTTTAAGGTGCACCTTAAAAAGCGTACATTGAAAAGAAGATAAATGGACATTCTTTTTATGGCAACTGGCTACATAATTTTATTCCCCACCTAAAAAGTTCACTTGCTATCGTTTTTCTCTCTACATACCGAGTATTTCTTCTTCTTGAGTCTTGGGTATCCTTGCGCTAATCTCTTGTTTGACGTCGTCGACTAATCGGTAGATGACGTTGTGGTTCTTCACTTGGATGTCCTTCTTCTTAGCGGCGACGGCGAGTGGAGGGGGGCAATCTACGTTGAACGCGTAGATTATTGCGTTGAATGTTTCTGCTATCTAGAATTTGTTGATATATTATAATTATGACTACATTACTATTGCCTCACATTAAATTCAATGTCATGTTGTACCATAATTTTACCTATTCTAATGATGAATAATATGATTTAATTTTCGGCAAAAATAGTTTTGCTTTATATATAAACACATATAAAACAATTAGGGAGTTTTTGGTGGCACTTCGCCGGCCGCTGCCGCTGCACGCTCGCTTCGCTCGTTGCGGTCACAACGATAACGCTAACGTCCTCGCTTCGCTCGTCATAAGCACTTATTGTGACTTTGCTCTGTCCAGATATTTAGCGTAAAATTTAAAAAGTGGTCATTTATATACATATTTTTATAATTACATCCTGATCAACAGAATAGATAGATATATTTTATGGACACATTACTAATTTTAAAACCGAAATGATTTTTACGACAAATTTTCTGTAGATACAATATTTATATATTGTATTTTCTTTCGGGAACATACAGTAACTTTGATCCAAAACAAACGACAGACGGCGGAAACCAATAATATCATTATAATAAAACTTCACAATATCTCTAACCTGTCACAGACCAGATACATACTGTTACAGTTTAATGTACCTACCCGGTGGCCATAAACTTGCCCCAATGGAATCGAAAAATGTGTGACAAGACGTGGCTGTTGTATACCTCAGCCAGAGATTAGATAATAACAAAATCACAAATTTACGAGCGGAAAAAGTCATGTGCGGGATTATTTAATGTTTCCTCTCGTAAATTTGTGATTTTGTAATGTAATCCGCAGAGCATGCGTTATTGCAAATATAAAAATATTTAGATTAGATAATAGCTCTGCCGTCTTCTACGCACTCATTTTCAAATGTGATTTTAAGCACTATTAGCATGCTAAGCAAATATCATATTTATAATGTTTAAAAGCACAATCATTGTTTTTTATGTGCTATAACATTTCCTGCTAAAGAACATAATGACTGTCTGTTTTTTGACCTTTCTGTTGGATATTATAAAAGGCGACTAATTGAAAGAACAATCTGAAAGACGCATAATATGTGATAAGGATGTTGCTGCACATTAAGCTTTTAAGTAGGTAATTAAGTAGGTTACTTATCACATTATATTACGCCCTGATAAACAAAGAGGTGTCGGGTACGCTCCGAATGCTTTTGTTGGTAGTAAGTATACCAACAAGAGCATTCGGGGCGAAGGGATAAAAGCTGGGATAAAACAACAGCCATTTTTTATAGCTACACACATCAAAAGTGCCTAGGGATCAAGAACGTCTTCGAGTAAATTAATTAAGTTTAAAACAGATCTCATTTGGATGAGGGGCAGCCTCACTGCTTAGATTTATGCGGAAAGTATTGTTTCAGAAGTGATCATCCCTTTGCTGTTTGGGTATAGGTGGTGATAAACGGCGCGGGCAAGCGCGAGCCGAGCATAGATGGACGACGGATCGCCGTCCGTGTAGGCTCGGCTCGTCTTAGCCCGGACACGAGCCTAGCGTAGATAAACGACGCGTGATAACGCAGACCGCGCCATCCGCCCACGGATGCGGTTTTTGTGACCTGCATCTTTATGATTTCATATAAACGGTTCCTTTTCATATAGTTGAATAAAGTCCATAATCATTTAATTCACGTGTATGTGTTTCAAATAGAAAATTAAACTCCAAATGGGCACCATGGCTCTGCACCGTCTGGAGGCTCGGCTCGTCAGAGGTGATACACGGCGCGTGCTAGCGCGAGCTGCGCCGCAGGCCGCGCGCGCGCCTTTGATCCGTGTCGAAAAACCGACGCACGATGGATCGCGCGGACGGCTATTGGCGGACGCGCGCCGCGAGCCGCGCCCACGTGCTAGACGGCGCGTGATATGGCGGACGACGCGGCGTCCGTCGTCCGGCTCGCGCTAGCCCACGCCGTGTATCACCAGCTTAATTGTTTCGTCTACTCGTAATGCACTATAATGCACGTCCACACACGGCTAAACTCGTAACTCGCACTCTTGCCGATCATTCTGCCGTGGCCTGCTCAGTCGCCAGACCTCAACTCCATTGAACATGCATGGGATATACTACAAAGAAGAGCCCTGCCAAGTATGGATGCCGTGCATACCCAACAACAGCTTTTGGACTTGTTACAAAGAAAGTGGGCCTACATTCCTCAAAGTGATTTTGATGAACTGATTGCCAAATCACTGTGCTTGTGTGATTAGAGTAAATGGTAGAAAACAAAGATTATAAATTAATATAATCTTACAATAAACATCGCAAAAATCCTATTTTTTATTATTTTTCTGCCAAACAGTCTGTTCAAAATACACATGATCCTTAGGCACTTTTGATGTGCGTATGTCTGTTTCCTGTTTTGTTAGCGGGTATATAACTACTCTCATCAAAATTACTGATGATATCCGTCTTGGAATGGACAACGGCCAACTTACCGTATTAACTCTATTAGATTTTAGCAACGCCTTTAACACTGTTAATTTTGACATTCTTCTTGCTCTCCTTCGCTCAATTAACATTTCTCCAACGGTAGTTGATTGGTTTCACAGTTATCTGTAAGGCCCAGGCAGCGTGTTCGCCTTGAATATAAATACTCTTTGTGGTGTAACACGTCAGCAGGCGTCCCGCAAGGTGGCGTCTTATCTCCTTTATTGTTTGCTTTGTTTATTAATTCCATTTCTCACAATCTCACTTCTTCCTACCACCTATATGCAGACGATCTACAGATTTATTCTAAGGCACCAGTGAATAAACTATCTGAAGCAATTCAGACTGTTAATACTGATCTTGATCGTATAGCTAAATGGAGCAATTCTTTTGAGTTACAAGTAAATCCCATTAAGACACAAACAATAGTAATTGGTAGCTCAAGATTGCTGTCTACAATAGACTGGACATTACTTCCTCAAGTTTTCTTTGGTGGTATTGCTATTCCCTTTAGTAGCTCTGTAAAGAATCTTGGAATAACAATGGATCGCTATATGAGGTGGGATCAACAGCTACAAATCACCAGTCGCAAGCTATTTGCCGCAGCAGGATCCTTAAAAAGGTTGCGCAACTTTCTTCCAACAGCCACTAAAATTGCATTAGCTCAATCTCTTTTACTTCCTATTCTTGACTACGCTGATGCCTGCTATCTAGATCTCACGGAGGAACAGCTAGATAAACTTGAGCGTCTTCAAAATTTTTGCATTAGATTCATATTTGGTTAACGCAAATATGATCACGTATCTCAGTTTCGTTCTAAGCTCAATTGGCTGAATATACGTTTTCGCCGGAATGCTCATATTCTCAGTCTCCTTTACAATAAATAGTTCAATCCTACATCCCCGCGCTATCTCAAGGAACGCTTCGATTTCCTTCACTGTTCTTCATACACGTTAAGGTCATCAGAAAATCTCACACTTGAAATCCATCCTCATACGAGTTCGTTTTATAGCAAATCCTTCAATATTCAGGCTGCCCGCTTGTGGAATTCTCTTCCTGTATCAATCAGACAAGCGCCGACTCTCAATATGTTCAAGGATCAAGTTAAAAGGTTTTATTTGTCCAATTCATTTTGCACTATATTTTTGTCAATTTCTATGCTATATATGAGATACTATTATAATATGTATTATATTTTTATATAATTTATAGGTATATGTATATATCATTATCTATTTATGTATGTTGCTATGTATATGTATATATATATATATTATATATATGTGTATAATTGTATCTGTTTAATTATTATAAAAACCTATATGTATGCTATTTTTTTATATATTTGTTAAGAAATTACACCAAAATACGTTTTATTTTTAAAATGTTTTTATGAAATTTGATTATGTATTTGGACTACACCCGCCTCTATTGTTTTATTCGTTCAACTCCATCCTAAGGTTGCCTGGTAGATATCACTTTTAGTGATAAGGCCGCCCATTGTAACACTATGTTATTATAATTTAATGTGTAATCTTTTATATTTCTAAAGTGGTGTAACAATAAAGAGTTTTCTATCTATCTTCTATCTATATATTCTTGTAAAATTTGTGTTTGTGATGTTATTTATGTTGTTGGAGCTGACATATTGTAGGACCCCACATGAATGTAGTATGTATGTTACCTCGAGGTCCGTGGGAGTGACGGGCCCCACCCCGAAGTGCACGAGGTCGAGCCGCACGCGCGTGTGCTCGTCGTACGTCTCCAGGATGTCCAGTATGTATGTATGTATATAGTTACCTCGAGGTCCGTGGGAGTGACGGGCCCCACCCCGAAGTGCACGAGGTCGAGCCGCACGCGCGTGTGCTCGTCGTACGTCTCCAGGATGTCCAGTATGTATGTATGTATATAGTTACCTCGAGGTCCGTGGGAGTGACGGGCCCCACCCCGAAGTGCACGAGGTCGAGCCGCACGCGCGCGTGCTCGTCGTACGTCTCCAGGATGTCCAGTATGTATGTATGTATATAGTTACCTCGAGGTCCGTGGGAGTGACGGGCCCCACCCCGAAGTGCACGAGGTAGAGCCGCACGCGCGCGTGCTCGTCGTACGTCTCCAGGATGTCCAGTATGTATGTATGTATATAGTTACCTCGAGGTCCGTGGGAGTGACGGGCCCCACCCCGAAGTGCACGAGGTCGAGCCGCACGCGCGCGTGCTCGTCGTACGTCTCCAGGATGTCCAGTATGTATGTATGTATGTATATAGTTACCTCGAGGTCCGTGGGAGTGACGGGCCCCACCTCGAAGTGCACGAGGTCGAGCCGCACGCGCGCGTGCTCGTCGTACGTCTCCAGGATGTCCAGTATGTATGTATGTATATAGTTACCTCGAGGTCCGTGGGAGTGACAGGCCCCACCCCGAAGTGCACGAGGTAGAGCCGCACGCGCGCGTGCTCGTCGTACGTCTCCAGGATGTCCAGTATGTATGTATGTATATAGTTACCTCGAGGTTCGTGGGAGTGACGGGCCCCACCCCGAAGTGCACGAGGTCGAGCCGCACGCGCGCGTGCTCGTCGTACGTCTCCAGGATGTCCAGTATGTATGTATGTATATAGTTACCTCGAGGTCCGTGGGAGTGACAGGCCCCACCCCGAAGTGCACGAGGTAGAGCCGCACGCGCGCGTGCTCGTCGTACGTCTCCAGGATGTCCAGTATGTATGTATGTATATAGTTACCTCGAGGTCCGTGGGAGTGACGGGCCCCACCCCGAAGTGCACGAGGTCGAGCCGCACGCGCGCGTGCTCGTCGTACGTCTCCAGGATGTCCAGTATGTATGTATGTATATAGTTACCTCGAGGTCCGTGGGAGTGACGGGCCCCACCCCGAAGTGCACGAGGTCGAGCCGCACGCGCGCGTGCTCGTCGTACGTCTCCAGGATGTCCAGTATGTATGTATGTATATAGTTACCTCGAGGTCCGTGGGAGTGACGGGCCCCACCCCGAAGTGCACGAGGTCGAGCCGCACGCGCGCGTGCTCGTCGTACGTCTCCAGGATGTCCAGTATGTATGTATGTATATAGTTACCTCGAGGTCCGTGGGAGTGACGGGCCCCACCCCGAAGTGCACGAGGTCGAGCCGCACGCGCGCGTGCTCGTCGTACGTCTCCAGGATGTCCAGTATGTATGTATGTATATAGTTACCTCGAGGTCCGTGGGAGTGACGGGCCCCACCCCGAAGTGCACGAGGTCGAGCCGCACGCGCGTGTGCTCGTCGTACGTCTCCAGGATGTCCAGTATGTATGTATGTATGTATATAGTTACCTCGAGGTCCGTGGGAGTGACGGGCCCCACCCCGAAGTGCACGAAGTCGAGCCGCACGCGCGCGTGCTCGTCGTACGTCTCCAGGATGTCCAGTATGTATGTATGTATATAGTTACCTCGAGGTCCGTGGGAGTGACGGGCCCCACCCCGAAGTGCACGAAGTCGAGCCGCACGCGCGCGTGCTCGTCGTACGTCTCCAGGATGTCCAGTATGTATGTATGTATATAGTTACCTCGAGGTCCGTGGGAGTGACGGGCCCCACCCCGAAGTGCACGAGGACGAGCCGCACGCGCGCGTGCTCGTCGTACGTCTCCAGGATGTCCAGTATGTATGTATATAGTTACCTCGAGGTCCGTGGGAGTGACGGGCCCCACCCCGAAGTGCACGAGGTAGAGCCGCACGCGCGCGTGCTCGTCGTACGTCTCCAGGATGTCCAGTATGTATGTATGTATATAGTTACCTCGAGGTCCGTGGGAGTGACGGGCCCCACCCCGAAGTGCACGAGGTCGAGCCGCACGCGCGCGTGCTCGTCGTACGTCTCCAGGATGTCCAGTATGTATGTATGTATATAGTTACCTCGAGGTCCGTGGGAGTGACGGGCCCCACCCCGAAGTGCACGAGGTCGAGCCGCACGCGCGCGTGCTCGTCGTACGTCTCCAGGATGTCCAGTATGTATGTATGTATGTATATAGTTACCTCGAGGTCCGTGGGAGTGACGGGCCCCACCCCGAAGTGCACGAGGTCGAGCCGCACGCGCGTGTGCTCGTCGTACGTCTCCAGGATGTCCAGTATGTATGTATGTATGTATATAGTTACCTCGAGGTCCGTGGGAGTGACGGGCCCCACCCCGAAGTGCACGAAGTCGAGCCGCACGCGCGCGTGCTCGTCGTACGTCTCCAGGATGTCCAGTATGTATGTATGTATATTGTTACCTCGAGGTCCGTGGGAGTGACGGGCCCCACCCCGAAGTGCACGAGGTCGAGCCGCACGCGCGTGTGCTCGTCGTACGTCTCCAGGATGTCCAGTATGTATGTATGTATATAGTTACCTCGAGGTCCGTGGGAGTGACGGGCCCCACCCCGAAGTGCACGAGGTCGAGCCGAACGCGCGTGTGCTCGTCGTACGTCTCCAGGATGTCCAGTATGTATGTATGTATATAGTTACCTCGAGGTCCGTGGGAGTGACGGGCCCCACCCCGAAGTGCACGAGGTCGAGCCGAACGCGCGTGTGCTCGTCGTACGTCTCCAGGATGTCCAGTATGTATGTATGTATATAGTTACCTCGAGGTCCGTGGGAGTGACGGGCCCCACCCCGAAGTGCACGAGGTCGAGCCGCACGCGCGTGTGCTCGTCGTACGTCTCCAGGATGTCCAGTATGTATGTATGTATATAGTTACCTCGAGGTCCGTGGGAGTGACGGGCCCCACCCCGAAGTGCACGAGGTCGAGCCGCACGCGCGCGTGCTCGTCGTACGTCTCCAGGATGTCCAGTATGTATGTATGTATATAGTTACCTCGAGGTCCGTGGGAGTGACGGGCCCCACCCCGAAGTGCACGAGGTCGAGCCGCACGCGCGTGTGCTCGTCGTACGTCTCCAGGATGTCCAGTATGTATGTATGTATATAGTTACCTCGAGGTCCGTGGGAGTGACGGGCCCCACCCCGAAGTGCACGAGGTCGAGCCGCACGCGCACGTGCTCGTCGTACGTCTCCAGGATGTCCAGTATGTATGTATATAGTTACCTCGAGGTCCGTGGGAGTGACGGGCCCCACCCCGAAGTGCACGAGGTCGAGCCGCACGCGCGCGTGCTCGTCGTACGTCTCCAGGATGTCCAGTATGTATGTATGTATATAGTTACCTCGAGGTCCGTGGGAGTGACGGGCCCCACCCCGAAGTGCACGAGGTCGAGCCGCACGCGCGCGTGCTCGTCGTACGTCTCCAGGATGTCCAGTATGTATGTATGTATATAGTTACCTCGAGGTTCGTGGGAGTGACGGGCCCCACCCCGAAGTGCACGAGGTCGAGCCGCACGCGCGCGTGCTCGTCGTACGTCTCCAGGATGTCCAGTATGTATGTATGTATATAGTTACCTCGAGGTCCGTGGGAGTGACAGGCCCCACCCCGAAGTGCACGAGGTAGAGCCGCACGCGCGCGTGCTCGTCGTACGTCTCCAGGATGTCCAGTATGTATGTATGTATATAGTTACCTCGAGGTCCGTGGGAGTGACGGGCCCCACCCCGAAGTGCACGAGGTCGAGCCGCACGCGCGCGTGCTCGTCGTACGTCTCCAGGATGTCCAGTATGTATGTATGTATATAGTTACCTCGAGGTCCGTGGGAGTGACGGGCCCCACCCCGAAGTGCACGAGGTCGAGCCGCACGCGCGTGTGCTCGTCGTACGTCTCCAGGATGTCCAGTATGTATGTATGTATGTATATAGTTACCTCGAGGTCCGTGGGAGTGACGGGCCCCACCCCGAAGTGCACGAAGTCGAGCCGCACGCGCGCGTGCTCGTCGTACGTCTCCAGGATGTCCAGTATGTATGTATGTATATAGTAACCTCGAGGTCCGTGGGAGTGACGGGCCCCACCCCGAAGTGCACGAGGTCGAGCCGCACGCGCGCGTGCTCGTCGTACGTCTCCAGGATGTCCAGTATGTATGTATGTATGTATATAGTTACCTCGAGGTCCGTGGGAGTGACGGGCCCCACCCCGAAGTGCACGAGGTCGAGCCGCACGCGCGTGTGCTCGTCGTACGTCTCCAGGATGTCCAGTATGTATGTATGTATGTATATAGTTACCTCGAGGTCCGTGGGAGTGACGGGCCCCACCCCGAAGTGCACGAAGTCGAGCCGCACGCGCGCGTGCTCGTCGTACGTCTCCAGGATGTCCAGTATGTATGTATGTATATAGTTACCTCGAGGTCCGTGGGAGTGACGGGCCCCACCCCGAAGTGCACGAGGACGAGCCGCACGCGCGCGTGCTCGTCGTACGTCTCCAGGATGTCCAGTATGTATGTATGTATATAGTTACCTCGAGGTCCGTGGGAGTGACGGGCCCCACCCCGAAGTGCACGAGGTAGAGCCGCACGCGCGCGTGCTCGTCGTACGTCTCCAGGATGTCCAGTATGTATGTATGTATATAGTTACCTCGAGGTCCGTGGGAGTGACGGGCCCCACCCCGAAGTGCACGAGGTCGAGCCGCACGCGCGCGTGCTCGTCGTACGTCTCCAGGATGTCCAGTATGTATGTATGTATATAGTTACCTCGAGGTCCGTGGGAGTGACGGGCCCCACCCCGAAGTGCACGAGGTCGAGCCGCACGCGCGCGTGCTCGTCGTACGTCTCCAGGATGTCCAGTATGTATGTATGTATATAGTTACCTCGAGGTCCGTGGGAGTGACAGGCCCCACCCCGAAGTGCACGAGGTAGAGCCGCACGCGCGCGTGCTCGTCGTACGTCTCCAGGATGTCCAGTATGTATGTATGTATATAGTTACCTCGAGGTCCGTGGGAGTGACGGGCCCCACCCCGAAGTGCACGAGGTCGAGCCGCACGCGCGTGTGCTCGTCGTACGTCTCCAGGATGTCCAGTATGTATGTATGTATGTATATAGTTACCTCGAGGTCCGTGGGAGTGACGGGCCCCACCCCGAAGTGCACGAAGTCGAGCCGCACGCGCGCGTGCTCGTCGTACGTCTCCAGGATGTCCAGTATGTATGTATGTATATAGTTACCTCGAGGTCCGTGGGAGTGACGGGCCCCACCCCGAAGTGCACGAGGTCGAGCCGCACGCGCGCGTGCTCGTCGTACGTCTCCAGGATGTCCAGTATGTATGTATGTATGTATATAGTTACCTCGAGGTCCGTGGGAGTGACGGGCCCCACCCCGAAGTGCACGAGGTCGAGCCGCACGCGCGTGTGCTCGTCGTACGTCTCCAGGATGTCCAGTATGTATGTATGTATGTATGTATATAGTTACCTCGAGGTCCGTGGGAGTGACGGGCCCCACCCCGAAGTGCACGAAGTCGAGCCGCACGCGCGCGTGCTCGTCGTACGTCTCCAGGATGTCCAGTATGTATGTATGTATATAGTTACCTCGAGGTCCGTGGGAGTGACGGGCCCCACCCCGAAGTGCACGAGGACGAGCCGCACGCGCGCGTGCTCGTCGTACGTCTCCAGGATGTCCAGTATGTATGTATGTATATAGTTACCTCGAGGTCCGTGGGAGTGACGGGCCCCACCCCGAAGTGCACGAGGTCGAGCCGCACGCGCGCTTGCTCGTCGTACGTCTCCAGGATGTCCAGTATGTATGTATGTATATAGTTACCTCGAGGTCCGTGGGAGTGACGGGCCCCACCCCGAAGTGCACGAGGTCGAGCCGCACGCGCGCGTGCTCGTCGTACGTCTCCAGGATGTCCAGTATGTATGTATGTATATTGTTACCTCGAGGTCCGTGGGAGTGACGGGCCCCACCCCGAAGTGCACGAGGTCGAACCGCACGCGCGTGTGCTCGTCGTACGTCTCCAGGATGTCCAGTATGTATGTATGTATATAGTTACCTCGAGGTCCGTGGGAGTGACGGGCCCCACCCCGAAGTGCACGAGGTCGAGCCGAACGCGCGTGTGCTCGTCGTACGTCTCCAGGATGTCCAGTATGTATGTATGTATATAGTTACCTCGAGGTCCGTGGGAGTGACGGGCCCCACCCCGAAGTGCACGAGGTCGAGCCGCACGCGCGTGTGCTCGTCGTACGTCTCCAGGATGTCCAGTATGTATGTATGTATATAGTTACCTCGAGGTCCGTGGGAGTGACGGGCCCCACCCCGAAGTGCACGAGGTCGAGCCGCACGCGCGCGTGCTCGTCGTACGTCTCCAGGATGTCCAGTATGTATGTATGTATGTATATAGTTACCTCGAGGTCCGTGGGAGTGACGGGCCCCACCCCGAAGTGCACGAGGTCGAGCCGCACGCGCGTGTGCTCGTCGTACGTCTCCAGGATGTCCAGTATGTATGTATGTATGTATATAGTTACCTCGAGGTCCGTGGGAGTGACGGGCCCCACCCCGAAGTGCACGAAGTCGAGCCGCACGCGCGCGTGCTCGTCGTACGTCTCCAGGATGTCCAGTATGTATGTATGTATATTGTTACCTCGAGGTCCGTGGGAGTGACGGGCCCCACCCCGAAGTGCACGAGGTCGAGCCGCACGCGCGTGTGCTCGTCGTACGTCTCCAGGATGTCCAGTATGTATGTATGTATATAGTTACCTCGAGGTCCGTGGGAGTGACGGGCCCCACCCCGAAGTGCACGAGGTCGAGCCGAACGCGCGTGTGCTCGTCGTACGTCTCCAGGATGTCCAGTATGTATGTATGTATATAGTTACCTCGAGGTCCGTGGGAGTGACGGGCCCCACCCCGAAGTGCACGAGGTCGAGCCGAACGCGCGTGTGCTCGTCGTACGTCTCCAGGATGTCCAGTATGTATGTATGTATATAGTTACCTCGAGGTCCGTGGGAGTGACGGGCCCCACCCCGAAGTGCACGAGGTCGAGCCGCACGCGCGTGTGCTCGTCGTACGTCTCCAGGATGTCCAGTATGTATGTATGTATATAGTTACCTCGAGGTCCGTGGGAGTGACGGGCCCCACCCCGAAGTGCACGAGGTCGAGCCGCACGCGCGCGTGCTCGTCGTACGTCTCCAGGATGTCCAGTATGTATGTATGTATATAGTTACCTCGAGGTCCGTGGGAGTGACGGGCCCCACCCCGAAGTGCACGAGGTCGAGCCGCACGCGCGTGTGCTCGTCGTACGTCTCCAGGATGTCCAGTATGTATGTATGTATATAGTTACCTCGAGGTCCGTGGGAGTGACGGGCCCCACCCCGAAGTGCACGAGGTCGAGCCGCACGCGCACGTGCTCGTCGTACGTCTCCAGGATGTCCAGTATGTATGTATATAGTTACCTCGAGGTCCGTGGGAGTGACGGGCCCCACCCCGAAGTGCACGAGGTCGAGCCGCACGCGCGCGTGCTCGTCGTACGTCTCCAGGATGTCCAGTATGTATGTATGTATATAGTTACCTCGAGGTCCGTGGGAGTGACGGGCCCCACCCCGAAGTGCACGAGGTCGAGCCGCACGCGCGCTTGCTCGTCGTACGTCTCCAGGATGTGCAGTATGTATGTATGTATATAGTTACCTCGAGGTCCGTGGGAGTGACGGGCCCCACCCCGAAGTGCACGAGGTCGAGCCGCACGCGCGTGTGCTCGTCGTACGTCTCCAGGATGTCCAGTATGTATGTATGTATATAGTTACCTCGAGGTCCGTGGGAGTGTCGGGCCCCACCCCGAAGTGCACGAGGTCGAGCCGCACGCGCACGTGCTCGTCGTACGTCTCCAGGATGTCCAGTATGTATGTATATAGTTACCTCGAGGTCCGTGGGAGTGACGGGCCCCACCCCGAAGTGCACGAGGTCGAGCCGCACGCGCGCGTGCTCGTCGTACGTCTCCATGATGTCCAGTATGTATGTATGTATATAGTTACCTCGAGGTCCGTGGGAGTGACAGGCCCCACCCCGAAGTGCACGAGGTAGAGCCGCACGCGCGCGTGCTCGTCGTACGTCTCCAGGATGTCCAGTATGTATGTATGTATATAGTTACCTCGAGGTCCGTGGGAGTGACGGGCCCCACCCCGAAGTGCACGAGGTCGAGCCGCACGCGCGCGTGCTCGTCGTACGTCTCCAGGATGTCCAGTATGTATGTATGTATATAGTTACCTCGAGGTCCGTGGGAGTGACGGGCCCCACCCCGAAGTGCACGAGGTCGAGCCGCACGCGCGTGTGCTCGTCGTACGTCTCCAGGATGTCCAGTATGTATGTATGTATGTATATAGTTACCTCGAGGTCCGTGGGAGTGACGGGCCCCACCCCGAAGTGCACGAAGTCGAGCCGCACGCGCGCGTGCTCGTCGTACGTCTCCAGGATGTCCAGTATGTATGTATGTATATAGTTACCTCGAGGTCCGTGGGAGTGACGGGCCCCACCCCGAAGTGCACGAGGTCGAGCCGCACGCGCGCGTGCTCGTCGTACGTCTCCAGGATGTCCAGTATGTATGTATGTATGTATATAGTTACCTCGAGGTCCGTGGGAGTGACGGGCCCCACCCCGAAGTGCACGAGGTCGAGCCGCACGCGCGTGTGCTCGTCGTACGTCTCCAGGATGTCCAGTATGTATGTATGTATGTATATAGTTACCTCGAGGTCCGTGGGAGTGACGGGCCCCACCCCGAAGTGCACGAAGTCGAGCCGCACGCGCGCGTGCTCGTCGTACGTCTCCAGGATGTCCAGTATGTATGTATGTATATAGTTACCTCGAGGTCCGTGGGAGTGACGGGCCCCACCCCGAAGTGCACGATGACGAGCCGCACGCGCGCGTGCTCGTCGTACGTCTCCAGGATGTCCAGTATGTATGTATGTATATAGTTACCTCGAGGTCCGTGGGAGTGACGGGCCCCACCCCGAAGTGCACGAGGTCGAGCCGCACGCGCGCGTGCTCGTCGTACGTCTCCAGGATGTCCAGTATGTATGTATGTATGTATATAGTTACCTCGAGGTCCGTGGGAGTGACGGGCCCCACCCCGAAGTGCACGAGGTCGAGCCGCACGCGCGCGTGCTCGTCGTACGTCTCCAGGATGTCCAGTATGTATGTATGTATATAGTTACCTCGAGGTCCGTGGGAGTGACGGGCCCCACCCCGAAGTGCACGAGGTCGAGCCGCACGCGCGCGTGCTCGTCGTACGTCTCCAGGATGTCCAGTATGTATGTATGTATATAGTTACCTCGAGGTCCGTGGGAGTGACGGGCCCCACCCCGAAGTGCACGAGGTCGAGCCGCACGCGCGCGTGCTCGTCGTACGTCTCCAGGATGTCCAGTATGTATGTATGTATGTATATAGTTACCTCGAGGTCCGTGGGAGTGACGGGCCCCACCCCGAAGTGCACGAGGTCGAGCCTCACGCGCGCGTGCTCGTCGTACGTCTCCAGGATGTCCAGTATGTATGTATGTATGTATATAGTTACCTCGAGGTCCGTGGGAGTGACGGGCCCCACCCCGAAGTGCACGAGGTCGAGCCGCACGCGCGCGTGCTCGTCGTACGTCTCCAGGATGTCCAGTATGTATGTATGTATATAGTTACCTCGAGGTCCGTGGGAGTGACGGGCCCCACCCCGAAGTGCACGAGGTCGAGCCGCACGCGCGCGTGCTCGTCGTACGTCTCCAGGATGTCCAGTATGTATGTATGTATGTATATAGTTACCTCGAGGTCCGTGGGAGTGACGGGCCCCACCCCGAAGTGCACGAGGTCGAGCCTCACGCGCGCGTGCTCGTCGTACGTCTCCAGGATGTCCAGTATGTATGTATGTATATAGTTACCTCGAGGTCCGTGGGAGTGACGGGCCCCACCCCGAAGTGCACGAGGTCGAGCCGCACGCGCGCGTGCTCGTCGTACGTCTCCAGGATGTCCAGTATGTATGTATGTATGTATATAGTTACCTCGAGGTCCGTGGGAGTGACGGGCCCCACCCCGAAGTGCACGAGGTCGAGCCGCACGCGCGCGTGCTCGTCGTACGTCTCCAGGATGTCCAGTATGTATGTATGTATGTATATAGTTACCTCGAGGTCCGTGGGAGTGACGGGCCCCACCCCGAAATGCACGAGGTCGAGCCGCACGCGCGCGTGCTCGTCGTACGTCTCCAGGATGTCCAGTATGTATGTATGTATGTATATAGTTACCTCGAGGTCCGTGGGAGTGACGGGCCCCACCCCGAAGTGCACGAGGTCGAGCCGCACGCGCGCGTGCTCGTCGTACGTCTCCAGGATGTCCAGTATGTATGTATGTATGTATATAGTTACCTCGAGGTCCGTGGGAGTGACGGGCCCCACCCCGAAGTGCACGAGGTCGAGCCGCACGCGCGCGTGCTCGTCGTACGTCTCCAGGATGTCCAGTATGTATGTATGTATGTATATAGTTACCTCGAGGTCCGTGGGAGTGACGGGCCCCACCCCGAAATGCACGAGGTCGAGCCGCACGCGCGCGTGCTCGTCGTACGTCTCCAGGATGTCCAGTATGTATGTATGTATGTATATAGTTACCTCGAGGTCCGTGGGAGTGACGGGCCCCACCCCGAAGTGCACGAGGTCGAGCCGCACGCGCGCGTGCTCGTCGTACGTCTCCAGGATGTCCAGTATGTATGTATGTATGTATATAGTTACCTCGAGGTCCGTGGGAGTGACGGGCCCCACCCCGAAGTGCACGAGGTCGAGCCGCACGCGCGCGTGCTCGTCGTACGTCTCCAGGATGTCCAGTATGTATGTATGTATGTATATAGTTACCTCGAGGTCCGTGGGAGTGACGGGCCCCACCCCGAAGTGCACGAGGTCGAGCCGCACGCGCGCGTGCTCGTCGTACGTCTCCAGGATGTCCAGTATGAATGTATGTATGTATATAGTTACCTCGAGGTCCGTGGGAGTGACGGGCCCCACCCCGAAGTGCACGAGGTCGAGCCGCACGCGCGCGTGCTCGTCGTACGTCTCCAGGATGTCCAGTATGTATGTATGTATGTATATAGTTACCTCGAGGTCCGTGGGAGTGACGGGCCCCACCCCGAAGTGCACGAGGTCGAGCCGCACGCGCGCGTGCTCGTCGTACGTCTCCAGGATGTCCAGTATGTATGTATGTATGTATATAGTTACCTCGAGGTCCGTGGGAGTGACGGGCCCCACCCCGAAGTGCACGAGGTCGAGCCGCACGCGCGCGTGCTCGTCGTACGTCTCCAGGATGTCCAGTATGTATGTATGTATGTATATAGTTACCTCGAGGTCCGTGGGAGTGACGGGCCCCACCCCGAAGTGCACGAGGTCGAGCCGCACGCGCGCGTGCTCGTCGTACGTCTCCAGGATGTCCAGTATGTATGTATGTATGTATATAGTTACCTCGAGGTCCGTGGGAGTGACGGGCCCCACCCCGAAGTGCACGAGGTCGAGCCGCACGCGCGCGTGCTCGTCGTACGTCTCCAGGATGTCCAGTATGTATGTATGTATGTATATAGTTACCTCGAGGTCCGTGGGAGTGACGGGCCCCACCCCGAAGTGCACGAGGTCGAGCCGCACGCGCGCGTGCTCGTCGTACGTCTCCAGGATGTCCAGTATGTATGTATGTATGTATATAGTTACCTCGAGGTCCGTGGGAGTGACGGGCCCCACCCCGAAGTGCACGAGGTCGAGCCGCACGCGCGCGTGCTCGTCGTACGTCTCCAGGATGTCCAGTATGTATGTATGTATGTATATAGTTACCTCGAGGTCCGTGGGAGTGACGGGCCCCACCCCGAAGTGCACGAGGTCGAGCCGCACGCGCGCGTGCTCGTCGTACGTCTCCAGGATGTCCAGTATGTATGTATGTATATAGTTACCTCGAGGTCCGTGGGAGTGACGGGCCCCACCCCGAAGTGCACGAGGTCGAGCCGCACGCGCGCGTGCTCGTCGTACGTCTCCAGGATGTCCAGTATGTATGTATGTATGTATATAGTTACCTCGAGGTCCGTGGGAGTGACGGGCCCCACCCCGAAGTGCACGAGGTCGAGCCGCACGCGCGCGTGCTCGTCGTACGTCTCCAGGATGTCCAGTATGTATGTATGTATATAGTTACCTCGAGGTCCGTGGGAGTGACGGGCCCCACCCCGAAGTGCACGAGGTCGAGCCGCACGCGCGCGTGCTCGTCGTACGTCTCCAGGATGTCCAGTATGTATGTATGTATATAGTTACCTCGAGGTCCGTGGGAGTGACGGGCCCCACCCCGAAGTGCACGAGGTCGAGCCGCACGCGCGCGTGCTCGTCGTACGTCTCCAGGATGTCCAGTATGTATGTATGTATATAGTTACCTCGAGGTCCGTGGGAGTGACGGGCCCCACCCCGAAGTGCACGAGGTCGAGCCGCACGCGCGCGTGCTCGTCGTACGTCTCCAGGATGTCCAGTATGTATGTATATAGTTACCTCGAGGTCCGTGGGAGTGACGGGCCCCACCCCGAAGTGCACGAGGTCGAGCCGCACGCGCGCGTGCTCGTCGTACGTCTCCAGGATGTCCAGTATGTATGTATGTATGTATATAGTTACCTCGAGGTCCGTGGGAGTGACGGGCCCCACCCCGAAGTGCACGAGGTCGAGCCGCACGCGCGCGTGCTCGTCGTACGTCTCCAGGATGTCCAGTATGTATGTATGTATATAGTTACCTCGAGGTCCGTGGGAGTGACGGGCCCCACCCCGAAGTGCACGAGGTCGAGCCGCACGCGCGCGTGCTCGTCGTACGTCTCCAGGATGTCCAGTATGTATGTATGTATATAGTTACCTCGAGGTCCGTGGGAGTGACGGGCCCCACCCCGAAGTGCACGAGGTCGAGCCGCACGCGCGCGTGCTCGTCGTACGTCTCCAGGATGTCCAGTATGTATGTATGTATATAGTTACCTCGAGGTCCGTGGGAGTGACGGGCCCCACCCCGAAGTGCACGAGGTCGAGCCGCACGCGCGCGTGCTCGTCGTACGTCTCCAGGATGTCCAGTATGTATGTATGTATGTATATAGTTACCTCGAGGTCCGTGGGAGTGACGGGCCCCACCCCGAAGTGCACGAGGTCGAGCCGCACGCGCGCGTGCTCGTCGTACGTCTCCAGGATGTCCAGTATGTATGTATGTATATAGTTACCTCGAGGTCCGTGGGAGTGACGGGCCCCACCCCGAAGTGCACGAGGTCGAGCCGCACGCGCGCGTGCTCGTCGTACGTCTCCAGGATGTCCAGTATGTATGTATGTATGTATGTATATAGTTACCTCGAGGTCCGTGGGAGTGACGGGCCCCACCCCGAAGTGCACGAGGTCGAGCCGCACGCGCGCGTGCTCGTCGTACGTCTCCAGGATGTCCAGTATGTATGTATGTATGTATATAGTTACTTCGAGGTCCGTGGGAGTGACGGGCCCCACCCCGAAGTGCACGAGGTCGAGCCGCACGCGCGCGTGCTCGTCGTACGTCTCCAGGATGTCCAGTATGTATGTATGTATATAGTTACCTCGAGGTCCGTGGGAGTGACGGGCCCCACCCCGAAGTGCACGAGGTCGAGCCGCACGCGCGCGTGCTCGTCGTACGTCTCCAGGATGTCCAGTATGTATGTATGTATATAGTTACCTCGAGGTCCGTGGGAGTGACGGGCCCCACCCCGAAGTGCACGAGGTCGAGCCGCACGCGCGCGTGCTCGTCGTACGTCTCCAGGATGTCCAGTATGTATGTATGTATATAGTTACCTCGAGGTCCGTGGGAGTGACGGGCCCCACCCCGAAGTGCACGAGGTCGAGCCGCACGCGCGCGTGCTCGTCGTACGTCTCCAGGATGTCCAGTATGTATGTATGTATATAGTTACCTCGAGGTCCGTGGGAGTGACGGGCCCCACCCCGAAGTGCACGAGGTCGAGCCGCACGCGCGCGTGCTCGTCGTACGTCTCCAGGATGTCCAGTATGTATGTATGTATATAGTTACCTCGAGGTCCGTGGGAGTGACGGGCCCCACCCCGAAGTGCACGAGGTCGAGCCGCACGCGCGCGTGCTCGTCGTACGTCTCCAGGATGTCCAGTATGTATGTATGTATATAGTTACCTCGAGGTCCGTGGGAGTGACGGGCCCCACCCCGAAGTGCACGAGGTCGAGCCGCACGCGCGCGTGCTCGTCGTACGTCTCCAGGATGTCCAGTATGTATGTATGTATATAGTTACCTCGAGGTCCGTGGGAGTGACGGGCCCCACCCCGAAGTGCACGAGGTCGAGCCGCACGCGCGCGTGCTCGTCGTACGTCTCCAGGATGTCCAGTATGTATGTATGTATATAGTTACCTCGAGGTCCGTGGGAGTGACGGGCCCCACCCCGAAGTGCACGAGGTCGAGCCGCACGCGCGCGTGCTCGTCGTACGTCTCCAGGATGTCCAGTATGTATGTATGTATATAGTTACCTCGAGGTCCGTGGGAGTGACGGGCCCCACCCCGAAGTGCACGAGGTCGAGCCGCACGCGCGCGTGCTCGTCGTACGTCTCCAGGATGTCCAGTATGTATGTATGTATATAGTTACCTCGAGGTCCGTGGGAGTGACGGGCCCCACCCCGAAGTGCACGAGGTCGAGCCGCACGCGCGCGTGCTCGTCGTACGTCTCCAGGATGTCCAGTATGTATGTATGTATATAGTTACCTCGAGGTCCGTGGGAGTGACGGGCCCCACCCCGAAGTGCACGAGGTCGAGCCGCACGCGCGCGTGCTCGTCGTACGTCTCCAGGATGTCCAGTATGGCCTCCACCGACCCGTCCACGTCGCCTGGTACACACAACAAATACTATTGTCACTTCTCTTGCTCCCAATGTTCTTCATTAATATCCTGATCATACCCAGAGCAAGCGGTTTTATTTTATTGCTAATGACAACCACTTGACCGCATTCTCACCTGAAGGTAACGACGCGGTTGATAATGGAGAATGCTTGCCTAGAAGATCCTTTTTACTCTAGACTTGAAAACATCCAGATTATAGCTCTAGGGAAACAAAGATGCTGGTAGGGTGTTCCATTCCTTCGCCGATTCTAAAGATGCAAATAGCTTTGTGCGGCTAGGAGGAATGTCGACCATATAAGTATGATAATAAATGATAGTTAAATATAATTAAAATAACTAAGAATTAATAATACTGCTACATAATTTTTTATACAATTATTGACGTTTACTTTAAAAAAAACAAGTTTTAGTCTAATATATTTGATGTATGAAGTTTGTCTAGTTTATTAATAATACCCATAGAACATGATATTATCAAAGACCCAGACATAGCTTGATTATCATAGTCCTTTTTCTGTTCACACTAAAATTCAAATTCGTACAACGCTTGCAATGAAATTATGGTAGGAACAGAATTGACGCTAAGAATACTCGAATTAAATAAGCCCCTTCGCGTATAAATGACATTTGATTATTAGTAATTGAATATTATCAAAACTTTTACAACAAATAAATGACAAAAGAAACCCGTAACTAATCTTTCAAAGATAAGTAGTAAACGTTCTGGAAAAGAACGGACTTAGGTTAACCATTCTTTCCATATGTAGCTTTATTGTATAACTACAATGATAATGGAAATGAATTTAATTTTGTTTTAAAATATATGAATATTTTAGAAAAAAAATACTGGATCCAAATACTGCTGAATATCAACAAGATACACATATTAACAAAACCGTAGCAGAAGCTACTGCACTATCGGAAAAGACTATCTTATATATACAGTACATAGTATAATTCTATATACTGTATATAATAGAATTATACAAGGTAAAGTATTCAAAGAGAATGAATGATTGAATCAAAACAAATTTGTAGAAAAAGGGTGGTTAGAAGAAAATTAACCCAATTTATAGATAAATTATGTAAAATAAAAACCTACTGAAAACACTAAAAACTTTGAACGTTGAGCTTCTAAAATATGATATAATACATTGCGACAGGGAATATTTCAGCCTATTATTACATCATCTAGGTTTTCAATTTCCAAAGCCCAATCCAAAGTTCTAATTACCTAATGTTGTCTTAGGTTTTCGCGATTGTTGCACATAGTAATTAAACAACTTTAAACGGTTTAAATCGCGTATATTTTTCATTATTTTATCCCGACGTTTCAAACACTTTGCAGTGATCGTGATCACTGCAAAGTGTTTGACCACGATCAAAAATATACGCGATTTAAACCGTTTAAAGTTGTTTAATTTCTAACTACCTCTTGTAAACATCAAAAAATGGCACCGACTTCAACACTCAAAAGTATGAAACAGCTTGTTCCTAATCGTTTGTTTTGTGTATTTTTTTTTTTCATTATTTTTAGTGACCCTTGCTAATTAATGCCAATCGATCCCGTAAGTACGGGATCGATTGGCATTAATTGGCTATGACTATATCATCAAGATAGGAAAAAACTATTCTAGTTATAGGAGTGAACTCATAAACGGCTAGACCGATTTTGAAGAAATTTAAATGGGGCCACACGGCAAGCATAAGCTTTCAAATAAAAAAAGTAACATCAAAATCGGTTCACTCAGTAAAAAGTTCTGAGGTTACAAACATTAAAAACAGACAAATTGAGAACTTCCTCCTTTTTTGAAGTCAGTTAGTAAAACAATTGGTTGTAATTGAACAAATGGTGCAGTAAAGTTTTTCAAAATGTCATATTTACCAGGAGTCAAATTGTTTCTGCGTAAAGCCATTTTATATCTTAGCAGTCGTATGAACAAGTTCGATAACACACCTATCAGTACTAATATTATAAATGCGAAAGTAACTTTGTCTGTCTGTATGTCTGTTACGCTTTCACGCCAAAACTACTGGACCGATTTAAATGAAATTTGGTATGGAAATAGTTTGGGACCCGGGAAAAAACATAGGATAGTTTTTAGCCAACTGCGCAAAAAGAGGTTTATGTTTTTGCGCGATAACCGACATACCGCACCCGGAAAACTATAGTTCGGCCGTTCAGAGAATGCGTTCCTGACACCATAACACTGAGTGAGTTATCGTTCCTCCAAAATGAACCGCCGCATTATTTTTAAGATTATTTTCGTTTTAAATTGGCGGAATCATTTAAAATTTATATTTTAGTTATTTAAGTGGAAACCAATAAAAGGTAATATTAATATAATAAAATTGTTTTATTTATCCTTTGTTACGAAGTTACAATCTGTATTTCTATGCAATAAAGTAAATTGAATTGAAAGTGCGTACAGAATATTAATCTGATTCCGATTCGCTTGAGGAGGTGGTGTCTTCATCACCATCTTCGCCTACATGTATAATTATATTATTATCTAATCAGTTCGAATAATCGAAACAAAGTACTCCAAATAGCTGAGCACACATTGAATGGAACAAGCGGAAGCACTTTTCTACGCCACTACCTTACGCCTAATGGAGGAATATCAGTACTACTGGACGGAATAGACAGAAAAGTTATTGATATGACTATGCACGATTATGCTATTATACTCATTGGAGAAGCCGACTTTAAAAATAATGACGATAATTTAAAATTGATTTGTCTTATCAGAAAAATATTAAGCGACGTAAAACATACCAACATAATTATTTGCACCCTTACCTATAAATACTCACCTTATGACAAAACAATGAATTATTTGCACGAATATAATCATAGAATTGACACTTTTAATAAACTATTATACTTGGACAATTTGACACACGAGTATGCATACGTATTTGATACGAACTCATGTTTGTCCTACGACATTAAAACATTCTGTCCACGTTTAGGAACGCTAAGAGATGCTGGCCTTCGTATTATTATTAGTAATGTCGCGCGAGAAATATGTGACAGAAACAATTATAATATTAATTCAGGCACCAGCTCTGCAATCAGTGAAACTAACTATCAATCCCAGATAGAGTTTTTTCGACTCTAAATATCTATGTATAATGCATCAGAACATTGCGGGATTATTAGGAAAAGCTGATGAGCTAACAGTATGTTTAGATGAACTAAGATGTGAAAAAAAATTAAATCCAGACGTAATCTGTATCACCGAGCATAACATGAGACTGGGCTTTGAAGGTAATCTTATTTTACCGAATTATCAATTAGCTTCCAGTTTCTGTAGATCGGATATTTCACGAGGTGGAGCATGCATTCTTATTAAAAATGGATTGCAGTATAAAGAAATCCCTAAAATAAAATCCATGTCTGTTTCTGGGGTCTTTGAGTGCTGTGCCGTTGAGTTGATTCCGTATAAGATTTTAATTGTATGTATTTATAGAGTACCTAAACAAAAACAGAAGGCAAAATGCTTTGAAATATTTTTTACTGAGTTAGATAATGTACTTCAAATTTTGTATAAAAACAATATAAGCAAATGATCGTTGCAGGTGACTACAACATTAATAGGCTAAAACCAGACAATAATACCCGGAAACTTGAACGTCTGTTAGCAAATTTTAATCTGAAATTAACATTTAATGAGCCAACACGATTAAGCAGCCAAACGTGTATTGATAATATTGCTCACGATTTTAGAAATAATTGTAAAGGTAAGATAGTCGAAAATGCACTCTCTGATCATACATCACAACTGCTGATGTGTCCAGTAGAGAAAAAATATGCTATCGATAGATGGCGCATAATCCGACGTGACTATTGTCAAGACAATATAGCTAAATTTATATCATGTATAAAAAATCTCTCTTTCACTGAACTCTACAATATTGACGATCCAAATGATGCGTATAATTTCTTTTTTGACATGTTTAAATTATTCTATGACTTATGCTTCCCTTATGTTCAAAAAATAGTAAAGCTTACAAAAAAGCCTAAATGGATATCACGAGGAATCAAACTATGTAGTAAAAAGAAAAGGAACCTATTATGGGAATATAGACGGCACTCTAATCTAAATAATAAAACTGCCTTAATAAATTATTCCAAATTATTTAGAAAAATCACTAAGCTTACTCAAAAAGCACAAAATGATTATGCTATCAAAACAGCGGCAAATAAATCTAAGTGCACTTGGAATATAATAAATAGTACAAAATATAAAATACCTAATGAGTCTGTGCATCGTTTAAATATAAATGGTAATATTATAACCGATCCGAAGAAAATTTGCGACGCATTTAATAATCATTTTGTTGATAAAATTATACCTCCAAAAACTTCTAGCAAACAGGGAATAAGCTCATCAATTATGAGCAGGCCTATTCAATGTTTTTCCCTCCAAGCACAGCCTATGACATTTTCAAAATAATTAATGCACTAAAAAACACGAATAGTGTAGGGTACGACGATATTTCAACTAATATTATTAAAACAGTTGCTCAATACATATGTGAACATCTCAGTTACACGTGACGCTAAGACGACACTTATGTTAAAAAGTATATTCTGTATGGCTCCCTTATTATATACTAAAATTACTAAACAAATAAGAGACCTTGATATTGCAATGTTTAAACGAAAACTTAAAAGAATATTGGCCCATAAATGTTACTATACAATTAATGAATTCCTCATTGACAAGAATATTTCAATCTGTATTAATAATGACTAATTGTAAATTTGACATTGCTTTTCTGACATATAATTTTGATTTAATCGATATAACTAAAGACGAAATGTGACGATGAAAGATAAATTTTATAAAACAACCACACATAATTCTATATTTTGACTTAATTTTAACGCATTGACATTAGTATTTTGATATATCGATTTTAATTATTTCAATTTGTTTGTAATTCATAATAGCTTTCAAAATTAATAGACATAGATTCTTTTTTTCTTTAATTTGTACGCCACACGTGGCAAGGACATGAGGTACGAAATGTAAGTTACTATACCACCTTGTATGCTATATTGTATATTCACCGTGTTCTAACAAATAAATTATTTGAATTTGAATCAATAACATAATCAATCCTGATATCTCGGTCAAAATGTTCCAAAATCAGGTTTTTAGTCTTCTCAACAACCTTTGCCAGTCATCTCTTGTGACTTCCCCGCAGGCTTCTTTTAATAGGGTCATCATCTTTTTCGTGCTGAATGGCGGGGAAGTATTGTGGCGGGCGACGTAACCTTTTATTTGAGCCCAGATTAGCTCGATCGCGTTATATTGGCAATGATACGGTGGAATTCTTAGAACGCGATGACCGTACTCCAGAGCCAGTTCATCGATTTCCTATCGCACATTTGCCGCTTTATTTTCTGTAACTAATTTAATTAGCTCTGCTTTTAGCATCTGCATATTTGCGTCAATGCTTTTTGCTTGTAACCAAGCCACAATTTCTTCTTTTTTATTAGCTTGGGTAGGTGGTTTCTGTATTTGAACCGAGTGATAAGAGGCATTATCCATGAATATTAAAGAAGGCAGGTAGGCTGGGCAACAGCACGTTCTGGAACTACTCTTTAAATGTAGTGGCATTCATTTCCTCATGGTAGTCATTTGTAGTTTTTGATTGAAATGCCAGTAACGCGTTCTCCACAAAGCCGTATTTTGCAGAACCTGCGTGGCATATTATCAGACGGGCCCCCTTACCCATTGGTACTTTCGACGTCGACGCTTGTGTATCATCCGTCCAAGTACGGGAAACCGTGTGATTGGCGTTTAGCCATGTCTCGTCAATGAACACGACATTATCCCAGTTATCAATTTTTTGCTTCTCTCAAAAAACTTATCCGTTTTAAAATTATGTCGTATAGTTCTAATACAATTTTTCTTGTGTCTGTTTTTTTTATACGAAAAACCAATATCTTTTAAGATTTTGGTTAACGCAGTTTTACCCCCGCTAAACAGTCCAGCTTCTCTTAACGATGCCAAAAGCTTCTTCCTGTTGAGATATTCATTTCTGGAATATATAAGATTTCTGATTGCATCGGCGTCAAAGGTGTCAATATCTGTCACGGGTTTAGTTCTCTTCTTCGTGTCAGTATCTGTTACGTTTCTTCTTCGGAGTACGTAAAATATTATCTTCCATGCCAATAGAGCCGAACTTTTCTTTATTAATATTTGTTATCGTTCGTTTGCTAACTCCAAGCGCCTGAGAGACGCGTTCTTGTACTTGTTCGACAGGTACCAGGGGTCCGCAATTTTGCCGCTCCCGCTCAAAGTAATCTTGCAGCTTGATGATTAACTCACGGGCTCCACTTTTCAATGTTTGTCCACGTTTAGGCATTATTATGCACCAAAAGTAAAAAGAACGCAATACAAAACACAAACGAGCCGGGTAATCAAATAAAAACAGAAAACACTTGAAGAACGTGGTCTATGCGAACGAAACGACAACAGACGACTGTTTTAGCGCCACAAAATGGCGGCCCATAACGCCATTTGGGGTTACCATTTTCAACCTAAATATAAAAATGCTACTTTCTTTCGCGCGTTCGGTTTGGTCGTAGTTTTATTTTTCATAAAAGTTATCTTATAGTCCATTATTTTCAAATTCTTAAAAAGAAAAACAAAACGTATTATTGAATAAAGTATAACTGTAAAAGAACAGATTACGATACTATTATTGCCTGTTATTGTTAGCACAGCACTACAAATATAAAGCGCTGACTTACCTTGTAATAGCGCAGTATAGATTTAGAAAAATATTGTTTACCAAGCTATTTGACACTCAGTTTGGCACAAAATTATAACATTCATTGATTATTGATATAATAATGTTGTTTAGCAAAAATATTTTTATCGTAACTGCAACGCCATTACAAAGTTACGTCGCCAGTTCAATCGCGACGTGTCAGGAACGTATTCTCTGAACTTTAGTACTAAATAAAACATCTTGATACCTTTGACGAGCACATTGAGCGTCGGATGTGTGTCTTCCTGTATCATCTTCTCCCTCGGTCCATCCGGCCTGAGTTTGTACCGACCCATGGCCCGTTTCTTGGCCAGCCTGGCTTTGTACTGCTGCTGGTGTTCCTCTTCCTTTGCAGATATGACTTCCATATCGGCGGCTTGTTTCTCTTTCATGCGTTGGTTGTTACGCCATTTCATCACTTCGTTAGCTCGTTTCTGGTAACAAATGGTTTACTGTTGTTAATTTGTCTCATTTTAGGTCAGTCAACACACTTTCGAAATGGTAGTTGTAACAAAAATAAATTAATTTGAAAAGTAAAAAACCCGACTGCAGATTATTTATTTTTGTTAAGCGTTTTACCGTTCCATTGAAATTTAAACAGCAAGTTATATATATTTATGAAATTGTTTTCAAAAGCGCTTCATTTTGATAACCAACTCGATGGGATAGGAAGAAAAACATTTTTATTGTTCTCACAATATGGCGTCTGCAAGTTTGTTTTTATGTTTTTTTTTAGGTACAGTCGCCTGCAATAAGAAGTATACACATTGTAATTTTCAATATTGTGGCAAAGATTTCTGTTTTTATCTATGTTCACAGAAGTATCATAAAATCAAAGAATGATTTGACGTTTTTTTATTAATGTTTATGTAAGCTACAATTATTAAGAATTTCGTAACATTGCATTATATTGAAAATGACGAAGTGTATATACATCTTATTGCAGGCGACTGTACCTAGTATCACTTGTGCTATCGAGAAGAATATCTCATACATTAACATCGGATAAGGCATTAAGTGGTGGAATAAACAAACTCACAAACATACATACATACATGAACCCTGTAAACATAACTCTTTTTTTTAATAAATAGGCCAGAAGCCCCCTAAAAAGCATATTATACATAAAGAGAGAGATAAGACGAAGTTGGGGAGTTACCTCCGAGCTGACTTCTAAGACCTGGTCTCCGGCAGACGGCATTTCCTTCCAGCCGAGCACCGAGACGGGCGTCGATGGAGGAGCTTCTTGCACTGGTCTACCATCAGCCGAGTTCAGAACTCGAACCTGGAAATAAAACACACACATCAAACAAACTTAAAACTCGTTAAAAGCATGGTGGTAAGAGTAAAATGGGCAATAAGAACATTCTCTACATACAAAGCTCCCGGTTTTGATGGTATCTTCCCAGGTCTACTTCAATGGGGAGAAACTCTAATATATATGAACCTTACCCGGATCCTCAGGGCATGCATAGCATATAAGTATATTCCACTTAGGTGGAGAGAGGTAAAGGTTATATTTATACCAAAGCCGGATAAGAGCGACTACACAGACGCTAAGGCCTACAGACCAATTAGCCTCACGTCTTGCCTACTAAAAACATTAGAAAGACTATGCGATAGGTACATTAGAGATAGCATATTAACCAAAGTTCCTATGCATCCAGAACAACATGCCTACAGCTCAGGTATATCAACAGAATCTGCTTTACATAAGGTTGTATCAAGAATTGAACGCGATATCCAAACCAAGGCCTTATGCCTGGGGGTCTTCATAGATATTGAAGGAGCTTTTGACAAAACCAACTTCAACAGCATAAAAACGGCACTGCACAGACACGGAGTAGATGTAACGCTTGTGGTCTGGATCATCAACATGCTAAAACTGAGAGCCGTACGCATAAACCTTGATGGCTCAACCACGGGAGTGGTGGCACGAGGCTGCCCCCAGGGGGGAGTCCTGTCACCGCTCCCGTGGGACATGGTGGTTGGTGATCTAATCCACAAGCTTAACTCCCCCTAGATAATAAAATAACCAAGGCCAGCATTTCCTTTTGGCAATGCAAACGGATGATTGGTAAATCATGGGGACTAAGCCCAAAGATTACCCTATGGCTATACAACACCGTAATCAAGCCTTGCCTAACGTATGGAGCACTAGTGTGGTGGCCCAGGACCACACAAAACACCACTATCGCTAAACTGAGGAAATTCCAGAGACTAGCATGTGCGGCCCTAACAGGTTGTATGAGGACGACACCTACCACAGCCATAGAAGCTCTGCTAGGAATAACGCCACTACACCTGTTCGTCCAGCAAGAAGCAGCAGCCTGCCTTCAGGCTAAAGGCTCTGTAACTCTGGGATAGGGATAGTCTGTCCGGTCACTCCACCATCCTAGATGAATTTGCGACAGAAAATCCTATCCTAAACTCAATTTACGACAAACAGCACAAATAGCACTTATTTACCAAAAGCTTCAAATTACAAATGTATGAAGAGCCGCTAGACAGCTCAGGAGCTAAGGAAGTAAGAATTTATACAGATGGATCAAAAATGACAACAGGCACCGGTGCAGGAACTTTCTCTGACGATATAGCTCAATATTCCAAGCGGAATGCGTGGGTATAATACAAGCAGCTACAGCAGTGCTAAGAAGGAAGGTATCTGACCTTAATATTAGAATACTCTCCGACAGTACAGCAGTTCTACGAGCCCTACAACGGTACGAACACACATCAGGGCTCACCAAACAGTGTCACTATCTACTGGAAAAAGTAAGTACAAATAACCATGTTACTCTCCAATGGATAAAAGGGCACAGCAGATCCAGAGGCAACGATGCGGCAGACGAGCTAGCAAGGAGAAGCTTCAACATAAGTCCACTAGGACCGGAACCAATGATCCCTTTGCCGTTCAGTCTAACACGAGGCTGGATCCGAAAAAAAACCAAATTAAAACACCGGAAATACTGGGCAAGTATCACTATTTCAGGCAGTCAAAGGAGGCTTTCCCGGATCTCAACCCGAGATACTCCAAAAGACTCTGCAACCTAAAACGTGACCAACTCCGGCGAGTCATCGGAATTATTACGGGACACTGCTCACTTAATAAACACCTGTTTACTTTAGGTGTTACAGACAGCCCCCTGTGCCGAGGGTGCATGGAGGCAGAAGAAACGGCTGCGCACATACTCACCGAGTGCGTGAGCGTAGCGCCCCAACGGGCAGAATTCCTCGGGGCACCGAGGAATTCAAAACGTTAAAATCAAAAGAGGTATTACACTTAGGAACGACAATCGGTAGCGCTCGTAGCGTAGTCTTCTTAGTCGACTTTAACCGATTAACTAAGTAAAGCATCGTTCGCTGCGGTCATGACTTGCAAAGGTGACCGCTAGTGACATTACTATTGAGCGTGCACGTGTTTCAGAGGGCACGTTAAGCCGTCGGTCCCACGTGTTGCCTTAGGGTGGCAGTGATAGCATGGTGGTAGGACATTTCGCGAATGACCTCCTGGCTAGCCACCACCCCAAAGTAGAAAATCTGTCGCCAAGCACCTAAAGGTGTATTTCAGTTGTAGCTGTACTGCCGGGCCAGTAATTCTAAGTTAGAATTGACCCAATAAAAAGTATATTATATTTTACCTTCGCCCAGCCGTTGCCCGCGACGATGACGCAGCCACGCCTCAAAGTTCCTCTTTGCACCAAAACGGTCGCTTGTTTCCTGTATGCACACATTTTCATTTAACAATTATTCTGCTTTTCCCATAACAGTTTAGTGGCGGATGAAATAATGTACTCGATACGAATTAGATATATAAAGATATGTATGTAAAGCTCAAAAAGCAGCACGAAAAATAAACCGCGGCGGGCCTAGAAAAAGTGTACCGCGCGGCGCAACAATTTTACTTTGACGCTACCAATCGAATGCGCCCATTTCTAAGCGCCAAATTAATTAATGAAACTATGTAAATTTGGAATTTTGTGCGTGTTTTGTTTTGTGAACTGACGAGTCCAAAATCAAAGCGTTAACACAAAGAAGTTAGGGGTTACACTTCTTTACATATTTATTCGTAGTTTATTAGCGAGTCTAGCGTTTCGCTTCTACGCGAATCATCCTCAGGAGGTCTTGACTCTATGAGCGCACGATCGAGAAATCTTCCGGTTTGGCTGCGTGACGTTTGTGACGTCACGCCGGCTTAACAGGAAAATGAGGCGGAATTGTGACTAGATGTATTTTTAAGTGTTTAATTGAAATATGGAAATATTTGTTATTATTAAATATGGATTTCCGCAAAGTAAAATCTGAATCTATTCATTACTAGTTAGTCTTTAGAAGGGCACCTTTACGGCGGTTTCACTTATATAGCTGAAATTTCTCATTTTATAGGGGGAAACATTGATCATCAAACTACAAGAATTAAATGCCTACTTTTCACAGTTGACGCTTTGTACACGCGCCAGAACATAAGGCTGCAACACGGCTCATAAAAATATTTTCCACTCACGAAACCCTTTATATTTTTTGAGCTTAGTTGCAACTACATACTACAGTTACTGCCAACCCATGCCCAACGAGGCCTACTCGCACAAATGCGCAACGACAATATGTCTACTTACATAATAGATAGATATACAATAGAATATAAAATAGATATTCAGTAGCCGATTATCCGAACTCCGACTGACCGAATCGCCAATTATACGAATCGGTCCTTAGCGTTATATAACCTCTATTATTGTTGTGAATCCGAATTTTCGATTATCCCAATCGACCCCGGTCTATCGCCAATTAATTCGAATGATCGGCATTCTACTATATACACACTTTACTGAAACACGTAAAACAAAATAGTTTAAGCAGATATACAATTAAAAGTAATGAAATAAAATGGAGGTCTTATAGCTGAAAGCGATCTCTTCCAGACAACCATTGGAAGTAGAGAAATAACTAAAGAGATCCTAGGGATGGCGGTAAACTAGATTATATAGTACTTTAATATCTACTCACATATTGTTTCTCTATTCACAAATGTTTTCATAATAAATATTATTCTAGTTTTTTATTCTACATAATTTTTGCGTTCCTTTGCCGTGGTACCATTAGATAGTTCCTTTGATGGTACCACGGCAAATTTAATTTGCCGTGGTACCATTGACTCAATGGTACTACGAAAATGCTGATTTCTATTAACCGTGGTACCATTGAATCGTTAGACTAAAAAATCCGTTGGCTTTGATTAATTCAACGGAAGCAAGATCAATAAAGAACAATTTATATGTTAATTTTTTTTATTATGATTTTGATAACAATTGGAAAAGTGACTATTAATTTATGATTCGGTTGAAAATAATCTTAAAAAATATAAACAAATAGGTTTTAGATGTGACAGCTGTCAAAGTGACAGTATATGTCAGATAGATAGGTGTGATTTGTGACAGGTGTAAAAGTGACAGTTGGTTCGTATTTTATGTACTCAATTGCTTTTCGTTTTCATAACATCAGTCCCGCGATCTCATAGAGATCTTTACTTCAGATGACAGCTGTCAAATTAAAATAAGATTTATCTCGGAAACTATTGACCCTAGACCACTAGTTTCTTTGCAAAAGTGATAGATCTGATAGAGATCTATATTTCAGATGACAGCTGTCAAATTAAAATAGGGTTTATCTCGGTAACTTTTGACCCTAGACCACTAGTTTCTTAAAAGATATGATAGATCTCAGAGAGATCTTCCTTTCGAATGGCAGCTGTCAAATTAAAATAGGGTTTATCTTGGAAACTATTGACTCTACATCAATAGTTTCTTTGCAAAAGTGATAGATCTGATAGAGATCTACATTTCAGATGACAGCTGTTTAATTAAAATAAGATTTATCTCGGAAACTATTGACCCTAGACCACTAGTTTCTTAACAGATATGATAGATCTCAGAGAGATCTTCCTTTCGAATGGCAGCTGTCAAATTAAAATAGGGTTTATCTTGGAAACTATTGACTCTAGATCAATAGTTTCTTTGCAAAAGTGATAGATCTGATAGAGATCTACATTTCAGATGACAGCTGTCAAATTAAAATAGGGTTTATCTCGAAAGTTATGACTGCTAAATATGTCACTTAAAGAGATTTATGTGGACCACAATATCAAAACAATTTATTTTCGGTTGTTGATAGGTAAGCGAATGATGAAACTTTCAATGAATAAACCAATTATGTACGTAGTAATAATTTCCTCATTGGTTCCAGATTAACATTCAAAATTGTTCTGTGCATATATTATTTTTAATTTGTCAATTTTTTTTCAATTGTTAAGTATCTTTATTAAGTTGTAAGACATAAATAAGCGTGTACATATACTAGTGTAAGTGGAATCCTAGTAAAGCAAAACTTGAAATACATGTTTTTCAAGCATTAAAGCCTATCAAAAACGTATTATACATAAATTCTATTTTGACAGCTGTCATCTGAAATGTAGATCTCTATCAGATCTATCACTTTTGCAAAGAAACTATTGATGTAGAGTCAATAGTTTCCAAGATAAACCCTATTTTAATTTGACAGCTGCCATTCGAAAGGAAGATCTCTCTGAGATCTATCATATCTGTTGAGAAACTAGTGGTCTAGGGTCAATAGTTTCCGAGATAAACCCTATTTTAATTTGACAGCTGTCATCTGAAATGTAGATCTCTATCAGACCTATCACTTTTGCAAAGAAACTATTGATGTAGAGTCAATAGTTTCCAAGATAAACCCTATTTTAATTTGACAGCTGCCATTCGAAAGGAAGATCTCTCTGAGATCTATCATATCTGTTAAGAAACTAGTGGTCTAGGGTCAATAGTTTCCGAGATAAATCTTATTTTAATTAAACAGCTGTCATCTGAAATGTAGATCTCTATCAGACCTATCACTTTTGCAAAGAAACTATTGATGTAGAGTCAATAGTTTCCAAGATAAACCCTATTTTAATTTGACAGCTGCCATTCGAAAGGAAGATCTCTCTGAGATCTATCATATCTGTTAAGAAACTAGTGGTCTAGGGTCAATAGTTTCCGAGATAAACCCTATTTTAATTTGACAGCTGTCATCTGAAATGTAGATCTCTATCAGATCTATCACTTTTGCAAAGAAACTAGTGGTCTAGGGTCAAAAGTTACCGAGATAAACCCTATTTTAATTTGACAGCTGTCATCTGAACTATAGATCTCTATCAGATCTATCACTTTTGCAAAGAAACTAGTGGTCTAGGGTCAATAGTTTCCGAGATAAATCTTATTTTAATTTGACAGCTGTCATCTGAAGTAAAGATCTCTATGAGATCGCGGGACAGATGTTATGAAAACGAAAAGCAATTGAGTACATAAAATACGAACCAACTGTCACTTTGACACCTGTCACAAATCACACCTATCTATCTGACATATACTGTCACTTTGACAGCTGTCACATCTAAAACCTATTTGTTTATATTTTTTAAGATTATTTTCAACCGAATCATAAATTAATAGTCACTTTTCCAATTGTCATCAAAATCATAATAAAAAAAATTAACATATAAATTGTTCTTTATTGATCTTGCTTCCGTTGAATTAAGCAAAGCCAACGGATTTTTTAGTCTAACGATTCAATGGTACCACGGTTAATAGAAATCAGCATTTTCGTAGTACCATTGAGTCAATGGTACCACGGCAAATTAAATTTGCCGTGGTACCATCAAAGGAACTATCTAATGGTACCACGGCAAAGGAACGAATTTTTGTAACTATATTTTATTAATTTAATTACATTGTTTATTACTATTAAAAATGCACCAAGATAAATTTTTGTTCGGATTTAAAATAACAGTATTATTTGATTAAATTCTATAAATATAAAATATAATAGATATCTATCATTTGATGGTGCGCGCTTTCGTGAGTCAACAAGTCTTGTTATTCAATAGTAACAAATATTATAATACAAATAAAGATATCTTAATATAACATGACATTAATTTTAAATAAATTTATAATTATAAAAATATATCATATGTGTCGACAATTCCACTTCAATTTATTGCCGACGTGACGTCAAAAACACCACCTGTAATAGTTTTCGACGCGTTTCGCAAATTTTAACCACCTAAAAAAAAGGAGGAGTGTAGCTTTATAACTCGTTACAGAGTTTATCAATTTTGATATATTTTTTTTATTTCCGGAAGTTGGTGCTTGACACGTGGTCCCATTTAAATTTGAATGGCGAGTACCTAGTTCTAGAGTTATACCGAACAATGCAAATATTATTTAAAAAGTCAGTTTTTTTTTTCGGTAAAATTCTCTTTTACATTGTCATTGATTAGGCAATGAATGATCATTGATTAAGAACTGAAAGGCGACCGGCTAGTACAGCCGGTAAGGTACGGATTCTTAGAAAAACGATGTGCAAAACTTTGAACTTAAAAGTTGGTGCACCCTCCACAGAAGTTAAATGGATTTACCCAGTCTTTGGATCCAACAAGGCTTCAATGACAACCCCTTCGACATAGCCTCCTGGGTCTGCCTTCAAGTCCATCAGCTGTGCTTGAAGAGTCAGAGCTTCCACCAGAGTGTCCAGATTCTGTTTCTTGAGAGCAGAGACGGGGATGGCTTGCACGTCTCCTCCTAAAGCCTCGCAGACTATGCCGTGCTGGGCGAGCGACTTCATTGTTCTTTCCTAGACCAATAATCAAACTTGCATAGAAAATAAAGGTTTTTTTTTATTGCTGATGGGTAAGCCTTTGACCACAATCTCACCTGATGGTAAGTGATGATGTGGTCGGGGGTGTTAACAGGCTTAACCTAGAATTGCTGGCTCTTAAGGACAGCTGCCAGATTCAATGATTTGCAACATAATGCAATGCAGACCATGGAGTGCGCTTACCCAAAATATACTTATTCACACGCGTTTTGAAGATATATCTTTATATTTAATTTAAATTTAAAGCACTATACAAGCCTTGGCCACAACTAGGCATTGATGAACTTACGTATGTGTGCCTCGGCCCATATATACACGTTCGTCCATCAATGCCTCCTTTGCTGGCCGCTGCAGTAATGTACTACACTTGAACAGATTTCTTAGAAATAATATTTGGTTTATAGCAGTAAGAAAGTTTATTATGATACATTATCTATAGCCAAGAAAAGTCCGTTTCCTGAAAATTTTCTCTATACAATAAAATTGCAAAGTTGCCTTTTAATTACGTTTGTATCGTATATAATATCTTAATTATTAACGTATGAATGTGTATGAAGATATGTTAATAAAATAGCAAAACCTTACCAAGAGGTATGAGTAAAGTTCCATTTAAAATTTACGTTATTAGTTTATTGTTACTAGGCTTACTTTCGGATTTTACCTATACTTATCGCTATTTCATTATTTCATCATCGCTGCCTCTCTTTCACTCCTACGCAATCCGATAGTGACAAAATATCAGCATTTAACAGCGTCTAAAAGGCATTATTTAAATAAAACAGAGATATAAAATTGAGGCATACCTACAATGTTTACACCTGGCTTGTCTATTTTGTTGATCGCCACCAGTATCGGCACTGAAATAAAAAAAATAAACATTACTAATGTCAACCCTTGTTCACGTTCATTGTATTAATTAATTAAAAGCCTGACTTTGTAGGTACTACTTGGATATCGAGCTCATTAATTTTACTATGAGAAGGATAAAGTAACATTTATAAAGGCTCGCTAGCCATTGGGCACTTCTACTGCTTTTATTCCAGCTGTATCATCATCATCATCTTCGCCACTTCAGCACCATTACCAACAAGTGAGATGACAAAGACAAAGAGAGTGGTGCTCAAAGACAAACCTAAAATTAGCTTAAAAAACCAAGTGGTGATCCAGCTGCGGTTTT
This sequence comes from Plagodis dolabraria, assembly GCA_963854805.1. Taxonomy (NCBI): domain Eukaryota; kingdom Metazoa; phylum Arthropoda; class Insecta; order Lepidoptera; family Geometridae; genus Plagodis; species Plagodis dolabraria. Next base: position 3,767,071 of record OY978459.1, on the reverse strand, counting down.
TTTTTATGCTTCGTAGGTTAGCCTTTGACCACTATTTCACCTGATGTTAAGTGATGATGTGGTCGAAGATGTTGTTCAGGCTAACCTAGAATTACTGGCTCTCAAGGCCAGCGGCCAGAACACACCGTTAGGTGCTTGGCGACAGATTTTCTACTTGAGGGTGGTAGCTATCCAGGCGGGCATTCTTAAAATGCCCTACCACCATGCTATAACGACTGCCATCCTAAGACAACCACCGGGACCTACGGCTTAACGTGCCCTCCGAAGCACGTGCACGCTCAGTTGTAATGTCACTAGCGGTCACCGATCCAACTCATGACCGCGGCGGACGTTGCTTAAGGGTATATTTTAGACGAACGCCCCCATACAGAACGTAGCTCCAATCTCATTTTAATAATAGCGAATAAAACTCAATGATTTTTTACCTACGTAATCACTACCCTAATATCTAGGTTTGTGGTGCATCAGATTTTCGTTAAATTATACAGTTTTGAAATTACACTAGCTCAAAAACTCGTAATTTTAGATAAAAGAAAGACCCAACTTTAAGCATCTCTTTCAAGAAAAATAAGCATGTAATTAATATTTCTATTGCACCACAAACATGGGGAATATAATGAACTTTCTATAATGGAAAGTTATTTATACATGTGTACTATACTTTTTATATAAATCTGGAGCTACGAATAACTGGCTCAACCTCCTAAAAACGAGTGCTATATGCTAAACGCTATATAATAAAAAAAATAATTATAGTCCAAAAGAAAAAGGATTTAAGCCAGAAACGATAGGTCTAATAATACACTATATTTACATGCGAGTTTTTTTTTAATAACAAGTTGAGTTTATATGAAAGTTCACACTTTGGTTGGCGGGTATATGTCCTTAACTTTGCTGATCGGTTAAGAACAGCCAAGCAAAATTCGCTACGAGCGCTTCAATAGATGATGATGATGAATGAATGTGAGTATTGTGTGCGTGTGATGCTCACCGGCGGCCTCCCTCGCCATCCGCACCGACTCGACGGTCTGCTCCATGACCCCGTCGTCTGCGGCCACCACCAGCACCACTATGTCGGTGGCGAGCGCGCCGCGGGACCGCATCGCGCTGAACGCCGCGTGCCCCGGCGTGTCCAGGAACGTCACGCGCTCGCCGGACGGGAGTTTCACTGATACAACATCACACATCTCTATAGCCCGACGCGTAGGAGGTGACTAACCACTCTTTGGGGCCACGTAAGGAAGCGAGCCTATTGCCAACACCCGTCATATATTCACTTAAAAACTTTAATCGCGCGAAACAATAAATGTATTAATGAATCACATCATCACGTCGACACTTGGTCAGTTATCGGTCTCCGTTGAGACAAAAACTTCCTCCATTAAGAGGGGCAGAGGAGCTGGCCATAAGCCCCCAGCTTGGTGGGCGTCTTGGAAATCGCAGTTCTTCAGAAAGTGCTGCTGCTCATGTTCTGATACTTTACGGTAAGTTGTGTTCAAACTAATCGTCTATACAAGTGGAAATTGTTCTTAATTATTTTATAACTCTGTGAAATATTCCCTGAAATCTCATTTCTTATTCGCGGCATATTTATTGAATGTGTAGCTCATGAACAACGAGTTGGTATATTACAAAAAAAAAAATCTTGTACATTATACAGTCAGTCATTCATAAGAAGTCACCAAGTTTATCCAAATCCATACTTTTAAATAACTTTATATTTTTTTCAATCATGTGATTGTAATTTCTCGTCAAACGTGAAACGATAGCTCCGTACCATACTCACGTTCCTGAGGAAGGATTTCAGTAGAAGCCGAAATAAATGCCGATCTTAAATATTCATGATATAAAATATCAACAAGCCATTTATTTTCTAAGGTACATACATACATTGACCAATCGTAGTGATGATGTCAAAAACAATTTTAACTGGTAAGCCTGGAAGACCTGGTCAGCCATCGAAATATAGCGTTATATTTCGATGTGGTCAGCATTAATACCGTCTATAATTAATAAATATACCAACAACATACTATGTAATATATAATACAACAACATAACTCATATAATGCCGCTCTTAAGAATCAGCATCTTACGACCCATTCTAATATTGATATTGGTTTATCTGTACTGCACTGTAACAGACGGATCGTCCACTGCTGAGCACAGCCTCCCCTATTAAGGGGGCATTTGCCATAATCCCCACGCTTGGCAGGCGGCTTGGGGATCGCAGTGTAAGTTGGCAGTTCTTTAGAAGGCGCTGCTGCCCACCTTCCAGTATTTGTCCCTTAGTCGCCTCTTACGACACCCACGGGATGATTTGAGGAGGTGTAATTCTAACCCGGCACCCCACGGGGCTTGGTTTATCTAGTATCTGCTAATAATGATGTCTCGAGTGTCATTTTAAGATTGGTTTATTAAATATTTCAGCAACTGAAAATTATTTTGAGGTAAGGAATGACGGAGCCATCACCCACGGATATCAATCATAAACTGTATACTGTTTATTTTACCTTCAAAAGCACCGATATGCTGCGTGATCCCTCCAAACTCCTGATCCACCACGGACGTGTCTCGCAGCGAGTCCAGCAGCGTCGTTTTCCCGTGGTCCACGTGGCCCATCACGCAGACCACGGCAGGCCGCGGCTTTAGGGCTTCGGTCGGCGCGGGCGGGGCTGCCACTGCGTCCTTACTCTAAAACAACAACACCGATAAACTTATGGTAATGAAATAATAACAAATCGTTTCTACACGTAGCATTTTCAGGAGATCTTGACTCTACGAGCGCATTTTTTTCGGTCGTGCCCTCGTAGAGTCAAGGTCTCCTGAGGATGCTTCGTGTAGAAGCGAACCGCGTCGAAAATTCTTCCAGTTTGGCCGCATGGTGTTTGTGACGTCACGTCGGCTTAACAGGAAAATTAGGCGGAATTCACACTTTTATATTTTTTCAGTGTTTTATTAAAATACTAGCTGTACCCGCGACTTCGTTCGCGATTGCCGTACCTGCACACTTATTATTCACATTTGTGCACTGTTTATCTCATATTAAGCAACACTGTGGTCTGCGGTGAAGCACTCTTATAATAGTAAACCATAGCTCAGAATGGAGCTTTCTACTTTGGATTCCAAAACTCCCGGGTTGTATTTTCCAGAAGACAATAGTTAAGTAACTGAGAGAGTTCTTTCCCGGTTCGCACAATAAATGTTGAAGAAAAGTACCTTGTGCGTTTCTTTAGAATTTCGATTTTAAAACGGCGGTTTGTTTGACGGTAGATCGATTTTTTTTTTATTTCTCATTCTCGGAAAGTAGTGTTTGTTTGATCTGAGTAGCGGGTGGGAGACGCTCCTTCCCACCTAAGGACGGGAAAAACATTGGTGTAAACAAAGTTATATGTGTAAGATTTTTCGTTGTAAAATATTCTGTTGTTGTAAAACAATTAATAACAACTATGTTTGGCAGGGTAGTAACTAAATATAGGGTAGAAAGTGTAGGTAAAAAAAAAATTAAAACTTTCCCTAAATTTCATTGTTCTAACTCCTAGTGTATCTTTGTATCTTCTACTCATGTTTATTATTTTTAGTAAATATTTAGAAAAACTACTATTTTTTTACCCTCCTCATATTTTAAATGAAAAGTAGAGTGTTCAACACGGATGTAAGTCATCGATTCCTACTTGGACTATAGCTGCATTAATTTTAAAAATATACTGCTCATGTTATCAAAATCAAAATAAATAATATAAAAAAACATACTATATTTATATCTTTATTCCTTATATTAGTAGTGAAAAGCAGAGAGATTCCTATTCGGGCTATAGCCGCCCGTAAATATTCCAAACAAAATTTTACGTAAAATTTCACAAATAGTTCAAACCTCTCAATAAATTTTTAGTAAGTATGTTATTTTATCAATGAATAATTTTTAGAAAAGCTACTTTATTTACTTTCTTTAAATTCGATATGAAAAGTAGAGAGCTGACCGCGGGTGAAAGTTACCAATTCCTTTCGACCCTTGTATAACAATCTACTAAAGTTGTGCACTTCCAACTTTAAACGGATTAAATCACGTAGGTATATTTATCATTATTTTTGTCCCGACAGTCATCCCGTGACCACGATCACTACAAAGTGTTTGAAACGTCGGGACAAAAATAATGCTAAATATACGCGATTTAAACCGTTTAAAGTTGTTTAATTACAAAGTGTAACAATCGCGAAAACCTAAGACTACATTGTGCAATTTCATTGCGCAGTCTCCGAAATGTATCCGTCAAAAGAAAGATAATTATGTAGTTTAAAAAACTGATTGTGGTGAATGTTTTTTTTTTTTTGTTGCTGATAGGTAAGCCTTTGACTACAATCTCACCTGATGGTAAGTGACGATGTCAAGTCAAAGTCAAAAGTCAAAATCATTTATTCAATTTAGGCGTCTACGACGCTCTTATGAAGGTCAATTACAAATTTTAATATTGAAATATACTACATTGTACTGCCACGTTCAGCAAACAAAAATTATAGAGCCACTGCGAGAAGAACGGGCAAGAAACTCGGGGCCATTCTTTTAAACGTTTTTTAAAAATGTGTTTGGTACATACTATATAATAAAATTATTACAATACTTAATTTACATTACGTAGGTGTTAGGCGCTAGCTTGGTAGAGGCGAACCAGTCCAAGCATTTTTGTCGTTTAAGTAATCACAAACTGTGTAGTAAGATTTCTTTATCAAAATATTCTTCACATGCAACTTGAATTTTCTTTCTGTGAGCGTTGTAATATGTTTGGGCAATTTATTATAAAACCGCACACAATTTCCTAAGAAGGACCTTTTATTTGTCTTTGCTAATCTAAAACCTGGCACCGCTATTTTATCTTTATTCCTAGTGTTATAATCGTGAGTGTCACTGTTTGATTTAAATTTGCTCAAATTTTTACGAACATACATAATATTTTCAAATATATACAGACTTGGTAAAGTTAAAATATTAATTTCTTTAAAAATATCTCTCAGGGATTCCCTAGGATCCATTTCATATATGGCTCGAATTGCACGCTTTTGTAAGATAAAGATTGTCTCTATCTCAGCAGCAGCTCCCCACAGCAATATACCATAAGACATAATACTGTGGAAATACGCGAAATAAACGAGCCTAGCAGTAGCTACGTCTGTTAGCTGTCTTATCTTACGAACTGCATATGCAGCAGAACTAAGTCTTCCAGATAGATCATGTATATGTGGATTCCACTGTAAAGTTGAATCCATTTTAATTCCCAGGAAGACTGTCGCATTGTCAAAAGAGAGTTTTTCTAGGCCAAGCTTAATGTTTGGTTCAACATAAGTAACATTTGGTAAAGAAAACTTTAAACATTTGGTCTTTTTTGAATTTAAGAGAAGATTATTAGCCGCGAACCACTTAGAGATCATAGATAACACATTATTTACATGAATAAGTTCACTATCCCTCCTATCTACTTTAAAAATTAGGGAGGTATCATCTGCGAATAAAACTATATCGCAGAAATTTTTAACCATGCAAGGCAGATCATTTATATATGCTAGAAACAGAAAAGGTCCTAAAATTGATCCTTGCGGTACGCCTATTCTTACCAAAGACCCGGAAGAAGTATTGCCATTTATTCTAACCTTCTGTAGCCTGTCTGACAGATATGACTTTATAAGATCCAGAGCTTTTCCACGAATACCATAATGTGAAAGTTTTCGAATCAGAGTGCAGTGCTCTACACAGTCAAATGCCTTAGAAAGGTCACAGAATACGGCAATAGCATCCTGTGAACTCTCCCAGGCTTCAAGTATAAGTGACATCAATTGAGCACCTGCATCTGTTGTGGATCTGCTCTTTGTGAAACCAAACTGATTCTCATTCAATATATTATGCTCATTAAAATGGGATAGAAGTTGTTTGAGCATAATTTTTTCGAATACTTTACTCAGAACAGGTAAGATAGAAATAGGTCTGTAATTGCAAGGGTCAGATGTAGCCCCCGACTTCAAAATTGGAGTGATTTTACTTTGTTTCATTAAGTCGGGGAAGTTTCCTTTATCAATACAAAGATTGAATATTGTTTTTAAATATGGTGCAATAATGCATATTATAGACTCTGCCACTTTAACTGACATACCCCACAAGTCTTCGGTGCTCTTAATATTTAAATTTTTAAATGTCTTTATAATTTCAAATATTGTTGTGTGTCTGAAAGAAAAGTCTGGCGATTTGCAGGGGAAATTATGTATTAGCAGAGTTTCTGCTACATCGGGACATGCATCCAACGACTTAGTGACTTCTAGGGGTAAGTTAGAAAAAAAATTGTCAAATATATTTGCCACTTGTATTGGATCAGATATTTGATTTTTATCAACATTTAAGACATATGTAGAATCTCTAGGTTTATTTTTTCCGGTCTCAGTATTTATAGTATTCCAAATGGTTTTTATTTTATTTTTAGACTTGCTAATTTTATTTCTAATAAAAAGAGATTTAGCACACAAGCAAACAGACTTAAACATTTTTGAATAGTTCCTAACATAATCACAAAACTGCTTGCAGGATGTCAAATTCTTCCTGCGATACAGATCATACAAATAATCTCTACTTTTTCGAATACCTGTAGTTGCCCAATCACCGAACTTCAACTTTCCATTTACTTGTTTCTTTATTTTTGGACAAACGTTTTGAAACTCAGTATTTACTAGAGAGAATAAACTATTATAAATGTCATTCGGGTCACTATGAGAAAAACTTGTAATGGCAAGCTTAGCTTCTATATTGGTACTGAGTATTTCTAGCCTACTGGTTGTTAACGGCCTATGTTCAATTTCATACCTTGCTGTTTCTCTGCTTCCATCAAATCTAATTGCCAGGCCCTCATGATCAGATCTAACACCCTTCATTATTGACTTTTGTTTAGTCTTACAGTTCGAGTATATATTGTCTATACAGGTAGCTGAAATATCGATGTGGTCGTAGGTGTTAACAGGCTTAACCTAGAATTACTGGCTCTCAAGGACAGCTGCCGGAACACACCGTTAGGTGCTTGGCGACAGATTTTCCACTGGAGGGTGGTCGCTAGCCAGGCGGGCCTTCGCAAAAATGCCCTTCCACCATGCGGTGAAGCTCATGGACCTGCTGCGCGGCAGTCCATAGCCAAAGCCACTGAGCTATCACTGCTTCAAATGTACCACATTTTAGAGTTTTATCGTAGCAAGCTTGCAAAACTAAATAAGGGTGCCGTGCTGCCCGTGGGGCGCCGGGCTGCCCGTGGGATGCCGGTCTGTCCGTGGGGTGTCGGGCTTCCCGTGGGGTTCCGGGCTGCCTGTGGGCTTAAGATGAGCCGTACGTTCAAGGGTTTCTCAACATTCCGCGGTCCAAGTTATTTAAAACGAAATATTTAGTTTGTGATATCTGTAATTTCTGAACTGCAAAACTGAGGACTGAAATATTTACGGGAAAATGATTAAATACCCACTATTGTAACAAAAAAAGAATGATTGAAATCGGACTACGCGTTAATAAATTACAACTAAATGTACATTTTGACTTTCATCCCCTTTCCCAAGAGAACCGTACTGAATTTCGGGATAAAAAGCTAAATTGTCCTACCTTGTAGTATGAACTCCAATCACGCTAAGTTTCATTGAAATCCATTCAGTAGTTTTGGAGTAATACGCGGCCGGGATACAGACAGACAGACAAAAATAAAAAAAAATATAGTTTCGGCATCGTCAAAAGTATCGTATGTCCTTCTTCGTAGTATGAACTCGAATCGTGCTAAGTTTCATTATATCCATTCAGTAGTTTTGGAGTGATGCGAGGCCGGGATACAGACAGACAGCAAGAAAAAAAAAACAGTTTTTGCTTCAGTATCAGCTACAGATAGCTCTCAAAACATATTTTCAAAATATCTGCAATGTACAGAATTGGACCTGTTACAGTTTTATTATAAGTATAAATAGATAAATATAAGCGTCTTACCCCTCGCGCTTCCCTACCCGCCTTCTGCAACCTGTTATAGGTATAGATTAGACTGATTAGAGCATTGCATGTTATGAAAAATATACGTAGGGAAGTTGTGCTTATCGTAATAAAAAAAAACTGTATTTTATTGTTTGAAAAATCAGTCTTTTGGAGAGGTCCGACTACAGACCTATATATTATACCTATACGATAAAGTGCAAACGCCAGCTTAAGATGAGCCGTATGTTGAAAGGTTCCTGTACGTTCGGGGTGTCAAGTTATTTGGAACGTAATATTTAGGTTGTGATGTCTGTAAATTTCTGAACTGCAAATCCGATGACTTTGAAATATTTACGTGATAATTTTTAAAGCACCACTATTCTAATTAAAAAAATCGGCCAAGTGCGAGTTGGACTCGCGCAAGAAGGGTTCCGTACCATTAGCTATACAACATTAGACTTTATATTTTAACCTTTTTAGGGTTCCGTACCCAAAGGGTAATAACGGGACCCTATTACTAAGACTTCACTGTCCGTCCGTCCGTCCATCCACCTGTCACCAGGCGGTATCTCAAGAACGGTGATAGCTAGACAGTTGAAATTTTCACAGATGATGTATTTTTATAGCTGTTATAACAACAAATACTAAAAATAAAATAAATATTTGAGGTAACCTTGATTTTTTTACCGTTTCTTGTTCGATACTAATAACGGTGACTGGTAAACGCTTTAACTATTCACAGAATATTTAGTTTTATGTTTTCTTTAAATATAATTAATTAAATTTGAATAAATAATTAAGGGGGCACCCATGCAATAAAATTTCAGATAATGGTACGGAACCCTTCGTGCGCGAGTCCCATTCGCATTTGGTCTGTTTTTTTGTTTTAACGTGCGCGAGTCCGACTCGCACTTGGCCAAATTTTTGTATTTTTTGTTATAGCGGCAACATAAATATATCATCTGTGAAAATTTCAACTGTCTAGCTATCACCGTTCTTGAGATACAGCCTGGTGATAGACGGACGGACGGACAGCGAAATCTCAGTAATAGGGTCGCGTTTTTACGCTTTGGGTACGGAACCCTAAAAAAAACGTATGAAATCGGACTACGCGTTAATAAATTACAATGAAGTGTATATTTTGACATTCATCCTCACTCCCAAGAGCACCATACTGAATTTCGGGATAAAAAGCATAAATTATCCTACCTTGTAGTATGAACTCCAATCATGCTAAGTTTCATTGAAATCCATTCAGTAGTTTTGGAGTGATACGCGGCCGGGGTACAGACAGACAGACAGACAAAAATAAAAAAAAAATATAGTTTCGGCATTAGTATCAGCTACAGAGTACTGTACATTTTTTTTTCAAAATATCTGCCATGTACAGAATTGGACCTGTTACAGTTTTATTATAAGTATAGACTCGCACTTGGCCAACTTTTTGTATTTGTTGTTATAGCGGCAACAGAAATACATCATCTGTGAAAATTTCAACTGTCTAGCTATCACCGTTCTTGAGATACAGCCTGGTGACAGACGGACGGACGGATGGAAGGACAGACGGACGGACGGACAGCGGGACAAACCGTTTTTACCCTTTGGGTACGGAACCCTAAAAAGAACGTCTGAAATCGGACTACGCGTTAATAAATTACAACTAAGTGTCTATTTTGACTTTCATCCCCTCTCCCAAGGGAACCATGCTGAATTTCGGGATAAAAAGCTAAATTGTCCTACCTTGTAGTATGAACTCCAATCATGCTAAGTTTCATTGAAATCCATTCAGTAGTTTTGGAGTGATACGCGGCCGGGATACAGACAGACAGACAGACAGACAGACAAAAATAAAAAAAATATAGTTTCGGCATCAGTATCAGCTACAGAGTACTGTACATTTTTTTTTTTCAAAATATCTGCCATGTACAGAATTGGACCTGTTACAGTTTTATTATAAGTATAGATTAATTTAAGGTTCTCTTAAAATATTTTAAACATATTTGTTATTATTAAATACGGATTTCTGCAAAGTAACGCCTGAATCTATTTATTATAATGGTAATTTCTTAAATAACCTTATTCGAGAGTAAATGCTTGAGCGGCCGGCTGCCGGTGAGGAACCTCATCTTCTCTATATTACAGCCTTATTTCACCGAGATTGCAAACTACTTAAAAACACATACATAAAAATAATGCATATTATTTAGGCTTATACCAGTATTAGATAAAATAACACTGATAACTTTATTACGCCTACATGCATTCTCTTATTAGTAACACTGTTACGATTTGGGGTAATGCTACATATATTAATACTTTTTATATATTAAGACTTTCGGAGTGACAAAATCCTTAAATGTCTAATTGACCTTTCAATTAGGATAATAAATGGTTTGCGAAAGCGAGATTCAGCTAAACCTTGTTTAATAAAAAAAATAATCATGACTATAATATCTTTATACATTTACAAGACTCTTTTATGTATTTCCACAGCAAAACATAAAATCCCTAAAGTAATGGACTGTACAAGTTACAACAAACGCAACAAAGAAAAATCAGCCAAAGACCAAATTAGTTAAAGTAAAGAACTATGCATAATAAAATAATTATGTATAACAAACTTCCTCTTAGTACAACTAGACTGCACATAACTGAGTCTAAATCTAAAATAAAAAGATTCTTAGAGTCCAACCCATTTTATTCACTAAACGAATATATGACGATGCACCTGACTGAATCCTCGTTTTTACATGAAATATAGGTTAAAATATGACGACTGATTGTGTAGATAATTAATGTTAATATGTTATTTATATCCAAATTTATTAGTAGATACTGTATTCTGAAAGCTTTATAACGTAAAAACTAGGATCAGTATACTTTATTTTACAAAACGGATTGTACCTATTATAGTAGAATACTATAATAGAATATTTAAAGAATTAATATCATAATGAAACTTCTAATATTACTACTAACTAAAACTAAAAAAGTATTGGACATGCCGTGTATAAAATTTAAAGTTATATGGTTAATAAATATTTCTATTCTATTCTAAGTCATTAGTCTGGCATTCTATCCATGATAGTCAGAGCATTATATGCCTAAGCACTAAATTACCAAACTGTAAATTGACAACTTAGGCCTAATTTCACCATACCATGTTTGTTTACGCTAAATCAGGCATTAGCTAATGGGTCTTTAAAAATAACAGAGCTGTTAAATCAGTCTACGTTCTATGAAGTTAACTGAATTAATCATCCATTAACAGTTGGTGGGACACTCGGTTCAGTTAACAGTCCGTTAAAAGGATTAACAAGGCGTCAAGTAAATAACAGAGTATGGTGAAACTAGGCCTAAATATGTCAATTTCAGTTCAATTTCGTTCAGGACTTGCTCTCTAATGCCACAGCCTCTTACAAACCTATCTTGTTCTAGACGTCTAAGATATTACATGTTTAATTACCTACATATTGGACGATATTGTATACTAACCACATCTTCTACGATTTCCTGATCTGGACGCGCCACTAACTTGAATCTAAATCCACAAATTTTGACTATATCTCTAATTATTTGAGGGTTGTGTATCACAGTGTTTTCCTTGTATTCAATATCTGAAGTCTTGTCTGCGAATTCCAATGTCTTGAATATGTGGTCTGAAAATATAATCAAATTTATAGAGTTGCCTATAATACACAATACACATAAAATTTACAAATAGAAAACTTAATCAGATAACATTAATATGCATTGGATACACTTTTCAGTATGTAAATACTTGTGTTAGAGGGTCTCGCCTAAACTAGGTTCTCTATCTCTCAAGGACAGCTGCCGGAACATACCATTAGGTGCTTGGCGACTCTCTACTTGAGGATGGAAGCTAGCCAGACGGGCATTCACAAAGCCCAACCTTTCTGTAATGACTGCCATCCTAAGACAACAACTGGGACCATAAGCATATCATACCCTTCGAAGCATGGAAGCACTCAATAGTAACGCCACTAGCTGTCATCCATCTAGGTTGTGAATACAGTGGATGTTTCTTAACATAGTTGATCAATCAAAAATGACTAAACAAGCTAAGCTATAAGAGCTTCAAGATTTCTTCAATTAGAATCATGCATACTTACTTTCTAATATAACTAGTAAAAAATTAAACTACCTTCTCAATATTATTTTGTAACTATTTCCGACAACACTACCTAATACCTACTACCCTATTGAGAGTCAGTACCTACAACATATATACAACATAAAAGTTTATTGACTCAATTAATCAAATGATAAGCATTTGACTAACGATAGTTTTCCCAAGAATAAAAAAATAATTTAGGAACCAACTTAGAAAAACACTAAAAAAACGAGATTCATATATTCCGGAATTACGAACATGCGCTCAAAGAGTCAAGACCTCCTGATTGTTCATGTTGAAGCAAACACGTCGAAAATTCTTCCGGATTGGCTAATGGCGTTTATGATATCTGGATATTTCGAAGGCCTTTAACAGGGTGTGGGGCGACAGCCTGACTAGCAAGCTTCCCTCAAACGGCGTACTCGCTGGCTTATGTGCCTGGATAACGGACTTCCTGAGGGAAAGATCAATAGGAGTGGTCGTGGACGGCTGCTCCTCTGATCAATTGGCAATTAATGCCGGGGTACCTCAGGGGTCAGTTCTCTCTGCAACCCTCTTCTTGCTGCGCATCAACGATCTCCTTAAGCCCGGTATTGTTGGGTACGCAGATGACAGCACTGTTGTAGAGAGATATTTGTCCGATGCATGAGCTAGTGGAGCTCAAATCCAGTCTCTTAGAGAGGCCATGGTTGAGCGTAAGAACTTGGCCTTGCAGGCAGTCTCCGATTGCGGTAATGCCAATCTGGTCAGCTTCACTGGACGGCTCGGCCAAATACCAACTCGAGGCCTTGGACTCCATTGAAAGACGTGCTAAAATCTTCATAGGCTGCGATTCTTTGGTGAAGACCAGACTCCAAAGCCTTGGACATCGTCGCAAAATTGCCAGTCTTTCCGCCAGTTCATCCTACAGGATATATTTCGGAGAGTCTGCGATGGAGTTGTATAGCCTAATACCTGCATCTCCTTTCCACTACCGGACTACAAGACGTACGGAAACACGGCATCCGTATATGGTTGACATTTCTCCTGTCCGCACAAAGCGATTTGCGTCCACCTTTACGAGTATAATAAGAACAGCGAAGGAATGGAACACTCTCCCAGTGTCTTTGTTACCTGAGAGCTACAATTTGGAACTCTTCAAGTATAGAGTGAACAAGTATCTTCTAGGCAAGCATACTCCACCTTCGAACGCGTCGTCGCTTACCATCAGGTGAGATTGCGGTCAAATGTCTATTCGGAATAGAAAAAAAAATTACGTCACGTCGGCTTAACAGGATAATAAGACAAAATTGTCACATGTTTTAAGTGTCTTTCTAAAATATAATTTAATATTTGTTGATATTAAATATAGATTTCCACAAGGTAACACCTGATTCAATTGATAGTTTTCTATCTAAATTAATTAATATTTTATTACCTATTTATTAGAAAAGACTTTATTTACAACACTGTCACTGTGGTATGTAGGAATAGTATATACAGTAGGGCCTTGTTAATCTGGATAGGCAAAAACAAGACCCTTGCTGGATTATCAAAATGACTGGATTATAGTATGCCAGAATTTTCTGATTCCTTCAGTGTTTTTCATACACTGGGACCATGTTCTGTTAGGCTAATAAATTTCGAGATTGCTGCCACCTATATTTAATATTTCCTATAATCTGCAATTTGCCTTCTAATGTTAATGGCTGTACCATGATGTTAGCGAAGGTGCTAAATTAACAATGAATACTACACGAAAAGCTATAAAGACAAGACTGACGACGCATTGGCTCATGGCAGCCTGTACCTTTACCCGCCTGGCTTCCCCGCGAAGCTCATCACCGGCAGGTTTACAGTGATCACCGAACAAGCGGGAGTCCGGATAACCGAGGCCCTACTATATATTCTTATATGTTATAAATAAAAAAATTCTAAAATTCTGTAATTTTTTTTTTATTTACACCTATTTCAGATATTCTAATAAGGAAATAATTACAAATACATACCTACATCTTTTCCTAGTACTTCAGCTATGTCCTTTACTGTCATGTTCCTCCATATGCCAATCACTTCTGAACCTGCTTTAGGAGAATATCTGATGGGTGTTCTGCCACGACTCAAACTTTCTGCAGCCTACAAGCATAACCAACAATAGACTCTTTATTACAATAAATGTGAATATATAACTAGTAAAAACTGAGCAATATATAAATTAGCGGAAGTGTTGAAAGGGGAAGACCTAGGCGAATGTTCCGAAATCAGATTAAAGATGTTATGAAAAAAGGCCAGGTCAGGAGTACAAGAACTGCATAACGTGGGGATTATGGCAAATACCTCCTTAATAGGAAAGGCTGTGTTCAGCAGTGGACGATTTGGCTGATACAGTATGTATGTTATATTGCATGTGGAAGAAACATGCGAAACATGCTCAATATACCTCCATACATTTGTAATAAATTCATGCAAATGGACATAAAACTGAAAACAGTAAAGCAGGAAGTAGAATCTTATAGCAAAAGCTATCAGGCTAGACTGAAAGACATAGAAATGTACTGGCAGCTCAACTGCAAGGACCGGGGAGCCTAAAATTTTGTCATTTAAAACAACATAGTATTCACAGCTTTTCAGACAGATTTGCAGAAACAAACTAAGAGATTACTCACTGAACAAATCTCTCCACTAATGACATGTATTCAGAGATCCTCAGTCAGCCTATTGGACTATTGTCATTCAAAGACAGATTGTAAAGTAGAAGTACAGAGAAAATAAAAACAAAATATTGCCTGTGGAAGGACATTTTGCAAATGATCGCCTAGCCAGCTACCACCTCAAGTAGAAAGTCTGTCTTCATGCAAAGTATATTTCTGCAGCAGTTCTTGAGAGCCAGTAAGTAATCATGAAATCATAGGCACATGAGACTTAGATAGAACATGCAAATTTGCACTTCTATGGCACAAACATCTGTTACCGCATATAACTTGCAAGCTTGATGTTTAGGGGTAAACATAAGATGAAATGTGAAGTGACAAAATATTACAATGATAATAACAATGTGACCACTGATTGAACCCTGTCAATGGATAGTCACTTTTATGCTAGAACTGTATGAGAAGCCATTAAAATAAACAAGCACACAAATTTCAACAGGAATTGATTGTCCACATCCTGGAATCCAGTCTTTATAAATGCAAATATTGAGATATGTAGACAAATATATCTTTAGACATTTTGAGCAGTGTGCATCATGTGTGATACACTCAATGATCAAATGCAAGACAAGTACAGGGTAGTTAAAACTTACATCATGACAAGTGACGCGGCCACCACTGTTTCCAGTCACCTTGGTCATGGTTGATGCAACATATCAAAATAAAGGAATAGAAAGATGAAGTGCATATTATTACATAAGTATATTCAATTTTCCATGCCCATGGCTCACCCACATGTTTATGTGTACATGGATGTTGTATGAGACAACTAAAGTTAAAATAGCAGAAAGTGGGCAGCAGCACCTTCTTGAGGAATTGCTATTTTACACTAAAATCCCCAAGATGCCTGCTAAGCATGAGGACTATGGCAAACCGTCTCGATGGGGGGGCCTATGCCCAGCAGTAGACAATCTGCTTGATACAGTACAGTATACCCAATTTAATACAAACCTTCTCTTCATCTGTTTTTCGTCTCTTACAGTGTACCAATGATACAGATACTTGTCTTGCAGATTGAAAAATATTTAGTACTGGCACCTTTTTACTGGTAATTTGGGAAGGACATTCTGACTTCCATATACAAAATGGTAACCTGCCAAATAAAGATTTAGTGATTTGAGTTTTAGAATTACTATGAATGAAAATCAGGAACTATTAGCAACTGGTATGTCTCAGTATATATTTTTTTTGGATTACTTTGTAATTATTTTGCGTAGCTTCATGGCTTAAAGTACCAGTGTCGGTTTTGTTTACAAATAAGGATTTTTAAACACTAAAACAATATATACACATAAAATGAGAAAATTAGTTGAAATGGCATAGTAATTTTCTGTCAAAGTTAAAGATATTATTTATATTATCAACTTATTGAATTTTAGCTTACCGTCGCAGCAAAACGTTTCTGTACATGTTTGTACGACTTATTATCCGCAAATGTATGTCATTGATCTTATGAGCTAAAACAAACTTACATAAAAAAAACTTTATTATTTCTTTAAGAGGTTATGTTTATATTGTGTTATTAAGAACTGTTTCGAACAGACTTTAAGCGAAGATATGTCTTCAATCTTATACTTTTAATTTCATTATTTCCTGTTTACATAATAAAAACTATTATTTATAAAATTATTATTCATAACCTCAAATAACTTTTTTCATAAAGTAACATCTTCTTCTTCTTCTTGTAAATAAGAATAGACAAGACTTTTTTTTTTATTGTTAACAACAGATTTTCTGTCATCCCAGAATGTTTTTCAAAATATTGAATACGCAACTTTTGTGTGTTTTCATTAAACCTTTTTTTGTGTATCGGGTGTCGCATGTCGTCCGTGCAAGAGACGGGCGCGGCGCGGACGACGCAAAACCAAAGCTTTGTGAGCAAGTTTTTGCTTAATGTTTAAAAAACATTAGCAGGAGACAAGACATTACACAAAAACACGATTTTTTTTAGCGATTTGATCCAATTACTTGTTTTAATGAATAGATTCAGGCGTTACTTTGCGGAAATTCCATATTTAATAATAACAAATCCATATTTATTAAGAAAACATCAAATTAATATTTTAATAAAACACCTTAAAAATACAAAAATATATCTAGTGACAATTCCGCCTAATTTTCCTGCTAAGCCGACGTGACGTTACAAACGCCACGCAGCCAAACCGGAAGAACGAGCGCACGATCGAGATTTTCTCGATCGTGCGCTCGTAGAGTCAAGACCTCCTGAGGATGCTTCGTGTAGAATCGAAACGCGTCGAAAAATTCTTCCGTTATTATTACTTGGTTCAATGTGTAGTTTGCCGATATAATGCGTCTATCCATTTATCCCCCACGCGGGTAGAAGTGGGCAGGGTACACTTGAAACAATAACTGTGCAAGTAATATTGCATGAATCAATTAAATGGACAGTACGTGTTTCTTTTTGGTGCAATGTTTACAAAAATACGTTATATATACTTATAGGTCTCTAAAGTCGTGACTTTATCATGGCATGACGTTCAGATATCATTTTTGTTCTATGTATCCCCCAACCATGGCCTAAGAAAACAAGGTCTTCTACTCCCGAAGAATCACAGGCTTGCGTCACTACCAAATTGGCTCTTTATTAAAACATGATTGCAGCAGAATGCAAGTTCATGGTTCTTTTTCATGCGAATGTTTTGTTATAAAATATCAATACAATATTTCAAACGTCTAATAGAAAGTCACACATGAATCAATGTTCATCTCAGTAAATGGTATGAAAAAAGTTGTCTCCCTATGGTTCCACCATTATGACAAATATCGCCGTCTCTGTCTCACGTATATGATTTGCATCTGCTTTAATCTCGCTCATGCACATATGCGCAGTGATTTGCAAACTTTGTGGTCGGCCCATTTCTGGAAGCTACGAGTATAATAAAAAAACATGCCACAACTAACCTCTGCCTATAACACATGCATTTCGTCACAAGTCACGAATTGCACTGCGCCTGTCTGCCTGCCACTGAGACATAGACGTTAAGTCTCTGTACCTGAAATTTCACTGGCTCTCAAGGACTGCTGCCGGAACACACCGTTAGGTGCTTGGCGACAGATTTTCTACTTGAGGGGGTCGCTAGCCAGGCGGGCATTCGCAAAATGCCCTTCCACCATGCAAAAAGTATCTGTAAGAGTAAAAGTAGAAAAAGCAGTGATTTGAAATTTTTTAATTTCATGCAAAATTGTTTCATTCTTATTGCGACTACTAAATTTGATAGGTAATGTAAAATTTCTTTGGTTATATAACGTATCTACCTAATTGGTTTTTACTTCCGATATTTTTGAGCTTTCTTTGAAACTAAATTGTACACCAAAATACAGATAACTGGCTTTTTCTTCGGTATAGAAAATAATTACTTGATTTCAATCTATGAAAAATTTAGGCCTATTAGCATCGACGCTACCCTTTATAAGAAAACTACGAACATACACTGTACGAACTTGATAACCATAATTTATTCAAAAATCATTAATCTGTGTAACTTAAATCAATTTCACGTGATTTTCTTTAAAAAAAAAGGTGAAATCTATTAACTGTTATTTTACTGCCCCCCAATTTCCTCGATTTCCCCGGCTGTCACTCGGTCACCTCGCAGTAAGCACGCCCATACAATGATTTTTATTTTAAGCCTTAGTAGTAACCTTCTGAAAATACTCGTATTCACGGTTTAAGTGCTATTTTAGCAATAATGTTTTAATTATAATAAACAAAACAAAATCAAGCTCCATCCATTTGTCAGAGTACATTACAACTTCTTATTCAACATCTTAATCATTGTATCTTCTTCGCACCCTACCTTTGTTTGTAGTTGGGGACTGTGTCACGACTAGCGTTCATGGATAAAACCAGAAAGTATTTTTAGAATTCAATAAAATATCTAGATTAAAATCAGCTCATTGGTACAAATATTGTTTTTTTTTCGTTTTCAGTTTTGAATTTTGATGCGATAGAAGAATAACACACAAGTATCTTCATTTCCATAGAAAGTGGATATCACCATCTATGTTCACTTCACTCACTTGAAACTAGAGGCGACGGCTCATCTCTAGTCTACGCCATAGACAATTACTATTTATGTCCGCCATTCATTCTTTTTGAGTTGCTTTTTCGTTTTATTCAATAGCACGATTTGTCATCGAGATCTACGCAATACCATCGCGTAATTAGTTAACCTACGTAGGTGCTTCCGAAACTGCTAAGTTCTCGTGTGGAGGCTTACCCACCACCAGCTCATCGCAACCGACTTCTGACGTGATCGGACCTGTAAGATCGTATCATCCAGTGATGCTCTCGGTCGCCTTTTACGTTATCGGCTGCGACGTGTGTTCGAGTGCCTGATGTTGTGGAAACTATGTGCGATTTAAAGTTATAATAAGAGAGGACTCAGCATGGGGGCGTTTTTAAACAAGCCCGAAACTAAGAAATACAACGAGACCGGGGAAGGAAACGGTCTTCGCTATGGCGTGGCGTCAATGCAGGGTTGGCGCGTGGAGATGGAGGATGCCCATCGCGCGCAGCTGACTCTAAACCGAACTTTGTCCGACTGGTCGTACTTTGCAGTGTTCGACGGGCACGCCGGGGCGCGAGTTTCCGCTCACTGCGCGAAGAACCTGCTGGACTGCATCCTGCAGACGGAGGAGTTTCGACGGGAGGAAATAGCCGAGGCGATCCGCGTAGGCTTCCTAGATCTGGACAAGAAGATGCGTGAGCTGCCAGAGCTGTGCAATGGGGAGGAAAAGTCGGGATCGACGGCTGTGTGTGCGTTTGTGTCGCCCAAACAGATTTATATCGCGAATTGCGGTGACTCGCGTGCTGTTCTTGCCCGAAACGGCACGCCGATCTTCGCAACGAGAGACCACAAGCCGGAGCTACCATCTGAGAAATCCCGCATTGTGCAAGCTGGTGGTTCAGTGATGATACAGCGTGTGAACGGGAGCCTGGCGGTATCAAGGGCATTGGGAGACTATGAATACAAGAAGGTGCTGGACCGTGGTCCTTGTGAGCAGTTAGTTTCTCCAGAACCAGAGGTGTCAGTCCATGAGAGATCAGAGGCAGAGGATGAGTTTTTGGTGCTGGCATGTGATGGAGTTTGGGATGTGATGAGTAATGAGGCCCTGTGTGCATACATACACTCGTTGCTCCAGCTCACAGATGACCTGGTGGCTATCACCAATCAGGTCATTGATACCTGTTTATACAAAGTGAGTACCATCATCTCTCAATTATTTGATTATGGATCAATATCCATGTTATTCTGAGAGAGTGTAAATTTATATAAGTTTTTATACCATTCTTCCATTTCCTTTAGGTAAATTTATATACCATTTGTAATATAATAATTATAAATTACAAATATTATTTATTCCTGATAGGTGCACTTTTATATTTCCTATAGAAATGTTAATGTAATTGGTTTGAATTTTATACTTAAAACTGTTTAACTTTCTAAAAAGTTGCCTAATCTAAAGAATTCCTTGTCTGAAACATCTCTCTACACAGTTGTTTTCTATAATCGAGTATGCATAACAATAACTAATACAGTCAATTACATAATCACAATAGCATTAACATGAGTTGAATGAAAAATAACGCAATTGAGGACATACTTGTTGATCTCTCATCAGTCAGCTAGTCAGGCACATTATATTGATGTTGCTGGGTTGTTGAAAATGGATCAATTCATCAATTTGGCGATCAACAAGTGATGTTTGTTTTTGAAATAAGATGGAAATATTGTAATTTCATTGGGTCCTACAGAGTGGTTTGTATCCTGTAAGATCTCTCATAAATCTACTGGCTCTATAAACAAATGTGCAACTTTTACAACCTTCTAATAGTATATGTTATCTATTAAAATAATACAGTTTACAGAAACATTTATTTTCATAAACAGCTTGCCTAGCAACATCATTGTAAGGGAAAATTAAATAAATAATGTATACCTAACTCTATATGAAATACATAAGTAATACTTACTTACTTACTATATGAAATTGAATTCATGCACATAAAAAAGGCTGTGTCGATTTGTATAAGATATGTTTTGTTTACCTATACATTACAGTTAGGTAGATGACAATATTGCTGTGCCGAACCATCATTGTGTGTGATGCGCCAAAACTTTTAAAATATTTGTCACTATAAAGATCCTTTTTATGGATAAGATCATAAGTAAAAAGCATTGATGTATGTTTGTTCTAAAAATATATAAAAGAATATCTGTATATATTGAATAGACTTATGGTGAACTTTTTTAATATGATGAGAAGCAATAAATCACATTTGATTTCTTTTTAATATCACAGCCTTCATTATTATGCATTATTACAGGGAAGCAAAGACAACATGAGCATTGTCCTGGTGACGTTCCCAGCTGCACCAAAACCAAACCCTGCAGCACAGAAGGCTGACCGAGAACTTGACGAAACCCTGCGGAAGAGGCTTACAGGTTGCTATCATTCACTACTGCATGCATGTTCACCTAAATCTAGAGACACACAAATAGATGTTGCATATACTTCTGAAAGTCAAACTGTGACTAGAATTTCCAATAATGATAGTCAGTTGACTCAGGATAATATTCCTAAAACTCAAAGTTCATCGTCACTAGCTGGGGATAAAAGGGACATAGAGACTGTAGAGGTGTAGCATAAAAAAATCTAAGACAGAAAAAGTGTCTCATTGATTATCGAAGTAAGTGTAAGTAAGTTTGAAAGGCAGTAATTCTTTCTGCATAAAACTCATCACAGTTTTGAAAAACCAATTTCTAGTCAATACATAACATACCCTTACCAAATATAAAAGTAATGAAAAACAAACAGAAATCTAAACAAATGAGTTATAAGTTATAAAAATCAGGTATTGCAGAACCAATGAGAAATCCTAATAAACAAACAATATAAGCTCGCAAATTAATCATATGTTTCTAAGTAATCACATTATTAGAGAACAACTAGTGATTTTGATAACATATACATAAGAAGGGTTTTTGGGGATAAAAACTTAATCATGCTAGACATGATTTGTGGAAAACCTCATTTTACAATGGCACCAAGTGTCAATCAGCCACCCGGGTACTTTTATGTTAGGGTTTAGCTAAAAGTTGAACCTTGCCATTTTAGTACAATAATCAAGTAAAGCACATATTGAAATTAATAAACATTATTTATAAGATCTTAAAAGCAGGATATGTGTTATAAAATATTGGCAAAACAATATTCAAGTAAAATACTTGAGCTTCAAAAATTGGTGTCAATTAATTAGGGAGTTATGAAGTCTTAAAGACATTATTTTTTGTTATTTATATTTTTGCTGTTTTGTGTTGATCATAATTTTATTTATTTATTAGGACTGCTTATATTGTGTTTGTTTTACGAGGACTGTATACCTACATTTGAAACTGTAGCACACACAGGCATATATCTTACAAACCATATGTCCTTTATGAAGTAAACAACTATGGCATTATGACTATATAAACTATGGCATTGTTTTTTTATTTATTGCCTAATAGTAGGCAGACAGATTGTTTGTAACAACTGGGAGGTTACCAGCATGCTGCCATAAAATTCTTGTTGTTTTGTTCAAATATGAGTGGTTCTTTTTATTTTTTATTTGAATTGATTTATTTTAATATTGTAGTATCATATTTATTCTATAAACGAAAATACTTAACAGAAATTATCAAATTTTGATATATATACATTGGTTTCAAGCTACAATACTAAAAGTATGTTCAACTCTTGCAAGGTTCTGTTTAAAATAGTTAAAATGAAAGTTAGATATACGTAGAAATATTAATCAAAATAAAAAAATCATCTTGTATGTAAAAAGATGACTTTCAGCAGGTGAACCTGCAACCCCAGAATACTGTCGTAATGCATTTCCATTTATGCTATGGAAGCGGGTACTGGACATTAAACAATTTTCCATCCATTTGAATGCACGGCTTTTTGATGTTGGTGGCAACTATTTAAATAACGTGGAACTATGTACTGTCTGGTAGGTTGATATTTGATGAATACTCAACAGAGATTCAAATACGACGTTTGATTGGGTGGGGATTATAATATATCTTATACTTAACTGCGTGAAGCCGCGGGTGGAGCTCAGAAGCTAGTTAGATTATAAATTAAAGACCTTAATCACAGGACATGATATAACAGCTGGCTCTCAAGGACAGCTGCCGGAACACAGCGTTAGGCGCTTGGCGAAATATTTCAGTCTTAATATATAGCAACAGCCGGAACTCGCAAAAAATACCCGCCACCTTGCTATAAAACGGCTTAACTTAACCTGCCCTCCGAAGCACATGCGCGCTCGGTGGTAGTTAGTGTCACTAGTGGTCACCCATCCAAGTCATGCTCGCGGCGAACGTTGCTCAACCTAGGTAACCATCGGTTAAGATCGACTCAGCCAATTACGCTACGAGCGCTCCAAAATTGTGGATTAAATTGTTTTAACTTGAATGAATCATTTTCATTTTTATGTTCGAGTTATAATATATAACTAGAAGACAATAGTGATATTATATAAAAATATAAAATAATTATTTCGTGTTAACCCAAAGCGGCAGAAGGAAGTGTCCTAACCAATTAATTTGTTAGCAAATGTACGTTTAGTTCGCTCAAACTGAAAAGTTTCCAAATAAAAGTGAAAAAATAATCTCGATGTTGAACAATCGCGTGTCAGTCTTCGTTTCGTCGTCTTGCTTGAAAGTTGGTCGTCGAAATTAACCTCTATGGTAGTGTAAAACTTCTCAAGTAAGGCGATAAAAGATAGTGGTGTATTTTCATTACGAATTATACTTTACGAATGATGGATGATTAATAAAAATTATAGAATACAATACTTTTCACAAAAGGTATACATAATATGCATCGAGTATGTAACACAATGTGTGAGGTATACTATACTTATCTGTTAATAACTCGAACCTGATTCGAACATTCAATCATTTTAATTTCATCATCGTTCTACCTTATCCCATAATATGGTTCCAGTTCAACATGTAACTCTTGAAAATAAAGCAATCCTATTGATAGGTATTTATCACTTACACCACTCATCTTTCTCGCTCATGTGATGGATACGCACTATACACAGTATTACTGTAATGGGAATGAACATTGGAGTTCAAATGTCAAAATGAAGTTCATTATCATTACTCTCTGATAGATACGCACTATACGCAGTATTACTGTTATGAGGATGATTTTAATTTTAACATTTTCATTTGAAAACTGAAGCCCATAATGAAGTTCAAATGTCAAAATGAAGTTCATTATCATTACTCTCTGATGGATACGCACTATACGCAGTATTACTGTTATGAGGATGATTTTAATTTTAACATTTTCATTTGAAAACTGAAGCCCATAATGAAGTTCAAATGTCAAAATGAAGTTCATTATCATTACTCTCTGATGGATACGCACTATACGCAGTATTACTGTTATGAGGATGATTTTAATTTTAACATTTTCATTTGAAAACTGAAGCCCATAATGAAGTTCAAATGTCAAAATGAAGTTCATTATCATTACTCTCTGATGGATACGCACTATACGCAGTATTACTGTTATGAGGATGATTTTAATTTTAACATTTTCATTTGAAAACTGAAGCCCATAATGAAGTTCAAATGTCAAAATGAAGTTCATTATCATTACTCTCTGATAGATACGCACTATACGCAGTATTACTGTTATGAGGATGATTTTAATTTTAACATTTTCATTTGAAAACTGAAGCCCATAATGAAGTTCAAATGTCAAAATGAAGTTCATTATCATTACTCTCTGATGGATACGCACTATACGCAGTATTACTGTTATGAGGATGATTTTAATTTTAACATTTTCATTTTAAAACTGAAGCCCATAATGGAGTTCAAATATCAAAATGAAGTTCATTATCATTACTCTCTGATTGATACGCACTATACACAGTAGTATTGTTATGAGAATGATTTTAATTTTAACATTTTCCTTTGAAAACAAAGCCCATTATGAAGTGCATTATCATTACTCTCTGATGGATACGCAATCACATTTAATCAAAGAATTAATGTAATACATTCACAGAACTCACGTGTGCATTCACACAGAGTTCAAGGGTAAAATCACAAAAATAGAAATAGGTACTTATATGTAAGCCGGAGAAATTTAATGCAATATTTATTAGTGATAAGAAGTTATGACGCGCCCGATAGGTACAGTCTATGACAAATGAAGTTTAACACGATTACAAAAATGAAATATGACAGAAGCTAAGTGTTTTAGATGTAAATACATACAATGCTACATCATAATTCTCCCTGTACGCTTATCTTATGTGGAGTTGGTACATATAAAAATGTATACTTTCGATGACAGCAACACAAAAGCATCACCGGAAAATTGTGGCTTCTGTACCATTGGTCTGCCGGTGTTGGCGTCAGGATGGGCTACTCTGTTTGGAATATTCTCAGTGACAGTATCAGACTCGCTAATCTATTATTAATAAGGGTGCCAATGTGCATTAATACCGGACGCGATGCAAATAGTGGCATTCTGTCTTACGAATGAGATGCGGACCCGAGCCCGAGCTCTGACGGCGACTTAATAGCTGATAATAATCAGTAATAAATTTAGTACATTTTATATCAGATAAAAATAATTTAATATCTCAACTTGTTCAACTACTTTTGTCGCTGACAGTACTGCTGTGGTTGACAAGTTGTACATGATAAATAATTGATAACCAATATAGGTCACAATCAATCTGACCCATGCAAGATGGCTTTACGAAATAATAATATATTTTATTATTGATAATAGTCTAACCTTAATCTATCTCACCTTTTGGTAAGTGATAAGGTGGCATGGTGGTAGGATACTTAAAGAATGTCCGCTTGGCTAGCTACCATCCTCGAGTAGAAAATCTGTCGCCAAGCATCTAATGTTTACTGCGGCAGCTGTGCTTGTGAGTCAATTTCCATTCTAGCATATGCCTGTTTACTAGCTTCGACGATATTAACACTTACCATCACGTGAGATTGTGATCAAAGGCTAGCCAGTAAAAATTAAATCTGGGAACTGTCTTTTAAGGACAGCTGCAGGGAACAATCGAATGAATCAATAAAAGTAATAAATAAAAATAAATAATAAAATAATAAGCATTTGGACTGCCTATGAGTCTGCTATGACTTATAGGTTGTCTAAATGCTTTTATTGTAGTAGCTGTAGTGTTGTATATAGTTCATAGTATTTTGTTTAATAAAGGCATACCGCCGGAAAAAAAAAACAATAAAATATTAGGCGCGAACATTACAAAATAATGTATATTATCCACTTAAAAACCTCATCTTTTTGGGTTCCGTATCAAAATTAAAGTACTTCCAAATGGTACATTTTAGATAATTTTTTACCTGGTTTGTCTCAATATTTTGCCCGTGGGGTGCCGGGTTAGAATATCCGGAAATCTTCTATTCAACCAACAAATACTGAAAATAACGATTTATGACGTAATCTTGAAGCTGTGAAGAAATAAACATTTTTATTTTTATGGCTCCTCTAGGCAATGCGATATCCTATAAAAGCGAGCCCCGACTCACTCTTGACTACTTTTTGGGAATTCGATTAACTTCGATCACTATATCAAATGTTGGTAAAGCATGACGTTGTCGCCTCTCAAAGACAGATGTCGGGAGCAATCTATGAAATTGGATGAACCCAGGAAGAAATTAGCGTGCAAAAATAGTTTAGGCGCGTCGACTTGAGTTGTTAGAACTTTTTTTTATCTCTGTATATACATGTTTCGATATCTGTCAGTTCCACGTCTCTGTTTAAAATACCGACTAGAATACTAATGCACCACTAATAACAATACAAATAATAAATTCACAGTATGTAACAAACGTTATTATGACAATGGGTTGTATGTGTCTATAATCTATGGAGATATCCGTATTGTTGTCGTGTTCAGTTAATTACTAGGCTACAATTAAAAAAGAATACATTATTATTAATGCGCCAACAAATATCTACTAATATTCTAAAGAAGAAAGATTTGTATTTTTGTATGTATAATACATTTAAAAAATACTAGACTGACTGAAATTTTGCATGGAAATAGTTTGAGATTCGGGGAAGGACATAGGATAGTTTTTATCCAACTGCGCAAAAAAGAGATTAATGGTTTTGCACGATAACCGACATAAGCGCGGGCGGCGCCGCGGCTGCAAAGCTAGTATATTATAAATATAGTACTTAAGTGGGGTAACCCCGTAGCCTGTACTGTCATTTAGACTCTAACTGGCGTGTTAGATCACGTACACGTGAATTTAAACCAAATCAAAATAGCAAATACAAATATAAATAAAAAAAAATAGGGCCCAGCACGAAATCTACGCATTGAACACGGCAGTAAAATTTTCGAAAATATCGATAAAAATACATGAGTTATGGACGACGCGACGTGCGGTTTCACGTTTGTAAAACAAAGTTTTGTGTATGAGTTTTTGATGAATGTGTCTAAAAACATGTCGCACTGCACTGGACCAGGCTTTATAAAAGCATACACAGAATTTTAAGACATTTTATAAGCTCGCCTAACTGTCTACCACTTCCATGTGGGAAATTCGCGAAGATCCAACGGTGTTAACCGGGAACTGTCCTTGAGACCTTTGGCTTTGATTAAAGATGGTACAGCAGACGGTCGTGAGGGGTAGCACCACAGGAGGAGTCCGGCAACGGACAACCGTGGTAGGTTCGTGGTTGTCTGCTAAAGCGTCCCTGCGGTCCCGCCTAGAAGCGGTAGAGTTGGAACACTGTATGTTATTTAGTCGGTAGGGGCACTTGTTGCTGTGGGAGTAGTTGGTGTCGAGCCCGACATATCCCGGCCACCTTCCCCGGGGTGGAAGGGATTGCGTGAATGCATTTTTCAAACGTAAATAAATAAAAAAGGTAGAGCAGACGGTAACATGCGTTTTGAAATTATATTTCGTTAAGTGACTGAACAAAATTAGTATCTCCTAGGCGACATTGACGATTTAATTCAAAACCATGTGAATCGATAAACAAACTTAATACCTTTAATCGTCACAGACTTTGAAATAGAAAAACGGCGTTCATGTGAAAAGTATTGCTTTCTCTATTTTTCGTGAATTTTACTATTACCGCAACTGTCACGTTGCAGCGTGCGCTTATATGATCCTTATATCAACGTTGGTTTGTTCGATTTTCGTACTGGGCGGCACACTACTGCTGATTTGGTGACTGTATGAGCAACCTTAAGTAAGTCTTATTCAAGCGGTGACAGTTGCACTTTCAGTGCCATTGTTATACTCTTGCCCATCAGATGATATGTGTACAGGCCCAGAAGAAAATGCACACAACATTTTAAGCATGTGTGCACGACACGTGTCAAAATGGCATGACAAAATGCTAAACGCTTACTGTCACAGGATTACGTTACTACTAGTTGGAAAGGCCAAATGTACAAGGCGAGAGCCCCGTGTTCGTCGCCAATTGTACGGTCCTATCATTGATTTATTTGTCACTGTTTTGAACGGTTCTTAACATTAATAAATAACCTCGTGGTTTTACTGGCTTCTGTAAGGTTGAATAAATAAACACACACTAGTGATGCAACGGAACTGGCATAACGGAAGCAGAAACGGAAACAGATGTCAAAAGTAAATCTTAACGGAAGCGGAAACGGAAGCGTTAACACTATGAAAAAAAAGCACAATTGTACATTTAAAACTTTTTTTTATTAAATTTGTATTTTAGTAGTCAAAATTAAACAGCGGCAAGTTATATTTAATAAAGAGTAACTTGGCCGCTTTTTCACCTTTCAGCCTATTTCGATGTTCTTCATATATTAAACCAGCTCCGCTAAATAATTGCTCACTGGCTACACTGCTGGGGGCGCTGATAAGTATTGGCAAAATATGGGGGTATTTGTGCGCATTTCCATTCCACCACATAAGGGGATCTTCATGAGGAGGTAGTCTTTTTTCTCCCCGCTTCCGTTCAGAGTTCTGTTATAAAGTTTGCGGAACCAGAAGCAGAAACGGAAGTGAAAAAACATGCGGAACTTCTGCAGTTGCGGAAGCGGAAGCAGAGTTCTGTTGCAACACTAACACACACATATAAATATATCGTGGGTTGGCAAGAAAAACTCACTAAGTACAGTTTTTGGATAAAATGACTTTGCTTCACTAAGTTCATTATTTTTCTTAAATCTTTGCTAAGAAAAAGTCATCAAGCTAATAAGTCATCGTATTCAAGTACTAAAAAAGCAAAAACCTCATTATCTACACATGTTACCAAACTTACCGGCAGGTAAAATTCATTAATACAGCTATTAATGTTTCTAATAACTTAGGTGCCTATCATTATGCTACATGGATATAGGTACCTAAGACGACGCAAACCGCGTGGCAATAAAACCATTGCTGATAAAATTTCTTTGGTCAAAAAACATAGAAAACTATATTTCTCAGTATTGGAAGTTGGTTCCTTTTTTCTTATGAAAAATATTTTTCTTACTCTTTTTAGTGATAAATAATGCTTGTAAGATCATTTACTCGCCTAAAATAGTTATCATCGTCGACAACAGCATATACCTACCATTAAATAATCCAGATATGCGAATACACTATAACTTATAAACTACTCCACCGATTTTGATGAAATTTATACGGGACCACCTCGGCGGTATACCCTTGAAAATAAAATATAATTTTGAGAATCGGTCCGCAAATGGGGTAGAAATCGGTGTACATACATACAGTCGAACATAGAACCTCCTTTTTTTTGAAAATCGGTTAACAATAAGATCAAAATTACAAATTTACGAGAGGAAAAAATTAAGTCATGTGCGGGATTTGAAGCTGAACTATAGATGTCGCTCCATCCCAATACGATGGTTAAAGAACGATGGGAAAAATTTTAGTGACCCATTGTCATTTTAGCTCAATTGGTCAGAGCATACCCCGGCTAAAAGGGGTGGATGGACGCGAGTTCGAATTCCTCATATGACTTACATTTTTCCTATCGTAAATTTGTCATTTAATCCGCAGAGCATGCGTTATTGCAAACATAAAAATATCAAAAATAAGATTACAGTCACTTTTCTTTAAATAAACGGACATATTTGAAAAAAAACAGAGTTGATTATGTCATTAAATACCCACATAATTCAATTTGATCATAATTGAAGGCAGGTAAAAATCATTAAGTACATTTTTTAATATTACAATGACATTACTTATGTTTTTTAACAAATTATATGTATGGTGGTGTAGAATAACTATTATTCTATTACCAAACAAAATTTTAGATCACTAATGCTCAAGACTGAATTTTGAAGTAAAAAAATATTTAAAAACTCATTATGTCTAATGAACACTTAGTGCAGTTAGTGAATTTTACTTGTCAACCCACGATATTATATGTACATTTCAGTTTGGTTCTGATATTGAATATACTTTTTATTATATTGCAATGCGTAATGGTTAAAGGACAATCATTCCTGAAACTTGCGTAATTTTAAGCAATGAATATGTCCCAAAATGCTAGGTAAAATTACACTAATTTACATCAGGGTTCCATATATCATAGACTGATGAAAATATGTAATTTCAAAACTTCGCCAACACAGGAATTTCGAATGAAGCCCATCCTCGTTTCCATAACCCCTAACCTTAGAAACTGATAAGAAAATAATTGCGAATGTTTCGTTGTTTCGAATGTTCGTCTACGCAGATTTTCAAATAAAGGCCCGTCTTTCTTCTTTTATATTCAGTGATCATCACCGTATCAGAGCGATACCCATTGTATATTTAAATTTATAATATGATATAAATTTTGAGGACATGTTTTGTAAACGCGAAAGCCAAATGGTTTTAGCTGTTTTTATAGGATGAACGCGAAACGCGATAGTGAACTTCTTCACTATAGAAACATTATATAAGTACTTTTCTAGCATATCTTACATATTATATATATATCTGAGGTTTCATAGGCATATCTCTGCCTTTTTGCTAATTTCTAACTTAATTGCTAACGGCGTCCGTCAGTGTGACTTGATCGCCTCAGTTCTCACAATATCTGCATACAGTTTAATTTTTATTGTTCATTACCGGTTACCTGAAATATACTAAAGCCCGGTTCTTCAATCGTCGGTATATGTTTTAATCAGAGTCATAAAACATGGAGCTATGTTTTATTAAACTTAAATCGAATATTAATAAAATTGACATTGCCATTCTTCTCATTTAACTTTGTCTACATTATACTTTATCTTAGAAGTAAGTTGCAAACTGATAGTTCAAAAACCCGCGCTATGTTTTATCTATGGTAGGTAATAGTTAACTACGAAATTAAAAAGAAAATACGACTTATAGAACTTTAGTGTCCAATCCTTTACTAGCCAAACATACAATTTCTTCCATTTTCCATAATAGTGAATAAAGATCTTGTGAAATTTAGCGAAAGATAGTACAATCACTAGCAGTTTATCTTAAACTGACATGAACCAAGTTCAAAGTTAGACTGAACTTAAAAATAAATACATGTAAATGTTTGTGACCCATTTTAGGCCATATAGTGCGCTATATATCTTTATAATTATTGTAGCTGAGATTTGAACCAAATATGGCAGTTATGCTATTTTATAAACCCTTTTCCTAGCAATCTTCCAATCTTAGCCAAAATATATCACAATGTGTGTTCCCTAGATATTTAAGTGATAACATAAGTTACTTTTTATAGTGACGCAACGATAAATATTTTTTAATATAATTACTAACGTATACTCCTTTTGTGCACGAGTAACTAAACACTTCTTAAGATTCTTCTACTTATATTATAGTCCGGTATTATGAAGAAATGAATCAAAAATGGGACCGCTAATCATTAGCTCTCACTTGCACGCGATTGCCGTCTACAGTGTACGAGAGAGACGGAATGATTCACGGCGCCATTTTCTATTAGTTTCTTTATAAAACCGGTTTACAACTTTTTTCCCTTAGATAATATTATTTATTTAGTACAAATAACAAAAGTCATTATTATAAGCAGTAATGTACAAAAAAAAGCAATATTAGATAAAAGACAAATTACCAGTTGGTATAAAGTAAAAGTTCAAATTGTTATATGTTTTATTTATTTATATTACACTTGATTAGTGATTTGTTAAAATATTTTTAAGTGAGTACTGTAAGTATTGTATTTATTGTAGAATATGTACAAAATGTTTTATATAATAGTTATTTCATTCGATAAAAAAATTGTTAAATTGTTAACAATTTCATATTTTCCATTATTAATAAAGAAAAGACATAAAGTCTTATAAGCTACGTGATTGTAGATATTTTTACAAATATTTCAAAATAATCATTTGTGATATTAACTTTAAATTAAATTTTATATTCTATCTCTCTAAATCTTTATATAAAAATCAAATTTCTATATAATATAAAACCATAATTTTGTGACCATACTATGTTGATTGCTTGCATTAAAATATTTTTGAACTGTACACGTTAGTTTCATTGCTTTAGTCCTGGCCCTTTAATTTAAAAGTATAATTTAAAACTAGATTTTTTTGTGAAAGCAAGGGTTAAAGCAATGAAAGGGCACGTCCACTCAGCATAGAGTTGCGCAACTGAATGAAAACTATTGGTTGCCAGTGATAGCGTAATAAGTGAAGCCGCACAACATGGTCATGTAATCTTGTTGGCGCATAGGTAGCAGCTATGAGTTCTATCTAATATAGTTACATAATATTAGTAGTTATTTTACACATCTGTGACATTGAATCGAGCTTCTGTTCAATCACAGTATATTAGACAGTGGATCTCTGTTTTGAATTACCGGAAATACGACGTTCAAATATGTCATGGTCAAGGAATCTGTACGTCTATGTTATAGAATACTGGATTGCTGACGAGTTAGAACAAACGTGCCATATATAAAGGTTTATTTCGAATCTATAACTTGCTTCTAAAATCTTATTATTAATGAATAAAATCTGGTATTCAGGAATGACAGCTGTGATGGCTTGCAAAGAATTACTGAAACATATACCTACGTTATACCTACGTCTGAAACGTAATGTAGCTTTTCTTTTAGAACTTAATCAACTATGGTCGGAGGGCAGGTTAAGCCGTCGGTCTCGGTTGTTGTCTTAGGAAGGCATTCGTTACAGCATGGTGCAGGTAGGGCATTATGCGAATGCCCGCCTGGCTAGCTACCACCAGTACCTAATAGTGTGTTTCAGCAGCTGTCCTTGAGAGCAAGTAATTCTAGTTATCATCTCCTATCGCATAATCTCTTACCATCAGCGATCAAAAGTCAAACTACCAGCAATAAAAACATATTATTGTTATTTGTGCCAGAGATGTCATTACGGTTATGCTTAACGGTACAAAGAACTCTGAATTTTTTTTTATGCTTGATAGGTTAGCCTTTGACCACTATCTCACCTGATGGTAAGTGATGATTTGGTCGAAGATGTTGTTCAGGCTAACCTAGAATTCTGTTCTTTACTAGAATATTCTAGAGATATTCATACGACGCTACGTACCGTGATATAATTTATTAGTTTCAAATCTCGTTAAACACCTGAAAAAATATTGTAACTCTTGTGGTGTCACTTTATGGCCTTGGCTTACTTGGTGAGAATACTTTTAACGGTCAAGATTTTTATGTTCATTCATAATTACACGACTGCCCAAAAAAAATAGTGTTATGTTTCAGGGTTCATGTATGTATGTTTGTGAGTTTCTTTATTACACCACTAGCTTTCCGGGCGCGGCTCCGCCCGCGCGTATGTCTGTTATCGCGCAAAAACATTAACCTCTTTTTGCGCAGTTGGATAAAAACTATCCTATGTTTTTTCCCGGGTATCAAACTATTTCCATACCAAATTTCATTCAAATCGGTCCAGTAGTTTTGGCGTGAAAGCGTAACAGACAGACAGACAGAGTTACTTTCGCATTTATAATATTAAATACTGATAGCTTCTGAACAGCTCAAGCGATTTAATGTATGAGATATGGTTAGATTCGTCTTGATAGTGCAAGTGACACTAGGTACATAATAAAGAAAAGGGAAAAAAAATTGGTGGATTAGCGAAAATATATTTTTCTTCCAAACCCATCGAGTGCGGTATCACAATGAAGGGCTTGGAAAAACAATTCTATAAATATACATAATTGGCAGTTATAATTTCAATGCAACGATAAAACATTTAACCAAAGTAAATAATTAGCGGTCGGGTTTTCTCCCACCTCTCACTTGCACACTGTCTATAGTGTGCTCAGAATATATGTAAAGAGGTATTATATATGAAGACACGGGTGTTAGAGCGTGAAACAACTTACTATGAGTCGATATCGCTATCGACAATGTTTCGGCTTCTACCGGAAGCCTTCTTCAGGATTTTGAGTGTGGTACGTCCGCCACAGTCGCGTCACATATCACTTTTTTTTATAATATAATGTAAACAGGTGTGACTCTCCATTACCGCTTTGATTTCATACTTATCGTGTTCACAATTAACAAACGCACAATCTTCCAAATTCAATTGGATTGATTAATTGAAATGATCGCATCCGAATACTGTGCAGTCATGTTAGAGTTTTCTTTTATAGGGTTATACATTACTATAAAAAGCGGCCAAGTGCGAGTCGGACTCGCGCACGAAGGGTTCCGTACCAAAAGTTATACAAATACATCATCTGTGAAAATTTCAACTGTCTAGCTATCACCGTTCTTGAGATACAGCCTAGTGACAGACGGACGGACGTACAGCGAAGTCTCAGTAATAGGGTCCCGTTTTTACCCTTTTACCCTTTGGGTACGGATTCCTAATAGTACATGCCTCTTTTTCGTATAATAAATCAATTTAAACATTTCACTCTAACCGGGGCAATTAGGACTTGTCAGGATTTATTTATTAGTCTTAAACTTGACCTCTTCTAGGTCAAGGTGAAATGTCAATGTCAAATGTTACACGGTTACGTTGCGTGAGTGGCACCTATCACCGCGCCAAATAAAATGTAGACGATATTCCTCCATAGTTATATAAAAATGGCGTGTTTCTTTATCCACTCGCGTTTCGAGATATTTATGTTATGAGGGGGGTGAAGTTGGAACAATGAATTCTGAACATGTTCCAATTCAACCTTCATTGGTTTTGTGTTCACAGTATCCAACTGTTTACTGGACTTTTTTATTTAAAAGTTTCGTAAAATAAGTATAAATTAATTAAAAAGTAAAAAACACCGACTGCTATTGATTTATTTTCGTTAACGTTTTATTGTTACATTGAACATAAAACTGCAATCTATATATATTTATTGATTGAATCATGTTTTAAAGCTTTTCATTTTGAAACCCCACTCGATAGATTTAGATGAAAAAAAATTTTTTTATTTCGCAATTGTTTTTTGTTTATATTTTTTTATTTAATAATAATAATAGTACATAAAATACATAGAAGCCCCTGGTTCCTAAACTAGGCTCAAGACCCGTGGCATAAATCTCTTTCGTCGGACTATTACAGAAATTATGCCTTAAGTTTAGTTACAAAACAATGCTAATTAAGTATATAATTTACAATTTTTATAAAATATAATATTCTTATGTACCCTGTGTCACTTGCACTGACAAGACGAATCTAACGATATCTCTTACATTGAAATCGGTTAGACCGTTTAGAAGTTATGGTAGAATAAAGATACTCACAAACATACATTCATACATACATTAACCCTGAAAACACAACTCTATCTTTTTTGGCCAGTCGTGTCAAAAAAGGCAAAGGGCTACAGTAGTAATTATCATAATTAGCCGGTAAATTGCATTTTTATTAAAGGCATATTGGATTTGGATTGGAATTGGCCAGACGTCAATTGGATGGGAAAAGCCGAAGATCTTACTTTGGATTATAAAGAGGATGCTTAGGACCAGACTAACGTCGCTCGTTAGCTCCAAACAAACTTGAATCACGGGTTGTTGCGATTCCCAGGCACCTAATAGAGCAACGCCCATTAAAAAAAAAAAAAAAATCAGGCCATAATGGATTTGTTTATATATTCGTAAATATGTACTCGTATGTTTCTTCTTTTACAGTTGAATAGTTAGCTTAGCTTATGATCATTATCTTGTGGTAAGTGATGATGTGGTTGAGGATGATGAAACAAGGTAACCTAGTGTTTCCTCGAGGGCAGCTGCCGGAACACACGGTTAGGTGCTTGGCGACAGATTTTCTAATTAATAGTTTTTAGCCAGCTGTGCGATCGTTCGTTCGCGAAAGTCCCTACCTTTGAAACACTAGGCCAATGTCAACATGTTAGACGATAAACAGATCCGTTGTTACTAATAGGGCACACACATCTTACGAAATCGACTACGATCTCAACGTACAGTCGAACAGAATTCATTAATAGCACCGTGTGAGTGGGCATCGAGTCTATCCTCCAAAATGTTCAACTTTCAGTAGTTCAACCAGTTCACACACTCGTGTACGAGTTTTCGAATCGACACAGTCCAACAGATTAAAATCAAAAAACTAATAGTTAAGTGAACGCACCTACATGCGCCGCATGAGCCGCAACTCGATGTGATCAAATTAATTCATAAATGCTGGTCGTCGGACGTTCTTTCATTAAGGTGCGACAATCGCCTCCCTTGCTTGATAATCGTAAGGAACACTTAGCTATACAAGTAACGTGTGATATTACATAATTAGCAAACGCCGTCACCGTGTAATCTGTCTCGTGAGCTTTGTTGTGCGTCATGGTTAACATCATGGTTGAAGACACATGCACCACTCTCCCTGCTCAAAAAAAAATTCTCTGTCAATCCAAAGGTCGTCTGTAAAAGAGCGCTTTTAGCAATAACACCGCCCTTTGTACCTAACTATTGTTAGTTTCTTTGTAATTACCTGTTTTTTTGGTGTCAGTCAAGAGTAACCGTAGTAATTAAACAACTTTGCAGTTTATATGAAACACTTTGCAGTGACCGTTGTCACAAGGTGACTGGCCACGATCACTGCAAAGTGTTTGAAACGTCGGGATAAAAATAATGATAAATAAACGCTATTTAAACCGTTTAAAGTAGTTTAATTACTATGTGTAGTAATCGCGAAAACCTAAGACAACATTAAGAGCGCACCGAGCTTTTTAGGCTTGCGTATGTGTGTGCGTGAGTAAGGCACGCCGCCGCGCCGCCAGCATCCGTCCCAGTCCGATGGCCGAAGAATTACTAAAGCGAACAGGGAGGAAGCATCGCGGCTCTGGATAAAATGGGCGAAACGTGCGTGAATTGTATTTCCTTCGTATAATAAAAACAAATACCTATTTGAAAAATGTAATGTGTATACGTTATAGAAAACACGATGTTTTTTTAATTATTCAAATAGTGATGACTTTCCGTGAAGTATTTACGCCGTACTTAAGCGTTTATTTTGTTTTTTAGCTATAACTTTAAATTTTTTCCATCGAGGAAACTTTAAGTAATTGTGTTTCTAAAGTGTATGTATTATAGAATGAATCCTTAAATATAATATATATTAATTGCATAACTCCAAGTTAAGAAATGAAGGTACAGCAAGGGATCAAACGAAACACAATTACGTAGCGTTGCCTTGGTGCAGGCTTAAGAGTTATTATATCGTGTGGTAGAGAGTGAGTGTTGAGTTGTTGTTCCAGCCCTGATCGAGAAGAGCGGCGGCAGCGAGCAGCGCGAGGAGGCCGCGTGCCAGTTCTCGGCCGTGCTGAAGGAGCTCGTGCATGAGAACATACCCGGCCTGCCGCCCGGCGGAGGGCTCGCTGCCAAGTCAGTAGTACAATCACCTTATGTTTTATAGCTAGCCTTTTATGAATATCTCACCTGATGATATGTGATGATGTGGCCGAAGATGTTCACTATAACCTAGAATGACTGGAACTCGAAATTTCGGCTAGAAATAGCGTGCCCAGATGGCCGAGTGTTTCAAGCATCCGGCGCGAAATCGGAGGACGCGGGTTTGATTCCCGCCCGGGGCATAAAATTTTGGGTTCCAATCATTTGTAAAATAAAAAGTAGAATGACTGGCTCTCACGACAGCTGCACCGGAATGCACTGCTACATGCAGGAGTTTGATATCGTTCTTAGAATCACCCTTCATCGAACGATATGCTTCATCGAAGCTACGCATAACCGATTGTCGTTTTTACTAAAAAATCATTCGTCGAACGAACGGTTCGCTGAAACCTCTCCTTAATGACGGTTTGTTATGGCGACAGATTTTCTACTTGAGGGTGGTAGCTAGTCAAGCAGGCACTTGCTACATGCCCTACCACCATTTAAACAACTAATATAAATACTACTCCTACATCCGCCGCGCGACTGATGTTACCGCTTCGCGTCCGGCGTCCTTGTCCGCGCAGGTTTGGCCAAACCTTACTTTATACACCATCTTTGAATCTCTGACATGCAATAGAATGCAAACCTAACACTGCCTGATCAATAGTGTCGACCGTTTATCAAGGTGCTTTAATTGCTGCTATTAGAAAAGTTTTGCTTTTATCAGCAGACAGTAATGTCTGTCAGTTCTATATAAAACCCTGTCATTGTCGTACCTTTATCATATTGCCACAGAATAAAAAGGACCAAGCAATTGAAAGCCCCGTGGGGTGCAAGGTTAGAATTGCACCTCCCCATATCATCCCGTGGGTGTCGTAAGAGGCGACTAAAGGAAAAATACTGGAGGGTGGGCAGCAGCGTCTTCTAAAGAACTGACAACTTACTCCCCAAGACGCCTGCCAAGCGTGGGAATTATGGCAAATACCCCATTAATAGGGGAGGCTGTGTTCAGCAGTGGACGATCCGGCTGTTACAGTTTGTAAATAATTACAAACAATGCAAAATATTAAGAAAACATTAAATTTATATTATAGAAAAATATAAAAATATATCTAGTGTCAATCCGCCTATGTGACGTTTAAATGCCACGTATCCTAACCGAAACAATTTTCGATTTGTTTCGATTCTACACGAAATCATCGTCAGGTAATCTTGACTCTTCTAGCACACTTCTATTGAATCAATAAAATTTTAATATTCTTAAAATCAATTCATTATAGATTTCCACAATTAGAGGTCCCCGCCGCGGTCATGAAAGTCGGCAGCGGCGCGCTGGTAAACGTACCCGGCGCGGCGCGGCGTAGCCGGCGTGTTATTGATTTTTTTACCTATATGGTGGAATAGAAAAATTTAATCTGCTGTATATGTACTAAAAGGGTAAATGTTTATTTTCTTGCATACAAGTAAGTTCCTACTCAAATTAATTAGTCAAAATATTGAAGAAACAGGATCTTGCCACCAACCGATACACAAACTTCCACAAAAGCCCAAAATCGACTGGCCTAAGTTTATGAAAACCGCATGAGCAAGGTGTCGGTATTAAAATTGGTGACAGCATCGGCGTCGGTGTCCGAATAGGTGTCAGTTTCGGCGTCGCATCGGCGTCGGCGTCGGTGTCATTGTTGGAATAGGTGTCGGCGTCGGCGGCGGTGTCATTTTTGGAATAGGCGTCGGTGTCGGAATAGGTGTCAGTTTCGGCGTCGCATCGGCGTCGGCGTCGGCGTCGGTGTCATTGTTGGAATAGGTGTCGGCGTCTGCGTCGGTGTCATTGTTGGAATAGGCGTCGGTGTCGGAATAGGTGTGAGTTTCGGCGTCGCATCGGCGTCGGCGTCGGCGTCGGTGTCATTGTTGGAATAGGTGTCGGCGTCTGCGTCGGTGTCATTGTTGGAATAGGCGTCGGTGTCGGAATAGGTGTCAGTTTCGGCGTCGCATCGGCGTCGGCGTCGGCGTCGGTGTCATTGTTGGAATAGGTGTCGGCGTCGGCGTCGATGTCATTGTTGGAATAGGCGTCGGTGTCGGAATAGGTGTCAGTTTCGGCGTCGCATCGGCGTCGGCGTCGGCGTCGGTGTCATTGTTGGAATAGGTGTCGGCGTCTGCGTCGGTGTCATTGTTGGAATAGGCGTCGGTGTCAGAATAGGTGTCAGTTTCGGCGTCGCATCGGCGTCGGTGTCATTGTTGGAATAGGCGTCGGTGTCGGAATTGGTGTCAGTTTCGGCGTCGCATCGGCGTCGGCGTCGGTGTCATTGTTGGAATAGGCGTCGGTGTCGGAATAGGTGTCAGTTTCGGCGTCGGATCGGCGTCGGCGTCGGTGTCATTGTTGGAATAGGTGTCTGCGTCGGCGTCGGTGTCATTGTTGGAATAGGCGTCGGTGTCGGAATAGGTGTCAGTTTCGGCGTCGGCGTCGGCGTCGGTGTCATTGTTGGAATAGGTGTCGGCGTAGGCGTCGGTGTCATTGTTGGCATAGGTGTCGGCGTCGGTGTCATTGTTGGAATAGGTGTCTGCGTCGGCGTCGGTGTCATTGTTGGAATAGGCGTCGGTGTCGGAATAGGTGTCAGTTTCGGCGTCGGCGTCGGCGTCGGTGTCATTGTTGGAATAGGTGTCGGCGTCGGCGTCGGTGTCATTGTTGGAATAGGTGTCGGCGTAGGCGTCGGTGTCATTGTTGGCATAGGTGTCGGCGTCGGCGTCGGTGTCATTGTTGGAATAGGTGTCGGCGTCGGCGTCAGTGTCATTGTTAGAATAGGCGTCGGTGTCGGAATAGGTGTCAGTTTCGGCGTCGCATCGGCGTCGGCGTCGGCGTCGGCGTCGGCGTCATTGTTGGAATAGGTGTCGGCGTCGGCGTCGGTGTCATTGTTGGAATAGGCGTCGGTGTCGGAATTGGTGTCAGTTTCGGCGTCGCATCGGCGTCGGCGTCGGCGTCGGTGTTATTGTTGGAATAGGTGACGGCGTCGGCATCGGTGTCATTGTTGGAATAGGCGTCGGTGTCGGAATAGGTGTCAGTTTCGGCGTCGCATCGGCGTCGGTGTCATTGTTGGAATAGGTGTCTGCGTCGGCGTCGGTGTCGTTGTCGGAATAGGTCGGTGTCGGAATAGGTGTCAGTTTCGGCGTCGCATCGGCGTCGGCGTCGGCGTCGGTGTCATTGTTGGAATAGGTGTCGGAGTCGGCGTCGGTGTCGGTGTCATTGTTGGAATAGGTGTCGGCGTAGGCGTCGGTGTCATTGTTGGCATAGGTGTCGGCGTCGGTGTCATTGTTACAGGTGTCGGCGTCGGCGTCGGAGTCATTGTTGGAATAGGCGTCGGTGTCGGAATAGGTGTCAGTTTCGGCGTCGCATTGGCGTCAGCGTCGGCGTCGGTGTCATTGTTGGAATAGGTGTCGGCGTCTGCGCCGGTGTCATTGTTGGAATAGGCGTAGGTGTCGGAATAGGTGTCAGTTTCGGCGTCGCATCGGCGTCGGCGGCGGCGTCGGTGTCATTGTTGGAATAGGTGTCTGCGTCGGCGTCGGTGTCGGAATAGGTGTCAGTTTCGGCGTCGCATCGGCGTCGGCGCGTTAAGCGGCAGGGGGCGCCCCTTTTTGATACAATTAATATTATTCAAATTATAACCAACGAACAATCGTCGCTCGTGGCGCGTCTCATCGTACTCCCGCTGCGGATTGGGATAAAAACAAAACACACTTTTTGTGTTCTTTTACAATAATGTAAATGTTTTAACTTTTTACTACATGTTAAAGTCAGGTGTTCGTAAGTAGGTAAGTACGTACGTAATGTGTGTAAGTGTATTTTCCAAAGTACCTATCTAGGTACAGTTTTCTCTCGGATTCGGAAGCTTTTCGAATGGTATTGTACCTTGTACTTGTATGAATGTTATTTAGAATACGAATGAAAACGTTTCCTTGCAAATATGAATTAAGTACCTACTAGGTATGCAGATCATCACATTATGTGCACCTTCAAAGGTCGACACCCTTTGTTTACCGACCTCTAAAAGAGGTGGTAGTTTTCAATAGAACGCGTACCTAACTACCTAAGATTTTTTTACCTGTAGATGATTTGTATGCCTTCCATATTTACTAGACGAATTCAGGGTAATTACCTGAGTACCAGTAGTACTTACCAGTCTTGCACTTCCGAGCATCCGGTGAATACCTACATCGCCGCTAATCGTGTTTTTTAGGAATAATCTGTGGACAATATGCCTTCCTTGTGTCTTAGACTCGGCACCAATTATACAGGCACTGTGAGAGATAAGAAAACTGTTTAATTTCACGCGTAATTATAGCTTTTATTGTTAAAACAGAAAATATCGTCATTTTGTTTTATCTTAGAACGAATCTCAATGAAATGGATGAGCGAGATATGTGTATCGTTTGGTGTGAGAGAGTGAAAGAGATCGCAGCATGATCGGAACGTCTCGTGGCGGTTCGGTGGTAGAGGTCCGCGCCGCGGTCATGAAAGTCGGCAGCGGCGCGCTGGTAAACGTACCCGGCGCGGCGCGGCGTAGCCGGCGTGTTATTGATTTTTTTACCTATATGGTGGAATAGAAAAATTAAATCTGCTGTATATGTACTAAAAGGGTAAATGTTTATTTTCTTGCATACAAGTAAGTTCCTACTCAAATTAATTAGTCAAAATATTGAAGAAACAGGATCTTGTCACCAACCTTTACACAAACTTACACAAAAGCCCAAAATCGACTGGCCTAAGTTTATGAAAACCGCATGAGATACCTCAACTTCAAGGCATGTCACAACCCCATCAGAAGTGGACAATCTTGCAGAAGAGATCACTCAATGCACGCAGAAGGCACTTCATACCTCCACAATTAAAGAAAACCCCTAAGGAGAATCGAGATTGCCCATCTTCCCCCGCTGTATAAGAGAGCTCATAAAAGAAAAACGCCTGCTCAGAAAAACCTGGCAACATTAATAAGACCCCATCCACAGAACTGGGCCTCACTCCACAAACTCTGCAGGCAACTTAGGAAACACTCAGAACCAATTCGTTGTCTTTTCCACGAAAATTGCAACTTGAGATACAGAGCAGAGGACATGGCAGAAATATTTGCCCAATCCCTTGAGAACTTATTCAAGCCCAATCCCACAGTGAACAGAGAACACTCAGACTCTGTGGAACAGTTCCTCGATGTCCCATAAAACAGTGTCCCATAAAACACAGAAGAAGATATTGGACAGTGATCCGTCACCTGTCCTCTAAAACCACGGCAGCTATCATGCGCCTGTTTAACGGGATCCTGCGCACGGAGCACTTACCCTCTCAATGAAAAATGAGCCACGTGGATATGTTCCCGAAACCCGGCAAAGACGTTTGGAGACCCGAGAATTACAGGCCTACTTACATGCATTTCGAAAGTCTTTGAACGCCTCTTCTTAAGTCGGATAGCCCCTCACATGAAGTCCCGACCGGAGCAGTTCGGATTCCGGTCGGAGCACTCCCCCACACCTCAGCTATCCAGGGTAATGCACCTCACGGCAGAAAACTCTAAATTGATTTTCGACGTCGGCGCGAATTTGTTCATGACCCGGCGGCGGCGGCGGCGCGCCGAGGTAACTCGGCGGCGGCACGCCGGCGTGGCGCGGATCTCTATCCACAATGTATGCGCCTGAATCTATTATTTATCAATTTAATGTTGTTTTTTGTTGCTTTCAGACAATCGTTACTGGACAAAATATACAGGGAGTTCTACCCGGAACACGCGGACAGCTCGGACACGTTCGACTGCCAGGCGGATGTTGCCGAGGCCTACACTAACTGAGCAGCAACACTCGAGACTTGCACTGCGGGATACCCCACCAGACGGCCTACGCAACACCTACCGGTTAACACTAAGCGTTATGCTGACACGCAGGCGATACAGCACTCTGCCAAATCCAAAGAACAAACACTCCTACAAATATTGTATGTTTTCTACTACGCTCAGATGTCAATGCAAGCGGCAGACCAGCACACATATTGTGTTACTAATGTAGCAATGCGGGTGAGCTTTTGTAAATGTACATACAACTGTAGTTTCATCGCATTTCGGATACCCAAGTCTTTAAATTCTATGAAATTTGAGCAGAACCTTGAGAGTAATTTTTAGGCTCCACGTTTACGAGATTTTTGTACTATCTAATGTATTTTCAAAATTGTAACAAATAGTTGGATAATTAAAATTAAGCTCAAGAACAAAATTTGGCTGAGAAAGTTTGATTTTTAAAATTGTGATGAAGCTACGTTTGTATGGAAATTGTCTGTGGCATACATTATCTGCCGCGTATCAGGGATACTGTCCTAGGGTTGGCACCCGTTGAAGGTAGTTCTTTGATTATATTGTATTCTTGTGCTGTCTCGCCTCTTTCTTAGCATTCGCTTAGCCTTAACTGATTCGGTTCGAGTGGTAGCAACCCAGTGAGAAAGAGGGTTAGTGAAATAAAAAAAAACCTCATAATAATAACATCACTGCTTGACCTCAGTGCCCAATGAGTTTGATAACTTACTTTGTCTTATATTTTCTCCCATACATATTTTAGTTCGTTTCGCTAGGGGTTACGGTAAAAAATATATGGGGAAACTGTTAAAGCCGCATTTACATCTTGAAACTAGTTGCGCAAAATTAGTTTTACTGGTAGTTTAATGTGTTTATAGTTTTATCATGCCTACTCTAGTTTCATAGAATTAAATACGTTTCCCGAGTAATTTTTCGCCAATATCATGCTTACTATTACGTCGTGTTATATGTTGGAAA
Organism: Plagodis dolabraria; assembly: GCA_963854805.1. Taxonomy (NCBI): domain Eukaryota; kingdom Metazoa; phylum Arthropoda; class Insecta; order Lepidoptera; family Geometridae; genus Plagodis; species Plagodis dolabraria. The sequence continues at coordinate 3,722,605 of OY978459.1, read as the reverse complement.
ACTAACGATGTCAACGTGCGACAAGTTATTACTTGGCAAAAATTTCAAACCAACGGTTAAGATTGAAATAGATTTTTATGAATTGTATTTTACTCTTTGTTTTACATAAAATTTATAACTTCCAGAAGTTGTATTGATGTTGACCCTCAAATAGAACATGTTTTATTTCACGGCAAAACTTTTTTACACATTATCATAAGTATAAAATCAAACCATTGTTCATTGCAGAAAAAGAAAACGATCATTACGGTGATATTGTTGCCTCGAAACTGACGATTACACGACAGTAATTTTACATTATAAACACTATAATTTCACAAAACTGATTTCTAACATATGAAATTAGTTTCGTGAAATTAATATCAACATACATAAAACAAGTTTCATAGTGTAAATTCGGCTTTAATGGTTACGTAAAAACTCATGTATGTTAACACGTACGAGAGGTGAAGGCACCGAGTCAGTTACCGATAGGCCATGAATCTTCTTTTTACTCTTATCCCATTTCTACAGTGGGTTGGAATTATAATGTTTTATTCTCGGTAGGTGTGTATTATGCATGCGGAAAACAAATATTGTCGTTCAGAAACAAGATAAATCTTAATATTATATCAATCTGACATTGAACAAATTTAACGGATGGAATCACTATTTTATTTGTTTAATATTGTTTAATCTCAGAGTTATAATCACAAAAACTCATAAATCACTATAGTAACCTGTCGTTTACTTGCTTCAAAATAGGACATATTTTTTATCGCAGTGTGCATGTACTTGTAGAATTTATTCTTGTACCTACCATCCGAGGTCTTTATTTTGTCATCCGAGGTTTTTATTTTGTCATCCGAGGTCAGCATATTTTACCATCCGAGGTCTATATTTCGCCACTCGTGATTTTCCCTTTGCCATTTGTTTCCTTCTTACAGGGCTGCCTCTTATAGTGTGTATTTTTGAGAAATTTCGTTAAGGTCTACACTTAATGTCTATGCCATATCGCCAAGACGAGGCCTTTTAAACCAACAAACGTTCTTAGATTCGGAATACGTGACTTAATTTACTTAAATCTGTTTTGCTTATTACGAAGTAATTTTTGGCGTCGATTAATTGTTTGTCTAGGCGTAAAATACAATAGTTAAATCATGAGTGGCATCCCTATTCACCAAAGATTAACAATATCAATTTTGTGCCACTCACATCCCGAAAACTATAAGTATTTCAATTATCTTTGAAAATAGTCAGTGCAAGTCTGTCCGTTTCATCAGAACTAGTACAAATCGAATGGAATTGCTGTTACATTACGTGTAAATTTTTGAATGTTGGCAACACGTTTTTTTCATTGATGTTTTGTTTTGTACATACAGTCCGGTAGCTGTAATGTGATCGTAATTTTGTTTGATTCCTAACGCCAACAACGCCCGATGTTTAGGAGCTTTGTAAAAAGTACAGGTGACATGTGACCTTTTTATTTTAAAATAGAAGTCTGCCATTAGCTGTGGTTTATGTGCGTGGCTTGGAAGCAACTGCCGAATAAGTAGGTGAATAACGGCCTGTAAAAGTTAAAAACTTATACCATTTGGTTCATTATGAATGTTACTATGATTAAATAATGCTTTCTGTAGCATAGGTCTGTTTTTTTGTAACACTTTCTTTATTTCCTTGCGAAGTTTTTCAACAAGAAACTCGTCAAATTTAAAAATATTAATGTGGCACAAATACCCGTACTAGATTTTTGACATACTGTTAGTACACGTGATTCGATTGATTATCTTAATTTTTTTTTTTTTTTTAGTATTTTTTATTTCTGTTTCGTGTTAAAATTGGCCATTTATGAATGTCATAATATATTAGGTGTGTAATATAGAAATTGACTAAATGTAAAATTAAATAATATAATAAAAAAACTATACTTGCAGACATTTTTTGTTTTGTGGCGGCTAAATTCAGTAGTCCGGTGTTCAAAATGGCCAGTAGTAATAGTCATTATTTCAACTTCTATATATTGTTTTAACTGTTGTTTTCGTCTCGAGAGTCTAAGGCTCGGTCCAGAGTTACAGGCTAGCGGGGAGCCGAAAGTAGAAGCAACATGTGAACTGACTGGGCTTCAGTAAACAGGTTACACTATCAAAACTATTTGAAAGTAATATCCACAATACAAATGGAATATTTTGACCTTTGTTTTTGATAATCAAGCCGATCTACCTCTGTTAATCAAATCTTTTGGACAGTATACTTCGTCTACATCGTCCTTTTCCATCGACAGAGATTGCGATTAAAAGCTAGTTTAGTAACTTTGAAGATATTAGCTGGGAATAATATAAAAACAGTACGTTTCCGTTGTGTCCAGTATCGACTTTTTCATTGAAATTTATCCCTAGACCCGACAATATTCGTTAATTTCCAATTATAGTTAGGTAATTCTAGCTAGCGAACAAATTGGTCGCCCGTTGATTGTAAACGACACGTCTAGTCTCTACAACAACGCGCGGTGAACTGCGAGTGCAAGGTCCATGTTAAACGCTTTAGTTATGACTTCTGCTACCGCGCTTGCGCATTCACTCTGGACGAGGCCTAGATATTGGTAAATAGATTTATAATAATTACCTCTTAGTTTCTTTTTGTACATAATTTTCTATGCATATATTAAAACTACATAGTCATTATCCAAAATGTCAAAGTATATTATCGTATTGTTTTTTTTATAAACTATATAGGTAACATAAAATAATTGGGTAGTTGGAAACCTATGGGATTAAAATTTAAGATTTCGTTTTTATTTTTCTTTTCTTAATTCTTGATTTTCGTGTTTCATAAATTTTTCGTATTAGTTTTTTTTTATAATTGCTTATGAAATATTTTTCGAAATTAGTTAATTTTGGTTATGCTTTTAATTGCTTCGTACTTAGTAAAAAAAACTAATGAATAAATGAAATTTCTGTGGCGTAGTTAACACTAGATCCTACAATATACCGATTAAACTAATCTTATCCTGATCTGTATTTGTAGCGATATTTAGGAAAACAATTATCATTTTCATAACTTGTAAATAATGCGAAAATACTTTTGTACCTGTTTACGAGGTTCTTATTAACTGATTACTAACAAAAAAATTCAAGTTTTATAGAAAATATAAAACAATAATCCATAAATCCTAATGCTGCCTTCAGACTCGCCGAGAAGTCCCGAGACACCCGATAGAAGAGAATGTGAATAGTTTCTCTCCTTCTAATTCTCGCGCTCGCTTGTTCTCCTTACGGAGTCGACACCATTTGTTTCTCAAAAATTGTTAAATAACAGTTGAACTTCATATTTATGGGACATTTTCTCACAAAGATGTTTGAAAATGTCCCATAAATATGAAGTTCAATTGTTATTTTACATTTTTTGAGAAACAAATAGAGTTTCGTTTTCCGTATCGGATCGGAACGAGAACACAAGTGAGAATATTTGGGAGTGTAGGTTCACGAGCTCGGCTAGAACTTTCGCCGAGACTGGAGGCAGTATAATAATTTCGGCCTATTTAATAAAGAGAAAAAGTCGAGTATGACGTTTTAAATATCTACAATTTTAGAACGTTTAGTGAAGAAGTGATTTTTATTATACAAGGTTTCGTGGTCTCTTTTATGTGTTTGTAAATGAAAGTCAGCCAAGATGAGAGTATGTACAGTCGAAACGATTTTCAGAAAGTTGTTTTGTACTAATATTCTCATAAATTGGTTTGGAGTCAGTCTTACATGTCGTACACCCGAAAGTTTGTATTTTATATCATCACTTCTAATTTTTACTGTCGGCCAAACTTATCTATGTTTGATTAGTCTAAACTTTGATTTTTAACTATAGGGTTGTTGACTAATACCCAAAGTACCTATTTTGTTTCATTACAGAATACTAACGCGTGAAACAAAATAACAATAGTTTTTATAAAACGAACTTTCAATCAATTTAAAGGAGAGAGCTGCGAATGGACGAGTTCGGTATAAGCTTTTATAATTCTATAAAAATATGCAACGTTCAGCGATATTAAAAAACAACTTAGACGTATCGCTTCGGCACTGTTAATTTGCTGGTTACTGACAAACTATTTTTGTCTTTGCCTCTGTCACTATAATACATAGTATTGGTTGAAAGACTTGCATAAACCGTAGCCGGCCGCGCGACTACAAAGGGCCCGTCATCAAGTTTTTCATCCAATTCTAAACATTATACTTAAGGAACAAGGATGAAATTAGTTTGACAGTAATACGCCGTCAGTTCAGTCTGAATCGAGTCTCAGAAGATCGCCTCGCCTTGTTTGCAGGACTAACGGTTTGAGAATGTGTTTCGAAATGATTAGGCTAGTGAGGTCAACTTCGCTGGTTATTGCTCATGAATGTAGATGTTGCCAGTTTACAATGAACTGTCCGCGTGCGATTCCTGCTCAATAGAGTGTCAAAATGTGAACCTTTAATATTCATGGTATTAATTTTTAAATATGGTAAAAAATTATAGTATTTTATTCCTTGTCAAATCAAGTCAGTCGTCATTTCTATTCTATGTTGCAACTTATTCTACGTACATCGAATATGGTAACATTTAGTCGAGAATAGTTATTTTGAAAAATCTGTAATTTTAGTTTTGAACTGACAGCAACGTAGATGAGTTTGGAGACATTTAATTCTACTTATTATACTTTCATATCGTCTTATGTTATTGCCTTTTTGTCTCACAACACAGTACAATATTTTAATGTTTGGTTGTTTTACATAGTGCTATATAGGTTAATTATAATTTAGTTTTTGTTTTGAAATAATTAGACCAAATATTACCGGCAGTGGGTTTCATTTCTCATCAGAAGTATGTAGTTTTGACTGGTTGTTTTTTTTTCTTTTTAATGATTATGATGATGTTGCTTTCGAGCGATAAGACGTCTTGAATAGTGTGTCTCGCTCTGTTAGTAGACGCTTGAACAATAAATACCTGTACCTTTATGTAATTTTTATTGTTTATCTATCGTGTTTTGTTCGAAATCTCGTTTTTGTGGACAATTTGCAGACATTTATTACAGTTTTTGTATGTATCTTATATATTACAATATTGGTATTATTTCATTTAGACAGTATAAAAGCTTGTATTTGCATAATGTGTGTACAGTTGAACTCACGGAATGTGTAATTTGTATTATATCAAAGTTATAGTCTAAAAGAATAATATTTTTAAATATTCAGAATTATCTACACCTCCACAGATTCGTAAAGTAGATTGTATAGGTATACATACTTGAAATAAATATTTATAATGTGAATTTGTGTTTGATAACGTTTTGTAGATGTATGAAATTTAAGTAAACCAATTGAGCACTTTCGTTGGCGAAAGACAACACAACTCGTATTTCGATAACGCTTCATACTCACTATAGCCTAAGAATATAGGGATCTAACTAATAATTATAATAATTAGTCATTAGTAGAAGTCAAGAGTTTTTATACATTATATCGGAGCTCTCAAGGTTTAAAGAAGTTTGGAACAATCTACGAGTTCGGAACAAATCAGTTTATATAAGGTATGTAGTTAATCCAATCTCATCGTTTCATAGTTTACCTATACTTATTTACCAAAGTATTCCTTAATTTTCATATCGTGAAAATACAATGCTATATCAGAATCAGTACTAATATTATAAATGCGAAAGTGACTCTGTCTGTCTGTCTGTTACGCTTTCACGCCAAAACTACTGGACCGATTTGAATGAAATTTGGTATGGAGATAGTTTGAGACCCGGGAAAAAACATAGGATAGTTTTTATCCGACTGTGCAAAAAGAGGTTAATGTGTTTGCGCGCGATAACCGACATACGCGCGGGCGGAGCCGCGCCCGGAAAGCTAGTTGTAAATAAATCTTACAAATATATCTAAAATCAACCAGTAAGATATTTTACGTTGGATATTGCATATTTTACAAGTAATAGGATGTCATCAGACCCAAAATCAGATATAATATGTTCAGTAGCGTTTTTTTTTCATTCCAGCCATCAACCGAAGTAGCGAATGATTATTCGGGAAGAAAATTAAAGAACAATTTTGGTAGATCATATTTTTATTATTGAATAATTATAAGTAAATACCTTTAAAAACTATGTAAGTAATAATCTTATTAACAAGAAAAATAAATATCCAAAATGCATTTTTTTTACAAAATGACAAATTATATGTCACAAAATAATGCAAATATTAAATATAAATCTAACGAAATATGGAAAAATAGTTACCTAGTAAGGCCACGAGAGACCCTCCTATAACTAAAATGCTTTTAGGTCACCGTAGACACAAAACTCGCGTTAGGTCGCAAAAATGCTCTGTACTAAATTTTTACATTATTGAAACAAATTTTGCAGCTACGAAAGACCTATGATAACAGCGTGGTATTAAAAAAATATCAAAAACAACTACTGGCAAAGTATGTACAATAATTGTTAAGTAATTCTCGTGCTCCAGTATATATCGTGTGTGCGTCAGGTAAGGCATATATGTGAGATATGTCAAGAGTATACGCATTAGAAATTGAAGTAGTCTAAAGAATTTATGAACATGTTTTCTGCGAGCTGGGCTTCGTACACGGCCCTGGTTTCGGCGTCGTCTGATTCCTCTGGCTTACGTCGCTTCACCTGTTTAGATCTCCATTTCTTGCTGGCCGCTTTGTGTTCCTGTGGAACAAGAGAGATACCTACTATTGTAATTGCTTTAAGCCTATTGCTGGAATCAGAAAATGACCATGAGAGGAAAAGGAGAGAAGATCAGTATCTTCTGGCCGAGGGAAATAAATCCACCATAAGAATCAGTCTGTGGAATATCTCTTAGAACACCTGGGCTGGGGGTCCACGGCTGAAAAATCTCCCGTGGAAAATCTAAGGGTTTTGAGTGTTCTACAGATAATAGATAACATTTAATTTTTGTTGAAACACCCTACTGGAAACGAAGACGGACCGTCTTGGTGTTGAACAGTCAGAGCAGTGTGGTGAGAATCGTAAGATATCGTGCAAAATGTGTGTTAGGTTTAGGTACATACTCAATTTTAATATTATTTTTCTTGACTGGCTTTAATGGGAAAGCCAACTGTCAAATTAATACCACCCAGATGGCGCTTAGTGTTTGTTACCAATATAATGATGAATCTGTATATTACCACATTTAATTACATGGGCTTCTGTGTCGCAACTTACTGTCGGGAAATAGGAGTTTTATAAATTCCTGAGTAACCTTGAAACAAAATGTAGGTAAATTTTATTATAATTAAATAAAAAATTGATTACTTAAATGGAATTTGTGTGAAAATTTGAGAATTTTCATTCTGAGAGATTTTACTTTAGGTACAATGAAAACTTCGTTTCTACTCAGTTTGACGTTTTGAGGTCGTTTGTAAAACCTACACGTAGGTAGTCGGCAAAAACGAAACTAACAAGTTAGACCTAAATTCTTTTATGACTACATTGAGGTACAAAGGCCAATATAAAGCCATTTAAACTGAGTAAAAATTTGAAAAAAGTAACTCCTCGTTTAGTGAGTGTTATGCCAGGTATAGATTACATTACTGGAAACTTAAAAACTCGTGTTTGAAATCAGCGCCAGCGAAATAAAAAAAATAAGATCCGGTTGTAAGCTAGACTTCTGTCAGGTAACAAACACATCGCGCCATCTGCGAAATAACCTTCAGTAATCAACTGCATTAGAAAATCTGTTAGTTAGCAACAAACAGTGTGTTCCTGCATCTGTCCTTGATAGTGGGTTTCCAACCTAGGTTTAGCCAGCCTACATCTTTTGTCGCTTAACTATATTATAACAATGTATCTAGTCCTATCAGTTTGAGAGACAGAATGTGCTGGCTTGGAAATTAGTCTACAGCTGACACGTCCACTTTAGCTTGTAACTCAAAATCTTCGTAGATAATAAAAAAGTTTAAAAGCTTTGGTGCATTTGGCACAAATAAGCTCTGTATTCCAATAGAAAGAATTTAAAGATCTGTAATTCGGATTCATCGATGGATTCTCTTCTAAATAGAGTTTTATCCAATGACTACATACTCGTGTTAAAAAACTGTGTTTTAAGTTAGACAATGGATCAGAAACCTCTAAACTGAGATTATATAATTATTGCGACATTTCAAACAATATTTTTTCTTGGCCTCTAATAATGATTAGGTATTTAATATTTTGCGGGCCATCTCCCGTTTGTTGTATTTTATGCTTATGCATAATTTTAAAGCGAATGCGATTAACAAGTTTTTCGTTTGTATAATATGTGGGCAACGCGTAAATTATTTATTTCATCGCAATGCGGCTGGCTGATAATAAAGAAATAATTCAAAATTTCAAATGAAATATTAAACTTCATGGTCTTCCTTTTATTTGTGACATTATGTTATTTAGCAAAAAATAATCCTGATGATGAAATCGTATCGATCAGTATGATAAAACTACAGCTGATTATTTTTCTCGTGTAACGGGTTCGATTCCCGGTTTAACCATGTAATTATTTAAATATCTATGAACAGTTTGAATTGTTTTATAATTCAAATGTAAAATGTTCCATCTACAATATTCAAGGTACTTTCCCTCCATGTGGCATCGCCGTGGGCCGCCCTGTATATCTTTGTAATCTAACTAATAAGTAAACCTACCTATTCCCTCGGTCGCAACTGAGAATGACCTCTCGGACTCACTACTTTAGTAGAACTTGTGTTATAGTGTTAAAACACGCAATAGTTTTGAATGCAATTTCAAATTTCACAATTGGTTGCGTCGCGGGGACAGTATTTTAAAGTATGTACCTATAGGGGCGCGTTCTCCAAGCCTCGAGAGAGTGTAGTTGTTTCTTACTCCAAGGTTTGGAACGACTCGGTTGTTTTATAACCTCAAATATCGATTTTTGGCAACTAGTAAAATATATAGACGTTATATGATGTTTGAAAAGCAATAACTACCGTTACTTGCAAAATACAATGAATGCAGCGATCATCCAGAAATGTCAAGGTCATTTTTTTTGAAATGAAATTATCGTGAGTTTCACACATTATTAAATGTTATACAAAAACCGGCAAAACACTCACGTTGGGGATCGAGTACGTTCACCCGTCTTTCGAGCATGTCAGATGCTCATCATCAGGGCGAGTGCGCAGCTGCGTCTGCGAGCTCCCGATGGGCACTGCGGCGCGCGGCCCGCGCGGCTCGGCGCGATAGCGGCGCCGGCGGCAGCGGGAAGCTGGGTGGGGGCGGAGCGTGTCCCGCGCTGCTGGTGCTAGGTGATGAGGTCCTAGCGTGCCCGGCTGAAGACGGTGGGCCTCCTTCGTCGTCTGTGATCGCATCATCATCACATGTACCGTGACATATAATGCTAACCGTGTCGCATTCTAGACTGCGCGACATCTTCTGCGTCGAGGTAGCACTAAGAATAGGAATCCAGGCTGGTGGTAGCGTCCAACCCCCAGACGCAGCTGCGCACTCGCCCTGATGATGAGCATCTGACATGCTCGAAACCCGGGTCGACGTACTCGATCCCCAACGTGAGTGTTTTGTCAAGGTCATGTCAGTTAAAGATTCAACCTTTTAACTACCGCTTTTGACAGTTAAAAAGCTCTTCCTACATTGGTTGTGAACGACGACGACGACTACACGGTAATGTTATATAGATAACATTACCGTGACACTGCACACGCAAGGTTTGGAACGACCTCTAGTACAATTGGGTGTGCAACTTAATTAGTCCTCGGGGACTAACCGTAGCCATTGCTATGATTTTGAGAAAATTTACTTTATTATATAAATTCTTATTTACCTCTTTACGTTTCTTGTAAGCTTCTGCTCTATACCGATCCGCATCCACCTTCATCTGATCCAGCTCAGCTTTTGTTCTTCTGTATCTAAATATTTGATTAAGTTAAAATGAAACATATTTTCAGGATTGTATTAGAGATAAATTGAACGAGCACAACCTTGAAATCGTCGAGCTGTTGGTAACGTTTTAGTAGTTGTGGCAATTTCAGATTTTCCCGAAATCTGACTTACCATCGCATTAATGCCTGATGTTTGCGAAACCATTACTATGTTGGTAGGGCATTTTGCGAATGCTGTCTGGCTAGCTCTCAAATAGAAAATCTGTCGTTAAGCACCAGGTAAAAAATATCTCAGCTGTCCTTGAAAGCCAGCAATTCTAGGCTAGCCTGAACAACATCTTCGACCACATCATCATTTACCATCTGGTGAGTGTGGTGAAAGGCTAACCTATAAGGCATAAAAAACCTTACAACATTGGTAGCTAGCCAGGCGGGCATTAAATTAGCGACAAAGGTAAATGTAATTATATTTTTATATACCTGTTTTTTTTTAGATAAGCCACAATTCTAGTCTGTGACAAGCACTAGCCTTGGTGGAAATGGCAACCAACTGCGAATTTGGGAGATAGTTACGAAAAGACAAATTTTAACTGAATCATTACCTTAATTTTGTTTTCGCTGTTAGATATTTTCAATTTATAATTACCATTTTCGTTACACAAGTAACTAATAGATAATACTAACTTATGATAAATAAGTTTATGGGCAAGAAAATGTATGGGATTCCTCGGACGTGCCATTGCGACGTCGTGCAATGCTTCAGGCAGCAAGCTTCCGAAACTCTCCCACAGATACTTAATAGTTCCAAGAGGTAGGGTACCTGAAACAAACATTTTGAATTGGTCATTTGCATTAGTATATTTATTATATTTATATTAATTATATACAGGGTTATTGGTAAATGGCTAACAACCTCTTAGGGTTGACTTCTGCTAGCCCTTACAAACATTTTGGGATTTATTAATGTTTTTGGAAGTTTTTTTTTGACCTTTTGACGTCATATAAGGACGAGAACCACGTGATGTTATAAGTCTCTGTTGCCTTTAATGTATTATTTCATATTTTTTATTACTCTTCTCTATGTAATTATTAAAAACTACACTCGAGAGCAATGAATCCGGGTCACTTAAAGAATGTTAAAAATCTCGGAAACTAAAAATGATAGGTTAATGCAATAAATTGTATTTAATAGACAATGTAATACTCCTTAAATGAAAGTAAAAAAAATATGAGTCACCATACATTTTATTAACACAAAATTACATAAAGAAAAAAACTGCTGATCTCTCCTTAAAACAAAAATAGGAAACATGAAATTTTTGAACTTTATTACGATTTTCTTGAATTTTAATACTTCGTATTGCCTCCTCGTGCTTCCATTACTGCGTTTACGCGGTTTGGCATGCTGTACACCAAGTTCCTTATACGATTTTGGGGAATATTACATTCCTCTGTGAGAGCAATTTTGAGCTCACGAAGCGTGATTGGGGGAGGGTTTCGTTGTTTTACGCATCTGCCTAGCTCGTCCCAAGCATGCTCGATCGGGTTGATATCCGGGCTGCGCGCTGGCCACTCCATACGAGTAATGTTCATCTCTTGAAGGTAGTCATTCACAATCCTACCTGTATGAGGTCGGGCATTGTCATGCATAAATATAGCATCCTCACCTAAATTGACCATAAATGGACCAACGTGATCATTGAGGATTTCTTCCACATATCTTACGCTAGTTAAAGAGCCGTTTTCTATGATCACCAGCTCCGTGCAACTTTCAGAAGAAATTCCGGCCCACACAAGTACAGACCCACCACCGTAGGCTACTTTTTCTTCGATGCATGCTTGCTTGAATCTTTCCCCTGGTCTTCGATACACTCTGTGTCTTCCATCGTGCTTGTAGAGCATAAATTTTGATTCGTCGGAGAACATAACTTTTGACCAATCTTCAATACTCCAATTTACGTGGCTCTGGGCATATCTTAGTCTCGAAATACGATGCCCACGCTCCAGTTTAGGGCCGTTTGCAGGTCTAAGGGGTTTTAAGTTAGATTCAGCAAGCCGACGTCTTACTGTCCATGCACTTGGGTTACTTCCTCCGAGGCGTCGAAACTGATTGGTGAGTTCAGTTCCTGTGAGAAAGCGATTTCGAAGCATGGTGTTCACCAAGTATCGGTCTTCTCGTGCTGTGGTACACCTGGTTCTGCCTGTTCCTGGTCTGCGTAGGTTAGAACCAGTTTCTTCGTAACGTCGGAGAACTCTTTGTACTGTTGACAGCGACACACCGACAGTCCTGGCTGTATCGCGCTGACTCCGGCCGGTTTCCAGCATTGTAAGTATTCTGGTGCATTCTTCAGGCGTAAGCGACATAATTTCAGCTTGAATAATGAATATAGAGCACTATCAACATGGTTTATGTACCCACATAAATGACAGATTACAAACAAAAGCAAAACCAAATGCTGTAATTTCGTAGTTCCATCTTCGAAAGTGGCCCTTTTTCAAATTTGATTTTTTTATAATATAACTTTACAATAACTAAGAAGTTTTAATACCTTCATTTAAGGAGTATTACATTGTCTATTAAATACAATTTATTGCATTAACCTAGCATTTTTAGTTTCCGAGATTTTTAGGATTCTTTAAGTGACCCGGATTCATTGCTCTCGAGTGTATATTCAAAGGGAGCAAGGCGCGGTCCAGCGTCGCCGCGGCGCGGCGGGTGCTAATGGCTCGGAGTAGGCATTAAAACAAAAAAAAATATGTTACTAGTAGAAGTCAACCCTAACAGGTTGTTTACCATTTACCAATAACCCTGTATATATCCATGAAGGAACTATGTAGTGCGAAATTTTCAAAACTTGCTGCCTTCTTTTGCATAGAATATTGTGACAGTATGTAGAATTCAGGCGTTACTTTGCGTAAATCTATGAATAATAATAACATAAATGCTATTCTTACTAGTAATATCGACAGGATCGAAGTCCGGCAATATCTCCCTTTTGGTAAGATCCTTCAACACCATCCTGCACTTGTTGTCCCTCTCCGAATGACCGCAGTCTTTCGTGATTTTCCCGAAGAGGTTGTACGTGGCTACTTTGTAGTGGCTGGTGCAAGGAGCACATTGGTATATCTTTTCACCATCTTTGTTGATGAATCGGCCAAATTTATCGAAGAAATATGCTGCATCAGGAAACTGGGGAATTTGCAAATATTTTCATACCTGTATGTATGATCCTGTATGGGTTAGCACGAAAAATTGCCGGTGCTGACAAACAAAATGAAAGCAGAGATCAATTGGCATAACAATGAGAAATCACAAGATGTATGTGTGTGAGCTAAGCATGATGGTAGGGCATTTTACAATCCCTGCCTGGCTAGCAGCTACCACCCTCAACTAGAAAATCTGTCGTCAAAGACCTAAACGTAAGTACCGGAAGCTGTCCTTGAGAGCCATTAATTTTAGTTTAGCCCGCTCAATACCTTCGCCACCTTCATCACTTAACTACCATCAGGTCAAAGGCTAGCCTATCAGCGATAAAAAAACTCACAATAGATAATTTATCGTGTTAGTAACTAAGTACGACAATTTATCATCACTTAGCTTTAAACAGGACGTCCTACCACATGAAACCACTGAAAACGCACATTTATAGGTATGTTCTTATTTTTTCTTTTGAGTGTGAGATGGACCGGACCTACTTCAATACGTTAACCGTAATAGGGATACATACCTACATGGCAATTTCAATAAAAAAGTAAATTAGAAGTATGTACCTACTCATAAAGACATGTAACAATTATTGATTTTATAATTTAATAAATTGTAAATACTTTTTAAAATTTATAACAAAAAAAAAATCTTACGCCACGATTTGTCATTGTGGCTGTCAAAACAGTGGAGACATAGCTCGCATAGTTTTAAAATTTTTTGACAGCAGGAAAAATTGTTTCCCGTTTCGAAAGTAGTGTTTTATCCTTCTGATCAGGTGTAACGCGTTACAACACAAATAATGCAGGAAACATTTTAAAAATATATATTACAGTAAATCGCTACCCGTCCATTTTTGGAAGTCAGTATTTAAAAAGAATATTATTGAAGCAGTACCTACCTACCTAATCACAGTGTACGGGTAATGTGAGTGCAGTGATACTAGGTAGTTCAGACTACTAGAAGGCTCTGAAACTCTGAATTGAATTAACTTACTGTTTTGAAATCTCCGTCACAATTAACATGGTATATCCCCAAGCCATAATCAAACACGTACACTTGGTGGTTGTACTCGTCTACGTAATACGGACCTATATTATCCGTGTAGAAGATGCGGTCAGTACCTATGGGAAAAAGACATTGAAATGATAATAATAACAAATATTTAAAGAAATAAAATTATATGGAGATATAAAAATAATTAATTCAATTCCCCCTGATTTTCCTAGTAAGCCGACGTGACATCACAAACACCATGCAGCCAAACCGGAAGAATTTTCGATGCGTTTCACTTCTACACGAAGCATCCTCAGGAGATCTTGACTACGAGCGCACGATCGAGAATAGATTCTCGATGTCGCTCTTCCGGTTTGGCTGCGTGTAACGTCACGTCGACTTAATAGGAAAATTAGGCGGTATTGTCACTAGATATATTATTTAAGTGTTTTATTAAAATATTAATTTAATATTTTCCTAAATATGGATTTCCGCAAAGTAACGCCTAAATCTATTCATTGACATGAAATACATTGTCGCATAAAGTTTGGGGGTTGAGTCACCCTCGTCCGTGAGAAGGTATCCTTAATCTCGACACCCCACACGCAGTCCCTGGGCAGTACCAATCAGGTTACAAATCAGGTGGTAGGCCTCTTCAGCAAGAGCCCGTCTTGGTGGGTATCACCGCAGTGTTAGATGTTCTACCTCTAAGCAACAGTGTACAATTACCGCTATGATTCGGTATGGACTGTAGCAATTGAAATTATGGGACAATCGAAATTTAAATTATTTTTTTACCCAAAAATGGAACCGACTTCAACACTCTATTTCACACTTATGAGTGTTGAAGTCATTTTTCGATAAAAATAAATTTTTCAACCTTTTTAGTGTCCCTTGTTACTAACGGGATCGATTTTCATTAATTGGCAATGACCATATCATCAAGATAGTAAAATATTTTTCAGTTGTTGGAGTGTAACTCAAAAACAGCTTAATCGATTTTGATGAAATTTAAATGAGACCTCACGACAAGCATCAGCTTTCAAATAAAAATTATCAAAATCGGTTCACCCAGTCAAAAGTTCTGAGGTAACAAAAAAAAAAGAGACGAATTGTGAACCTAGCCTCCTTTTTTTGAAGTCGGTTAGAAACCAATGTCTCGGATTGTCAAGCGCAGTGCACAATGGTGAAACTGTAACTTATTGACATACGTGATGCTTACCATCAGACACTGGATTGTCGTCTCGGTAAAAAAAAATACAGAGAAGCTCGAGTGAGATTAGGCTCGCCATTTTACTGTAATGGAATTTAATTTTCTAGTTAGTAGATGAGTCCCGCTCCACTTCTATCCCCTATGCTCACATAGGGGATAGAAGTGGAATTGCATTTGTTAGTACTCGTACCAGTTGAGTCCCCTGAATAGGGTACTGTAGTGGAATAGTGAGTGTCGTACAGTACCGTGGGGGACTGATATTTCAGTCTCTTGATGATACTCTTGGGGATCTTAGTGAAACGAGCGGTCCAGCTCCCTTCTGTGGGAGTCGTATAAAGAAGGGAAAAAAACCAGAAAATGGGCAGCATCCTGAAAAACTGCCATCTTACATGCTTCGTCACTGCATATGGTTACGAAATGCATCTGTTATAGCTTATAGGCAGAGGTTACCCCTTAACATTCTATAAAAACTGAGATCCCTAGGACGCCTGCCAAGTGTGTGGATCATAGCAACACCCCCCTCCCCAATTTTCATTTGTTCAATGGTGGAGGTCATGATTGTTGATGTGTGGGATGCAGAAAAGGAGTTAGGAACCTAAAACCGAGATAACTTGCATTTGTCTTTGGTCGGGTAGATATTCAAGGCTTCAATCAAAACCCAACTTACCTCTTATGGCGAAGAAGCTAATCAAAGTTTTAGCCTCTTCTGAAATCAAGTGTTTGATGTGCTCTTTCTTCTGTTTTAACTCAACGCACCTAAAGAAATTGATGTATAGATTAGCTCAATCAATTCATTGACAATCGAATAAACACTGATTTATGGTTTTGTGATTGAAAATTAAGGAGACGTAGAGTTTGTAGGCCCCCTACGAGGTGCACTGACGATATTGTGAAAGTCGCAGGTAGCCAATGGCTACAAGTGGCTAATAGCCGTTCTTTGTGGCGATCTATGGGGGAGGCTTTTGTTCAGCAGTGGACGTCTTCCGGCTGATGATGATGATTGAAAATGATTCAATTATTCGCCGGATAATGATGGGTAGTAGGTACGATATGATACAATACGATAACTCTTTATTGACACCAAAAACAGGACATTATAGAGAAGCAATGACAATAGTTTGGCATAAAGGCGGTCTTATCGCTAAAAGCTATCTCTTCCGGACAACCTTTGGATGGATAGAGAATATTTTTTGAACAGGGTGGGTGGTGCAGTTCTCTTATCTATACTTATAATAAAACTGTAACAGGTCCAATTCTGTACATGGCAGATATTTTGAAAAAAAAAAATGTACAGTACTCTGTAGCTGATACTGATGCCGAAACTATATTTTTTTTTATTTTTGTCTGTCTGTCTGTCTGTCTGTCTGTCTGTCTGTCTGTCTGTCTGTCTGTCTGTATCCCGGCCGTGTATCACTCCAAAACTACTGAGTGGATTTCAATGAAACTTAGCATGATTGGAGTTCATACTACAAGGTAGGATAATTTAGCTTTTTATCCCGAAATTCAGCATGGTTCCCTTGGGAGAGGGGATGAAAGTCAAAATATACACTTAGTTGTAATTTACTAACGCGTAGTCGGATTTCAGACGTTCTTTTTAGGGTTCCGTACCCAAAGGGTAAAAACGGTCTGTCCCGCTGTCCGTCCGTCCGTCTGTCCGTCCATCCGTCCGTCTGTCTGTCACCAGGCTGTATCTCAAGAACGGTGATAGCTAGACAGTTGAAATTTTCACAAATGATGTATTTCTGTTGCCGCTATAACAGCAAATACAAAAAGTTGGCCAAGTGCGAGTTGGGCTCGCACACGTTAAAACAAAAAAAGGTTAAAATATGAAGTCTAATGTTGTATAGCTAATGGTACGGAACCCTTCGTGCGCGAGTCCGACTCGCACTTGGCCGATATTTTTGTTAGAATAGTGGTACTTTAAAATTTATCCCGTAAATATTTTAAAGTCATCGGGTTTGAAGTTCAGAAATAACAGACATCACAACCTAAATATTACGTTCCAAATAACTTGACACCCAAAATGTACAGAAACCTTTCAACGTACGGCTCATCTTAAGCTGGCGTTTGCACTTTATCGTATAGGTATAATAGATAGGTCTGTAGTCGGACCTCTCCAAAAGACTGATTTTTCAAACGATAAAACACAGTTTTTTTATTACGATAAGCACAACTTCCTTACGTATATTTTTCATAACATGCAATGCTCAAATAAGTCTAATCTATACCTATAACAGGTTGCAGAAGGCGGCTAGGGAAGCGCGAGGGGTAAGACGCTTACATTTATCTATTTATACCTGTAACAGGTCCAATTCTGCACATGGCAGATATTTTGAAAAAAAAATTACAGTACTCTGTAGCTGATACTAATGCCGAAACTGTATTTTTTTTATTTTTGTCCGTCTGTCTGTCTGTCTGAATCCCGGCCGCGCATCACTCCAAAACTACTGAATGGATTTCAATGAAACTTAGCATGATTTGAGTTCATACTACGAGGTAGGATAATTTATGCTTTTTATCCCGAAATTCAGTATGATTCTCTTGGGAGTGAGGATGAATGTCAAAATATACACTTAGTTGTAATTTATTAACGCGTAGATCGATTTCATACGTTCTTTTCAGGGTTCCGTACCCAAAGCGTAAAAACGCGACCCTATTACTGAGATTTCGCTGTCCGTCCGTCCATCCGTCCGTCCGTCTATCACCAGGCTGTATCTCAAGAACGGTGATAGATAGACTGTTGAAATTTTCACAGATGATGTATTTATGTTGCCGCTATAACAAAAAAATACAAAAATTTGGCCAAGTGCGAGTCGGACTCGCGCACGTTAAAACAAAAAACCGACCAAATGCGAATGGGACTCGCGCACGAAGGGTTCCGTACCATTATCTGAAATTTTATTGCATGGGTGCCCCCTTTATTATTTATTCTAATTTGATTAATTTTATTTTAAGAAAACATAAAACTAAATATTCTGTGAATAGTTAAAGCGTCTACCAGTCACCGTTATTAGTATCGAGCAAGAAACGGTAAAAAATCAAGGTTGTTGTATGGGGGTACCTTAAATATTTATTTTATTGTTAGTATTTGTTGTTATAACGGCTATAAAAATACATCATCTGTGAGAATTTCAACTGTCTAGCTATCACCGTTCTTGAGATACAGCCTGGTGACAGGCGGATGGACGGACGGACGGACAGCGAAGTCTTAGTAATAGGGTCCCGCTATTACCCTTTGGGTACGGAGCCCTAAAAAGGTTAAAATATGAAGTCTAATGTTGTATAGCTAATGGTACGGAACCCTTCGTGCCGAGTCCGACTCGCACTTGGCCGATTTTTTTAATTAGAATAGTGGTGCTTTAAAATTATCGCGTAAATATTTCAAAGTCATCGGATTTGCAGTTCAGAAATTACAGACATCACAACCTAAATATTACGTTCCAAATAACTTGACACCCCGAATGTACAGGAACCTTTGAACGTACGGCTCATCTTAAGCTGGCGTTTGCACTTTATCGTATAGGTATAATAGATAGGTCTGTAGTCGGACCTCTCCAAAAGACTGATTTTTCAAACGATAAAACACAGTTTTTTTTATTACGATAAGCACAACTTCCCTACGTATATTTTTCATAACATGCAATGCTCTAATCAGTCTAATCTATACCTATAACAGGTTGCAGAAGGCGGGTAGGGAAGCGCGAGGGGTAAGACGCTTACATTTATCTATTTATACTTATAATAAAACTGTAACAGGTCCAATTCTGTACATTGCAGATATTTTGAAAATATGTTTTGAGAGCAATCTGAAGCTGATACTGATGCAAAAACTGTTTTTTTTTTCTGGCTGTCTGTCTGTATCTCGGCCTCGCATCACTCCAAAACTACTGAATGGATTTGAATGAAACTTAGCACGATTCGAATTCATACTACGAAGAAGGACACGATACTTTTATCCCGAAATTCAGTACGGTTCTCTTGGGAAAGGGGATGAAAATCAAAATGTACATTTAGTTGTAATTTATTAACGCGTAGTCCGATTTCAATCATTCTGTTTTTGTTACAATAGTGGTTATTTAATTATTTTCCCGTAAATATTTATTAGTCCTCAGTTTTGCAGTTCAGAAATTACAGATATCACAAACTAAATATTTCGTTTTAAATAACTTGGACCGCGGAATGTTGAGAAACCCTTGACCGTACGGCCCATCTTAAGCCCACAGGCAGCCCGGAACCCCACGGGAAGCCCGACACCCCACGGACAGACCGGCATCCCACGGGCAACCCGGCGCCCCACGGTTAGCACGGCACCCTTATTTAGTTTTGCAAGCTTGCTACGATAAAACTCTAAGATGTGGTACATTCACCACAATCAGTTTTTTAAACTACATATCTTTCTTTTGACGGATACATTTCGGAGACTGCGCAATAAAAGTGCACAATGTTGTCTTAGGTTTTTTGTTACACTTAGTAATTAAACAACTTTAAACGGTTTAAATCGCGTATATTTATCATTATTTTTGTCCCGACGTTTCAAACCCTTTGTAGTGATCGTGGTCACGGGGTGACTGTCGGGACAAAAATAATGATAAATATACGTGATTTGATCCGTTTAAAGTTGGAAGTGCACAACTTTAGTAGACTGTTATACAAGGGTCGAAAGGAATTGGTAACTTTCACCCGCGGTCAGCTCTCTACTTTTCATATCGAATTTAAAGAAAGTAAATAAAGTAGCTTTTCTAAAAAATATTCATTGATAAAATAACATACTTACTAAAAATTTATTGAGAGGTTTGAACTGTTTGTGAAATTTTACGTAAAATTTTGTTTGGAATATTTTCGGGCGGCTATAGCCCGAATAAGAATCTCTCTGCTTTTCACTACTAATATAAGGAATAACGATATAAATATAGTATGTTTTTTTATATTATTTATTTTGATTTTAATAACATGAGCAGTATATTTTTAAAATTAATGCGGCTATAGTCCAAGTAGGAATCGATGACTTACATCCGTGTTAAACACTCTACTTTTCATTTAAAATATGAGGAGAGTAAAAAAATAGTCGTTTTTCTAAATATTTACTAAAAATAATAAACATGAGTAGAAGATACACTAGGAGTTAGAACAATGAAATTTAGGGAAAGTTTTAATTTTTTTTTAACCTACACTTTTTACCTTATATTTAGTTACTACCCTGCCAAACATAGTTGTTATTAATTGTTTTACAACAACAGAATATTTTACAACGAAAAATCTTAGACATATAACTTTGTTTACACCAATGTTTTTCCCGGCCTTAGGTGGGAAGGAGCGTCTCCCACCCGTTACTCAGATCAAACAAACACTACTTTCCGAGAATGAGAAATAAAAAAAAAAAACGATCTACCGTCAAACAAAACGGCCGTTTTAAAATCGAAATTCTAAAGAAACGCACAAGGTACTTTGCTTCAACATTTATTGTGCGAACCGGGAAAGAACTCTCTGAGTTACTTAACTACTGTTTTCTGGAAAATACAACCCGGGAGTTTTGAAATCCAAAGTAGAAATCTCCATTCTGAGCTATGGTTTAATAGTGCACAAATGTGATGTAATTGTGTGCAGGTATGGCAATCGCGAACGAAGTCGCGGGTACAGCTAGTAATATAATAAAACTGTGTAACTACCCCGTGTTTGCCCCGTGGGGTGCCGAGCTAGAATGTCACCCATAACCCATAACTACCTGTGGTTGTCGTAATAGGCGACGAGTGAACTCAAGGACCACGTAGATATTGACCGGGAGCGGAGGGCCCTGTCCGTAAGAGCGAATATGATAATATAGCCCGCAGGTTTGCACGATGCTCAAATGAGGTCAAGGTAACTCTTTTTAGAGCCTACTGTACATCGCTCTACACGTGCAGCCTGTGGGCTAATTACACTGAAAAAAGCTACGGTGCCCTCCGCGTCCAATATAATAATGCGTTCAGGGCGGTGATGGGTTTGCCCCGGTTGGCCCCGGTACTGCAGTGCCTCAGGAATGTTTGCGGAGGCGCGAACAGATTGTTTTCATGCGAGTATGCGCAAACGGGCGATTTCATTGGTACGTCGCGTGCGGGCCAGCTCCAACGCCGTCCTGGCGATGATTGCGGCCAGGCTCGATTGCTCTTTCCTTCGGCATTGCTGCAACCGACATGTTGCTGTAGCAATGCCGAAGCGAAGGTATTAAGCTGATCTATCTGTAGGGACAAGACTATTATATTATTTTTATATTGTGACATTTATAATGTATTTTATTATTATTTTGATTATGACATTTATACTGATGACAATGATTACTATTTAATTATTTATTTATTGTGCTGCATGTTGAATGAACTTATGGGTTAATTTACCTGAAATAAATGAATTTGAATTTGAAAGGTAAAATACCGGAAAGTGAGCAGCAGAGCCTTCTGGGGAACTGCTATGTTAAATCATCATTGTATTAAATCAAGCCGCCTGCCAAGCGTGGGTATTATGGCAAACCCTCTCAATGGGGGAGGCTGTGTTCAGCAGTGGACAATTCTGCTGATACAGTGCTACTTTGCATGGTGGAAGCGCATTTTGCGTATGCCACGAATTTAACTATATTTTAAATTTCGTGCCATACGGCCTCTTATGTATTTTGCAAACGAACTATATAGTATTTTTAAAGTGTTTCCACGAGATTCCCGTTCATCATAATGAACAGTTCGCGGTCAGCAATACGTTAGTGCAAAAGAATGGTAAGTCCCACATAATGTCGTTTAACATTGAATTAGAATAATGATTTTAAATAACTTTAATGCTAAAAAGTATTATACTCGTAGTACTTTATCACTGTTTACTTTTTATATACTCGGGGAGTTAATTTCAAATTAAATTTACTAATATAAAACAACGGCGATAGGACTCGAATTTTCTGAATAAAAATCTGTAAAAACAAGAAAACGGCCAAAAATGGACTTAAGGTCTTTTACCTTTCACCTTCAGAATTATACTCTTAATTCTATTAATTTTGTTTATGTTGTTTGTAGTTAGGCACATACTCAACAGATCTATATTTCTGTTCCTCTTGTATTACTTCGTCGTAAGCAGCTTTGAGCTTGATGAGGTTGTTGGCGACCTCCAGGAACTCCTTCTTCCTATTCTCCCAGTACGTCACTTCCATTTCTAGACGTGCTACAGGCTTCTTCGATTCAAAGTTCTCTATCTTGGTGCTAATTTTTTGTATGCTGCGAGTTACCTTGAAAACATGGAGGTAGGTAAAGGTTTTGTCTGAGAATTAATATATCTGTACTGTTTCCACAGGAATGTCCACCGCTGAACACAGCCTGGGCTTTGCTAAAATCCCTACGCTTAGCAAGCGTCTTCGGAATCTCAAAGTTAAATAGCAGTTCTTCAGAAGGTGCTGCTGCCTCCCTCCTGTATTTTACGCTTAGTCGTCTCGTATGACACCTACGGGAAGAGATGGGGGAGTGACATTCTAGCCCAAAACCCCACGGGCATTATAATATACGTAACGTCCTTGTTAATTTACTATATACGGTTTGCACTTACGGTTATTATTATAGTCGAGAACGCGACGACGCCCGACTAGTTTCGTGGGATTCGGACCCACTTCATCAAGGAGCGACACGGGCGGGTTCGACAACGTCCGCTCGAGCACTGCTGGCGGCGGCCGCGGCATCGGCGCGCCTGGCGCGGGCGGCGGCCCGCTCAGCCCTGCTAGACAATGTCGGAACCGGTTGCACCTCGCTGCTATGGTCACTATTGTTGTCATCGTTATCACTCATGTCTGTGCTATTGTAAAGTCCCGTGCACACTACACTTATCGTGTCCTGCGGCAAGTCTTCCACCCAGTTGGTAAAACTAGCAGTTTTTTGAAGAACCGGTCTCCACGCTGGTGCTAAATTCCATCCCCGGTCCCGGTTGAAGTTGGGAAAACGAGCAATTTCAATCGCTTCCCGCACCTTCCGAGGAACAAGGAATTTCTCCTTCGCCAAAACGGAAACTTTGTCAAAACGTAAAAAATGGTTGACTTCCTGTGCGTGTTCCGCTATGGCTGACCTGCTCGTGTCCATGTTCTTCACGCTTCTTATGTGCTCAGCCAACCTAGTCGAAATACTTCGACATGTTTCCCCAATGTAGTTCTTGCCGCAGTCACATGGGATTTTGTACACGCCTGGCATGCTAAGCGGTTCGCTATCTTTGGGTGACCTTAGTAGTTGTCTCAGCTGACCGGGGGGGCGGAAGAATGTGCGTATATTATATTTCCGCCTTAGATAAACACCGATTTTATCGGTGACTCCCTTTAAAAATGGTAAATAAACTGGTACCCGATCAGCTTTGGACATCTTCCTGCGAGTTGTATTGTTCACCCAGCGTGTACATTGCCTCCAGTTATACCCATTTTTTATTAATACTTGCTTTATGTGATCCAGTTCAGTTTTGAGATATTGTGGATCACATAAATTCAAAGCCCGATTAATTAATGTTCTTGGTACCGACGCAAGGTGTGATGGATGGTGATGGGAGTCAGCTCTTAAATACCGGTCTGTATGTGTTGGTTTTCGGTAAACAGTGTGAGACAGGTAGCCATCTGGTCCACGAATAACCCGAACATCCAAAAATGGTAATACTCCATCACACTCTTTCTCCACAGTGAACTTAATCTTTGGGTGTATGGTATTCAGGTGGGTAGTAAAACTGGCAAGACAATCTAGGTTAATAATCGCAAAGACATCGTCCACGTAGCGCCACCAGTATCGTGGTTTTTCACTTGTGCCACCAAGTGCCCTCATCTCTAACCACTCCATGAAAATGTTTGCGGCAACTGGAGCTATCGGAGAGCCCATGGCAACACCATCCACCTGCAAGTAGTGTTGGCCGCGCCATACAAAATAGCCATTCTTCAGACAACATTTAGCCCACTCAACGTAATCATGAGGTAAGTCTGCTTCGTGGATGAGATCAGCAATGATTTCTATAGGGCGTCGTCGCGTTCTCGACTATAATAATAACCGTAAGTGCAAACCGTATATAGTAAATTAATATGTCGAATACTTACGTAAGTTTTAACAATGGTAACGTCCTTGGTTGAATGTTGCCGCGGACTTGGGCTCCACAGCATGCCATGAACTACCGTGGCATAGGTGAATCATTCGTAACAGTAGTAGTAAAAACCACGTTAGTTTTCTGTGGAAAAATACGTAAGGATTCCTCACTTCAGCAAGTTCTAAGGAGCACTTCCTTTCACTCCTCGTCACTGCCAGCTTAACCTTGTTCACGTCGTAGAGTTTATTGAGCAGACCGCTGATGCCGGCCTCGCAATCTTCATTGAGCCGTTTCAGGTTGTTAGACATGCGGTTGTAGATCTCTTCGATGCTAATGCGGATTCTATCTATCTGGAGAAGGAAGGATTTTGTTTTGTTGTTGAAGGACATTATTACCGGAAATAAGAATATAAAGACTTTTCATGATTTCCCCTGTTGGAAAGCGTAAAAATCGACTATTTAGATGACCCTGGGGTGCGTTCACGTAAATAGGGCATTCATCACAACATATAGAAAAACGGTCAACAGGTATCCTATACCTTATGCCTCTGCTAACAGTACTTTTAAGTATCTATCCGGTTAAAAGCCAGATTTTAGGGTTCCGTACCCAAAGGGTAAAAACGGGACCCTATTACTGAGACTTCGCATTCCGTCCGTCTGTCACCAGGCTGAATCTCAAGAACGGTGATAGCTAGACAGTTGACATTTTCACAGATGATGTATTTCTGTTGCCGCTATAACAAAAAATACAAAAATTTGCTCTATGGACCGGTTGAAGCTCTTATGTTTAAATTCATTTAGCTTTACCTTAACAAATTCTCGACAATTGTGTGTAACAGTATTGACAGGTGTATAAGAATTTGTCAGATGTTTTTAGATTCCCCTTACATTATTACGTGGTGACAAACTTTCCTGGGCAACTTCCGTTTGAATCCTGCTTCTTGTCGGCATTTTACCACAATCTATCGTGTTAGTAGTCATGATGAAGGAGACGAAATTTTTTAAATAGTAGGTATTAACCTAAAATGAAGACTGGAGGGCAACTGCTTGAACTTATGGAACTTATAGTCTTAGCTAGTTAGGCGGGTATTGCCCTCCATGCGACGAAGCTGAGACATAAGACCGCAGCCAGTTCATAGTACCATGGACTTTCTGTTCGGCGCGCGGTCTAAAGCCATTTAGTGTGCAGCTGTCGTTAAGAGTCGTAATTATTATACCTAATATTATGTGTAAATATTACTAACAGCATCAGACAACATCAATCCCAAGAAGGCATACGTAAAGTGCAACATTTCACTCATTTTCACAATAGCTATACCCAAGTGGTCCTTCGCCCATTGCTCCACATATTCTTGCTTCGATAATCTACCAATCCTAACTTTCAATTCATTTAATTTCTTCATATACACAAGATATTCCTTCGCTACTTCATCGTATATAAGTTGCTCTTCGTCTGTTTTTATTGGGAGAAATTCTTGACAAAACTCATCTTGGTTATTCTGGTGGATAAATATAGTTCTGTCTAGTAAAGATAACAGTTTAACTTTATCTATTACATGAGTATATTTGTCCGCTTGTATTATAACATCGTCTATGGCGCAGCTGAAGAAAATAACAAAGCTGGAAAGTATCTTCTTCAGATCACCGTAATAAGCGTTGTATCTAGTGGGGTTAAATTCAACTTTTATGATTAGCATTACATATTCTTTCAATTTTTGTGTTAAATCACCAGTTATGTTAATGTAAACTTCCTCGAATTCTTTTTTTCTTAAAAGTTGTATAAAATTCTTGTAAACGTCCATGTTTTTGGTAAATTATCAGTGGTAAACAGTAAAATGTACGTATCAAATAATGTACATATTAAATAAACAACGCAGAATTAATATCATGTAATCTCAGATAAATGTACTATTAAAATAATGACGTTTAAAATTTGGTGCCATTTTTTGAAATATGCATATTCTTCTATGAAATATTATTCTCCATGAACATGAGTTGTTCCAACCAAAGAGTTGTAATTCTATCAATTTATCTCATATTCATGGTCTAAAATCAATGTTGATCAATGTAATACAAGAGAGTTAATAAAGCATAGCCAGAAAGTTTTGTACGATTTAGCTCCTATATATTGGAGCTATATAGGGTTTGGCACCATTTGCTTATGATTACTTCTGTTTAGCAATGCGCGTGATCTTAACCAGACACGTCTTAGATATAGCTAGGTAAGCACTATAACAATTACTGCATTTAAAATCAGCTTCATTTTTGCACTCCTTGTAGAAATGTCCACCCCATCACTTAGAGCATTCCTGCAAATTTTTACATATTTTCACGTAGTGGTTAAATTTCAAGCAATAATAGCATTGCTTGACAGGACGAACATACATATTACATACTCACTGGTGGCCCCCAGTGATCTAAATAGATACTTTGAGGCAAAACACCTGTAACAAAATTGACTATAACTGTCTTTAAGGGTTCTAAGCTGCCTTATTTTTTTTTTTCATAAATCTTCCGATTGCAACTATTTTGATAATTTTCGAATCAATTCCTCATTGCTCAGTTCTGTGGAGTCATATTGTATTAGACCTACCTTCTCCACAATGGAGAAAAAGTTAATTTAATTGCATATCCTCGGGTAAGCAAGCTGTTAAATTAACTTTTCTAGGTATGCTCTACCTACTGCATAAAAAGTCATTGGCTTACGTATTTTCCTGTAATTATTGTACAGTAATTGGATCTTTATTTCCTAATGATACTGCAGTTTTTTTTGTTATTGTGACGGTACAAACTCGAGGCCCACCTGATGTTAAGCGGACTAACCTCTGCCTACAACAAATGCATTTCGTTACAGTCACGAATTGCACTGCGCCCGTCACCTTGAGACATAGTTGTTAAGTCTCACGTGCATGTAATTTCACTGGCTCTCAAGGATTGCTGCCGGAACACACCGTTAGGTGCTTGGCGACAGATTTTCTACTTGAGTGTGGTCGCTAGCCAGGCGGGTATTTGCAAAATGCCCTTCCACCATGCGGGATTCGAACAACGGACCTGTTGCGCAATCCATAGCCAATGCCACTGAGCCATCATTGCTTCAAAAAGTTTGTGATTGCTTTTAACTGGGTATAGCCTCTTGTAAAATGGTTTGAAAAATGAATATAGTATTGCCAGGCATTTAAATATTTCATTATTTGCGATATACAGATTTTGGTATACATTGATTTGGATCATAAAAAAATAGAAATATTTGCAAACAGGTTTTTATTTTACAAAAAAATACATAATATATTATAGCTACCTACTTATAAAGAAAAACAAAATAAATGCAATCAATATGTAACTTAATGACTTGTTAATAACAAAATGTAAACAAATTAGTACATAGCTATAGTTATTCAGTTTAATATTATTATATCTTAGTAAAGCAAATTTCCAAGCGTTAAACAATAAAAATTAAACTAAATTTTAATGTTAAGTTATTCAAACTGAGTTTTCTAGTTATTAAAATATGTAGGTAGAAAGTTGACATTAAAAATACCTGCAAACTTGCCATAATTTGTGTTGATTTATTGAAAATACAAATAAGAGTAAAATGTATAAAGGCAATACTGAGTATTTTTGTAAAGTTGGTTTAACAAAATATGCTTGGTATTTATAATAAATCAAAAACTTAATTAAAACTGTTTACTGAACTCAGCCAGTAAAATAATAATAGTAAGATAATTTATCATCAAATATTCAATAGAATTACTGTATGAATAATGTTTTAATTATTCATTGAAGTAATTTAATGAGTTAATAAACATTTGTTCTGCGACATGCGCATCGTAAACAGCTCTTGTTTCCGAGTCATCGGATTCTTCCGGCTTGCGTCGCTTTATCTGCTTAGATTTCCATTTCTTCGCGGCCGCAATTTGTTTCTGCAAAATCATCAAAACATTTAATATTACGAATAGTAAATACCCTCTACCAGGCCTGGCTCACTGCACACTTTGGATACAAGGCTACAAGTAAAATGGCGTATCCGTCCGGCCGGAAGGGATATTGTACGGTGCGTGCCGCGTCAGAAGAGATCAGAGCTATGCGTGACAATGTGATAGAAAGAGAGACGCCTTGCGGTGAATATCCATGGATATTATGTACTCCGTGCTATGCGAGCTGACTTGCACTTTAGTGCTACGCTAGACTCGCTTATTTATTGAAATGGCTATACGGAGGATCCTTCTGCTCCTCTTCATTCTGTGCCTTTACGAGACATAATGTCAAGATCGTAAAATGTCAAACACGTAAAACGGTTATACGAGTAGCTTAATGCCAAATTCTAATAACGCCAGTAATGCTGTTATCCAATACAAATTAGCTTCCTTTAAAAGTTAATCACCAACTTATAATTCTGTTTATTTGTAGTAAAATCCGAATTGATTTAAATCACAAGAGAGAAAATACTACTTATACTTTTAATGTTTCTAATAAGCATTTTCTGGATGTCGTCCATAAAAATTGCAGGTAAAGTGAAAAGCTCAAAACATTGTTTAAATATCTGATATTATAACTTTACCGATTCAGTATTTTGATAATTAATACATTAAAAATTATCGTGCTCTTACGTAAAATATGGAAGGACATATAAATTAAATGTTTTTTTTCCAAAGTCTTGCGATTGCCAACTCAACAATATACTTTATACCTATTATACAGTGAAATTACCTCTTGTTGTTTTTTGAAAAGGTCAGCGTGGTATTTTTCAGAATTTCGTTTTAACTCTTTAAGTTCAGCTGGTGATCTCCTGTACCTAAAATATGGTTATTAAGTACTTGAAAACGTTCATTTCCATAGTGAGCCTAAATAAAATCTGCCTTCATCTAACTACATACATCAAAAGTGCCTAGGGATCAAGTACGTTTTCGAGTATTGTCGCAAGAAGACTGGCGGTCGCGGTGCGTGTGCTTTTCTGACGAGTCTCGTTTCGGTATGCGGCGATACACAACGTACTTGAGTTTGAAGGAGCTCTGGACGTCAAGAATGTTTAAAATTGTCAAGAAGTTCACCCACATGGAGGGGGAACAATAATGGTTTGGGCCGGTATTTGGATCGGTGGAAGGACAGACATCATTTGGATCAGGGGCAACCTGATCTCCAAAAGCTCAGAT
Organism: Plagodis dolabraria; assembly: GCA_963854805.1. Taxonomy (NCBI): domain Eukaryota; kingdom Metazoa; phylum Arthropoda; class Insecta; order Lepidoptera; family Geometridae; genus Plagodis; species Plagodis dolabraria. The sequence continues at coordinate 3,693,130 of OY978459.1, read as the reverse complement.
TTATGCGGATAGTATTGTTTCAGAAGAGATCATCCCTTTGCGAAGCCGTTTGGGTAATTCGTTTCGTCTCATGCACGATAATGCACGTCCACACACGGCTAGAGTCGTAACTCGCACTCTTGCCGAGGTTCGCATCAACGTTCTGCCGTGGCTTGCTCAATCGCCAGACCTCAACCCCATTGAACATGCATGGGATATGCTACAAAGAAGAGCTCTGCCAAGTATGGATGCCGTGCATACCCAACAACAGCTTTTGACTCGTTGCAAAGACAGTGGGTGACTATTCCTCAAAGCGATTCTGATGATTTGATTTTAAGCATGCCAAATCCCTGTGCTTGTGTGATTAGTGTAAATGGATGTAAATGGATGGACATAAATTATTATTCATATAGTTTTACAATAAACATAGCAAATATCGTTTTTTTTTTTCGTTTTTCTGCCATTTGATTGAGAACATTAACTTAGGTTACATTTTTTCAAAGAGCAATTTTTTTTTATTCGTACATAATATAGGGATTTGTTGTTTTGATTTGATTTTGTTTTAAGCATGCCCTTTTTTAATTTAACTTAAACATATGAATAAAATTAAAAACCAGTTCTATTATTCTATTAATATTAACAAATGTAATGATCTGGATCATTATTAATGGAATATTTTTTTTAGTTCAAATTGAATATAATCCCTGATGGGCACTGATCTAGACTCTATGACAGATTTTACTTGATGTGGCAGTTTAGGCACTACATCAAGCTAAATTATGCGAAAAAAAAATTAAGTAGATACAAAATCACACAAAACAAACTATTTTATAATAAGCAAGCCAAACCAATAATTAGCGAGTTTTACACTCGCTATCAACGAGTTGTTAATTGTTATTAATTAATAATAGCGTAGGGCATAATACGCCATGGCCATTTCTAACTTATTGATGTTTTGAAACTTTTATTTCAGTTTTAATTTTCGCTCTGGAACTACTATACTGCTTCATCAGGAAGATGATACCCTTATTCCACCTCTGAGGCAAGATCGGTACAAAAATGTCTTCATTCTCAACTTGTAGCTTCAGTTTTAGGAAAATATAACAATGGCCCCGAGTTTCTTGCCCGTTCTTCTCGCAGTGGCTCTATATTTTTTTTGCTGAACCCACGTTATCTTGAACCTAGTTACCCAGTACAATGTAGAATATTTCAATATTAAAATTTGTAATTGACCTATTAAGAGCGTTGTAGACACTTAAATTGAATAAATTATTTTGAATTTGACTTCACTAACTTATGGTAAATCAGTTTATGTGCAAGGAAATGTATGGGATTTTTTGGACGTGCAATTCCAACGTCGTGCAACGCTTCTGGCAGTAAGCTTCCAAAACTGTCCCAAAGGTACTTAACAGTTTCAAAATCCAAAGTGCCTGAAAAACAAATCCAGGTATATTTATGTCAATAGAAATATATGTATCTATACAGGGAATATAATATAATATATGGGTATGTATTGGAAATATGTAACGGAGTAGGCATTAAAACATTTTTTTTTATTAAAAAATCATCTCAAAATGTTTGCTAGGACTAGCAGAAGTCCACCCTAAGAGGTTGTTAGCATTTTACCAATAACCATGTATATGTAAGGTAATTTCATTTATATTACAATTAAATGGCTTTATATAACCAAAGCGGCCCGCCCCGACTTCGATTTTTAAATTATTTGAAAATATTCTATAGACTATGTCCATCAGGGATAGTGTAGGATACTAACGGTAAAAGAATTTTTCAAATCGGTCCAGCAGTTTTAAGTTTATTCGTTACATACAAAAATACAAATCTTTCCTCTTTTTAATATTAGTGTATTACAATGTACTATGTCCCTTTTATTTAAGCACTCTTTTTTTATGTTATTGTGACGGAACAAGCTCGAGGCCCACCCAATGTTAAGCAGACTAACCTCTGCCTATAGCAATTGCATTTTAAGTCTCATGATTTCACTAGCTCTCAAGGACTGCTGCCGGAATACACGGTTAGGTGCTTGGTGACAGATTTTCTACTTGAGGGTCGTCGCTAGTCAGGCGGGCATTTGCAAAATACCCTTTCACCATGCGGTGAAGCTCAAGCCCGCGGCAGGATTCTTACCATGGACCTGCTGCGCGACAGTCCATAGCCAATGCCACTGAGCCATCACGGCTTCCAAAGTACAGTCCTTTGTACACTTTGTGCTTCCTTCGTAACCGTCATATTTACAAATATTGTGAAAATTATTATTATAAGTAAATGAAGTACTTATCTATAGCTTGCGCGAGGAAAGTCTATTTGGTAGGTATTGCATTCAATTATTTCATGGTTATTTAAAATATATAAAGAACAGTAGACCTCTGGTATTTAATTATAATGCATGGAATTGAGATTAAGGGTACGGCCCCGTGCTCTACATAGGTTCCCCATTGTTTAGAGCACGTGTTCTTGGAGTATACAGTATAGGAAAAAAATACTACGTGTGGGAGAATTATAAACTGTAAAACTCTAGTATTAAAATGTTCAAACTTACAATACACTTTGTAGTACAACGTAAGTTGAACTATAGATGTCGCTCCATACCAATACGATGGTTAAAGAACGATGGGAAAAATTTGAGTAATGACTCACTGGCATGTTAGCTCAATTGGATTAGAGCATATTCCGGCTAAAGGGGTGGATGGACGCGGGTTCGAATCCCGCACATGACTTACAATTTTTCCTCTCGTAAATTTGTAATTGTGTTCAAACTTACGTCTGATATCAATAGGCTCGAAATCTGGCAATAACTCCGCTTTGGTATGATCCTTTATGAACATTCTGCAAACTTTATTGATTCTCTCGGAGTGTCCACAATCTTTAGTGATTTTCTTGAAGAGATTATGTTCAACCAGGTTATAATGGCTGGTACATGGTGCACATTGGTATATCTTTTGCCCATCTCTAATAAAATAGCGACCAAAACTATCATATAGGTATGCTTCTTCAGGAAACTGTGGGTAAAGATTATTTCACTATTTACTCTCATAAAATATATACTTCTCCTCTATTTTTGAAGCAGTGATGGCTCAGTGGCATTGGGTATGGATTGCCTCGCAGCAAGTCCATGGTTCGAATCCCGCCGCGGGCTTGCTCTTCACCGCATGGTGAAAGGGCATTTTGTGAATTTTTCCTGGCTAGCGACCACCTTCAAGTAGAAAATCTGTCGCCAAGCACCCAACGGTGTGTTCTGGTAGCTGTCCTTGAGAGCCAGTAATTCTAGGTTAAGCATGTTAACACCTTCGACTACATCATAACTTACCATTAGGTGAGATTGTGGTCAAAGGCTAACCTATCAGCAATAAAAAAAAAACATAATATCCGATATATCTCGTTTGTAGTCTATTCCGTAAAAGCAAAAACGAGACAAAGCTGCAAGCGCAACACAAAAAATAGACCTGTCTTAACCCTATATCTTTTAGTCTAGCGATCTTACATTTCAAAGTGTTACATTGTGTACTGTTTTTTTTTAATGTTTATAAACACAATTACAAATTGCCTCAGAACTTTTGACTGGGTGAATCGATTTTGACAATCCTTTTTTATTTGAAAGCTGATGCTTGTCATTTGGTCTCATTTAAATTTTATCAAAATCGGTCAAACTGTTTTTGAGTTACACTTCAATAACTGAAAAATATTTTCCTATCTTGAGGATATAGTCGTTGAAAAAGATTGACAATCGATCCCGTAAGTAGCAAGGGTCCCTAAAAAGAGATAAAATAATTTTTAACCATTAAAATTAACCGATCTCTACACTCAAAACTGTGATATAATGTCGAAGTCGGTACCATGCGCACAATATTGTGATAATAGATACTTTTGAACTATCGGGTACCGGCTTCAACAAGTTATTTCACACTTTTGAGTGTTTAAGTCGGCTCCATGTTGGTAAAACATTTTTTTAAAGTCTAACCTCTTGAAACTCGCCTTTACAATTTATATGGTATATCCCTAAGCCGTGGTCGAAAACGTAAACTTGATGGTTGTGCTCGTCAACATAGTACGGACCCACATTGTCCGTGTAGAAGATACGGTCAGTACCTGGAATAATCAATCATCTTCAGCAATATAGATAGATACCCATATCTACTTCTACCTAATTTGTATGATATAAAAAAAATACAATGCTACTTGGACTTTCATAAAAAACTTCGCATGGTGGAAGGGCATTTTTCAAGCAGAAAATCTGTCGCCAAGCAGTTAAAAGTGTGTTCCGGCAGCAGTCCTTGAGAGACAGAAAAATTACAGGCACATGAGACCTATATGTCGCAGTGCGACGGGCTCAGTGCAATTCGAAATGCATCTGTTATAGGCAGAGGTAAATCCACTTAACATCAGGTGGGCCTCGTGTTAGTCCCGTCGCACAATCACTTAAAACTACTTACCGAATAACATTGTCACAGTTATATTGTCTAATTCAATCTTCCAACCTTAGTTCTGGGATAAGTATTACCGTTTTCATTATACTATACGAAATAATTAGTGCAAATGTATTCCCTCACCTTTGATTGCGAAAAAGCTTACTAAAGTTTTACTCTCATCACGGATGAGTTGTTCTATATGTTTTCTCCTTCGAATAAGTTCTTCCATCCTACAATGTAATATTATATAACTAAATTATTAGTACCTACTTACTGAAGTTATAATTAAATATAAATAATAAATACATTGAGAATTAGGTGGTTAAAGTACGTACAACGCTAAAGTAGCTAACGACTGTAAAGAAATAATTCTGTAAATTTCGGAAATGTCTTTCAGTGAAAGTAGTTGAAGCAGTCTGCATTAACGCCATGGGTATTAAGCACTTAAGGACCCAGTCAATATGTAATTCGTCATTATATAAAATTCTTAGGAAACGTATGCAATGCCCGAAATAGAGATAAAAAGTGTGAAATAAATTGTATAGCATGTACATTTTATTAACTGCAGCAATCTGAAATGTGTTCGATTCTGCGTTCGATGCTCATCTTACCCCACACATCCCACACTCTACTGACAGATTGAAGGTTAAAATGACCATGGGAGAATTTTATCTACTAACGGTCAGTAGCAAATCTAATATAAGTCAAATCTTATGTAATCACTCTTTGCACGCTGTAACGGAACATACCTTGAGTAGGAAGTTCCGTCACTAAATACTAATAATATAATTGAATATGGTAGATAATCTCAAGAAGAGCAATAAATTATTCATCCTAAGTAAGAAATTTTTATAGTCAATTTTTGTGTATGCGAACCTTTTTGATGTCTTAAATCTGGAAAGAGATTGTGATCTCATTTTATGTTTAAAAAGAAAGAGGAATAGAATATTTTGAAAATGTTGAGAGGATCTGTCAAGAATACAAAATGACATGAAAAATCGAAATTCTCATCTTCTCACTCTTACGACTACATTGAGGCATGTAAGTCCTCGTATATATGTATACAACAATACGAAATATAAATTCTATTCAACCAGGATGATACATTGTTGAATATTGGTGCAAATGCGACCACACGACCACACCTTCAATAAGTCTTTCTGCTGTAAGGATGAAAGATGTTATATTCGACATGAGAAAATTAGAGGGAAAATAACTCCTCTTAACCTTATATATTCATATTTGAGTACTTGAGTCAGAGTATAAATATAATTCACTTTTGATATCACAAATTCGTGACTTTACAAAACTTAGGCAAAGTAAGTCCTAAAATATATAATCAAATTTTTAATTGAAATCAAATAATAATATGGATTGTACCACAATACTCTAAATAACATTCTTTTTCAAACCGAAAGATAGCATATCAATGATATTAACTAAATAGACATGATGACATGTACGAAATATGTAAAAGTAAATTGAGAAATAATCAATCAATGACATTCATTATAATTATGGATATTATAAATTATCCAATAATGTGTTCGAATTAGGAAGTTAAGCAGTATTTGGCTTTACCTAAGTGAACCGATGAGCATTGGCGTCGTGCGCCGTAAAGAAGGCCTTCTGAAACGTACTCCAGGGGTTGCAAGTCCCTGGCACTTCAGAATTTGAACTTTTCCTTAAAACTGCTAACTAAAATACGATGGATCCATCTAATTATCAAAGTTGCAACTTATCAAATAATAAAATCTTACAATAACAATATGTTATAAAATACCTATTTGCTAGTTTACTACCAATATACGTTATACTTTCAAAATTTAATAGTGTCGAAGTCAGAGTCAAAATAATCTATGAACTATCAGTATAGTCCATTCTCCTACTCTTTTAATTAGACCAATTTTAAAATAATACAATTTACTTAATCAAATTTCATCAAACAATTTTGTTCAATACTTTATCTTATATTAATAACCATTTTACTATATGACGTTGTGAATATAAGTTGAGGAAGTAAATGGTCAATTTGTATTTTAGAATATAATATTCAATATCAAATAGTTTTCTTTATATTTCCGATAGATTTCGATTCGTTTTGAAATACATAATAAGGTTTTTGTAATATATAATTTAAATTAATTTTAGTCTCGTCTTTTATTTAGATCTTCAAATGATTGAAGTCGCCTAAAATATAAAGTGGTTACGGAGTTCGTTGATTATCCTTTTTGGTATATTTTCTTTGTCAGCCTTTCTCACAAAACATAATAATCATATAGTTAATCTATAATATGTTTTGCAATTTTTTAGGGAATCTCGGGAAGTCTTAGGGAGTCATGAAAATATATTATTATGTGTACATCATTCAAGTAAATTCTAGTTTCATTTTGTTTTTCCTTACAATAGCCAATACATACATAATTTATACTTAAGCTATTTTAAGCCAAATTCTATACTACTTATTTTATCTAGATTTTATGTCTGGTTTTCCCGATACCTATTTTTAATTTGAGACTATCTACAATAATAATTTATACACGTGATATTAAATTTGGGTTATGCACAAATTAACTTTAGATTCATTTATCTGCTTTTATCTATTTGTAAAATATATTCATTGTTTTTCAATTTAATTTCCCGTAATTTCTATTTTGTTCTAAGAAACAATTATTTGCTCCCATACAAAGATTATTTAGTCATTTAATGATTTAATACCCTAACGATTTTATTAATTTTTAACGACTCAATACCCTAATGATACTTCGCTTATAATTGCTTTACCTTGAATTATGCTCTATAAATATATACATATATCTCCGTAACAACTCTGACAATGATTTACCTAGCTTTAGACTTCAGTGCCTCTAATAATGTCCTATTGGTCTTAGATAGCCAATTTCAATATTTTTATGAGATATTTATTATTTTCTATTCATTTATTCAGAATATCTACCTTATTCTAATAATACATTCAAATTCTATTCCTTTTACTTCATCAAATGAATAAGTATTATTCTATATAATATATTAGAGTGAATTGCAATTATTTTACTATAAAAATACCATAGTATAAAAACTAGTTTAATAGATTCATATAGAAATCTTTATGATTCTTATTTTAATTACAAATTTTAATTTGTTAGATTTATTTTTTTTAGGTTAAGTGGGATTTAGGAGTATTATTATCTGTTATGTTAGACAATTTTTTTCTTAATTACCTTAAAAGAAAATGGATTACTACAATAGGTCACTTCTTAAGGTCCTACCACTATACTAGACGATTCACATGCCATATTTCAAATCACAATAATTTTATCTAGATTTATACTACTTATTTTATCTAGATTTTATGTCTGGTTTTCCCGATACCTATTTTTAATTTGAGACTATCTACAATAATAATTTATACACGTGATATTAAATTTGGGTTATGCACAAATTAACTTTAGATTCATTTATCTGCTTTTATCTATTTGTAAAATATATTCATTGTTTTTCAATTTAATTTCCCGTAATTTCTATTTTGTTCTAAGAAACAATTATTTGCTCCCATACAAAGATTATTTAGTAATTTAATGATTTAATACCCTAACGATTTTATTAATTTTTAACGACTCAATACCCTAATGATACTTCGCTTATAATTGCTTTACCTTGAATTATGCTCTATAAATATATACATATATCTCCGTAACAACTCTGACAATGATTTACCTAGCTTTAGACTTCAGTGCCTCTAATAATGTCCTATTGGTCTTAGATAGCCAATTTCAATATTTTTATGAGATATTTATTATTTTCTATTCATTTATTCAGAATATCTACCTTATTCTAATAATACATTCAAATTCTATTCCTTTTACTTCATCAAATGAATAAGTATTATTCTATATAATATATTAGAGTGAATTGCAATTATTTTACTATAAAAATACCATAGTATAAAAACTAGTTTAATAGATTCATATAGAAATCTTTATGATTCTTATTTTAATTACAAATTTTAATTTGTTAGATTTATTTTTTTTAGGTTAAGTGGGATTTAGGAGTATTATTATCTGTTATGTTAGACAATTTTTTTCTTAATTACCTTAAAAGAAAATGGATTACTACAATAGGTCACTTCTTAAGGTCCTACCACTATACTAGACGATTCACATGCCATATTTCAAATCACAATAATTTTAGATTAAAGAAAACTATTTTACATGTTACTATAGGCTTCTTTAGTAATTTGAAAATTTGGGATCAGAATTTTTAGTCAAGCACGATCGTTAAATCAAAGCAAAAATAGTTTCAGTTTTAGGATCAGTTCAGTTTCAGTTTTGGGGATCAGTTTAAGTTAGGTTTTCAGTTGAAGTTAGGTGGTTTTAGTTAGTGTTATTATATTATTAATGTTCCCGAGTCAATTCATTATTTAATTTAAAATGTGTTAATTTGGGTTTCAAATATTTTGGTTATTTATTTTGTATAAAAAAAAAATTAAGGATCCTGGGCGGGTACAACGCTCGCTTCGCGCGTTGTATGGTCACCAGTAATTTTACTTGCTGCGGTCGTCATCACATCTATATATGATATTGACTAGATATAATGTTATTCTACTGTAATAAATAAGTCTTATTTTGTATACATTCCCTAGTAAAATTTTGGAATCGCATACAATGCCTAGGAAATACATAGCTAACTTAACTACATATTCCAGATATCATATATATTAAAGAACGTTTGAAAAAATATTTTTAGGTCTCCTAAATTAGCTCTTCTAGTGTCTTATTAGTATACATTTTGTAGAACCAATTTAGGGGATTGCAGGGTATTGAGACCCAGTGGGCAATGAGAGCTTCTACAAAATAATGTGTACATAGACAGCTATGTACTCTACACATTATTTTGTAGATGCCCTCATAGTAGGTACTTTGTACAATTACGTCCTGTGTGATGTTAGCACTAGGTGGACTGACGACATCGTTAAAGTCGCTGGAAGCCAACGGTTAGAAGCGGCTAATAGCCAATTACTATAATAGGCTAATTATACTAGGCTTATATAAAGGGTTATTGGTAAAAGTACTCTCATAGGTACAGACCTAACAGTGTAACTTGGGGTATTATATTACTCGATATAACTTCGTCGATTGTGATTCCGATTTAGATCATTGACTAAATCTTTTTCTCTTCCAACTAAATCTCTACGATAAAAATTTTTCCCTCTATTTTATCAGTACTTCAGTACTATAATACACTCGAGAGCAATGAATCCGGGTCACTTAAAGAATGTTAAAAATCTCGGAAACTAAAAATGATAGGTTAATGCAATAAATTGTATTTAATAGACAATGTAATACTCCTTAAATGAAAGTAAAAAAAATATGAGTCACCATACATTTTATTAACACAAAATTACATAAAGAAAAAAACTGCTGATCTCTCCTTAAAACAAAAATAGGAAACATGAAATTTTTGAACTTTATTACGATTTTCTTGAATTTTAATACTTCGTATTGCCTCCTCGTGCTTCCATTACTGCGTTTACGCGGTTTGGCATGCTGTACACCAAGTTCCTTATACGATTTTGGGGAATATTCTCCCATTCCTCTGTGAGAGCAATTTTGAGCTCACGAAGCGTGATTGGGGGAGGGTTTCGTTGTTTTACTCATCTGCCTAGCTCGTCCCAAGCATGCTCGATCGGGTTGATATCCGGGCTGCGCGCTGGCCACTCCATACGAGTAATGTTCATCTCTTGAAGGTAGTCATTCACAATCCTACCTGTATGAGGTCGGGCATTGTCATGCATAAATATAGCATCCTCACCTAAATTGACCATAAATGGACCAACGTGATCATTGAGGATTTCTTCCACATATCTTACGCTAGTTAAAGAGCCGTTTTCTATGATCACCAGCTCTGTGCGACTTTCAGAAGAAATTCCGGCCCACACAAGTACAGACCCACCACCGTAGGCTACTTTTTCTTCGATGCATGCTTGCTTGAATCTTTCCCCTGGTCTTCGATACACTCTGTGTCTTCCATCGTGCTTGTAGAGCATAAATTTTGATTCGTCGGAGAACATAACTTTTGACCAATCTTCAATACTCCAATTTACGTGGCTCTGGGCATATCTTAGTCTCGAAATACGATGCCCACGCTCCAGTTTAGGGCCGTTTGCAGGTCTAAGGGGTTTTAAGTTAGATTCAGCAAGCCGACGTCTTACTGTCCATGCACTTGGGTTACTTCCTCCGAGGCGTCGAAACTGATTGGTGAGTTCAGTTCCTGTGAGAAAGCGATTTCGAAGCATGGTGTTCACCAAGTATCGGTCTTCTCGTGCTGTGGTACACCTGGTTCTGCCCGTTCCTGGTCTGCGTAGGTTAGAACCAGTTTCTTCGTAACGTCGGAGAACTCTTTGTACTGTTGACAGCGACACACCGACAGTCCTGGCTGTATCGCGCTGACTCCGGCCGGTTTCCAGCATTGTAAGTATTCTGGTGCATTCTTCAGGCGTAAGCGACATAATTTCAGCTTGAATAATGAATATAGAGCACTATCAACATGGTTTATGTACCCACATAAATGACAGATTACAAACAAAAGCAAAACCAAATGCTGTAATTTCGTAGTTTCATCTTCGAAAGTGGCCCTTTTTCAAATTTGATTTTTTTATGATATAACTTTACAATAACTAAGAAGTTTTAATACCTTCATTTAAGGAGTATTACATTGTCTATTAAATACAATTTATTGCATTAACCTAGCATTTTTAGTTTCCGAGATTTTTAGGATTCTTTAAGTGACCCGGATTCATTGCTCTCGAGTGTATTATAAATGCGAAAGTAACTCTGTCTGTCTGTCTGTTACGCTTTCACGCCAAAACTACTGGACCGATTTGAATGAAATTTGGTATGGAAATAGTGTGAGACCCGAGAAAAAATATAGGATAGTTTTTTCCAACTGCGCAAAAGAGGTTAATGTTTTTTCGCGATAACCGACATACGCGCGGGCGGAGCCGCGCCCGGAAAGCTAGTATAATATAACGCGACAAGAGGCATAGTTTTACATACCCAGAACTATACTTATTTTCTTCTCTAACAACTTCGTCTTTCGCAGTTTTGAGCTTGCTCAGGTTATTGAAGATCTCATGAAAATCTTCTGTTCTTTTTTTCCAGTAAGCCACTTCTTTGTTTAAACGCAAGAGTGGAGTCTCTGTTTCTAAGTTCTCTATTTTAGCAGTTAAGTTGCCTATGGCGAGTTCTACCTGAAATACATACAGTTATTATTTAAATGCTTCATATAAAAATAGATCGCGGAACATTATATACATTTGAGACCCGAGACTACCCAGTTCTTCTACTTGGAATAACCACATAGCTGAATACTCATGATTGATATATTGTTACCAATATGCTAAAGAAAATCCTGGGTAACAAAGAGGAGTAATTAACAACAAAAATGCTTGGACAATTCCGCCTGTGCCAAGCTATCGCCTGTCACATACGTAATTTAAACAAATATTGTAATAATTTTACTATATAGTACGAGTATGTAACATAGTGTTAAAAGACTGGCCCTGAGTTTTTTGCCCGTTCTTCTCACAGTGGCTAATATATTTTTTTTAGCTGAACGTGGCAGAACAATTTAGAATATTTCAATATTAAAATTTGTAATTGATCTTCATATTATGAGCGTCCTAGACGCCTAAATTACATAAATGATTTTGACTTCAGTTGAACAGTCTAATATGATTCTGATTTTTCTAACTACCCTTCCTTGTGCTGATTCGTCACCGGAAGCGTTTTGAAACGCTGTGAAACATACCAACTTAAAAAGTTGGTAGAGAGTTCTTCGTCTTTACAAATATTTTGGGAATTTTCAATTCACATATTGGATCTCACATCTTTTATTGCTAAGTAGAACGTCATGTAAAATTTGTTTTACAAGATAGGGTTGTCTTTGAATTTGATTTTGAAATAACCCATGATACCATAAAATACCATAACAGATAGGTACTATGGTATCTGCCCATGTTTGTCTTTTTAGTACAAAACAGGTATCGAAATATCGTGTCACAGATTTCCTGGTTTTAAGAGGGCGCTTAACTATTATACAAAGCATATACTCACTAAGTTTCACTAGAGTTTGGAGACCGTAATCCGTAATCGATAGTGGTCTAATTGTGTAGGTAGATGCTTGGCTGGTGCCAAAGCTGTGGGAAAGGTAGAGTTTCACAACCCTAATCCATAACATACCATACCCAGTCTTGATGAAAAATTTCTTAATTATATACAGGGTTATTGATAAAATGCTAACAACCTCTTGGGGTTGACTTCTGTTAGTCCTAACAAACATTTAGACATTTAAAAAAAATAAATAAAAAAAATATATTTTATTTGTGGTTTTGACGGAATAAGCACGAGGCCCACCTGATGTTAAAAGTCTCTTGTACCTACCTGTAATGTATATTTTATATTTTTTATAACTTTACTCGATATAAATATTCAAAGGGAGCGCAGCGGGGTCCAGTTTTGCCGCGGCGAACGCCCATGGCTCGGAGTAGGCATTAAAACGCAAAACAAATATATACCTATAAAAGTTGAAGCGCTCGTAGCCAAGTTTGCTTAGCCATTCTGAATGGATCAGCAAAGTTAAGCAACGTCCGCCGCGGTTATGACTTGGATGGGTGACCGCTGGTTGGGCATTACTACTGAGCGCTTCCGTGCTTCGGAGGGCACGTTAAGCCGTCGGTCCCGGTTGTTGTCTTAGGATAGCAATCGTTACAGCATGGTGGTACACAGTACACTTTGCAAATGCCCGCCTGGTTAGCTACCACCCTCAAGTTGAAAATCTGTCGCCAAGCACCTAACGGTGTGTTCCGGCAGCTGTCCTCGAGAGCCAGTAACTCTAGGTTAGTCTGAACAACATCCTCGACCACATCATCACTTACCATCAGGTGAGATAGTGGTCAAAGGCTAACCTATCAGGCATAAAAAAAAAAAAAATAAAAAAAAAAACAAATAAAAACCAAAATGTTTGTTAACATTTTGAGTGGAAAATAAGTTTTTTTTTTCTACTCAAAATGATCATTTCACCAATAACCTCCAAGTATATCAGTCTCTGACACAAAGAGTAATAAATTCTCACCTCAGCTATATCCATGGAATGTCTCTTGTGAATATTGGATTTTCTGGAGATTTCATACTTTTCCTTATTTTTGTCATACAGCTTGTTAAGGAGCCTGTTGATGGCAGCCTCGTGGTCTTCCTGGAGGTTTTTCAAATTTACGCACATGCGGTGATATATCCCTTCGAGGCTTACGCGGATTTTTGGCAGCTGGAGGATAAAAATACAATAATAAGTAGTGTTGAAGTAGTCATTGGCGATCACAAATTTCATATGCCTTTCTACAGGAAATTTTCAAATATTAGGAAGCTCTTTCATCTTAAGTGTCTGTGTTCTTTGTTCTGCAGTTCAAATACTATTATTTTACGGCTTAAGTCATAAAACGTTGTGGCTTTCATCTCAACGTGTTTTTCACTCAAAATCGTAATTAATTTTGTGTTTAAGTGGTAACGCTTCAAGGGGTCTAAAGAAATGTACCTAGATGTCTCTGATAGTTTAACGAAGCATCGGGGTTAATAGAAATGGGCCGAAAAGGTCATTAGTTCGTATCTTGTGTATCATTAGTATGCGCGCGATCTAGTTAAGACAAACATCTTGAGTATATAAATCACAAAAAACTTGAAAAATGGGCAAAAATACCGTACTAACATAATCAGCCAACATCAACGCTAAGTAAGAATGTGTGAAATGCAACATTTCACTTATATTTACAAGCGCCAAACGGAAATGTTCTTTCGCGAAATTCATAATATCTTCCTTCTTTTTCAATTTATCAATTTTCGCTTTAAAATCGTACACCTTATCCATGAACGACTCATACTCTCTTTGAACTTCTTCATATATTTGTTCTTCCTCTGAAGTTTTTACCGGAAGAAAGCTTTTCTCAAATTCATCTTGATTATTCTGATGAATCGCTATAGTTCTTTCCATTAAAAAGTTTATATCATCTTTGTCCAGGATGTTCAGGTATCGATCAGTTTCTTTGATAACATCGTCAATTACTGAGCTACAGAACACCACGAAACTTGCAATGATTTTCTTCATGTTACCATAATACGTGTGATACTGACCATCGATGAATTCGACTTCAGTCAAGAGCCTCACATATTCCTTCAACCTGTGTGTTATATCTTCAGAAAGGAATATGTATACTTCTTCAAATTCCTTTCTTCGCAAACGTTGCGCAAAATCCTTATGTATATCCATATTCTAGTGAATAATAATTTGAAATTAACATGGATTTATAAACACATATATATATTCATATATAGATGAAAGTCCATGGAAATTAATGAATTTTTGCTTAAGTCTCAGTTGACTCAAGTCACCATCACTTCAACTTTTTTTTTTAATTTTTTGTAGTTAAACTTTTTGAAGTAACTCCGTATTGTACATCGTCAATTCATGGAATTATAATTTATATTATAATTTTTAACCATGGCACATGAATAAAGAATACGCTTATTTATTCATGTGGCCACGGTTTTGTAACATAGAGAAAAGTAATACAGTGGATTTGTAATATGAAGATTTTAACTTCAGTCACCTTCAGTGACTTCTTACCGTAGAAAGAGAAGGCCAAACCATCTTTATTGATTACTTTATATGGCGTTTAAACGGTCCATCTCACTGGGCAAGTACTGTGCTAATATTACGTTTTATTCCATTTACGTGATTTTATTCGGGGCCATCTTTTTGCGTGTTTTAATATAAATACGTGAACGCAATTGAATATTATGTTTCCTAAGCATGTTGAATATTTTTACTAGTAGGTACTTATTAGATATATGCATTCTGTTGTTGTTAACAACACCTGTTATCATTTTAGAATCAGATCATTCAAATTTACATAAAATGCATCCTTCTGATATATGATGAGGACACGATCTTTTTTATTTTATGTAATTGTGACCGGACAAGCCCGAGGCCCGCGTGATGTTAAGCGGACTAAACTCTGCCTATAACAGATGCATTTCGTCACACGAATTGCACTGGTATTAAGTCTCATGTGCCTGTAATTCCACTGGCTCTCAAGCACTGCTGCCGGAACATACCGTTAGGTGCTTCTCGCTGACATACATTGACTGTTATTTAGAGGGCTAAAGATTTATATGAATAGTGCTAGCGCAGCACACTTGGCTAGCTACTACCTTCAAGAGAATATCTATCGTCAAGCACCTAACGATACATCGTTTCGATAACTGTAATTGAACGCCAGTAATTCGTGGTTAGCCTGAACATCATCTTCGACCGCATCATCACTAAGCATCAGGTGAGACCGTGGTCTATTTAGGTTACCCTATCAGTATTGAAATCAAACATCAGATCAAAGCCTTCGCTTTGTTATGTTATGAGTTATGATCTTATCGACTGCACCTGATACGCTATATATGTAAAACTATCTGCGCCATACAGTTTCTCCCCCGTAGACAATGATGAAAAGTATTCTATGTGACGTAAATTAGGACGTAAACTATATTCCAAGTTTCATCCAAATAGGTTTAGCTGTTTCAGTGTGAAGATGTGACAAACATACACACTCACTAACTCACTTAAAAAGTTTCGCATGTCTTTAGTGTGATATGATATTATGCTATCTGATGTTTGAATTTCCCGCATATTTCAATTATGGTACCTATTGTCCTTTTTATTCTGTGCTATTGTACAGAGTGCCCATGCCATGAGTGAACAAAAGTTCAATTTCACTCTCACTATGTAGCTCTAGGACGATGTATCACAACATCGTCCTAGATGTAGCTTATGTAATTATCTGCTTTGTATACATTCTCACAGCGTCATGCGGCTGAGGTTATAATATGCACAGAGCAACCAATGGTCTGTGGTTATATGTAAAGCATTTTCTATCCGTCTTTGATACTCAAGGTCGTTGGCAATAAGTTTACTATCCATTGAGCTTGCTTACGTAGATTGAAGAATAGATAACTGTTGTTTATTTCAGTGCACAGTGCCATTAACCTTTGTTCGTAAAATTTGGGACATTATAGAATCTCTAAACTTGATATGTATTGAATTTTTTCCTGTTTCACTAACGCGAAGATGACAAAATTGAAAATGGGTATTATATTTTGTGTGTGCGTTTTAATTGTGACTCTAATCGGTAAATATTGATCATAATATTATAATCGTTAAATTTTATGAGTGACGAATACATGTAATTCATCGAAAAAAAATTTTTTTAGGTATGTCTATAGGGTTGTCTAATTCAAACGAAATTCGTAGTTTGATGGAAATTCCGGAATTGCAAAGTAATAAGACTTCCATTAGAAATGAACAAGATCTTTTGGAAAAACTGAATAAAATAATCCAAGGCGGACGTGATCATTTGCAAATTGTTACGGATTTTGATCTAACTCTTACTGCGGATCCCAATGATAGCGGTAAAAAAGTACTTAACAGTTACGGTTAGTACACATTACACATTATTTAGTATAATAATTATTAAATTAGCTTACGCACTGCGCCCCGCGGTTTCACTAGCGTAGACAATTATGAAAAATGATGATGAAGATGATGATGAAAAGCAATACAATACAAATCTATTGACCAGTTTCAGTGTGGAGGACTAACAAACACACATCCTAAATTACGCATTTTTTTCTAATTTTTGACAATAAGTGTGAAGTGTGATAGTGTGATGTGATTGGCTAA
This sequence comes from Plagodis dolabraria, assembly GCA_963854805.1. Classification (NCBI taxonomy): domain Eukaryota; kingdom Metazoa; phylum Arthropoda; class Insecta; order Lepidoptera; family Geometridae; genus Plagodis; species Plagodis dolabraria. The sequence goes on along the minus strand of OY978459.1, from coordinate 3,675,947 downwards.
TATAATAGTTGCTTGAAAAGTGGCTTTATTATAATTAACAAAAATTTAAGAATAACTATTTTACCTCCCACGTGTGTTGCACGTCGCTGTCACATGAAACGCGTGCGTGGGTATTGGTCAACTGGTCAACACAACGCTTTTTCCTGTATTAGTACAGAATATAAATAAGATTAGAGACGCTCTCGACTTCGACTCGAGCTGCAATACACAAGCGTAGGTACTTAATGTCCAAGACTCATTTGTATCATACGTGCGTTATAATATAAAATAGTAACATGTTTTGTATTATATTCGCAGAAATGTTAAGATTATGTCCATCATTACCACAATCGTACAAAGATGAAGACACGAAGTTATTTTTCAAGTACAAACCTATCGAGAATGATCCTAACTTGAGTTTGGAAGAAAAATCAAAATATATGGTTGAATGGTACAAAGCTTCTAATGATTTATTAAAGTAAGTTTATAGTATAAATTAAGTGTATTTTGTTGTATTTTTTTCAGTAAATGCGTATTTAATATAAATATTTTGATTTTTCAGGGGACTAAAATATCCCAGAAATGAGCTTAAAAGTATTGCTCAAAACGTTTCCAGCTCTTTTAGGTAAGTTATATATATATATCATAATAACTCCTAAGCATGAATTGTACACTAAAGTAAAAGTATGAATTGTACACTTTGTTTTATATCAGTAAATTTATATAAAAATATCTAAAACATGACTGCGTTGCCAAAATAATTAAATAGCCATTCGAGATGATTTAGGAATTCTGAAAATACCCCCTAAATCCAAAACTGTTCCGGAATTTAAAAGTTACGATGAAGATATGAAATTAGTTAATTGGTATTATCTATTTAACTAACTAGTTAATTAAATAATTTACTTTTCATGAACACTAAAAAAATACACTCGTTTGCGTAGTCGTGTAAAAATGTACCTACTGGTATTTTTGTTTTATTTCAGAGATAAAGTTAGTGATCTAATAAACTGGAGTGATGTTCATAATGTGCCAATATTGGTCTTATCTTCTGGGCTAGGAGATGCTGTCGTAGAATCTCTTAAGGCTGCTAATCTGTTAACAAAAAACGTTAAGGTATTCAGGATATTATAAGATTAATATATTATCGCAATAATTAGTATGAATAATTAACACAATAACTGGAGACATGTTTCTGTGAGATAATTTTTTGTCATATTTACAGGTTATTTCAAATTTTTTAGAAGTGAACAGTGATGACATCATTATTTGTATGAAAGGAGAACCAATTCACAGCTATAACAAAAATGAAGCGTCAATCAAAAACACTGATTATTATACTGAATTGAAAGAGAGAAACAACGTGATTTTGATGGGTGATAGCATAGGCGACGCTAATATGACCGATGGCATGGACCATTGTAATACTGTTATAAAAATTGGATTTATAAGTACAAAAAAACAAAATTTATTACAGACTTATCTTAATAATTTTGATATTGTTTTACACAGTGATCAAACAATGAATGTTGTTAATTCTATTCTAAATCTACTGTAGTAATGTATTATTAGATCTTAATCGTGTACATAATCATTATTAAAAAAAATAAGTACATAGGTATGTGTCGTATACTAAAGCTTTTCACCAGACTAAGTGGTTTTATTCAACATAAAACATAGCGTATTATTGTTAGAGAATATACATGACAAATAATGACATTATGACACAAGTCTTCAAACATAGACATCAGACGAATAAGTATCTAATAAATTAAGGAGTTCTTAGTTCATTCACCCCCCCCCCCCCCTTTTTTAAGAAACTTCATAATCATTAAGATATGCGGGTGGGCGTCCTTGCCGTGTAGAACGACGTTCGGGACCAGGCTCAGGATCACGTTCAGATCCGGCACGATGTTCATATTCATCTGCTGAAAGAAAGTCTTCACCTGAAGATTGTAGCGGTGCTATATCGTTAACTTCCTGTTCATCATCTGAAGTTAACACATTCGAATGATGTATCCAGTGGTGGCATAGGCGCCAATTGTCTATCTGAAACAGTTGACTCCCTTCCATTAGCGAACCTGATATGAGAAGAAGGGTTAGCGTCTAATAGATCGACTTCCTCCACCAACGGATCATACTTTGAGTAACGCACGTTCTTCTTTACTAAAACTTTACCTGGTTTTAATAGCCATGTTGGTACTGAAATCCCTGTACCAGATCTTCTTGGGTGTGTGAACATTCTCTCGTGGGGTGTACAATTGGTTGTTGTGCATAATAATGATCGAATTGAATGAAGTGATACAGATAGTACGTTTTCCAATTCATCTAATTGTAAATCATTAGATTTGATAAATAATTGCATTGTCCTCCATAAAGTTCCATTAAGGCGTTCTACTTGACCGTTGCCTTGTGGATTGTAAGGTGTAGTTCTACTGCATGCGATTCCCAATGAGGTCAAGAATTGTTTTATTTCATCAGAAATGAAAGATGTTCCTAGATCCGAATGTATGTATAAAGGCGTACCGAACATGAAAAATATTTCTTTTAGACATTTTATGACGGATGAAGACGATATATCTTGACAGGGAAAAGCAAAAGGAAAGCGAGAATATTCATCGATAATTGTTAAGAGATATTTATTCCTAGTTCTTGATGGAATCGAACCCTTGAAATCTATACTAAGGCGTTCAAAAGGTGCAGTGGCTTTGATTAACTTTCCTTGAGAACGTAGGAATCTTGGCTTTATTTGAGCACAAATTCGACAGGACATTGTCATGGACTTTACGTCATCAATAGAGTATGGCAAATTCTTTGTTCGCACCCAGTGAAACATTCTTACGACGCCAGGATGCCCTAGAGAATCATGCAGTTCTTTCAATTTTGATTGTGATATAAATGCGCATACTCGAGATAAGGCGTCAGCAGTCACGTTGTCTTTGCCTGGTCTGTATATAATTTCATACTTTAAACATGACATTTCCAATCTCCATCTCTCGATTTTTTCATTATTTATTTTACTATTATGCATTTGATTAAACATAAAGGCTACAGATTGCTGGTCAGTTATTAACATAAAATGACGCCCAATCAAATAATGCCGCAATTTCCGCAAAGATTCAACAATCGCGCATGCTTCTTTTTCGATAGAAGGATGTCGTCGTTCAGGATATGTAAGTGATCTGGAAAAGAAGGCGACTGGTCGACCATTCTGTGTTAGTGTAGCTGCAATTGCATGTTCTGATGCATCGGTCTCTACTGTAAAAGTAGCATCGTCATCGATTGCATGTAAACATGCCTTAGATAAATCGTTTTTGAGACTGTTAAAGCATGTTATAGCATCCTCATTTAGAGGAAATTGTTTTAATTCGATCAATGGTCTAATTTTTTGAGAAAAATTTGGAATCCAATTAGAATAATGAGCAAATAGTCCCATAGCTCTCTTTAATGTTTGTACGTCTTTAGGTACAGGTAGATCGAGCAAGGGTTTTACCCTATTTTTATCAGGTTGAATTGTGTTTTTAGTAACCGTATAGCCGAGTATATTTATGCTTTCTGATGCAAATATACACTTTTATTTGTTGAGAGTAAGTTTATACTTTTCGACAGTTTTCATAAATTTTTGTAAATTGAGATCATGATCTTCCTTATTTTTGCCACACACGTCATCCAAATAACAAAACGTTCCGTTCAACTTCTCTGTATCTATAATATATTCTAGAGTTCGCTGAAAAGCTGCAACTCCATTTGTCACACCAAACGGAATACGAGTAAATTCGTAGAGTTTGCCACAAGCTTCGAATGCAGTATATTTTCGCTCTGTTTCTATTATTGAAACCTGATGATAAGCACTTTTAAGGTCAATTTGACTAAAACATTGTTATTTCGCAACTTTGGTAATGATTGTCTCGATTCTAGGCAACGGATATGCATCGAGTTCTGTGTATTTATTGATGGTCTGAGAATAGTCAATAACTAACCGTTTCTTGTGATTATCTCCTCCAGCAACTATGACTTGTGCGCGCCATGGAGATACACTCGGTTGAATGATGCCATCTTCCAACAGTTTTGATATTTCTTGAGATATAAATTTTTCGTCCTCTTTTTTAAAATTTCGTGTTCTAATTGCAATAGGCTTAATTCTTGGAGACAGATTGGTAAATATTGATACTGCAGGTACATTTGCTTACATTACATTACATATTTGTAGAGGTTCTTTATCTCCGCCAAATTTTTATTCCAAAGAAGAATGATTTTTTAGTATGTCATGCCCGATAATAATGTCTGAACATAAATTGTTCACAATCAGCAATTGTTGTCTCTTATAGGTATGGCAATCTATTTGTATAGTGGCATGACACATTCCTTCAACGATCGAGGTTTGACTAAGGGACGCTAGGGCAACTGTCTGACAACACGGGATTCTCTTTAATTTAAATGATGCAGCCAGATTTCTATCGATAAAGTTACAGGAACTGCCAGTTTCCACAAGTGCATCAACAGCGTAATTATTTACATAAGCTTTTATAGTAGCTTTACGAAGGGAGTGCGGGGCAGCCGCAGAAATAGCCGTAATGGCATTTGAATCATTTAGAGGTCGACTACGACACACAGATGCAAAGTGTCCTTTTTTGGAACTTAATTGACAGGTAGCATTGACAGCTGGACATTTTATTCGCATATGGATGGTACCTCCACAAAAAAGCATTTCCTTTTCTTATTGAATGAAGAAGGAGCTGCTGCTAATTTTGCGTCTTCAATTTTGTCATCTTTTTGATAGCTTCCAGAAGTAGATGGTAAAGCATTCAAGGTTGGAGGTTGGAAAAATATCGAGCGAAAGCTGTTTGAGCGCACGACTATATTCTAATACAGTTTCTCCTGGTAATTGTACCCTAGAACTTAGTTGGTGCCTCGCTAGTATAATATTTTTTGGCTTAGTATAAGCTTGTTGTAAAACTTTAACGGCTTTATCGTAATCTTGAATATCTTTGATCATGGCGTAAATGTTAGGTCCTAAAAAATTAAGTAAAATTTTGAGTTTCATTACCGGTGTCGCTTCTTTGACTTCTTCCGTTATAAAGTTTTCACGTGTAAATGTCTTCAGCCAATGTTCCCATTTGAGTTCTGCCATGGAATCGTTTGGATCTGTTTCAAACTTTTCGGGTCTTAAGTATTTCGACATTTTCTTGATACTATTTATGTTGAATAAATTGTCGTATAATAAAGCTTTTCACCAGAATAAGTGGTTTTATTCAACATAAAACATAGCGTATTATTGTTAGAGAATATACATGACAAATAATGACATTATGACACAAGTCTTCAAACATAGACATCAGACGAATAAGTATCTAATAAATGAAGGAGTTCTTAGTTCAGTATGTATTTTTAGTAGAGAAAGTAGTAGTGTAGACAAACCAAAAGGTGAGAAGATGTATTTACATTAATTTAGCTAGGAAATGAATAGGGAAGAAGAAAAGAAGCTAACTATGTAACTGCTTGATAACTATTGGTGATGGTGCCTTAATGCCTTTAAATAATATCACCTTTAAGTAATATAAATAGAGGTTACTGTTAAATGCTACCTACCTCTTAGGGTTGTTTTTGACGGAATACTTACGATGCTCATCTGATTTTAAAAGTCTCTTGTGCCTGTAATAAATTATTTCATATTTTTTATTACTTTGCTCGACGTAAATATTCAAAGCGAGCCCAGCGCGGTCCAGTCTTGCCGCGGTGGACGTTCTTGACTCGGGGTAGGCATTAAAACACACATAAAAATGTTTTTTTCAAAACAGAAAAAAAAAACATTAAAAAATCACTCGAGAACCTTTCTTCCCCAACGGTTATCAGTTCGTCGAGCAATGTGGCCCGCTCATTGCCACTTCAACTTGCAAATTCGGAGAACTACGTCGGTGACTATGGTTCTTCGGCGTATATCCACCCATACCAATAACCCTGTAAAATTTAATTGTCTCACTGAGCAAGTAATATTCTCTGTTCAGGATAAAGGTCGTCACATACTGAAGGCGGTGCGTGCGGTGTTACCCATGACATGTGGTTAGATCCAAAATAATACAGCCAGCTCCGAGCCCCTAATGGTATGCCAAATTCTGGCATTTATGAATGAAATTCTAATGTGTTCATTATCTATATGCACAAGAAGTTAGCAAAGATTTGTACAGGAACCTATGTAATATTACCTATATATAATTCATATTTTTATAGTGTTACATAAATAACGTGAGCAATGGACAGGCCTTTAGTCATATACAAAAGCGTAGCATTGTATTCTCTTTCAGTAACAACGTAGGTAAATTGATTAGGCTGTCATGTCGCTGTCACTCAGGTCACGGTGTAGGTGTTGCCATTGCTATGGCAATTGCCATATTCTACCGTGGATATTTGTATCAAAATTATCATTTATCAATAGCTATCGCTGAGCTCGGGACGCACAACACACGCACGACGACGACGTGCCGAAAAAGGTAACCATGGTAACGACCTTATTTTATTTTATAATACGAGGTACTATGTCATTTTTGGTAACCTATACTATTCCTACCTATTTTCTGTTCTTCAGTTATACAGTAGGTACCTTATAAAAATCGGTTATTCACAGTACTTTATCTTAGTATTTTTTCCAACCGCTATTTAAATATTTATTGTTTTAGAAGATTTTAGTTTGCATAAATTTTCGCAACTGTTTCACTCGCACCCTTGTCAGTGGATATCAGACTTCGTTCGCAGCAAAACTAGTAAATGGAAATAGTTTATCTTTACTATTGAAACCATAGCGAGTACTTTGCAAGTTTTAGCCAACTTCAAAAAGGTGGTTCTACAATTGTATGATCGTCTATTTGTTTTTATGTTTACCGGTAGGTATAGGTTAGGCAGCATAGGTTCACGTTTCTTTCCTCGAATACTGCTCATGCAGTCATGTCGCTTGTTGGTGGATTTGTTGGTAGACCTTCGCCTTGGTTGACACGCGACAGATTTCGTGATTGTTTATTAAACGAGAAGAACATAAATTATTATTGTGACTGTAATTATTATCATTACTTGTATAAAATGTAAACTTGGAATGATACGTTTTGTATAGTGTAGTGTAGGTATCTATTATTGTATAAGTAATAGAGTGAAATGTGAAGTAAGTAATGTTACCTAATCATTTATGACTATTATGCTTTACTGAAACATGGCTAAGAGCAGATACAATGTTATTTAATGTTAAGAATTTAAGTGTAGGCAGTGCGTTTAACAGATCATCTGCAGAAGGAGGAGGGTTTATTATACTTGTAAAAAATAACTTAAAATTTAAAGAACGCCGTGACTTAGTCAGATGTTCTGTCGAACGTGTCTGTGAAGTTGCTTGTGTGGAGGTAGACAGGCATCTTGTGTTGTGTGTATATCGACCACCAACAGATCAAGGTCGTACTCAATTTTGCAGATTTTTTATCCACTATGGAAAGTATACTGCAGAAAATCTCGAAATGCAGAAAACCCATATTTGTATGTGGTGATTTTAATATAGATATTTTAATGAATTCTAAAAATAAGACTGATCTTATTTCATTATTTAAGTCATTTAATTTGAAATTTCTGTTCTGTGAGCCCACTAGGATAACAGACACTTCATCTACCTGTATAGACAATATATACTCAAACTGTAACATTAAAGAAAAGTTAATATTGAAAGGTATTAGGTCTGATCATGAGGACCTTCCGATAAAATTTGATGGAAATAGAGAAACAGAGAGGTATGAATTTGAACATAGGCTGTTAACAACCAGTAGGCTAGAAATTCTCGGTACCAACATAGAAGCTAAGCTTGGCATAACAAGTTTTTCTCAATGTGACCCAAATGACATCTACAATAACTTATTTTCTTTAGTAAATATTGAGTTTCAAAAAGTTTGTCCAAAAATAAGGAAACAACTTAATGGAAAATTGAAGTTTGGTGATTGGGCAACTAGAGGTATCCGAAAAAGTAGAAATTATTTGTTTGATCTGTATCGCAGGAAAAATTTAACATCTTGCAAGAAGTTTCATGATTATGTTAGGAACTATTCAAAAATTTTTAAGTCTGTTTGCTTGTGTGCTAAATCTCTTTTTTTTAGAGACAAAATTAGCAGGCATTAGGTAGGTGGAACGCGGCTTTTTTATAGAGAATGAGTCGAGTGTCCGGGGTGTGCATTGGATACAGATTTTCAGACAGAATTTTCAGTCTATTGACTTAGTCTCTAGTCATAATCTGCTCTAAATGTAACATAACAAAGTAAATAACTCACTCAAATGCAACATTTAATAATTTTATAATTACAGACGTTATTGTTATTTTATTAAACATTGTCTGTTATATCTATTCTTAAAGGTTATTTTTTTAGTATAGGTGTAGTGGTTTTAGTAAGGTTATATTTTTGTTATATTTTTTTTACAAATGTCGTTCATTTTTACCTCATTCCAGTGTCGCCGTTAAGAGAATCTGTACATTTTTAAATATAATGAACATAAAACAACGCAGTGGACTTAATAGAAATACTATTGAAGATCTTGGAACCCATATTAAAAGTCGGTACAAATATATTTAAGTAAGTATATATATAATTTTTGTACTAGTAGAGTCAAGCTAGATAGAGTAGGCACCAGGATCAGTATTAACCGAGGTGTCAGACAAGGCGACCCTATATCACCGAAATTATTTATAGCTGTCCTACAAAATGTCATGGAATACTTACCGTGGTCAAAGCAAGGAATTAATGTAAATGGGAAATATCTAAGCCACCTACGCTTCGCAGACGATATCGTCGTGTTCTCTGACTGTCCATATAAGCTCAACACAATGACCAACGAACTTCAGACTGCTAGTGTTCATGCAGGCCTGGAAATGAACTTAGAAAAAACAAAGATCATGACTAACAGCGAGATGACACCAGTACTGGTTAATGAAGTGCCACTCGAGTATGTAGAGAGCTACACTTACCTTGGAAAACAAATTTCATTTAGTAAAGACAGAAACATAGAGGAAATAGACAGGAGAGTAGCTATTACATGGAGAAAGTACTGGGCACAAAAGGAGATTCTCAAATCGCAACTACCAATTAAATTGAAAAGGATAATATTAGATACAACAATTTTACCCTGTCTAACCTATGGCTGCCAAACATGGATTTATGATCACAAGGCAAGACACAAAATACAGACAACTCAAAGGGCAATGGAAAGGAGCTGTTTAAATATAAAACTGAGAGATAGAGTAAGAAACATAAAAATTCGGAATATAACTAAGATTAAGGATGCTTTACACTTCTCTCAAAGTCTCAAATGGAGATGGGCTGGCCATGTTGGGAGATACGGTGACAATCGATGGACAATTAACATCACAAAATGGAAAGGACCGCATGGCGTGAGAAGTAGAGGTCGCCCAGGCGCCCGGTGGCAGGACGAGATTGTATCCAAAGCAGGAAGAGACTGGATGACAACTGCTAAAGATAGGGAAAAATGGAATTCTTTGGAGGAGGCTTTTACCCTGAGGGGGTCCACATTAGAAGGAAATTCAGTATTATAATAATAGTAATATAATTATAATTATCAAATATCATATTAATTAATTAATTTTTTTTTATCTTATTATTGTGGAATTAAATAAAGCTATTTTATTATTTTATTATTATTTATTAAGTATATATAAATAGTTAATTTTGACTAAAGGCACTATCTACTCGGTCCTTCCTAATCAACAGTTCTAGCAGCTCGCCATAATTTTTGATAAAGAAAACTTAATAACAAATCATTCATCTAACTTAGCCATTACCGAATCGTCCTGGCAATTCACAGACCTTTCGCTAGGTGTCACTACTATGTAACTTCAACAACTTCTTCTTCACAAAGTTTACATACTTTTGGGATGTCAATATAATAATAACATCACGTTTTTCAAACAGCTGTCATAACATAAATTTTCGTCGTTAGTTGTTCGAAAAAATAGATGCTACAGCCCATTGGTCCATGGAAACGCACTTGATATCCTTCATGGCATGATGGTGGTGTGAAATTTGTGACCACTCTTTCCGTTGTCGAATTTACTCGAGTAATATCTTCAATAGTAAAATTATGATATGAAATAATATTTCAATGCTCATTACGATCTGAATATTACTCCCGGTGCAACTGTAAATCATGGAATTGTAGCTAATTAATTAATACATATTTTTATTTTATCGTACCCTAGATTTTTATCTCCTTAAGTTTAACTATATGTAGTAGTGATACTATAAATTATGGAGCGCTCACAATGGCTAGACTGTTGAAACTACTTATTTATTTATTTATTTTTATTTATTTAATTCACACATTACATTGTGATACAACTTCTTATATTATTATGTCATGTCTACCACACAGTTATTTTCAATAAAAAACTCTGATTTCTGATATCTAACAAAAAAAACGTGCTATGGAACGTATTAGCGACTCCTTCTGGCTGGAGGTTCCCCTAAGATGTAGTCACAAAATAGTACATAATTTTTGCCATTGCACCATTTAAAAAATACTGTTAAAATCATGCTTTCTTCGTTGTACGCATTTAGTACAAAACTTAGATATTATACGGCCCGTTTTTTTACTATTCCCCTGAAATACGGCAATTTTGAGGTTTTGAGGTTGTGATACGGCAACCCTAAAATTTACTTCGAACAACTTACAACACTGCTTTGGTTCTGCTTTGGACTCTGGTAACATTGGTGGTAAAATGTCTGGAAAAATCTGACAATATTTATCAAGTTAAAAAACTCAAAAAATATGAATTATTACATGTGTTTAGTGGTTATCAAGTTAATGGCAGGCTTGAAATAATCCTAAGGCTAATCTCGGTGTACTTAGCTAGGTTCCACAATTGATTGGAACCTAGACAGTAAGTTACCGAAAAACGCTCCGGCGAAGTGGTAAGTAGGTATTTAGTATACGATAGTTTTAGTTCCGCGGTATCTAAAATGTTTCTTGGGAAATGCTAAAAACGAAGTGTTTTTTATAGTAAGCTTTGATTTATTGATATCTTTGGAAGTTTGTGGATATTATATCCATAATTCCGAATCACGTTTCATGTGTTCGGAGTTTGTCCTCTGTTGGATGTAAGTTGAACGAACGACGTTTCGAACCGCGCCTCCGCTCAAATCTACGTGACAACAATCACAAAGCCTTTGTGGCCCGCGGCTCATGGTCGCTAGGTATTTGTTGACTAAAAGTACCTAATATTCCAACATGCTTGAATTCTTGACCTACTTAGATATTATAATGTTTATGTAATCTGATACATTTAACCGTTCAAATGCGTTGTTTTAGAGTTATGGTGTTTTGAAACTTTGTTAAAAATCATTCCAAGAAAGAATTAAGAAACCTGAAAAAAAGTGTAAAAATGGCAAGATATTTTGAGAATACCTCTATGTTCAACTTCAGTTGGGACCAAGTTGCATGTGGATACTGGAAAAGATACCCCAATCCTCAGAGGTAAGTTATTGTAACCATTTGACTGTTTCCAAATAAATCAATCTGACTCTCAGCTCCCGTTCTACTGGTTGTTGTTAATCTTACCAGGCACAAAAAGGCCCACAATGTATGCAAGACCTTGGGGAAAATTTCCTGTAGCTGTGAAAAATTTATAAGATATTTTGTTTTTACCATTTGGATTTATACTGTAAAGCTACATATTATGTGAACACTATTTTGGTAATGCCTGAATCAACTAGCTATCATAGAAGAGTGGATTCAAGCTAACATATAATTTTTCATATCTTTTATATATTCAACTTACATAATTAACTAAACACTACATGATATGGTGAATTCCATAAACATTGTTGTACCTATACAGGAATTCTGTAATTGTTGTATTCTTAATAACTTATTTGATATTATGTGAATTTAGGATAAAACAGGGTACTTTCATGTGTAACATATAGAATTTTTTTTGAAGTAGTGTTACAACTTCAAACTAATTCAAATCTTTTAGCCTGAATTGTGATTGTCTTATTGAAATTGATTACAAAACTGTGAAAATCATAATTAACAGTTAATGATCCAAAGAATTAATTATACATAATATATTCAAGGTTATTTATAGAATGTGAGTTAATAACTTGCAGGTTATTTGAATGAACTCTTTTTATTTGTAGGTATTATGTGTAACAAACGCTTTTGCAAGTTTGTTATTTTGAAATAAAATATATACTGGAACAAATATTTAACCAATCTTTTACTCAAAAAGTAATTGCATTTTGTTGATATTTGACGAGAACATAATTTGAACTCAAACAGTTTTGCAAGTTAATCAATAAAATTTATATATATTACAAGTCCATACTGTATCAGCCAGATGGTCCACTCCTGAACATAGCTTCCCCCATTAAAGGGGGTTTGATATAAGCCCCACATGTGGCAGGCAGGTTGTGGATTAAGATAATAGTTCTTCCAAGGTCCTACTGCCTACTGTATTTATCCTATAGTCACCTCTTACACCTCCCACAGGAAGGTATGGGTGGGGTGCAATTTAAGCCTGGCACATATTTGATTTCAAATATGAGTGTTTTGCCAGTTAATGAAGAGTAAGTCCATATTTTATAATCATTTATAAGCCTACTATACTAATAGTATTAGTCAATAAACTCATCTTTCTTCCTACTTGCGTTTAACTTAGATTATGTGCAATATTTTAAATGAATAAAAATACATTTTTTGCTACAGGCATGCAACCCATCTCAGAAAGTACTTTTACAAATTATACATACATTTTAACACTTTGAGGGACAGTATGGTCTAATTGGATTACCCTAATAAGACACTAATAACTGCCATACAATGCCTATAGGCGTAGTGACACATAGCGTGGTAATAATTGTATGGAATGTGGCAGAACGCCTCGCGGCGTTTACGCCGTAAGGCGTTCTGTCAAATGTTCTTCATTTTAATGTTGTGTATTTCGACAGTACGTCTATAGACGCTGACTTTTGTAGCCGTTGTGTCGCTGCGCCTTTAGCCGGTTGTGCATTTTGTAACTTAAAATAAAAAATCTGTATAAATTCGTACACATTTATTCATATTAATCAACCTCATATCACAAAAATACTCGTACCAACCAGTTAAAGCACGAAATATCTTTAGAAATTCAACAGACTATCGTGGATGCTGCTTCTGCTAATCAAATCTGTTCCTTTTAGGTTTTCGTCCAGGACAATCGTAGTTCTGATTAGTTCTTCACGGAAGGTGATGAAGCTATCTATTGCAGAATTACTTTTTTTTATATTTTTTGACCAGAGAGTAGACTGAGTCAGAGGAACTTCATAATTTTTTCACAGTTGGTTTCACGATATACTGTTCAGCGACTTTGTCTTGTACGTGGTTTATTTTTGTTACATAGAGCGTTCCCATATGTATATGATGAACATATACATATGGGAACGCTGGGAAAACATCCAAAAAAAGTAATCACGCTTACCGTATCATCAACATTCACCGTTATGCCAGATTCTGTGCTATCAAAATTAAAATTTGGTAATTCACATACTCAATACACCTTGATTCATCTGAAGCAAACTGGTCTGCTACTGATGCTCTTCTAGGCTCAATTGAGTCAGGTTGACCAACTTCTTGTGATAAATTTGGGCATTCTTTGTTATAGACAGGGTCAAGAGATCTCAATTGTTCAGGTTCTTGAATTGGTTGAAGTTCCTCGGAGCCAGAACACGAAGTTCGGTCATGATCTTCGTCTAGTGTTTTTAGATGAAGTAAATGTGGACTCACCAGAGGCATAAGCCTCTGGTGAGTCCATATCTACTTCATCTAGCATCATACAACAATTTCATCCTGTGGGTCCTTTTTATTCTGTAATAAAAAGGACCCAGAGGATGAAATAGTTGTATTCCGGCGTACGCCCCTTGCTTGCGAAGACTGTGCCGCATCGTCGGAATGCGTGGACTCAGCGCCAGGCGGTTTCTTTTGAGTTTGGATCTTGGTCAGATCCAAACTCAAAAGAAACCGCATCAAACAAAGTCTGCAGACGTTTTTGCTGTCCTTTATATGAATTTCCAGACGCCATCTGCAAAAATCTTTAGGGTATAGTTTGATACTCTAAAATCGAGCTCAAAAGATTCACTGGCACTAAAAAGAAATACTTATCTGTACTACGTGCCAAACTAATGTATTTTATACAATCTAATCAAATAAATATAAACAATACTCACATTTTAGAAAACACCTTGCACTAAAACATGTAGCGACAAGCAGGCGCACCGCCAACGCGCACTACTCCACTGAATGTATGTAAAAACGACGCCCATTGACGTACTGTGTGTGACAGAAGGATCTATAAGTTTCAGATGTGTGCGTGAACGCTTTGTCTAACAATTTGAACATGAAGCTGTGACAGTATAGAGGTGTAAATTATACTTACGGTGACAGTACAAACTGCTGTTCTATGAATTAGTATGAAAAATTCAACGCCGTATGGCGTACTGGCAGGAAATAATATAAAACTCTGACGGCCAGAGGCGTTCTGTCACGAAACATTTGTCACACTCATACGCCCACAGACGTACTGTCCTTCATCGTGTTAAGCAAGGCCTGTGTAAAATCATCATTAATTATATCATCACTTACAACATCTTCAAAGGTACAGGTACAGGAACACCTTTTAAGGTTGTTACATTTTTAAATTGAGTTAATCTTCACTCAATTTAAAAATGTACATAAATAATGTACAAATATAGTGCTAAATTTAGAAATAAAACGACATTTAAGGCATAAAGGTAGTCAAGGACATGTTACTAACTGTAGTCAGATAAATCTGACTACAGTTTCAACCACATCCAGTGGTCTTTTTATGTGAACAAATCATTGTTCCTTCAAAATGTATAAGATTATCAGAAGAATTGTTGTGACCTATTGATCTGAATGTCGGGCCGTGGGCAATGAAAGAATAGTGGCAGAAATGATAGCAGTGTGGTGTAGCTAGAATGGACAAGATAATTAATAAGAATATCAGAGGAAGCTTGTAGGTATTGCCTGTGACAGCAAACTTGAGGCGTAATTAATTAGCATATTATGTGTATGTTATAATGAGGAATAAAATACATATGACCAGAATACAAAACTACAATGAAAGCAAAAATTTTAGCTATGAGCGGGATTTGAACTCACACCTAGGTTCTAAGGTAAGGCCTCTTTATAGTCAGTTTAGGACATGCTCTGCCAATTGAACTATCGTAGTGAGTGAGTCATAGCTCAAATTTATCATTTTGTTCCAATTTTTTAACTGTCTTAAGGGCATTCTGAGGTAATTGTGTGCGATTTTATAATATAGCTTCCAAACATATTACAACGCTCACAGAAGGAAAATTCAAGTTGCAAGTGAAAAACATTTTGATTAAGAAATCATACTATACAGTTTGTGTTTACTTAAACAACAACAAAGCTTGGACAATTCTGCCTCTGCCAAGCTATCGCCTTTCACCTACTTAATTTAAAGAAATATTGTAATAATTTTATTATATAGTAAGTACGTAACACATTGTTAAAAGACGTTTAATAGAATGAACCCGAGTAGAATGTAGCATATTTATATATATATTTTTTTTATTGACCTTCACAAAGCATTGTTGACGCCGAAATTGAATAAATTATTTTTACTTAAGAGGATTGTAATTTTGGTATTATTATTTCCTTAGCAGGGGCTAATGCAAATATAATATAACTAATAACTAACAGAATAAAACCAGAGTGTTGCATATAAATGTAGATGGATACAAGTGTTTAATGAAGGCCAAAGAAAGTATGGATAGACTATGCGAAGAAGGATATGCATGCAAATGGACATGTATTGATATTTTATTGAGCAACAGAACTGAGTGGAGAAAAACATATTCGATTCCACTTAGCAATGGATATGGATGGGAAGAATTATACCTATGCATTAGAAGTATAGGAATTATACATTTATATGATTTCGCAGACACTGGTCAAATCATTGATTTGTCAAATTATATGCTCGTCAAATCTTTATTTGTCAAATTATAGACAAGACAAATCCTCGATTTGTCAAATCAGAAACTGATCCAAACCTAAATTTGTCAAATACTTGATTCATCAAATTCTTAAATGTACTTATTCTTTATTCGTCAAGTGAGCTCTTTGTCAAGCACGCTTTGGGACAGTCAAGATGAAAATATAATCAATTATGTGTATTATTTTATTGGATTAAAATGACAGTAAAACTGAAAGCTTTTCAATAACTCAAAACCTTACTTACACCTTCCTTAAAACCTAGTAAAAACATGTAGTTTTTATGAACTCAAAACTTCTTAATATGTTATTAGAAAGAAATATGGACCAACTTTATCCAATATATTTTTTTAAGCATTGTATAGTAATTTTTGGCCCTTTAATAGATTATTTATTAGTATTTCAACTTTAGCATTTCAAATCATGTCTTTATTTTACATTTTTTTTTATATTGCGTGCTCCGACCTGTAATTGTTTTACCAAACGATCATACCGCGAGTTTATAATTTACAAATTGAAATAAATATTTATTGTTTTCAATTTTGCTACTAAACCTTCCGATTTTATCCTAGAAAACCACTGTCAAATATAATAATTCCCGTGGCTTGCGAACAATTAAAAAAACATATTTTTTTCACGCACATCTGGAAAGAAAATCTTAACTGATTGTTTGTCAAAAGTGTTTAATCTCAACTGCGTTCATAATCACACACACACATATATATATATATATATATATATATATTATATAATCTCATTCGCTAATATTCTAATTATGAAATGAAATACTGACCTTCATTGGTATATTTTATATACATACTTTTTTAACAAAATTAAAAAAAAATAATTAAAGCATTATTCTCCTAACAAAACAATGCTTTAAAACAAATTTTTAATTATTAAAGTACAATGTGTCCCGACCAAGGTTTCAATTCATTTTAAGTTCACATTATCTGTGGTGAGCGCGCTGCGCGCGCAAAGCGCTGGTTTTTATATTGCATTTTATTTAATGTAGCTACCTATAGCCATGAGATTAAATAAAGTAGTGTATGCAACTGAAATATGTCTTCAAAATTTCAAATATTTTTTCATAAGTAATCTAGTTTTTAGCAGGTAATAGACAACAAAATACTCTAATTATGCTGTCCATTTTGTCATTCAATTTTGAAGAACCATTATTGAAATGGTAGGTATTAATTTAAATATTTCGTATTTGGAATAATATAAACAAATAAGAGGTTGCTTCACTAAAGGGTTAATCAAAGATAAAGCACTTTAGTGTTCGATCTCACAATGACAAGATAAATCACGTATTTGACGTGTAGAAGTCTTGACGAATAATTGAATTGATGAATCGCGATAATGACAAATTAAGCTTTTGACTTGCAAAGTATATGATTAATAAAGGATTTGACGAATTGCGAAATTGACAAATTAAGCTTTTGACTTTTACAGCATATGGCCAAACAAGGATTTGACCAGTGTCTGCGAAATCATTTATATCTCAATGGTCCAAAAGCTGTTATAAATAAGTGTTTTGGGCAGCCGCTACTTTAATATTAAATATTTTGGTGTGGCTATAAAAAGATTTATCGCCTTTGTCAGTTCAAAACATTCTGTTTACCAAGTCATAAATACAAATGATTGATGTCTTCCCAAGATACTGCTTTGTGGAAGATGATGTAAACAAGCTTGATAGAAGGCATTCACACCTCATGGTGATTATAATATAATGCCCTTGTCCCAATTATCTGCGGTTGGTATGTTAAGTGTGGGTTTTTGAAGTTCTCTTAGCTGAGTGTATCTAGTTCTTGTTAACTGATTAACAGAATTAAATCAGGAATGTTACCAATCAGTAAAATTTTTCAACATGTTCAAAATGGCCCAAAAAATGGGAATAAATTATAGGAACTACAAGGTGGGCAGCAGTGTTTTCTGAAATATTACACTGCGATGACCAAGATAGTCATCTTGGTGATCGCAGTGTAATGCCAAGCGTGGGGATTATGACAAACCCCACTAATGGGAGAGCTTTTGTTTAACAGTGGACGTCTCTCGTCTGTTGATGATGACACAAATTCACAGTAAGAAAGGTTATCGTATGTTATGTTGTAATTTTTTTTGGTTCCGCTCTTCTGGCAGAACCTGAAAAACGTGATATCGGTATCTTAGACGCATTACCTGTATTCCCAAAATCAGATGTAATGACGTACTTAATAACTTACTATGATTGCTTCAGATTTTTTTAGAAGTAGATAATTATATCAATTGCGGCCAGGTTGATTTTTACGCTTTTGGTTGTAAAAATAGTATAATAGTATATGTAAGAGATAGAGTTTTTTTTTTATTTATTTGTAAATTACAACGATTTGGGTGGTGGGCTCTCGTAACAAACTGTATCTCAACATCCAGCGATCTTCATACGTTTTGTATTGAAGGTACGCAAGTAGCAAGGCAGTGCCTTTGAAATCCGTCTGTTGAGCTTTTTGTTTCATATCATTTGAATATCCCAGTCTCATCTAATTCTAAACTTCTCACTACACAAATTTAATATTAAAAAGTAATATTATAATGGTAATAAAATACAATATTTGCACGTCTATCTGCAGGTTGAATGCATAGACAAAAAAATAGTTTAAAACCATTTGATATTGGCTTCAATATCATCATTACGCTACGAGCAAGCGCCCGTAGCATTTAGTGTATTTTTTTTTTTTTTTTTTTTTTTTTTTTTATGCCTGATAGGTTAGCCTTTGACCACTATCTCACCTGATGGTAAGTGATGATGTGGTCGAAGATGTTGTACAGGCTAACCTAGAATTACTGGCTCTCTTTTTTCGTAGCTTAGTTTGCTTTGCCGATCTTAACCGTTCTGCTAAGTTAAACAACGCCGCCGTGGTCATGACTTGGATGGGTGATCGCTAGTGACATTACTACTGAGCGCTTCCGTGCTTCGGGGGTCGTGTAACCCTTCGTCTTAGGATGGCAGTGGTTACAGCGTTGTGGTAGGGTATTTTGCGAATGCCCGACTGGCTAGCTACCAACCTCAATTCGAAAATCTGTCGCCAAGCACCTAGGGTGATCCGGCAGCTGTCCTTGAGAGCCAGTAATTCGGGGTTTTCTAACCCCGAATTACTGGCCAACATCTTCGACCACAGAGTTATAAGTATTTAACGGGAATTAATCGCGATTAAACATATTATATATTTATTTACCTCGATTCTCTTATAACTATGTGTTCAAGTCGCGAAAGTCTTAAAGTTACTATCTTCGACCACACTTATCATCAGGTGAGATAGTGGTCAAATGGCTTTCACGTGAAAACTTTTATCCCGGATGCGCGTGAGCAGGCAGAAGGCTAAGTTAATAATCAATTGATAACGCATGATGTTTCAGCACACACGTTCTGTCAGAAGACACATGGTGCAGACAAATAAAGGATGGATGCCTGCACACCAAGCGAGTGCTCACCAAGACCAACCGTGTCCCCAAATGGGGAGAGAGGTATGTTTTAAAAACACTTAACTTGTAATAACTGAACTTACCATTACCCCTGTTAATCCCTGAAGGTACGTAGGCTGGCAGGGTCCCCATCAGGTGCCGCCTAAGGATTGCACTCGCCTATATCTTCCTCTGGGTGTTGGAAGAGACTACGGAGGTAAAAATGCTAAAAGGAAGGCGCCTTCTGAAAAACAACCATCTTACACTGCGATCCCCAAGATGCATGTCAAGTGTGTGGGAATCATGACCTTGTTCGAAGACATTATTTAGCAGTAGAAATCTACCTATATTTAATAACTGAAAAGACTAATAATTAGGTAATTTGTAATAGTCCCTCCATTATTTTTAACTAATCGATGAAGTGACGTACAGAGAACCACAATACCAAATCGGAAGGATTCTTAACCACCGGCGCGGTGACACAAGTGTGTGTAAAAACTGAGTTAAAAAACTAATGAGTCACATAAGCTACCCAAGTGCTAGTCGTGCATCGCTCTTATAACACTCCGTTCCACGCGCCCTTATTTATCATATCACTCACGCGCGGGGCACTATAGTGACATTTTTAAATGAAAAGAAAATATAAATGAATATAAGTTGTGGTATATTCAAAATCAGCGTCAACTTAAGCTGAGAACCACAAACAAAAAAGTTAGTATTCTGTCGTAAATTAAAAATAAATACAATAATAACTCCCGCTTGTTCCACATTTACTGGAAATGTTGTTTTGATTGAATGATCGTTTTTCATTCGAAACGTCCCGAAAGTGAAAAATATGGGATTGTCAGTATGACTAAAGTGATGAAAAAAATCTGTTGTTGGTTTTGATCACAATTTCAAAATCACATTGAAAATCGGTGTGTTTATTATTATGTTGGTTAAATAGAAGATATGGGCAATACTTTTTTAAACAATTCTAATTTCCAATTCCTAACTAGTTTCTTTTTAAATATATGCCCTGTACCAAAAACTTTGACAGCCCCCATACCTTCTTTTTCTATAGAAAAATAAATATAGGGGCAAGTGCGGAACATGTGGACACTTTCCAGATTGTGGAATAAAACATTTTTTATATTTGAATTAAATAAAATTACTTACTTTTTGGCGCTAAAATCTTTCCAAGCCGGCAGATCAACAACCACACAGAAAACAAAGATGGCGACACGTCAAAACTGCCAACCATAGACAAAGCTGTACGATCTCCTTCAAGTTAGAATTTTAAGTTTGCTCGTTTCGCCGGAATCGATTGTGTCCACAGGTACATGCGAGCATAGGAACAGCACTTGCCCATATTAATTAATAGTATTATATTACTCAATTAGCTCTAGCTAGAGGTTACACATGCAAGAGAACAAAAAGTTATTAAAAATAAAATACGAAACATACCTACTTGTGAAGCGTAAATAAGTTCTATAAATTAATTCAGGTAGGGTTATATAAGCTGTAATGATAACACTGCTACCTTGCACAGACAGTGTCCTAAATATGGATGTCATAAGTTATAAAGTTTTGATATGGATCATGTCACTAATTTCATTTTTATTTTTTACCAGCAGTTTATTAACAAAATACTACAAACTATACCAATGCTACAGCTACTACAATAAAATCATTTAGACAAATTATAAGTCATTACCTATTTCAAAACTTAGAATGTTTCCCCCCATATTTACAGTATTTAGAACATCTAATAAAAGAAAAGTTATGTACTAGCAGTAGTAGTTTAGTTATCTTAGTACTATTTTATGAAGATATTCTCATATCTAACTTCCCGTGAGTATAGTAAGAGCCGACTATGGGTAAAATACTGGAAGGTGGGCAGCAGCGCCATCTAAATAACTGGTATCTTACATCGCTATCCTTAAGATGCCTGCCAAGCCTGGGGATTACTGCTAATCCCCACCCTGAAGGCTAGAAGTGCTTTACATACAAACATAGTTTCGTCATATTTTAATTCCTTAAGGACTTTGAAATACTGCAGTGTTCAAACTCGGTGAAACTTTGCATGTATTTTCATGAGCTTAATATCTATACTTCTGGTTTGCCGAATTTCCGTAAAATTAAGCATTTTCAAGAATAATTCGAAAAATTGTTTTGTATGGGAATTGTTATTTTGACATGAAGCGCTCGTAGCGAAGTTTGCTTAGCCATTCTGAACCGATCAGCAAAGCTAAGCAACGTCCGCCTCGGTCATGACTTGGATGGGTGACCGCTGGTGACATTACTACTGAGCGCTTTCGTGCTCAGTTCGGAGGGCACGTTAAGCCGTCGGTCCTGGTTGTTGCCTTAGGATGGCAGTCGTAATAGCATGGTGGTAGGGCATTTTGCGAATTGCTAGCTACCACCCTCAAGTAGAAAATCTGTCGCCAAGCACCTAGCGGTATGTTCCGGCAGCTGGTAGGTTAGCCATAACAACATCTTCGACCACATCAACACTTAACATCAGGTGAGATAGTGGTTAAAGGATAACCTATCAGGCATAAAAAAAATCAGGCACGGTTAGAAACGTATGACGTCACTACATGTCGGAAACCGATGTGCTGTTATTAACGCTCTTACGACGTGGCGGTACGTGTGCATTTGTCGGTTTGTCTTGGATAGCATGGCTCGGATGGTTGCTTTGCACCTGTATATACCACCTGCCTTAAGTGTGATTAGTTGTTTTCTACTATTACATATTCTAGGCACCAACTGAAATGTTTTTAAGGTGAACCCTTAGGCGAAAAATTCAAAATTATATGACACATAATTTTCAATGTATCTTAATATGACTTTAGAGGTGACTTAAGTTATCGTGTTCATGTGTCGCGAACTCATAATCATATACAATAGTTATTCAACCTATAGCTACATAAGCGTAATAACTTTTTCTCATCTGTCACAAATTTGCGTTTTTCTACGGTTTAGGGTGGTTAGCCAGGCGGGCATTCATTAAACGCCTTACGCTATAATAACTGCCACCCTAGGACAGTAACCGGAACAGACGGCTAGACGTTCCCTCAGAAGCACGGAAGCGCTCTGTAGTACGCCAGTAGGTCACCCATCCAAGTCATGACTGCAGCGGACGTTGCTTAACTTAGGTGATCGTTAAAGGACGACTAAGCAGGCCACGATACGAGCGCTGCGAAATGTACTTGTTTCATACTGACCCCACATCAGTGGGATATTAGTAGGAAGACGATTGACTTATTCTATAAAACAGAATCTGTAAAAACCACTCTCCAACTGGCCTGATAACTGCTGATAAAATTTGCAATAACGTTAATTAACTGATAAGTATTATCACCGGCGTTCTCAGAGCATGATCCATTACATTTTTGTTTACAAGTTGGTGTAGCAAATTTACGAAAACCTTCATAAACAATACCCCGTGGGGTGCCGGGTTAGAATTGCACCTCCCCATATTAACCCGTGGGTGTCGTAAGAGGCGACTAAGGGAAAAATACTGGAAGGTGGGCAGCAGCGCCTTCTAAAGAGCTGCCCACTTACACTGCGATCCCCAAGCCGCCTGCCAAGCGTGGGGATTATGGCAAATACCCCCCTTAATAGGGGAGGCTGTGTTCAGCAGTGGACGATCCGGCTGATACAGTACAGTTATAAACAATGTCCACGTTTGTAGGTAACCTTGTCATATGTTTATATTTATTGCCAAGAAGATAATATCAACTCATTGTGTGGTGAATGATATTGGTGAGTCATACTGACCAGTCATCATTCTGAATGAAATGTTTAGGCATGTGAAGAATATTTTGATAAAGAAATCTTACTACACAGTTTGACGACAAAAATGCTTGGACTGGTTCGCCTCTGCCAAGTTAGCGCCTGTCACCTACGTAATGTAAATTAAGTATTGTAACAATTTTACTATATAGTATGTACTTAACACATTGTTAAAAAACGTTTAAAAGAACGGCCCCGAGTTTCTTGCCCGTTCTTCTCGCAGTGGCTCTATAATTTTTGTTTGCTGAACGTGGCAGTACAATGTATATATATATATATATATATTTCAATATTAAAATTTGTAATTGACCTTCATAAGAGCGTCGTAGACGCCTATATTGAATAAACGATTTTGACTTTATGGTATAAAAATCACAAGTACAATTTATCTACTCCCTGTATCCGGATTTGTCCAATGTCGGACACAGCCTTCCACATTAAGAGTAGAGTGCACGGGGCGCTTTCTATGCAAATGTGGTTTCGTCATATTTTAAATACCAAGGGTCAACAAGCCAACTCAGTGAAATTGTGTGCATATAGCTGAGCCTCATATCCATGCTTGTGGTTTGCTAGTTTTACGTTTTTTTATTTATTTTGTCCCTAAATGTTAAAGCAACCATCCGAGCCATGCTATCCAAGACAAACCGACAAATGCACACGTACCGCCACGTCGTAAGAGCGTTAATAACAGCACATCTGCTTCTGACATGTAGTGACGTCATACTTTTCTAACCGTGCCTGATTTTTTAATGCCTGATAGGTTATCCTTTGACCACCATCTCACCTGATGGTAAGTGACGATATGGTCGAAGATGTTGTTCAGGCTAACCTAGAGTTACTGGCTCTCAAGGACAGCTGCCGGAACACACCGTTAGGTGCTTGACGACAGATTTTCTACTTGAGGGTGGTAGCTAGCCAGGCGGGCATTCGCAAAATGCCCTACCACCATGCTATAATAACTGCTATCCTAAGACACCAACCAGGACCGACGGCTTAACGTACACGGAAGCGCTCAGTTTTAATGTCACCAGCGGTCACCCATCCAACTCATGACCGAGGCGGACGTTGCTTAGCTTTGCTGATCGATTCAGAACGGCTTAGCAATTTGCGCTACGAGCGCTTCAAGGTGGTATATATACACAGCTGCAAAGCAACCATGCTAAGCCAAGACATATACCGGCAAATTTACACGTACTGCCACGTCGAAAGAACGTTAATAACAGCACATCTGTTTCTGACATGTAGTGACGCCATACGTTTCTAACCGTGCCTGATTGTGCTTGAGGCAAAACAATTGAATAGGCCCAGAACTCAATTTTGCCGGCATTCTGTACTGAGCAAGGAAACTGTATATTAGTTACATGAAATAAATTACGTTCAACGCCGTGGCTCAGATAGTTATTGTCAGTTTCTTTCAAACAGCGTCATTTGAATTTAGAGTTTGATATCTGTTCAGCGCCTTCTTACCAGGCAGATCTGGATTACAATGGGTTGATTCGAACTTGGCAACCTGACGCCACCTGTATTATCCTTAATTGCATATCAAATAACATCAATTTCAACGCGATACGTGAGGCCATCTGTGTTCTCGTGCTAAGCGCATCCAAGTTTTGGCGAGTTTTGTCTTGTCGCTCGCGTAAACGAAACGCAATATATTTGTATAGACGCAAGTTCAAAATAGTATTTTGTGTATATCTCTGACTCATCATCATCAGAGTTCTGAGTTGAGAGTTCAGAAAGTTTGTCGAATATTGGATTATCTTAATTTCAATATTCGTACCAGTTTATTATACGAATATTAGAATGCAAGCCTTAGTAACTATATTTTTATGCCTGTGATGGTGTGGAAGATGTTGTTCAGGCTAACCTAAAAATAACTGGCTCTCAACGACAGCTGCCGGGACAAACCGATAGGTTAGGTTAAATTTAAATTAAGTTAAGTTAATTAAAATTTAAGTTAAGGTTAAATTAGGTTAGGTTAATATTATGTTAGCTCAGTCGGATCCCGCACATGACTATAATTTTTCCTCTCGTAAATTTGGAATTGTGTAATATTTAATAATAATTGGATTTCCACAAAGTAACCCCTGAATCTATTCATTATCAGCGTTCATCTTAATTAACGTTATTGAAAATTGTGTGCGTACTGACCCCACCTATATGGGATAAAAGTATGAATACGATATTTATAGATAAGTAATGTTATCATATCAGGTTGATTGTACAAATCGTGATTTGTTTCAATATAAGAGACAGGATACGTTAGTGCATTTTATAATATGATAAAGCTTCTTACCATCTTTATCGCCCTGATAACATAACGAGAGCAATCGCAAGTTTACATACGGATCCCAAATTTTTTGAAAATTTTCTATAGCCTATGTTCATCAAGGATAGTGTACGATTCTAATGGTGAAAAAGTTTTTCAAATTAGTCCAACAGTTTTTAAGTGTATTCATTACACACAAAAATTAAAGTATTTTCTCTTTACAATATTAGTGTAGATTATCTTTATAGAGTTCAGTAGATATATATTTTCCAAACACGCAACATTGACTAAGTAGGTAAGCGAAGGGCATCTATATTGTATTACCGCATTGTTACTAAACGAGTAGTTTCTTGCAATGTGAACTCTTACTGCCTTGGACTTAAGACATGTTATCGTTCTTAACCATTCAAGGGCATTCGATAAAGGTGCGAGGATAAGTAATGTTTTTGTACATTTTAATGAGGCGTAAGGTCCATTCCTCTTTGTTATATCATGTAAAATGTTCCACTCTGTAACATATATTATACACATAGCTACTTAATCAGTAATTTAATTATTACCGACTTAAAAACCGCGTATATTGAACATATTTGTAGGCTTTAAACAAGAATTAATGTAGGTTAAAAAATTTTTTTTTTTATGCCTGATAGGTTAGCCTTTGACCACTATCTCACCTGATGGTAAGTGATGATGTTGTCGAAGATGTTGTACAGGCTAACCTAGAATTACTGGCTCTCAAGGACAGCTGCCGGAACACACCGTTAGGTGCTTGGCGACAGATTTTCAACTTGAGGGTGGTAGCTAGCCAGGCGGGCATACGCAAAGTGCCCTACCACCAAGCTGTAACGACTGCCATCCTGAGACAACAACCGGGACTGACGGCTTAACGTGCCCTCCGAAGCACGGAAGCGCTCAGTAGTAATGTCACCAGCGGTCACCCATCCAACTCCTGACCGCGGCGGACGTTGCTTAACTTTGCTGATCGATTCAGAATGGCTGAGCAAAAAAAATGGCTCGCTACGAGCGCTTCAAAAAGCGCTTTTGGTTAAATCTGTTAGCTTTTGAATACAATATCATCTATATTTAAGTTATGATTTGGTTTAAGTCATTGCTACTTCATGGATAGGTGCTTGGCGACATATTTTCTGTCGCCAAGCACCTAACGGTGTGTTCCGGCTGCCATCCTTGAGAGCCAGTAATTCTAGGTTAGCCTGAACAACATTCGACCACATCATCACTTACCATCAGGTGAGATAGTGGTCAAAGGCTAACCTATCAGGCATAAAAAAAAACGAGTAGGTAACGAAGAAAGAAAAACAACACGATTCTTCATTAACACATAAACAAGATGTTTTAACCTTCGTTATCAATTATCACTTTGTTATTTTTGTTATCAGAGATAAAAATAGAATGCGCTTGCAAGAGATAAAATAAGATGGTGATGTAATCGCTACAGCACATGTATGACTTTCACTTGTCGACTTGTACCATAATACTTGTCACAAAAAATAACATAATACTTGTTACAAAACAATGATAATTTTTGAAGCAGTGATATGGACTATCGTCCCGCAGGTCTATGCCTCGACTCCACCGCCAGTGTGAGCTTCACAGCACGGTGAAAGGTTTGCGAATGCTCGCCTGGCTACCTATAGCTACCACCCTCATAATGATAATGATAATTTATTTATAAATACGAGGAATTTATTAAAATAACATAATATTGGCTACCATTTAATTAATTTATAATAGATACTAGCTTTCCGGGCGCGGCTCCGCCCGCGCGTATGTCGGTTATCGCGCAAAAACATTAACCTTTTTTTGGAAAGTCGGATAAAAACTATCCTATGTTTTTTCCCGGGTCCCAAACTATCTCCATACCAAATTTCATTCAAATCGGTCCAGTAGTTTTGGCGTGAAAGCGTAACAGACAGACAGACAGACAGAGTTACTTTCGCATTTATAATATTAGTACTGATTATATACACTTTAACTATTATTATTGACAAATTATTATTATTTTTGATATTGATGTTGTGACTTTAAATGTGTAATTATTGTATAATTTTTTTATTTTATTTTTATTTTATGCCTGATAGGTTAGCCTTTGACCACTATCTCACCTGATGGTAAGTGATGATGTGGTCGAAGATGTTGTTCAGGCTAACCTAGAATTACTCTGGCTCTCAAGGACAGATAATAATATAATAATATATAATTTTGCTTTTATTATCTAGAGCACTTACTCAAAATTTGTAATATTGACATGTAAACATTGTTTATGAAATATATGAGTTCGAGTAATTTATTTGCAAGAAATAGGGTACAATAAAGGTCTTAGTTTGTATCCCACCATATTTCATCAATCTGACATGCAAATATTTTTTGTTTAAATTGCTTACAATAAGCTCAAGCAGAAAATCTGTCGCCAAGTACCTAACAGAGTGTTCCGGCAGCAGTGCTTGAAAGTCAGTAAAATTACAGGCACATGAGACTTTATACAAACTGTATGTCTCAGGGTGTTGGGCGCAGTGCAGTTCGTCACATAATAGGAAATGTAAATATTATAAGCAGAGATTACCTCTTAACATCAGGTGGGCCTCGTTCTTGTTACGTTACAATCTCATAAAAAATACTTTTCACATGCATGCCGTTCCTTGATATCAAAATCGTATATATACTTAAAGATTAAAGATTGTCTATCTTTATACAGTTTATCTATCGATTGACACGGTTTGACAAAAATCTACAATATCGTTTGGCAGTAGATACGAATGTTGTTCTGCAACTCAAAGAAACATTATTTCGTAATACATATTTTGAACTTAAGAAGTTTTGACGATACAAAGTATGCGTTAGAAATGTAGACAAGGATCTGACGATTCAAAATATGTTATTAATATTTTTAATATATCCTGTGTATAGATCGGTTTAGAAGGTCAGGTCTGATTTGAATTTGATGATAAAAAGTCGGGCAACAGCTATTAGCTATGTAAAAAAATAATAAATAAAATAATTTATTTCGGACACAAAATACATGATAGTGTTAGTAAATGTATAGTAAACTAAAACTAAATTATGTTATACATACATTATTTAATCTTACCCGTGACTACGCCAACCCAATGCTCTTGGATTGGGCAGTCTAGACGGGCAGCAATCATTTGCAAAATATATATAGCCTGCCGAGGAACTTTTATCTTATACTGCAGCTATGCCCAAGATGTCTGCCTAGCTTGGGGTTACAAAACCCCCTTTAATGGGAGAGGCTGGGTCCGCAGTGGACAATCCGACTGATATAGTATCCTTCGGGTCAAAATTGATCATAGTATGTTTAATTGTTACAGGTTCTTCAGTGCAAAGTCTGTGAAAATCATCGAGGAGAGCATCTGCGATCCGAAAAACAAAATACTTATCACATATACCAGAAACTTGGGGTACACGAAAGTTATGGTAAGTAATAATAATAAATATACTAAATAATTTGAGGTGACGAGGTTGTCCTGCGGCCAAAAGGCGGAAAAGACCCCGTCTGCTGTAACAATTCTGTCCCTGCTTACTTTCCACACGTTTTAACCTTCTGCGCGGTACTGCATCTGATATATCTATATCAGATGCAGTACAATCAGTTTATTGACAAAGCGACAGTCTTTCTGGGAATCAAAGTGGACTCAACTTTACAGTGGGATCCACATATACATGATCTAGCCGGAAGACTTAGTTCTGCTGCATATGCAGTTTGTAAGATAAGACAGTTAACAGACGTGTAGCTACTGCACGGCTAGTTTATTTCGCGTACTTCCACAGTATTATGTCGTATGGTGTATTGCTGTGGGGAGCTGCTGCTGAGATGGAAACAATCTTTATCTTACAAAAGCGTGCAATTCGAGCCATATATGAAATGGATCCTATGGAATCTCTAAGGGATCTTTTTAAAGAAATTGATGTATTAACTTTACCGAGTCTGTATATATTTGAAAATATTATGTATGTTCGGAAAAATTTGAGTAAATTTAAATTAAACAGTGACAACCACGATTACAACACTAGGAACAAATATAAATTAACGGTACCGTGTTTTAGATTAGCAAAGACAAATAAAAGGTCCTTTTTAGGTAATTGTGTGCGGTTTTATAATAAAATTCCCGAACATATTACAATGCTCACAGAAGGAAAATTCAAAATACATGTGAAAAACATTTTGATTAAGAAATCCTACTACACAGTTTGTGATTACTTAAACGACAAAAATGCTTGGAAAATTCCACCTCTGCCAAGCCATCACCTGTCTCCTACGTAATTTAAACAAATATTGTAATAATTGTATTATATTGTTTATAACAAATTGTAAACAGACGTTTAAAAGAATGGCCCCGAGTTTCTTGCCCGTTCTTCTCGCAGTGGCTCTATAAATTTTTTTGCTGAACGTGGCAGTACAATGTAGAATATTTCAATATTATTATTATGTAATTGACCTTCATAAGAGCGTCGTAGACGCCTAAATTGAATAAATGATTTTGAATTTGAATTTGAATCAGATACAGTAAGATTTCTTGTGCATTCCTTTTCGTTCAATCTGGAACTCATTAATGCGATAATGGTACCTAGCTGCTTATTTTCCTGTATAGATAGATCTTGGTAATATCTAGTGTAATAGAGCAAGAGCCCACGACGGCACGACTATAGTTTGGGTTGTGGTTACTTGGGCAGTTAACAACAGGTAGTAAAGGTGTATAAAATAGTACCTATAATTCGTTAAAGTATAAAGCTCATTTTTTTATCTTCTTTGGGATAAGTTACAAATCTTGTCATCAATTGCGGATTTTTATGACAGTTGCTACCCCCTGCAAGACTCCCATTAACTTTTAATCAGTACTTCAGTACTAATATTATAAATGCGAAAGTAACTCTGTCTGTCTGTCTGTTACGCTTTCACGCCAAAACTACTGGACCGATTTGAATGAAATTTGGTATGGAGATAGTTTGAGACCCGGGAAAAAACATAGGATAGTTTTTATCCGACTGCGCAAAAAGAGGTTAATGTTTTCGCGCGATAACCGACACACGCGCGGGCGGAGCCGCGCCCGGAAAGCTAGTGAATTATAATTTTACTTTCGTGATGGTATATAAAAAAAAATTATACCTCAATAGCCGGACAGTTTTAATGGTTATTAATTACACCTTTCCAGACACATTGCAAGTCCGCTGTAGGTTCGAGCGCGAATGCTTAGTCGAATACCATCTTTAAAGATAATTTTATATGATATTATATTTTAGAATAATTTTATTACGTTTATCGTCATGTTATGTAAAGTAAAAGCGGTCAAAGGCTCAGCTCAGCTTTTATAAAATAACGAACATTTGGCCGTCGTGGGCTACTTGCTCGGACTTGGAGTGCAATATAACTTGTCTATCTCAATAATCGCAGTCAATTGGTTTAAATTGGATGGTCTTCCACACACAGGTTGCATGCACCGCTACAGTCGCATCTTATAAATATATGTATAATGCGTATATTCTATACTGTTTCAAACACGCCGGCGTCGATCACCGATCGTTTCCCTTTTGGTTGAACGCAAACGGTACTTATACTTTTTGAAATATTAGTAAATTACTGAATTTTTCATACTAAAATTCATATTAGGTATACCACTCCCCATATACATTCGGAAACTAACACAGTTAAAACTAC
Organism: Plagodis dolabraria; assembly: GCA_963854805.1. Taxonomy (NCBI): domain Eukaryota; kingdom Metazoa; phylum Arthropoda; class Insecta; order Lepidoptera; family Geometridae; genus Plagodis; species Plagodis dolabraria. Next base: position 3,644,736 of record OY978459.1, on the reverse strand, counting down.
ATTGTACTATTGTATTGTGCATGTGTTTTGTAGCGTGTAATATATCAAAAGTTACGTTTCCGGCAACGCACCATTACATACTAACAGACAGGCGCTCATTTACACCTGTTTTCTCGATGTATTGAGGGCCTTCGACCTGGTTTCTTTTGATATTCTTTGGCAAAAACTAGACAGTATCTCAGTGTCATATGAACTAGTTCAGATCTTCAAATATTGGAATCGAAACCAGGTCAACGTCGTTCGATGGTCGAGCGCGTATTCGGATCCGTACAGGTTGGAATGTGGTGTGAGACAAGGAGGGCCTGACCTCGCCAAAACTCTTCAAACCTGTACGTGAACGCACTGATAGAGGAGTTCAATAGCACTCATGTGGGATGTCACATCGACGGAGTGTGTCTCAATAACATTAGTTACGCACGACATAGTGCCACTGAGTGCTCCGGTCTCTGGGCTGTTCAAGTGATTAGGCATATGTGAAAGATATGTACTGAGTCATGGTTTGGTCTATAAAATACGAAAATCCGAATGCATGGTCTTTCAGGTGGGAGGGAAGTGTCCAGATAGAATACCACCTATCAAATTGAACGGCACACCCCTGGCAAAAGTTAAACAAGTTAAATACCTTGACCACTTGATCATCTCTGACTTGAAAGACAATGCGGATTTAGAAAGAGAACGTAGGGCGCTGTCTGTGAGAGCTAACATGATTGCCCGCAGGTTTGCTCGCTGCTCGGATGAGGTCAAAATCACTCTTTTCAGAGCTTTTAGTACCTCTTTCTACACGAGGAGCCTGTGGCTAAACTATTCACAGAAGTACAGTGCCTTGCGAGTTCAATATATTAATGCATTTAGGACTCTGTTACTACTGCCAGTGTTCTTTCTGTAGCGCATCGGGGATGCTTGCCGAATCGCGTGTGGATTGTTTCTATGCAACCATGCGGAAACGGTGCATATCCCTGGTGCGCAGGATTCGGGCCAGCCCTAATAGCATTCTGAAGGTATTTGGTGAAAGGTTTGTTTGCCAGTACTTGAACCAGTGCTCTAGGGTTCACTTGTTGACTATAAATAGAACATAATTGACATTGAGCTATATTGACATGGAATTGATGATGTTAAGTATTTTGTTTCATATTTGATAAGTACATAATTTATTATTTTTATTGACATTTAATTATTTTCATATTTTCAAAATCGGAAGTTTTTACTTATAACTTGACATTATTGAAACTACTGTTACTTTTATTTAAAGTATAATGTATATAGCTTTAGTAAAATTGAAACTAATATCAATGCAATGTCTCTTCTAGTTTATTTATTGAAAATATTATGTGCCTTCCATTGTTAGTTTTGTTTAAATTTAATATTGTATGATATGAGTTGGTCGAAATAAATAATAATAATAATTATTATTAATCTATATAAATAAAAATGTAACACCGTAATGTTTGTAGGCGCATAACTTCCAAAGGACTCCACCAAATTCGATAATCTTTCGTTTATGTGTTCGTTATTATCACGAGAAGGTTTGTATGAACAAAATATGGTGACACGAAGTTCGCCGGGTCAGCTAGTCCATCATGATTAATACACTTGCTAAGTCCTAATATTTTACACCGACAGCAAATAACAGTTAATTTCACGTATATTAATACATATACGCGTATATAAATCGTAGTTTGGTGAAATAGGCCTTTAATATTAAATTCCTAATTTACATACCTACTTATTACCCCCAAAAAAGAAAACACTTTTTTCGTAAAATTTGCCTTTATATTGGAAATATCTTCGCTGAACTAAATTTATTTATTTAGTAGGCACACAAAACAGGACAGTGTCCAATAAATAAACATAAATTTACAATATGCACAAGGTTTTGGACAGGACTATGTCCCTAAACTGTGTGTACGCAGCATGACTATAATAATATATAAAACAGTTTAAAACAAAGTTAAGTAAAAGTTAATAGGTGAGCTTGAGGTCTATAACTAACTTTACGACTCTTTTCTTGCGTCGCCACAGGTTCGCATATATACGAGTGTTTGCCGCGTGCCGCCACGGTTGCATGAAACGAAAACAGTGATTGCCACGCGCCTCTGTGGTTTCACGGAGATCGTCAGTGTATTTTTATCGATTTTCGTAAATTGGGTCCTTTTTTGCGAGATGGAATGTAGCCATAATAGACAATAGAATATAGCTACTCTTCGTTTTGATAACCATTTGCAGTAAAATGTATCTATGAAATAAAAAAGTTCAGTTGTTTGTTTACGTTTTGCGAAACCGGCGGGCCATCGGTATTATTAAACATGTTTTTTTATGGTTTTCTCATGAATATTAAAATGATATTTTGTGATATGCTTGACATTTGTCTTTTCTATATAATTCAATAATAAAACAGTAGTATTTTTCTTAAAACCAATGGAATTTAGTACTTTCGTAGTACACCTACGAACGTTTAGGTATCATTATGAATACATCATAAATGTTTATATTTCGTATTAATTGTTTATTTAGCTATCTTGTACAAGAATATTTTTCCTTCCAAGGTAAATACTTCAGTCACAAGAGACAATTGTTTACATTACGCTGCGCTTAACGCACGGCCGGCAAATGCTAATACAACAAAAAGTTCGTCCGGTAAAAAGTAGTGAGTGCCGCATGCAACCACGGTTGCAAGTGGCGTCGCAGCGGTTAAAAATAATCAGATAGTGATAAACTATTTGCAATGGCTGTCCAATGGGTCAAGTCGAGACCTATTATCGAATAGTGTGGGAAAACAAAAGGTAGCCCAGTGCAACTGATAAAAGAGCACAATTTTTTTTCTATCGAATCTGTGTATGTAACACTACGAAAGATCGAAGAGACATGAAACCATGAGGCCTTTTTGGTTAAAAAGCTAATGAGTGGCTATGATTGGATGGGCATGCCAAGCATTAGGTAGAAGTATAAAATTTGCAAGGTAGAAGTTACATTTCGATGAACTCATAGCGCTGACTGGATATCAGCGATCGTCGTTTGTAATTATCTTTATATTCGCAAATATTATTAATAATCAGTGCATAAAGAGTATTCAAACCAGCCACATAATTTTCCTCAAAAAAACTTCTCCGCTTTCGCTGTTGATTGATAAATACTGTGCTATGAATGTTATGATATTAGACTTTAGGCGTCAATTTTAGTCGCATCATTTCTGAAACCAGTGTGGGTTTCTGTCTAGTGTCTACACTGGTGGTGGCGAGACATAAAGAATCTTCCAATTCTGACAAATCAGTACTAATATTATAAATGCGAAAGTAACTCTGTCTGTCTGTCTGTTACGCTTTCACGCCAAAACTACTGGACCGATTTGAATGAAATTTGGTATGGAGATAGTTTGAGACCCGGGAAAAAACATAGGATAGTTTTTATCCGACTGCGCAAAAAGAGGTTCATGTTTTCGCGCGATAACCGACATACGCGCGGGCGGAGCCGCGCCCGGAAAGCTAGTCTTTAAATACTTTTTGAAATATAGTTTTGCTGGGAGGTTATAACTCTTTACCCATTAAACGTAGGCCAAAACGTGTAGAGAAGTGTGGAACGATCTTCCATCTCGTGTTTTTTCGCAGAGCTACGGTATGGATTCCTTCAAAAAGAGTGTTATAAGATTATTACAGGGTCGTCAACGAATTGGTAACACCCCTGGTGTTGCTAATATCCATAGGCGACGCTAACCGCTTACCATCAGATGGACCGTATGCTTATTTGCCACTCCATTACATAAAAAAAAGTATCCGGCAGTTTATCGGTTACCGGCCCGGTAGGCTTTGTTTGAACAATACGTCCTAGTGTGAAATATGATCGCTTGGATAGTCAGTAGTTGTTGTAACTACTCTCAAAAGTATGGCCCTCCATATTCGTGTCTTCGTGATTGAAAAGGTATTTACTCCTGGTATGTAGAGACAAATAAGCTACATTTTAGTATTCCTTTTTTTCAGAGTGTGGTAGAACGAGTTGAGTACAAATCAGCTGGACCGGGACAAACAATAGCTTGTAGATCAGCTTGGATCGATTCGCAAGTGTTCGGGTTCTCTCGAGCGATCCGTGCCTTTGGAGTAGACCGGTTCAGGAAAAATTGCACCTCTATGGTAAGTAAAATAGACAAAACATACTGAATATAAGGTTCATCATCATCAGCCGGAAGACGTCGGCTGTCGAAAAAAAGCCTCCCCAGTAGAACGCCACAAAGAACGGCTATCATAGCCGCTTGTAATTGGCTACACGCTTCTTTAACTATGTCGTCAGTACACCTAGTGGGGGGCCTATCAACTCTACGTCTTCCGCTGTAATGTGGTATCGACTCGCAGTACCTTAAGCACCTTTCTTCCCCATCGGTGATCAGTTCATCGAGCAATGTGGTCTGTCACATTGCCACTTCAACTTCTGCAAATTCTGAAAGTTCTCTCTGGAAACTCCAACACACAAGCGACTTAATAACTGTATGTCTCAGTGCAATCCGCCATACCTGAGACGAACTGCATCTGTAGTAGCCTCATGCATGTTCCGTCACAATACCATAAAAAAGTCTCGTTTAGTTTCCGAAGTGCCAATATCGCGGCTCTTGCCTTGACATAAATCAGTATTGGTTCAGGGCCATTTCACCCTTTTCTCACATTGGGTCTCACTATTCTCTACACAGCTTTATGTTTACCTTACATATTAATAAGAATAGAAATGTGATAACCGCGCCATGTACCACAACTTTCAAGACTGTCTTCAACTACTACGAACTAACGACGTAACTTTTTCAGAAGCTTAATTGCCGACTATAGACGGTATGTTGTAGTTCTTGAGTGTTTGTGGACATTTTAGGCCAAGCCTGTAGCTGCAATCACCATTTACAAACAAGTGGTCATATAGAATTGTGCAAGCCATATTTGGCTTTAATGTTTGTTGGTTCCAATTAATGGTGTACGGGCTTTTTGCCATCTACCGCGAACAGTTTTATAATCCGTAATCTACTGAGATAATCGCCCCGTGGGGTGCCGGGATAGAATTTCACTCTCGCATTGCTACCTGTGGGTGTCGTAAGAAGCGACTAAAGGTAAAGTTACGGAAGTTGAGCAACTAACATCTTAAACTGCAATTCCCAAGATGCCTGCTAAACGTGGGGATTATGGTGGAGGCTGTGTTCAGCGTTGGATAATGCGGATGATATAGTACAGTACAATCTGCTGAAAATTTTACCTAGGAAAAACAACGCATGTGCGACCTGGATATTGAATCCTTAGGCGCAATAGCATCATTTTGTTAAAAATAGGTTTTTGTATTGTATAGGGACGGGACAAAAAGTTGCCTATAATAGCACAATACCTCTCAGATGTCACAGTTGGAACCGCGTGTTATTAGCACCACACTGTTGTTTTTAGGCTGTGTTTTTTGGGTTTTAGTCTAATCAGTATCTCATATTTTGTTTCTTTAAATCGTTCCCGATGAAAATGGGCTTAGTCACTAAAAAAATATTGCACAATCGCGCAGGGATCCCAAATCGGTCGTTAATCGTTTATGCATAAACTTCTCTCGCTAATTAATCTTCTTCTTTCAATTTTTTCACAGCTTGCAATTTGTTTGTGTGAAAGTTGAAATGATCGAGATTTATAAATAGTGCTATTACATACAAATGCCTAATCTAATATGCAACGTAATGTAATGAAAAATTTTTGTTTCCAGGTGAACGGTTTCAACCACGTTCTGCACGCCATGTTCCCCCGCGCCGGCGGGCCCCACGCGTCCCCCGTCACCCACACGCTGAAGGAAATGCGCGAAGCCGCCGCCGCCGCCACCGACCGCGCCAAGCACAACGTACTCTCCTCCGTCAACAGAACATAACCGGACGACCCCACCGCCCGCTAGACTCACGGGAACTCTCTACTTGTCCTCATATCCTACCGACTGCGCCAGGACATTTTATTCATGTGATCAACATTTAATGTGTTCTTACAGTGAAATAATACATTAATTACTGTTCAGTTTACTTATATGGTGATCTTACCTAACAAGAATAACGTGCTCTTCTTCTAACGGGATGTGAATTGACACAATTGACTGAGAAGAATGCAGTTAAAACGGAACAGTTTTGCCACTCTATTCCATAAATTTAAACACACATTCGATATATTTTAATTGTCTTTATATCCTACCGATTGCGCCAGTGTACATGAAACTACTGGAAGTATCGGAATGTTTGAACGAGATCTTCTTGTACGTATGTCGAGAGAATTATTACATCCACACTTTTATAATTCATTAAATGTTGCGATTATTCTACCTACGAGTTACATAGGGCATGGACCATTTTCTCCAGAAATAAGTACATTTGTGTTTCTTTGTGTTCACTAAAAATTCTTTGGAGAAAGCAAAGTGTTCTTGGGAACTTTACTACACAAGAGTAAACTAAAAGTACTATATCAGCCGGATCGTCCAATGCTGAAAACGGCTTCTGCCATTAAGCAGAGGTTTCCCATAATCCCTATGCTTGGCAGACGTATTGGGGATTGCACTTCCACAGAAGGAACTGCTGCCCTCCTTCCTGTATTTTTCCCATTGTCACCTATTACTACACCCACAGGTCAAAGGAGGGTCGCATAAATACAGCATGATCAGATTATATTTTTAACCTAGCTTGTTGTACATTGATTGATTGTAATGTAAATGAATCCAATAGTTAAAATATATGAATATAAATTAATGAGGATATTGTGGCTTCCAGAGATTTTAAACAACGATTACTATTGTGAAATGTTTGGACATGCGGATTAATTAAAAAGTTAGGGTAGGTATTGTTGGTGATTAAGATAGTCTGGTAGACTTAATAAATAATATATACTAGAGGAAGAAATAGATTTTAAAGCCAATTATATACATATTATTATATCAGAAATATTAAATGTTAAATTGCTATAGTAATTCCTATATTGAAATAGTTCTTTTAATAACTTAGTCTTGTACTGTCCACTGCTTGAATGACTTATCAAATTTGTAATATTATTTGCACTGCCTTTTAATCGCGTTCCTCAAAACATATGCTACATGTACCTTTTTGGCCACATTCCAACTTGTGTGGTTTATTATGTGTTATTATTTTTTGTTCATAACATTTTGAAGTCAAGTATAAACACGATTGATAGCTCCTGCATTGTAAGTTGCTCTGACGTGAATGTATCAAAAATAAATAAAAAATTACACTTCTAGTAACTGCATGTTTGTATCCAAAGGTCGTAAATCCAAACACTGATTTAAAGTATCAGTTAAAATAACTAAAAATATGTAGTAAGCCAAAAGATTTGGTTAAACGGCATAACGAGTAATAATTTCGATATTATATAATAATTAAATCAAGTTATAAACCTTGACTATGTCAACACTAAAAATAAAGAATGATTGTATATCTTTTGAATTGTTTTCAAAGATATATGTCTATTGATATACTTGTAAAAAAGAGGGTTAAATAAGGAATGTTGCTGAATAGACTGTATGTGCATCTATACTTGACTGACTTTTGAGGGCACATATGCATAATTTTGTGTGATTTATGCTTTGTTTATAATTATATATGCACATAATAATTAATTGTAATATAGAAATAATTATCTTTGTTGAAATCATATTAGAAATTACGCTCTGTTGTCAATTTAAAAAATAATTTATACCTATAAACTCTATTTTTCTATAGCTTCCTGGCAATACTCAGCTGGTGTTACCAGGCTTGTAAAATGAAATTGTAAGTATTGTGGTTTTCTATGATAACACGGACAGAGTCCATTAGCAGTCAATTTTGTAGTCTAGCATGTTCAACAAAAGTTGTTTATTGAAATGAATTATGATAATTGATTCCAATCGGCTCATTCATTATCTTACAAACATCGCTCCTAACTGTATTCTAACAGAGGTCGATGAAATTTACTGTAAGAGTTTGTAAGAAAAAGACAAAGTTGTACTACTGATAGTTCAATGACCCTGAGGTCAACGGACGAAATTCTTCCAGCTTGGCGATGTTTTGATTTCATTACTATATGTTTATTATCTGTCGTAGCATAAACACTCATATCTTGACTTAAGTAAGCACATAAGATACATACGTAATTAATAGTTACCCGAAATTTGGTTAGACATCATACAAAAATAAATAAGTACTAGTATGAGAAAATTCAAGAGGGAAAAGAACTAGTTATAAGATAGTTTTCATATAACATCTGATTGGCTATCGGACTGACATGCCGTTTTATCGTAGATCTCTACCATATTTTAATAGAAATTAAAACTGTTAACCTATTTGAAAACATTTTTATATATCTACATATTCTTCCACCCAATCTTTTTGAATGTAAATCAATGTATTTCCAATATCATCAAGCTATTGCATTTTAGGTCTATTTAGTACCTACATAAGTGTTTTAGGCTAATTTAGTGGTAGACTACAAGAGATGTGCTATTGATATACAGAAACACTTATATAGTCAGAGGGTTTTATTCGTAAATATCAAATTAAATTATATGATTAAGATCAGACTTCGCAAAGAATTGTAATAGTTATAGTAGTATTAGTAACCACATTGAGTAAGATCGATTAAATGCATCTAAAAACAGATTGTGGTGTATTTAATATACTTCATCCTTACAAAAGCGGTAGTCCATAGCCAATGCCACTGAGATAGCACTGCTACATGTGACATTTGTTTTTACGCCGCACCGCTAGCAAGCCATTTGTTATGTATTACGTATTACAATAGGATTATGTTATTTCGGGACGTATTTCATTGTATTTGTGCCATCGATAATTAGAATGACAAATTACTGAACTGACTCCAACAAAAGTACTGTATCTAGATTATTTTTTGGTTTATCTGAATGTTGTTCTTATTTCAATTTCATCAAGTCATTCGTCAAGCAGTTTTTTGGTTATCTGAAATTAGTATTTGCCAATATGCTTATGCATGGGGTACCTATGTTGAAAGTATATTTTGCGTAAGCAACTTATAAATAAAACAATTTACGTGTAAAGTACTGTAATTACTGCTATTCAAAGTATTCTTCATTACATTTTAAATAATTTTTCATTCGTTCAAGTCATTTTTGAAAACGTGAGGATCCAATGGTTCTCAATTTTAGTCCCAAATTCCTTAAATTTTAGGAAAATAAAGAAATTGCATCGCCAGGTTTATACATGTGCTCGACAACTCACGAGCTGCACCTTTCCAGTAGTCAAAGCACACGAATAAAGAAAAGTACAGAATGAAAGCTGTGAAAACTTTTCCGCTCACTGAGCTGGTTCCAACCGGTTCTGCACCCGAGCGGGCGCCGCTGTGGCTGCACCACATTAGGACTTGGGGGCCGAATTTCATCAAGAGAAGTCTGCTATGACCAAATTATGCGTACAACGCCTTACGGTGCTCAAATCAGTTGCTTCCTTCAAAAGCATTTTAAAGACGAGCAGTGCAGTCTTAAAATCATCGCTCTAAAATCTTTTCGCGTTATCTCCAAATTCACGGCGTGTGACGAACTTCAACTCTTCTCAATTTTCTTCTCTGTAACTTTATATCGAATTATTCTCTAACAACATAAAAAAGACAAGGGACATATTGACCTTGGTATAATGGCCGGCTGCCTTCCCGAGGTCCTTGGAAACGCTCTTCTTGGAAGCTTAGGCGTAACCTCGCGGGAAATCAGGGCGTACCTATAGATGGTAGTGACGAAGCCTTATGCAGCAAAACCCTAAATCATAGCAATGCGAGTGGTGTCATTTTAAGGCACTTAAAACTATTCCACCGTCGGAGAAGAGCAATAAGCTAGAAACGAATTGATGTTCAGTGACTAGTAGTTCTAATAGTATTGTCGCTGGGCTACACGCGAGTCAGTGTGAGTGACGGGCGATTACTCGCCCACTCGCTCGTGGCCAGCCCACAGAGTACCTACTTTCGTATGGGCAGCCCACTATTATGCATATCTAACAAGCGAGTCTCTCGGTTAGTGTTTTGGTGACAAAGTGTGAGCATCGCTTAGCGAATATAAAACTTGTCCCTGCGATAAACCAGTTATTGCCAGCAGTGTGAGCTGTGAGAGCATTCAGCAATCAACTATTAATTATATGCATCATTTTGTTTACATGAAATCTATAGCTTATGTACGTTTTTTGAGCAAGAAAATAGTGCCTTACTTTTACCCAATAGTATAAAAAGAAAACTGTAAGAAATCAGACTAGGGGCTTAACTCCCATCTTTTAAATACTATTAATATTAATAATATATTAATATTATTAAAAATATATATAAATATTATTAATATTAGTAATAGTCGTTTTCCATAATATGGAAAACGACATCATTTAAAACTTTCGTACCATAGTCATGAAACAACAATGTTCATATAGCCCTATCTCTTTCTCACAAATAACTTGGTCCATGCATGCAGCCTGCTCTCACATTGAAGTTCTAATGTAAGTTTACCATAGTGAAATGTGGTATTGCAAATTAAAATTGGATAATTTAAGGTTAAAATAAGACTGAATTAAGAGATGGGTTTTTTGATTTAAAAAAAATTACTTCACCACTGATTCAGTGTAGATTTCATTCAGTCAGGCTGATCTAAGACACACACAGGTAAAAATGAACTGGTGAAAACTAACATAAAAGGCACATGTTAGAATATTTTACATTTATTTTTGGTAACAACTATAATACTACAAAAACAGAAAACTAAGGCCAATGTACAAGCTATTATTATCATTTGATTTTTATTGCAGCTCTCAATCTAGCGCTTCTACACCTAGGATTCCATTCCACTTCCTCATCACTTGGCACCTCCACATGCTTGTTTATAGCTTTCCATGGTGTATCCAGGAACTGATTTATTGTATCTTGGTTTTGTACAACTACAGGGTTGAGATATTTCAATGGGATTGGATTGGCCACTTCATTGATAATGTTGCCAGCAATATGCCTTTTTACAATAGTGTCTTCTAAAGAATGGAAGCAAATAGTTACAAGTCTTCCATTAATTTTTAGGTAGTATTTTGATAGAAGCATCCCATAGTTTAATTCATTCAATTCATTGTTTACAAATATTCTAAGTGCTTGGAACACTTTTGTAGCATTTGACTGGGGTCTTTGGAGTTTATCTAATCGGATTTCATCAGGACAGCACGAGTTTACAACATCTACTAATTCATGTGTTGTGTCAATATTCTTAATCATATATCTAGCTTGTATTATTGTTTGAGCAATCTTTGCCGCTTTCTTCTCTTCCCCATATACTTTGAATATTTTATATAGTTCGCTTTCATTGGCAGTGGCTAAAACTTCTCTAGCTGTTATTTGATCTGGATCCCTTCCAGCATCCATTCTCATATCTAATAATCCATTTTTACTGACTGAGAACCCTCTTTCACCCGTATCCATTTGCATGGAAGAACATCCAAAGTCAAAAAGGATTCCGTCAATGGAAGATTGGCTTATACCATTGTCTTTCAATAGAGAGGGCAACTCGCTAAATCTTCCTAACAAAGGGGTTACTCTGTTTGGGAATTTCTCAGATAATTGTTGAGCTTTTTCATAAGCTGCAGGATCTCTATCTAAAGTTATCAGCTTGCATTCAGCCGATTCCAGAATTTTTCTAGAATGCCCTCCAGCTCCAAAAGTCATATCAATATACACCTCTCCATCTCTAGGTTTTATATGGTTGATGACCTCATTTAACATTACTGGTACATGATCTTTATATTCTACATGCTCTGTCGACAATCCTCGGCCAATGACAGCTCGCTTGAAGCGTAGAAAGTGTCTCAGAATCATTATGAATCTTTACCAAATATTTTACTAAAGAAACCTTTATTTTCTTCTTTAAGATACTCAAGAACTTCGTGCGAAAGAATGAGATGGCACTCTTCCGTGCTCAATCCTGTCGCTGTGCTGTTCAAAGTTCTTTTATATTTGTTCTTGTAGTGGTTATCGGCTATTTTGTTGAGAGTTTGGTATTGTCGAGTACACAGTTCAGAGTCTAACTTTTGCTTTTCTGGTGACTCAAAAGCTACTTTTACCTTATTTCTGATGAATCTACCTAAGTCTCTGAAAAAAAAAGGAAACTGAAATATATAAGTTCTTCTCAGTGGCAGAACTTTAAATTTTCATAGTCTTTTCTGGTTTTATGCATTACCTGTCGCCTTTAGTAGTATCCACAGGCCATTTAGCTATTAGTTTAGTGAATTTCTTATATTGTGAAGTCATAATTGGTAAATTTACATCAACATTTATTTATTTGCGAGTTATTCCATTTTTATTTTTAACCTTAAAATTATTTTATTTGACTTGACAGTTGACGTTGACGACAGTGTGACCAGATTTTAATTGCTCCCCTGGGGTGCGTTCTTATATGTCGTCCGACGACGGATGATCGCTCCAAGCAGAGCGACGCTCGTCGTCCGCCTTTTAAGAACGGCTCTGTATCATATCTGTATCAAAAACACTACTTAAAATGTTTCACTGACTCGGAAGAAATGTATTTACAATTATGTACTTTTCCACGACACACAACTAAAACAAACATACAAAATATAACAATAATAATAATACAATTTTGTAAACAGAAGTCTACGTAAACAAAAAAAAACTTAAAACAAAGAAAAATCAAGTCCCAACTGTCAAATGAAACGTCAGGGCGATATTTATCCACCGATTTCGTGGGGCGACCGGTGCGTCGTGGAGCGATATATAAGAACGCTCTGGAAGATCATCGGACGATCGCTCCGGGCATATAAAAACGCTCGGGGCGTCGTCGGACGTCGTCGGACGACAAATAAGAGTTCTTATATGTCGTCCGACGACGGATGATCGCTCCAAGCAGAGCGACGCTCGTCGTCCGCCTTTTAAGAACGGCTCTGTATCATATCTGTATCAAAAACACTACTTAAAATGTTTCACTGACTCGGAAGAAATGTATTTACAATTATGTACTTTTCCACGACACACAACTAAAACAAACATACAAAATATAACAATAATAATAATAAAATTTTGTAAACAGAAGTCTACGTAAACAAAAAGTAACTTAAAACAAAGAAAAATCAAGTCCCAACTGTCAAATGAAACGTCAGGGCGATATTTATCCACCGATTTCGTGGGGCGACCGGTGCGTCGTCGAGCGATATATAAGAACGCTCTGGAAGATCATCGGACGATCGCTCCGGGCAAATAAAAACGCTCGGGGCGTCGTCGGACGTCGTCGGACGACAAATAAGAACGCACCCCTGGGGTGCGTTCTTATATGTCATCCGACGACGGATGATCGCTCCAAGCAGAGCGACGCTCGTCGTCCGCCTTTTAAGAACGCTCTTTAGCATATATGTATCAAGAACACTACTTAAAATGTTTCACTGACTCAGAAGAAATGTATTTACAATTATGTACTTTTCCAGAATACATAACTAAAACAAACATACATAATATAACAATAATAATAATAAAATTTTGTAAACAGAAGTCTACGTAAAAAAAAAGTAACTTAAAACAAAGAAAAATCAAGTCCCAACTGTCAAATGAAACGTCAGGGCGATATTTATCCACCGATTTCGTGGGGCGACCGGTGCGTCGTCGAGCGATATATAAGAACGCTCCGGATGATCATCGGACGATCGCTCCGGGCATATAAAAACGCTCGGGGCGTCGTCGGACGTCGTCGGACGACAAATAAGAACGCACCCCTGAATTCTGCTAAAGTCTGCTAAGTTTATTTTTGATTGATGCCAAAACATTGCTACTGAACGAAGTCCCAATGCAATGAATGATATGTACAAGAAAAAAACAAATATTTTTCTAAAATATTTATGATTGAGTAACACGAATTAACAATACCTCTGGTACATAATTTACTTCTAATTTTCTGTGGTGTCGATTTTAATATACAGAACCATCGAACTTTGAGAGTTTTTTATATTTTTTGTCGGCGTAAAAAAAAATCAAAATAAATTTAATTAAAAATGCATCCACCCTGTTATTTTCTTGCATCTACATGTGGAATTATATTAAATTTGTCCCGCAGGTAAGTTCAAATTTAGTGTTCATTAGTGTGAGGTCAGTAGAACTTCTCCCGATTCTAAAAGATCGACCACTACTTTATCGAATTTAAGGTCACTATTTTCGGAGTAAATTGCTTGTATGTTAGATTTGTATACCAGATTTAGAAAATGAGATCCAGTTATGACCAAACTTATAAAATCTTTGTACACAACGTTTTGTGGGTCAAGAAATAGCACTTGCTCAAATAGGTCATTAAGTGGTAGACAAGATTTAAGTTCAGTGCAAAGTGCGATCAAAATTCTGAGAATTCGCCTAAACTGTATTTAAAGGAAAACTGCCAGAACAGTAAGAAGAAATCTTTCGTACATTATTTATGAATTGTAAATTTTTTTAATACTTCTAGCACCACTACCTAAATTGCTAATTCTTCTCAATCTTGCTAAATTTCGGCGTATATTATATTAAATTCTGCCAAAATCTGCTATATTTAGAGATCTTTGACACAATCTGCTAGACCCTAAATTTGGGATCAAATTATGCTAAAATTGCAGAATTCTGCTAAATCTGGTCACACTGGTTGACGAGAATCTAGAGATGATCCGATCCGATGCTAGTGTTGCCAGCAAGTTTGATAGCGTTACCGTCTTTGATACTACTAACTACAGTTACTGTATAAAAAAAAAAGAAATTCATGCCGATTTCTTTTTGTTTATGTTTATATTATTTAATATGACATGTCGTCATAGTGACAAACTTTTATTTTTTGACTGTAATAAATTTATTACTAAATTTATGTTGACTCGGGATAGGATGTACCTACCTAAGAAATATAAAAATCTGATTGCTACCTTGGTAGCTTATAATATTGAGTCGGTTATAGGAAATATAACCAAGTCTTCTATTGACGCTACAGATTTTAGTACATGTACTAATAGAAATGTTGAGTCAGACTATTTAAACTTTTAAGTCCGACAACAGGGAAGTGTTCTGACATAGCACTGTACTACCAAAATATAAATCGCTTCCCTGGCAAAATACTTGAAATTGAAATGCTCTTAGATAAATATCCTTTTGATATATTATGCTTTACTGAAACATGGCTAAGAGCAGATACAATGTTATTTAATGTTAAGAATTTTAGTGTAGGCAGTGCGTTTAACAGATCATCTGCAGAAGGAGGAGGGTGTATTATTCTTGTAAATAATAACTTAAAATTTAAAGAACGCCGTGACTTAGTCAGATGTTCTGTCGAACGTGTCTGTGAAGTTGCTTGTGTGGAGGTGGACAGGCATCTTGTGTTGTGTGTATATCGACCACCAACAGATCAAGGTCGTGCTCAAAATGTTGCAGAATTTTTATCCACTATGGAAAGTATACTGCGGAAAATCTCTAAATGCAGAAAACCCATATTTGTATGTGGTGATTTTAATATAGATATTTTAATGAATTCTAAAAATAAGACTGATCTTATTTCATTATTTAAGTCATTTAATTTGAAATTTCTGTTCTGTGAGCCCACTAGGATAACAGACACTTCATCTACCTGTATAGACAATATATACTCAAACTGTAAGATTAAAGAAAAGTTAATATTGAAAGGTATTAGGTCTGATCATGAGGGCCTTGCGATAAAATTTGATGGAAATAGAGAAACAGAGAGGTATGAAGTTGAACATAGGCCGTTAACAACCAGTAGGCTAGAAATTCTCGGTACCAACATAGAAGCTAAGCTTGGCATAACAAATTTTTCTCACTGTGACCCGAATGACATCTACAATAACTTATTTTCTTTAGTAAATATAGAGTTTCAAAAAGTTTGTCCAAAAATAAAGAAACAAATAAATGGAAAATTGAAGTTTGGTGATTGGGCAACTAGAGGTATCCGAAAAAGTAGAGATTATTTGTTTGATCTGTATCGCAGGAAAAATTTAACATCTTGCAAGCAGTTTCATGATTATGTTAGGAACTATTCAAAAATTTTTAAGTCTGTTTGCTTGTGTGCTAAATCTCTTTTTATTAGAAACAAAATTAGCAAGTCTAAAAATAAAATAAAAACCATTTGGAAGACTATAAATACTGAGACTGGTAAGAATAAACCTAGAGATTCAACATATGTCTTAACTATTAATAAACATCAAATCTCTGATCCAATACAAGTGGCGAATATATTTGAAAATTTTTTTTCTAACTTACCCCTAGAAGCCACTAAATCATTGGATTCTTGTCCCAATGTAGCAGAAGCCCTATTAAAACATAATTTTCCCTGCAAAACACCGGACTTCTCTTTCAGATACACAACAAACTTTGAAATTATAAAGACATTCAAAAGTTTAAACATAAAGAGTACTGAAGACTTGTGGGGTATGTCAGTTAAAGTGGCAGAGTCTATTATTTGCATTATTGCACCATACTTAGTAACAATATTCAATCTTTGTGTTGATAGAGGAAGTTTCCCCGACTTAATGAAACTAAGTAAAATCACTCCAATTTTGAAGTCGGGGGCTGCATCTGACCCTTGCAATTATAGACCTATTTCCATCTTACCCGTTCTGAGTAAAGTATTCGAAAAAATTATGCTCAAACAACTTTTATCTCATTTTAATGAGCATAATATATTGAATGAGAATCAGTTTGGTTTCACTAAGAGCAGATCGACAACAGATGCAGGTGTTCAATTGATGTCACATATACTTGAAGCCTGGGAGAGTTCACATGATGCTATTGGCGTATTTTGTGATCTTTCCAAGGCATTCGACTGTGTAGAACACTGCACTCTGATTCGTAAGCTTTCACACTATGGTGTTCGTGGAAAAGCTTTGAATCTAATAGAGCCATATCTGTCTGACAGGCTACAGATGGTTGGAATGAATGGCAATACTTCTTCCGGGTCTTTCGTAAAAATAGGTGTACCGCAGGGATCAATTTTGGGACCTTTTCTGTTCCTAGCGTATATTAATGATCTGCCTTGCATGGTCAAAGATTTCTGTGATATTGTTTTATTCGCGGATGATACCTCTCTGATTTTTAAAGTAGATAGGAAAGATAGTGAACTCATTCATGTAAATAATGTGTTATCTATGATCTCTGGATGGTTCGCCGCTAATAATCTTCTGTTAAATTCAAAAAAGACCAAATGTTTAAAGTTTTCATTACCAAATGTTCCTTATGTTGAACCAAACATTAAGCTTGGCCTAGATAAACTCTCTATTGACAAAGCGACAGTCTTTCTGGGAATCAAAATGGATTCAACTTTACAGTGGGATCCACATATACATGATCTAGCCGGAAGACTTAGTTCTGCTGCATATGCAGTTTGTAAGATAAGACAGTTAACAGATGTAGCTACTGCACGGCTAGTTTATTTCGCATACTTCCACAGTATTATGTCGTATGGTGTATTGCTGTGGGGAGCTGCTGCTGAGATAGAGACAATCTTTATCTTACAAAAGCGTGCAATTCGAGCCATATATGAAATGGATCCTAGGGAATCTCTAAGGGATCTTTTTAAAGAAATTGATATATTAACTTTACCGAGTCTGTATATATTTGAAAATATTATGTATGTTCGGAAAAATTTGAGTAAATTTAAATTAAACAGTGACAACCATCATTACAACACTAGGAACAAATATAAATTAACGGTACCATGTTTTAGATTAGCAAAGACAAATAAAAGGTCCTTTTTAGGTAATTGTGTGCGGTTTTATAATAAAATTCCCGAACATATTACAATGCTCACAGAAGGAAAATTCAAATTGCACGTGAAAAATATTTTGATGAAGAAATCCTACTACACAGTTTGTGATTACTTAAACGACAAAAATGCTTGGAAAATTCCACCTCTGCCAAGCCATCACATGTCTCCTACGTAATTTAAACAAATATTGTAATAATTGTATTATATTGTTTATAACACATTGTAAAAAGACGTTTAAAAGAATGGCCCCGAGTTTCTTGCCCGTTCTTCTCGCAGTGGCTCTATAAACTTTTTTTGCTGAACGTGGCAGTACAATGTAGAATATTTCAATATTAAAATTTGTAATTGACCTTCATAAGAGCGTCGTAGACGCCTAAATTGAATAAATGATTTTGAATTTGAATACGCCGCAACAATGTCCTTAAGCAAAGCATACCAATAAAAAGGTAATGGTAACTGTTTGGTGGTCTAATCATGGTTTTATTCTCTATAGTTTTCTCCGCTCTGGTCAAGCAATAACGGCAGATGTCTACTGTGCCCAACTCCGAACAATGATAGCAAAACTAGAAGTGAAACAGCTCCGACTCATGAATTGATCTTCACCATTATTGCTCCACGATAACGCGAGACCTCAACGAGCATGAGAAACCGTTTCAACTCTACAGGTATTGCAATTAGAAATCATTCGTCAACCTCTGTATTCGCCGGACTTGCTCCGATGGAGTACCTACCATTTGTTTCGTAATTTGGATATTTTTCTACGTGATAAAAAGTTTTCTTTCCAGGAGGTAGTACAAACTGCTTCACACAGTTTGTCAAATCTAGATCACCAGAGTTTTATCGCACAGGCGTAAATGACGTTCCTATCAGAGGGCAGCAATGTATAGACTCAGAGAAATTAATAAGAAAGAGGGAGTCTAATGAAAATCAAAAATGAAGCATCAAATTCGGCAAATTTTATGTAAGACACAACTCACTCACACAAACGTATCCAAATTCGGCGGCCCTCATTCACGATAGACCATCACACGCTATGCACGTCACACATAACGGAATAAATAAAATAAAAACCATCTTGAGTATTAAAACACACGTAAGTATTGAATAAAATGTACTTTCTTTAATATTACACAACGCAATCAGTACTTAATATTATAAATGCGAAAGTAACTCTGTCTGTCTGTCTGTCTGTTACGCTTTCACGCCAAAACTACTAGACCGATTTGAATGAAATTTGGTATGGAGATAGTTTGAGACCCGGGAAAAAACATAGGATAGTTTTTATCCGACTGCGCAAAAAGAGGTTAAAGTTTTTGCGCGATAACCGACATACGCGCGGGCGGAGCCGCGCCCGGAAAGCTAGTTTAGGTTATAATTTCGAATAAAAATGTAAACAAAAGTGTTGCCAGACATACAATTTAGATTGTTTCCAAAAGTTTCAAAAGTCGGTGTACGTATCACTACTTACTAAGGTTATTACATACTTTAAATAAACAAGCTAATGTTTAATAGTGAAATCTTAGAGGCTATTGTAACTTTTGATTTTCTTTAGACTCCCTCTTTCTTACTTATTGCTCTGAGTTATGGATGTTCAAACAAAAAAAAGTATCGATATTTTTTTTCTATATAATATATCGTAGTTTTGTATCGATACTTTGCGATATACCGGAGAAACATATCGATATTTTCGATATATCGTAGAAAATGTTTTTCTTGTTTAATTAATATAGCTAGTCTATAATATTAAATATTTGACAGGTTGATATAAGTAACAACAGCTAGGGTAAAGAAACAAATCAACTTTACTTTTTTAATTCGCAATATTTTTTTCTCTACAACTTGGATTAAAAATATAGGCTTGCATAAAAAAATGCCGTTGCGAAGGTTTTGTTTACAAGAAAACCTTAAAACAAAACACTACAAAACAGAACATATTCAGTGAAGAAAAAGTTATCTGGAATTACTTTTCACACGTATGTATTGAATTTAATGTACTTTCTGCTTATTCCGTCAAAAAAATATAAAAAAACGGCACCTGCGGCGAAACCATACCATATACGTAACCTAACACGCGTTTAGTCAATTATTTATTGTCCTATAGAATGTAAAGCCTAGAATATCTTAAAAAAATTGCGAAACATATTAAGGGACAGAATTCTAAAACCAGATGTTAGATTTTGTCCCCACTTCTCCTCGCGTGTTTACTTCGCGGTGTACATGGCGCCACGTCCGCAAGTCAACGGTAATATTTTATTTGGTTAAAAATTTAGAGCGCTCTCTAGTAGAACTAGTAGAAACTATCTTGTCACACACGAATGTGATGTGTGCTGAAGCGCCATCTAGTATGCATACATGATACCAACCATTAGTTGATTGTATGCTGTAAATATCATAGTGTGACACAGTTAACCCTTTGCGATCATAGTTCCCGCGAGCCTAAATTTACCATACCTACAGTAGAACAAGTTTAGTCTTGATTATTACCAACTTGTTTGATTTTGCAGTTTTTGTGTATGTTCATTTTTAATGAACATGAACTATGGTTTTGATGAACATGAACTATGTATCTACTTTGATGCAAGGCGTAAGCTGTTACACAATAGATGGTTTATTTATTACAAAAACAAGTATATTGTGTAAAATTTACACAGAAAATCATAAAAAAACTTTTTTACCCCTGATCAAAATACAAATAGCGGGTTATACTATTGGGTATTTTTAACTGACTTCAAAAAAAGGAGGAGGTTCTTAATTCGTCTGTTTTTTCTTATATGTTTGTTACCTCAGAACATTTGACTGGGTGAATCGATTTAAAAAAATCTTTTATTGTTTGAAAGCTGATACTTGTTGTTTGGTTCCAGTTAAATTTCATCAAAATCGGTCAAGCCGTTTTTGACATACACTCCAATAACTGAAAAATATTTACTTATCTTGATGATATAGTCGTTGACAATGAATGAAGATCGATCCCGTAAGTAGCAAGGGTCATAAAAAGAAGTGTTTTTTTTAAAATAAAAATGGAAATGACTTCATCACCAAAAAGTGTGAATTAACTTGTCGAAGTCCAACACTAGTACCACGTGCACAATATTGTGATAATAGGTACTTTTGAACTATACTGGTACCGACTTGAACAAGTTATTTCACACTTTTGGGTGTTGGAGTCGGTTCCAATTTTTGTTTTTTTTTTATCAAGTAGCGTAGTTCATTCAGATCCTGGCTTTGATTCCGCTAACAATAAAGGGTACCTGCTCGTGTCATTACTACAAGTCATATTAAGATTTCACTAACAAAAAATCACATGGAGAATGTAGTAGGTAGGTACAGTTATTGTTTCAATTTGTTAATAATAATAAATACATCTCGTGGATGCTATTGTGTAGATGAGTGGAACAACCAAAACTTCTAACAAAATAATACCATTATTGAAATCACCCAAGGAGAAAGATAAGTATTTTGTTTGAAAATGTATTACTTTGTATTACTATTCATACGTAATACCACAATATTACATATCGATTATAAAACCGTGGTATTACTGTTATTAACTGTATTTGTCAAAGATTACGAAAGATACGTTTATGTTTGTAAACGACACCCGTGCCGTCACTTGATGTATGTACTTGTATAGGTAGATTATGTTGCGAAGATGCACCGGAGTGCGACATAAAATCGGACATTCTATGAGAGTAGGGCTGCCATCCGTCCGGGTTTCCCTGGATTTAGCATTTTACCAATAACCCTGCATATTAATAAAAAAATAATCGAAAGGTGAATGTTTCGAGATTTGTCTTAATATACTCTTTGTGTAATAGTGTATATCAACAATGCGTCGTTCTTCTCCTCCATTTTCTATACTAGAAAAATAACAAACTTTTATTGATTTTCAAATAATATTTTTGGTGTCCGATATTAATCGCCGGTTTTCGGTACGCGTGTCAAAATTCAATTCATCTAACAAGCCATCACAATTAACAATCCGCTAACTTTCAACGGGTTTCTGGAACGCATATTAATGAAAAATTACAGAACACCTGATTAAAATGCTTGTTTATCTATGATAACATGAAATTTGAAAATGTCGTTCAAATTCATTCATTCTCTAGTGTTCTGTCTTTTTTTAACACATAGCGTTGTCTCTTCTGTTTTGACATGAAATTAATCCCAAATCATTTTTGGCATCACCACCGTTACTATGGTTACCAATTAAATATGACGGATGATCGTAAACGTAAAACAACAAGAGAGAGGAGTTCGAAGCGTTCCTATTTGTCAAAATACAAGCAGATTTGGGCATTCACATCCAACAATACTATTTGCGCTCGGATTTCTAACTGACAGAGTCCAGTCGTGCGAGTGTACGCTCTAATACCTAAAATGTCAACATTGATGGGTTATCGCTAGTGGAATTATCAAATTTCATTAATTTTTATGAATCCAGCAGTGATAGCTCAGTGGCTTTGGCTATGGACTGCCGCGCAGCAGGTCCATGGTTCGAATCCCGCCGCGGGCTTGAGCTTCACCGCATGGTGGAAGGGCATTTTGTGAATGCCCGCCTGGCTAGCGACCACCCTCAAGTAGAAAATCTGTCGCCAAGCACCTAACGGTGTGTTCCGGCAGCTGTCCTTGATAGCCAGAGTAATTCTAGGTTAAGCCTGTTAACACCTTCGACCACATCATCACTTACCATCACGTGAGATTGTGGTCAAAGGCTTACCTATCAGCTATAAAAAATTAAATTAAAAAAAAATCCCTTTATCCTCAATACCATCATGATGATTATAAATACTCTTTAATTTTATAGTTATTATGTCAGTAATAGTTTATTGATAGTGAAAGTCACTAGCGTACGTGAAAATGTGCGTGTTTGTCTTCCCTTACTTGTTGCTTTATATCGTAAAAATCGATTAAAATAAAAAAATCATGAGTGGCATTTTTTATTGCTGCTAGGCTACGCTTTGACTATAATCTCACCTGATGGTAAGTGATTGACGTCTGATGATGATGAAGTCAGTAGAGAAGAATAGGCAAGAACAGCCGTCGTAACATACCATTAGATCCTTGGTAATATATTTTCTACTTGAAGGCCAACAACTATCAAGCCTATCAATGATTCTAAAAACTCCCGCCCTCGCATCATGCGGTGAAGTGGAAGACCGCGGCGAGATTCTAACTATGGACCTCCTGCGCATCAATACAAAATAATACCACTTCTAACATCAACGTGAATATGTTGTAGCCGCACATCAGGCGCTAAACAGAGCTTTAAACCATATCTTAACGCCCTCAGCCGAAAGGTGTTTTCTCAAAGAGGGTTGGGGTTTGGAAGGTCCATAACCTACTTATCTTGGAAATGCTTTTGTTGGTATTACAATCTACCCAGCTGCGGTTTTTTTTAATGGCTGCTATGGTTATGTTATAGCACCCTATTGAGTAACAAACGAGCAGCAACACTATAATCACGTAGTCTTTAGTAATATATTTACGTAGTTCTATAATCGGACTCTTGTTCTATACTCGCTCATCATACACACCGCTAGGGAATGGAACACTCTGCCTGAGTCTGTGTTTCTGGTTAATTACGGGGGGGTTTTCTAAACAGGAGTGAATAGGTATCTTCAGGGTAAGCGAGCTGCATCATCGATGGTATCGTCACTTAACATCAGGCGAGATAGTGGTGAAGTGCTACCCAGTACCTTCGGTATGAAAAATAGCAATATGTGTTTTTAGAGTAATCATACTTGATATAATTCTGTTCTTGTTCTATCTTATCAGTTATTAGAGTAAACGTTGTAGGTAGGAATGCTTAAAACTATTTTTATATATTTTTACGATATCAACACGTTAATCTTAGAATAATTGGTCGATTTTGGGCAATTAGAATTAGTCAGTTTAACAAACCGTTAACGTACCGAAAAGCTTTTCAGAAACCCAAAATTGAAATAATTGTCGATTAATTGGAGATTTGACATTAGTGTTGACAAACAGTCACATGAAGTTTTTAGAAACCCAATCTGCGTATGACAATGGATTAACAAGTATTTAAAATAATTTGTCGCTGATTTGCGTTTCAGAAACCGGGGGTAAGAATTTTATTGGTAAGTAAGTTATGGGATAGTATCAATAACCAAGAAGCATCCTCCTATCCAATATATGGGGTTGTTTATATGGCTACCATATGTTGTTTATACAACACAGAAGATGTAACATTTAAAAACATAATGGCTATAATGTGTATGATTTTAACTTTTGTTGAATTACCGGCCGCCCCTTAACACCAAAACGTCCTGGGGAATACTCTCTTTGGTAGTATATCCGCTACACTTTGGTTATTAAGGGCGTTATAGTTAAGTCCTCTATAATGCACCTTACTCGATGTTCTTACGTAAGTATTGGTATGGTGCTAATTATTTCATTTTCTTTTAGTCAGTTCTTAATTCTTATGCTATTCAAGAAAACCATGGAAAGTCTCATTCTAAAGCAGAAGCTTAGGCTTCATCTTTTTGTATTAAGTTTTCATTTCAGAATTTCATTATCTCTATCGCATCAAACGTTTACGGCCATCTTTTTACTACTAATTTATATGTACTAATATATTACGTACTCGATAATACCATGAATATTTCAATAACTTTCCATGTATGAAAGTTTGTGTTTTCTATAGTAGTGGACAGAAGGACGGTGTTTACTCAACATAGCTTTGTAGTAAATTGAAAATGTTGTTCTACTGTAACTATTACGCTGTGGCAACTCGTGTCCATCCAAGACATACTTTTTCGAGATCTATGAAAAAACGTGTTCAGGTAGCTAGATTAGGTAGTACCTATTTAATGTTCACGTTCATTAGATATACTAAACTCTCTAATTATATGAAAACATGGAAACTCGAGATACCTAATAAATTTGCAAGCATTGTAATCGTAAATTGAATACGCGTCAGAAAACTTAATTATACGTTAATATAATACGTATCAAATAAAAAGTAATACAAATAAAAAAGTCACCAAAAAGAATCTAGGTATGTGAGATTCGATCCACGGTACTCGATCTTCTGATTCGACTTCAGTAGTTACACACTATACAATCATCGACCAAGGTGTCGAAAATTACACACATATCGTTTATGCCTTACTGTCAGACACATTATATTGGTCCACGTACATACGTAAAATTATTATTGTATTATTAAGAATTATGTCGTAAAATTAAAATAAGACCAAAAAGAATCTCTTTACGCTGGATTCGATCCACGTGCCTGTCAATTGCGAAGCGATGTCACTTACTATGCGCTATTTGAACGACGATTGATTTGTCGAAAATTATGTACATAACCTGTGTGCCTTATTGTCAGAAACTGTATAAATTAATCATGATCCATCTAAAATAATTACAACACATTCATTACGAAAAATTCTGAATATTGCTTATAATAATTATTTTAGGTAGCTAAAGTTGTACCTATGTCTTGTAAAATGTTTGAAGTGTTTTTTATATTGCGTTAGGGTTCACAATCATATCATAATTTCATTAATATAAGAGATATATACATAGGTACATGGAGAAAAGAAGCCATAGATGCTTACCTTATTATGTCCATCATGCGTTTTTGACGATTTTTTGCATTCCCAAAGCGTTTATTTATAATTTTACCCATGTTTTATTTTAATTGAGATCGCCGAGAAAAGTGACACAGGTCCGACGCATGACGCGGCTGACCGCGATATGAGCGAGGATGATAGCAATATACGTAGATCGCTGGAGTAAATAGTGCGACATGATGTTAACGCTTCTCGGAATGAAAGGGCGTATGTGACATTTTGTAAACAGGCTCAGTACGCATTAACTGTGCTTTTTTTGGATTAAAATAATCAATGAAATTTATTGTACTTAAAAAATCAATATTTTAGAAAAAAAATCCAATTTTTAATACACTAAAATCTGGCGGAAAAAGTAGGAATCCTCTATTTTCAGAGGTGTTTTTGAGATTTTTTTCTATCGAGCCAATTATTAGGAAACATGTTTTGAAATCGATGAAAGTATTACTTATATCCTTGAGTATCGTGTATTTAAATTGCAGTACCATCCAGTACCTGGTTTATGAGATTTTCCATATCATGTTGGCACTATTTCGTAATTTCCGAGCCTTAAACAATAATCGTGAAGATTGTGCAGTATTATAATAATATTGCACAATATAAATAATATTATGTTATTGCGAAGTATACCTACGAACATATTTTGCTGTATATTTATATCTTCTAAAATTTTTCTCCCATAAATCCTACAATTTAGTTATTTTTGCTTTCATATGGCAACACTTCTATCGCACACATGTATAAAAGTGTGGCTTCAGTTTGATGTTTTACGAGCCTCCGTCTTTTCTTCTATTTTGTCAGAGAGTATAGATAATAATGGTAGATATTTTGATTAAGAGTCTTTACGCCTTGCGCTATCGTTCAAATTTAGGCATTTATCGTAGCGCGGCGCACACGAGCACACCGTTAGCAAGGATCGAGCGGTCAAAGACGATGTCGCTTGGAATAAAACATTTTGATCCTTTTTGAAGTGTTATTTATTTTTGATAAATAATGTGGAATGTTATGTAACTTTGTAAATTCATTTCGCATCTTTACAGTTTACATACAAAGTAGACTTAAATGAACCTAATAATAAACCTCTCATTGACTAACATTAGCACACCTATCTATAACTATAGTCCATTGAAAAGTGACATGAGCTTTGCATTTTTTAGAGCACGCAATTTTATTTTTGAGACATGTATGGGGGTCTATAGAAGAAGCTTAACCTCAAGTTTGTGGGGTCGCCACCCTTGTCCCCCGGCCGCCATCTTGGAAATAGGGTGAAAACACGTATTTTGCGATATCTCAGAAACTATGCGTTTTACAAAATATTCGTTAGGACATAATTTGTAGCAAATTGTTTTGCCTATAAATATGGTACGTATATAACTTTGTGCCCTAAATTAAATATTAAAGAAGTTATAAGCAGAAATATATTTTTTTACTCTATAACTTTCTTTATACATTTTACAAAAAATTTACCCCAGAACAATAATTGTAGATGATGTTTTGAGGATTTTTTTTCCGAAACCCGCAGTTTAATTGATTAAAGTGAAAATAATATCCACAATTTTCAACACGTTTACACGTAACAAAAAATGTAGCACAACTAAGAGAATAAACTGAGGTAGAAGAAACAGCTAAGCCTGCGTATAATAATAATAGTCGTAGCAGGCAGATGTTCCTTTATCCTTCGGTAAGTTATATTTGGTAAGTTCTATGGTAAGGAAAACAGTTAGGTATGAATAAGTGAAGTTGTACGATTTTTTTTTTAAGGATATGAAAAATATAAGTTAAACATTTCATTTTGACCGGATTCCCATGAGCATTGATGAACCTGGTCAACTTTGTAGCGCTGTAAGTGTTTTAAATGAAATAAATTAAAAAATCATAAAAACATTCCTCAAATGATAATCAACAAGATTGGTCTGAGGTATCTTTTTTGTAAAATGAGAAAAAGAAAGTTATAGAGCAAAATAAAATATATGAAAATTTTCTCACTCTTTTTGGTTATAACTTCTTAAATTTTTAATTCAGGGCAAAAAGTTATGTAATCATATTTGTAGGCAAAATAATTTGCAAATTATATGATGTAGAATTTTTTGTAAGACGCATAGTTTCCAAGATATCGCGAAATAAGTGTTTTCACTCCTTTTTCCAAGATGGCGGCCGGAGGACAAGGGTGGCGACCCTACAAACTTGAGGTTAAGCTTCTATGGACCACCCACATATGTCTCAGAAGTAAAATTGCGCCCTCTAAAAAATGCAATATTCGGTCTTAAATTGTAACATTTCAATGGACTACTGTGTAGGTATCTATATTCGATTATGTACTTCTAACCATCATTGTATATAGGCAAACAACTTAGTTTTTTAGTTTGTATACCTGCTTTGTGCATGCATATCTTGGTTCATTATATATGTATAACTGCCCCGTTGGCGGAGCGGCTATAGTGGTCGCTACGGAAAGAAAATAAGGTGCGTTTAATATAGAGGTCTTAAATCCTAACTCAGGGTCGGTACTAATAATTTAATAAAATATATAACGTCTATATTATTATAAACATCTTTTATTTTTAACCAAATCAGTACACGGTACAGACCGTTAGATAGTCTTGCATTAAATAAAATTATTTCTGAGAGGCATAGATCGTGCTTTTTGATGGCCAATTATTTCGTGTAAAAGACACTTGTTGTAAAAATGTATTACTTCGTTTTCATCTGTTTGGCCAAGTTAATACCTAATATAAAATTAAAAATAATAAAGAACAAATAAGAAAAAAAATACATTTTAGCCTCTAGCTAGTTTCAAGTTTTTTTAAAAACTTTTTTCTTATATATAGCAACTACGCAACTTTTTGGTTTTTGCCATAGTAAAAAAAAATGTAACCATAAAATGGAACCGACTTCAACACCCAAAGTGTGAAATAACATGTTGAAGTTATTTCACACTTTTGACCGTGGGAAGATAGCTTAAAGACTTTACTACACACTATGAAGAATTAAATTTGAAAACTGATTACCGACTTACCATATTTTGTAGAGCGCAACCGTACACATGCACATTTGTACAGAGCATAGAAGAAGCAACCTTGTCACTACAAATCGTAGTTCTTTGATTTTATCATATTGAAAACTTCGTAACAATAAACAAAACTAATAAATAGATAACATCCGAAGGAGCGCGTTATCCGCGTGGGTGCCGCCCACTGGTCGAAGCAGGCAGCGTGCGCGGGCGGCATGCGGAGTGGGTCCAGCGCATTTGCTCAGTGTGAAGGCCTCCACACAATTCCTAACATTACAAATTGCGCGAGACCACAACCACGCTCGCAACGGACACGCCCCACGTCCGGTATGCAGAGGGCTTTAATTTAAAGAGGATCAAATGTAATATTATTGTTCCTGTTTTGAGTCAGTATACTTCACAAAATATCTACCTAAATGTCATATTTTGCCGTTTAAATATTTTATTTTCACGGAACTTCAATCAAATCCTTTATAACGTAATCCACGAATGTAGCGCTACTGAATGCCCTGTCAATAGTAGTATAAGGCATCTAAGTTTTTTTACCTGTAGATGAGTTGTGTGCCCTCCATATTTACTAGACGAAATCAGGGTAATTACCAGTCACTACCAGTCTTGCACTTCCGAGCGTCCGGTGAATACATCGCCGCTAATCGTGTTTTTTAGGAATAATCTATGGACAATATGCCTTCCTTGTGTCTTTAGACTCTGCACCAATTACTGTAAGAGATAAGAAAACTGTTTCATTTCACGCGTAATTATTGCTTTTATTGATGAAATAGAAAATATCGTCATTTTGTTTTATCTTAGGAACTAATCTCAATGAAATGGATGAGCGAGATGTGTATCGTTTGGTGTGAGAGAGTGAAGAGATCGCAGTGTAATGGTGATCGGAACGTCTCGTGGCGGTTCGGTGGTTACACGAATTGCTTGTTTATCTCTTTCCTACAACAGATATGACGCATAATATTTGAACGTTCTTTCCTTGTCATTACAAACTGCATAATATACATGTGCGAAGGTATGTAGATAGGTAAATTCTAGTAAGCTTGTATCAAACTGTGGAAGTTGAAAGCGTGAGAAGCAGACTTCTTAAATCACTTCCGTTATCTCCAAAAATTTCAAAATTATTCTAAAAGTATTTACAAAAAATGCGCGACTTAAAAATTTTCGCAATGAGCAAACGCTGGCTATATAAACCTTGCTTTTAAGTAGCGAGCGGTGCAAATGCTCGCTTGCCAAACCAGCTAGAAGATTTGCATTTTACTTATTGTTGTATGCCCTCAGTCCGCGGAAGACTTAATTCTTAATTTTTTATATTAATATTTTAAATTCCTCATTGTCTTTTCGGCTGTATTAAAGGAGAAACATAATTTCACTAATACCAAATCAGTACTAAGTAATTGCTGTACAAACCCTGGGTACGCCCATGTAGGTATATAAGACCGCGTTTTTTGCCAGATTTTATTGAAAATCCAGGGTAATATAGTTTTTCTATGAAATTAATTAGCAAACGTTTTTCCAGGATTTTATTTCTTTCATATTCTAGATTGGCCATTAATGGCCATTTAAAAATACTGATTGACTGCACAGTAATTACATGACTGCCCAAAAAACAATGTTACGTTTTCAGAGTTCACTTATGTATGTTTGTGAGTTTCTTTATTCCACCAATACCTACTTCTAAACGGCTCAACCGATTTAAATATATCGCACGCTTAATAATAAACCGGAATAAGACAAAAAATCAGTTTTTTGGGAAATCGCGTTCAAAGTTTTGAGTATCTACCTTGTTGAAAACATTTTGATGGTTTTCACGTGTTTTTAGAGTTATTTTTACTTTCTTGGTCTTAAATTAAAGCCAGATGTATAGCGAATATAGCTGACATTACAATATAATTATTTTATTAATATCAAATGAATAAATGAAGTTTATTTTCTACGGTTTCGACTTATGTCAGTTTAGTATAAAAATCAATTATCAAGTTTCAAAAAATGTGTAAACTAATATGTCATAATTCTGTACAGTATTAATAAATAATATGATCTTATCAGATGTATAATTTTTATTTCACTTTAAAATTAAAATGGGAACAAAAACACAGAAATATTTTGCAATATACCTATAATTTGGTAATGTAAAATACATTTTAGAAGTCATTGTAACTGCTTTCTTAACCTAATCATATTATTATAATAATCAGTCGAATTAGCAACTTATAATAAATGTCTACTTTGAATTATTTGACGTAAATTTTACCTATTCGTCTTAATCAGTCTCGTGAGTTGTGACTTTTCAAAATATTAATCAAAACTTATCAAAAAAGTTTAAGAATTGAGTTGTAAAAACATGTATAACACAAGATGAAATCAGCCCCTTTGCAATTAAGTCTTAGTCTTAATTTTTATAATCTCTTATCTCCTGTTTTTGCGTATATGCTGCCTCCATGGTTATTTCTATGACTGATTTCATATGCCTTGGTTTATTTCGCCTATTAACTTGTCGTCGTTGTAAGATATCTTTAAGTAAAATAATACTTTTATATATATACTTTTATATATTGTCTGCTTTATTTTGCGTATGCCCTCGAATCATGAATTAGGAGTGATGCTTTGGATTTTAAAAAGATAAAAAGCATACATATAAATTGTCATTCTAAAATTATATTTATTCTGACCTGCACATTATCAGAATAAAAAATAATGTTCAATGGTTCTTGTGCGTCCTTACTTATGTGCTCCAAGTATTTCCAAATGCACGTGCCTATTTCAATCAAGCTTCGCATCCGATTCCTTCCAAAAAGAGCTATTTAGAGATTCAAAAGAGCCTTTTTTATCTGTTTGAAACTCAGTTACTACCAACTAGCATCTGAGACCTATTGTCAGTCAGATAGATGCACCTACATACAAACAGTCTCTATACTTAGCAAATGTCCTGCAACAGTTAACAAGCAAAACCCAATCCTACGTAAAGGATTCCAGACATTTTGTTAACTTGCTAGCAGATATACGTATACTGCCGATGGAAATAATGATAAGTTTCGATGTGACATCACTTATCACAAATGTGTTCTTGAAAGAAGCTATAAAAATCATTGCTGACCTACTCCACGGAGCTGATATGCCAAATGACAACACAGAGCTGAGTGAATGTTTTGTGTCAAACGGATCTTTAGCGAATTAATTATAACATGCAAATGGAAGGAGTCACCTAGGCTCTCCTTAAGCGGCAGTTGTGGCCAATATTTATATGGAACATTTTGAGGGAGATCATGAGGAGCGCTAGTGAAAAACCATGTTACTGGTGGCATTATGTAGATGATGTCTTCGATGGCCAAAGAAGAGTTGCCGTTATTTAACACCCATTTAATTTCATCACACTCAAAAATATAGGTAACGGTTAAAGAAAATCGTGATGGTAGTTTGTGTTTCCTAGATTTAAAGGTATATCATGAAGAATAGTAGATGATGTCTTCGATGGCCAAAGAAGAGTTGCCGTTATTTAACACCCATTTAATTTCATCACACTCAAAAATATAGGTAACAGTTAAAGAAAATCGTGATGGTAGTTTGTGTTTCCTAGATTTAAAGGTATATCATGAACTAGACGGTATTTTTTTTATCAGTTTTTTTTTTCGATCAAGCTTTATTCATCTCTACTCAGTATCTTGTACTCACGATGTTGGTCATATATTTGCTAAGCCCTTGTGCTTGCTCCAAAGTGGAATGTTTATAGGACAAACAAAGATGATACATACATTTTTTTAGATCGGAAGAAAGATAAATTTATTTGCTTTTACCTTTTATCAATTTGGGATTATTTTTTATAATTACCATTTTTTCCACGTAAGTCATCTTCTATAAAGTTATTGCTGTTTTTTGCTGAGTTCACCACACATCTCTTTCGAAGCAAAATGTTCAAGGTAAAAAGTTTAAAGAATTTAATTTGTTAATTACCAATAATAAAATTTTTGGCTTTGTTGGGTTTTCAGACATACCCTAATCTGCGTTCGTATTTTGATATCTTGTTACCTAAACGTTTGGCTAACTTTTGTTTCCACTTTGAAGTACCGCTTACTAATTTTCGTGGTGGTATGATGACGCTGGAAGCCTGAACTTTCTGAATGGTGGTGATTATGACGTGGCGGCCTTGACTTCTTCCATCGTGAGCTGGAGATTTTGTGTTTTTGTATGCTGTGTTGGACTTGATCGTCTGTTTCATGCAAACTCTTAAATAATTTATACACAACATTAAATAAAAAGGTAAAACTTTAAATTAATTCAGAGAAACTAACGTGGTTAACACTTATTTTAGAAAATAATACGGGATAACTCACGTGATTTAGTCAAACTGCTCCAACTATAGTTTCAACCACATGCGGTGGTCTTTTTCAAGGGGAACCCGCGTTGACGTTTCGCATAGCTAACCTAACCTGCTACGTCAACGCGGGCTTCCCGAGCTTCCGTTGGAAAGACCACCTATTTTGGTTAAAACTATAGTCGGAGCTATCTGACTGATTCACGTGAGTTATCCCGTATTATTTACTTAAATAATTCAGAGAATATTACGTGAAAATGTATTATGGATACTGTACCCCAAGGAGAGGAGTGTAAAATTGAAAGAAAGTAAACTTAACTCTTTCGTTTGCGTTAAAATTTTACTCAAAGACGCTAAAAACATAAGGGTGATGATAAAAATCTAAACGAAAACGTGATAGTACGGTTACTAATTTGTAAATTTACAGTCAGGGGTAATGCACATGTAAGTACATAATCACGACGTTATTTATATTTCAGCTGGCTTAGAATTATTTGTAACAGTCCATCCAACATTATATCCTTATCAGTACATCAAGCATTAAAAAGTTTTAGGCGATGCTGGTTCCTATTTTCAGGCGTCCTCTACAGGATTTAAACTATGGAACTAGTGATTTAATACTGTTTATTAATCAGTATTTAAAATAAAATTAAAGGACATTTTGTAATAAACTGCAGCAATGGCTAGAGTACTTTTAGACCTTAGAATCATTTTAAATGTAAACCGAAATAAATACAAGTATTATATAAATCTAGCGATAGCTTTGGCAATAAAGTGATGTAAAATTAATTAATTCTCGAATAAAAGTAATAATCTAATGCTAAAACGCACTAATACGCATTTTTTCTTAACTATACAATTATAATTTAATGATAAACTGCAACAAGTCCAATTAGTTCATGCTGTATTGTAACACCGTTTTCAACTGAAGTGAAGTAAAACGAAAACATGACAGTCTATAAGAAAATGAAGTAAAATAGTTTCACCTGTGTTTGAAAATAAACCAAATTATTTTACCTTACTCCACTATAGTCACAAAACAACGCTACATTTCACACAAGACGATCGCCGCATCACTGAATGATTCTTTATGGTATGAAATGACTTTTCGCGTGCTTTTGTAATAAAGAGAGGGGTGATCTAAAAATCGGCCATTATGGTTGGTTTCGCATGGCGGGATTTTACCGATAGATTCTTCAATCGGAGTTAGTTCGTTTTATTAACAAAAGTGGGAATCTTTAATTTTTGACTTATTTCGGTTTATTATTAAACGTGCGATATGATATATCATATCGTTAGATTCGCCTTGACAACGAAAGTAACACTGGGTACATTAACAAAATTTTAAAATCATACCGACAGTCTTTTTGTGATACAAAAAAAATTCGAAACCTTAAAATGTTGGCTTCAAAAATGATTCGATTAATATAATATATAACTTGCAGTTTACGATATAACGTTTAACGAAAATAAATAATTTGCGGTCGGGTTTTTACTTTTTAGGGTTTCGTACCCAAAGGATAAAAACGGGACCGTATTACTGAGACTTCGCTGTCCGTCCGTCTGTCACCAGGCTGTATCTCAATAACGGCGAAAGCTAGGCAGTTGACATTTTCAAAGATGATGTATTTCTGTTGCCGCTATACCAAAAAATACAAAAAGTTGGCCAAGTGCAAGTCGGACTCGCGCACGTTAAAACAATCTAATGTTGTATAGCTAATGGTACGGAACCCTTCGTGCGTGAGTCCGACTCGCACTTGGCCGATTTTTTAATTAATTTATACTTGTTTCAATATATTCCTGAGCTGTCACAGTTATAAAATATAACAAGTCATAAAATATTGAAGTTTTGTGTCAGAGGTGCCCTATGTACCGAAAAAAAACTACGGCTCAGACTTATTAATAAATGCATCTAGAAGTCGGATGCCGTTTAAATCATTGCTACCAGTAGCAATCCGCCTAACTTGGCAGGTCATCTATAAGAACAGCTCAGCGTTACAGTTGGTGACGAAAAAGTTGAACTAGTTAATATCTACATTTTAGGTTTTAAATTAGACATCGCTCCCAATTATGAGTCCCGTATAAAAAAAAAATTGTTTTGCCCTTTCGCGTACCTATATCTGCTAATCTTCCAGTGGAAACGGTCCGTAGTTGTCACGCATATGTGCACTCACTAATATGATACGGTATCGAGCTCTGGAGATGCGGTGCTGATTGGGCTCGTGTCTTTAGAATGCCAAAAAGAAATTTGTACAAGAACAACGGAGCCCGGAGACATTGGTTTGATCGATGAAAATCTCACGTAACCTTCCTTGATAATCCTCCAGACTGCCCTCTATACCAGGAGCCACCCGGACGAATATCCTAGACTGGGTGACGGACATGGGTACAACAAACGCAATAGACAGTGGCTGCCGGGCGGCGCGGCGGTCCAACAGCGATTTAAAAAAACATCGAAACTAGTGCACGTCATGCTGCGGTTTACATCTTCTGTCATAAAACATTACAAATATTAATTCCTCTAAGTGCGAACATTAAAAAAAAGATGAAATGACCCCCTTTTTAAAGTCTTGAATGACTTCTTGAAAAGACGTGGATATGCGTCAGCCGTGTACCTGCGAACGGTGGACTCTGAGGGCAGAGTCGCCGTCGTACTGCTTATGGCCAAAAGCAAGGTAGCTCCCATAAGGACGAGGTTGACCATACCTAAGGTAGAGCTAAGCGGAACTCATCTTATGGCACGACTGCTGAGCCACGTCGTAAAGGAGTTGGCCTCTACGTTGGACATAAGGAATGTCTATGCCTGGTCGGATAGCCAGGTTACATTAGCGTTTTTTTCTTAATACCACGTTTTATTTATATAGGTAAAGATTTGTACAAACGATAATGTGATTGCCTTATGAAAAAAATTGCTTTCTTGTGTTATATGAAGCTAATACATATAATTTTAGGTATATTTTTAAAAGACTTCGTCGGTAGGTACTTAATTCGTCTGTATTTTTTATTCTTGTTACCTTAGAACTTTTGACCGGGTAAACCGATTTTGATAATTCATTTTTCGTTTGAAAGCTGATGCTTGTCGTTTGGCCCCATTTAAATTTCATAAAAATCGGTCATGCCGTTTTTGAGTTACACTCCAATAACTGAAAAATATCATTTTTTATTAATTTTTATTTTTTATTAATTCTATATCTCATCAACTCTCTTCTTTCTACCACCTTAATGCTGATGATTTGGAGATCTACACTCAAGCTCCACTCAAGGAGTTGCCAATTGCAATTGACATCATCAACACTGACTTACAACGTATCACCGATTGGAGTAACTCATACGGCCTACACAAGTGAATCCGGCGAAAACCCAAGTTATTATCATCGGCCTTCCACATGTCATTTTCGACGGAACGGCTATAACAATTAGCAATACTGTGAAAAATCTTGGAGTGATATTTGATAGCAGATTCTCATGGGTGCCTCAAATTGCACAAACTAGCCGCAAAATATTTGCTTCTGCTTCTTCTCTAAGGAGAATTTCCTACCAATTACCATTAAAATTGCGCTTGCACAGTCTCTTTTGCTGCCCATACTTGATTATGCCGACATATCATATCTCGATTTAACCCAAGATCAGCTAGATAAGCTTGAACGCTTACAAAACTTTTGTATAAGGTTCATATTTGGCCTACGAAAATATAACTATATCTCCGACTTTCGAAAAAGGCTGAAGTGGTTGCCAATTCGTCTGCGACGGAATGCTCATATCCTATCTTTGCTTTACAATATTCTCTTCATTCCAAGTACTCCTCCCTATCTCAAAGAGTGTTTTGAATTCTTACATCACTCACACTCCCTATCCTTAAGATCTTCTGAGACCCTTCAACTGAAAATGCCTCCCCATACTTCACAGTTCTTGGATAAGTCCTTCACAGTCCAAGCTGTACGATTGTGGAATGCACTGCCTGTGCATATAAGGCTTTCCAAGTCTCTTTCAACATTTAAGACTTCAGTTAGGAATTGATTTTATATATATATATATGTATATATATATATATATATATAATATATAAATATATATACATATATATATATATATATACGGGTACTATATATACGAGTATATATGTGTGTGTGTATTTGTTGATAAGTATTTTGTATAGTAATAGTGTATTTTATTGATATTTATGTATTAGAATGTATATTAAAGTACCTACTAGTAAACGTCTTATATATGATTTTAAGTTGCACCAACCGCCTATTCCCTTTTTCTGTTTCTGTCCATCCAAAGGTTGTCTGGAAGAAATTGCTTTTATAGCGATAAGACCGCCCATTATAATACCATTATGTATGGGTTTTTATTGTTATTATTTAATATATGTAAAATTTGTAAATTGGTTTGCATTAAAGAGTTATTGTATTGTATTGTATTAAATATAACCCAAATTTGATGATATAGTCGTTTACAATGAATGACTATCGATCCCGTAAGTAGCAAGGAGCACTAATAAGCGTGAAATATTTTGTTTTTATCTAAGATTTTTTGACCTGTACATGAGTTGTCCCTCCATATTTACTAGATGAATTCAGGGTAATTATCAGAGTCACTACCAGTCTTGCACTTCCGAGGGTCCGGTGAATACATCGCCGCTAATCCTGTCTTTTAGGAATATTCTGTGGACAATATGCCTTCCTTGTGTCTTAAGACTCTGCACCAATTATACAAGCACTGTGAGAGATAAGAAAACTGTTTCATTTCACGCGTAATTATTGCTTTTATTGATGAAATAGAAAATATCGTCATTTTGTTGGTGTGTTCCCGCTGTCCCCATTGACTTATCCCCATTGATGGGGACAGCGAGACGTCAATATATTTCTTCCCGTTGTCCCCATTGACAGTCCCCATTAATGGGGACAGCGAGAAGTCTGTAATTTTATTCCCGTTGTCCCCATTAATCACTTTTAATACCAAATAATTACAATATATATGAAATAAGGATCGCTCGTCGTTATAACTATGTCACCCTCCTTTGTTAAATATACTTCAGGTCAGGCATAAATTATGAAAAAAATCTTTGATAACCATATTTGTGTTCATTCGGAAATATACCCTTTTTTGAATTTTTTACATGATTTAACGTATTCACCCAAAAAATAAACTAAGTTAAAACTTTAAAAACATGTTTTATGATATATTAACATGGTTTCAATGTTAAAAACTTATCAATTTTTCTGTTGTAAAGCGCTTTCTTTAAATTAACCTTTTTTTTGTCATAATGGGGTTGACGGTTACAACTAAGATTTAATAAAGTATGAAAACGATACAAAATATAACAAAATTAAATATATAAAAATAATTTCTGCTAACTTTTTTATATAATAAATGAATCATAAATATCACTTTTTTTATCACAGAATCATATATAATTACTATATTTTTCCCTATCACAGAATCAAATATTATACTATGTAAGGAGGGTTAAAACCTATAAATTAACAATTACATGTCAATCATTTTCTAAATTACCTTTAACCTAGACATAGATTTAGTTTTAACTGCCAATAAGCACGATTAAGTATTACCTATAGTTAATCGATTATTTAAAATTACAGGAATAATAAAAAACGTTAGCGCAGTTTCTCAAGGAAATGCCCTACTATATAGGAATTAACTAGTTTAGTTTGACAATCAATAATAAATTCGTCCATATCGATTTAATTTTTCCTGCGCTGTTTTGAAGGTTGTGTGGATTTAACACTAAATAAGTCGGCGTCCTGATACAGGACTTAAAAGTTTTAAAATACTAGGTTATTTTTTTCGATTGCGTTGTTCAATTTGCAGTGCCACCCTTCCGCAACATTGTTCGTTCGGTGGCGTTTGCCAAAACTGCACCATACTTTTATAAAATTAGGTTGAATCTACTGCGACAACATATATTTCGAAATTTTGCGCTTTGGGTGTCATCTTGGCTTTCGTCAGTAATATAAAACCATCCTTCTAGAACTCGATCTTCCGGCAACAGCGAAGGGACAGCACTAAGAGCCACTTGGCTACGTAGGTTCTTATTATTTGTTAGTCCTAATTTACGCCCTTTTTCCATATGGCTTTATTGAAATGAAAATAACAACCATGGACATTCACTTCCGGAAAAACTGCGCGAATTACGGCCATGGTTGCTTTTTCAAAATCGCCTTATTTTTTTTTACGACATATATTTTATATTATGTTATTTATATTAAACTAATTAAAAATAATTGTAATATACTTTGTAAGTCAAAGCCCGTATTTTATGTATAATATGTGAGATAACGAAATAATTATGTAGTCGAAACGATGACAACATTTTAACTATTTATATTATTTATCATTGACGGTGAGACGAGCAGTGGGGACAGTGGTCATTAATTTTCAGAATTTGTTCCATTCCCGAAGTCCCCATTGATAACTACAAAGGCGGTGGGGACAGTGGGCAACATTTTTTACTTTTTGCTCTATTCCCGCTGTCCCCATTGATGGGGATACAGGCGATGGGGACAGCGGGAATGTTTTAATTTTTTTTTATTGAATTCCCATTGTCCCCATTGTTGGGGATATGGCCAATGGGGACATCGGGAATATACCAATTTGTTTTATCTTAGGAACTAATCTTAATGAAATGGAAGAGCGAGATATGTGTATCGTTTGGTGTGAGAGAGTGAAAGAGATCGCAGTGTAATGGTGATCGGAACATCTCGTGGCGGTTCGGTGGTTTGGTTACACGAATTGCTTATTTATCTCTTTCTTACAACAGATATGACGCATAATATTTGAACGTTCTTTCCTTGTCATTATAAACTGCATATACATGTGCGTAGGTATGTAGATAGGTAAATTCTAGTAAGCTTTTAGAGCAGTGGTGTTCGGATATAACATATTTCAACTCTCTGGTTTTTATATGAAGTTATTTCCACTTTTGAGTGTTGAAGTCGGTTTCATTTTTTGGTTAGATGTTTTCTTACAAATAATGATTCAACGGTATCATAATATGTGGAGGAGCCCAAACTTGGTTGGTGATTCGATACTTCGATGCGTGTTCTTTTTTAGAAAATAATGACAATATTTAAATCAAAATTGCGAAAGCATTTTTTGAATTTGGAACATTAAAACGCTCCAGCAATGTTGTATGAAACGGCGTGCTGGGGTTATTAAATACTCTTTGATTGGATCTCTTTTATCATTCTTGGCATACCAAAGTAAGTCTCTTTGCTTAGTACAAATTGCGTTAACGGTGCTGGATAGCCATAAATGCGTTTGCATTTCGGCATAGATGATAAATAGAAAATGGGCGGGAAAGTTGAAAATGCGACTTGATTTGTTATTTACATACTTACAAACATAAATTTAATAATTAAAATGCGTTCCGACGGTTCAGAGAGTGAAATTCAATAAAAAACGAAAACCTGCTTCCAGCACAGTCAAAAGAAAAATACAGTAAGTACTATTATTTTATTTTAAAACAAGTGACTGAAATATAAAGATGTGATATATTTAAAAAAAAAACATACAAAAAAAGATGACGTCATAATTTTTTATGTTACCTACCTATCCTTTTTAGGGTTCCGTACCCAAAGGGTAAAAACGGGGCCCTATTACTGATACTTCGCTGTCCGTCCGTCCGTCCGTCTGTCACCAGGCTGTATCTCTAGAATGGTGATAGCTAGATAGTTGACATTTTTACAGATGAGGTATTTCTGTTGCCGCTATAACAACAAATACAAAAAGTTGGCCAAGTGCGAGTCGGACTCGCGCACCTTAAAACAAAAAAAGGTTAAAATATGAAGTTTTATGTCGTATAGCTAATGGTACGGAACCCTTCGAATTTTTTTGTGTTTTTTTTTTGTGGCACGGGTCAATTTGATTGAGTAGTATGGGCTAAAGACGAATCGTTCCGATGTTCATTCTTTTAACACCATTTGCAGATTTTCATAGAATTTGGGGTTGTGCCGAACTATAATAAATTTCATCTTAAAGCCTTCAAGTATGGAGTAACTAGGTTTCATATATCGTAACTCGGTTTCATCAAAGCAAGCATGCTCCATCCAGCTTTAAATACGACCGTGTCGACGCTTTCCATAAGGGGATACCTTCTACAGTCTGTTTATTTTGTTTGTGTTACCGGAAATGTACGAAACCTAGGAATTGTACACAGTTCCTAGGAAATATAGACCCTAAATATATACCATATGGACGTGGGTTCGAATCCCGCACATGAATATATTTTTCTCTAGTAAATTTTTAATTTTGTAATATATACCCTTCCGAGCCTACTTAGGAAATGTGTAAAATAATGTTTCGAAGATTCCTTAATACACACATTTCCTGTGAAATGTATGTATTTCCTAGAAATTGTATGCAATCCGGAGATGATACTAGGAAATCAAAAATTTTAATCGAACACCAAATGTAGTGAATTATCAGCACCAAACGAAGTAAATGATCACTGCATCCAAAGTCAAATTTAGGTGCGATGACGAGCGAAGTGAGGAAGAGCGTTAGGTTACTTGTGTTGTGACCACAACAACGCCCGAGCCGAGCGAGCGAAGTGAGCATGCTGCGGCAGCGACCGGCGATGCGCCAGAAGAATTATAGTTAATAATATGATTAGGTATATTACAAAATATATCATACATTTCCTATCTATTTTAAGAATTGTTCACATTTCCTAGGAATTGTATACAATGATGGATTACACACTTTTCCGTTTAAGAGCCCTTATTCCAGCAAAGCCATTTTACAGCCGTTTTCTCAAGGCTGTTGCAGCTAAAGTATAAAAGTTTTTGTTTTTTAAATGATGCAGGAAGAAAGTTTATTGTATTTTCAATGGAGTGCATTAACCAAAACAATAAAAAAAACAACTGAAATCCGACAAAATTTTTTTTACCAACTCATGTTTTCAAAAATTTCTTCATCAGTGTGACTTTAACAGTCTTTTTATCGAACAAAAATTATTCGTTTTACAGATTGAAAAATATCAGTAAACCAATCATATTACCACCAATGGAGTGCATTGATAACATTTTGATAAATATATGTTACAACTGAGTAAATAAGGGATTGAATGGGCACTTTTGGCACAAAAATACCATTCAAATTTCTTGTTATTTCTACAAAATCTGGTATTTTATCAAATAAATAAATATGCAATTCATTAGTTGAAGTTTTTATTTATTAGATAATAATATTTTGTCGTCAATTAAGTGAAAAATGTATTTTATACAATTTTTTCAATATGACCTATAAATTACGGAACACAACGCCTTGCATCTCACGGGCTATTGTAGGGCCAGGCCCTCGCCCAAAACCCGGTGGAGCTGGAAGACCGCACAGGCGGTAGCCAGCATCTCTGTCCTCCCTAAACAAACAACAAACCTTCTCTCTCAGTTACTTCATCTCACACCATTTCTGGTGTGGGGAATGGGCACCAGTGCTGTGCACTCTATCCCAGGCTCGTCTATCTCTCTTACTAGAGAGATGTCTTCGGCACCATTTCTCGGTGCGGTAGGTGGCGATGTAGTAAGGTCCTACCGGCCTCCACTCCCGACCGGGGCGATCCCAGGCGTCGCCGGGTGTTCCCTCGCCCCGTAGGTTGAGGGCCCGGCGGGCCGATCGTCTGTCTCCGGCAGCGGCAGCCGGCGGTGCCTCACTAACGCACTCTCTCTCTCACTCTCTTTTTGTTGTAGTTGGCTTCTTTATTAATTGGCTTCTTTGTATTTAAATTGCGGTTTCGTGTGTTTACATGGCTTCGCTCGCTTTAGGCTATCTCGTCGGTGTTCTGCTTATCAGCACCTCTTCAAGGTGCAGAGGGTGCGATGCAGTGCGGGCCAGACCCGGCCTCCGCTCCACCAGGGCGATCCCAAGCCGCGCCGAGTGAATCCCCCGCCTACACGGGAGAAGCCCGGCGGACCGATCCGCGGGCGCTGGCAGCGGCAGCCGGCGGCTCCCGCACTGTCGACCTCTCTCTCTCGATATCACTGTCCTTGTCTGGCATGACAAGGTCTCTTGAATAGGGTTTCATTTTTCGTTTTCCCTTCACATCTGGTGGCCTCGCGTGTAAGGGCGCGATACCTCTGAGGTGCTCGTTCCTGGCTTCATCTGCGCGCTTGAACATTTTTGTAGTAAGCGTCGTTATAAAGGTTTCTAAGTCGCTGTGCTTGAGATCTCTTGAGATGGTTGCGTTTCTAACGTACCTCGGGGCGTTGACAATAGCTCTGAGGCACATATTTTCTTGAGATTGGAGTCGTTTCTTGCTTGTTTTGGATATGAAGGCATACCACGCCGGCGCAGCGTAGGTTAGACGTGAACGGATGTAGGTTTTGTATATACCTGTCTTCGTCCGGAGTGGTAGCGACGATCTTAAGATTGGGGTTAAAACTGCACGGGCTCCTTTCACCTTGCCTATCGTGGCGTCTATGTGATTTGAGAATGTCAATCTGCGGTCAATGTTGACACCGAGGTATTGCACACTGGGGCTCCATGGGATGTCTTTCCCGAGGAGGTTTAAAGGGGATGGTAGCTTGGTTCTCCCAGTGAGCATGGCCTGCGTCTTATCAACGTTGACTGTGAGCCGCCATTTTTCAAGCCACTCAGGCAGCGCTTCGAGTGTGGGCTGTAACCTTCTTACTGCGAACTCTGGTTTGTAGGAGGATGCGAAGTAAGCTGCATCGTCCGCATACAATGCCAGCTGCGCCTGCCCAATGACGGGGATGTCATTGGTGTACCAGGAGTAGCATGCGGGTGAGATGCAGCTTCCCTGGGGTACTCCTGCTCGTACCGGCTTCTTTGTAGACAGTGCGCCTTCGACCGCCACTGTGATCTCTCTGTTCTTGAGGAACGATGCGAGGACTTCAACTGTCTTCCGTGGAATGGCTGACGTCGACAGTTTGTATAGCAGCCCCTCATGCCATACTCTGTCGAACGCCTTTTCCATGTCCAACAGGATCACTGCGACAACCTCCTTTTTGTTGTGGCTCGTAGACATCTCATTCACCATCCTCGTGACCTGCAGCGTTGTGGAATGTTCGGACCTAAACCCGTACTGTTCCTCGCGCGGTCGGATGTGTGGGACCACCTGCGTTAGCAACAACCTCTCAAAGACTTTTGAGAGGGTGCTCAGCAAGGTGATCGGTCGGTAACTGCCTGGTTTCTTAGGGTCCTTTCCGGGTTTAGGTATCATCACTACTCTTCCTAGTTTCCACGAGGATGGGAAGTGGCCGGACCTCATAATGCCATTGTAGATACGAGTCAGGGCGGCTATGGATTTCATAGGTAGGTGTCTAAGCGCTGTGTTGGTGATCCCGTCGATCCCGGGCGCTTTCTTCGTAGGCAGCCTGGAAATTAGGCGCGCGACGCGTCCCGGGGAGAAGACAGTGGGCTCCGTCTCAGCTCTCTCCGTCCCGCTCTCGCGTTCCGTTT
Organism: Plagodis dolabraria; assembly: GCA_963854805.1. Lineage (NCBI taxonomy): Eukaryota > Metazoa > Arthropoda > Insecta > Lepidoptera > Geometridae > Plagodis > Plagodis dolabraria. The sequence continues at coordinate 3,600,632 of OY978459.1, read as the reverse complement.
CTCCTTCACACGTGTTGCCTCTCCGTCCAACGCATGCTGTCTCGCTCGGTCGCTCAAAGTATTCGCGTAGCTTGTTTTCTACGTATTGCACATGTTGTAGGTTGCTTGTAGGGTTCGGTTGAAACTGTTTTTCAAGGTGCTCGGCGAAGATTTCTGCCCTTGCCTTGGCTTCAAATTTCAAAAGGCCGTCGCTGCCTAATAGAGGTCTGGTAGGTTGAGGCACGCATGATAATTGTCGGCATAGGCGGTGGACGGAGGGCACGTGGTCGCCTATGGACATTATATGCTCTTCCCAGGAGTCTCCTGCATGTTCGTGAAGGGCAGTTTTCACTTCTTCGATCATGGCATTAAGCTTTTTCTTTAATACTGGACAGCGAGTATCCTGCCATTGCTTCCGTAGTTCCCTTTTTTCGCATATTAGTTTCCTGATCCGTGCCGGGAGGGAATCGGAACGCTCTCCCGGTTTGGTGGTGTGCGTAGCTGTTTTAAGGGAAGCCTGGATAGCCGTGGTAAGGTTGGTACATTCACGCTCGACATCTTCTGAGGTAGTAATGGGGGCGGTAGTGGTTAACTTCTGCGCTTCTGTCGCGAAGGTCTCCCAACAGATGTTCTGCCTTGTAGTGGGAGCGGCCACTCTTGTTGGGAGCTCTTCCAGCGTCAGAAGAACCGGTCTGTGATCTGACTGAAGGTCCGGAAGCACTGTTTGGGCTGGTAGCGTCCGTAAGCCTTTAATAAGCGCAATATCGATGACACTATCTTCCCCATTCTCTGAGTAGTGCGTGGGCTCATTCGGGCCTATGACGTAGTAGTCCTGGTTCACCGAGTCGTCGTATAGTATCTGTCCATGGCGATCTATTTTGCTAGCGTTCCAGTGGGTGTGCTTAGAATTCATATCGCCGGCCACGATGATTGGTATCTCTCCTGCCATAAGCGACCTTAGCTCGGAGGTAATAAGGGTGCTGTTCGGAGGCTTATAAATAGCGTATATCCGGTGTTGTTTGCCGGCGATATTTACGAGCACACCCAATGCTTGAAAAGAGCGGTATTCGTTAATTGGCATCAGCTGGTGTATGACTCTACGGTGAACCAGGACGGCGAGCCCTCTGTAGGCTAAGCCCTCCGCGCTGACCTCGTCCTTACGATACACGTGGTAGTTAGGTATCTTTAGCTCGTGTTTAGCATTTAAATGTGTCTCGCTGATCAACATAATATCCAGTTTGTGCTCCTGGAATCGGGATAGCGACCGCGTACGTCTACGCTTTACTACCTCGGATGGTTTAGGGGGGCTGGGCGGTGCTTGTATGTACCGTCTTGGTTTAAAAGTCACGCTGGTAATGGGAGGCAGCGAGATCATAGACGACGCGGCCATCTCAAGTATGGCTAGGTCTTCCACCGACAGCCTTCCATTTCGGCTTCTTCAAGTCGGGTGTATAGTGCCATCCATGACAACATCCCTTGCGAAAGGTGCCCGGTTCTTACGAGTCGAGCGAGCGTGAGGACGTCACGCTCATGCCGTCCTTTCGGAGAGAGGGAATCATTCGGTGGCACGTCTCCCAGTTCAAAGCTGCTGTCATCACCGGGGTGGTTACTCCCTGGTGATGACGCACGCAGCGGGGTGGCTACAGCTTGGCCCTGAAAAGGGCCTTTTTGCACCTCTTGGCGGTGCGGGCGCATGGTTACAGCTACAGCTGGTATGGTTTCAGCATCAGGTGATAGCGGCGGACTACGCGTACGTCTCACACTCGCTTCCTGAGAATGGCCCTGAAAAGGGCCTTTGGATGGGCCCGGTGAAGGGTCCATGCTTGGCGGCAACGGGGGAGTCCACTCCGTGACCACTGGGAATAGGAGCTGCTGGCGTATGGTTTAGTCCAGCATACTCCTAATCCCGGCTTCCGGTACAGCAAGTATTCCCCTCCGTAGCGCTTAGCTACGGGCGTAATCGAAACTATTTTAATAATAAAATAATTGCGATTCACAAGTGAGCTCTGCGATAGGTGTGGTCCGTACGGAGTACACGGCGATCCCAACAAACCTTGCATCTCAGTTTGCGCCTAGCGCTCGCGGAGGGAGGATGTATCGCTGCTTGTCCCGCGCCCTACACGTGCCGCAACTACGGTGCGCAATGAAAATATAGCGTGACCGAGTTGTTTTGATCTATGCGTATGCTTTTATTATTGTAAAGGTATTTTTGTTGAGACCATGCCTTTTCATTATTAACTAGGATTTATTATTTCCTGATCGGAATTGATTTTTTAACCGACTTCCAAAAAAAGGAGGAGGTTCTCAATTCGTCTGTATTTTTTATGTTTTTAGCTCAGAACTTTTGAAAGGGTGAACCGATTTTGAGTATTATTTTTTTGTTTGAAAGCTGATGCTTGTCGTTTGGTCCTATTTAAATTGCATCAAAATCAGTCAAGTCGTTTTTGCGTTACAATCCAATAACTGAAAAGTATTTACCTATCTTGATGATATAATCATTGACAATCGATATCGTAAGTAGCAAGGGTTACTAAAACTAGTGATCAATTTTTTAACCAAAAAATGGAACCGACTTTTTGGTTTTTGCCATAGTAAAAAAAATGGAACCGACTTCAACACCCAAAAGTGTGAAATAACTTGTCAAAGTCGGTACCATGCGCACAATATTGTGATCATAGGTACTTTTGAACTATCATGGTACCGACTTCAACATGTTATTACACACTTTGGGTGTTGAAGTCGGTTCCATTTTATGGTAATTTTTTTTTACTATGGCAAAAACCAAAAAGTTGCGTGGTTGCTATATATAAGAAAAAAGTTTAAAAAAAAACTTGAAACTAGTTAGAGGCTAAACTGTATTTTTTTTCTTATTTGTTCTTTATTTTATTTTATATTAGGTATTAACTTGGCCAAACAGATGGAAAAGAAGTAATAAATTTTTACAACAAGTGTCTTTTACACGAAATAATTGGCCATCAAAAAGCACGATCTATGCCTCTCAGAAATAATTTTATTTAAGGCAAGACTATCAAACGGGCTGTACCGTGTACTGATTTGGTTAAAAATGATGTTTATAATAATATAGACGTTATATATTTTATTAAACAATTAGTACCGACCCTGAGTTAGGATTTAAGACTTCTATATTAAACGCACCTTATTTTTTTTCCGTAGCGACCACTAAAGCCGCTCCGCCAACGGGGCAGTTATACAAATATACTGAACCAAGATATGCATGCACAAAGCAGGTATACAAACTACGAAACTAAGTTATTTGCCTATATACAATGATGGTAAGAAGTACATAATCGAATATAGATACCTACACAGTAGTCCATTGAAATGTTACAATTTAAGACCGAATATTGCATTTCTTAGAGGGCGCAATTTTACTTTTGAGACATATGTGGGTGGTCCATAGAAGCTTAACCTCAAGTTTGTAGGGTCGCCACCCTTGTCCTCCGGCCGCCATCTTGGAAAAAGGGGTGAAAACACTTATTTCGCGATGTCTTGGAAACTATGCGTCTTACAAAAAATTCTACAGCATATAATTTGCAAATTATTATGCCTACAAATATGATTATATAACTTTTTGCCCTAAATTAAAAATTTAAGAAGTTATAACCAAAAAGAGTGAGAAAATTTTCATTTTTTTTGCTCTATAACTTTCTTTTTCTCATTTTACAAAAAAGATACCTCAGACCAATCTTGTTGATTATCATTTGAGGATTTTTTTTATGATTTTTTAATTTATATCATTTAAAACACTTAGCACTTACAGCGCTACAAAGTTGACCAGGTTCATCAATGCTCATGGGAATCCGGTCAAAATGAAATGTTTAACTTATATTTTTCATATCCTTAAAAAAAATTATTCGCACAACTTCACTTATTCATACCTAACTGTTTTCCTTACCATAGAACTTACCAAATATAACTTACCAAAGGATAAGCAGGTAGAAAAGGTCTGAGTTACCGTTTGGGGACAAAGGAACATCTGCCTGCTACGACTATTATTATTATACGCAGGCTTAGCTGTTTCTTCAACCTCAGTTTATTCTCTTAGTTGTGCTACATTTTTTGTTACGTGTAAACGTGTTGAAAATTGTGGATATTATTTTCAGTTTAATCAATTAAACTGCGGGTTTCGGAAAAAAAACATCCTCAAAACATCATCTACAATATTGTTCTGGGGTAATTTTTTTGTAAAATGTATAAAGAAAGTTATAGAGTAAAAAAATATATTTTTGCTTATAACTTCTTTAATATTTAATTTAGGGCACAAAGTTATATACGTACCATATGTATAGGCAAAACAATTTGCTACAAATTATGTCCTAACGAATATTTTGTAAAACGCATAGTTTCTGAGATATCGCAAAATACGTGTTTTCACCCCTTTTTCCAAGATGGCGGCCGGGGGACAAGGGTGGCGACCCCACAAACTTGAGGTTAAGCTTCTTCTAAAGACCCCCCATACATGTCTCAAAAATAAAATTGCGTGCTCTAAAAAATGCAAAGCTCATGTAACTTTTCAATGGACTATAGTTATGGGTGTGCTAATGTTAGTCAATGAGAGGTTTATTATTAGGTTCATTTAAGTCTACTTTGTATGTAAACTGTAAAGATGCGAAATGAATTTACAAAGTTACATAACATTCCACATTATTTATCAAAAATAAATAACACTTCAAAAAGGATCAAAATGTTTTATTCCATGCGACATCGTCTTTGACCGCTCGATCCTTGCTAACGGTGTGCTCGTGTGCGCCGCGCTACGATAAATGCCTAAATTTGAACGATAGCGCAAGGCGTAAAGACTCTTAACATATATACATTTTTAAAATAAAGTTTATATATTTTTAAAACTTGCTAATTCCTACCGTTATCCTATGTTGAGTGGCGATAGCACAGTAAATTCTTCTGAGACTTCGTTGTTTACCTGTACCTTTCATACACATATCTTTATAAGTATATAGAAATCCTTTCCAATTACTTCACCCCTAAACCACGCGTCATATGAAACTCTCTAACCACTCGTATATAGTTATGGGTCCATCCAGCCTGCTCAATATCTTACTGCACTCCACAACGGGAGATTTTACTCGCGAAAATCAACATTTTTTTACGCAGACTTGCCTTCTCATACTTAAAATTGAAATACTACGCGAATACTACACTATTCACATTATACATTACTAGTATACCTTAGGGCTAGTTCACTGACATCCGTAGTAAGGGAGCGATGTATGTGCTACAAGTTAAGAATTTTAGATGTATGTGGTCGTTAGTGAAAGGTAACGCTGAACGTTACAAAGTGTGAGCCTTTTGTCTAGATTAAGGGCAGTTTTCCTTGGTGCGCTTTGTTGTTTGAGTATAAATTATGTTCATGGAAAGTTATAGGCAAAGTAACGTAGAAATTGTGGTATCATAACTTTTGTCCGGGTTATCTATACTTATAATAAAACTGTAGCAGGTCCAATTCTGTACATTGAAGATATTTTGAAAATAATTTTTGACAGTAGTCTGTAGCTGATACTGATACGAAAACTGTATTTTTAAAAATTTTTGTCTGCCTGTCTGTATTCCGGCCGCGCATCACTTCAAAACTACGAATGGATTTAAATGAAACTTAGCACGATTTGAGTTCATACTTCGAAGAAGAACGTAGGATACTTTTTATTCCGAAATTCAGCACGGTTCCCCTGGGAAAGGGGATGAAAGTCAAAATGTACACTTAGTTGTAATTTATTGACACGTAGTCCGATTTCAATCATTCTTTTTTTTTGGTTTCTGAGCTATGCTTTCAGTCATTCTTAGGATGAAACATTAACTGATAATAAATTAAAATATACGATGAAATGATTAATCGAAATAAAACTTGTCAGGACACAATCCAGCAATATAAGGCACATAATTGAATTATAGATACATACTATATTTACAGACATAAAAATATATAATGCGATGATTCCACCAAAATTTACAACTTATACCTAAGTTGTGAAGTGTGTTACATACACACATTTCTGACGTGACGACAGAAATGTCACTTTACCTAGCTAAAACGATTTTTAATCAAAGTATCTTCAGGTGGCATTGACTCTATTAGGATTTACACAATTGAGTGATCGTCGCGAGAGACACACAGATGTCAACCTGTCAAGTAACGGAAGTATGTGATAGAAGATAAAAATCTGCATTTATAATTAATATTTAATTTTTAATCGCAGAAAAATTCAATAGGTAAAATTTTGTAGTAGTTACATAAATCTATACCTCCTTAGCAGCTAGCTGCAGAAATGGTTGGGCCACATATTTGATAAAAACCTATGAATATGAATTGAATAAAGAAAATTACATAAGAAATTTCCATTGATGCTTTCTCTTGGTATGCGGCAAAGCGCTGCATCGCCGTGTTAAATTATCACACTATATACTTATACCCACTAATCCAGCGGACGCGTTAGCGCGACCCCAACTTAACCGTAGGGCGGGCGGCGCGCGCAGCTAGCCGCCATTTCTATCTGCAGTCGGTACCCGCGCGTCTTGCCCGCGCCATGCAACCCACAACATAAACTCTCTTACATAATCCATTTAATACAACGTTAACAATACTATCAGAACTACAGTGCAGTGCAGAACCAGTTAAATAAAAGACTAAGAAAGTGAGTGACTGACTCTTGTGCGAGCGTTATTGGAGCCACCGATGGATTGTTCTTAGGTACATGTTTTTAGCTGTAGTTTTTGTATTTCACACCGCTTTTTACCCATCACACACCGACACACAATATCTTTTATAATATCTAATATTTCTTTGATTGATTTTTATTCAGTAAATGGATAGAAATGTGTGTTGAATTACTCTAGCGTATTCTAAGCGTACCTATTGGTATCAAAATATTTAGCTTGTGGTATCAAAGGTTTCATTATCGATCCTGAAGCTATGGTTATTTGATTCACGCGGTTCTGTGTTCAAAATATTTTACGCGATATTTTAAGGTACCTATCTGTTAATTAAATAATAGAAGAGTATAGAAACGAATTGCATCGTCAATTTCTAAAAGTGCCGTTTCATGTAGGTATAAAAAAGCCAGTGAAATAAGAAGCTTATGTCTTATTCGATCAAATGCCGTAGTGTTATGAGTGTAGGCTCATGAAATCACCTCTGTGAGCGAGCCGCATTCGTTTGATGTTGCAGTAATGCTTGCGTGAGACACACGACTTTGCCGCTAATTGCATTAATTAAACTTATTTCTTAAACACACATAAATATAACGGTGTGTGTGTTTTACACGAAGTATTGTTTTAAGCAAGTAGGTACTTTAAAGTTAGTCATATAATATGTTCTCTATAGAAACTTTAACAGTTATTTTTGTCTGTTGTCGTGTTTTTCATGATATTTTTCTGTACCATTATTATTGGTATTAATAAAATATTAAAAAGGCTATCTGTACACGTATCTCTCCAGTAAAAAAAGAACGTAGGTACCTACCTAGGTACCTACCTACTTTTCAAGTTGTGAAGCTGATTATCAAGTTATTTTTATTTTTACAGTTTATACCTAGTAGTCGAAGGAGAAACGCTTTGGCATAGCTAAGGTCTTACCTAATATGCCTACCTACTATGAGTGCGATAGCAATCTTCAATTAGTTCACCTTCTGGCCATCACAGGCCTATAAATTGCCTACGATTCTCGTGTAGGTACGTATAGAATGCTGGACTAGTATTGTTATCAACCATTACTGCTTCCTCAGATTTACCATATTGTAGGGGATTCCTGATGAGAAGAAAATTTGTTTCAATAACACCAACCGTGTGACATTTACTAGATTTTGATCGACATTAGGACCATTACAAAGAAAGACAGAAAGAAAGAATATACATTTATTACAGGACCGTCCAAGATGTATAGGTCTGACTGAGTGCATATAGACATCTCTCTATGGTGCTTAGTAACAAGGGAGACGATTAAAAAGATTGCATATTGTCGCGACGAATGTGAAGTTAATGAATGTATGGTGTATATAACTAAAAATTACATGATTTGAAGCAGTGATGGCTCAGTGGTATTGGCTATGGACTGCCGCGCAGCAGGTCCATGGTTCGAATCCCGCCGCGGGCTTGAGCTTCACCGCATGGTGGAAGGACATTTTACGAATGCCCGCCTGGCTAGCGACCACCCTCAAGTAGAAAATCTGTCGCCAAGCCAATCGCCACCTAACGGTGTGTTCCGGCAGCAGTCCTTGAGAGCCAGTGAAATTACAGGCACAAGAGACTTAAGAACTATGTCTCAAAGTGACGGGCGCAGTGCAATTCGTGACTTGTGACGAAATGTATCTGTTATAGGCAGAGGTTAGTCCGCTTAACATCAGGCGGGCCTCGAGCTTGTTCCGTCACAGTAATAAAAAAAAACATGAATAGGAAAGAAAAGACAAAAAAGGCAGTAGGTATGAACGTTTTGTGACCGTAAGGAATAAAATAATAGAAAACGTGGTATGGACACAGGTATAGGCATGTTTGGATGCATATAGCTGGATAGCCCAGCCTTTGACCACTATTTGATGATAATCTCACCTGATGGTAAGAGGTCGAAGCTGTTTTTAAGGCTTACCTAGAATGATTGCCTCTCAAGGCCGCTGCCGCAACACAACGTTAAGTCCTTGGTGACAGATTGCTTGGTGGTTGCTAGCCAGGCGGGCATTCGCAAATGACCCATCACCATGTTATCACCACTGCCATCGTAAGACAACAACCGGGACCGACGGCTTCACATGCCATCCGAAGCACGGAAGCGCTCATTAGTAATGTCACTAGCAGTCACCCATCCAACTCATGATGCTGATCGGTTAAGAACAGCTAAGCAAGTTAAGCTACGAGCAAAATGGTTGCGGTCAGTTACATCGGTAGATAGTGCAAATAGACTTAGTATTGGATAAGGAAGATAAGAAGAAGAAGGATGTTTTAAAGAGGTCGTAGCGGAGTTTGCGTAGTCATTAGAAGAAGCAGCATTCGCTGCGATTATTACTAAGATGGGTGACCGCTAGTTGCAATTACTACTGAGCGTACACATGCTTCGGAGAGCACGTTAATCCATCGGTTAAGGCTGTTGTCTTAAGGTGGCAGTCTTTATAGCACGATGAAATGGAGTTTTGAGTATGTCCGCCTAAATAATATTTGGGCTTCTGTTTCAAATACGTTCTTGTTCACGTTTATTCGTCGAAAATTTATTAATTAAATATCTGACTTGATGTTCGGCTCTGGGTACAGATTATACACAAATGGATAGATTCAGGCGTTACTTTGCGGAAATCCATATTTAATAATAACAAATACTTTTAAAAGTATCCTAAAAAATATTAAATAATATTTAAATAAAACACTTAAAAAAGCATAAAATTATATATCCAGTGACAATTCCGCCTAATTTTCCTGTTATCTACGTGACGTCACAAACATCACGCAGCCTAACCGGAAGAATACCCGAGCGCACGATCGAGAACACAATTGTTCTCGATCGTGCGCTCGGTAAGTCAAGACCTCCTGAAGATGCTTCGTTTAGAAGCGAAACTAGTCGGGTATTCTTCCGGTTAGGCTGCGTGATGTTTGTGACGTCACGTAGATAACAGGAAAATTAGGCGGAATTGTCACTAGATATATAATTTTATGCTTTTTTAAGTGTTTTATTTAAATATTATTTAATATTTTTTAGGATACTTTTAAAAGTATTTGTTATTATTATACACAAAATATATCCATGTTTCTAGTTTGATGCTCATTGCGTTTACAAGTCTGCGATATACGTACGGGTGAGTAGATAGACAGTTTAGTGACAGCAGTAGAGTTCCGTTTTAAATTAGATGAATAGAACACTAAAAACACCCGACCAAAAAAATGCGCTCCAATAATGTGTAAAAGTGATTTTCGCTCAGCACACGACAGTCCTTGTCTTTACAAATAGAGAAGGGACACCCATAACTTCATACATGCACATAACACGAGAGTTATGTGTTTGAAAATGCACTTCTTTCCATCAGATGACTTCTAGTAGGGCTGGTTGATGATCGCGCACAGTCCCTTATGACGGTTATAGTAATACAATTGTAGCAGAATATTTCGGCTTGAAAGTGTAAGGTTCCGGTGGCTGAGAGGAATAGGCATCCGTTGCGAAATCGGAGGACGTGGTTTCGATTCCTGTCTAGAAAAAAATACTTGTTCTCTTATAATTTGTAAATCTACAGAACTCTAATAAAAAAAAAGAACTTTAATACAATTCTACTACTCGAGATTCTACTGAATCAACTTCTTTTTATTATCAGCAAAGATTTTATCCACAACAAAGAGCAACCGTTGAAATCAAGACTATAAACATTATTAAAAATTAAGGCGCTCGACAACTACTAAATAGCTTTACTTGTACAGATTTTTAGCAAAATGTATTTGGTTTGCAGCAGTAAAAATAATAATATGATCAAGATATACTATATGTAAAACTTAGAAAAGTCCAAAACACGTTTCTTACTTTTTTATTATAAAAGCTAACGTGGTTTTCACTCATTTTAGTAAATAATACGGGATAACTCACGTGAATCAGTCAGATAGCTCCGACTATAGTTTCAAACACGTCGACGACGTGTTCACTGAAAATAACTGACGTGAAACTCATCGCGTTGACGAAGCACTAGTGCTAAGCGAGACGTCAACGCGGGCGCCCCGAGCTCTCCTTGAAAAAGACCACCGAATGTGGTTGAAACTATAGTCGGAGCTATCTGACTGATTCACGTGAGTTATCCCGTATTATTTACTAAAATGACGTTTCTTACTATTTTCTCTACAGAATAAAATTGCAAAGTTGACTCTAAATTACACTTGTCACGTCAATATCTTAATTACTTACGTATTAATGTGTATGAAAATATATTAATAAAATAGAAAAAGTGAAATTATTAAAAAAAGTTACTAGTTTTATGTTATTAAGCTTACTTTCAGATCGCAATTTCATCATCGCTATTTCTCTTTCACTCCTACGCACGCTGATAATGACAAAATTTCAGCATGTGACAGCGTCTTAAGTAACATTCCCCGTGGCGTTTCTAGAAATGTACCTCCATATTTTCCTGTAGGGGTCGAATGAAGCGACCAAAGGCAAAATACCAGAAGGTTGGGTAGCAGCGCCTTCTGAAGAACTATTTTTACACTGCGATCCCCAAAACGCATGTCAAGCTTAGGAATTCTGGCAACTACAGCCCCACTCTTAAGTTTGGCCTTTACGGTAGATGTAAAACGGCTGTCGAAGTAAAGAAAGCAACGTACCCCAAGATCGTTGTTATATTTGGCTTAAATTGAAATCAATTAAACATTATTTACGTACCTAATACCAACTTATAACTGTTGTCAAGACTCCTAAAGTTAGGAGTCCTAAATTACCTATGTGTATACTAGCAGGTAACAAAACAAGGCTGAACTAACAGTTAACTTAATGTTTAGGCAGATTTATGGAGCTGCCACGTACACCCAATCGATTTCTCAGGCGTTCCAACGTATTCAATAGGTAGGCACTTTGTTAAATACTTTAGGTACGGGCGGGCCAAAGTTCGTCAACGCTTACGCCTTTCAAGTACCTACACTTACACATACATACTTGAATGAAACTTGAACAGTTCCTACTTACACACACATTTATAAATCGAGTATGTAGTTGGAAAGTTTGTACGTACTTCCTCTTTGTGGAGCCAAGCTTCTATGTGAAAGGCATCTAAGTAATTTACACATTTGATTAGGTACAACGAGTATATAATTTTCGGTGGAAAGTTAAACGAAACTTCGCTTTATTATTTGATGAAATCGAATTGAAAAGAGTATCAAGTATCATTCAATAACAAAATATTTGTAAGTAGTTTTTGTTGGTTTATCAAGTATATTTTTAGATAAAAAGGACTGAGGTATGAAATTGCTGTTTCTGTAATAGCTATAGATTGCGATGCCGCAGGTCCCTGGTTCGAACCCCACGGCCGGCTTGAGCGTCATCCCATGGAGGAAGGGCATTTTGCAAACGCTCGCCTGGCTAGCTACCACCCTCAAGTAGAAAATCTATCGTCAAGCACCAAACTGTGTGTTCTGGCAGAAGTCCTTGAAAGCTAGTAGATAAATTAACAAATATTACATTGAAAAAATGTAAGATGTATTCTAGTTCGATTCAGATTTTTGGTTGCAACTATAGTCGGAGCTATCTGATTGATTCACGTGAGTTATCCCTTATTATTTACTAAAATATCTACTGCGTTAGTCCCAGGTCGTAACTAGTATTCGCATATTACTCTGATTTTCGTCATATCAACACGTTAAATAAAAATTGCAAAGCACAGAGCTTGATACAACTGAAGCCGACAAACGCTCCACGGCTTTGCACCGTGTTAAAATGGACAGTATGATAGAGCAGCATATGTTTTTTGAACAATTTTATTTGTATGAGTTTAAGAAATGGATGTAAGAACAAAAGACAGAAGAAGAAATGTAATGTCACTTTTAAATCAATGAGAAAATTTTCATGTCAAAAAATGTTCACTCTGAAATTTGATACTAGGTTTAATTTTTATTCAAAGTGGCCAGTGGGTTAAAACGGTAACATCATATTTAAACCCCTTTTACCTGAATTGGCCGGAAGGTCGCTAGCCGCCCCCGGCTATACAAGGCTGCTCGTTTCGATGACCTTTGTCATATACTGAGAAATTGTATTCAAAGTAAATGCTGTATCCAGAGTAAAAAAATGCAACTAATATTTCAATGCTATTTACAGTTGAAATCTCAGAATCCGTTATTGATCGATTCGGTGAGATCGCTACACGCGTCCCTGGCCAGAAGGTCTTCGTCGGCGACACCAGGCTGAACAAGTTTGCTCGATGCAAGGTGACAACGATGACCTTTGTGATTTATATAATATATACACATTGATTGTCAATTATCTGTAGTAGATCTGATATAGACTGAGTTAGGTACTTACAGTTCAAATCTAAGCATCGTTTATGATTGCTACATTGGGAACGTATTTAATAACATAGTGAGGTACTGTTTGTATCGGCGAGCGCAGGTTGCTTCACAATGCAGATTTTTAGAGAAATACGCTTTTTTAATCAGTACTATAATATTATAAATGCGAAAGTAACTCTGTCTGTCTGTTACGCTTTCACGCCAAAACTTCTGGCGTGAAAGCGTAACAGATAACCGATTTGAATGAAATTTGGTATGGAAATAGTTTGAGACCCGGGAAAAAACATAGGATAGTTTTTATCCAATTGCGCAAAAAGAGGTTAATGGTTTTGCGCGATAACCGACATTCGCGCGGGCGGAGCCGCGCCCGGAGAGCTAGTTTATTATAAACTAGTTGCACCCCGCGGTTACACCCGCGTGGTTGTGGATGATAATGATGAAAAGTATCCTATGTGTTAATCCAGCGCCTCATTTACCTCCATACTAAATCCATTGAAAATTGGGCCAGCCGTTTGAGCGTGAAGAAGAAACAAACATACAAACACACTTACAAACTTTCGCCTATATAATATTAGTGTGATTACTGTATCAGCCGGATCGCCCACTGCTGAACACAGCCTCCCCAATTAAGGGGTATTTGCCATAATCCCCACGCTTGGCAGGCGGCTTGGGGATCGCAGCGTAAATTGGCAGTTCTTTAGATGGCGCTGCTGCCCACCTTCCAGTAGTTTCCCTTAGTCGCCTTTTACGACACCCACGGTATGATATGGGGAGGTGCAATTCTGACCCGGTACCCCACGGGCAAGTGTGATTAAAAAGCATAGAATTAGTGTTAAAGAAATTAGTGTCATAATAAAAGAAGCACAAACCATAGCACTATTTTACAGTTTATAGTTTTATGCTTTGTCAATTAATACCTACATACATTTTCGCGCTCATTTAGTAAAAATCAAAGCATGGTTCCGACTACGTAAATCAGAGGTGCTTTTATGAGTAGTTTAAAATATCGTTCATCGTTAAGAGATCCGTTATGTAATGATACCTACACGTATCCTTGAATGGAAGGTTGTCGGTAGCCGAGTGAACAAGGCTGTCGGTTGTTAGATTTCAACTTTGATCTTTGAAATCTGCAGTCGAGTACTCGTACACATTGATTACCCAGCATTCCGTATTATTGAAAGCTGTTTAAATCTAAGCATCCATAGTTGATCGTTACCACAACAATACTATACTCATCCTTGCTTGGCCCAAACGTCGTGCACTGAACTAAAAAAGACTCCTCGTAGACGGAGGCAACTTTGACCTTTGTTCCTTTTGTTCCATTCGAGTGCATTTTGATTGTGACGCGATGTGGTACTATGCCAAATAATTAATTGATTTTGATGATTCTTTTTTTGGGTAAAATATAATTTATATACTGTTTTGATGAAAGAAACGAACCAACTTGGAGGAGGTTCGTTTCTTTCATCAAAAGAGTAGTTTTTCAGTTATAGCATAGAACATATAATAATAGTTTAAGTTATTAATTGAATACATAAGTATCCAATGAAAAAATGTTTAATTAGCATTTCACATTCTCGATCGTGAGGTAGAAGAGTCAAGAAAATTCTTTCGGTTTGCTACGTTCGGCCTTTATGACGTCACGTCAGCTTTACAGGAAAATTTGGCGGAATATATAGATATATTTTAATATTTTGTAAGTGTATAGCTATTAATTTAATGTTTTCTTTAAATATTAGTTATTATGAAAAAGTTTATTTGCTAACCTGGATGATTTTATGCTAATTGCAGTTCTTGTTGATGAACAATATTGAAGGCAAGTAAATCATCACTACAAAGAGAAACAAATAAATGTAACCGACTCCAACACCGCTTTAAGCGATAAGACCGCCCATTGTTTCATTTAGTTATATTGTATCTTTAGTTGTAAGTTTTTTATTTATTTTTAAATTAAGATTTGTGTTGCAATAAAGAGTTTATCTATCTATCTTATCTATCCAAGACTAAAATGTATCAAATAACTTATGGAAGACAGACCATGCTAATTAGATGTAATTTTTTTGAATCATCATAGTACCGACTTCAACAAGTTATTTTTTAGTGCTAGAAAGCAGTAAAGTTGATTTAAAAAAAAAATTAGACACCTGTGTTTAAATGGAGAGGATTTTTAAATGAGAGGACAACCAGCTAAGCTAACTTAGTACTCGGAATTTGAGAACTTATAATAAGTAATCTTGATTTGAAAAGTCATTAGTCAATGCAAGAACCTGCAGATATCTTGCCTGTTCTGTGCGGTCTATCAATCAGGTCACCTGCTCGATATAATAAAGATAAAAATAAACCTTGGGTGAAAGGTCACCGCTGCAAGGCCGCTGCTTGCCAGATGACTACGAGGGCCTTTGTAATTCGCTGTGATATATCGTACACATTATTGTCCAGCGTGCATTGGAGATAATTGTGCTTTATAGCTCGAAATAATGGCTCCGAGCTTCTATTTTTGTATGAATATAAATAGGGTTAGTTGCATTGTTCAGTAACCTAGCGGCCGCGCAGAGCGGTTATTTAAAAGATAATTATTGTTATGAAAATTTCGAAACCTAAGCTTGAATCTAATCATGCCTTTATATTTCCGAGGGGGTTGGTAGAGGTTTCTTTCACGTTTCACTAGATGTTTTGGTCATTTGTAACAGGTACTCCAGACTATGTTATAGTCTAAAGATGCACCTGTACATGACACATATTATGCCTCTCTGTTAGAAAAGTCCAATAACTATCCAAACTGAAGATTGAACGAACGAGTTTCCCAAGACATGCTTTACGCAAAACGATCAACAAGAGTTCAATACCAAAAAAAACGTTTTTGTTGTTGTGTGAAATGATGGTGATAGGACTAGTTGACACAAAATACTTATATGGAATCAATACATAACCTAAAATGGGCACGCTCACAAGGACTGCTGCAATTATATAGGAATTTTAGATTTAGGAAGGAAATATAGATTTATTTTTCACTATTCCATCCCAGGTTGGCTAATTAGAAGCAGCTATTCCACTAATTTCTCCTTCCACTATTCCATCCCAAGTTGGATACTTTTATCCAACTTGGGATGGAATAGTTTCTACGTAGAAGCAGCTATTCCTAGTGGAATTTTTAGTTAGTGGGTTAATGTCCACCCCTCTGTCCTTCCTAAAAGGGAAATTTTGATTTCTCTTTCCACTATTCCATCCCAGGATGGATAAGTAGTTTTTTTTTATTGCAGATAGGTAAGCCTTTGACCACAATCTCACCAGATGGTAAGTGATGATGTGGTCGAAGGTGTTAACAGGTTTAACCTAGAATTATTGGCTCTCAAGAACAGCTGCCAGAACACACCGTTAGGTGCTTGGCGATAGATTTTCTTTTACTTGACCCAGACAGGCAGTCGTAAAATGCCCTACCACCATGCTAATTCATGTAGATGCAGTGATTCCACTAATCCTCCTAAGAGGGATATTTAGATTTTTTTCTACTATTCCACCCCAGAGTGGATAAGTAGAAGCAGCTATTTATTCCACTAATCCATCCCGCTATCCCTCCTAGGAGTGAAATGTATATATTTTTTCCTCTATTCCATCCCAGGTTGGATAAATAGAAGCAGCTATTCCACTAATTCACCTCCATATCCCACTTTGGAGGCAAATGTATCGTCTCATCTATCCCAGGGTGGATAAGTGGAACAAATATTTCGCAATAGGATAAAAGCAAACAGTTTTGTGGACTTCCAATAAACAAACAGACTTCAATATTCGCAGATTTTACGATAACGTTATCCGCAAATATTGATTTGAGGATAGACATTATCCTCAAATACCACCAACTAAGCATTTTCCCTTTATGTACCTAATGATTAAAATTTTCAGCGGTATATTTTACCTCAGCCTATCGTAACTGGGTTATGCAAAGATCGGGTTGTCTAAACGATTCAATACTGAAAGAAATTGCTTTCCATTATTTATTTGTTCCAACAGAGGGCCTTGTGTACGATTATGAGATGAAAGGCTTTTGCGAAATTTCCAATTAAATACTGCTGTCTATTATTTAACCACAGAAGCTTTATATTTATCATACATTTGTTTATTTCAACGTATTATCGTACAAAACAATGAATTTAGAGAATACATATTTAGATTTGTTTTAGGTTTCTTTTGAAGCAATGATAACTTATAGTAGGAATAGCGCCTACGAGTGAAGCGCTCGTAGCGAAGTTTGCTTAGCCATTCTGAATCGATCAGCAAAGTTAAGCAACGTCCACCGCGGTCAGGAGTTGGATGGGTGACCGCTGGTGACATTACTACTGAGCGCTTCCGTGCTTCGGAGGGCACGTTTAGCCGTCGGTCCCGGTTGTTGTCTTAGGATGGCTGTCGTTACAGCATGGTGGTAGGGCACTTTGCGAATGCCCGCCTGGCTAGCTACCACCCTCAATTTGAAATTCTGTCGCCAAGCACCTAACGGTGTGTTCCGGCAGCTGTCCTTGAGAGCCAGTAATTCTAGGTTAGCCTGTACAACATCTTCGACTACATCATCACTTAACATCAGGTGAGATAGTGGTCAAAGGCTAACCTAACATGCATAAAAAAATATGTCCGGATCGTCTACTGCTGTACAGAGCCTCCCTCATTAAGACGGGTTCTGCCATAATATCTAGGTTTGGCAGGT
Source organism: Plagodis dolabraria (assembly GCA_963854805.1). Classification (NCBI taxonomy): domain Eukaryota; kingdom Metazoa; phylum Arthropoda; class Insecta; order Lepidoptera; family Geometridae; genus Plagodis; species Plagodis dolabraria. Next base: position 3,582,970 of record OY978459.1, on the reverse strand, counting down.
GGCTTGGGGATCGCAGTATAAGATGGCTTTGCTTCAGAAGGCGCTTCTGTCCAAATTCTGGTATTTTTTCAAGTATTTTCAAGGAGGCTTCTGACCTATTAAGGCATTTTAAAATTACTTACCACCTACAAGCAGAAATCTGCCACCAAGCACCTATCGGTGTGTTCTATTCCATCATATTTGTCTGTGAATCTGTAACATCTAGGTTAGAGCCTGTTTATTGTCTTAAACCACTATACATCACTTACCAATCAGTTCTTACCTAACCATTGCTGAGAGGTTAGCCTTTGTCATGATGGTACATGAAGATGCGGTCGAAGGTGGTACACAGGCTTAACGTAGAATGGAACTAGGTCTCAACAGCTGCCGGAACATACCGTTAGGTGTTTGGCGACTGATTTTCTACTTTAGTTGTTAGCTAGCCAGGCGAGTATTCGCATATATGGCTAAGTACCACCAATAACAACTGCTATTCTAAGACAACAACCAGGACCCACGGCTTTACGTGCCCTCCGAAGCACGGGCACGTTCAGTAGTATTCCACTAGTGGTCACCCATACAAGTATCTAATGACTGCAGCGGACGTTGATCACTTAAGAAGGACTAGGCAAGCGTGGCTACGAGCGCTTCGAAGTAAGACGGCAGTTAAAACTTATCGGCACTAAAAATTAATTTGAAGTTCGTGGTGGAACAAGCACGAGGGCGGTGGCTTCATCAATTTATGTACCGTCAAATAAATGAGATATTTTTTTACAATAGGTACCTATACAATAAAATAAAGAACTAAAAAGATTAACGAAAACAATTTAAGTTTCCAACTATGACAACTCTCATGAATAACTTAAAGAGTTACTAGTAGCTTTAACTTCGTACAAGTTTATTGTAAGTCTTGAGTGTTAATAATTAGATAGTAGCGTCTGCATTATGCGTCTTTATAGATTGTTCTCTATTGGAACAGCTTAAAAGAAGTCTTATCGCATATAGCCCTATAGATAGACAACCAGTATCATATTTTTAGATATATTTTTTGTTTTCTGCCACAAACTTTTTCAGTGGTAGTCCGGAGTCAGGAACTAACTGGCAGTTGGCAATAGTGTGGTGACAATTTAAAAATTCTATAATGCAGTGTGCTCTATCCGCCACAAAATTTGTATACATATATGTCGTCAATTAATCCAAGATCCTTATATTGTTTTAAAACATTTTATAAGCTATTTTACCTATTTAGGATCTACAAAAGGGACACACGAATAAAGGACTCTACATAATGAAAGCTTCACTACTACATTCATATGTGTTAACCTAGTTTTAAATTGTTACCTAGTTAGTGACAAGACGCTCAAGGGTTGCATTGCAGTGGCCACAGAGTGGCGCCCGCTCAGGTGTTTAACCGGTTTGAAGCAGCTCAGTAAGCGGGTAAAGTTTTCGTAGCTTTCATTCTGTTCCGTTCTTTATTGACGTGTCGAAATGCCACCACGTGCCTCAACTGCGGGATTACAGTTACATTCCTTCTGCGTGGTATTCAGGGTATTCAGTAATCAGATTACATACCGCTGCATGCCGAACATATACATCCATAATGCTGAATTTATTTGACAAAATAGATAGATAGATGATAGATGAATTCTTTATTGAAACACCATAATTTAGACAACTATAACAAACAAAATTAGGACTAAGTGTTACAATGGTACTTATACTTATCGCTCAAAGCGATCTCTTCCAGACAACCCATTTGTAAGAGAGATTACATTAAAAAGGCGACTTGGTTGTTTCACAATATTACAATATTAATTTACATATTAAACATATAAATAACTTAATACAAATTTAACTTAAACACTTTAAATACCTACACAGATTTTATTTGACATTATCTTAGTACTTATCCTAGAAGTTTATGGATAGTAAATAAATAATAGAATATATGCCTTTATATATAGATAGAGTTGTATATTATATATACTTTCGTAAATAAATAAAACATATAAATAAATATATAAATAAAAAATAGCAATATTGTTCTATAATAGGCGCCGTGAGTATCGGAAGCAGTCTTCGAAAGACAGTTTTCTAACATAGGCTTTGGGTTTCTAACATCACCGATCACAGCATCAATATTATAGAACATATACACCAGTCAATATCCTCCGAACAAAAGCGGTCAACTTTTATTTTTTATTACTGATAGGTAAGCCTTTGACCACAATCTCACCTGATGGTAAGCGATGATATGGTAGAAGGTGTTAACAGGCTTAACCTAGAATTACTGACTCTTAAGGACAGCTGCCGGAACACACCGTAAGGTGCTGGGCGACAGATTTTCAACTTGTGTGTGGTCGCTAGCCAGGCGGGGATACACAAAATGCACTACCACCATGCGGTGAAGCTCAAGCCCGCGGCGGGATTTGAACCATGGACCTGCAGCACGGCAGTCCATAGTCCAATGCCACTGAGCCATACTTTTGTGTTACCAACACGTGTTAGTGACAACAGTTATCAACGTTTGTTTGTTGGATACGCGTTTTTAGTCCCTATATCTCACTCTTTTTTTAGTATAGTGAGTAGGATTAGGCTGATACAGGGTAGGATTAACGCAATACAAGCAGGTACCTTTGAAAATTCAAACCAATTGACACAATGATTATTCCCATTAGTTTTAGATATAAACAATATATTTACGAAGGGTATACAATAAAATGTATTATATTGCATTTCGAGTTTAGCCAGCGTCGCCGTCCACGAAGCGTCCGGCATTGTTGGCGGTATTGTAGCTGCTTGGATATATGGGATTATTTAATATCAGCCGTAAATACTTTACGAAATACTATCGCAAACTAAATATTTTGCTACGACTGGCTTCTGTCTGCAGCTACGCTTAATTCCCTTGAATAGTATATAACAAATCAGTATCAAAGTTCAAATATTAGAGCCGGATATCTAAATAACGTTCCCACTGCTACGATTTCCTCTCAGAGCTATCTCTTTGAAATGTAAATAATAATAATATAATATATAATATGTATACAGAAACATAACTTTAAAGCTGTAGATACTAGATACAACCCGAGTAGTCTACAGCTGTAGCCACCTCTACGTAGTAGGTACTTTCCTTTCAGTGTATTTTGTCGTATTAGTTTATTTGACCTCTATAAAAATAAAATTTGCTTCGTTTTACCTCGTTATTCCCATTAAAATGATAACTAGGTATGATGGTATAAATTAATTGTAAATCGATTGGGATTTCGTTTCATCTTTTTGGCATTCGATATCAATCATCTATCACGTAGAATTACACGATGTAAGAACAAGCAAGTCTTGCAATAAATTAATGTGTCATTTTTAGTTTAGTGAAGTTTAGAAATAAAATGCTACGATACAATTATATGTAAAATCCGTATCTGAGTAGGTATGGCGTCAATCAGCATCAAACGCTCTCTGATATCGAAGAAGTTCTTACAAAATCAAGCTACAGATGCTAAATCGCTCCTGATCGAATCCACAATTACATATAATGCACATGAACAACACACGAGTATGTATTAGAATAACAAGCTCAGCTCTAGTCCCGAACGGCCGACGTCCGATTGTTCTTAGAGAACAGCATTTCAGGCCAAAATAATGTTCTCTAGGAACAATCGGACTAGCAAAAGTTACGATGCAATAGATTCACAGCGGGTTGTTAGAGGTTTAATTCCATCCGCATCCGTTCGATTGTCCGAATCAACGTTCTAAGAAACATTCACGAAATAGTTCTAGATTCGTATCACTAGCTGCATCTCTACTTTATATTGGGCTATAAAACCACAGCCTATAAATCTAAAACAAATACACAGATTTTATTTTAAAATAAATTGGGGTTGGAATACGAGTGTAAAGACTGTAGAGAGAAGGTATGAACCCAAGTGGATTATATTAGCAAGTTAGCAACGGAATCTTTGCCAAGATAATTTAGTGCTATTTTATAGGGCCCCTATTCCTATTTTATATTCCTATCACATTATCGAATGTAAGGGAGCATAGTTAAAGCTGTGTCTCCACCAACAAAAGTTATGGCAAAGTTTTTCTAAAGCTGAAAACTATATACACTCGTTGAATACATAATAACTATATTTTTTTGTGTTTTCAAAACGTGTTGATGACATGAGTTGCCAAATTTTGTATGGTCGAGACCCAGCTTAATTTGGTACATACTTTAAGTAGGTTTTACAATATCATATATACTTGATCATTATTATTCCAGAATTAAATATGTTTGTTTTTGTAAAACCTAACTGTACCTACTGTATATACATAATGAAATCTAGAAACAAGTTTATAAACTTTACATTACTGTATCGTCACGGCACTAAGCAATTGTTTGTACCTAGTTTGGGCGACATTACGATTATATCGTACTATGCTTTGAACATATACTTACTATGGTCTCGTTTACCCAGCAACGATCGCATCATCTCTTAACATAAAGCGAGTTAGTGGTCAAAAGCTAGCCTATAAAAAAAACAATATCTGACACTGCGCACCGAGATGGACTCCTTAGGCCTATCATCTGGTGAAAATTATCTTCGGCCTTAGTTATCCAGTAGTTATGGTTGAACCTCACAATTTTATGGATTTTATACTCCTACATCTAAGTCAATAATGTACCTAAGCTTAAAAGGCAATAATAAACGCTAAAAGTTTTGAAAATGAACCTTTAAATTGGTTCACTAAAACACGGTCAGAAACACACCATGGCAATTGATATTATTTTTTTGACTCCATGTAAAGTCACTTTTCGCGCCAAATTACTAAATTTCATAGGATTTTTTAATATAGTATATTGTATTTTTTTATTAACTTTTTAGTCTAGAATTAAGTTGAACTTTTGCATAGGGTTTTACTTTTGCAAGGCATTTAATCAAAAACATTTAAAATATCCAACTGGTAGTGAGCTGGAGCATTTGGACTGTGAGTCTGCTATGACTTATGGGTTGTCTAAATGCTTTTATTGTAGTAGCTGTAGTGTTTTATATAGTTCGTAGTATTTTGTTAAATAAAGGTATACCGCCAGTACATTAAAAAGATTTCTCACTAACAACACAAGAGCAACATTCTTTTTTTTTATTCATTATAGGTTCGCGTTTGATCACACTCTGCCTGAGCATTGGTGTGGTCTAAGATGGAGCACGCTTACTTAGAAGAAACCTATTTACTCTCGATTTGAAGACACCCATGTTGTATGCATTGGGAAAAACTGACAGCGGTAAGGAGTTCCACTCTTTCGCAGTACACACGAGAAAAGTGGAAGCGAAGCTTAAATTCGGATCATCACAAGTTACGATGCAATAAATTCACATCTAGTCGTTTGGATAATTTCATCTGGTTGGTATCTGGCATCGAACAATTCTGATTTACCCAGACTACCTACGTACTTTACGGTGCCGGGTTGAATGTCATCTCCCATTGCTACCTGTGTGTGTCGTAAGAGGCGACTAAAGGTAAAATACCAGAAGGTGGGCAGCAGCGCCTTCTGAGGAACTGATATCTTAAACTGCGATCCACAAGCCTGCCAAGCGTGGGGATTATGGCGAACCCCCCCTTTATAGGGGAGGTTGTGTTCAGCAGTGGACAATTCCGGTGATCTTCTTCTTCGTCGTATTCTTCATGTCTAAAGGTCGTGCCCGTCTTGAAATGTCTCAACGGAGACGTTTACCAGCTGCTTCCACACCATTCTGTCCTCGGCTTGTCTCAGGGCGTTAGGCATGGTAAGTCCCGTTATGGCCTTAATTTGGTCGGACCAGGGGGTAGGTGAGCGACCCCGTGGCCTTGCGGCTGATACAGTACCTAATTACGAAGGGTTTCCTTCTTCTACCTTGCATTTTGTTTTAGTTCCTAAATCACTGGTGTAATTGTTTATGTCATACTAATACTTTTTTGCATATTCGTTTTTTCGCATAACCTATTTACTCCCTTGTGAATTACTCAAAGAAACGGGACACAAAACGAAACAAAGTCGTATATGCTCAGCCATGACTCTTGTATTTTTAATATATTCATAGGAGAAATGTTTTAATATGTACATAGTGGCGTATAATAATTTACTAGAAGATATTAAAATCTTCAATGGTAATGTTTTTTTTTAGAGCTAAATTGAATAGTTGGCTAACTGACAATTGTTTTTACAGCATTAAAGAATACGTAAACTACACTAAGGGCCCGTTTCAGAATGCCCTAATAAAGTTTCTGGTTGCTATGCAACACATAAAATAACCGAATTATAAAACTGACAGTTACATGCAGCGCGTTTCAAGAAATCGACGACTGTGAAACGCAAAGATAGTGTTTTATTTATGAAATATATTCTGGGTAGTAAAACCGGAACTTATTCGAACATTCTGAAACAGGCCCTTAGTGATGTTAATCTAATTAAATATGTCATAATGCTAATTTATATTATATTGATATGACATTTGAAATACCTTGACTCAATAAATTAACATATAATATTAAAAATTTGCACGCCTGCTTGCAGGCTAAATACGACCTAACATTATTATACACGACCTTAAAATGTAATTTTATGATGTATTCTGGCAAATAAACATTCGATATGTACGGTAAAATTTTTGTGATTGTGGCGTTGGGTAGTCAACTTAAAATGCGTTACTTGCTTAAGGAAAACTAGTCTTTAGAAAACTTTCCTTACAAACGTAGTTTTGCCATATTTTAAATACCAAGGATTCATATTCAAACTCAAACTCGTTGAAATTTTGCATCCATGTTCTTGAGCCTATAATATCTATGCATCTGGATTGCCAGATTTTCGTAAATCTTAGTATTGTCAAAAATATTCAGGAAAAATGTTATGTATGGGAATTGTTATATTCACATTTAGGGGTAATTTAAATCGAGAAACTGGCAAACTTAAACAAAAATATTGGGCTCAGGGATTTATATTTAAAATTTTACAGAGTTTGATCACGTGGTATTTAAACTATGGTATTTAAACGTTTGTTTGTTATCGAGAGCGCTACACGAGCACACTAGCCTCAAAGATATTAGGTAACAATTTTTTTTACGATAATCATTGTTCATATGTAAAGAAAATTCTAGAAATACGTCAGTAAACAACGAAAAAAACTTTTGTAAATATGTCAGTACCTACACATAATTTACAGAGAACTGATACATATAAATATGTTATACGCTTGTACGTATAAATACGACAATGTTACAATAGTATACATAATATTATAGCATTTTTTCTTGTTGGTAGGGCATTTTGCCTGACTAGCTACCACACTGAAGAAGGAAATCGGGATTATCGGGAATACCTAAAATATATATCTCTGTAGTTGTTCTTCCTTAAAAAAAATGTGTAGGAGTTATAGGTATGTTTAAATTTATTGCTGGATAAATATCTTCTAAACACAGGTGGACCACGGAGCTTCTAATCCCCTCGAAGAAGCAGAGTAACTATGCACCTACATCAACAACACTTTTAAACTTATGTTGCGCTACATATTTATAAGTAGGTGCCTTCAGAAAAGTAGTTTATCGTAAAACCACGGCAAATTGTGCTTATTTGTAAAAACTTTCATCAGCTTATGAAGTTTTCTCTCTCGGGGCAAGGATGGAAGGATTCCGCGATCTCAAGAATTTTCTGTTTAGTTAAAGAACCGTGGGTGTATTTTTTCACGAATACCTAGCGAATGACTAAACGAAATTCTAAAGTTTTTTTTAAATGCGGTAAATATTACATTTTAGTGGTTTTCCTCTATAAAATTTACAGGAAAAGACCCAAACATACATATTCGAAATACCTTTTATAGTATACAAACACTACTACTACTAAATAAAATGATTCCAATTTTAGCATCAGCATTTCTAAACTGATATCCCACTTATCTGACGGTGAGTACAATATGTTTTCTCCAAATATTTGAAAAAATCTTTTGTAACTAAACAAATCGTTATCTCCCGTACTAACACAGACTACTTATTGCATAGTGCACCATAGGGACCAAATGCGGGGCTGCATTCTTCTTACATTTTACCAAGAATCCTGCATTTCTGAAGCATCTGCATTTTGTTCCTTTACACAGGGATTTTGTAGGTAGATCTTGAACGAGATGAGATGACAATGAAATTTAAATACATGAATTCTTGAAGCATAATGCATAAGCATTAAATATACTACACGTCTACCCTTACCGTATCATTAGGTTAGTGTATTCTAGCTAATTTTTTTTTGTGTGGATTCAAAATAGTTTGTTTATTTGAACTCCATAGGTACTAGACTGTATATATTGTAGATTGTGTATTGTCTATATTGTAGATTGAGTGGATTCAAAATGGTATCTTAATTTTAAGTCCATAGGAACTAGATCGTCTATATTGTAGTTTGTGCATTGTCTATGTGTTGTTATGTGAGTGGATTCAAAATTGTTTTTTTTTATTAAATGTGCAAAGGGACTAAGATTGTCTATATTGTATATTGTGATAGATGTCATAGGTACAAGATTGTATATATTGTAGATTGTATATCGTGATATTAAATTAACCAACGATTTTGAATCCACTCAATCTACAAGATACTCGTAGACAATACACAAACTACAATATACACGTAACAGTACAGTACATTTTGAAACGTTATTGGGAATAATCGTTGCGAAACATGCATCTTGTGGAATTTTAACTCGGTGATGTGTGATGATGCCTTCCATAATATCTAACGGGAGGATATGGAGTAGTCCTTAGCCGGGAACTGTGCGTACAATGAACATCGTGAGATTTCGATCTCCGGATCAACCAATTATTTCCATTGAGAATTCTCACCCTAGTCCGAGTCCCTACTCATGGAAACAGGCTTGCCTATTAATTTGGACCTACAACATTGGGCAGCACGTAAATAATTATATAACACTGCCTACCGCCTTCGGAGGATTGTTCCGTATTCATCCTGTGACGACTCATCTTAATATTTAATGGATATACAGCCAGGGCGATGTTTCTGAAATAAGTGGGATTCAATTTGAAGCGCTCGCAGCGCACTTTTTCTGTACCAATGTCATCCTAAAAACTGGCCAAGTGCGAGTCAGCCCTCTGTCTTTTACAGTTCCGCATTGTAGCAGCCTTTAAGACGAAAAATATTTGTTGCTTTTGATCATATCTTCAAAACCACATGAAAAATCGGTATTTTTGCGGTATTTGTTTCTTATAAAGTGGATATGGTATATACTTGTGTTATAAGGAAATTTCAGATACTATTTTTTTAAGACACCTTCAGAAAAATGGTCACAAGTCGGTCACTTTGATGGCCCCATTTATTTATTTTTATAATTGAATAAAAGCTTTCTTGCATTTCTTTATTTTGAGCAATTATGGCCGATCGGTAATGGCTATATGGACTGCCTTGCCACAGGTCTATGGTTCGATACCTATCTCCAGCTTGAGCTTCATCGCATAGCAGAAGACAACATTTTACCAATAATGTTGTCTTAGGTTATTGCGATTGTTACACATACTAAATAAACAATTTTAAACGGTTTAAATCGCGTATATTTATCATTATTTTTGTCCCGACGTTTCAAACACTGCAGTGATCGTGGTCACGGGGTGCCCGTTTAAAGTTGTTTAATTACTACATTTTGTAATGCCCGCCTGGCTATCTACCACCCTCAAGTAAAAAATCTATCGCCAAGCACCTATCAGTGTGTTCTGACAGCAGTCATTGAGAGCAAGTAAAATTTAAGGCACATGAGACTCAACAACTGTATGTCTCAGTGTGACGGGTGCAGTGCAATTTTTCACTAGTGACGAAATGCAGCTGTTCTAGGCGGAGGTTAACTTAACATTAGGCGGGCCTCGTGCTTGTTCAGTCACAACAACATAAAAAAAATAATCAGCTCGAGATATGCAGGGTGCAAAATGTTTTGTTTTTTCGACTCTCCTCATGTATAGAAGGGAGCCCCCCTGAAAAATAATTGAATTGAATTTATAGTCTAATTATTCATCGTTAGGTCAACGTTTTACATAGAAAATAAAAGTTTCAGGTTTGTAACTCATTCCGTTTTGTAGTTAGAAACCCGTGCCATACAAACGGATGGACAGACAGACATAAAGATAGCGGAGTCACGTAAATAGGGCTCCTTTTTGCCCTTTCAATACGGAACCCTAAAAATACACGCCCATTTACTTACACGTGGTTATTTTATTGTGTGTGCGTGAAACGATTATACTGTGAATTGGGACTCTTCACACACACAGCGATGACAGAATGACCAATGATACTGACGAGGTTGCGTCACGCAATACACGCAAGTTGCGTGTATTGCGTCTGTACGCTAGTTTGCATGTGTAGTGGTGAAGGCAAAACGGAGGGGAGTGCATTTTTAAACTAATAGAACTCTTTTTAGTATTGTTATGTTTACAATATCGCCTGCTCTGCGAATTACATTACATTTATAAGATCGCGTCATCATTTACAAGTTTAAAACCAATTGTAAAACTGGTCTTCTTTGTTTTGCAACCTAACTTGAACTATAGGTGTCACTCCATCCCCATACGATGTTGAAGAACGAGACCAAACATTAGAGTTATGAGTCATAATGTCATGTTAGCTCAGTCGATCAGAGCATACCCCGGCCGGATAATATAATCTTTTCTCTCGTATTTTTGTAATTATAGAACTCTACCTATATAGGAGTGAGAGGTAGTGGGCATTAATTACGAGGTGAATGTCGTTGGAGGGCCTGGAATGGAAACTTCCTAATTACCTACCTTCACCTAATATTCAAAAATATTAGAGGTGCCCATACTGCCGCTATGTTTTGCCTTTGAAATCTTGCCCGTATATTTATGGGCAAGGTCGCCCACTAGATAAGGGATGAATTAAACAGGTTTGATTTAGGTTAGACATTGTCAAGGAAATGGTTTCGGCCTTTTAATTCAGAAGATTCCTTTACAAAGTGTGTATTTCTAGTGACATCACTGAAATATAAATAAAAATAAATAAAAAGAACAAATTTTATTTGTGCTCATTTGTTGAAGGTTCTTATAGGACGTATCCGTTCGGAAATACTTCAACCGTATTAGTATATAACATTGAAGCGCTCGTAGCGTTATTTGCATAGCCTTGCCTAACCGATCAGCTAAGTTAAGTAACGTCCCGCCGCGGACATGAGTTGGATGGGTGACCGCTAGTGACATTACTTCCACGGTATGAAATATTTGTATAATATTACAGTGTTACTCAGTAGTCTTCCGTGCTTCCAAGGCACGTTAAGCCGTCGGTCCTGGTTGTTGTCTTAGGATGGTAATCGTTATAGCATGGTGGTCTAGCATTATGCGAATGCCCGCCTGGCAAGCTACACCCTTATAAAGAAAATCTAAGTACCTAATTCGCGTGATACTTGCGATAATGTCACATTCGTTTTTTTATGGGATTATCACATGGCCCACTTGAGATTCGAGAGAGGTTGAGTAAAATACTGGACTTGTGTGTTAGGCCTTGCTCTTATAGGAAAATATATATAAATTGGCGTTTTCATTATTGTTCGTTGAATATAGGAATTCTACTAAATATAGCGAATTTCCCTTTCACCAAATCGAACGAAAATCTCAAATATATTTGTGGAGCAGGACGTCGTGATAAAAATACATATAACGTCTATACACGATGACAGCCTAAATGCAAAAAAAAACAATCACGGGCTGTACCATGTCGAATCCTAAAGAGTGGGGTACTACTCGCACTTGGCCAGGCTTTTTGGTTTAGCAACAAGAAGATAAAAAGAAAACTGATCAGAATCTGTTTCAACACAATATGTTCTTCTTATAAAACATTCAACAACTCAAAAGAATATTGAGTTAAAAATCATGGGAACATTGACAACAAAATATCACATATGTACAACAATGAATACGAATAAGATATACGAGTATTGTAGCAGAAAAATAACCCGGAAAAGGCCGCAGTGTGCTTATTGTAAACTAAATTGAGTCCATAATTTTGTGTCATGTGTGTCGGGCCTTATGAGATTATAACGTACAGTGTGCGATGCACATTAGTCTGGATTGTTCTGGATTTTTCCTCTGTGAATAGGGATGTCTGCGAAAAGTATCGATGATTTTTTCGGATGTCATTTATTCAGCTGTAAAACTGACTGACGAGTGCTTACCATGCTACGTTCTGGATCATCGTGTTAGGATTTGGTAAGATTTAGTGTATTGGATAAAAAAAAATCTGTTAGTGTTTCTTACAATAAGATTGGTATAAGTTAAAACAATCAGATGAAATTATTTAAGTTGTTTTTTGCAAAATCTACCAAACAACGTCCAACTTTGTCACTTTCACTAACACTTTGTGTAACATCTTATAGTTAGTTGCCTTAATATGGGGTATGGGGAGAAGAAGTGAAGGAGGATGGTGAGGGAAGCTCCCCTCCGCTTACACTTATTCTCGAGTGATTATATAGGTTAAGGCATAATTTGTAAATGAATATTTATATATATTAGCTCATTTCCAGCAGCTAAAATTTAATTTGATCTCCTCGAACCTGGACACTTACAGATTCCTCATATTCAGGCGATTGATTTAACATTATATCTAAGTACAAAAAGCACTGGCTTGGGCTCAATACTTTTGTATATTATATTGTCATCTTACCTGTGAGGTGCTGGGCTAGAATGTCATCCTTCATATCTTCTCGTGGATGTCATACCAGTGCCTGAGAATCTTACACTGCAATCCCCAAGACACCTGCCAAGCGTGGGAACTATGGCAAAACAACCCCTTGATGGGAGTCTATGTTCAGCTCTGGAGGATACGGCTGATACTGTAAACTATATTGCCATCATGCAGCAATTGAACGTTAGTGTTTTGAATCGATAGAGCAGGTCACCATTGCCAATTAATAGCTATGAACATGAGCCCGTTATTTAGTCACACACAAAAAATACAGAAGAAATACTCCAACTTGGCTGACTTTCTGTTTTATTTCTAACGAAATACTATGATTTTTGTATGCCAACTTATTAAGATGTATTTTCTATTTATAGCAGATAGGCTAGCCTTTGACCAATATCTCACCTGATGGTAAGTGATGATGTAGTCGAAGATATTCAGGCTTCAGGCTAGCCTAGAATCAGGTTTAATAAAATATGCTATTTGCTGAATTATCGACATCCGACGCACAAAACATCCTTGCCACATCCGCATCCACTTTTCAGGGTTGCCATTGCTCATCCCTTGATTTACCGTCGCCGTCAATTAAGTAAATTGAGCGGGTTTTTGTGGAAAGGTTTGCTCGTAAACAGGGTCACTTGGTTTTCGTAACGATCAGGTATTTCTCTCTGCTTGACCCGCGTAATGCCAACCCAGCTGAACATGGCAATTATTTATTTTAATTTTATACGTAATTTTTATAGAGAAAATACTATATCAACTTAATTTTGTACCTACACACAATTTTTACTAACTCGGAGCCAATGGGTTCAAATATAAATCTGTACACATATTTTTATATGATGAATAAAATATAATTTATTATAATTACTTATTATTTTTTATTCATAAAATCGATAAGTTACAAATTATTAAAAAATTTAAACGTAACACGAACATTGTTTTAAGAATTCCGTACCCAAGGGGGAAAATGAAGCCTTATTAATAACTCTGATGTTTTTCTGGCCATAACGAAATATTCCATTAAAAATTATCAGGTAGTACAATATAAATACATGAAAAGGAAGCCGTAAAAAGTTAGCACGTATTTCATCATCTACAGCTCATTACTAAGATAAAATACGTATATATATCTATATAAATAACCCCCGTGGGGTGCCGGGTTAGAATTGTACCTCCCCATTTCTACCCGTGAGGGCGTCGTAAAAGTCAACTAAGGGAAAAATACTAGAAGGTGGGCGGCAGCCTTCTTAAGAACTATGCCATCTTATACTGCGATCCCCAAGCCGCCTGCCCAGCGTGGGGATGATGGCAAATACCCCCTACTTAGGGGAGGCTGTGTTCAGCAGTGGACGATCCGGCTGGTACAGTAACATAAACAAGGAGACAGGGTTTTTTTTTTGATGAACAAGCACGAGGCGTACCTATAATATCAAGCGGTAACGTCTGCACTTGTGAATATGCATTTATTCACAAGTGGTGAGCTGCACTGCGCCCATCACCCTGAGACATAAAGTTGTTAAGTCTCATGTGCCTGTTATTTCACCTGCACCCATATCCTTCAAACTGGAACACAGTTATGTGAACATTACTGCTTAGCGGTAGAAATAGAGAGGGAGTAGATAGATATGGCGGCAGGAATTCCCCAATCCCTTATTTGAGGATTTAGGTCCAAAACAAAGCATGATATCGATTGATTTTTTTGTTATCTAGGCTTGTATCATAACGTTTTTTTAATAAGATAATTAACTTGAGAGTTATGGGCCTAGAGACATTTTCATATAAACAGTTCGAGGCTCATAACTTTCAACTTAATTATCTTTTAAAAATTTCGGCATCATACAAGCCTAGATAATGACGAGATCAATCGGTATTATGCTAAAATTTCAATTAAGGGAGTGATCACCCTATGACGTCAATTGTATGGAGAAGTGACCGGCCAGTTAAATCTTAACAAACATTTATTCTTTCACATGTTATTGGGATTTAAAATAGACTTTGGACGATTATGAAGGGTAATGCAAGTGAACGTTTATTACTACTAAAAATTTTAGAAGTCGAGCGGCAATAAATATGTTACATTAATATAACGTTTTCAGCACCACCTGTACCATGGTATGCAACTAACCGTGTTTTCAGGCGTTTGTCCTTTAGAGCCATTTAACAATCTTTGTTTAGTACTGCCGATAAAATTAACATTAAGTGAGATAGCATTCAAAATCTTATAGGTGCTTCATACCTCTTAAAAGTCTTACACAAGCACTACGCAAGAAATATCAAAGATATTCAGTACATGTAAATCTTGGCCGAATTGCCACCGGTCGTCCGATACGATCTGAGAAATGCTGAGATTCAGGGGTCGCTTCTGTCACAGGGAAATTGCTCTGGATTTGGTAGAGTTATATGTAAACTAGATACTTAGAGATAGCGAATTTGGTAATGTTTTATGTAAGATAAATAGGAATCTGCAAGCAATATAGAAAACATTCTTATACTGCAATTGAGTACCTATTTCGTTAACACAGACTTTAAATGTGAAATATCAAATAACGTAGATGTCAATCTACGTGGCACAGTTCTCAGTTACATATGTATCAAGTAAAAGAGAAAAACCAACAAGAATTCCCAAGTAGGGTTCACATTTATTCTGGGAGTATTCCAGTATGGAATAATCAGGTTACATAATATGATCTAAGCAAGCACATTTCGGCTTTGACTCCGTTGCCACTTCCCAATGGGTCCTACTGCGATCAAATGCAATCCATAATAACAATAAGCGTCTAACATCACCACGACACGACGTTGTGTTGTTTGTGCTGTGTTCTAAAATATAATATGGATAGATAACACTTTCTTATTTCGTCTAATCTTACATTATTCTTCTAACAGAACACCAAAACGATATTCAAAAATATATACATGATACATAACGTCACGATTTTTTCTCGGAGAGATAGGGACGACAATTTTCCAAATCTTATAAAGGAAGTAAGATATATATTACTTCCTTACTTAGGTTGGGTCTTTTCCAAAAGACTCTACCTTGCTAACTTTCTTGCTAAAATTTGTAAAAGATAAATATCTTACTTCGTTGATGAGATTTGGAAAATCGTTGTCCCTACCTCTCCAAGAAACAGACGTAACGTTATGTATATACGTCATTTATTTTTGTGTTTATCGTTCTACACTTAATACAACCCATCTGTTATAGGTAGGGTACCTACTAATGACCGGCCTTTTTTGGTTCCGTTTAACAGTCAGCAGCCTGCCGGCGCTAACACTTCTTCGGAATACTCTTTTTGATGTTAAGATGATATGAAGCCCTGTAGTGTGCTCAATGTGCATAGAACAACACCTTATTCACATTGAATTGGCAAATATTATTTCTCAGTATATTTTTAGATTCTCGATCTCAGTTGCTTTTTCTTAAACAAAAAACTGTACGCTTCGTAAAATTGAATTATGTTCCTGAAACAGCATTCTGAAAATGTAATTATAATAAAAGCGTTGACTGTTCTGTTAACTCTAATAACAAGGGATTTGAAATACTGAAATAAGAAACCTTTCCAGTTCCAAACATGTATTCTTATAATAAAGTAACAATGCTCATGTTAAATACAATTTAAACTTTAATGTGAAGAGTTAAGGTTCATATTTTAACCAATGCCTTTCCGACATTCTGACCTTTCAGCATTGCGATAAGGGTATCTGGAAGCTCTTCAAAGCCATTTGTAATGGTTTCCTTTGCTTTGATAGTTCCATTCTCCAACCATTCTTTCAGCTGTCGTAATGCGTCGCCCTGCTTCGCCCAGTCCCATTGTGTAAAACTGAACTGTTCCATTTTAACTGAAGCATGACTTTTTAGTCGCTTCTGTCGCTTTGCATCGTCACCATAAGTACTTATAGAGCCACAGACTGCAACACGACCGTTTTCTTTCATGCATTTGATTATACTGGCCGCCAGTTCTCCTCCGACGTTGTCGAAATAGCAATCGACTCCGTCAGTAATCTCAGTCAAGGCTTCATGAACGTTCACCACAGTTTTGTAATTAAAACGTGATGAAAGCCTAACTCTGATTTCAAAATTTGCATTTTCTCGTCGATCCCGGTGAATCCGATGACAGTGCAACCTTTTATTTTGGCTATTTGTCCGAATAACGAGCCCACGGCGCCTGCCGCACTTGTTACACAGACAATCTCGCCTTTTTTCGGCTTGCAAATCTCTAATAGGCCTAAATACGCTGTAATACCAGGCATTCCTAATGTTCCTACACACAAAGATACTGGCAAATCACCTCTATTGGGGATGTAAGGCTTCATATTGAACATAATATCCGGATCACCGTTTAGAATAGTATAATTACGCCACCCTGAATGCGACACCACGTACGCTCCGGTAGGATATTCCGAATTCTTGCTCTCTATAATCTTCCCCACTTGAAACCCAAATTGTTCGTAAGGAACTTCGTGGTTTCTTGCAAATGATCTCATGTAGGGATCGACGCTTATGTACTCAGCTTCCACGAGGAACTCACCGGAGTTCAAATCAGGTATTGGCTCCTCAAGTATTTCGAAGTCGGTTCTCTCCGGAAGATAGGCGCTAAATGCATTTTTAACGACGAACTTTCGCAGTTTTCTCATTATGTTCTAACTTTCTCTCACTTTGAACGAACTCCAGCAAGTATTTACTGGCTGGTAATTTAAACAGTTTGAAGATAGTTATATAGGTAACAGATGTTAGTGTTTTGAATAACACATAACGTAGGTTATATTTATCTGGAAATATATTCATAAATAAATGTGTAGGACCGATAAATCACACAAAAATTATCAGAGAACACGCTAACAAAGAAGCTCTTCGATTCGCATAGTCAAAGTTATTTTATCGCATAACCTCACAAATGCTCACAGACGAATCGTAGAAATGTCAAATTGCCGGTCATATTGTTTGTCAAACGAGCGTTTCGTTAATGCATATTTGCAGGTAGGTTGGATGGTACCTTGAATATATGTGAAAAATATTTTAAATTGAACCATGTTTAAACGGAAAATTTGCGAATAATTTGCCGATAACCGGATATAGTGCTGCCCAGCCTAACTTACCTGTTTAACCAACATTAAACGCAAACATACTAATACTACGCAAGCCTGGGAGCATCTTCTAGCATTCCCGTACCACGTATTTCACGTGAATTTTGATCCGTCTAACAAAAAATCACTTACTACTAGAGTAAAGGAAAACTGCGTGAAATACAGGGCACGGGAAGAGCAATCTTTTGGCACAACTATAATCATTCCACCTCTGCGGCGGAATACAAAAACAAATAATTTCGATTCAGCTACTATTAAATTAGTAGAAAACAAAATTACTGATGGTGATATTAAAAACGCGGCACGCATCTTGTTTTCGAGTGATACAATCGCTCCTTTTACATCTGATACGTTGAATTCCCTAATTGAAAAGCATCCGCCTGCAACTGCAGGTCTCCACCTTCCCGAATCTCCTATACAAGACATTGTTGAGGTGACCCCACAGGATGTTTCTGCAGCTGTGGCATCTTTTTTAAGTGGCTCAGCCGGTGGCCTTGATGGCCTCACGCCTCAGCATTTAAAAGATATTTTATCTTTTAGTTCTGGTGAGGTAGGCGAGACACTTTTAAGGGATGTGACGGCTTTGGTTAATTTGATGTTGTCGGGTCAGGTCAACAATGAAATTACCGAAATTCTGTACGGTGCGAATTTATGTGCCCTAAATAAAAAAGATGGTGGTATTAGGCCTATAGCAGTAGGCACCACTTATCGTCGCCTCACAGCCAAATGCGGTTGTAGGAAAAAGGTTGCTTTTTTAAGTAATCTTTTTCAACCACTGCAACTCGGTTTTGGTTCACAGGGTGGCTGTAAGGCTGCTGTACATTCACTTCGCACATTTCTTGATCAAAATTGTGGAGATGTGCTTTTGAAGGTGGATGTTAAAAATGCATTCAACTCTTTAGATAGAGGCACTCTTTTGACTGAAGTGAAAGATAAAATTCCGGAATTATACCCTTTTCTTTGGCAATGCTACGGCAAACCGTCAAAATTAACATACCAAAATAACGTTATTTTATCTTCCGTAGGATGTCAACAGGGTGATCCTCTGGGACCAGCCATTTTTAGCCTTGCGATCCACTCAATAATTCAACGTCTCCAATCAAAACTTAACGTTTGGTATTTGGATGACGGAACCTTAGGAGGCGATGCGAACACGGTTTTGGATGACTTGCGAGTACTTATAGACGATTTTCGTGTTATTGGCCTTGAACTAAATTTTTACTTGCGCCTAATATAAAATTAGTAGAAAAAAGTTCGCTTCGTCTTTTGGGTTCACCGATTCTTAACGAATCTTTATCACCATTTGTCGAAGAACAAATTCAAAAGTTTAGAAATGCTTCTAGCAGATTATCCAAAATTAACGCCCATATGGCTTTTACAATTATAAGATTTTGCCTTTTCGTTCCTAAATTTACATACTATTTAAGATGTTGTCAGCTGTGGCAACACAGTGAGCTTTTGTTAAGCTTAGACAACTTAGTAAAAGATACGTTAGTGTCGGTTTTGAATGTTGAGATGGATGATAGGGCTTGGGTGCAAGCTTCCCTCCCTGTGAGGTTGGGGGGCATAGGGATACGCAAAATTTCTAGTGTGGCATTACCAGCTTTTTTGTCTTCTGTACACAGTACACACAAATTAGTAGAAAAAATTCTTGCACGATCTTTAGGCTCTTTCAATGTAGCATATCTGGCTGAGGCCAAAAACACATGGAGACTGGCTTGTCCAAATACTGAATTCCCAAAAATGTTGTCATCTCAGAAACGGTGGGATCGGCCCCTATGCGAGCTAACACGGAAAGATCTTTTAAATACGTGTTCTAGCATCGCAGATCGTGCTCGTATTCTCGCTGTTTCTGTGTGGGAATCCGGTCTTTGGTTACAGGCCATTCCTTCTTACAAAACTGGTAGCCTTATAGATCCATCCGCTTTTCGTCTAGCTATTAGCTTACGCTTGGGTGCAAGGTGTTGTGTTGCACATCACTGCCAGTGTGGTACTGCAGTTGATCAACTCGGTCACCATGGCCTCTCCTGCTCTCGAAGTGCTGGTCGAATTTCCCGCCACGCCAGCCTTAACGATATCATTCGCCGGGCTTTTACCAGCGCCAATGTTCCAGCTATTCTCGAACCGAATGGTCTGATGCGTGACGATGGTAAAAGACCTGACGGCATGACTCTGGTTCCGTGGAAGTTAGGACGGCCCTTAGTGTGGGACGCTACGTGCGTGGACACTTTAGCGCCGTCACATCTTTCTGAAACCAACGTGAGGGCTGGCGCTGCGGCTATTTCGGCGGAGCAACTCAAGCGGCGCAAATATGCTAACCTCGGTATGGGTTACATATTTGAGCCGTTTGGTGTGGAGACGTTGGGTCCGTGGGGACCGGGAGCTCATCGTATTTTCCAAAACCTATCTGAGCGCTTGGTCGATGCGACGCGTGATCAAAATGCTGGCACATATTTGGCTCAACGAATAAGCATTGCAATTCAACGGGGCAATGCTGCCAGCATGCTGGGCACGCTGCCAACTGGGAGTGGGCTGGAGCATTTGGACTGCCTATGAGTCTGCTATGACTTATAGGTGTCTAAATGCTTTTATTGTAGTAGCTGTAGTGTTGTATATAGTTCATAGTATTTTGTTTAATAAAGGCATACCGCCGGTAAAAAAAAAAGGTTGTTATATATGAAGCATACATACATTGTGACGAAATGAATATTAACGGAGTTCAACCAAATATAACATATTTTGTTTATAGTTTAATCAAAAGATAATCCAATAGAACGGTTATACCAAGTGATCGGTACATAATAAGCTCTTCTATACGTGGTAATCTGTGTGAATTAATCATCCGTGCTTGCCCATTATTTCCAGTCCATTGGTCGGGCTGTGAAGACAGTATTGCCATCCTAGTATTGGAAAAACTTGGATATTGTTTTTGGAACTGTTTTATGCTATGGCTAATATGAATGGTTATTCCTAAATAGCCTAGGCTGTCTAAAAAAACATGACATGGAAAAATAGGAATGGTTTGGTTTGGACAGTTGAAAATTAAGGCACACTGTCCAAGTTTTAAGAGAAATCCAAGTGTCAAGTAACCGACAAAAATATATAATACTTCTCTTCCTATCTTGGGCATGTAAATAAAAGGCACTAAAAATATAGCATTATATTTGAAATTGTGTCTTATACGTTGTTTAAATATATAACATATATATCACTTACAAACCAGACGCTGAATTGTAAAATAACTAATAAATTATAGAAAGAGACAGAAAGTATCTTCTTCTCTATTCAACAATAATTTAAGATTGCGTTCGGAAAGGAGTGATTTCTCACTAGTGTAACACGTGTCAGTTAATCAAGTTTAAACGTCATGTTAACTTATGAAGTCGTTTCCGAACAAGCAACGAGTAAGTTATGTAGTAGTCATAATTATTTTCCTACCCTATGCTTAATTTTTTATGACAAAAATTAATAATTCAAAACTCGGAAAATATTATGTATAAGTAAAAAAGGTCCACATT
This sequence comes from Plagodis dolabraria, assembly GCA_963854805.1. Taxonomy (NCBI): domain Eukaryota; kingdom Metazoa; phylum Arthropoda; class Insecta; order Lepidoptera; family Geometridae; genus Plagodis; species Plagodis dolabraria. The sequence goes on along the minus strand of OY978459.1, from coordinate 3,561,688 downwards.
GTAAATACAAACAAATATTATATAGTAAATGTTATTTGATACAAGGAGTAAAAAAATTATGCAATAAATTGACTATGCAATGACAACTGACTACCATTCACTTGAAAGACGAAAATCCCATGGACATATTAGGTTTCATACATCCTTGGAAAATCCTCACCCTGTTTTGCATCGGGTAACATATTCATCTGACAAGTGAACTTTTACTTGTTTTTCGAACGACCTCAAGTGAATGTAAACATTCACCGAACTTAGGTATCCTTTGATTTTCGTATGCACCCTAAGCAATAGGTAGCCTTTAGAATGTAACGAATGGAATCATTCCACTTTTTTATTATGGATGACAAGCCACAGCGTTTTGGGGTTACCAGTGGTGTATCTCTTCACTCTTCAGAAAGAGTCCATCACGGTGGAAACTCCTGCGGTATGTGGGTATACTGTATTTAGGCATGAAAGGCACTGCACCAAGGGAAATTACTGCGCGGACGAGACACAAGATCACGCAGAACAGTAACACTGCATCTGTTAAGGGCAGGCGTGACTTACCTAGGTGGGTGACTTAACTGAACCTTTATGTTTGTACTTTAACAAGGCCAGTCCAAGGAAAGCCTGACGCATGGCGACCTCACGTAAAGGCCGCAATAATTCAGGCCGCGCAGGTGCTTGTAATTGACAAGTTTCCACGCTCTGATACATTTTTACTTTACTTGAGTTATCGCGTACGTCTGTGTTGAACAGAATTACGTATTTTCTTTTGTAAGTTAGCTACTCATTTAGGTCGTTGAATCCAAAGACATATATCAGCTTGATTTGTTGTACTCCTAGATATCTATCTATTGTGTTGTTTTGATCATTGTGCTTCTTATAATACGGGCGTGGTACAAATTTCAATAGTCGTCGATGGAGCTTCTTAAATGTATTGAACGACCAGGTTTAAGGTTCTAAATACAAGCTTTCATCTTAACTGATAAATTAATATAATAATTAAACAACTTTGAACGGCTTAAGTCGCGTATATTAATCATTAATTTTGTTCCGACGTTTCAAATAAAACCAATTAGTCACCCCGTGACCACGATCACTGCAAAGTGTTTGAAACGTCGGGACAAAAATAATGATAAATATACGCGTTTTAATCGTTTAAAGTAGTTTATTATTATGTGTAATAATCGCGAAAACCAAAGACAACATTATGATAAATTAATAATTATATTTATTAAAAAAATATAAATCAGTACTGGGTTTTTATTAACAAATATATTAAAATATTTACTTATATGACGACGTATTTTATTTTATTATGGTTTTTAGTTGAATGGACTAAATCAAGCAAAAGCAAAGAAAATTAATAAAATGAAAAACTGATGGACGTATATATGTATTTTCTTAATTCTGTGGTACTTACTGCTGACTGTTTCGTTGGTCGAGTGACGTTAAGCGTCGTCAGTTAGGTATCACAACGTCTTGGCCTAGCAGTCAGGTGTCTCGAACAGTACCCGTTGGATGACAAGAGACTCGCTCCCTATAACATGGGATTAAAACATGTCTGGCAGAGCGTGGGTATTTGGACATCTCTGCCATGACGATTCAGGTGTGTCGAATTGTATGTATCTACGACTGTATCTCTTGTGTATATGACTAAAAAAACGACAAATAGAACCGACAATCGGAAAATTACAAATAGGAATCCATCGATTTATAAATGTACTATGCCATACCTACTAAATTTGCCATCAGCACGCTCACATTATTCGACTGAACTGCATTGATATCCATACACTTTAGTGTGGCTTCGAGATTTATGCAGTGTGCGCGTCGACAATAGATTCAAAGTGCGAACCAACTTGGTCAACCAAGTCAAGATTGTCAATGTGAAACAATTTGTTGTTCAACAGAATAAATAGGTAATAGTTTCACCATATTAGAAAAAATATGAGATTTCATTTGACACGTTTTGATATCTCAGCAATTGGAAAAAGGAAAAAAAATGGATATTGAATTTTTACGGTGTACGCCGCACGATTGTTCCATTCAGATAAATTTGTATTTATTTGACATACATGTAATGTTTTCAGTTTTGAATGTATAAAACAGTTCATAAAAAAATACTTCCACTTTACCTTCACCCTAAAAAAAATTAAAACAACCCTAACTAATGGTCCGAGAGAACGCCAAATAATTTCCACCCCTTAACTCCTAAAACTCACGAAATTAAGCTCCTAAGATTCAACAAATCAAAACTTTTTGGAGGGTGTTCTCGTCAAATCTGGCTAAAAAACGCAGATGGCAGATGCTGGACTAAAAGGTAGATTTCGTTAAGGTGTCTTAGTTCCAACACATAATAAATAATACTATGATTTTACAAGTCCTTAGCTCACTCATTATAATAAAAATATATTGTTGTAGATTAAATAATGCAACTTCGATGCTGTGGCAAAGTTTCTTTGTCACATTCTATTATCACTTCCGTAACGGCTACGTTATGCTTAGACTTTTTGAGTCAACTATGACATCATTCTACTTATGTATCAACGATGACGTTAAATAGTTATTCGTTCTACTGCTCACCATAGACGCTGCATGTAAACTCATGTTCGCATGAAAGCATGCAGCGTGCGTGTCCGTAAGAGGTGCTACAGGATATGCCCCGATCGTGCAGCTACAAAATATTGAAGGCATTATTATACGGGACGCGGGGGTACGACTTCTTGTTATAGTTAGTCCACAGGCTACACGTGAAAATTGATATAAAGAACTCTCTAAATAGCGTAAAGTTGACCTGTGCCAAACAATGTTTAAATCTGCGGTCTATCATTCTCTCTCTAATCGACAGTGCCCACCACTCCTGCTTAATATCATAAATAAAAAATCCACAGTAAGTTTGCTCTTTTTTCTCACAATAGGTGAATTAAGTCCAATATGAGTATATACCCCTCGGGAATAAAGCTGTCACGTCATGGGTGAGCTTGAATCCCCCAGTGGAGTCAGGATTGACCCTTGCTACGCTCAAGAGTTAACTCTAGAATCCTTCCTTACGCTTGGGATTCAAAATATCGCCTGTGACGGTAGACAACAAAATTATTTTACCACTAAGCAATAACTATGTTTCACAATACTAAAATGTCTCAGAATACGAGCGTTTATTGCAGAGTGCGGAACACTTCAATAGAAGCTCCAAACACCATGGAGATATATCTCGGTAATTATGATGCCTATGTTACGAAGTCTACCTAAAACCTCCGGTAGATGCCGTAGCTGGTAAAAACCGTCGGGTACCGGTAAAAACCGGTTTGGGGTCGAGCCAAGTTTCCGGGAGCGAAGCTGTTAGGGGGTGACTAGGCGCTTTCCGCGCGCAATGAACCCACTAAGCACGCAGGCTTTGGATGAGCCATCGAATTTATGCGCCGTTCATTGGATTCTGTGAGTTACGATCCGGTTTAAAGTTGGCTCATGTGAGATTTTCTGGTGATTTTTATCGGTTATTGGGATAAAGTATATATTTATGAAATTTATCCCGGACTTGGTCAGGAACACTAAGCAAGGCTTGACCAACTAAGAAAAAAAAACGTTAAAACGTAACGTTTAAAACTCATGTTTTATGAATTTGTCAACTGTCATGTAGAACTTATCAATAACAAAGTAGTTATTGATAAACTGCTACTTGAGGAGTAACCTAAACTAATCCTTCGATCACTGCAGCCACATAGCAACATTAGAAAATGACAATTTGAAATTTCATGTTTCTATTTAATTTAATGAAATTTTGTTAAACTGATACTCGTATGTATTTGCGATTAAATAGTTTTTATAGTCAAGTTAGTGGTTGGTGATCATAAGAGAAAAATACTATTAATTAAAATCTGTACAATCTACTTAGGTTGTATTGTGATTTTTAAAAATTACATTGTTTGGACACTTGGACCTATGTATTTTTTAAATTTGTGGGTAATGAACTCTTTATTTCACGAACGAGAGACGTTTAGCATTATATAATTTAAAATTAATTGCAAGAAGCAAGAGAAATAGAAAAATACAACGCCATGTCTGTCTTCCAGTAGGTTAGTTTTTTTTTTAGTTATATTATTATTTGTAAGGTCTCGTGACATACGAATGTATTTAATATCTTGTTGTACCTAGATACGAGTACTTATTCGTATTGTTGGGTTCAACAAATACGTTGCTGATGATTAATAGTACATTATTCACCGAGAGGAGAAAGTGACCGATTACCGTCGAGGGTGTCCTCCGAGGGTGTACCCGAGATCGGGAATCGCACTTTCTCTCGAGTGATACATAGTGCTTTATACTACACCTACCTTTTATTTTACTTTTCTACGAAAACTGAATCCTCAAACAACACACAAATTGAAAATGGCGCCAATGGCGTCTGCAATTTTCACATGTTCTTTTTTCAAATTGTTTGACACCATCCAACACACAGCTAGTGGCCAGTGTCATTTTGCGAACTTGGAGATAAAAACTCACTGTAAAAACTTTTTGGCTTTTGATATTTAGGTTACCAGCGCATAGTCTTACCCAAAATTAAAAAAGAAAAACCACGTAAGAAATGGATTTTCATACACTTTTCTCTCCCGCTCAGATGCGTTTTCTCCCCGCATACTTGTTCGATATGCAATGACGTACTTTCTACCGTAAATTTGATAAAGTATCAAGGTACTTTCCGAGCAGGTGTAGTATAAATAAAATTGTGATGTAACAAAAATAATATGTGAGTATCTTTATAACATGGCTGAACAGGAATTAAATTTTCGAGGCGAATGAGTTCTTAAAAAGATAATTAAAATTGGAACTTCGAGTGTAGGCACATATGGTACAATATGTAGGTACATCGGATATTTTGAGGTCTGTAAACTAATTCAATCTGTAAATAGTAAATATAAATTCGTGCGATTTATTTGTAAATCAAAAAGGGATTTGTACATTTTGTATAATTTCATGTCTTGTTTTTATGAATGATAGGTTAGCCTTTCACAACTATCTCACCTGATGGTAAGTGTTAATGTGGTCGAAGATGTTATTCAGGCTAACCTAGAATTACTGGCTCTCAACGACAGCAGCCGGAACATACCGTTAGGTGCTTGGTGTCAGATTTTCTACTTGAGGGTGGTAGCTTGCTGGGCGGGCATTCGTAAAATGCCCTACCTCCATGCTATAACGACTGCCATCATAAGACAACAACCGGGACCGACGGCTTAACGTGCCCTCCGAAGCACGGAAGCGCTCAGTAGTAATGTCACTAGCGGTCACCCATCCACCTCATGACCGCGGTGGACGTTGCTTAACTTAGCTGATCGGTTCAGAATGGCTAAGCTAACTTCGCAACGAGCGCTTCAAAAACTATTTTATTTCAATAAATGAATATTTTTGAAGACGTTTGTTTCCACTTTTTAAGTATTAGGTACTCAATATATGTCGAAACCACATTTTGCATAATATGCAATTCATATTATGAAAATCACTGTAAACTTGACATTGAACGCTTGTAAAATGTTTTGAATAATTATTGCCGCTACGAAAGTGCCACATCCATGGCACAACACCGCTTACTGCCCAGTCAGCCTACTTTTCCTTACTTAGACAGATGTATGTTTTTGTGCCGTTCGAGTACCTTTTAAGTTTTACCTGTGCCGAATAGCCGGTCGTTTCTGTAGATACTTTGCTTCTTGCATTTCAATTTGCTCCTTAGTTTTCAAGCAAAATAGGTGCATTAAAAATAGTAACTGTTGAAAAAAAATTGTCTTATCTGGCACAACAACTTTAATTCCCACTAGGTATACTCTTTGCTTAGACAGATGCATGCTTTTTTGTCGTTTGATTGGCTTCCTGTCGGTCGGATGGCCAGCCATTTTCATGTTGGTTTCCTGCGTTTCATTTTGCACGTTTTTTTTACTACTAAAGTAAACTGCAGAGCAAATTTTTATTCTATTGTGATGGAATAAGCATGAGGCTCACCTGGTGTTAAGCGATAACCTCTGCATAAAACAGATGCAGTTCGCCACTTGTGACTAACTGCACTGCGGTCATTACCCTGAGACATAAGTTATATGTCTGTAGTTTTACTAGCACCTTACTTACAAACCAGAACAGAAATGCGGACAAATAGCTTGGCGGTAGAATTAGGAGCTAGGTTAGGTGCCCATGGGGTGTCGGGCTAGAATGTCACCCCTCCATCTCTACCCGTGGGTGGCATAAGAGGGGGCTAAGGGTAACATACCAGAAGGTGGGCAGCAGCTTTTTCTGAGGAACTGATCTCAGACTGCGATCCCCAAGATCCCTGCCAAGCGTGGGGGTTATGGCAAACCCCCCACTCATAAAGGGAGGTTCAGTGGCAGTACTTTCGCGGATGTACTCGCACAAAGAGTTCTACTGCTATACTAAGAGGTGCCTCAAAAATAATAATTGTTGAAAGACAAATGCCACATCCATGGTAGCACCAAGTTTACTTCAGCCGGCCTACTTTCCCATACTTAGACAGATGCTGGCTTTTGTGCCGTTCGAGTAGCTTTTACCTGCGCCGGATGGTCGCCCATCTCTGCAGATATATTTGTTACCTGCATTTCCAGCTGTTTACTTAACGTTTTGTGCTTTGATTTACCTAGATGATTTTCATTAGACTGTTCCTTCTATGTATATGTTTTTGGATTCCATAAGAGATGGAGCACTACTTACAGCGATTCGTCGTCATCATTTGAGTGTTTACTTTAGTTAACATGTTAAGCTTAAGCGCAAAACCGGGTACATTACCATTGTTGACCAAAAGGTATTTGGGATACTACTAACAAAAGTATTCCTGTTGAAAAGGCGTCCAGTCATGAAGGCTATGTTGGTTTCTTTAGTGTCAGAGAATAAGTGAGCATGAAATAGCTGTTTCGTAAAAAAATTATATTGTAGATTCAAATATGTTTATTATATCGTTGGCTGTACGTGTCTGCCATCTAATGGGAAGATTATTTAAACCTTTCGTATAAAACTCTGTGGAGTTGGGCTCCATAAACTGTATTTTGTTCAAATTCAAAATCATTTATTCAATTTAGGCGTCTATGACGCTCTTATGAAGGTCAATTACAAATTTTAATATTGAAATGTTCTACATGGCACTGCCACGTTCAGCAAAAAAAATATATAGAGCCACTGCGAGAAGAACGGGCAAGTAATTCGGGGCCATTCAATTTATACTGCACCCTATGTAGAAAATTTTAGAACGTGGAAAAAAAAATCAAGTGGTAGTCACTGCAGATTTTAATCCTAACAGAAAAAAAAAAACTTTGTTTCTGTATCGGTTTAACATTCTGTACATTAGTATAACATGATCGTTCCAAGTTGACGCTTGCATGCATAACTGTTAAGAAGCAAAAATAAACAATATTTAAAACATGTTTCTTGTATTTTATTTCTATTTATTGGTAATTATTATTATTCGTTAGGTAATCTGCCATACATGTTAAACTTTAAACTTATTACCATTCGAAATAAAAAGGGTTGTACCCTTTAAAGGACGGAAAGACGGACATCCGATGCTTAGTAATAGCGTCCCATTTTCTACTACGGAACCCTAAAAATTCACATTGTGATGACCCTAATTAGCGTGGGATAAGAACAGGGAGAATGCGAAGAAAATAAGGGACAATCAGGACGTACAATTTACATGTTCGGAAAAGCTGAGTGCGTATTTTAAAAGGCAGAAAGGGTCACTGAGTTTCCACGCTGATAAGTATCGCCTCGCCTAAAGGGTCATCAACCCGTTGCGAGATAAAAACGGATGGATTTGAATAAATTTGGGACTTCGGGTTTGGCATCAGCCTCTTTGTAATCATTTAATTAAGTATGGTTATTTACAGGCCCTGAAAGAGCGGTAACTTCAGCGACTTTTTATCAACATAAAGCAGCTATAAAGGGTTCAATCCTTCAATCCTATGACTTTAAGATTATTTTTTATCGTGATAACTACCCTTTGTCCATATTTCACCCGCTAGGAACTTAATATGAGGTTGAAGAAGTTTTCAGTTTAGGCCTAGAATATAAACTAGGATGTGTTAGGAGAATGAGACTGAAAGTGATTGGTATGAGTGATATGTCCTCCCATTGTAGCTTTGCTTTAAAAATACCTTATGTGCTTTTTGTAACATTTTGACAGGTATACAAAAAATACTATTATCGCCTCTCAAATCGTGAAATTCAAATCATAAAATTCAAACGTGTTAATATTGACATACTTTATATTATCACTGAGCTGAATTAAAAAAAAGATATATACTATAGTGTAGACATAGTGTAACATAAACTTGGTGTTTCTTAAACTTTGGCGAACTAAAATTTCATGTTCATATTACACTTTAGGGTCTATTCGCGCACAAATAAAGATCAAAATAATATATTTTGTCAAATATCAACGTTTTGATCAAGTTGCAGCGATCGTGGTCACGAGCTGACCGAAGAAGCGGGTGTCATGTATTTAGGCGGAGTCGGTCCTATCTGCATCTACCCGCAATTATTTTTAATATTTGTTTAGATCACTTTCGGCTCGATACACGTATTGAATACTGATAGACACAGTATTGGAAGTTACGTGTGGATCCATTGCGACGTGAACACGTACTAATCACCGGATTCCACGACAGAGAGCTTGTATCCATCCTCCCGATTTAAATTTGAGAACTTCTTGATTTCTGGTTCTCCACGTAAAATTGTGGAGTCCGAGTTCAGGGATGACAAAGAAGTTTTCAGAGAGGAGATATTCGAATATTTGTATTAGAATCTATATAGATAACATTACCGTGACCAAAGGTAATACGTAACTTGGGATACTGTCAGTGCTGTGTCGATACGAGAGTGACCTAAACAAAAAAGAAATAAGTGGGGGTAGATGTAGCATCTGCTCTGCAAAAGGTGATTTCACCCGCTTCTCCAGTTAGCTCGTGACTACGACCGATGCAACACGATCAAAACGTCGAGGTAAATCAAAATATATTATTTTCATTTTATTTTGTGCACGAATAGATCCGGTAGTGTATTTTAAATAAAATGGTAGCTTATTTTTTAAAAAAATATATTTTTAACTATGCTGTACAAGACAAATTCATAAGACTGATTCTAAGTGTTACTTGTCTGTGGCAGCGCCCGATTTATATAGCGCATGCGCGGTGAACTCAAAACTTCAGCACAAAGTGGACAGTGAAACAAGCTCTTGGATGTATAATCTTGCCGACGCATAGATTAAACGAACAAATGCCACTCTCTGAGCGTTCGTCTTTTAACGTTTTCTCATCTGTTCTTCTCTTTGTTCTAGGACACCGAGACATGAAACGCAGACGGTGTCCCACCTCAGGCGTCGCATGGTGACGTGTTGCTCCCACCATGCACTCGCACGACGTTACAATGCGCTACATCCTTTTCTGTCTGCTCTCTCTCACCTTCAACAAAAACTTCGCCTTCGTCCTCGACAAACAAAACCCATACTCACAATTCAAGAAATGGAACGCGGGCTTGAACGGCACACTCGAATTAGAATTCAAAACTGACCAACCGAACGGTCTGTTGTTGTACACCGATGACGGGGGCACTTACGACTTTTTTGAGTTGAAGCTTGTCAATGGGCAGTTGAGGCTGAGGTATAATTTGGGAGGTGGCGCGCAGATTATAACTGTTGGGAATAATCTCAACGATGGACATTGGCACAAAGTTCAGGTGAGTTGGAAGGAATTTTTTTGTAACTTTTGCTTGAAAAATGGGTCACTGTGTTACGTAAATTCAATTGTGGAGGTATATAATTTTATTTTGGATGTTTTGATGGATAATTTGTTACTGCGACGCGTGATCAAAATGCTGGCACCTATTTGGGTCAACTTTTAAGCATTGCAATTCAACAGGGCATTAATTCTGCCAGCATGCTGGGCACGCTGCAGACTGGTAGTGGGTTGGAGCATTTGGACTGCCTGTGAGTCTGCAATCACTTATAGGTTGTCTAAGTGCTTTTATTGTAGTATCTGTAGTATTGTATATAGTTCGTATTTTGTCAATAAAGGCATCATCATCAACCGGAATGTCTACTGTTGAATAAGGTCTTCCCCATTGGGGGAATTTGCATTAATAAGCGCGGGGCGCTTGGCAGGCGTCTTGGAGAGTTGAGAAGGCAGTGCTTCCGACCTTCTGGTATTTTCTCCTTAATCGCCTCTTACGACACCCACGGGAAGAAATCGGGGGTCACATTCAACGCAGGCACCCCACGGGTAAAAAAAAAAATAGGTACACTCTCTCTCGGCTCGAGGACTCGAGCCTTCGAGAGCATGATCGAGAATTCTTAATCGTGCCCTAAAATAAAATTTTTATGTTTTCTTCAAATATTTGTATTACAAAAATTTGTAATAAAATATATAAGCATCAGTAATGAATTTGTTCCTTGGGAATGTACGCGTATAATTTAAGCAGTATCTGTCGAATATGGATGTCGTTCTTTTAAATAACAAATAGATAAATTTATAGATAGATATTTTTTTTTCCTGTTATAAAAACTTACCATATATTTAGTTCTTCTAAGATGACATAATAATTAAGTAATATAGGCAAGAGAATACACTCTCACCTTAAGAACTCGAAAAATAGTTTTTATTAACTAGTTCGGTAGCCAATGGATTCAAAAAGTGATACCTGTTACAATTTAATGCCAAATTTGTTATAATTATTATTTATATTGCGAATATTATTGGCAACGTGTGAAAAATATGCAAAAGATCACAATTTAGTGTATAACGTTGATAAGTCGGTGGCAATGATATTTGGAACGAACCATAAAGATAACTCTTGCCTTCCCTTGTACTTGAACGGAAGTATGCTATCTTTTGTGACCACATTCAAGTATTTGGGCCATGTCGTGACTCGTGACCTGAGAGACGATCTGGACGTCGACAGAGAAAGGCGGTCTCTTACCGTTCGTGCCAATGCAGAAGGTTTAGTGGGTGCTCGCAGGAGGCTAAAATACTAATGTTTAAAACGTATTGTACGGCACTATACACTCCACTATTCCTCCACAACTATGGTCACGGTATAAATTTGAAAGCTACCGAACGTTTAAGGTGCAGTATAACGACGCTTTCCGGATATTGTTCCGCCTGCCGCGGTACTGTAGCGCGTCCGAAATGTTTGCGGCGGCTCGTGTGCCGGCTCTCGATGCACTGATAAGACATCGCATTGCCAGATTTAGGGCCTCACTCTTTAAATCGGGGAATGCGATCATACAGGTCCTGGTAAGTCATTGCCACGAGTATTTGAAATTTTGTTCGAGCTTATTAACCTATATCAATAAATAGTCACTACAATAGTTAAATTTTGTCTGTAGTCAAGTTTAAGGTCAATGTTAAAGGGTTAATTTAATGTAAAATTTTAATTTAGAAGATTATGTAGACTTATTGTAGATATTATGTAGTAGATTATGTTGTAAGTGTGTATGATCCTAGTTGATTGAAATAAAGAATATTATTATTATTATTATAGACAGGTAGACACACTCACCTTCACACTTATAATATTATATTAAGGATTCAATGGTTTCTTGTATATAGATGCGATATAATTACGCACTCGCGAGTTTCATGCTGGCTAGTTGACGAATAAGCCAAACAAACAAAACAAAAAAAAACCTCATAGCAACACACGCGTCCTGAATTCGACCATTTGAAATGCAATTGTTATCATAGCATATGAAGCGCTAGGATTTACACATTGTTACTTATTAATAAATATTGTAATGTACAGTCGCGGTCAGAAAATGTTTACCACCATAAGGATTACAATTGCATGCACACATTTAGGTCACAAGTTCTAAATTATGTTCGAAAAAGTCTATTTCATATATTATGTTTTTTCTAATGACATGACAATCAATCGCTCTATAGATGGGCTGACTACTATCAAGGTTTGATATAGGTATAGAAAACCTTCTTTGAAAAAACAGGCCGAGTCTCACTCTCAAACAAAAGTTTCCGTTCTCCGACCACCATGCAATATTACGATCAAAAATAATACGCCGAAAAAATCACGTTTCTTAGCCTTATTAAATTTAGGCCTCTATAACTCTACTACTATCATAATTTTTTTCAGACTTCTAGCCAACCATTTAGCTTGGAAGGTAAGTTTGGAAGGTAAGCCGAGGACGGTCAGACGGACGGACATGACGAACCTATAAGGGTTCCGATACTGAACTACGGAACCATAAAAAACAATATTTTAGTTTTTTAACTAAGAATATGAAGAAAGAATAAAATAGAAACTTAAAAAATCTTTTGTAAAAATTTTATCTTGTCCAAACGACGTTCAAACAATAATTTCTGATAAATGTCATTTCAACAAATAAAGAAATGAGTTTCATCATCAAAAAGTGATTAATAATTATTGTCTTTGTTATGCGTCATTTTGCATAATAACTTTTGAAAGGTAATAAGTAACTTGATATGGCATCTTAGACTTTAGAGCGAAAAGTGTGACATAGAATCTAATTTCAAAACTGGTAAACATTTTCTGACCGCGACCGTACATAAACAAATAAACTTGTCCATTGAGATATTGGTCAATAATGATAATATAGTTTAAGATTTGTTGCGTTATAAATTTGTGAAGTATAAAAGCATATAAAAGCAATAACCCCGTGGGGTGCCGGGTTAGAATTGCCCCTTTCACATTTCATCCCGTGTGGGTGTCGTAAAAGTCGACTAAGGGAAAAATACTATAAGAAGGTGGGCAGCAGCGCCTTCTTAAGAACTATCCTATTTGGCACTGCGATCCCCAAGCCGCCTGCCAAACGTGGGGATTATGGCAAACACCCCCTACATAGGGGAGGCTGTGTTCAGCAGTGGACGATCTGGCTGATACAGTATAAAAGCAATAAATAAAAACTGCTTTCGTTAAGCATCAGATCATTTAATTATACTTACTGTAAAATATTTCTAAAGGACCATCTTTAAAATTGTTTTGTTATTCTTTACTCAACAAAATAACTAAATAGTTAAACTGTTTATATTACAAGGTGGATGAATCTATCGGGAACGGTAGGAAGTCCGTCAGAAATACATTATGTGCAACTTTGCATAGCTGAAGCTGTGATGTATTCCCCAGGTGGCCCGGCGCGATGAGCACACCTCGCTGACGGTGGACGGTACAACCCAGAGCAAGACCTCCCGCGGCAAAGAGTTTGTCTTCGGGAAGTTCAACACAAACTCAGATGTCTTTGTCGGGGGTATACCACCATCGTGAGTACTTAGCTTTGTTTTCTATTAGGAAATAATACTGCAATGATTATACCTGCAGTATGAGACGTGATGCAACTGATATGAATTTAGACCTGGAGATATAGATAATGCCATCTACGAAGACGCGCCCCTCTCCTTTTCAACAGAGGGAACCGCGAGGTACGGGGGGTATGACTCGAGTGCCAGTCGTGAACCGACAGCGGTTCGATGCACACGAGTAGCTTAGTTCACATGTCTCAAGAAAGTTGCTCTACTTCGATTAAGCGATCAATAGGAAGAGTGGGGCGTGGATGGCACTAACATATGAAAAGACCGTTGAAAACAAAACTATAGTGACGTACCGTATCAGGCCTTAAAGATGGGACGAGTACATTATTCTCAGAGAGAGACAGAAGGAGAGGCCATTATCTCGAATGAAAGAAAGCGAATATCTACAACACGGATCCAGACTTTTAGTAGCAGTAAAAATCTTTGTGCCCTTGTGTCTGGGAAAGTACTGCCACATACCTATTTCTATAGCCCAGAAGCAATGTTCACATAAACTGTGTTCCAGTTTTGAGGGTATTGGTGCCGGTGGATTTACAGGCACATAATACTTAATAACGTTATGTCTCAGGGTGATAAGTGTCGTGCAGTTCGCCACTTGTGACAAACTGCATCCGTTAAAGGCAAAGGTTACCGCTTTTAACACCTGGGCACTCTGGTCGTTCCATCATTATAGCAGAAATATTTTTTTAACTGATAGTATTGTGAACAGCTTAAGTACCGTATTTTCATTCTCTGACATATCCTAAAGGTTGCCTAAGACAAAACGTGGGCCAATGGCTTGATGAGTAACACATTAGCAGCCGGAAGTTATCCACTGTTGATAAATGGACAAAGGACTACATTTTAAGGCGGGAATTTGCAACATGTCTTACCAATATGTTATAATTCCATTCAATGTGGAGATACACCTCGGCCGGCACTGGTCCATTACATGGCAGTATTTGTAGTCTTAAGTATTATTTAAAATTAAAAGTTAGTTTATAATATTACGATAGCTGTTACCTATCTGAAAGAAGCACCTGGCTACGTACTTTAAAAGTTCATAACTATTGTTCCACTTGCATAGCAATAACCTGAGTTGCAACTTTATGCACATTTTTATGAGAACAGCGCGCGAAGTTGTATCTTTTGTAGTAAATTCTGCTATATCACATTTCCTATACAAAACTTTCCACAAGCATCTACGTATTTAAAGCCACCAGCGCCAACAGATGGGCTATAAATGTTTATAAGTTTAATGTGTATTAATCTATAGATTTGCTGAATTAGTATTGCACTGTACTGTATCCGCTGGATTGTCCAATGCTGAACACAGCCTCCCCCATTAAGGGGGGTTTGCCATAATGCCCACGCTTGGCAGGCGTCTTGGGAATCGTAGTGTGAAATATCAATTCCTCAGAAAGCACTGCTGACCACCTGGTGGTGGTGGTTTGTCTTAGTCACCTCTTACTACACCCACGGGTAGAGAGGGGAGGTGACATTCTAGTCCGTTACCCCACGGGCAGCATTGCACGCTCCCCCCATATCTTCATGTGGAAGTTCAAGAGGTGACGAAATAAGAATTACCAAAAGGTGGACAGCAGCGCTTTCTGAAGAACTGCCATCGTACAATAGGATCCCCAAGACGCTTGCAAAGCGTGGGGATTATGGTGAACCGCCCTGATTGGGGAGGAGGATTGGTTAAGCAGTTGAAAGTATGGGTGTCGATGTGATATATCTCTGGCATCGTGACTCCATAACGGAGTATATATACCTATTCGTTTTTTTTATTGGTGGTATGGAAATTATTTGAGAGTGTTCATAGCTACAATAGAAGAAAATCTAGAAGGCTATCTGCTCTTCTTATTGATCAAGGGTTCTTAAAAACTTCCACAGGTGTGATCTATTGGAAATTTGGTATCCTGTCAGATTTCATAGCAGCACCCTGTAGCATTACAGGGTCATGTTAAGGTTACCATGCTCTTGCAATATCAGTCTACAATATCATAAAATTAAAGAATGAAAATCAGTACTAATATTATAAATGCGAAAGTAACTCTGTCTGTCTGTCTGTTACGCTTTCACGCCAAAACTACTGGACCGATTTGAATGAAATTTGGTATGGAGATAGTTTGAGGCCCGGGAAAAAACATAGGATAGTTTTTATCTGACTGCGCAAAAAGAGGTTAATGTTTTTGCGCGATAACCGACATACGCGCGGGCGGAGCCGCGCCTGGAAAGCTAGTAGCATATAATTAGAGGATGATAATCTTGCATTATCATTATTGAATATCATATCATTAGAGACTGATATTGCAAGAAGATGGTAACTTGGACCTCAAGGTGCGGTATCGCCTGGCACATACAGCAGATGCATCATGCTTGTGCTCATCGGAATGGAATTAGTATCTATTATTTTTAAAATCATGTGTTCTTGATATGCGGATGATTATAATTAGCAAAAGATTGCGTCAATAGCAGTTTGAAATCTTGACGATCTCTCCTCAGTTCGATATATATATTTGTTTTATTGCCTATAGGCTAGCCTTTGACCACTATCTTACCTGATGGTAAGTGATGATGTGGTCGAAGATGTCGTTCAGGCAAGCCTAGAATGACTGGCTCTCAAGGATAGCTGGCGGAACACACCGTTAGGTGTTTGGCGACAGATTTTCAACTTGAGGGTGGTAGCTAGCCAGGCGGGCATTCGCAAAATGCCCTACCACCATGCTATAACGACTGCCATCCTAAGACAACAACCGGGACCGACGGCTTAACGTGCCCTCCGAAGCACGGAAGCGCTCAGTAGTATGTTACCACCGGTCACCCATCCAAGTCATGACCGAGGCGGACGTTGCTTAACTTTGCTGATCGATTCAGAACGGCCAAGCTAACTTCGCTACGAGCGCTTCAAAGGGTATTACTGACTACGAAACCAACATTCCTACCCTAGCAGTTTAGTTTTAAGCGGAACAGATGGGACTATAAAATTTCTAGTCCTCCTGCTCGTGCTTCGTCCACACTTACACCAGCCTGTGTACTTGATAGCGTAAAAATAATAGGGTATGCTTGCTAGTCATGTTGCTGCTTGAAGACTAAATTAATGGATAAGGCGGTAGTTACTATAAAAATTTGTTAGTATTCTTCAATAAGTTCCTTCGATGTGATAACAGAAAACACCAGTAAAACCTCAATAACCGATCCGAGAATCGAACTTAAACATCCAGTACCAAACCAGCTCTTTTAGAGACACATACAAACACAAAAAGGATACAGTCATTGCTAAATTTAAAATTAATATGCATAAAAACTTAGTACAACTATAATTAATCTACATAGTATCGGCTATTCCACTTATCCTATCTAGACAACCCACCTAGGAGGAAAAAGCCATCACCAAGCATCTAACAGTGTATTCCGACAGCTGTTTTAAAAAGCCTATCAGCAACAAAAAACGAATATGGTCTGAAAAGGTATATGATCTTCCTATACAAATTCCGAAGGTTTTAGAATGAAACATATAATTTTAATTTTATTTCGATTTATTATGAAATTCCCGAGGAGAGAACTCTCACGCTGGCAAGAGTCAAGCAGAATGTACTTACTTTCCTATTATACTTGTCCCTACCCAACTTAAGACTTTAGGTTATTACTTAGTAATTTACTAAATCCTTAACTTGAGATTAGTTTCGACCCAGCACTAGAACAATGCTGTCCCTAGTAACAAATAGTTTCCAAATCTAACGAACCCTGTACCCCTAACGAGATGCTATGCAAATATCACCCTAACCCTCATTGTAATAAGTAAACTATGCTAAGTAAACAAGTAACTTTAATCTAACAGTACTAACGAACTGGAAGACAAGAACGGTCAAGTAATGTTTATTTGGTCCGCGTCGACGTACTTACAGTATGGGCATTTGCAGAATCTTGGTTCATTTCATAATAGATAGTACATATTTTAAAGGAAGAACGAAATCAACTAACAACACTAAAAAGTTTGTAATAACTTGTGGAAATCGGTACAATGCTGACCCAAAACACTTACCTCGCATTACCATCGTCCGACTTCCACAAGTTATTAAATTTTTATTTAATATGATTGGCATGGCACAAGCGCGATGCCTGCCTGTTACTAAACCTATAACAGATGCATTTCGACACAAGTGACGATTGTGTGTATTGGAACAGTTAGAAATATTAAAACATAGTACAGGCGTTGCACTGTTGAATGAACAGACGCAATTGGTTTCATCACCACTGTTACGTATTTTTAGTGATAATAGTTAAACCTGTATTTGTTTTTAGGAAGTAATTTTGTAATATTTTTTACAATATTAATCATAATCAAAAACACATTGCATAATATATATAATTTAAAAATATTATTTGTAATCAATTAATGGCCATTATGATGTCATTGTCACTTTAAAAACGTATGACTCACCAATTGTCAGCTACAACAAAGGGCAGTGACTCACGCTCGAGTCTAGATAAAGGCGTGCTGACTCATCTCGTCTATATAAAGGCGTGCTGAGCCGCCGGCCGCTCAACGAAGTCCCTCTTCTCCCTCCCGGGCTATTGTAGGGCCAGGCCCTCGCCCAAAATCCGGTGGAGCTGGACGATCGCACAGGCGGTAGCCAGCATATTTGTCCTCCCTAAAAAAAAATAAGCCGGCCGCTCATTCCCGATCGTGCGCTCGCAGAGTCAAGACTTCCTGAGGATGCTTCGTGTAGAAGCGAAACGCGTCAAAAAATTCTTCCGGTTTGGCTGCGTGGCGTTTGTGACGTCACGTCGGCTTAGCAGGAAAATTAGGCGGAATTGTCACTAGATATATTTTTGTATTTTTTAAGTGTTTTATAAAAATATTACTTAAATGTTTTCTTAAAATATTTTAGAAATATTTGTTATTATTAAATATGGATTTCCGCAAAGTAACGCCTAAATCTATTCATTATGACGAAAGGAACTTCGCCCGTCACCCTGAGACATACAGTTGTTGAGTCTCATGTGCCTGTAATTTTAGTGGCTCTCAAGGCAAGGGGTGCTGCCGGAATACATTGTTAGGTGCTACATACTTTGTAGTAAGAGCGTCGTAGACGCCTAAATTTAATAAATGATTTTGTATTTGAATTGAGTGTTGATTTTGTTAACTGATTTTTGTCGACGGTGAAAAGTATTTTAGGCGAGTGATTGATCTTTTAAGAAATATTCATCTTAGTGATGAAGTTAACATCTTAGTGTTAAAGTTGCAATTATGATTAAATCATCCAGATACGCAAAACATATTTCAGTTAATTAAAAATATATTTAAAAGAAAGAAAGAAAAGAAAAGAAAGAAAATACATTTATTTGGCACACAAAAACTTCAACTTATACATTTTAATATTTAAAAACAAATAGGTATATAAACTGTTCAGGTGCTGCCAAAAAGGTAATATCTCAGCAAAATGCCGAACGTCTGAGACATCCGGCGCTGGTTTTCAGATACACCCTTGCAGGTGGCTACCAAATAATATATTATATAGCAAAATAAAAATAAAAATATCTAAATAATGAAAAGATTTATGTATATAAAAAGAGAAATAGATTTAAATAAAAAGGTTTATATATAAATAAATATCTATAAATATAAATCTCTTCAACAACTTAAAACCTAAAAGTACATATTATTCAAACAACAACTCAACACACGACCTCTCAATAATTATCACAGCTTACGTTATTACGAAGAAATTAAATACCTAACTCTGTATACCTACCTACATATAGTATTACCTAAATATAAAAAGCGTTGGTGAAACTAAAATGCACAGATTAAATTTACTTATTTAATTAAAGGGGGCTAGAGCATCTTAAGCATAAACAAAAAAGAAGTTATTGGCGTAAATTGGAATAAAATTTCGAAACTATGACTGATAATGATGGCGGTTTTTTTTCTGTTAGATTTAAATACATAGTTACTAGCAGCAGCCGCATCGCAGGTGGGACGACCAAGTATTGGCAGAGTTGTAGATAAGTGAAGGAACTACTAAAACTACTCAACCGATTTTGATAAAATTTAATTGGGGCTAACTTGAAGGTACATTCTACTTAACACAGAGAACCATCAAAATCAGTTCGAAATTGGTAGTGTAATCGCGTAAAAAACGTACAAAAATAAAGTACGGTCGAATTGAGAACCTCCTTCTTTTTTGGAAGTTGGTGATCTTTTAACCTCTCTCACCTGCTGGTTTTGATATGGTCAAAAATGTAAGACTAAGCCTATAATGGGAACTGGATAAAAATTCACTATTTTCTTGGCTCACGACATAACTTCACCAGGGTTCATCATGTCTATAATATGTTCTGGTAATTAAGTTGAACCAAATAACAAAACGCAGGCTGTGAAGTAAGTACTCCTTGCATTATTGGCATAGAAGAAAATTTATTGGCCATCAGCACCAATCGTAGGAAATAGAATTTTAGCCATACAATCTCTCTGTTAAGTGACGTTTCATGACAAACGATTTACTATGCTGTAAACAATATTTCAATTATATAATAAGTACCTATATGCTTAGGGATACTTTTGTTACGCTTGATGTTAGTTAGTCTGAGAAGACTAAGAAAAAAGTAGAAATACAAAAATATGGTTCTATGTTGAAACATGGTTTTATGTTGAAACATCAACATAAAACCATATTTTTAGGGTTCCGAACTAGAAAAAGGGATCCTATGCCTCGGCTGTCCGTCCATATGTCCGACCGGGAGAACTTGTCTTTATGATTGAAAAATGACAGACAGGCGTAAGATGGAGATACTTTATTTAGCATGCGAATAAGCGAAGCAGAACTACGAAATTTATAAATAGTGTGAGCGAATTAATAAATTAATATAAAATTAGCTTTTTGAAAATAGGTAAAATTCTTTCAAGTAATAGGTATGTCATATGGTTGCTACATAATAATTAGAAATAAAATCTGGTTTGATACGGTTTAAATTATGTTTATATTTTTTGCACTAACGCGTGCTCCGCGGTTTACATTACAAAATAGCAACGTGAGGAAAACTATAGTCAGTGTGCGGGATTATTCATAAGATTTACTATATATACAAAAAACTCGATTAAGCGAAATTTTAGAGCTGTATTCATGATTTATTTGTACAAATAATATATATGGAATTATAGGATAAACCACAGTGTTTGTCATTTGTGCTAACATATGATAAATTTTATACATATCTGTAAGCCGTACATTGTTTCTACATAACATATTCAAATTTTGCCTTTTGATAACTCACTTCGCCTTGAAAGACTGTATCTTTGGAAGGATAATATGTAGCCTTTGCAACGGTAATTAGTAGTCTGTTACCTTTGGAAGGAGAATTGGTAGCTCGTTAAAGTTTTCACTGAACATCAGTATAACGGAGTGACATACTGACACTAATGTAATCATATTAAAACGAAAATTCTTTCCATAAAAGGATCAAGTTTTTAAAGGTTTTTCTTTTTGCTCTATCGCAAAACGGTATTACAAACTAGTATCAAACTTGTATGATTATAGTGATTATAGTTATATATCTAATTTATAATAAAAAAATATAAAACCGACAAAGTGCGAATTGGACTCCCGCTAAGGACCTTACACTGTATTTAAAAAATAACGGTTTAACGGTACATTCAATGCGGACTCTCAAACTGTGTGACTTTGTACATGGCCGGGTTTGTTTAGTTCTAATATCATCACCAAAACTTTTACCATTACCGGTCCAGTTAGACCATAAGCCCCCGGTCGTCCGATCACAGAGAATCCATACTGTTTTCACGACTCATATCGAGCTTACCATTGAATCTGAACTTAACAATGAGAGCTAGACGATTTAATTACGAAGCAGTGCGATCTTGTAGTTCACTCTTAACAAGGTTCGTCATTAAGCTAGGGTTAAACCTTTGCCTTAATTAGGTAAGTGTGGAATGAATGGTTGATCCCTCAGGGTTCGGTCAGCTGGATAACAATGCTTGGATTTAGCTTATCCTCAGTATTCTTGATAATTCATGATAATCAAAATAGTAATCTGGGTTTTAACCAGACAATGGACTGACGTCATCTTATCCTGCCCTTATCTAACGTATCTGGGGTCGTTATTCAAAGTTATAGGTGATAGCCTTCGACCGCTATCTCTCCTGATAGTGACAGATGTTGCGGTCAAAGATGAAGGCTAACCTAGAATATCTGTCTGGGACAGCTGCCGGAGCAAACCGTTAAATGCTGGGTGAAAGATTTTTTATTTAGGGGCGTAGTGAGCCAGGCTGGTATTCGTAAAATGCCCTTCCACTATGCTGTAACGATTGCCATCCCCAACCTGTTTGATCTTATACCGGCTTCGCGATTCTATCATCGTTCCTCGCGTCACCGGTTGAAAGCTCATCCACACATAATCGAGTCCTGGAAGTCTCACACAGCTCGATTTATGCGTTCCTTCTTACCGCATACTTGCAAAATGTGGAATGATCTTCCAGCTAGCGTTTTCCCGCGGAACTACAATATGGATTCCTTCAAAAAGGGTGTTAAAAGAGTCTTACAGGGTCGGCAACGCATTGGTAACGCCCCTGGTGTTGCAAATGTCCATAGGCGACGGTAACCGCTTACCATCAGGTGGGCAGTCTGCTTGTTTGCCACTCCATCACATAAAAAAAAAAAAAAAAAAACCGTGACTTATGGCTTAACGTGCCCTCCGAAGCACGTCAGTAGTCAATAGGTAATGACACAAGCTGTCATGAAAATGGAACTGTAAACAGGATTTCTAAATATGTTTTTTAAGCATCATCAAAAATGTAAGAGCACAAAACTTTTGCCGCGGGAGGGGATCGACTTGCTTCTTCTTGCTATACGTTCCATACATGGCAAGGGAATTCTGTTGCGTGTCTGCTAACTTTCATGTCACCATTAACGTCGATGTGAGATGAATGGAAGGATATTCTGTCGGAGTTCTTGGAGTACTGTGAGATGAATGTACGCAAGACGAATGAGGATGATGAATTTTATTTTGATCTCTTGACATAATACGTATTTTGTTCAAAATGAATAATTATTTTTCAATTTGCTTTAATATGATTATAACATTATGTTATTTTTATTTTTAGCTTTGACATTTTCTGTATATTTTTATCTAATTAATTTATTTTGACATTATTATGATATTTTATGATGCTACATGACAGTAGTGAAATCTATTTGTATGATAATTCCTCAACTATTGTAATTGGTTTCATGTAAATCGTTTTAGTTGTTAATAAATAAATAAAATAAATGGTAAAGACCCTACTCAAATCGATGGGAAGATTAACGCTCTGATTAGTGAAAAGGTGGGGCGTATATGTACTACCTAGGAGAGCATAACAAGAGCGTAAAGATGGTGGCTGGCCATAAAACCGACGACCGATCAAGTATTTCTTTGAGTAGTCTTGTGGTATTAGCGAAGACATACATTTCAATACATTCTTGTGTCGTCCTTTGTGTTTATTATATGAAAAACACGGGTGTTTGAGCGTGAACTTACTATGAGTCGATATCGCTATCGACAATGTTTCTGCTTCTACCGGAAGCCTTCCTCAAGACTTTGAGTGTGGTACGTCCGCCGCGGTCGCGTCACGCTTCACGGACCTTTGTGTTGTTGAATTTGTTAATTAAATATACCGGCTAGCACTCACGGTGTTTAGTCGAAATCTCCGACCGGTGTTCGAACAGTAAAGATGTTCATTCTCAAGGAATGCGGGCAGCCTCGAGGGCTGCTTGACGCGCACTGCGGGCGGCTGCTCGCAACGCCCTCTCCGAAACTTGAGGAACGGCGGGCAGCAAAGGCATCGCAGGCAGGGTAGGGGCGCGTGCGTCACTGTCACTGTCTTCACTGCACTCGTCAAAAGTATGTGTAGGGTCTTCGCACACTATTGCAACTACGTCCGAATTCATCGTTGTTGAATTTGTACCAACTCCGCAGTAGAGAAATAAGGGTTGGAAGATAATGGCGGATCTATATTGTCTATCACAGCTATGATGTTCACCGTTGAGCAAAAGTTTCCCCCATCTTAATAGCCATGATAGTAATATAATGGCTATTACAGCCATGGCCAATACGCCTGTTCCATATCTTAATATAACTACTAGAGGCCCGCCCTAGCTTCGCACGGGTATTTAACATAAAAACCACAATATGAAAATTTATTTGAAAATATTCTATAGCCTCTGTTCATGGGGAATAATGTAAGATTCTAATGGTGAAAGAAATTTTCAAATCGGTCTAGTAGTTATAAAGTTTATTCCTTACGTACAAAATTACAAATCTTTCCTATTTATTATATTAGTGTAGATGTAAAATATTACAGCCATGATTTTTACCGTTGAACAAAAGCCTCTCCTATTAGTTGTGGTTCCCATAATCCCCACGCTTGGCAGGCGGCTTGTGAATCGCAGTGTACGATGGGCTTAGTTCGCAGATCACAGTGTAAGAAGGCGCTGAAAACCTCTTGGTATTTTACCATTCATTGCCTCATAACACTCCCACAGTAAGATTTATGAGGGTGCAATTCTATCATGACTCCCACGGGGCATATATAAAATATAAATAAAATTATATATTCTATTTATATTAAATCTATGTTTGCGAAAAATATTGCAAATCATACTATAAAATAAAACCAGAATATTTCAAACGCAAACATCCAATAAAAATCAAATATTTCGTTCGACCTGCTAATAATTTTCGACGGAGCAATTAACGGAATACCTACATGTTTCGCTTATCCAAACTTGAAAAAAAGCTGCGCTTAAACCCATTGGAATTCAGTCTGTATCCTAAATTGGATAAAGTTGAATTTGCATATAAATGTACATTTTGGCGGTAAAAAAGATTGTATCGTTACGAAAATACGATTTTTCCCCCTCTAAATAGGTTAATCTGTGTGGTCTAGGGGCACTGTTGGGATAATCATGTCTTTGTTATGTGGAAGCCATGAAATTAAATGGTAAATATTTAACACGCTTTTTCTTATACTCTCAACGTGGTTAGGTAAACACCTGCCTTTATGGAGCTTTAACCCTGAACGGTTTCTTAAGTTTAACTAGATCACGTGTTAACCAGTTTTAGCCGGATCGTTCGTGATTATATTTGTTAGTGGGGAAAGGGGCTCTCTTTTCTTCGAGTAGATAATACACAAATAGTTGTATACATAGTCACTGTCTTATCGTTTAATATAGAGTTCTTGCAATAAGAGGTTGTGGTACACATTAGAGGAATATTTCTTAGAAAGGGGGTAGATACATGTTACTCACTCCTAACTAATTCACGTCTTTCGTGTGAAGCTGACGCGACAGGAAGAGCGAGCGATCATTTTTATTGACAACATGATTACGATACTATCAGATATTGTGTAGCCTAATGTGAATGAGATAGAAAAGGCAACGATAGCTAGTAGAGTAGGATAATAATAATATTATAATAATAATAATAATAAGAAGGCAGTGATACTCGACACGACACGTATTGTCCGAAGGTTCCTCTACCTGCAGTCCTAACTACTGGTAGCTTGGGCCCTGCCCCGCTGTCGGTGGCATCCTAGTTTTAATTTTTTTATAATATTTATTTTTTATTCATGAATGTTGTAAAAAATTTAAAATTATGTTTTAAAATAAATGAAAAAAAATAAAATTAAAAAACTTTATGTATGTATTTCCAAAAAATAGAATTATACAATACAAACTAAATAACATTAAAAGAGTTTCATGTTGAAATTAGTAAGAATATCAATGGGTCCCAAACTAGGCAGAGCCTGTGTCTTGGGTACCCTTGTTTATCCTTTACATTTAAGCAATTAGTGTATTGCGCGAAACTGTACTCACATTTCCATAGCATAATACATTAGGGCAGTTGTCATAGATCTAAGCCTATAAGAACCTACGTAAACTAACAATCTATGCAGTTTCCAAGTATCTAACAATATTAACCATGAAATCTGTCAAAAGAAAAGTAGTTGTTACTTATAATGACACATTTTGTACATAAGTATTTTTATTAATATTGTTTATTAATATTTTAATTAGAATTTTAATTATATTTATTTTATTAATACATATGATTATTGTATGAATTATTTATATAAACAAAAGATAAAATTAAAGAAAGAAAAACAAACAAACCGGCAATTAGGCTTAATGTAGGATTGACTAAATGTGGGTAGTTGCAATTTATTTATTTATAATTTATTTAATATGCAATGTGATAATTTTGCGTCGAACCGTGTGTAAATAATGGTGGAGGTGTTGCCTATGTGACTAGACGCGATCGGTCATTCTTAGTGGTTGATGGACAATGGAGGATCGGGAATATGATCATTTTAGACGATTGCTAAGTTACCGCTTTAAAAAAAAACTAAAAGTGGAGAGAGAATTACATTGGTCATTTTTAATGCTCTGACAGATATCAAATCATATTGCCATTAAGTAAAGCAAACCTGTGACGTAATTATACGTTCACGTAAAATATTACGGTATACTCGTTTTTAAACGACTTTTCCAAACAGTTAAAAGTTGTTGAATACAATTTTGGTCAGGTTTACAATAAAACAAATTTATAGGCTCTACGTCTCAGAATTGGTCCAATTTTAGATTATGTCTTGTCCAGCCTCCAACAAGTCTTAATTTAGACTACGACCTAGTTGGGCTCCCGGAGCTGTATCTTAGTTTTGTGTGACGTAAAACTGCTGTTTAACGAATCAAGTTTATAGCTTAGCGCTGATTGGTCTTTAGAAAAGTTTTGCTCGTTTTTATGGTTCCGTGCGATAGAGAGAGAGAGAGAGAAAGCCTAGTCTTTTTAGCCAACTTTTTAAACAGCTGTGTCTTTAGAACCCTAATAATCAGTCAGTTGATATCTTCACAGATTATGAGGTATTTATTATAAGAAACACCCTAACTTAATTATAAATAAAAAGTAAAAAAAGGGATCCGCCTAAATGGAATATCGTTTTAATTCCATTTTGAATTAGCTCTGTCGTAAAAAAGTAAAAACATATAAAAGTCAAGATTGTCAAGATGGTATTTATTTAGGTAAAACTCTGATATAAAGAAGTTTTAAGAATTCCAAACCATTGTAGATAATACTTCCAAATTACTTCATTCCAAACTTGTACAATTTCAAGCTATTACTTTTCGCCTTGAAGTCTCTTGCCAGAAAGACCATTCGACGGACTGACTGGTTCCTTCTTCCTGTATTTTTCCCTCCAAAATGCGATAGTGGTAAATCTTTTCTGATTGGTCGATCGAGTTCAACAGTGACTGGTCGATTTTGAATAACCGACCACGAGATTGTGTGTATGTTGCCACTATTTAAAATACCGAAATATTGAATAAAATATTGGTTCAGATAAAATAATCTACAAATCCATTGAAAATCATGACAGAAGTAAATACCTCATAGTTTATAAAAAAATTATGCCTCGCCAAGCTCTGTCAATGTAAAGCTAAATTAAAAAGGATCTGAATAAATGAATTATCATTTGAATTCTATTTTGCATTAGCTCTGTCGTAAAAAAAAGTAAATACATATAAAAAAAAGTAAATACATATAAAAGTAAGTGTGTGTTGCCACTATTTAAAATACCGAAATATTGAATAAAATATTGGTTCAGATAAAATAATCTACAAATCCATTGAAAATCATGACAGAAGTAAATACCTCATAGTTTATAAAAAAAATATGCCTCACCAAGCTCTGTCAATATAAAGCTAAATTAAAAAGGATCTGAATAAATGAATTATCATTTGAATTCTATTTTGCATTAGCTCTGTCGTAAAAAAAGTAAATACATATAAAAATATGTTAATTTGGTGTATGATATTAATTTAGATAAAACTCTATAAATAAAGCAGTAAATATATAAAAGTTCAAAGGGCTCGGCAGCGCACGGCGCATTTTACCTATATATAATAGTTAAATAATTGCAATCATTAATCAATTACGATAAATCGTGAGCAATCGTTTCAGTAGAGGCTGGGAGCTTGTTGTGCCTACATATAATATAAATTGTGCCACGTCTAGGTCCTGTCATGTCTTATGTTAGACTGCGATGCGACCTAGTTAGGCACCGCCGGCCGCCGGGATGTGTTTCAGTTTTATATACGTTTCACGAATCAGTCTACGTTAATTATAGAACAAGAAAAGATTGTTTTTTTAAGAAAATTTATATTACAAATTATTTTAGAGAACACATTCATTCAAGATAACACACATCACATTACATTACTTATTTACGTCACACTTCTGACTTACAACAAACCGAAAAATTGCATAGTATCAAATGGTTAAAATGTCAGTTTGATAGGATTCTTATGGACTGGGACGTCTGGCTGGTATCTATCTGGTAACACTGCCTTGCCCGCAAATTCAGCCGCCTAGCAGTAATGTTTTTATATAGCATTATTTCGTACTGTAGGGTAGGATAGCTAGTAAAGTAAGTTAGGTAAGAGCTTGTAAAGTTATTGGAACCGCGGCTACTTCGGCGGAGCAACTCAAGCGACGCAAGCATGCTATCCTCGGTGCAGAGCGCCTGTTCGATGCGACGCGTAATCAAAATGCTGGCAACTATTTGGCTCAACGAATATGCATTGCAACGGGCTGCCAGCACGCTGCTAATGGGCTGGTGCTTTTGGACTGCCAGTGTGTCTGCAATGGTTTGTAGGTCGTCTACATGCTTTCATTGTTTTTTCTTTAGTAGTGTATATAGTTTGTAGTGTTTTGTTGGTATACTCGTATATCGAAGATTAAAAATATGTTAGGTAAATATTTTTTTACGATATATATCTTGGTGTGGTGAAGAAACCCTTTTGTTAGACAGTGTAATAATAGACCGAAGTCCATATTATTTGTATTTTCTTCAATTTGATTTTTTAGTATATTTTTTTTACTCCTTTCGATTCAAACTATCACTGTTACAAATTCCGGACTGCTTCTGAAAGTTACGCAAAAATACCCAGTAACTGTCCGCCACTGGGGTTATTCTTATTAGAAATAAAGCTATACGTAACTTTTTTTATAATTGATGATAGGTTAGCCGTTTTTGATCACTATCTTAGTGAAGCAGTATTGTTTTCCTTTCATTGTTTCATATACATATTAAAATATAATTTTAAAATATCTAGTTTCCCTCCAATTCTTTTGTTTCCAAATCAAAACAATCATTTATTTGCAAAAACTACATATAAACTAGCAACAATACTTTCATAATATTAACAAGAAGATTTTATTTTTGTATCGACAATTGTATTCTGTCTGCAAGCAGGCGTGCAGATATTAGGTAAGTTTATACACACTAACACGAATATAAAATAATAAAATCAGAATACAAACATAAAACAGAGTTAATAAAGTCAAGTCAGCTTTTTTAATATTCAGTGCAGTTCGCCACTTGTGTCGATCTTCATCTGCTGTAGGCAGATGTTACCACTTAACACTAAGTTCCATCACGACATCATTTAAAAAGTTGTGCTGAAATGTATTATGTTAATTATTTGAAGCAGTGATGGCTCAGTGGCATTGGCTATGGACTGACGCGCAACAGGACCATGGTTCAAATCCCGCCGCGGACTTAAGCTTCACCGCATAGTGGAAGGGCATTTTGCGAATGCCCGCCTGGCTTTTGACCACCCTTGAGTAGAAAATCTGTCGCCAAGCACTTAACGTTGTGTTCCGGCAGCAGTCCTTGAGAGCCAGTGAAATTACAGGCACATGATACTTAACAACTATGTCTCAAGGTGACGGGCGCAGTGCAATTCTTGACTTATGACGAAATGTATTTGTTATAGGCAGAGGTTAGTGTTGAGGAGTTGTGAGGTAGTATCAGGTGGGCCTCGGGTTTATTCCGTCACTATAACATAAAAAAAAATGTAATACTGATTTGACAATTAAATTTGTATTGTTTTCAATAATTTTCAGAATAATACAAGATATATTATTTTAAATTCGAAATACCACAATCATGTATAATAAATATAATAATTATCAAACTTACTAAAGGAGCTTTAGAACAGTTAAATTAGAATTTCCCGCCAGACGTGACTTTTAGGTTGAGGTTCCACAAAAACAAGTTTTCAATTCTAGGTTAGCCTGAACAACATCTTCGACCACATCATCACTTACCATCAGGTGAGATAGTGGTCAAAGGCTAACCTATCAGGCATAAAAAAAATATTTACGAGGTATAAACAGTATATAATATAGTAGTATAAAAAATAGGTATACTAATATATTACCAATTAGCGTTATATATATTTTTGAAATATCTATTAAGTTTATACACAAACGCGTAGACAGTATTGTTGTATTCAATCCCCGGGCCTACGTTTATATTAACATAGTGCTTGTTAAGAAGCTTATTTTTTACGAGTTCTACACAAAATATACATAAAAATGTCTGAGAAAAGGTAACGTGGGTGTTTGCGTGGGTGGTTTTTATTGAGCTCCCTCTGAAAGATCCATTTTAACTTGAGCTCTTTCATTGTACAATTTTTGTTTGGATAATATTATTAAACATAAACTATCGCTAATATTATAGCGCAAAAAAAATGTAGTAAAAGTGGACATCTTTTTTAGGGTTCCGTACCCAACGGGTAAATATGGGACCCTATTACTGAGACTTCGCTGTCCGTCCGTCCGTCCGTCTGTCACCAGGCTGTATCTCAAGAACGGTGATAGCTTAGACAGTTGAAATTTTCACAGATGATGTATTTCTGTTGCCGCTATAACAACAAATACAAAAAGTTGACCAAGTGCGATACGGACTCGCGCACGTTAAAATAAAAAAGGTTAAAATATGAAGTCTAATGTTTTATAGCTAACGGTACAGAGCCCTTCGTGTGCGAGTCCGATTCGCAATTGGCCGATTTTTTAAATCTAAGAATGCAGTTTTCTTGTCATTAAAATTATTCGTTCTAAGAAGAAATCTTGACATGTTTTATTGTGTCAGACTCGCCCATACTGACTCAACTAAATGACCCATCCTGTATAAATACAGTACGCAGATTAACGTACATGTACGTATGTATATTAAAATAATATTCTATGCATATTGTTCGTGCAAAATGTTTTTTGATGTTTTAATTAGACTCATTTCATTTCTGTACGCTCTTTATTACTTTCAGCATGAGGGTTGTAAGATAAAATGTGCTAATAAACATTATATAACTAGGTACCGTAATTTTCCACATCTCCTTCCAAGTATATGTATAAGCTTACCGAAAAAATTAGCCAACCAAAAATGCTTGCGTAATATTTGTCATGCTGCTTACATACCTATTACAATAATGAAATACTAAATGCTAGTTGGTAGGTCTCTTCAGCGAAAGTCTGTCTGGGTGGATACTACGCAGTACCAGACATTTTGCCTCGAAGCAGTGTGCAAATACAGTGTTGAGGCGTGAAGGGCACTGTAGTAAGTGAAATTAATGTGCAATCGAGACAAGTCATTTTTTAAGCCGGCGGTTTGCCTTACAATACTACAGCTACTACAATGAAAGCATTTAGACAACGTACAAGTCATTGCAGACTCACATGCAGTCCAAATGCTCCGACCCACTACCAGTTGGCAGCGTGCCCAGCATGCTGGCAACATTACCGTAGAATTGCAATGCTTATTCGTTAAGCCAAATAGGTGCCAGCATTTTGATCACGAGTCGCATCGACCAAGCGCTCTGATATGTTTGAGAAAAAACGACTATGACAAGAATTGAATAAGTTCCGCATAGCAGCAGCCCGTAACAGTAAAAAAAATATTTGCTGGTTTTTTAACCGACTTCCAAAAAAGGAGGAGGTTCTCAATTCGTTTGTATTTTTTTTATGTTTGTTACCTCAGAACTCTTGACTGGTACGTCCGCCGCGGTCGCGTCACGCTTCACACTGAGTGTGAAGCGTGACGCGACCGCGAAGGAAGTATAACACTTAAAATACTGAGGAAGGCTTCCGGTAGAAGCCGAAACATTGTCGATAGCGATATCGACTCATAGTAAGTTCACGCTCAAACACCCGTGTTATTCATATATTAGATATAAATATGAGCGGAAGTTTTTTTAAAAAAGTATTTTGTTAAAACGGCGAAAATTCACGAATTTTAGCTCCGTTGCTGCGTAGCAACTGCTACGACGTAGTCCGTAGCAGTGTGAAGACGTTATTACTTTTGGATTGCGTAGCGTTGGCAGAATTTAAGGGAATATTAGTTTCATATGGGATGTAACGAGGTCGGGCTTTTTTTATAAGTATAATCATGTTTTAGTATATATTTTTAATTATTGTGTCACTAAGCTGTACAACTAGTTCATAATACATTCAAAGAACTCTATTACTGATTAACTCTCAAATAAAAGTCCGATTAATTAACAGATTCAGACGTTACTTTGCAGAAATCAATATTTACTAATTATAAATAACTAGCTTTCCGGGCGCGGCTCCGCCCGCGCGTATGTCGGTTATCGCGCAAAAACATTAACCTCATTTTGCGCAGTTGGATAAAAACTATACTATGTTTTTTCCCGGGACTCAAACTATTTCCATACCAAATTTCATTCAAATCGGTCTAGTAGTTTTGGCGTGAAAGCGTAACAGACAGACAGACAGACAGACAGAGTTACTTTCGCATTTATGATATTAAGTACTGATAATAACAATTGTACTAAGTAAACACTAAATTAATATTTTAATAAAACACTTTAAAAATATAAAAATATGTACATATTTGACGATTCCGCATAATTTTCCTGTTAAGTTGTCACAAACGTCATGCAACCAAACCGAAACAATTTTCGACGCGTTTCGTTTCTACACGAATTATCCATAGGAGGTGTGATTGAGTCTCATCGTGCTCTATATAATCGTATTAAACGTAAATAAAATAGTTTGGAGCATTTGGACTGCCTGTGAGTCTGCAGTGACTTGTGTGTTGCCTAAAAGTACATTTATTGTGTTGGCTGTATTGTTGTATATAGTTCGTAGTATTTTGTTAATAAAGGCATACCGCCGGCAAAAGAAAACAAAATATAACAAAAACCATTCTTCTTCTTCAATAATGAAAACAAAGATCGTAGGTCATTTACTCGAATCACAACACTCAAAGCTCTTCAATTTTCCTCGGACAGTTTTCACCCGACGCTTTTACTTGGAACAAAGAGATGCAAGACAGGGTATCGCATCCATTACCGACGGTATCGGGGCCAAGGCGACCGATCACTGGAGAAAACTCATCAACAACTGGAAGTATTGAAAACTGGATCTTTCTACTTAGTTTTATGAATCGAAGTTTATGGTCGCAACAATCTTGAATGTTACTGCTCTTTCCATTAAATTATACATGCATATTTCATAGACTTGGACGATTGTACAGATAACATACATAACAAATTTATTACATGACTGCCCAAAAAAGGGGTGCATGTGTGTTTGTTTGTGAGTTTCTTTATTCCACCATACCTTCTAAACGGCTTCACCGATTTAAATGCATAGATTCGTCTTGATAGCGCAATTGAAACTAGGGGGTTTCAGACGGGTTTTAGACGCCATGCATATTGTGAGTAGTTTTTTTTCTTCCAAACCCTTAAAACATATTAAATAAGAGTAGGTGTGATAATGGGCAGTTAAATATCGCTGAGAGCGAACTCTTCCAGACAATCCGCTACAAAAGGATATTTATAAATGCATATGGACGGAAGTCTAAAAATAGTAATACAATTGTAAAATAAATAATAATTTCCAACACAAGAAATGGTCGTACAATGTATAATATATACCCAGTGTAAATTAAAATGAGTCCCTTTTCTTGGAATTCAATTTTTTTTTATCTTAGTCTAGTTCTGCCTCTAGTGGTGTATAACGTTGCTTTGGAATCTTGGCGTCTTAGGTAAGGTCCCAGGGTTAGTTGAGTTTTTTTTTTGACATAATGATTCTGAGTAAGTAGTGGCTGAGTCTAGAACTGTACCTGGCAGAGGTGGTCTGTCCCTATTATATGGTTTTTGGAAAAATGCTAGCAGCCACTGTAAAATTTGGCTTTAGTTAATTCTAACAAACATAATATTTAGGTACACGCTGTTGTTATTCAGATTTTTCATTTATCCATACAAAAAAATACAGCCTAAATAAGTAAGTCAATTCAAGTCTTTCAACAGACACGCGCTGTACGAAATTTACGAGTGGCATTTTTCTATTTAGTACATAAAAATATTGATTTTTTTTTGAGAAATTATTGAGGTTTTGAGCAAAATGGTAGCACTAAAGTTGCCTGTTGTATTAAACAGAACCATTATTTTTAATGCATGTTGTTGTTAGCATTTTTCCAATAACCGTGTATATTATCTAGAACAGCGTGGGAGCTTAGACACTTCGGTAGTATCCTAACGAGCTTCCCAATAATCCTCAATATCACTTCCCTAATGGACAACTATACTACTATCTATATATACGCTACTGTCTATCCCGTTCTAAAAGAGATAAACCCCGATTTAAATAGATTAAAGCAATTCCAGTGCAATTGACAGCATTTACCTATTTCGTGTTGTATCTATACTAATATTATAAACACGTATTTTGACCGATTTGGATGAAATTTGGCATGGAAATAGTTTGTGACCCAGGAATGGATAAAGGATAGTTTTTATCCAACTGTTTTTGTGCGGTAACCGAAATAGGCCTGGGTGGAACCGCGGCTGCAAAGTTAGTATTTTATAAATACGGAAGTATTTTTGCCTATCTGTAGGCTGGAATCAAATATACTACCAATATGTAGTATCGAATTTTGTCATCTACAAAGTTATTAGTCATATTAACTGATTAAAATATTTCGCCGTGTTTAGCAAAAGGATAGAAATACTGTGATAAAGAAAAATGTATGCTCTTTTTTTAATGTTATTAGGTAGCATCTTCATCAAGTCTGTTATTGTTTATATTATTACAATATATTTATTTACAGTACATACGTATACGTACAGGCGGTGGCTTGGTGTAATATTCTGCGCTTTTATGTTGTCTAAATAATCCTAAATTAAAGTAGTTTTTTTTAATTACTCATCACTTCGCGATATTAAATAATCATTTCGGTGATTATAAATTCACTGTAATTCTTATAGAGTTTTAGAGTTTGAGTTCAACTCCATATATAACTTACTATAAGCGATAGTAACTCCATTTTTTTGTCCCTGCCCTGTTTATCTGACCAGTTATCAAAACAACGGCAGCCCCATTCCCGACCTGTTCCCTTAATTACATACCCACGTTGTTTTGATAGCAGGAAAACTACACACTCACTTCACAATGTAACTTGAAATATCCCAGGATTCTACGGAACACAATTTCTCCCCTACATTCGTGAACCACTATTATATAACAGTTGCTTTCGTCTGTGCCCGCATGCATTCAGTGGAGTTACCGTACTGCGAACGCTGACACTTTCGACACGGCCCTCTAGGGCTGGAGAAGTTAAGCTGTCAATATTATCATCTTTTTTGTAGGTGTTTTCATCTTTGTCGTATTTATAGTTTTTTTTAATAGCTGATAGGTTAGCCTTTGACCACAATCTCACCTGATAGTAAGTGACGATGTGGTCAAAGATGTTAAAAAAACTTAACCTAGAATTACTAGCTCTCAAGGACAGCTGCCGGAGCACACCGTTAGGTGCTTAGTGATAGATTTTCTACTTGATGGTGGTCGCTATCCAAGCGGGCATTCACAAAATACCCTTCTACCATACCGTGAAGCTCAAGCTCGCAGTGGGATTCGAACAATGGACCTGCTGTGCGGCAGTCCATGGCCATTACCGATTGGCCATCATCAGTACTAATATTATAAATGCGGAAGTAACTCTGTCTGTCTGTAACGCTTTCACGCCAAAACTACTGGACCGATTTGAATGAAATTTGGTATGGAAAAGAGGTTAATGTTTTTGCGCTATAACCGACATACGCGCGGGTGGAGCCGCGCCCGGAAAGCTAGTTGCTTATAATATAATAATATCCATAGTGGCATTTGCGACTGTGGCACCGCCTGCCAGTTCTTAGCTAAACGGGTCCATGCATTAAAATTATCACAATAATTGTGTGACACTGTAAAAAAGTGCATATTAAAACGATTAACGTCGTTAGAAAGAAATAAATAAAGAAAAAGAAAGTAAGAAAGAAAAAGAAAGAAAAAGAAAGAAAAAGAAAGAAAAAGAAAGAAAAAGAAAGAAAAAGAAAGAAAAAGAAAGAAAAAGAATGAAAAAGAAAGAAAGAAAATATATTTAGAGTTTCTTTTTTGGTTTCTTCTGAACGAGCGTAATAGAAACCGAATTATGAATGTTTCATTTCGAAGTCTATCCCCATGATCTACAACAGATATAAGAAATTTGTTATATTATATATCTTAGTGACGGTAGTACCGTAATGATTTATATATATGACATGTGGGTACTTCAATGAATTTAGTTGTTTCTTACTTCACAAGCTGGTTGTTTCATTGTCTCTTAAATAATACTATTACAAAATTGAACAGCTTGATAAAAAGCAATGTAAAGTATATGATGTAGTGATATTGAAAATGATATTGTTGATATAGTGTTATCAAATTTTATCAAATCAAATCGTTTATATATTTGTAATCATGTGTATACATACTTAACTAGCATGCACGGTCTTATTATAAGGTAGTTAGCACGAAGATGTTTAGCCCTTTGATGCATACAAATGTAGAGTTTGAAATTACATAAATTCATTAATACACAATTAAAATAATCAAATTCTAGGTATAAAATAATGATGATATGTAATGAATATGAGATAAACAAAAAAATATTAAAATGGTTCGATGTATAATATTTAGAATTTATTATTACTCACCTATATGATAATAACATTTGTCTACTATTATATATTTCATCTATTTTTTTAACAAATCTATATTTAAACACTTAATAGAATTCGGTTCATGGTTGTAAAGTACAGGAGCCATACGCTCTTAGAGACAAGCCATACAGAAGACGCGTTAGTCGTGAAATGTGTACTGAAATAGTTTTCTGAAAGAATGTAATGGCTATAATGAAAAGAAGAAATGAAAAGTTTATAGATGTTCCTAAAGTTTGCCCTAAACATTTCATTTAACTATACTTTATTTGAATTTAGAAGAAAATCAGTGTAGTCGCCTGCCTAAGCGAGTGTTTAACATAAACTTGGAAGGTTAGGCACTAATATAAAGTTGGGCAAGTTATGCGGTGTCGGGAATCGGGAACTCTGGGGAACCGGAATGTAATAATTGCCGACCCGTGTCTGGTTAACCTCCAAAATGATAGGGATATTCGCATAGTTTGTTAACTTCTTAGCTAAGATTACAAACACCTTGTTTGAGA
This sequence comes from Plagodis dolabraria, assembly GCA_963854805.1. NCBI lineage: Eukaryota > Metazoa > Arthropoda > Insecta > Lepidoptera > Geometridae > Plagodis > Plagodis dolabraria. The sequence continues at coordinate 3,525,016 of OY978459.1, read as the reverse complement.
TATTGTAAAGCGCTATTGCCTATTCATTCTTAAACTATAGACTAAGTTAAGGGCGCGCCGCGTATGTGTGCGTATGTAAGGCACGCCAACAGCATCCGTCCCCGTCCGACGGCTGAAAATTACTAAATATAGGGATAGGGACAAAGCATCGCGGCTCTGACTAAAATGGGCGGAACATGCGTGAATTTGAGTATTTCCTTCGTATAATAGAAACAAATACCTATTTGAAAAATGTAATGTGTATACGTTATAGAAAACATGTTGTTTTTATTATTATTCAAATACGGATGACTCTCAGTTAAGTATTTACGCCGTACTAAGGGTTTATTTCGTTTTGTAGATGTAACTTTGGATTTTTATTCTATCGAGAAAATTTTTAGTAATCGTGTTTCCAAAGTGTATGATTTATAGAATGTATCCCTAAATATAATATATATTAATTACATAACTCAAAATTAAGAAATCAAGATACAGCAAGGGATCAAAAGAACCACAATCACGTATCGGTGCTTCGGTGCAGGCTTAAGCAATCTTCAATGCGGTCATTACTTGACGAGTGACCGCCAGTGGCATTTATCAGTAAGCGCTTCCGTGCATTGGAGGGCTCGTAAATAAGTCAGTCTTGGATAATAATACGATTGCAGTCATTATAGCATGGTGGTAGGGTATTTTACGAATGACTACCTGCCTAGCAACCACTCTCAAGTTTAAAATATGTCGCTAAGCACCTAAAGGTGTTTTGTAGTGCCCTTGAGAGAAATTTCTTAAATATATCAAATAGTACCAAATTATTTGTTATATAATAGATATCTTCGGCAGAGATTTCTAAACACCCACGTTTCACTGGAAAAACCTTCATTTTATATGTAAATGGGAGGCGAGCCTATAGCCAATTAACGGGCACAGTGAAATAAACTCAATTATAAACTACAACGTCCTTATGAGGACTTGTAGACGTCGTCCTACTAAAATGGTGCTAAAATTTGTTGTCTGACTTATGTTTGTGACACGTGATTGAGACAGAAATTACGTGGAATAGATGAAACATAAAATTTTATAGATTTACAAATTTATTGAATTTAAATTTGGTAAGTTTTTAACTACTATTAATAAGTTTTGAAGCGCTCGTAGCGAAGTTTGCTTAACCATTCTGAATCGATCAGCAAAGTTAAGCAACGTCCGCCGCGGTCATGAGTTGGATGGGTGACCGCTGGTGACATTACTACTGAGCGCTTCCGTGCTTCGGAGGGCACGTTAAGCCGTCGGTCCCGGTTGTTGTCTTAGGATAGCAGTCGTTACAGCATGGTGGTAGGGCACTTTGCGAATGCCCGCCTGGCTAGCTACCACCCTCAAGTTGAAAATCTGTCGCCAAGCACCTAACGGTGTGTTCCGGCAGCTGTCCTTGAGAGCCAGTAATTCTAGGTTAGCCTGAACAACATCTTCGACCACATCATCACTTACCATCAGGTGAGATAGTGGTCAAAGCATCAAGCATAAAAAATAAAAAAAAAAAAAATTTGGAGCTAAAACTTTTGATGTTCCTTAAACTATCCATTGTACACTATTCCGGTATGCGTCAAACTCTATAACTATCATTTTACTCCAACTCCGTTGGACAACAATGAGAGAGAGAGTGAGTTGAATCAAACTTTGCAACTATCAACATTTCCAACAATTCCCAAGAGTTATACTAACACAATTTGGTCACACCGCGAATTGCGCAAATGGTTGCTTGCTCGGACAATCGAAATAATGTCAGTTGTACAACAATTTTATCGGCACAATTTCGTCACTTTCATAGAGCACCAGGAAACCATAAATGGACCAAGTGGTCCAGATTAGGTCTCGTTACGGGAATGAGCACAGAAATCATACAAGCGTCCGTAAATCGTTATGTAACAATGTAGTCCAATTTCTGTGCGTCACTTGTAAGGTTTTGTTGTGAAGGGGTTGGTCTTTATTTGGAACAACGTTGATGCTACTTTTTTATGGAATTGTGACTGAATAATTGAACACCACCTCGTGTTCAGGGATAGCCTCTGCTTGTAACATATCACAATAACAAACAAAATAAAAATGATTTTTTTATGCTTGATATGTTAGCCTTTGACTATCTCATCTGATGGTAAGTGATGATGTGGTCGAAGATGTTGTTCAGGCTAACCTAGAATTACTGGCTCTCAAAGACAGTTGCCGGAACACACCGTTAGGTGTTTGGCGACAGATTTTCTACTTGAGGGTGAAAATGCTCTACCACCATGCTATGATGACTGCCATCCTAAGACAACAACCGGGACCGACGGCTTAACGTGTCCTCCGAAGCACGGAAGCGCTCAGTAGTAATGTCACCAGCAATCACCCATCCAACTCATGACCGAGGCGGACGTTGCTTAACTTTGCTGATCGGTTCAGAACGGTTAAGCAAACTTCGCTACGAGCGCTTCAAATATATTATAAATATATACAGACACGTCTAGAAAAGGCGCTGTTATTGTTTAACTATAGGTATACAATACAACGAATAATACATTTTAGAGATGAAAGTGATATTTCGGGACGTATAATCACTAGAAGTTATCTGTTCTGGGCACCTTTGCCAAAGCAGGAATACTATAAGTGACAGGGACATAGACTAGGATAACGATTGCGTATAAAAATATACTACTATACCTTTCCGTAAATGATGGCACGGAATCCTCGATGTGTGTGTTCGACTCGCACTTGTCCAGTTTTGTTTAGCTTCTTACACGAATGCCCAAAATTGAAGCAACGATAGCTTAGCGTTATAACCCCACCGCAGGTTTGAACTTCACCGTATGGTGGAGGGGTATTTTTAGGGTTCCGTACCCAAAGGGTAAAAACGGGACCCTATTAATGAGACTTCGCTGTCCCTCCGTCCGTCCGTCCGTCCATCCGTCTGTCACCAGGCTGTCACTATCTGTATCTCAAGAACGGTGATAATTAGACAGTTGAAATTTTCGCAGATGATGTATTTCTGTTGCCGCTATAACTACAAATACTCGCGCACGTTAAAACAAAAATAGGTTAAAATATGAAGTCTAATGTTGTATAGCTAATGGTACGGAACCCTCCGTGCGTGAGTCCGACTCGCACTTGGCCGATTTTTTGAATGCTCTGCTTGGCTACCTACTATGAAATATCTAAGTTTGTAAGGATCAATTTGTAACTCTTTGAAAGTAACGACAATGAGAATAAAAGAAGCACTACTCATGTGCGTCTTAAGATGCCTACTCCTTCCGTACAAGTATTTGAGAACAACTGCTCCTACATGGCCCCATTAATATACAATTCACTGCCCCATCACATAGTAAACCTCCCTTAGGTTTTGTTCTAATTTAAAGAACTGGCTGGTTGAGAAAAAAATTTACAAATAAAATGTCATGTCGTGTTTGCGTCTACGGAAGTGCATTGTAGTATTCGTAATACCTATTCATATATGATGAGATATAGATATATTATGTATTGTATGTTTTAGTATATAATATGAAATATTGAACCAAGATTTGCATATCAGGATTCTGATATATTATAAAATGAGTCTCTCTATATTCATATAGATAGACTTATTTTATAATATAAGATCATAATTGTACCTATTTCAGCAAATAAATAAATAAAATACAAATAGAAAATCGGTTACCAACCACCTAATAATGTTACGGCAGCAGTCCTTGAGAACCAGTAAAATTACAGGCACATGAGACTTAACAATTGTAGGTATGTCTCAGGGTGACAGGAGCAGTGCAGTTCGAAAAAATCATCAAAATCGGCACACCCTCTAAAAAGTTATGAGGTAACGTTAATGAAGAATTAAATAACAAATTAAGAACCTTCAAATTTTTTGGAGTCGGTTAAAAACCCAAATGTCACTGGCCATGCATTTTTCCAGGTATTTTTATAAATTTGCTCTATTCAGCTATCGGATCAAACTCACCCTTCCTGCCAGTGTAGATAAATCCTGTCAGTTTTTATGAAGACCACGTCAGTTTTTGTTAGGGTTCCGTACCTAAAGGGTAAAAACGAAACTCCATTACTGAAACTTCGCTGTCCGTCCGTCTGTCACCAGGCTGTATATCAAGAACGGTGATAACTAGACAGTTGAAATTTTCACAGATGATATATTTCTATTGCCGCTTTGACAAATAATACTAAAAATAAAATAGAATAAATTTTTAAGCGGGGCTCCCATACAACAACCTTGATTTTTTTACCGTTTCTTGCTCGATTCCAATAACGGTGACAGGTAGACGCTTTCACTACTCACAGAATATTTAGTTTTAGGTTTTCTTTATATATAATTAATAAAAATTAAATAAATAATTAAGGGGGCTCCCATACAATAAAATAAGTTTTCACCATTTATTTGTTATAGTCGGAACCCTTCGTACGCGAGTCCCATTCCCATTGGCCGGTTTTAATATAAAATTCAAACCTATCTATCACCAGAGTGCAGAACAAAGAACCGCTTGCGTTGAGAAAACCGTTTTATCAAATTGGTAGAGAGATGTTGTCCAACAAGTAATATGTCATTGTCTTTCTGGGGCACGGACTATGGGCGGGCTTTTTATTGGTGCCGGCGTAAAAGAAATAGGTGAAGGCGATGAACAGTTTTTTGTACCTTGAGATTTTTTTACGTCTCCCTGACCTTCATTTTGTTTACGATTTAGGTATAGGCATCAGGTAAGTATTTTTAGGTAGGCTGTAAATCTGGAGTTGTTGGTGTTCCAAAAACTTAATTGAAGATTGCGAAGGGTTTTGCATCGAATCTACTTGAGGGATGAAAATGTTGTTTTTTGATAAACATTAGGATTCTAAACTCTTCGAGAATCGTCATTTTCAGTAAATGTTCTAAAAGATTACATACTCGTATATGGTATTTACAGATATTCCAGATATATAGTTTGGATATAGATTCCAGACTACTCAAGATTTTGTCTTAAACTACCGCCGCCAGCTAGAACTTCACCGCATGGTGAAATTACATAAAGGTTAATTGCTGATTAAATATTAAAACTGTAGATATAACTTGACTATGTTTCTGATATTATATTTTTTGCTTTACTTATGTTATTATAAATTTAACTCTTAAGACCTAAAGAAACACAACAAAAGGAAATATTTGAACCGTGAGCGGGATTTCTCAAATCATTCGTATCTCTGTCTGTTTGATAAGTCTCATTCACTATTGAAACCGATTGAAATAATTTTGGCGTTAAGATTATCACGGTGATTGCGGCGACCGCGAGATGAAAAGGGTCGTTACCGCATTTAGGCATGGCAGTAGGTTTGACGTCATTATGATCCGTTTCAAATATTAGAATTATTCTGCGCCAGTCGTCGCTCGTTATTGTCAACTGCCTCTCAAGTAAATAATTGGAAACAGAGTAATGCCTCGAGTTTCTCGAAATATTATTGTCATATTTATATTTTTGTTTATTACCATTGCTAATAAAACAATTGGAGTATTACTGTTCAAACAAAATTTGTTGTTATTTATCTAACATAAAATATGGTGTTATTTTTTATAGCCTTTGATCACTATCTCACCTGATGATGTGGTCAAAGATGTTGTTCAGGCTAGTCTAGAATTACTGGTTCTCAAGGACAACTGCAAGAACAGTTAGGTTCTTGGCGACAGATTGTCTACTTGAGGGTGGTAGCTAGCCAGGCGGGCATTCACAAAATGCCCTATCACCATGCTGTAACGACTGCCATTGTAAGATGACAACCAGGATTGAGGGGTTAACGTGCCCTCCGAAGAACGGAAGCGCTCAGTAGTAATGTCACTATCGGTCACCTATCCAACTCCTGACAGCGGCGGCCGTTGCTTAACTTAGCTGATCAATTAAGAACAGCTAAGCAAACTTCGCTACGAACGCTTCAAAAAGTGTTGTGGTCTTATAAGTGGTATTTCTAAAAATATCACTTCATTTTACCACCTGTAAGCAAATGATTTACAAATATATTCAGAAGCCTCGCACGATAAAATACAGATTGTCTCAAAACTATCGGTAGGAAATCTAATAAAAAAATTTTGCATTATTAATTATTAATTTACTGTCTAACGAGATCCATAATCTCCCACAAGTTTATTTCGGACGCAACCAAATTAGATCACAAAGACAAAATCAGTTGATAGAGATTGGGTCCGCAGAGACCGGGAGCACATTTTGTTTAACAAAACTTATCAGCGCGCTTGGTCGGGAGGACGCGCGTTCAAAATGCTGGCACTTATTTGGCTCCCGTTACGCTCATGCAATGAATGCATTGCATGAGCGTAACGGGATAATAATGCCTGCATACTGAGCACACTGTCAACTGGTAGTGGTTTAGAGCATTTGCACTGCGTGTGGGCCTGCAATGGTTTTTAGGTTGCCTAAATGTTTTCGTTGTAGTAGCTGTAGTTTCTTATGGTTTGTATTGTTTTAAAAATTAAATGAAGTGAGTGAAAAGATAACCGTTTTATCGTCAAACTTAATTTTTGCACGAGCGTTCTTCATATGTTCAAAAAGCGTAATAATCCTTGCTACAAAAAAAAACTGGTCAAATTCAATAGTTGGTAATTTATTAAGTTGTTCCAACCCTATCTTCCCTCCTGTTTTGAAACTCTATTAAATATTAAAATAGTGAAATTACATATACTACGAATAAATATGTATAGAAATGTAAGTCATGCTCAAAAACAGCAGAACGCAAACCTTACCTCAGCGGGTGTGGTTTACAAAGTGCACCGTGCCCCGCAACAACATTACCTTGACGTGACCAATCAGATGCGATTATGTTTAAGTACCGGTCCAATTGAATTTGGAAGTTTGTGCGTGTTTCGATGAGTCTGAAATCAAAACGGTAACAGAATGAGAGTTACACTTTACATTTTTATTCGTGGGCTGAATGTATTAAAAATGTCATGAAGAAGCAAGTTAATGAAGTGCCATTATTCTTTCAACTCCCATGAATAGATTATGAATAAAACTTGGCCACAACAGGCTTTTACCAGTGGAAGGTTATCTCTCGTTAGTAACATCTGTTACTTTCCCTATTTTTACTAAGCTTTAGCAAGGAAAACACCACATGCTTTATTCGTAGTTGGAATTAATTTGTTCACCTATGCCACGCGAAAATAGTTCCTACAAATATCAGAAGCTAGACCTAAAATGCCATGACACCAGTGGAACGTGTAGCTTGTTACTTATTATTTCTTTCAGCGTGCGTATTATGTGCAGCGTATACTTACCGCTAAAACCGTGATATTCGTGGCTTGACTCTGTTCTTTTGATCACATATTAATATGGCAACATATTCCGTCCAGATTTAATTTATCTTAATACAGGACTTTTAAGTTTCAAGTCAAACAGATGGTGTGCATTGTTTCGTGAAGTTAAAGCTTCTGTTTCGATACAAAACCATCTGCGTTAGTACATATCGAATCACTCCGTAGCCGTTTTGTGGATAGAATGTGCGAAATTCGTCAATCATCTTCATATATCCAAAGCAATGATAGCTGAGCGTTAATAGGCATGGACTGCCGTGCCACATGTCCATGGTTCGATCCCCACTATCGGCATAAGCTTCACTGCATAGTGAAAGGGCATTTTGCGAATGCTTTCCTGCCTGGGTACCATTCTCCAGTAGCAAATCTGTCACAAAATTACAAATTTATGATAGAAAAAATTTGCCACAGAGCACAGAGCAGCCTGCACAGATTTCTAGCTCGATTGGAATAGAAAATTTAATTCTGGAATAAATTCTATCTGATAAGAACTGACGCGCTCCGTCAGCTTTGAATCCTACTTAAATTGTTGTAACTTTTAATAGTTCCGCACATACCTTTCTCATTGCATGAATCTACTGGATCATTTAAATGTAAATGGAATCTGAATTATTGATAATTTAGATTGCGGTGGCATGAGACCACTTAGGCCAATAAATAAGAGTAGCGTTGACGTCTTACTCTGTTTACTAGGTCTTCAAACACAGGTACCGACCAGCGAGATGATAGATTCAACCTCTTAAACGCGGCGTCGTCTTTAGTCTCACTGGCCGAACTTGTGTTTGTAGCAGTAGTTTGAAAAAAAAGAAGTTCAGCTGTTTTAAAATAATATTTTGGAACTCCTACTCAACGGTAAGGAATTTTCACATTTAATTTTAAAATTTGAGCATTTATATCCTTAAAAATAGCGTGTTGAAACGTTTAATTTAATTACTCTCTCAGATATACGCACAAATTTGGAACTACAAAAGGTCATAGCTGCAAAGCGCCGCGCGCATTAAAATTGAACATAATTTTATTCAAGTTTAGTTTTATATTCCGTTACAAGCTTCTAATTGTTCTGAAGGTTTAGTAAAATAGATATATTTCATCACCAAGTAACTGACAAACCATTTACTATCATCATCATCATAATCATCTTACTACTCTTGTCCTATGTATGTAACGTCGGTATAATGACAGAACGACAAGACAAGATCACAATATTGAACAAGTGGCTTTAGTTGTATGGTAAAGCGACATTTTATGCGCCTAATTGCTCATTTGGTTAACTGAACCCTTAGGCGCCGTTTACGATTGAAGCCTGCCAATTGGCAGTATTGTAATGGCAATAGTAATTAATTAATATAATCAATATAATTCAATTATAATGCTCAAAATAATATAACTTATTTTGAGCCGACTACAAAAACAAGGAGGCGGTTCTTAACTTTCGAATACTCCGTCATTTATGAACCGGTTTTGTTCGAAATCATTGAAATTATATACTTTTAAATCGTTCGCAGTAAGAGGGCAGTATGATAAGTTATCTCTTCATGCCAGGAATAGGGCAGCCTCGATCAACACATTATTCATTGGGGCCGTAAGGAGCATGCGGTGTACGGATTTAATACTAACAGTTCGGTGGATGGGCCCGCACGATATATTGGGGTTAGGTTTTTCATTTGTTAGGATAATAGTGCTATATATTTAGGAGATGAGAGCATCTTTTATATCTATGTAGGGGGTCTATTTTAATAGATCTATCTAACAAGTTGAATGTCTTATAATATGTCTTGAGAAGAAAATTTCACTGTGTTCCGTCAACTGTTTTTAAGAGCCTTGGCTTACGTAGTCTGCTTCCTTTTCAACCGTATACCAAGTGAGATGGTGGTAAAATAGTTAAATTGGATCTAAATGACAGCTGCTGAAATAATATGCAATGTGGGTAGGTGCTTTGGGACGGTCCGATTTTACTCATATTAGTTATAATTGACAAAATAACAACCAATCTGCTTTATGATTTTGATGTCGATTAAATGGAAAACATTAAAACGGCAGAGATATTGGGATATAGTCGGAGCTATCTGACTGATTCACGTAAGTTATCCCGTATTATTTACTAAAAAGAGATATTGGGTTTGCATAACTTATCTCGGTCGAGAAATCTTCTGTGAGCTGAAGCCCCTAATAACGTTAGTGACACAGTAGATCTTGCGGGAGTCGTAAGAGTGACGAAGGGAAAAACACCAGAAGGTGAGAAGCAACGACTTCTGAATAACTGCCATCTAACACTGCAAACCTCACAGCTGCGAGCGTGGTTTAAAAAGTGTACCGTGCGGCGCAACGACATTGACGCGACCGATCGGATGCGATCATTTCTAAGCGCCAAATCTATTAATCAATCGAATTCAATTTGGATGATTATTCGTGATTTGTTAACTGTGAACTTGATTATTCAGAAATCAAAGAGGTAACTGTGTAAGAGTAACACTTCTTTACATATTTATTCGTAGCTTATAACGTAACTTAAAGGAAAAAAATACGTGTGGCACTCGGAGACTGCCGCGGTAAAGCTATTACATAGCATTTTTTATCAACTTATGCAATTATAAATCTCGACACGTTAGTTGTCAAAACCTTTTTTTCTGCCAAAATTTAGTTCCTTTTACACACTGTAGAGGCGCTGATCAAATATAGTATCACCGCTGTGCCGGTCGGAGTGGGGGGGTGTTAGGCTATTTTCGTTACGGAATTTCTGGATTCGCTCAAGGCCCGCGATAGAAACTATGCAATAGCTTAAAACCTTTGACCGTAACACGATCGCCTATCACAATATTTCTTGTTGGTAACTAATTTCATAGAAAGATGCCTAAGCGATCCTATTCGATATAAGGTCATCGAAAACGATGCTACCGAATAGATTTATAGGGCACATTATATGCTTCGAGAAGCAAGCGAGTCACTTTTTATGCTAAAACGTGGATACAGTACAAGCGAACCAAGCTGGTTTTATAAAATTCAATTGTTTTCAGGAGCGAGGAACCGCACGACGGGAGCATTATTTATTTAGACAAGTCGAAGAACGCTCGCATGCATAGAGCGATGTTACTATTGTAAGGACTAGCTCAGTTCTTTGTAAGAATTTAAAAATAGAGAGACACAGAATTCATGATTGGAAACGCGCGTGGTTGAAATTGGATGTGATTGGAATGCGGCTTAATACAAAACTGCAATAGTAAGCTTGGTTCCAAATACATCTCTGAGAAAAAATAACTTATATTCAGTATCACATATTGTCTGAACGTTTTAAGCATTCTGTAGAAAACGAAACTATACAGCTTTCCCACAACAGATACATTACAAAAAGAATTGAAAAAATTTTTGTATGGATTTTATTAACAAAACATTTTTGTATAATATAATTTTAAACTTTACCTAACCACTGTAAGGATTTAAAGTACCTAGATAAATTATGTCACACATTGTCTAGACGAACCCTGTATTTTATATACACCTTGCCAGTACTTTATCAGCACTAAAACATGACTTGGTTATTACAAGTTAATGACTCGAATTCTTCTGATGAATGGGACTTGATGTAATTACTTTTTATGGTAATTGAAATGAGGGGGTTACATTTATTTTTGAAAAATAGTGAATGTGCTTGTTAGTCTACAGCAATGTTTATTCTAGAAACAAACTTCTAGTTCCAAGGTTTTTCATTATTTAAGGCTCAATTATATAAGAATGAGATCAATCTTAAAATGCTGTTTGTGACAGATGTTCCATAACAGCATCTTAAGATAGATCTCAATTTGATTATTTATTAATACGAGATAAAACTAAAAAAACTGGCTAAAATATCAGCAACTCGAAGTAGGAATGCAATGCCACCTCCTTCTGTTTAATTCATAGCTCGTGTATATCTTGTTCTTCCCAAAGAGTTTTCTATAAAGAGGTCGGTGGCATTCTACGTCGACCTCATTCTTCTTTGTCGAGGTTAATATATTGGTTTCTCCAGATGGGAAACAAAATGAAGTTGCAATAAGTAAAATAGTTGAAACAGTTCGTTTAGTTTGAGAATTGTTACAGAAGAAAGAGTAAAACAGATAGGTAGGTAGGTGATTTCGAATAATTTTCTTTATTTTATTCTAGTACAAAAATATTTAAGAAAATTATGTTTATGTTTATAATAATATAACAACACTCTTCAATGTTATTTTTTATTGATTTAATAGGTAAGCCTTTGACCACAATCTCATCTGCCAAATGCCCTTTTCAGTACAATATCATGCCTTATTTATTATTTAATGGCCAGGCGTGAACATTATCACCTAGTGTACGCCTTGAAAAACGAATATTTACTTTTATATATATTACTGACTATACTGTATCAGCCGTTTCTCCATTGCTGAACACATCCTCCCCCATGAAGGTGGGGTTTGCTATAATCCCCACGCTTGGCAGGCGTCTTGTGGATCGCAGTTTAAGATATCAGTTCCACAAAAGGCGCTGCTGCCCACCTTTCGGTACAGTCACCTCTTACGACTCCCACAGGTGGAGCAACGAGGGGGTGACATTCTGACCAGGCACCCCACGGGTAATTAGACTACTTGTCTACTAATATTCGTCTCTTAAACTTAGATTATCAAAATATTTACAAAAAAATATCTATCTAACATATGCCACAAAACATCTACTCTGCCAATCATACCTATACTTGAACATTAAAATCCTCGTGAGCACAGTTAGTACTAATGACTAACTATTACGTATAATGATGTTTACCGAAATAATAAATCAACAACTTCCACTGGAGCACAGAGAGTTCTCCAAACAAAATTAAAAAGAATGAAAAGAATCCTGCACTTCTCTCAATTTATGTCACCATTTAAGAAAACATCAGACGTTTTTTACGTGAACTTTGCCAGGCGGCCTAAAAGGGGGACAGTTGAACTTTTCCGGACGTAGCGTCGCCGACGCGTCCTAAAAATGGTACAGCCGCAAAAAGGGAACAGATGGCGAGCCTACTTACCCCACTTTCCCCCCCGTCCACACGACCAAATGGGGAAGAATTATTTTTATGTTTAGAGAAATGCGTGGTCTATTTGTAGTGGGCCTATTGTTGGGCAGCGGACCTCTTTTTCAATAGGGGCCTACACATTGTGTTGATTGTAGATATTGTCGTCTGTTTTTCACTATTGTACTATTAAAGCTCTTTTATGTTATAGAGCTTTTAGGACATCGTAAAGATTTGTCAATGGTAAATTTCTTTATAAATATAAATGTCTTTGTTTGAAATTTTATGTTGAAAATCACTGTTTTTAACGTTGCAATTCTATGCATGAAGAAAAAGAATCTGATAAGGTAAATTAGAAGGTCAGTTTTAAACTTGAATAAATTTTAGCATTGCATGTTTAGGTCATAGAGATTGTGGTTATCAGAACTTGGCTGATTGTTCAAACTATACCTGTCATACCGAATTACGACATAGAGTATGTCCAAGCTGCCAATTTTTTTATGGGATAAAACTTAGATCTGATCGGCTCTTGGGAGGTATGAGATTTTCCGTTTCTTTTTCATACGATAACATTTATTACGATATCATTTGTTACTTGGCTACGTATTAACCATAATGCCTCTATACTGTCTATAATGTCCAGGAGTAACATCAAATGTCAATTTGTAAAAGTGAGGAGGTTAGTTATTTAAAGATCAGATAAAAATATCAGAAAAAAAATACGGAACAAATCAGTACTAATATTATAAATGCGAAAGTAACTCTGTCTGTCTGTCTGTTACGCTTTCACGCCAAAACTACTGGACCGATTTGAATGAAATTTGGTATGGAAATACACTCGAGAGCAATGAATCCGGGTCACTTAAAGAATCCTAAAAATCTCGGAAACTAAAAATGCTAGGTTAATGCAATAAATTGTATTTAATAGACAATGTAATACTCCTTAAATGAAGGTATTAAAACTTCTTAGTTATTGTAAAGTTATATCATAAAAAAATCAAATTTGAAAAAGAACCACTTTCGAAGATGGAACTACGAAATTACAGCATTTGGTTTTGCTTTTGTTTGTAATCTGTCATTTATGTGGGTACATAAACCATGTTGATAGTGCTCTATATTCATTATTCAAGCTGAAATTATGTCGCTTACGCCTGAAGAATGCACCAGAATACTTACAATGCTGGAAACCGGCCGGAGTCAGCGCGATACAGCCAGGACTGTCGGTGTGTCGCTGTCAACAGTACAAAGAGTTCTCCGACGTTACGAAGAAACTGGTTCTAACCTACGCAGACCAGGAACGGGCAGAACCAGGTGTACCACAGCACGAGAAGACCGATACTTGGTGAACACCATGTTTCGAAATCGCTTTCTCACAGGAACTGAACTCACCAATCAGTTTCGACGCCTCGGAGGAAGTAACCCAAGTGCATGGACAGTAAGACGTCGGCTTGCTGAATCTAACTTAAAACCCCTTAGACCTGCAAACGGCCCTAAACTGGAGCGTGGGCATCGTATTTCGAGACTAAGATACGCCCAGAGCCACGTAAATTGGAGTATTGAAGATTGGTCAAAAGTTATGTTCTCCGACGAATCAAAATTTATGCTCTACAAGCACGATGGAAGACACAGAGTGTATCGAAGACCAGGGGAAAGATTCAAGCAAGCATGCATCGAAGAAAAAGTAGCCTACGGTGGTGGGTCTGTACTTGTGTGGGCCGGAATTTCTTCTGAAAGTCGCACAGAGCTGGTGATTATAAAAAACGGCTCTTTAACTAGCGTAAGATATGTGGAAGAAATCCTCAATGATCACGTTGGTCCATTTATGGTCAATTTAGGTGAGGATGCTATATTTATGCATGACAATGCCCGACCTCATACAGGTAGGATTGTGAATGACTACCTTCAAGAGATGAACATTACTCGTATGGAGTGGCCAGCGCGCAGCCCGGATATCAACCCGATCCAGCATGCTTGGGACGAGCTAGGCAGATGCGTAAAACAACGAAACCCTCCCCCAATCACGCTTCGTGAGCTCAAAATTGCTCTCACAGAGGAATGGGAGAATATTCCCCAAAATCGTATAAGGAACTTGGTGTACAGCATGCCAAACCGCGTAAACGCAGTAATGGAAGCACGAGGAGGCAATACGAAGTATTAAAATTCAAGAAAATCGTAATAAAGTTCAAAAATTTCATGTTTCCTATTTTTGTTTTAAGGAGAGATCAGCAGTTTTTTTCTTTATGTAATTTTGTGTTAATAAAATGTATGGTGACTCATATTTTTTTTACTTTCATTTAAGGAGTATTACATTGTCTATTAAATACAATTTATTGCATTAACCTATAATTTTTAGTTTCCGAGATTTTTAACATTCTTTAAGTGACCCGGATTCATTGCTCTCGAGTGTAGTTTGAGACCCGGGAAAAAACAAAGGATAGTTTTTATCCAACTGCGCAAAAAGAGGTTAATGTTTTTGCGCGATAGCCGACATACGCGCGGGCGGAGCCGCGCCCGGAAAGCTAGTTTAAAATAAATGAACTTTTCATTAATACAACCAATATTCGTTCTTCTAATATTGGCAGTGTATAGCCCCGTAGGGTGCCGGGCTAGAATGGCATTGCTACTTGTAGGTGTCGTAAGAGGCGACTAAAGATAAAAACCGGTAAATGGGTAGCAGCACCTTTTGAGGAATTGACACCTTAAACTAAGGTACCCACGCCGCCTGCCAAGCGTGAGGATTATGGCAAATGCCATAATCCTCTGGGAGGCTCAGCT
This sequence comes from Plagodis dolabraria, assembly GCA_963854805.1. Taxonomy (NCBI): domain Eukaryota; kingdom Metazoa; phylum Arthropoda; class Insecta; order Lepidoptera; family Geometridae; genus Plagodis; species Plagodis dolabraria. The sequence goes on along the minus strand of OY978459.1, from coordinate 3,509,948 downwards.
CAGCAGTGGACAATCCGGCCGATTAATTTATCCTAAGAAATTACTATTCCTATCTGATGATTAAAAAGCCTGACCGTCTATTGAGTGTGTAGTATATTTATGTAGGTAGTCATAATAAATGTGTGTAGAATAAGTTGCTGTAGGTAGACCTGAAATAAATCAGTGTTCAACCAACTACGTGTGTTTCACTACTTGGTGGCAGCGGCGGTTTTGATTTTACTGTTTTTATGGTTAAAAGTTCTCAGAGTTGAAAAAATATCGTTTATTTAAGTGTAATAACAGTTGCCTGTCGTAAAACAAATATAAATAATGGAACACGCGCGTCCTCCAACGGAGTTATCCCTCGACGGCGGTCCGGCCGCGCGCTTCGAATCGTGGCGAAAATGGCGGAAGCAGTTTGAGGTGTTTGTTAAAGCGTCTGGAGTGAGCAAAGAGCCTAAGGAAGTACAGGCCAGTTTGTTGGTGAACCTCATCGGATCGGCGGGGTACGAGGTTTTTACAACTTTCACGTTCGATACGGGTGAAAGCGAGGATGACATCAACTGTATTTTGAAGAAATTCGACTCTTATTTTGGTGTGAAACCGAACATCACAGTCCGACGTTACAAATTCTTCACGCGAAGTCAGGAAGAAGGAGAAAACATTGATCAATACCTGACAGCGTTGCGGGTGTTAAGTCAACAATGTGATTTCGGTGAATTGAACGAGAGCTTACTACGAGATAAGATAGTTTGTGGAATCAGTAACAATACAGTAAGAGATCGATTACTACGTACGGATGATTTAACGTTATCGAAGGCTGTACAGATTTGCCAGGCGGCAGAAATGTCAAAGGAGGAAAGTCAATGCATTGATGGTGCATTACGCAGCATACAGGTGAACGCGATGCAAAGCAGAAGCAATGGACGAGACGAGCGCCGCCGCTCCAACGGGCGACGCGGAGCCGGCGCCGGCGGCGGAGCCCTGTTTGGAGCGGCCCGCTCCCGAGCGGTGGCCGGCGCGGGCGGCAGCAGCGGCGATAACGGAGCCGCGCGCGTCCCTTGTCGTGCGTGTGGCAGCAGCCGCTGTACCGGCGGTGAGCGGTGCCCGGCACGTAACGCGTTGTGCTTTGTATGTGATAAAAAGGGTCATTTTTCGCGAGTATGTGAGCAGAAAAAGGTGATACGTAATGTGTTAAATTTAAGTGTAGAATCTGTGGCTAGTGAATACGAAGACGATGAAAAAGAAATGTTTTACGTCGATATAATCAGTGAGGACAAAGAACTGAGTAAGTCTCGTAAAGAATGGATTGAAAATATTTTATGTAACGGGAAGAAAGTAGCATTAAAAATAGATACTGGGTCTATGATAAACGTAATTTCTAAGATAGAATATTTAAGCTTGGGCTTGTCGATTATAAACCTTAAGCCGTTTAAAAATCGAGTACTTTCTTTTACAGGAAATCAGTTGCCTGTAGTAGGCACAGATAACATGTCATTTATATTCAATAACGAACATCATGTATTACCGTTCGTAGTTGCAGATTTAAAGTGTCAGAACGTACTCGGTTTGGAAGGCTGCATTTCGTTAGGGTTGATTAATTACGTAAATACGTTAGACATTTCTCAGTACAATGATTTGTTTGAAGGATTAGGGAAATTGCCTGGAGAATATAGTATCGTAGTAGATAAAAATGTACAGCCCGTGGTGTGTCCTACTAGAAAAATCCCTTTGGGACTTAAAGATAAATTGATGAAAGAGCTACGTAGGATGGAACAATTAGGTGTAGTGAGAAAAGTCACGCATCCAACAGACTGGGTTAATGCAATAGTAATTGTCGCAAAAAAGGATGGTAACATTCGTGTTTGTTTGGACCCTAGACCTCTGAACCGCGCGGTACGGCGCGCCCAGTACTCGCTGCCGACTGTTCCAGAGCTAGCGGCGCGGTTGCGCGGTGCCTCGGTGTTCAGTGTCCTTGACGCGCGCTGTGGCTTCTGGATGGTGAAAATTGATGATGCGAGTGCTGACCTCTGTACTTTTAGCACACCATTTGGCCGTTATCAGTTCCTTCGCTTACCATACGGAATCAACTGCGCACCTGAAGTATTCCATGCGAAGCTTAGGCAACATCTAGAGGATTTAGAAGGCGTTGAATCGTTTGTCGATGACGTCATAATTTGGGGTCGCTCGAAGATTGAACACGATCGGAGGTTGGAATGTTTGCTGAAACGCGCACGGGATATAGGTATAAAATTTAATCGTGAAAAATGTAAGTTCGGCGTTTCAGAAATTACTTACCTGGGTCATAAATTCAATGCGACGGGGATGCAAGCTGATGATTTTAAGGTTAAAGCTATTATGGAGATGCCATATCCAAACGATAGAAAGTCACTGGAGAGGTTTTTAGGTATGGTGAACTACTTATCAAAATTCATACCAAATTACTCACAGAGTGTGAATGTTTTGCGGTCGCTTTTAAAAAAGGAATCAGAGTGGGTGTGGGAACCGCAGCACTCTTCGGCAGTAGACGAGTTGAAGCGCAAGCTGAGCAGCGCGCCAGTGCTAGCGCTGTACTGCGAGCGCACGCCCATTGTGGTGTCAGTGGACGCGTCGAGCGTGGCGCTCGGTGCCGTGCTGCTGCAGGCGGGCCGCCCGGTGGAGTTCGCCTCGCTCACACTCACCGACACACAGACCAGGTATGCACAAATCGAAAAGGAGATGCTGGCCATTGTATTTGCAGTCGAGCGGTTTAGGCAGTATATTTACGGGAGGTCTGATGTGACCGTGGAGATGGATCACAAACCGTTAGAGGCGTTGTTCAGTAAGGCGTTAGTTTCGGTGCCAGCCCGTTTACAGCGGATGATGATGAGAGTACAAGGGTTCGAAATAAAAGTAAAGTATACGCCGGGTAAATATATGTATATTGCTGACACGTTGTCACGTGCACCTCTTAAAGAGTTAATGCATGATCGTGTTTCTGACGAGGTGAATGTGCAAACGTGCTTCATGTTAGAAAACGTGCAATTTAGTGACCAAAAAATGGATATGATCAGGAAGGAAACGGAGATCGACAGTGATTGCAGGCGATTAATTAGGTACATAACGGGTGGCTGGCCTAAGAACAGGCGCGACGTACACATGAATGTTGGCGTGTTTTGGCCTTATCGCGAACAGTTGCATTATGTAGATGGAATAATTTTCAAGAGCGAGACTGTCTTTATCCCGCGCGCTCTACGGGGTTGTATGATATTACGAGTCCATGAGGGACATCTGGGCATAGAAAGATGTAAGAGGCGTGCTCGCGAGGTGATGTTCTGGCCGGGGCTGTGTGAGGACGTGGAGCGCGCCGTGCGGGGCTGCGCGCAGTGCGCACTGCACGCGCCGCCCGCGCGTCGGCAGCCGCTACTACAGCATGACGTGCCCGCGATCCCGTGGAAAAAACTAGCATCGGATATGTTTGAGTACAGAAAGAAAAAGTATATAATTTTAGTTGATTATTTTTCTAATTATGTTGAGGTAGGTGAATTGGCAAGTATTAGCGCTAAACAAGTGATTAATTTCATGCGGGAACAGTTTGCGCGACATGGTATCCCATCGGAACTTGTAACTGATAACGGGCCAGCCTATAATTCGCAAGAATTTAAGAAATTTGTTCGTGAATGGGAATTTCGGCATGTGACGTCCTCTCCACATTACCCACAGTCAAATGGGAAAAGTGAGAGGACGGTACAGACAGTTAAAAAAATGCTAAAAAAATGCGTGGACTCCGGACATGATTTCTACTTGGGATTACTAAATTACAGGGCCACGCCACGATATGGGTTAGATTCACCGGCTCAAATTTTAATGGGTAGACGTTTAAATACTAAATTGCCGATTAACAACAAATTACTCAGTGAAAACGTAGATAACGAGCGAAATTATAAGGCGTTGATGGTAAATAGGGAAAAAGTGAAGTATCACTATGATAGATCAGCACGACCGCTAGTGCCCTTATCATCAGGTGATAAGGCAACATTGATATGCAACGGCTCTAGAAAACCGGTTTCAGTAGTATCTCGCGTGCGTGAGCCACGCTCTTTTGTGGTGGAAGACGAGCGTGGCGCTCGGTTCAGACGTAGTCGCAGCCATTTGGTATTGCGCTCGACCAAACCAAAGTCAGAAGTATGTGTGGACAGTGAGCGTGCGACATCCTCTCCGCTAAGCGCACATGAGGAGGAGCAAACAGAGAGTACTGACCGGCGTGACTCTTATTATAGCTCACCTGAAAATGTTTCGAGTGAGTCTTTACCACCGTCACCAGCCGTCCCGATAACGAGGTCAAGGGAAAGAACTGCACGAATGATGACTAATTTATTTTTTGGGTCTAATAAAGAATAGTACTATACCTATATATAAGTACTTAGTTTTTTTTTAATCTGTCTGTATAAGTTGTAGTAAATGACTGTTACCTACATAAAAATTAACGCAAACATTATAAGTACACCTAACTATTAAATCTATCTAACATATACATATTTAGTATAAGTACATGTAATGCATAAGTATATAAGTAAGATAATTAATTATAATACAGTTTCACAGTAAATTACTTATGTACCTGTATATTCTAAAGTGCACCAGGTGTTATAGGCACTTTGATATATGTAGGTATACAAATAAAAAAAAAAATATATATTTTTAATTTTTTTTTTTTCAAAAGGGAAAAGATGTAGTATATTTATGTAGGTAGTCATAATAAATGTGTGTAGAATAAGTTGCTGTAGGTAGACCTGAAATAAATCAGTGTTCAACCAACTACGTGTGTTTCACTACAGAGTGTTTGCTTAGGTAAAAGTTTTTAAGTAAATTAAATTCAATACCAACGATAGATTACATTGAACATTCTTCGTGCCCCATACAGGAAGTATTGGGTTACGGCTATGAAATTTATCATGACCATGTCATGAAGCTCCCTTTACCCCCGAAGTAAATCTGGCGTAACAACGTCAAATTTAACGTCCGTCATTCCAAGTCAGTTTTAGGGCCAGCCCGCATATCGAGGCATCGAAACGCATTTGCCTCGAGCAATACAAAAAGGCGTAATCCGGAACGTAATGATTCTCGTAAAATTGTACATAATTCATTTGAACTGCAATGGCATGTCATGTCAGGTGATTGGAGGTTGATAGGGGAGGTTATGACGTGGGATCACGAGATCATGTCAATCAATAACGTAAGCGTTTTATCCCCGATGTTATCCGTATCGGACGTGCCCAATACAACACTGTGTAATGTTTGTATCGCACGGTTTCAATAAATATTGATGATGGAAGGACTTATGTGTGTACTTTTTATTTGTTTGATATGCAGTTGTGTTGTGTAACCTGTTTTTTTATCCTACGCAACTTAAAACACGTTATAGCATGGTGTTGGGCATTCTAAGGCTCGGCTTCGGACCATTCCCAAGTAGAAAATCTATCACCAAGCATCTAAAGGTGGAATTTTTTGAGCTTTCGCCATTGAAATTCATATTGTATCGAAACAACGAGCCTCTTCGCGCACTATTTAAAACCAAAGTGTTATATTTACTAACCTCTAAGTTTCGATCAAGTTACATGGACCGTGGTCACGAGTACACTGACGAGGTGAACGTCTGCATCTTGAAGTGCGGATGTTATTTCTTACTACCCACATTTGGCGATGTTATTTAAAACCTGGCACGGTTTCTATACACAACAGTAACAATATCTGAAATTGCATGGGAACTGGAATCGCGGCAGGAACAGGTGGTAAAAAATAATGCATCCAAATGTATATATTTCTTTTTTTTTTCGTCATGAAGTGCTGGGACTACCAAGTTACTCGTCTTATCGTCAACCCTTCCATTGCATTTGCAGTGTCGCAATCCTCGGTATACTAGGCTCATCACTCCAAGACATTAATGCCTATGAAGCGCTCGTAGCGTAATTTGCTCAACCGTTCTTAACCGATCGTCTAAGTTAAGCAAAGTTAGCCACGTTCATGATTTGGATGGGTGACCGCTAGTGAATTATTAATTACTACTGAGCATCCACGTGCTTCGGAGGGCATGTTAAGCCGTCAGTCCCGGTTGTTGTCTTAGGATGACAGTCGTTATGGCATGATGGTAGGGCATTTTGCGAATGCACGTCTGGCTTGCTACTACCGTCAAATTATAAATCTGTCACAGAGCTCCTAAACGGTGGTTCCGGCAGATGACCTTGAGAGCCAAGTTATTCTAGATTAGCCTGAACAACATCTTCGATCACATCACCACTTAACATCAGGTAAGATAGTGGTCAATGGCTAACCTATCAAATATAAAAAAAGCATTAACAACATCTTCCATTATGTGAAATATTGGTCAAAGGCTAGCCAATTAGTAATATACAAAAAAATCTTGTTTGCTCAGTTATTTCACTTGCTACAGTGCCTACAGTAGTGCTTGCACACTACTACTGCTTCGCGGCAGAATATCTGATACTGTGGTGTTATTCATAAAGGCGGACTGTCGCTGAAGCGAACTACAATGTGGTATAAAATTTGTATGTTTTGAGCAATCACAATCTTGGTCAAATTAACTTTGAGGCAATCCTTAAAGTTACTTTGATCAAAGCCTGTAATTATCATTTAGCCTGTAATTTTAAAATACGTATTAAAATCCTTTGTAAGTATATCTCACATATTTCACGTTTATCCCACATTAATTTTATACATTATTTGAGTGAATAAAAAATAAAAGCCTGTTCCGACGTAGACAGTGAGCAATTTAGTAAAAATTGTTTTTCATTTGGAAATAGCTCCGGTACGGATAATTCTGAAATATTACCTCGCACAGGTGAAGCATAATCTTTTACAGTTTTTTGATTACTGCAGCTGTGGGTGTAAATTGTAGTTATTAAAAAAACAGATTGGATTAAAAAGAACACAAGAACAAAAACATAAAAAGCACAGAAAATTCTAGCTCCTACTAATAGTTACTTACATTTTAAAGTGGCATTTTGTTTTCGCTAATAGGCAAATCTTTAAACACTAACTCACCTGATGTGAAGTGAAATGGACGAAGATGTTGATCAAGCAACCTAGAATTATTGGCTCTCAATAATAGCTGCCAGATTACACGATTAGGTTTTTTTTTGTCGGCTACCATAATATTAAAGCCCCTCAGAAAAAAATATTTTATTGAGTTCTTAGCCCAATACCCACTAATTACCGCATTTGGGTCAACGGTCTATACAAAATGTAAAAGTTTTCGGTTTGTAACTTATTCCGTTTATTATCTAGACTGTCCATGATATACAAACATATGGACAGACAGATATCGGAGCTTCATTATATGGGTGTTATGGGATAAGAAGACAAACGATCAGGCAGTACACCTAGTGGTATATGATCACCGTCGCTCACGGATATTCGCAATGCAGAGGTCTCAATGATGCATTCCCTGCCTTTGAGGGTGTAACATGCTCTCTTCTTGAAGGCCCCTAAGTTTTATCAGTTTGAAAATATTTAATGTGGCCGCTAGCTTACTTAAAATTCCTTGAGAATCGCGTGGTTGTGGACTTCCAGACATAGACATGGAATTGATGAAACGTCATGTTCTGTAGGAACGCCCGGTGGTGAAATTCAGCTGTAGGTATTCCTCGGCGTGATAGATATCGATTGACGAGAGCTTGATCGTTGACGGTTTAAAACGCTCTGTGGCTCTGTTTTGCCCTTTGGGGACGAAAAATTCAAAAACAAATAATAAAAGCCGGCCAAATCTTGGTACTGACTCAAGCTAAACATTTTGAACTGAAAATAAATCCACTTTATTTGTCGCATAAATATGTGCATTTACGTTATACCATAGGAATTATACGAAGTGTCAAGACAAAATTATATGGCTGTTTCTACGTAGAGTTATGTACATAGATACTTATCATTTGAACGTGGTTTGTAAAACTGTGAAAATACCTAGGGCTTACACCTGCTGTTAGGGTGCCTAGGGCCACCCTGGTATTATAACTGTTTGCTTTATCTTTCATAATATTTTATTCAAATGAATAATATTAATATAACAGATTCTACTTACCTACATATATCATGTACTTTAAAACACACTATCATTATATCAGACCTTGCTCTGGGATATTTATTTTAAACTGGAACCTTACCTTTTAATAATATTTTACGATGACGTCACAACATTTTTCCTCGTAAACTGAAACCAACGAGTCGTTACAACGTTGATTACAAAAAAAAACGCTCCGTGCTACTCTATGTAAACATTCAAAAGGCAATTAAAAAGACACTGCTTACAAACATATCTGTGGCACAATATTTACACACACAGCCACAAACATAGTAACGCTCGTGGGTACAGCACTTACATTTTAATTTTATAAAGTTATTTCCGGCGGTGCTTTGGATTATCTCTGTTTTGATGTAAGCCTGGTTGAGGTTTGCTAGATTTTTTATATTTTGCAAGTTTTTACGGAGGACGTCATTTTAGAATTTATCTATGTAGCCGAACTTTATCGGCAGAATGATAATTACACTATAGAAAAGAGTTCTAAAACTCAAACAAGTATACGTAAATGGCATTTCATATCTGTGGCGGGATATTTAAAATTCTGGCAGTTTCTTTGCGTTTGTAACTAAATAATTATGTAACTAATCTCACCATCATGATCATGATATTTGCGAGGTTAAATAGGATTGATCGTATTATCTTAGTATATGATATGTATATGAGTCATTGCGTGTTGGGACCGGCGCAGCGCACGGCGGCGCATTGAGGAACATCTGGCTGCCTATACTTACGCTGCACTATATTGCATTAGTTGCTATCTAGTAGTGGTTTGAGGCCGCTGCAATATTATTACAAGTTATATCGTCGTCACTTCTTTGAAATTTAAGTATGCATTGCGCTGCGTGCTGTTCCGTAATTGATAAAGAAGAACACCATTTACGATGCACAATAAGCACTTGCAAAAAAGTTTACCATCTTCTTTGTACGGGTGGTAAAAGTCTTGTTGAGCCTTGTACAACGTGGATTTGCCCTGCATGCCGCTGTGCGGTTAAGAAAGGAGGTGACAATAGTTTGACTCCGGTTGGATCAGCCAAAAAGCCTCGGGAGTCCAGAGACAGTAACGTTACACTCAGAAAACGAGTCGATTCGCCTTGTCTAGTAAATGATAGCAATTTTATAAGCCCTACCAATGATATTCCTGTTGAAGACCTTCAAAGTCTGCGGCACGAGATGCAGTTAATGCGAAATCAAATTAGTCAGGCAGTTTTTCAAATAAAACATTATGAGTCCATGATGGCAAGCTATTCAGTTGAAGTCACAGAGCTTAATAAAAAACTTGATGCCTTTCTCTCAGCATCGGCAGCAAATACTCACACCGTTGATCATCAAACTCCTCAGACTCTTGAACAAATAGAAATAAATTTAAATGAAATTTCATTACAAGAGCCACCGTCTGTTCCACCACAGCTCAGCAAGAATACGGCACCAGTTGTGGCTCAAGATCCAATTTTGCTGCCAAAAGACGTGACTGGGAAATGAGGACGTACTACAGACTACAACATTTATGACAGCACCCAAAAAGCGTAATGGAAGGAAAACCAAACCCAAAAACGCGAAGATGGTTTTAGGGGTTGAATTTCACAACAGCCAGACCAAAGAGCAATATCCCGAGAAAAGTGCAGATATAGAGTTGGAAGCACCTGATATGTCAAATCCGCAACCTACTGAATCCTGGACCGAGGTAAAAAAGAAGAGAAATTTGCGATCAGCTTCACTGTGTGGCACTGCGGGTCCAACCATTACAACTTTAAGGGCCGTGGAACCGCGAAAATTCATCCACCTATGGAATATGGAGTCTAACATAGACGACGTTAAAGATTACTTGCGGCAGTTGTGTCCTACAGGATCGTGCACAGTGCAGGAGCTATCCCCAAGAGGAGACTATAAATCTTACAAGATAGGAGTCCCATTAGCCGCCTACGATGTGTGCTTATCATCTGCAGTTTGGCCGGTCAATGCCAGGATCAAGGCGTGGATTCCTTACTACAGACCAGTTGCTCCAGCTGATGTTAGCGGTTCTCAAAGAACTTTAACAGCCTCCACAAGCAACAATCAGCCCTTTCGTAGCTTCGCAAGAGCGTAACAACAAGGTTGTTAACTTCAGTGCATTCTATCAGAACGTGCGTGGTTTAAAAACTAAACTTCGGATATGGCGAAATAATTTGTCGCTTATAGATAATGATATTGTAGCCTTAACAGAGACATTCCTTGATGTCTCTGTTGAAGACTCTGAACTTGAATGTTGTGGCTGGAGCATTCTACGACGTGACAGAAGAACGCGATGTGGAGGTGTCGCGCTTGCAGCGCGAGCTCCCATTATTCTCTGTCGGCGCCGTGACTTAGAAACTGACAATGGCGAAGATCTTTGGGCCAGCTTTTTATGGCGTGGCCGGACGTTTTATGTTTGTGTTGTTTACATTAATCCATCTGCGAGTGATAGCGATTACATGCAATGGTTCACCAAAGTTGAAAGTTTCATAAATACTATTAAAGCGATAGTTATGATATTTGGAGATATTAATCTAAACAGTGCCTCCCAAAATGTAACTAATTATTATTGTTATTTTATGTCGTATTGTTGCTTGTCTGAAAAGAATGTAGTGAGTAATTTATATGGAGGAATGTTAGATATCGTTTTGGTCCAGGAGAGTGAGGAAGTGCGTGAGGTGCAAGTTATGGTCACGGATGGAATAGTTTGCCCAGACGCGTACCACCCGCCGTTGGACGTTGAGGTAAAGATTGACATGGCTCATCATTCAGATCGTTTACACCCTACAAATATCAGTCCTTCCAAAGACTGGAATTTCAGAAAATGCGATTCCGTGCTTTTGGCCTCACTTATCTCTGAATGTTCTTGGGATGCAGTTCTACACACTAACAATGTCCACGATGCGACTGAGCACATGTATAATATTGTTTATAGTTTTTTTGATAAGTGCATGCCCAAAAAAAGACGCAGAAATACGGTCAGTAGGCGCTTTCCTGTCTGGTTTACTAACGACATTATCCAGGATATCAAAAGGAAAACTGAATTACACTCTTGGTGGAAGCGAACAAACTGTAAGGAGACCTACAAATCGTTTTCCAACCTCAGAACGAATCTCAAACTTCATACAGCAGCCTCTTATCGTAATTATATACAATCTATAGAAAAAGACATCCAGATTAACCCTCGCGAGTTTTGGCGACATATATCTAGTTTGCGTACAAAGGGCGGATTCAAGCCAAATATTACTTACAAAGGTCAAACATTTTCAGGTGTAGATGCTGCTGAAGCTTTTGCTAGGTTTTTTGCTAGTGTATTTTTGCCGGACATACCTCTACTTGACTCTAAAGTAGTTAACAACCAGGATAAAAGTCATAATAGCAATTATATCAATATTTTTCACATAACACCTCACGATGTCATGTATGGAATAAATAAATTAAAACCGAATAGTTCCACAGGACCAGATTGCATTCCCCCGGCATTTATCAAGCAAGTAAAGGAGCAATTTTGCATTCCGCTTTGTCACATTTATAACTTAGCGTTGGGGACTGGGCAGTACCCGCCTCAATGGAAATCCACTAGAGTAACCCCAATACCTAAGTACTCAGAAAAATCAAATGTGGAGGATTATCGACCTATTGCGGTATTGTCATCTCCTGCAAAGGTCTTTGAAAGCATCATCCACAAACATATTCTTGCACAGGTGGAGAAATACCTTCGTACTGAGCAACATGGGTTCCGACCAAAAAGATCTGTGGAATCTAATCTCTTGACACTTGTAGAGTTTATTTCAGCTGGATTAGATAGAGGCTCACAAGTAGACGTACTGTACTTTGATTTTAGGAGGGCGTTTGATAGGGTTAATAATGACATACTGCTGGCAAAACTTATAACGATAGGTTTTGCCCCGGGACTTCTGCATTTGCTTGCAGACTATCTACGTGAGCGTCAGCAGTTTGTCAAACTCGGTTTATACGAATCTAAACCTTATCATACGCGCTCCGGAGTCAGTCAAGGATCTATACTGGGACCTCTTTTATTTCTGGTAATGATAAACGATCTTCCATCCGTCCTCAAAAATTCCCGATGTTTGCTGTACGCTGACGACTTAAAACTTTTTACCGAGGTAAGGTCTGAAAATGACTGCACAGCCCTGCAGCAGGACGTCGATGCTGTAAATCGTTGGAGTCGCGAGAATGGGATGGAGTTTAACATAGCTAAATGTTACGCCATGACTTTCGGTCGAATGTGGCACCCAGTAAGTTACGAATACAAAATAAATGGTGTTAGCGTAACTCGTTCGACAGTTATTAAAGATCTGGGAGTCATATTCGATCGCAAGTTAACGTTCCACGACCACATTGTCACATTGGCTAAAGAGTCATTTAGACGTTTGGGTTTCATCTTGAGAAATTCTAATGACTTTGACAACCACCATGTTATACGGTTAATTTTTGAGGCATTGGTCCGTAGCAAGTTAGAAAGTGCTATGTGCGTCTGGAACCCACACGAGAGCAAATATTCTCTTATGCTCGAGAAGGTACAGAAAGCTTTTCTCAGGTATTTGTATAAGCGTATGAATGGATACTACCCATATATGTATCCCACGAAATTCCTCCTCGGTTGTCTCGGGTATAACTTTCTGGAAGTCAGACGGGAAAAACAACAGCTTGCAGTGATGTGCAAGATTCTGAGAGGACAGATTGACGCGCCAGATCTCCATGATGTGCTGTGTAAATTTTTTGTGCCTGATAACTACCGACGTGGCAGGAGACATCAGTTTTTCGCCGTTCCAGATTGTCGAACCGTGACGCGACATAATTCGCCCGTACCGCGTACACTCTTTGCGCTCAACACTCTCCTGGCAGCCAAGCCCAAGTGTGATTTATTTGCTGATGGATGGCAAAGTATTTTGACTGCATGCCTGGATTTTTGTGAGAGGGATGAATGATTATAATTTGACTATAGATATTTTAATTATTCAATTGGTATTGTTAAGAATTATGTATTATTTGTATTTTAATTATTGACTTAAGATATTTTGATAGTTTAATTTGTATTGTTTAGAATTATGTATTATTTGTATTATAATTATTATTAGTCTTAGTGACTTAGTCAAATTAAATCATTTTTAAATAAAGTAAGTATACTTTATTTAAATATGATTTAATTTGTACTGTATAATTCTGAGTGTAATCTGACAATATATATTCAATGTGTGTTTAATTAATGTAATTGGTGTAAACCGTTTTAATTATAAATAAATAAATAAATAAATAAATAAATCTTAACAAGTGATCGAACTTTTCCCTAACAAAAATATAAATAAAATGTATGTTAAAATTCATAATTTAAAAGTGTAGAGCGCATGTCATCCACGTTCACCAGATATTAGTTAATAGGGGCGAGTGTTATGTCAACTGGGCAGAGTTCTTTGTTGTTCCATTGCTAGCTAAATAATAAACAATGTCTTTGTCCGAAAAAGCCCCTAAGATTTTCACTTCGAGATTCCAAAACAACGCTTACATCACGACCAAAGAGATAGTCACCATCAGGTAAGATATTATCAGAAGTGACCCCATTCTGCTATAAAAATAACGTTTAAAAATGAAATCTTATCTCGATTTTTCTCCACACAATCTGAGTCGTTCCTCGCGCACCCTTTTCATTCTAAATGCGTTTTACAGAACGTTTGTTTGACATTCCGAAGCTGCATTCGGATTTGTGGTTATAGAATCGGAGCTTAAATGAGAATTTATTGCAATCTCAGTATTTATTCGACTTTATTTATCGCAGTATTTAGGAGGACAAAATATTGTATAGTAAGCTTTTAATCTACGGAAGAGGATAGGAAGATAGATGGATGTCGTTAGTTCAAATTAAAATAGATATATTTTTCATTCTCTTTATTTCGTAACACCGTGAGATTGACATACTACCTGATTACTAATGGTACGATAAGTATTGATTGGATAAAAGCTGGCGGAGAAATACACAAAATACGTCAACTGGGACGATAGTGCAGGACATATTGCTCCCAGATATAATAAAAAAACACCGAATACGTGTCGTCCACGCGCGCGATTATGTTGTTCTTTATACACTTCCACTTTCTTCCTGCTAAAAAACAAGAATACGATTGCTGCCAAGTTATTATTTCAATTCCACAAACTTGTAACATTTCGAAAATGGAGCATTAAATCGTAAATAGTATTAGCAACCCCTAAGCCATTTAAAAAGATCTATTCAACGATAGCCAATGGGGTGGGGTAAATGACGAAAAAAAAGCACATGTAGGTGAGCTACCTTAAAAAAATATTTTGTCCTTGAGAGCCAGAAATTCTAGGTTAGCCTGAACAACATCTTCGACTAAATCATCACTTACCATCAGGTGAGATAGTGGTCAAAGGCTAACTTATAAAGCATAAGATAAAAAGACAGACATGACAAAACTACAGGGGTTCCTGGTCAGGACCTCGGAATACTAAAAATTGGTCTGTAAGAAAGCACATTATAACATTTAAATTTGGTACTTTATTTTAGCTCTGCTCGGTAGATTGCAGCCATTGCTTACTCTGCCTATCCTTTCCTCGAATATAGGCGTGATGACACGCTTTCTTTTAATTAAGAAGGGCGCTAATCACGCCCAAATTAAAGTAACGTTTTAGAATTACCTAAAAATAACTTTATGACTGAAAAACTGGGAGTCATCAGTTTGAAACGGTGGGTTTTTTCGTCGTATACCAGAATTTGTCTTTCATATTTCTTTTGGTCGCTGTCATCGCGACGTGCCACACATAAGTTACGCGTGTGATACCTACATTGCAACAACAGCACCTAATTATTAGAGTGCTATTTTACTCGTGCACGATTAACAAGAAAGTCTTAAGGAAACATGAATGAATATATCTTAGTATAGCTTAAACACTTAGTAGTTCTAAAAAATTCTTATTACAAATTAAAACCTCGGGTAACTTTACTAAGCGTGTGAAACGACAGTTACCTGCTTAAGGACGATGAAAAGTGATAACGTTGATAATGATGATGAAAAATATCCTGTGCTAATCCATGACCGATATATCTATCTATATTCCAAGCTTAATTCCAAACTCAATTCACATCCTCAGCACGATTTTGACATTTAATGTTATCACACCAACATATTATTAGTGTGATAACCTGCAAAAACGTTTCATTGACGGATGCACTTTGTTGTACTAACATCTTTATCGGCCAGATAAACATTGACGGAAAAATTTACAAATACTGTACAAAGTAAATACAGGAAATTATCGAACATGTTATCTACCTAATTCGCATGAAAGGGAAAACTTTAGTGAAACATGAAATTGACGAAAAAGGGATTTTGGTAAAATCGTTCTTAGTGATTTACAACCTCTGTATCATCGGCGTGATAAAAGTAACATCCCATATCATTTAAAATTAGAATTCAAAACTATTCTTTCAGTTGAGGCCAGTACTATCCACTTATAAACGTAATAAGCTCTTCCGACGCCTTCATCATAAAACTAAAAAGCGACTACTGAGCAAATAAAATGTATATTGCTCCACCTCAGTCACCTCACTCTATTTTTGGTCCAAAAACTTTCCGGGTCCACCCTTTCCCTCCTTCCTCCTACCTCTTCCCTCACCCCGCTCCAAACACAATCTTGCACTCTGCACCAAAATTTTAGCCTAATGGCTAATGGCCCATTACATGTACATTAGAACTTAAATTAGGTGTTTAAAACTCAAAGGGGTGACGTCAGAAATTACCACCGCATTTTACTAAGGGCATAAATCACTATTAGCAAATTACTGAGTTTATTGCGCACCTTATACCGTTTGATATAAGAGTGAGATTGGTAAGGCCGGGGTTGGTTTCAGATTTTATCGAGCAAGGTGGCGCATTAATCATTTTCTGAAACTTTTTTCGGGTCACGGGTTATTAGGTGATTTGAATCACACTTAGCTTAACTGGCCGCTTTTAGTTTAGTTTTTATATTTGATTTTATAGTGATACAGTTTCCAGTCAGTTATATTCTCTTTTAGTTTAGTTTTCTTTACTTATTTGAGTCTACTTAAAGGCAGTATGGAGCCCTATTGATGATCCATCGGTAAGTCAATTGTTTGTAGTATTTTTAGGTTCTAGCTCTAAATGGAAAAGTTAGAAATCTGTAACTTTGGTCTTAAATGTTGAGTCAAATCATGTTCTTCACCACTTAGTCTTGGAAGCATGTCTGTATTTAATCTGGCAACTACCAAAACTGACCGCTACTGAGAGTCAGTTGTTTCCCCCTTGGATGGCTTCTATCATTGTCTGGCTGATTTGTGATTGTCATTTCGAGGCTCTCGTAGCGATGTTTGTTTTGCCATTCTGAACCGATCAGCAAAGCTAAGCAATGTCCACCTCGGTCATGAGTTGGATGAGTGACCGCTGGGACATTACTACTGAGCGCTTCTGTGCCTCGGAGGGCACGTTAAGCCGTCGGTCCCGGTTGTTGTCTTCGGATGGCAGTCGTTATAGCATAGTGGTACGGACAGCATATGCAGTAGAACTTAGTTAAATGAATTCTGATCACCTAATCAAAGAGTTGAGCAATAAAAAGTATTAGAAACGGTTACCCTTGAACTGCTAAAGCCATTTCATCCAACTTGCATATTCTGTGCCTGAAGTCTTCGTTTTTCTTAAATTCTTAAAACGGCATATTATAACAAGTTCTATTTTCGAAATCCAATTTCGACTTAATCTAATAGCAAAATAAGCCATCATTACGCTATTCAAGGCAACAAAAGCATTATAAAACTGTTATAACTAAATAAATCGTGCTCAGTACTAGTCGCGTTCGCGTGACTAGCAACTCGCGACTCTTGCGACGCGTATTTCTGTACTTTTATGTAACAAATCATATTTATATTACACCGTGAACAGTAGGTCATCTTGGGATAGTCTTATTATACAATTTAAGGAGTTTATTTTAGTTTTTTGGAAATTCTGTTGCCATAATACTGCTCATAAAAGTCAGTTTCCATTATAATCTTTTAATAAGTTGCCTGTAACATTCTCGACCACATCACATACAAGTTAAAGCGCTCATAGCGAAGTTTCCTTTGCCGTTCTTAACCGATCAGCTAATTTAAGCAATGTCCGCTGCGGTCATGACTTGGATGGGTGACCGCTACTGAGCGCTTCCGTACTTCGGAGTTTACGACGTTTAGTTAAATCATGGTGGCAGGGCATTTTGCAAATACTTGCCTAGCTAGCTATGACCTTCAAGTAGAAAATCTGTCGCTAAGAACCTAACGGCTCGGCAGTTGGCCTTGAGAGCCACTAATTCTAGATTAGCTTGAATAACATTTTTGTTTTCTTAGTGGTCAAAGGCTAACCTACTCGTAGAAATAAATAAAAAAATACTTACCAAACATCAAGTGACATAGCTCACTTATTAGAAAAAAAAACCTAACCCCTGCTTCCTTCGAACCCTTGTAGTACTTGTAGGTCTTTAGTTCTGAAAGGTCTTTACGTAGTGGCTTTATACATTTTTGCTGAACGTGGCAGCAGAATGTTTCAATATACAATAGAATAGTATCCGGAGCGGTCATGCTCACAGAAAGGTGTTGTCTAGCGGCGGTGTTGTGTGTCGGGTCGCCATCTTCCCTCAAAAATGGTTGAGGAAGGCGATGGCTGGCACATGCGTCAACTCGTGAACGGGTGCTGCTAGAGGATACTGGTCTGCTCTGGATGCTGGTGCTAATGACATTAACGGAAAAAAAGAACAAAGAAAACCTTTTAGCACTGTAACACTGTTCCCCCTTGGAATGTTGCATGTTTCCTATTTCATATTTCTTGTTTACTAATAAATTATGTCATAGTTAAAAAAAGTCACGGACCCTGGAGTCTGTGGAGTGTAGATTTAAAATAAAAATAAAATATATACAATAGATTTAAAAATGTTTATTTGACCTTCTCAAGAGCGTCCTGGATGCCTATATTGGAGAAATTATTTAGACTTTGAAAGGACATATAATACAGGTTAGATTTATAGATCGTAAAAATAGATAATAATAATAATTATATCCTACTTCTTAACTTATTACTTACATTTATAGAATATAAATGTGGAAGTTTGTATTAGCCACTAACCTCTGTAATGGAGAGCAGATAAAATTGACGTATATCATTCTGTTCACTCGGTAGATAATAATAGATAAGAACACTCTCTGTTGCATGGGACATGGGAAAACATCTGATTAGTAGGTACATATATGTTCGTCTAATCTTTCGGAGAAAGACAGGATTCACGATTTTGCAGTGCAAAACAAAAGAAGCCCTGTAGAACTATCATTCTTGGCTTGGTAGGGCCGTGAAAAAAAGACCATGAAATAAAAGTGTCTTTTACTGCTAATACGGTTTTCAATTTTGTAGTTGCGTGTCGTAACTTGTTTTTATCGACATACGGCCTAGGCCTTGCTAGTAGGCCATCACTATTTTATAGAAGATATCAATCAATTTATTGCACGGAGACAAAGGGGATAAGTTTTACGGCCATGTTATACAGGGTGTCCCAAGAAGTATGATATACTGAAGCTGGGAGGTAGAGGACCTAGAGGGCTATCTGAATTAATACGAAAAATACGAAAAATCGCGGAACATACATGGGGGTGATTCAGATAGCCCTCTAGGTCCTCTACCTCACAGCTTCAGTATATCACTACTTCTTGGGACAACCTGTATAAAACATCTGACGGGTCATTACAATGAAGGGAAACCAAGCTTAGCCAGTCATGGATAGATTTGTTAGTCGTTGGTCTAATACGCAATTCATCTAAATCGTTATTCAAGTTTTATTCGTCCGGTACATACCTACGGATTACGTTCAGTACGCATTTTATCTAATGATCTTTTCGTCAACTGTTCATTACATCCAGTGCCCAATACATATAACAACAGTACTTAATTTCTATATTGCGTTCTACAAAATAGCTCATCTTAGGTAGGTATATATATGTATACTTACCTGTCTACGTTCTTAGGTGTTTTTCGAGGGAAAATATTTTTAGACCTAGGGCTTAACTCTCAGTATAGTAGTTATACTTGAGTATGAGATGAGATGTCGAGTTATCACTCAATTATTATGTGTCTCTACGTAACACCCCGTGGGGTGCCGGGTTAGAATTGCACCTCCCCATATCATCCCGTGGGTGTCGTAAGAGGCGACTAAGGGAAAAATACTAGAAGGTGGGCAGCAGCGCCTTATAAAAAACTGCCAACTTACACTACGATCCTCTAGCCGCCTGCCAAGCGTGGGCATTATAGCAAATACCCCCTTAATAGGGAGGCTGTGCTCAGCAGTGGACGATCCGGCTGTTATAGTACACATAACAAATCAAATTCCTCCAATCAGAAATAATTATTCCTAAATTTCTCCAGTCGTCTTATTTTAATTTTGAGTCTTCACACAATTTCTCGCCAGCTTAACTATTTATACCTACATCGTAGAAGTGGCGAGTGCCAAAATCATAAGCTTTCCTTTTGGCGCAGCGATGGCAGGTAAATTAAATTTTACCGGCTGGCAACTTTGAAGAAAACTTCATTTTGGCTGAATATGTTGACATCTTTAAGCTGCTTATTATTAGAAGGTAATACTACTAGTAAATCTGAACCAAGATACAGATAATATAGCACAATCAAAATAGCTCGTTGAATTTATAAAATCATGTATTTTTTTTATATTTTATGTTTGCAATAACGCACTCTGCGTCCATCCCGTCCCAATACGATGATTAAAAAGAACGATAAGAAAAAATTGAGTAATCGACTCATTGTCATGTTAGTTCAATTGGATTAGTGCATGCCCCGGCTAAAGGGGTGGATGGACGCGGGTTCGAATCCCGCACATGACTTAAATTTTTCCTCTCGTAAATTTGTGATTTTGTAATAAAATCATGTAGTTTCTTATAGATTAATGTTTAATATACCGAGTACATACAAACCCAATGATAACAAGCAAACGCTACCAAAATAATGCAAAAGAGTCAATGCGGACGACAAGAGGACTATTTTATTTTTATTTATTCGGAAAACAAACAGTGATATGTTACAGAGTTACTTATAAATGTATATAGCTTAGCACCATTTAAAAGTTTTCACATATAGAAACTCAATGGTTACTTATCTGTTACATAACAAAATTTAGGTACCATAAATCTTTTTACAAGTTTAAATATAGCATAGTTTATAAAAATAGAATTAGTCAAAACATTCAATAGTGTCAAAACAGTAAACAATCAACACTAATTTGTTATATTTAGAACTAAACAAAAAAAATAAATAATAAACAATAAACCAGTCAGTTAGGGAACCGCATCAAACCAATTCTTCGAAATAGTTTTGCTAAAGGAATGTGTAGAAGTGTTGAATAAGTCCAGATTGGGAAAATCATGCAGTTTATTATAACTATTAAGTGATCTAATGAGAAAAGAGTTTGATCTATATTTAGTACAGGTGTGAGGAGGAACATGCAGCGGGATTGTTTGTCTCTGTGTTCTTGTAGGAACTCTTAGACCTATCTTAGAGAGAAGGTATGGAGAGTCCACTTTTGATTGAGCTATTTTTGATAATAGTGTTATGTCTGCAATATTTCGTCTAACATGGAGAGGCAGTATATGGTGCTCAGCATCGCGGAGCATGTAATCTGTAGACGACATTACGTATGATAACGAGTGCCAACAAGTACGTTCATTCGTGTTTCGCCATGCCCTAACCATAGAAATATCAAAGAAAATTATAACAAACTAACGCCCTCGGTGATTACAAGACGACGAATGCGTATTTAATGACAGCGTTCGTTTACTCTGATAGTGTCACCGTGTAGAACTGATTCTTATTTTTTTTATGGACTGTCATCTGCGATGTCTCTTTATTTAAGAAAATACTACGAACTATAGCTACTGCAATAAAAGCATTTAGACAACCTAAAAGTTATCACGGGTCACAGGCAGTCTAAATTACCAGTTGGCAGCATGCCCAGCATGCTGGCAGCTTTCCCCGTTGAATTGCAATGCTTATTCGTTGAGCCAAATAGGTACCATCATTTTGGTCACGCGTCGCATCGACCAAGCGCTCAGATAAGTTTTGGAAAATACGATGAGCTCCCGGTCCCCACGGACCCAACGTCTCTACACCAAATGGTTCAAATATGTAACCTATACCGAGGTTAGCATATCTGCGCGGATTGAGTTGCTCCACCGAAGTAGCCGCGGCGCAAGCCCTCACGTTGGTTTTAGAAAGATGTACCGGCGCTAAAGTGTCTACACAAGTAGCATCCCACACTAAGGGCCGTCCTAACTTCCATGGAACCTGAGTCATTCCGTCAGGTCATGGCTAGGTACCACCCTCAAGTAGAAAATCTGTCGCCAAGCACCTAATGGTGTGTTCCGGCAGCAGTCCTTGAGAGCCAGTAACTCTTGGTTAGCCTGAACAACATCTTCGACCACATCATCACTTACCATCAGGTGAGATAGAGGTCAAAGGCTAACCTATTAGGCATAAAAAAAAAGTTCTTTTACCATCGACCATTTGGTTCGAAAATAGCTGCATTTCTATTTATTTGAGGCTACGATCATTAAGGTTAGAAGATTTGAGGTTAAAGTTTAACACTCCAAAACCACAGGTTTGTAACGCAAAAAATAATGGCTTATTGCAAAAAATAGTCAATTTACAAGTGAATAAATAATTTTCGAATAATAAAATCATGAAGCACCAGTGATAATATAAGCCACAATGTACACTTAGCTAGTGGTGTGGTGACGTGGCCCAGCGGCGATCATCTGGGCACGTCGGCTTTGTTCACGTTAGCTCTCACTGTTTGAGCACGTCAATGAAGGCGATATTAGTTTCCACCGGCGATATCCACTAGTTAGTCTTTACATGCAATCGAATAGTGTTTACCCAGTACAATACAATATAATCACAGCTGTTGGGCAGGCGAGAAAACATGTGGTGGTAGGGTTTTGCATGGTGGTAGGGTATTTTGCGAATGCCCGCCTGGCTAGTTACCACCGTCAAGTAGAAAATCTGTCGCCAAGCACCTAACGGTGTGTTCCGGCAGCTGTCTTTGAGAGCCAGAGGCAGTAATTCTAGGTTTGCCTGAATAACATCTCCGACCACATCATCACTTACCATCAGGTGGGATTGTGGTCAAAGGCTATGAACAATAAAAAAAAATGTTCCATCTAATAAAAGAAACTAGAAATTCAAACTCTCACCGCCTTAGCAAACAACATTTTAACAAAAAAAAATAATTCAATCTACACTAATATTATACGGAGGAAAGTTTGGTGTTTTTGTGTGTAATGAATTAACTTATAAACTACTGGACCGATTTGAAGAATTCTTTCACCATTAGTAGCCTACATTATCCTTGATGAACAAACGCTCTAGAATACTTAAAAAACATTTTTTTTTTAATTTTTGTTAAATACCTGTAAGAAGCCGGAGCGGGCCGCTAGTCACAAAATATTTTGAAACAAAAATGCACTAAAAAGTAAATAAACCTGTACGCATTATTAGGGATAACAATAAATGGGACCTCACGACAAGCACCAGTATACGAATATAAAAAAATCATCTAATACGGTTCACCCAGCAAAAAATAATGAGCCAAAAAAAAAACAGCCAAATTTTTAGTACATAAGTCGGTTATAAATAGAAAAAGCACTGGTAAAAAGCTATTCAGTAGTAAGCTTTCAAACCGTCAAAAATAACACAAGAATGAAAGAGTACCTACTTGATATTCAAAGTTAAGGTGTTTTGCGTGGAAGTGGCTTCGGCCTTGTGACTGCAACGCCTTAAGTCCTTGAACCTCGTATTCAATTGGTTCTTAGCCTTACGAAGGTCACCTTCGATTGATCATGGGTGAAGCGGTGGGCGGGGAGGGGTTGATTGTTGCGATAAATTGACTTTAAGTGACAGCTTTTGTGGTTGGAATCTTTCTCTACCTACCTCAAACCTTTTATCTTGTTGTTCGACCATGTATACTTTTATGTTACAGACTAAAAATATTTTGTTTAACTCACTTTTTTTTATTTTTTATAGCAGATAGGCTAGCTTTTGACCACTATCTCACCTAATGGTACCTGGCTCTCAAGGACAGCTGCCGGAACACACCGTTAGGTGCTTGGTGACAGATTTTCAACTTGAGGGTGGTAGCTAGCCAGGCGGGCATTCGCAAAATGACATACCACCATGCTATAACGACTGCCATCCTAAGACAACAACCGGGACCGACGACTTAACGTCCCCCTGAAGCACGGAAGCGCTCAGTAGTATGTCACCACCGGTCACCCATCCAAGTCATGACCGAGGCGGACGTTGCTTAACTTTGCTGATCGATTCAGAACGGCTAAGCAAACTTCGCTACGAGCGCTTCTAAAAACTTATTCACTCAAAATATAGGTATCTCATCAACAGCCATTATGTCCATAATCGAACGCCGCCTCCGCTATTAGGAGGTCTTAATATAATCCCCGCATGCTTGGCAGGCGGCTTGGGGATCGCAATGTAAGATGGCGGCTCTCTAGATGACGCTACTACCCAGCTTCTCGGATTTTTCCGAAGTCAGAAGAATAAACAAAAATAGCTTATTTACAAAATATTTCGAAGTAGCAGCTTGGAACTAAGACCGGTTGATGGCTATAGCGTCGCCCCATATTACACGGGAAAACAAGGCTGGCGAAACGTGGGTATTATGACACTTCTGCTTACTGGTACCCCTTCGGGGAAGACATACAATCAAAATGGTTTAATATTGATGACCTTGGCAACACTAATATCTTTAATGAATAAGTCAACAACAGACTCTGTACTCTCTTAAATTAGCTTAATAAATTCAATATATACTTAACAAAATTTATTATATTTATTGCTTACCTACTCATTTTGGCACCACACTGAAAAGTATTTTAAAAGACTTTATAGTAAAATATAAATTTTTGGGTCTACATTCTACACAAAGTATGTGATTTTCAGGTTTATGACTTAACGGGCTAGACACCTCCTGATCCCTTTCCTGCGGTGTTGCCAACTATAACCAGTTTTCTAGACTATCGTCACCTCTCCTGATTATGTGTCCAAAATACGTGAGAATGCGCTGATGACATAGTGTGGATGAACAAGTCTCAATTTTAAGTTGCGTAAGAATGGATGCTTGGTCCGCTTTGCAGTCCAGGGTATTCTTAACATGCACCTCCAGCACCACATCTCAAATGCATCAATTAGGACAGATAGACAGGAGTCTAATTGATAGGACTCCGCTTTACCTTTTAAGTACGGAACCCATAAAATGGTGCTCAACGCAAACGGTAGCCATCACAAAGCCCTAAATGAGGGTAGCTCAATCGTATCAATCTATCCACATGATTGATCACGGCAGACACAAGACGTACAAATTAGATAAGTCACACATCCTCTCCACTGTTCTATCTCACTTTTCTCTTGTTAACAGTAACTCAACTCGACACATGTAACGAATTGCACTACGCTTGTCACTCATAGACAGACGGTTAGATGCTTGGTGACAGTTTTTACTTGGTTTGCTCCTCCACGCTGGTTCGGCAGATAAGCGTGTTAAAATAGCCTGCATATATAATATCATGTTCTAAAATCCATTGTAGTTTATGATTATTCGTATAAAACAATAATAATGACGAGGATTGTGAAGCGTGTCACCACTCCTGATGTGAAGACCACGGCCACTCTGTCAAGAGTGTAGCGACTAAGAAGAAGTAGAAAAAACAAGTCATAATATGTACCACCGTTTGGAACTTTTAGATGCCAGTTACGAGTAGAATTGTTTCAATAGTTTTACCGAAGCAGCATTTAAGCAAGCGAATTTCTAGTTTTAAATCAGATAGTTTGAATGCTCAAATATATTAGGTAAATACTTAATATCCAAAATATAGAGGAAAACAGCGAAGGAGCTTTACCTCCTTTGACGTTTATGTCTACCATATACAGATTGTGATAATAAAAACAAATAGTCTTCGAGTAGCAAATATGCACTTCTGTAACGGGATTTTCAAAACTTAAAAACTTTTTTATATATTGGTAAATGTACAGAAACACGAAACATACGAAACCAAAAAATAAATTCAAAAACAAAAAAAGTCACATATTTTAAGAACTACCTATAAGAAATGTAATCAAATAGCATGAGTGAGTATTACTAAAAAAACGTAATTACATAATAATAAGAAATATTCTTGAAAATTTTGAGACCCGCAAAACCACGTATAAAGTGAGAGAGGTGGTCACTATAACCCAGGGCCAAATAAATACGTTTCTCGAATGTTAGTATAATTTTTATTTATTCGTGATAGGCAAGCATTTGGCCGCTCTCTCACCTGATGGAAAGTGATGATGCGGCCGAAGATGTAGCATGCTTGCCTAGAAGATACCTATTCACTCTAGAGTTAAAGACACCCAAAATAATAATAAATAGGTTAAAATCATGCGAACCGACAGCTCTGTTATCCACTTTGTTTACAAAAATTAAATAAAATATCAGAAAGCAAAAGTTTACCTACTGCCTCGTCCGTGTAATACGATATCTACGATCACTTGTCTCGAACGTTTCCTAATACAGAAGCGGCCAAGCGCAAATGTGTTATTTTGAAGAGGGTTCCGAATCTTGGGGCACTGTTATTGTTATTTTTACACACCATAAAATTCAATACACATTTATGATACTGTTTATTTTGTAATGGAACTTATTGAGGAAATGATTGAACTTTTTTAGATTCACTTCTGTCCTGGCAAAAAGTTTTCTGCGACCGCGAAACTAGAAATATACCAATAGTGCAGTTGTGATCTCTTATTTGGCGTTTTTTTTTTTACTTTATGATGTCTCATTAATTCATCATCGTTTTGGGTTTTTGGCTATTTGAGAATCAGACATTTTTTTTTGACGTTTTGCGTTTCAGTCTAAGCGTAACCGATATAATATTGCGTTGAACAATATACGTTTAAGCTAGTAATATTATTTGTTCATACAATATACAATACTGAGCCCGCTGTATCAGAAAATAAATATTAGCAAAGACTGATGCACTTTTCAATTGTACATATTCTGATAGCTTCCTGCTTCCTATCAAAATACCAACCACGTAGGAACAGAAATATGCCAGATCTGCAACATCTGAAAGAAAAAAGAGAAAGTTATTTAAGGAATGGTACCGCAAGAAATTTTGAATTATACTCGTACTATCCTCCCAAACTTCTATAATGACAATGATATTTGTCACTCTTTGCACACAACAAATAGGCTATATCTGGGGTGCGTTCCTCCTACCCGTCGGCCAAGACATATTTTGGTCTAAACGCAGATATACGCCGTTCCAGCACTCTAATCGAACTTAATTTGATCCTGTCAAGATTTGATCATACCCGTTCCGGGCGACCTGTCAGAGCAAATTTTGATCTGCCTGGGCAAATTTTTACTACCTTTTGAATCGGCCAAATCTTGGCCTGCTGTCAAATGTGACAGATTCTACAATAAATAATAGATTTTGTACAAGCTAAGCCAAGGATTAGTGGCATACTATGTTAACATTGCTTAATTACGTATTATGCCCCATTTATTAAAAATGTAGACTGTATTTTAACACTTAAAAACATCGTTGTCAATTCCATATTTTGAAAGGAGCTGTATAGGTCGTTCCAGGTGCCTTGGAGCAAATATTGCTCGACCAATATTTACTGGAACGCGCCCCTGTACTACCAAGCCAATGGCACTTGAGTTACTATTTTGTACCACTAATACCTTAGTGGTTGGCACCCCTTGATATATCTGGTACGCCAAACTATTCTTACTAATTCTTTATTCTTTCTTCTTTGTCCTTGAAACTCGTGCCTTCATCACGATGCCAATTTGACATCGTAATTCAATACATTCAATAGAATACCTAGGCAATCTAGAATACCGGATTATACAGATTGCCGATAACATATATTCTCTTAACGACTTAAATCCGTTATTGCCCGGTATTCGTAGACAACGATAAATAACGACAGTAAATTTCAAATTATCGAACATCTTTTGCAGACATTAGAACAATCATAAACCTGAATAGAGAACTCGTAAAAGTATTATAGTACCAAACCTATTATTCAATCTCAGTTGTAATCCTACAATGAGGCGTTACAGCTCCCGGCTTAAGAGTCAAGACTGTTTCATATCCGATTGGAAGGATGATAGTAAGAGGTTACTATTGTAGAATGAGCACCACGCCATTGGCATTTTAGGCTTATTACCACTTTTACGTTCTTACTTTATGGGGCTTTTTATAAACTAAGATCCCCAAAATAGCCTTTGTCATATCTCACTCACTTGGTTGTAAGTGATGATGTGGCCGAAGATGTTTTTCAGGCTACCCTAGAATTACTGGCTCTCAAGGGCAGCTGCCGGAACACACTATTAGGTGCTTGGCGACAAATTTACTTTTTGAGAGTAGTGGCTACCCAGGCAGCAAAATGCCCTACCACCATGCTGTAATTGATGCCATTGTAAAACAACCTGGACTGACGGCTTAGAGTGCCCTTCGAAGCACATGCACGCTCAGTAGTAATGGCTAGTGGTCACCCATCCAAGTCATGACCGCGGCAGACGTTGCTCAACTTAGCTAATCTGTTTTTAGCGGCAAAACTAACTTCGCTACGAGCGCTTCATAAATTTAATCTACGTACCCAAGAAGTATGTCAAGGAGTTTATTAGATACGCTTCCAACCGCAAGGACGTATATAGTAGTGCATGAACCGCATATGAGTTGGATCTGCAAACACTCCACCTTAGAATACGTTTGTGAGTAACTTTGAGCAAGTAATATTAGCTTTCTGTCGTCAGAAATACAAATCAAGACGTTACAAATCTTTAATCTCTTTGAAGCGTTCGCATCGAAGTTTGCTTAGCAATTCTGAACCGATCACCAAAGTTAAGCAACGTCCGCCGCGGTCATGATTTGGATGGGTAACCGCTGGTGACTGAGCGCTGAGCGTTTCCGTGCTTCGAAGGGCACGTTAAGCCGTCGGTCCCGGTTGTCGCCTTAGGATGGCAGTCGTAATAGCATGGTGGCAGGGCATTTTGCGAATGCCCGCCTGGCTAGCTACCACCCACAAGTACCTAATTGTGTGTTCTTGATAACCAGTAAGTCTAGGTTAGCCTGTACAAAATCTTCGACCACATCATCACTTACCATCAGATGAGATAGTAGTCAAAGGCTAACCTATAAGAAATAAAAAAATATTAGCTTTCCATCGTCAGAAATACAAATCAAAAAGTAACAAATCAAACTTTCGTGTGCCGGAAGTTCAGCTTTAACAAAATTTCTATAACGACTCGCGTGGAATCGAGCTTATCGTTACGAATCGTTTCTAGCCCTAGCTAGATATATTGGAATCGATAGAAGCCGGGTTTGAACAGCTACCGCGTTTCGCTTGCCACTAGAATGAGAGAAGTGCACGAGTCGTTTCTCCCGGGATTTGGTATCCTCACAATATGCGCGATGTATTGATATGGAGGCTTCGGATCTAATAGTATTAGTAGGTAGGTATATATATGTTAGGTTATCGCGAAGATGAACAGTAGTAACTTCTATGAATTTTATATTTATATATGCTGTTATTATTAACGGTTCATTTCTATATTTTGACAGGCGCTTGTAGCGTAGTTTATTTACTCGTTCAACGTTAGGCAAGGTCCACTGCGGTCATGACTTGGATGGGTGGGATGGGATGGACCGTGTCTCATAACTACTGAGCGCTTCCGAACTTTGGAGGGCACGTTAAGCCGTCGCGTCGCTCGTTGTTATCTTGGGATGGCAGTGTTTATAAAACGTGAGTTGGGCATTTTGCAGATGCCCACCTCGTTACAAGTATAAAATCTGTCGCCAAGCAACTAACGGTTTAATTAATAGATTCAAGTGTTACTTTACAACTGATTTCCCAAATCAATATTTAGCATTAACAAATATTACGAATATTTTAAGAAAATATTACTTTAATACATACATACACAATAACACAATGTATATTAGAAAAACGGTTAGAAAATATCTGAAATATATCTAGTGAAAATTCCACTTAATTGTCCTGCTAAGCCGGCGTAACATAGAAACAAGAATTAATGTAACACAAATGTTCAACGTGTTTCGATTCTACATGAACCATCACAGACGGTCTGGACTTTTCAAGTGCACGATCGGTGTATTCTGTCAGCAGTCTAGTCTAGTCAGAGCTAGTAGGAATAACCTAGTAATTCTAGGTAAACCACAGAACCACATCTTCGACTACATCATCCCATCCCATTGGGTGATAATTATTGGTCAAAGCCTAGCATATCAGCCATAAATAATAAAAACATGAAAATAAATGGATATAACACTGACGGTCTTACACAGGTTAGGGCCGTTAGGCAGTCGAAATATTTAAAAAAATCGCTAAACACACAATAAGAATAACAAAATTTAGAATTTTTAGGTAATAAAAACAGTTATGTCGATAATTTTTCATCACAAAAGGAGTATAATGCCACCGTTGGACGTGTCTTAACTTTTTTTATGGGATAGGAGGGCAAACGAGCCGTTGGCTCATCTGGTGTTAAGTGATCACCGTCGTCCACAAACATCCGCAACACCAGAGGTCTTGAGGATGCGTTGCCGGCCTTTCAGGAGGGAATTTGTATATAATAATACTTTCTTAAGGTTAGACTACAATCAAGTGATGGCTTATCCAGATAGGAAAAGTGTTATTGATAATTTACAAAAAACTTAACTTAAACTTTTTTTAAATAACAAGAAAAATACTAGTAGGTACATATTTACGCGAGTACCTACGCAACTACTCGATTTGCATAAACGGATACTATCGATTTCAATCCATTGTAGTCTGGTTTTATTGCGCAAAACCTTTGCGACTTAATCTGACCCCACAGGGTGGCACAATAGAATACATTGTATTAAATAAATAGCATAATAAAACGATACATTACTGAAATCTCTTCAGCTCGACGCAGGGGCGTAGTTAGGATTCTATCTCAGGGCAAGTCAAGAATAAATCTTTAGTGGTCTTCCTTAGGAGTAAATAGATATAGAAAACGTTTTATTCTTAAACAGATGAAAGATAGAAAGTTATATTCTATGAAAGTATCACAACGGTTTAGCATTAACGCATGTAAAATTAGTAGTTTTTTTGTAAATGCTTTAATGATCGGTTTGTCACTAAATCGATCTCTTCTAGGTAACAGGATAGGATGCATAAAACTAATACATGATGAGGGTGTCGTAATGACATTTTGATAGTTATGTAAGTTAAATGTACTAATATTTTATATAATATAAATATAGTAAACAAAAGGTAAATATCTGAAAAAGAAACGTTTGAACGTTTGTTCAACTTAATTGAATAAAAGAACAATTGGTCGCAAAGGCATCGCTTTTTCACAAGGTTCTGCGTTCCATTCTCGAAGTAGAACTTTTATTGGGTTTTTCTGGCAAATGATTTTACCTGTTGGTGTACGAAGTCTGGTGCTGTGCCCGTTAGATTGCTATATGCTTGCCCGCTATTACTTTGCTTTAAGACGATGTTGATTAGGTGATCGTTGGATTTTTTTTATTGACTCTGCTTTCATTTGACAACTATGACATCCCTCGTGATGGAAGGTGACGATGCGTTGTAAGTATAGGTTTACAACTTGTTTTGAGCTTCACAGCGTAGTAGTATTATATTATGCATATCAGTCCGGCTAGTAGTAAAATAGTGGTAAAATGTCAACAATTGCAACCTTATTGATTAAAAATTGCGGAATCAAAACGGTTAGTTTCCATTTGTGTTGAAGGGGCAAGCGCCCCAGTCAGGCCCACCTAAATACGTATATTTACTTGCCTCTGTGACCTCAATTCAAGTGTTTTCTTAGGACAGGACGACGCAATAAGTCCTAGATATTGCTGTTAGCCTGCCCATGTTTGTGTTAAAGCTAATGAGCTTTTATTTATGTCCTGTTTCTGTTGCTCAGACGAGCGGAAAGTTTTAGCGAAACCTGGCATTATAGTTTGCGGATTAAAACTCAGGCTATTAGAAGTTCTCTTAGTCATCGCTTTTTTTAACTAAAAACATATAGGATAAACAGGGCATAATCATTTTGGCTTCGTTATTACCAGCCGCGTACCTGACGTCAACCTCACGGATAAATACGTATTGTTACGATGGTAAGGAGACCATAGTGGTATGCTGCTCATTATGAGCATCTCTTGCTCATTTTGTCTTTAAGTCACTTTAAACGACTTCTAATAGGAAGATATGGAACTGTCCTTATATTTGGTTATACATTGCCGGGCATTTGTACCTACGAACCATCGTAGAACCGACTGTAAGTAAGACGTTTGTAAAGAAACTTGTGGTGTAGGCTCAATAGTTTCCAGAATAAAAATCTTTTGAGTTTGACAGCTGTCATCCAAAAGATGGTCTTCATAGTATTATATACTTTTTTGTAAACTACTACATTATCTAAGGGTTAATGGTTTCGACAACTGAGCCTGTTGCAGCTTGACATTCAGTTATTTAAAACTAAAAACAAAGAATAAAAAAATATGTAGTTCACTGTCCCTTTGACAGCTAGCACATATTAGACTTGAAAGTAGACAAAAAAAAATAAAATAAAAACGACATTAACTGTTATGTTGATAGTTGTCATATATAACACCTTTTTTGGGGTCGATTCTAAACCAAACAGGAGTTAATCCATAAATACGCTATAAATTATCAATGTGACAGCTGTCACATATAGATCAGGCCTTATACCTGTTTTCCTATTGCACTTGCAGCTTCCTATCGAATTTGCGAAAATACTCTTCAAAGTCGCGTCTAGGACATGGTCATCATTATCCAAATCAAGGGAATTTTGGCGCTACTTAGTACCGACATCTCCTCTGACAGCAGTCAATGTTCTACAGGGAATAAAGAGGAAATTTAAAGGCGATTTAAAAACTAAGTCATATTATTCTGATATCATGTAACATCAACGTCTACCGTTGAACAAAGTCTTCCTTCGTGAGGGAAGAAGGCGCTTCTGCCCAACTTCTGGTATTTTTTCCTTTTTCGCATTTTACGACTACCATAGGAAGATACGGGAGGGATGCAATTCTAGCTCGGCACCCCACCGGCACACAGGCTTATATCATTATTATAAAACGTTACAATTCTCAGGTAATAACTAGGATTTTACCAGTTCACTCTATTTTTTGTACTATTTGACAATTAAGCAATAGATTAATAAGTAGCTTTTATTTTATATATTTTCATATATAAAATAAAAGCTTTTTATATAATTGTATAATAAAAAGATAGGAAAGTACTTATACAACAGAAGCCGATACTTGAGTTCCCATTACATAGACGCGCACATCCTATCCGTTTAGGTCAATGCTAAATTAAAAGTGGTCTTAAGACGAAGCGAAAAAAGTCATGGGCTATTATAATTTGTAGGTGAGTGTCCTTAAGTACATGAACATTTTTTGAATGTTAATTGATAAATTCAAACTGCTATTTAGGCAACAAAACACCAGTGTTCCTTATGCCAAAATATGTCACAATTTTTATTCCCGTCAGACGAGCTGCAATATTAATTAAAACGTACTGAAAATTAATTGTTTCATCGCTGCAAGACGAGCCGAGAAGTACGTGCCTCGAGCCCAGTTTTGGCGTCTATAACGAGCCGAAACCGGTGCAAACTGGTCTTGGGCGGTTATAACCGGGTCACGCAGCACTAGTTAACAGCCGAAAACTAGTTTTTACCAGAATTTACTGCACTGCTGTGGATTTTCCCTACTGAAAGTGTCGTTTTGTAGTTTTAAACAAAGGATCCTACGAGTAAAAGCATTTCTGTGAGTGGGAGAGGTAAAAACAACGTGACATTATGGATTTAAAAACTTGGTTATTTCTAAAATGTTCAATTAGTTACATGGTGTCTTTTTAAGACTTAATTTAAATTTATATGTAACAACTTTATTTAATTTTGCTTTTCACTTAAAACTTCTATAGAAATTTAATCAGGTAGGTACTTATTTATTAACTATATTAATATAGTCACTTTAAGACTTTTGCGACTTGAACACATAGTTATAAAGGTACTTGGAGAATATCCGCCCTTCAAGATGTTGACACCCGCCTCTTCAGTCCGCTCGTGACCACGACCAATGCACCTTGGTCGAAACGTGGAGGTAAATAAATAAATTTATACATGTTTATCGCGAATAAGTCCCGTTAAATACTCATAACTATATATTGATATAGTAGGTGTATCTACCCAATCATGAGTAATTATTAAGTAAGTTTATATTTACCGACTTCAAAAGTAATATTTTATCTAAGATTATTTTCACTGTCAGTTCTTATTGTATAAAGTTGCGGACGGAAATTCGTGTTTTTGTAACAAAAACTCACTCTAAGATATTGGGTATAAACATACCATTTTTTCTACCTCGAAAAACTACTTTGATGCTAGCCAAACATAAAGCTTAAACTATTTTGTGATGTTCTCCATTTCGCTGATAGCTTAATCCTTTTATTCTCTACTTTTATGCTTTCAATATTTAAACATTTCCATAAAATCTGACGATCTAAAATTTTACCTAAAAGCCCTACTTCGAGAAAACTGTTTAAGAGTAAGGAAAAACAGTGAGTTTTTGTATTAATGACCTCATATTTTCTTGGAAACATCTTGTTTTAGAAGCTTTAGTTAGTTAGTGCGTCATGTAACAAGCGGTAGCGGA
Organism: Plagodis dolabraria; assembly: GCA_963854805.1. Taxonomy (NCBI): domain Eukaryota; kingdom Metazoa; phylum Arthropoda; class Insecta; order Lepidoptera; family Geometridae; genus Plagodis; species Plagodis dolabraria. The sequence goes on along the minus strand of OY978459.1, from coordinate 3,476,085 downwards.
TTGATACACCAAGCAAATGTCATGGAATTTTAATGTATAAATACGAAACTAGGTACCTACATATATTATTTGTTATATCGATGAAGCAGTTGATTGGTTCCAACTCTAGTGCAGTGGGTGGACGGGGAAACTTGAATTCCCCGTCCACCCACCAGTGGGAAAGTCCAGTGGGTGGACGGGGCATCGCCCCTACCTAAGTATATTATTTACCGTAGAGTTGACTCTTAAATTGATTTTACGGCAAATAATATACTTACATAGTTGCATATAATAAAATACGTGAAGTCCATTCATAGATTTTTAAATTTGCAATCAAAAGTGGTAATAGAGAGACTGCATTGTTTGAGAACCAATATATTGTCGCTGCTTGTCGCCACATAGGTTCATAATATTATATAATGTTTTCTGATCATTTTACCTACATTTTATTTATAAAGTAACAGTTAATTACTTCAGAAAATTAAGCTGGTTACCTAATAAGTACATAGCTTGTACATAGTATTAAGTTACTTGATTTTATTAATTCTATTTTCTATTACATTCATCAGACAAAATAAAACAGCTATGAAAATTATCAGATTATTTAAAATATTCGTGTTGCGTAAAAACATGCATTATACTTACTATACTTTTCTGTTGAAATGTCAACCAATACAACCCAAAACTTCCAAAAACAGATCAAAATGTTCGAAAGGCAAACATAGCTTTAATCATTTTGAAATATGACTCAAATTAGGTACACGTAAAACCAGCAGGACCGAATGATGTTAAAATATTTGTTTCATAATAAAGACGTTCTGGCTTAATGATAATTATCATTTTAATATGTCGGCTGTTAGAAGAATATAATGCAATCACATTGGCTGTGGAGATTTAGGATCAAACAAACGCGCTACATTATGTAATTCAAGAGACTACGTAGTGTGCGTTCTAGATGCTAAGACTTTTTGCTAATAATATTTAACCATTTTAAAAGTTTGTGGTCTCCAAGCAATTTCGCTCTCTATTACTCTGACTGCTGTTGTATTCTTACTCTGGTACTTTCTGTATGTTCTTTATTTATTAGCAAGTTGTGAACAAGGCATTGGGTATAAATTTCAAATATCATTATGATGGCAATTATCCCTCTTAAGTGACATATCCTTGTCTAAAAACAATAATGGATGGTGACGACATTGACAAATAGTCTCCGGCTCAAAAATATAAGTAGTGTACATACACTTCTGTATGATGCCGTAAAAGGCATTAAATTAATAAATGCGCCAAATACTACTCGAATTAACTTGGATGTAGTACGTGATTGAACACGTATGGTGTTGCTGCATATTGACTACTATCTTTTATATTGATAGAGAAAAATATGAGGAGTCGGATAAGGGAAAAAGAATATAAATAGAATTTGTTACAGACGTTTCACATTAATTCGCTTCATCTCACACCTTGCACCGCCTCTTAAAACAGGAGACTCAATTAAAATTCCAAAGACGTTTCTATCCCACTTTTATTGCGGCAATTTCGTGAAAAAGACAACTGTAGCATCTTTGGCGTTACTTTTGTACGAATTCCGCTTGGTGTCCGTCTAATTACGAATTTAATCGCCATACAGCAATTTTGATTATGTTAAAATCGTTTCAAAATTAATTGCTTAAATAGTTCTTTAAATGGTTTGATCTAGTTTGAACGTGATTTAGTTAATTGATTACATGTTTATACAAGCTAATGGAAAGTGGCGCATTTCAATCTATTTGTTGTTTATTAGTTTTTATGTGATATGTGAACGTTTTTCCTTTTAACCGTCATGTTAAGTCAAGTTTTTTCAAATCATTTACAGTTTACACATGTGATTTAGGCTACGTATGTGGAAATAAAATATATGTACTTATGTACGTATATATAGTGTGAACTTTTAATAACGTAAGCAGTTACAATGTATAGTTTTTGTGGCATTATTAATAAATTATATGTATAAATTATAAGTGGTCTCTCAGTGACATCAGGAGGTATTTTGTAATTTTTAATTTTAGTTTCCTTGATGTGGTTTGCTATCTTTTAAAAACTTTAATATATTATGTTTTTCTAAATATATGTATACAATATGTGCATATAAGTTAGGTAGGTATGTATTTACACAGATATGGAATTTTGAGTATTACAACTGAGAGACCGTAGTTTGGGAATCATAACTTCATTATTAATGCCAATTACCAAATTACCAATTACAATACGCATTTTACAAATAATTTAAAACATTAACTAAATCTTAAAGTTACTAAAATAAACAAAAAAAATGTGGTCACTCAGTCCACACACCCATGATCCAGTTCGATTTGATGGGTATGGGTGCGGCTGAAATAACAGGCACATAAGTCTTGACAACTTTATGTCTCAGGGTGATGGGCGCAGTGCAGTGCATGTGATGCACTGCATCTGTCATAATCGGTTAATACTAGGTGGGCTTCACTTGTTCCGTTGCAATCCTATAAAAACACTTTTAGCTTTAGCTACTACCTAGACCTAACTCAATTAAAAATATCACGTCGATTTCTTGTTACGTGCATGAAAGAAAATAAACCAAATGTGATGCTTTTAAACAAAAATATATCTACTTAGAGTAAATGTAAGAAATACGAAGGTACCTACTTATATCTTATAAACAAAATTTTATTAACTTTTTTACAATCATTATCCGGAAGATATCTGTACTTAATGTAGGTGTCCCTATGTTAACGATGACACAATCAACGGCTGTTAGCCATCTGCCTGCCTCCATAAGCTTTCCGCGACTTTCTCAATGTCGTCGGTCCAGGAACTATGTGCTTACCAGTGGCAAAAACGTGATCCCTTTTTCCCATCGATATTATTTGATTAGAGTATTTCAGTACAACATCTAGTTACAATCACGCACTATAACATAACAAACGCCACGCAGCCAAACCGGAAGAATTTTCGACACGTTTCGCTTCTACATGAAACATCCTTGGTACGTCTGGACTCTTCGAGCGAACGATCGAGAAAATTATTACTATATATTGTTATTTTTATTATAGTGATATAAAACATATATCATAGGAAACAAATTCATCATAAGGTCGTATTAAGAGAGGAGGAGTAGGATTAGGTCCTATCCAAATAATTTTTTACTTATCTGGGCCGATATCATTATCGTGGCCCTTAGCAACAAATTAGGACCCTCTGGGTAAATCAGAGGCCTGGTCTGAGCTCTCCGGCAATTTTGGGAATTTGATGAGGAAAATCCAACGAAATGAAGTTTGCGGTGGGCTTTAGAAAATTGCCAGTCTTATTACATAATTTGGAAATCTATACGCTACTTCAAAAAATCTTGCTTGTTTAGAAATAGACAAGGTTTTTTGTTAAGAAAATCATATGTTAGTGAATAATACAGGCGTAACTTTGCGCAGAAACCCGTATTAAATAATAAAATATATTTAAAAAATACTTTATGGATATATACAATTGATAGACAAGACCTGATCGTGTGTCGGAAATTTTCCCGTTTCGGCTACGTGGCATTTCACGTCACGTCGGCTTAGCAGGAAAATTAGATACGTATATATGTATAGATTTTTAAACTGCTTTCCTAAGATATTATTTTGTGCTTTCTTAAAATATTTTTGAAATACTTTACTGATGAGACTCAACAACAATAAATATCTCAGGCGCAGTGCAGTTCGTCACTTATGATGTATGTGTTGTAGGATATTGTCACCGTAATTTGTTGTAGGTAAAGATTACTGCTTAAAATCATGTGGGCATCGACCTTTTTTCTTCACAAACACATAATAAAAACAGATTTTCGGTCAACATAAAAATATAATACCTAATAGGTGTTGGATAATAGCAAGAAGAAGGTGTTGAAATGGTTACAAATAAGAGCAGTATCAAAACATGAAGCTGGCATATTGCTTGTTTCTTCAGTAATTATCATAAAGAACCTATAAAAAGAAACTGTTTAAAATATCTCAGAAATAGTTGCAGTGAGTTTGCAACCAATGAAAATCGGATATCAATCCTCAAGCCAAATAAAATCCCGGACTTATCCCATATCCATATATCGTCTACTCGTAAACCCGGAAAAATGTCCCCGGAAAACGCTGACCAACGCCGAAAACCGAAAAATCCCGAGTGCACAAATAATTGAATTAAGCGCGAGACCGAGAACGTTCATAAATATGTAAGCTTCTAAGCGACTATTAATATGTATAAGGTTTACTCAGATCTCACATCTGAATACTAAAAGTCCTTGCGAGTAAATTTTTGTGAGATAAACACGATATATCACAAAAATCTTTTAAGCCTGGAATACTTAAGTTATATACAATTATGCGTAAGTACACGATAGAATTCTTATATCGAGCAGATGCTACGTGACAGCGTACGATTAGCACGTGTGTACGGATATGAGTCATCATCATCGTGCCCTTATCTCACTGTTGTGGGGACGTTACAACATGTGTCTTCTTTTACAATGTAATATACAAAAACAAAATTAAACTTATAATAACAAATATATTCAGTCAATGTGATTTCTTTGGAAAAATATAGTCTAATTATAATATAGATTCGAAATCGAATCGATTCAGAAATTCGACCTGAAGAGGAAAACAACCGGACATTTGAAGCAATGATGACCGAGCGGTTATTGCCATGGACTGCATTGCCGCAGGTCCATGGTTCGATCCCCACAGCCGGCTTGAGCTTCACCGCATGGTAGAAGGGCATTTTGCGAGTGGTCGCCCGGCTAGCTACCACCTTCAAGTAGAAAATCTGTCGCCAAGCGCTTAACTGTGTGTTCCGGCAACAGTCCTTGAGAGCCAGTGAAAATACAGGCATATATAAGACTCAACAAATATGTATAAGTGATGGGCGTAAAGCAATTCGTGACATGACAAATACATCTGTTATGGGCAGAGGATAGTCCGCTTAAAACCAGATGAGCTTCGTGGTTGTTCTGAAAAAAAAACCCTCAAGGGCCAGTAAAATTACAGGCACATGAGGTACACACCCGTGGAGTCCCGGGTCAGAATCCTGAATTAGCATCTCCTATTCGTTTCTCTCGTTGAACCAATTACAATGTTGTCGAGCGACAGTCAGACACACCGGAAGGTCACAAAGTTGGTAGACCTACAGGGGTGACAAAATTGAGAAAGTCCTCGCAGTCCCAATGGCAAATCTGTTGGTAAACACCTAACATATGTGTTCCTGTGGCTGTCTTTGAAGCCTGTCCACAGCACCAAACTTCTCTTAGCCTTAAATTAAAACTTTTCAATTAACGTCATTTTATTTCAAACCAGTACAAACAAAGCCATTCCTAAATTATATTGCAGTATTAAGGAACAGTTAATATTTCATGAAAGTAAATAATCTAACCAAGAAATGTTGCCAGGTTTTTGGCGTGACTCCCGACATTTTTGCACGCGAGAAAGTTAGCTCGACATCGATAATGGCAACACTTCGACTGGGTGTAAAATGCAACGAGCTCCCTTTGTGTGTCAAAACCGTTAAGTTTTATGTTCAACTAACGTAACTTGATCAATATAGAACAACCGTGTTTTTTCAGTATTGTTTTCTTGTATTTTGTTTCATGAAATAATCAGAAAATACTTCGCTAAACACCTGGCTGTGTGTTGAAGCAGCGAACACGTTTCTTGTAACATTTTTGACCTCGAATCATCATTTTTACCAACAGTATGAGATTAGATCAAAGGCGAACCTCTGCCAATCATCAATGATAAACAACGGCCACGTCCAATACAGCCTCGCACAAATCGTCCTATCACACACTATATAATATTTTTTGTATGTATTATAAGCCAAAGTAAAAATACCAAGACGCCCGTTGGGTTTTGGGCTAGAATGTTCATTGCTACCTCTGGGTGTCGTAAGAGTAAACGTAAACTTAAAATACCGGAAGGTGGGCAACAGCGCCTTTTGAGGAACTGATGTCTTAAACTGCTATCCTCAAGACGCCTGCCAAGCGTGGGGATTATGGCCAATCCCTCCTTAATGGAGGAGGCTGTGTTCAGCAGTGGACAATCCGGCTGATACAGTTACAGTATTACAGAGGACTAATTAGTCCTTTCTCTATGGTATAAGTTAAGACAAAGGATAGTTTTATCCACAATTAACGCGGGCGTCGACGCCATGGAATGTTATATCAAGAATACAATTGTTTTCCAATAAATAGCTATACTTTCCAATTACGCTAACATTAGTGTAAACTAGTGTACATTTATTAGTAATTGTATAATGGCATCAATTCATTCAACCAAATTCTATCCTTATTTTCATTTGGTTAGTAATTAATTTCAATTATCACGATAATGCCGCCGGATAATGTTCTAGCTGGTTCATAATAGCTGTACGATTCCTATTATCAAGTTTACCATTACCAAACAACAATCATTGAAATAAATAATTCAATATCATTGATTTGCTTCCGGGTATATTCGAATCATTGAACAAATCAATTATTTGAGAGCTCTGATTGAAATTAAACATTAATGCCTTGGGACATTTTCATTATGAGTTGAAAGCTTTTTGTAGTTCCGTTGATGGGTTTAAAGAGGGTTATGGCACTTGTCTTGCAGGCGAGAAATTGAATAGCTATCGACTCTTTCCTGACTTGTTGATGTAGATCTCGAGTCAACAAAAGAGATACATTTTTGACCGCATCTTCGTTTAACATCAGATGAGATAGAGGTAAAAGCGTACCTATCACAAAAAAAATTCGGCCAAGTGCGAGTCGGACTCGCGCACGAGGGTTCCGTAAAAACCTGTAGGTATATAAGTAAAAGTTGTGATATTTTTATTGCTAAATGTAATCCATAACATGTTAAAATTATTAAAAATATTTTTATTACTGATGAAACTAAAAATTAACGCTTTTTGCAATTTTTTGTTTACCTGTGCTATAAGACGTTGCTTCGTACCAAATTTCAAGATTCGATAGAGTACCCTGTAGGTTTTGATTCCCTTGCGAGTGTCGAACATCTGCAGCATAAACGGCTGTATCTTTAGATTGCGTCGGCTTACATGTTTGGTTTTTTCCCAGCACTTAGGGACAGTAAACTTGAGTATCTGGTATGAATTTCAGCTCAACCTACACGCGTGAGAAAAAGGATCTTGACAGACTGACGAACAACTAAAGTGATCCTATAAGGGTTTCGATATTTTCCCTTTTGAGGTACGGAACCCTAAAAAAGGAGCATACTCATTATATGAGGCCGTAGTGCTCGGTTCTGTCACTTTGTTACCGGCAGTATGGACTGCATACTCTTTCTGAGATGTCTATCTCGGGTTTTATCACGGCAGAGGCTAGCCCAAACATTATTTCACCATCTCACCATGTTGGTACCAGAGAGTTGAAATACTTAGAGTTGTTATATCCGAACACCACTGCTCTAAAATCTTACTAGAATTTACCTATGTACATACCTACGCATATCTATAAGCAGTTTGTAATGACAAGGAACGAACGTTCAAATATTATGCGTCATATCTGTTGTTAGAAAGAGATAAATAAGCAATTCGTGTTACCACCGAACCGCCACGAGATGTTCCGATCACCATTATGCTGCATCTCTTTCACTCTCTCACACCAAACGATACACATATCTCGCTCATCCATTTCATTGAAATTCGTTCCAAAGATAAAACAACATAACGATATTTTCTATTTCAACAATAAAAGCAATAATTACGCGTGAAATGAAACAGTTTTCTTATCTCTCACAGTGCCTGTATAATTGGTGCAGAGTCTAAAGACACAAGGAAGGTGTATTGTCCACAGATTATTCCGAATAAACACGATTAGCGGCGATGTATTCACCGGACGCTCGGAAGTGCTAGACTCGTAGTGACTCAGGCGATTACCCTGAATTCGTCTTGTAAATATGGAGGGCAAACAACTGATCTACAGGTAAAAAAATCTTAGGTTGGTACAACGTGTTACGTGATGATGAAAAAAAACAACCAAGTGTGAGTCGGACTCGCGCACGTGGGCTACCGTACTTTTATGTATACAACACGAGACACAATATTAGAATTTTTTTTTTGGTTTTATCATGCGCGAATCCTTCTGACACTTGGACAATTATTAGTATTTGAAATATTCTCATCTGTGAAAATTTCAACTGTCTATCACGGTTCATGAGACAGACAGACTGTGGATTCTTAGTAGGTAATAGGGCCCGTTTTTACCCTTTGGAGCCCTAAAAATATCTTATGTTCCCTGTTGCTAAAAAGTGAATATCAAAAGTTAAACATGTTACTAGAAATACAATGTAGGGTGTTTGGAAATATATTTTAAAATTATTTCAAGAACAGTAATGTAGGTTTAAATGTAGGCCCCGTGGGGTGCCGGGTTAGAATTGCCCCTCCCCATATCATCCCGTGAGTGTCGTAAGAGGCGACTAAGGGAAAAATCCTGGAAGGTGGGCAGCAGCGCCTACTAAGGAACTGCCAATTTACACTGCGATCCCCAAGGCGCCTGCCAAGCGTGGGGTTTATGGCAAATACCCCCTTAATAGGGGAGGCTGTGTTTAGCAGTGGACAATCCGGCTGTTACAGTACAGTAATGTAGGTTTACTCCAGGTGCTGGGTAGAATATACCCATTTCTTTCCATGGGTGTCGTGAGAGGTGACTAAGGGAAAAATACCAGAAGGTGGGAAGCAGCGTCTTCTAAAGAACTGGCGATGTCTACTGCGATTCCCAAGACGCCTGGCAAGAGTTGTGATTATGACAAATCTGCAGAATGGGGGAGACCTCGTAAAACGGTTTCTTTTTCCATTTCATGTGATGATGATAATGAGATAATACCAAGTATTTGTGCCTGTGGGTGATAGAGCACATTGTCTGCAGCGAGAGCTTTTAACTGAAGTTCTTTGGTAGGAAAATTTGTCTGAGAATGACTTGCTAGGCCAAGCGTGCATATATACATGATATTATGAAAACTGCGCACCACCCGCTCGGGAGTACTCACTGGACTATCTAAGTTCAAAATCAAACCCTTACTTGGGGTAAATACAGGGCGTGATTATGTATAATGTATATTATGCGCAAAAAACTCAACATCGTATGCGTTGAACATAAAATCAGTTCCCAAAAAAAAGTTGTAAGCTATGAAGTTCAAGTTACTCCCACATTCGTTCTATGCATCCATGCAACGTGTTTTATTTGCAGTGTGTACATAAAAACTCCTTTTTGTCACGAGACGATTTTTTTACACGGTGGCACTCTAGTGTCTATATGTTCCACGTTTTCTGTGAACTGTGGTTCTACGAACTTCTGTGAAATAGTTTTCTGTGTATTTTTTCTTTTCTATTTAATGCTCAGAGACCCATAAAACCTTGATATCAGATGAGGCAAAAATTATTGGACAGGCGCGTCTCCTGGAAATATATTTTCCAAAAACGCTATAAAAAAAACATGTTTTTTTTTCTGTCGTCGAAACATTTTGTTATGCTCGAAACAAAAACTTGGTGCCATGCCTTCCTTGTTAGTGGTTTTATACCTATTATATTAATATTATGTAGTAGGTACGTATAATACGTCAACTATTGAATTGAACAGTCCGTGTTTCTATAACAAAGTTTTGTGTACTGGCCTACCTCTTGCGCGGACGACGCAAAACAAGCTTTTGTGTATCTGATTGAATGAGAATCCCAATACCAATCCGGACACAATCATACTGAAGAAGTTGTTTACCAATGTGTGTCAAAATGTATTATATACTTCCCTTAAGTATAATGAATCTCTCACTACCCTCCTTTAAACACGAGTTAAGGGATATGTTGCTCTGTGGCTGTTTTATAATCAGACTGAACATACGCTAAATATTAATCTTATTATTTTTTGACCTTGAGTAGTTGAATATTTTTAAACATTTTCTATTACGACTTTTAAAGCGTTATTGACATGGGTATGAATAATTACGAATTACTTAATGTTTTAAATTATTATTACTATTTTAATATACCAGAATTATAATATTTATTACGATTATAATGCTTGAATGATATTGGATTTTGATACCGATTATATTATCGATTTATTACGTATTATGACGTTAATGAACTCTTATAATTTAATATTTATTTTTAGCAAATAATAACCAAAAATATTTTCATGTCTGTTTGAAGAGGAATGAGACTATCTTATTTATTATAAACTAAAACCTTTATTGTACCATTTTTTTCAAATGCCTTCAGTAGTTTTACCCCCTTATTCATAATAGTCTGCTAACCTAAGCATTGCTAATTCTCTTTCTGTCTTCTTCTATTGACCTAAGTCAGAGTGAAAAATAACATTCTGTAGCAGTTGTTTTAAGTTAGCGGACCATTATGAATAAGGGGATAAGAGTCTATTCGCAAACTGACAATCAAATCATTCCTCTATATAATATTAGTTTAGATATATTAGCCAGTAAGAAACACTAGTTACTCTGACGCTACAAGACGATGTTTGCAGCGTGTCTGGGATAACAATAACGTTTTTTGTCACGCCGCGACCCTTCACGTACTGAGGACTGTTTTGTCACAGCCCTTTGTATGTCCTGTGATACGAGTAGCATAGCTTGTTTAGTGTAAGGATATGTAGGTTCTTATTTATATTTAGGATTTGAATAAAAAAGAGTACATTTTAGGGTTTTGTACTAGAAAAGTGGATTCCGTACTCAATGGGTGAAAACGGAATTCTTTTACTAGGACTTCAGTGTCCGTATGTCTGTGTGTATGTCACCAGGCTATATCTCTTGAACAGTGATAGCTAGACAGTTGAAATTTTCAAAGATGATGCATTTGTATTGCCACTATAACAATAAATACTAAAAATCGGCCGAGTGCGAGTCGGACTCGCGGACGAAGGGTTCCGTGCCCTTCGTGAAAACGAAAAAAAAGGGTAGTGTTTAATGTTTTATGGATAGTATGGAACCTTAGCCTTTGCTTAGCTTTATATTTAATCAATTGAATGAAAATAATGTTATTTTGAGGGTTAGGTTCGGTTAGAGTAAAGAAGAACCATCAGAGTTAGCTTGTTGAATTTTTACAGAATTTGTGTTACCTAGTATGACAGATTGCCTCCCAAATAGTAATGATGAACAGATTCAGACGTTCCTCTGCGGAACTCCATATTGAATACGAGAAATCATCTTCTTTTTCTCGATTGCGTGCTTGAATAGTCAAGACCTCCTGAGGACGCTTTCTGTAGATCCGTAATGCGTCGAATTTTTTTCTGATTTGGCTGCATGGAGTTTGTGACATCATATTATTATCGGCGTTAACATGAGAAGCAGGTGGAATTGTCACTACTGTTGCTAGGCGACTAAGGGTAACATATCAGAAGGTGCGCAGCAGCGCTTTCTGAGGAACTGATATCTCACACTGATCCGCAAGACACCTGCCAAGCGTGGGGATTATGGCAAACCCCCCCACAATAGGGGAGGCTACGTGTTCAGCAGTGAGCAATTCGGCTGCTACAGTATATTTATTTAAAGTGATTTTCGAAAATATAGGTTAATGCTTTCTTAAAGTATTTTTTATTTTCAGTTAATAATTAATTATGATACCAAAAACTTAAAATAAAAGAAGGTCCCTATACAGGAAACTTTTTTGTACTTTTTAGAATTCCATAACAAAAGTGTTAAACCGAATCCCTATCCTTATGTGACGGGTGTCTAGTTTGTAAACGGAACAAGTTACAAAGCTGAAAATTTCATAGGATGTGTAAAACGTTGACTAAAAGATGAACATTGGACTAGATATGTAGTTAAATTATTTTCCAATATATAAAACAAAAAAATGCACTTTTTTGCTTTTGTTTGGCTGTCGCCTAAAGCTCATTGAATATAATACATATATTATAATAGTATATTACTATTGAACGCCACGCTAATATTATCAAGGTGAAAGTTTGTGAGTGCGTTGGTATGTTTGTTAATTCTTCACTCTTCAACGGCTCCACTGATTTTGATGAAATTTGACGTGGAGGTAAATAAGGCGCTGGATTAACTTATATATATAGAATACTTTTCAGCATCATCATCTATCACCACGGGGGTAAACCGCAGGCGCAACTAGTATTAAAATATGCGTACGGCTAAATCGATTTGAATGAAACTTGGAAGAAAGATGGTGATCTTTGAGCTGAGTGAGAACCTATGAATTAAATCATAGCATACTTTCATCAACATCGTCATCATTACTTATTGAAATTGGTTACGCAAGTGAAACCTCGTAAATAAAATAAATGAGATTGAACAAATTATCATTGCATAAAAGTAAGTACCTATTATCAAATTATAAATATATTAATAAACCGCTTGGTGGTAGAGAGTTGGCTCGCCTTGTATTAAAAGTCGGCGCATGAACGCGAGTCCTCGCAAAAATATTTAGTTATTTACTTGGAAGACCAACAGCCATTATGTCTAATAGAAGTATGTATATAAAGCAAAATATATAAATATCTTGGGCAATCTGCCTCGTCAGCGGCTCATGCCAGACTTAAGTAAATTTTAGAACATTTAGAATATAAAATTTCCGGCCAAGTGCGGATCGGAATCCCGCGAAGATTCTAAAATGTATGAAAAAACATATATTATGTACACATTTCACGTCATTCTGTGTTAGTACAGAGCTCTTAGTGTGCGAGTCCAGCTAGCACGTGCCTGTTTTTTTTAAATCTTATATAAAAAATAAGTCCATAAAGTAGATAACTAACTACCTAACTTTATCTTGTATATATTTGATAAAATTTAATACGAAAATTTAACGACATCATAAAGTTATGTCTCAAGGTCGAAAAAAGTGTCAAAGATGCTCAGACAAAATATAATTCGCGTTGATGTTACGAAACACTCAAGTTATGTTGTCTTGGTATAATTATCTTTGTACATGCTTGTATTAAGTTATTCACTTCAAGGGCAGCCACTGTCTGGAAATACGAAAATACGAGCCCTAGATAGACTCAGGCTAGAGGTATTATTGTATACCTAATGTGTATGTTGGTAAATAATGTGTAACCCCGTGGGGTGCCGGGTTAGAATTGCACCTCCCCATATCATTCCGTGGGTGTCGTAAGAGGCGACTAAGGGAACAATACTGGAAGGTTTGTTTGTTTAGGGAGGACATAGATGCTGGCTACCGCCTGTGCGGTCGTCCAGCTCCACCGGGTTTTGGGCGAGGGCCTGGCCCTACAATAGCCCGGGAGGGAGAAGTGCCGAAGGCACTTCTCCCGAGACGGGCGTAGAAGGCGAAAAGCGCTTTCTACCTCCGTCTCCTGCGGACGCCGAAAACGTGCCGCTACTATAGGAGGGGTTGACAGCGAGCTCAAGGGCACCACTGTGGTTCGGACCTCGGCTTGTCTCGCTGTCGAGAGACATGGGGGGGATCGGAGCAAAATGCCTCTGTGCAACTGCAGTGTTGCACAATTGGGCCCTACTGAATAATACTCTTTGATTATTTGGAGAGCAATTTATCGTGACCTTGTTTTTGCCTCGAGCTCGCCGGCGAGCTCGGTGTTTGATTGTGTGACCTCTAATTACCTCACACCTGGGGATTTTACCTCGACGACTTGCGGATAACGCTAAAGCTGCCAATGTAATGACTGCGATGGGGTCATCCGGGTCGTCTAATACCTGCCGTGGTCGGCGACGGGGGGGTTTGAAAAATGGGATAGAAGAGGCAGTCGAGTAGTTCGATGCCTGGACAACCAATGGGTTCGGGTGGTGGGGCGCTCGATCAAAGTATCGGCGGGCGCAGTCCTTATTGAACTGCGCTAGAGAGGGAAGGTTTAAGTCGCAATGCAACTCGGTGTTCCGGATATACCACGGGGCGCCGGTTGCATTACGAAGAAAACGGTTTTGGATGACTTGAAGTTTATGAAGGTGGGCCTCACTAGCATGACTAAACACTACTGATGCGTAAGTCATGATGGGGCGGATGCAGGCAGTGTAAAGTGTCTTCTTATTACTAAGAGACATTTTACTCTCTTTGCGAAGTAGGGGACCAAGGCGACCCATTATGAAGGCCGCTCTGTTTCGGACGGTTGTTATGTGATCGTTAAAGGTGAGATGACGATCAAGGGTGACTCCGAGGTATTTTGTTCTAGGAACCCAGGGAATGGGTTCGTCGAACAAAATAAGCGGTTTCGGGTAAGGGGAGCGTGTCTTCTCAGTAAAGCACATAGCTGTGCTTTTAGCTGGGTTGACCGCGATGCGCCATTTTCGGAACCAGTCACCGATCTCGGTGATGGCCCGTTGCATGACGAAATAGGACTGTCTGTTGATATGCCACCCAGTGGTGTAAATGGCGGTATCATCCGCATATTGGGCTAGGAATATTTTGGGCTGAGAGCGTGGGATGTCACTGGTATACAGTGCAAAGAGAATAGGTGATAGCACGGAGCCCTGAGGGACTCCGGCTCTGACTGGGTGGGGGGAGGAGAGGGTGCCTTCCACGCGATAGCGAAAGCTTCTGGCTTTAAGGAAGTCTTGTAGGATGAGCACAAGACGTTCTGGCACGCCAAATTGGTATAGCTTGTAGATCAAGCCGTTGTGCCAGACTTTGTCAAAAGCTTTCGCTACGTCGAGGAAGACTGCTAGCGTAGTCTGGGGTTTGGGGTACTTATTGAAGCCCTCAATGATGTGCTCCGTGAGGCGGTGCACCTGTTGGACGCATGAGTGTCCGGGTCTGAAGCCAAACTGCTCATCTGGGATAAGGTGGTGTTCCTTAGCATGGGACTGGAGACGGTTTGCAAGTAACCGCTCGTAAAGTTTGCCTAAGGCACTGAGGAGGCTGATGGGGCGGTAACTGGTGGGGTCAGATGAGCTTTTGCCTGGTTTGTGAATGCCAATGACATTTGCACATTTCCAGGTGTCTGGGAATAAGCAGTGGCTCATAGCAGCATTGAAGATGCTGACTAAGAGATGGATGAGAGGAGGAGAGAGGGTTTTAAGAACCCTGTTGGAGATGCCATCGGCACCGGGGGATTTGCGCGGTCGGAGGGCCTTGATCAGTCTCTCCACCTCAGCGTAAGTCGCTAAGGTGATTGGTGGGAGTTCAGAGGTGACCACAGAGCTTTTACGTTCGACTTCAGCATCCACCGAATCGAGGTGAGCTTGGTCAACGTGATCTACGTTAGGGGAACACTGAGCCTCTAGGCTATCAGCTAGGCACTCAGCTTTGTCTTCGTCAAAGAACGCTGGGACAAGTGGGACTGGTCTGTATAAGGGAGGCATGTCGTTATGGTTACTTCCTTTCAAGCCTCGCGCCAAGTCCCAGTAAGCATGGTGGCTTGGCACGAGGTTTGAAAGTTTATCGCCCCATTGTTGATCACGCAACTCAGACATGCGACTTTGAACCATGCGTTCAAAGTGGCGTTTCTTAGTTTTGTTCTCTTTACTGGGGTAAGAGTCGTAATGTCGGGTCACTGCTTTACTCTCCGTCACCAATCGTCTCACATCCGCTGGAATGACAAGGCGCCGGTCGTCCGGCACTATGACCTCCTTTGCGGATGCACCTACTACGGTGGAGAGGTGATTGGTGAACGAATCGATCGCAAGGGTTACGTCATCTTTTGTCAGGATGTCGTCAGGGATCTTGTCTAGGTCCGGTGAACTGATAGCCTTTAGGGCATCGCCTACTTGCTTCCAGTTCACTATCGTCTTAGTGGGGCGGGGGAGGTCAGTCGTTGGGTCGGGACCTAGTCGCAGTATAATGGGTCTGTGGTCAGAGTGAAGCTCGTGAACCACTTCTATGGAGCGTAACCGGAGTGTTACGCCTCTGAATAGTGCCATGTCAAGCAAGTCAGATCGGTGGTTTTCCATATAAGGGTAGTGAGTGGGCTCAGTGGGCGCAATTATGTCAAAGTTAAGTTCTGCGATTAGGTTTTCAAGTGCAATACCTCTGGGATTGTTGACGTTACAATTCCATAGGATGTGCTTACTGTTGAAGTCGCCAATCAGAATGACGGCGCTTCCTAATGAGAATAGGGCTTCTAAGTCAGCTCGGACGATCGGCTTTTTGCAAGCTTGGTAACAGGATGCTATGACTATAGGTTGATGACCAGTCATAGCTAGGAGGCAACAAGATGCTTCCATATTAACAAGAGTCGGGGTAGGTAGGGGAATGCAGTGCAGGGACCTTTTGTAATAGATAAGAGTGCCTCCCCCACGGGAGTTCACTCTATCATCACGTACCGTTCTGTAGTTGGCAAACCTAGGGTTCGCCTTCCCCGGTTTTAGAAAGGTTTCCTGCACGCATATGATATCGATAAGGTGGGTACAACAAAAGTCGTGGACGAGGTCACGTTGTTTGAAGAGGCCGTCAGCGTTAAATGACGCTAACGAAACTGAGTACGGTTTCGTGCGTTCGGTTGTACTACCCATAGTGGTTGTACTGGGGAGGGGCCTGGGGAACGAAGCGCTTAAGGGCGCTAAGTAAATTCGCGTGTTCCAATGTGTATTGGATCACGTCCGCTGGGGATTGAGCGTATTGCATCTTGTGGAATAGCTCTTGTACCTCATTGATGTCAACCGACATAGCCAGATCGCTGACTAGGTTGATTGCCTCTTGAAGAGGGGCAGCCATCAATGGCATAGGTGGAGCTTGTGGCCGGGAAGCGGCGCGGGGAGGCGCGCGAATGGTGTTGGCGACGGGTGCCGGGAGCGCGGGGCGAGCCGGGGCCGGTGCGCGGGCAGGGGCCGCGGCGCGGGCGGGTGCGGGTGCGGGCGCGGGTGCGGGCGCGCGGGCCGGGGCGCGGGCGGTAGCGACGGTCTTAACCATACTGGGTGGTTTAGACCATGCGTTACGGGCTGGGAGCGGCGCGGGTATTACCTGTGAGGCAGGTACTACCGTTAGTTTGGGGCTTACCCGTTGGTAACGGTCGTATGAGGGACGGGTTGGCCTATGCCTTGCCACCCTGTGGTTCACTCGTGGTGCTTTAGGGCAACCACGGTAATTCGCGGTATGCCCTTGAGCGCCGCATAACACACAGCTGGGTGGGTCCGGCGAATCCCGGGTGCGAGTGCACGCTGCTGTCGCGTGATCGCCTAGGCACTTAACGCACCTAGCGCGAGCGAAGCAGAATCGGGAGGCGTGCCCGTATAGTTGGCAGTTGTGGCACTGCGAGGGACTCCCATTCTTGTATGGGGCTTGGACATCGAGTCCTGAGAGGCCACAGACCTTTTTTAAATTAAAAATGGCCTTGCCTTCAGGAGTACGATCTAGTACTACGAGTACTAGATCGTAGGGACTGCGGTCCTTCCCGCTGTACATGCGGTGAACTGCATGTACGGGGAAGTCTTGTGCCTTCAGGTCGGCACATACCGAATCGGTATGTACCTCCTTGGGCACACCGCGGATGACCACTCGGAGGACTTTCTCCTCTTCGAGCGCATAAGTGTGAAAACTTATGCTCTCGTTGCGGAGGAGTTTTGTTAGCGCTCTGTGGTCGCTAATGGAGGAGACTTGGACTTTAATGCCCTGCTGCGTGGAGCGGGCATTAGTATAATGGATCCCACGATCCGAAACTAAACGGGACAGCATGTCCCATTTGGTTTTGTCCTGAATGAACAGGGGCGGAGGCGGTTTTTCGCGGCGCGCGCTCGCGTCCTGAGGGGACGCGGCAGTTGTGGCCGGAGCGGAGGGAGGAGACGCGGGGCGCGGGGCGGGGGTCGGCTTCTTGCCGGAGGCGGGGGCCTTAGCGGGTGCCTTGGCGGGAGGGGCGGAAGTTGCGCAACTAGCGGCTTTAGGAGCACGCTTGCGCTTTCTATCTACGACGGTATAGCCGTCGTTATCTGAGTCCGAGTCAGTGCGTAAGGCGCGACTCGGATCTACCTCCATCTCCGCTTCGGAGTCCGAAGTGGGCTCTACAACGGCGATGGAGGGACGGGTGCTCGCTGGCCTCCCGATCGGTGAGCGCGAGCGAGACCTCTCACGGGGAGGGGCTGCCACCGTGCGTCTGTTGTCTGGGCCCGGAGCGGGCGAAAGCGGACTGTCCTCTGAGAAGGACCGGGTCAGAGGAGGGACGTTGGCCTCCGGGTTTGAAGTCCCGGAGGGAGCGATGAGAGTGTCCGTGAAGCGGGCATTCTCTTCCTCTTCTAGGAGTTGCATATGTGCAACGTATAGATCGGGGTGGCGGAGGGCGAAGGTCTGAAGGACCTGCACCTCACCGTTAGAGGGACGGGACTGCATCCTGAGGGGAATACTCAGGACGCCCTATCCAGGGTTTGAATTCCCTCACACACCTTGTGAGCTCACTGTGTGAGAGGGAGTGTGTACCTACGGTGTGCCCTAGTTGTGTACCCTCTCCGAGCTTTTTTCTCGGCGGAGAGGGGTGCTCCTAAGCGCTACTCCGGGTTTGACTAGGGGTGACCCCAAGGCCAGAATTCCGGAGCCCAGCTTGCTTCGGCTGACCCGTGAAACGGGAAAGGCCACGGTGCAAGGTTAAACCAAAACAACAACAGTGGCCGTTGTCACCGTAGGGTGTCACACTGCGACCGCAGCAAATGGCGGATTTGATCGTTCAGACGGGTTTGGCTGACGCTACCCCACGCCTGAACGACGTCGCTTAACAGCACAAAGTGTGTTGTTACGCGACTGTTACTATGTTGTGTCGGATAGTAAAGTGGTGAAATGCGCACCGAAAAGTGCGGTCGAAGCAAGACCACCAGCCCGATATGATGTTGTTCGTCCGAAACAAGGGACTGGGTAGGTGGTAATGCCAGACGTCTTAGAGCGCCTCTGCGCGACGGCACGGCGAGCTCGTAGCTCGCGTTGCTCGGCGTTCGGCGGCTGCTCAGCTTCTGCACACAAAACAAAAACTTCGTCAGGACTGCGTATTCCAAGGCACTGGTCTGCAACTAGCGTCGGAACGATGACCCGAGTGAGACGGCAATAGTGCGGGGACTATTGCGGTCTCACTGGGAGATACTGGCGGAGCTGTAGACAGGTGTGCACGGCGTGGCGGCACAGGTCGGAATGTGAAAGTGAATACTGGAAGGTGGGCAGCAGTGCCTTCTAAAGAACTGCCAATTTACACTGCGATCCCCAAGACGCCTGCCAAGCGTGGGGATTATGGCAAATACCCCCTTAATATGGGAGGCTGTGTTCAGCAGTGGACGATCCGGCTGTTACAGTATGGTCGTAAAAAATAGAGTAAATTTAAATTGAACAGTATCTATCACGATTACAACGCTAGGAATAATGATAAAATGGCTGTGCCAGGTTTTATATTAGCAAAGACATAATAAAAGGTTTAGGAAATTGTGTGCGTTTTGCTATAAAGTTCCCAAACAGATTAAAACTCTCACAGAAGAAAAATTCAAGTTGCACGTGAAAAACATTTGGAAGAAGAAATCCTACTACACAGTTTGTGATTACTTAACGACAAAAATGCTGGGACAATTCCGCGTCTGCCAAACTATCACCTGTCACCTACGTAATTTAATCATCTAATGTTATTATTTTATAATATACTTTATATAATCTCATTCGGTAATATTCTAATTATGAAATTAAATACAGACTTTTATTGGCATATTTTATGTACATACTTCTTTAAGAAAATTAAAAAGTTAAATTAAAGCATTGTTCTCCTAACAAAACAATGCTTTAAAACATTTTTTTAATTATTAAAGTACAATGTGTCCCGACCAAGGAGGTTTCAATTCAATTTAAGTACACATTATCTATGGTGAGCGAGATGCGCGCGCAACGCGCTGCGCTGGTTCCGAGCCAACAGACCAATAACAGACTTTTTCATCCCACCATCTCGGAAAGAGTAATTTTAATCTTCAATATCTGAGTGGAAAAGCCGTTTTTATTCTCTAGAGGATAAAGTAAATTGAATTTAGAACATCGTGTGCACTAAGTTTGTGAATTAAAAAAAACATTAAACCTATTTACTGCTACCTCTATGGTGCCAAATATATCATACAACTTTTTTTTAATTTGTTAAAAACTCAGACTCGGAACCTTTTTGGTGTTCTTTTTCCAATTTGCTTTGTACGCGGTTCTTTACGCGGCATTTTTTCACGTCATTGTTAAACCTTATATTAAAAACAAGAAACTTGAAAACAAGTGAAAAAACTAAAATGAGTGATTCTAGCGACGAGGAAGTTTGTTTGACGCCAACAGAATTGACTGAAACTGTTATAATAATGCGCAAATGAGCTTTCTCCCTCAACAATCACGCGAGAGTAATTTCCTCGCTGAGGTGGAATGAAAAGTTACGTGTTGCACTCGAGTGCAAAGATTTTTCACCTCGTGCTCTTTTGATTCCCTCGCTAACGCTCAGGATTCTAATTTTGAATCACTCGCTGCGCTCGTGATTCAATTTTATAATCCTTCGCTTGCTCGGTCATCAAAATTGAACACGCGGTTAAAAAGCAACTTTGCAGTCTTGTATAACAAATAACTATTTCCATTTTGGCGCTATTTCGTACATACGAATTTGAGTAATATTTCATTGGATAAAACTTTAGTAGCAAAAATGTCAAGCAACACCCACGAAACTGATGATTTAACTCCACCTGACATTCTAGAAACAGCTACGAAACTGACTAATAGGCTTTTGCCAGAAAAATCAAGAAAAGCGTATAGCCACAGAGAGTTGAAATACAGGTAAAAAAAATTAATATAGCAATGAGATTAAATAAAGTAGTGTATGCAACTGCATATAATTAGGTATTAAAACACTCGTGTAATCTTATTATGAAACTCGCCTGCGGCTCGTTTCAAAAAACTACACTCATGTTTTAATACCCTCTATTATATGACAGTTGCATAAACTACTATTATAACACATAAAATAATGGCCCCGAGTTTTTTGCCCGTTCTTTTCACAAAAAAATATGTTATATATATGTTATTTATGCTAGATTTTGACTAGCTGAGGGGAGGGCGCTGTATATTGAACACGGGGCATATAACTAGTTTGACAGCGGATACCCAAGTTACAACATCTTAAATTTTACAGCCGTAACAAGCGGATACCCAAGTTACAACATCTTAAATTTTACAGCCGTAACAATATAAATAATTGTAAAATATTCATGGTGGCAGGGCATTTTGCGAATGCCCGCTGGCTAGCTACCACCATGAAGTAGAAAATCTGTCGCCAAGCACCTAACGGTGTGTTACGGCAGCTGTCCTTGAGAGCCAGTAATTCTATGCTGGCCTGTACAACATCTTCGACCACATCATCACTTATCATCAGGTGAAATAGTGTTCAAAGGCGTAATGAAATAGTGTAAGATGTAAAAAAAGGTTTTTTTTTTAAATATATGCATAGAACAGTTATTATTTTATAAATGGGTTGGCAGTCATCTCTAACCATATACCTACGGATACCATCAGTCAAGAGCACTAATCTCCCCTACCCCCAATACCCATCCATTTCCCAATAATCCTATTGGCCAGATTATAATCCTCTATGACGAATAGCACTTAGACGTGCTGATGTCTGCACCTAAAGTCTAGACTCTGTAATAACCGATATCTATTCTTGCAGGCGAACGTCTTTATTGGACACCGACTTCCGCTTGCGGCTATGTCCGCATTAAATTCTGTTAGATAGCGGTCTCTTTCGGGTTCTACTTACCCTGTTTTTCAGCTAGTCTTCTAGTACGTAGTATTATTGTTATTTATGTTCTATACTTCTAGCCCAAGATTATTTACCATTTGAATGTTATTAATATATCAGTAATTATATTTTTATAAATTATTGGAGTACAAAATGTTTTACCCCGGGCGGGAATTGAACCCGCGTCCTCCGATTTCGCGCCGAACGCCTAAACCACTCGTCCACTGGGCGTCGGCTGTTTCTGCTGAAATGTTGTGCTCCAATTGTATTTCTTTAATCGACATAGGGGACGGTGCGCGAAATATTTGTACTCCAATAATTTGAATATGATTTGTGTAGCACGTGGTAGTGCTTGTAATCATATTTAGAAATATATCAGGAACTACTTTGCGGTAATCAATATTTAATTATACATATCATATTTCTTTCTTGATTGATTAATATATTATTTATCGATTGTGCGCTGCAAGTGTCAAGATCAACTGATGATGCTTTGTGTACAAACTAGTAGACAATTTGTAGAAGCCCAATTTTATCAATATTGGGTAGTCTCTAGTCGACTTTTGTCTGTGTCATATCGAAATTATTCGAATACTTTACGATTTTATGTCATGTTTGTGAATACATTTTGATACCAGTTTTGGTGAATTTACTTTGCGATCGATCGTTGACAACTTACAGTTGTTAATGTTACAAGAAAACAAACTTTTTTATTGAATAATACTCAATATCAAGTATTTTGTTTTTCTTCGAACGGTTATCGTCTACTTCTTATCTTTACCTTTACGGTATATTATACAGCAAAAAAATACCGTAGATATTGTATAAAGTTTTGTTTTTAAAGGCCGGAGAATATTCGCGGAAGTTCACAAACCTTAATTTTTAGGAACAACCCACATCTATGATAAATTGGAAAATCATGTCGATTAAGAGTGCCAGAAAGTTAGCCGGTATGTTTTTGCTCTGAAGAAGTTTAGGCATACAGTGTCGATGGAAGTAGCACTAACAACTTGCCTTGGCTTCGCGGCATACTTTCTCAACTATTAATGTGAGGACACTGTGTTGATATCAATAGAATTTTTAAAACACGTTATGTCCGTGATTTAATCAAATTTTCAATTAAAAAAGTTTTCTTCTTTTTGCAAGGGTACCAGGCAGTAGATTCTTGTTTGTATCGTTACTGCAGTCTTGTTCTTACTTGCGGGTAGTATTATTATATTTTTCTATGCCTGCGGAGTGTTAGCGTTTGAGCTCTCTGCACTTGTTGTCCTGTTCGCACCCGTACAAACTGTTGTTACGCGATCTTCTTTGATTACTGTCCTCCTAGTACTGCGTGTATTTGAAGTAACTGTTTTAATTTGAAATAATTTATTTTTTTATGTTATTTTGACGGGATAAGCTCGAGGCTCACCTGCTGTTAAGCGGACTAACCTCTGCTTATAAAAGATGCATTTCATCACAAGTCACGAATTGGACTGCGCCCTTCAACTTGAGACCTAGTTGTTAAGTCTCATGTGCCTGTAATTTCACTGGCTTTCAAGGACTGCTGCCGGAACACACCGTTAGGTCCTTGGCGACGTATTTTCTATTTGAGGGTGGTTGCTAGCCAGGCGGGCGTTCGTAAAATGCCCTTCCACCGTGCGGTGAAGCTCCATGGACTGGGATATGAACCATGGATCTGCTACGCGGCAGTCCATAGCCAATGCCACTGAGCCATCACTGTTTCTTCTGTATATTTATTTAGCTAACATCTGTACTCCTCAGAGATTCGATGGGAAAACAAGCAAAATCAACGAGGTTTTGTTATAGGTACCGATGCAGAAGATTTCTTTGAGATGGCTTCTTCACCTATTGTTTTTTTTATTTATGCAAATGCTTCTATAACCCAGACTTCCTTTAGTAATGGAAATAATAGATTCAGAATGCAATTCCGAACATAGCTCTCCGAACATTTATAACCGACAAACGTGACAGAGACAGCAAGGGACCATTTGTCTCCTGTCCTTTTCTATTAGACTACAATACCGACGTACCGAGATGCGAGATACCAAACATGTTGTACGCAAAAGTAATATTTCAACTGAAAGCTGACTCTCTTTGGAACGGTTTTTAAATTGCTTTCCGCTTACCACAGTGACACGCGCGGTTGGTTTAAATAAAACGGTAGTTCTTTCATGTTTACGAGAATGACATAAACGTTTCTTTTTACATCTTATATGTAAGCCATTTATACCTTGCCTGATAGTAAGTGATGATTTGACACCGCAACTATAATGGACAGTAATTTAGCATACCATCATATTAGTTTCATAATATTATAAAAAACTCATCGCTGCTTCAAGCATCTGGTTATGTTTTTGATTGCAAACACTATTTCCCTATCCACAACAATAACAATAATAAAAAAAAATACCAAAAAATGGAACCGACTATAACACTCAAAAGTGTGAAATAACTTGTCGAAGTCGGTACCATGATAGTTCAAAAGTAACTATTATCACAATATTGTGCGCATCGGTACCATGCGACTTCGACAAGTTCTTTCACACTTTTGAGTGTCACAATCGGTTCCATTTTTAGGTAAAAAAAAGTTTTCACTATTTTTAGTAACTTTTACTACTTACGGGACCGATTGTCATTTACTGCCAATGACCATAACATCATAGAAAAACACTTTTCAGTTATTGGAGTGTAACTCAAAAACAGCTGGACCGATTATGATGAAATTTAAATGGGACTACAAAGGAATCATCAGCTTTCACATAAAAACGTATTATAAAAATCGGTCCACCCAGTCAAAAGTTCTGAGGTAACAAACAAAAAAAATTACGAATGGAGTACATACCTTCTTTAGCTAAAAATTGTTTACTTGTATATGCACGCTGCTGTCACATAATATGTATGCCATATTATCACAAAAGTCCAAACCAAAAAGTTTCTTTTTTCCACGACATAAATCCAACAAACTTAAAATCTGCTATAAGGTTTGACGTTTTATGACAGCAAAGGCAAAAAACTACAATGGTCTTTAGTATAAATCTATGAGCATATTACTTAAACCATATATCAGTGAAATTGGGCCTTATTATGATCGAGTGATTCCTATAAACAGAATTTGTATTAAATACAACAATTTGATAATAGATCTACTGGCCACTTCCAGAAAATTCGATTCGAGTTGAGAACAATTCTGTAATTATCCAATCTAAGGAAGCTAACGTACGTGCAAACTACCGCGTTCCAATTTCTCAATTACGTTCCATTGCTCATTTAGCACCAGGCCACCCCACGTGCGTTCACAGCGGGCGAGCAATGGCGGGGTAAGAGGTGGGATGCTTGTTGGAATTTAATTAGCTTAATGCAGTCTCCAAGGGAAGTCTCAAATTATTAGGAAGATCGTGGAAAATGTCAGGTTTTACAACGCTGCTAAGGATTGTTAGGAGACTCCTTGCATTGCTATCTTGCACACTCAAACTTATATTAAAGTCGAAATGAGGGTAGTTTTGCAAATTTACGTTTTTTCTTTGTCTTAGCAGCTTAACTACTCTTTGTGGGCTTGGGTAGTATTAAATAATGTGGGTAAATTTTATATGTGGATTTAAAGTTAAAGGAGATCTTTCCGACATCTATGATATGACCTCACGTTTGTTTCAGGCAAACCTATTCCTCATCCATCCGGCCACAGATACAGAACCTTTTTATTGTTAGAAAACCCAATTTTTTTCCAATGTTCTGTATAAACTGACAAGTCTACCTAAATATATGAAGTAAGGCAGATGCCTTCCTCCTATGTATACAGGGTTATTGGAAAAATGCAAACAACCTCTTAGAGTTGACTTCTGTTAGTCCTAATAAACATCTTTATTCGAATGTATAATGTATTTAGTCTAGCAATAAAAGGCACACAAGATGGCTTACAATTTTAAGCACCTTTTTATACTGGTTAAGTTGGAACATTTCCAATCTCAAAGATTGGCATTTTACATGCTACAGTCAAGTAAACTATTCCCATAAGTGCAATGGGGGTGAAGGTGATTACAATAGAGATTTTAATAATGAATACCTTAAATTTACAACAAAACGGAACCGAAAGCATACAATAACTAGTGGAATTCGGCACCATGCTGATACAAAACACGGTGAGGCTCATTTCCATGGTCAAACTTTCACCTGATGATTTACCCATATAAGTTAACTCATCTATCGTGAGTAAAAAAGCGTCTTTGTTGCAGGTACAACTCCAAGCTGACGACTCTGGCGCTCCCATCAGTGATATTCGAGCCCAAGTTCCGGGGGTCAGTCAGGAACCTGGTATACTCCGATCTGCCCGGACAGCCGCCTAGGCGACAAGAGTTACGTCACTCCAGGGACTTAAAGGTAAGAGTGGACACAGAGTAGTCGGAGGACATAAACTTATACATATTTCTGAGTAAGAATAAGATTTTCGAGTATGAATTAATGAAATTTCATTACGAATTTACACAAATTTTACAATACGATTTTTTTTTTATTTACGCATGTCGAATGAGACTATGATAATTCTGGTGAATGGAAAACTAATTGGTTACTAGCGGGATATAAACCCGCGAATCCAGGACCCTTTTCAGTGATGATTGGGTGGATAAAGGTAAGATTGATTTTCACTCGCCCACTAATACTGGTCACGATCGACAGTATTTTTTTTCTGTTTGCGGTAATAGAATGTAGAATATACTCATATTACATTTTGAAATTGACCTCAATAAATAGACGCTTCACTTGAATAAATTTATGATTTTGATTTTGACTTGATCAGAAGCATATTTTAATGACTTGAATGTAATTTATTATTTTGAATTTTATTAATTAAAATATCTCTACCCGAGTGTGTAATGTTTGTTCTCTAAAACACTTTTCTTTACGAAAACATCTTTTAACAACACGATCCTGGCTTGGATATTATCAAATTTTGTTTTTCATGTATTATTAGGGCAGGACGAGGCTTGTAAAAGTTTCCTCGAGGGTAAGAAATTGTTTTACTTACTTTTGACACAAAAATCTCGCTCGTGCCTGATGTATATACGTGTATCATAAAACTAAACGTTAAGGGCGCGCTGGCCAATATTCTTCGTATTAATATAATATATGTTACAAGTACATAACATATAATTACGTGTCTACTTAGCCATTATTTGAATTTCGTGGAAAAACTAAACGAACATTTCAATATTAGACCGTTTTATTCATTAAACGAATTTATAATAATGCGACTTGTAGAATCTTCATTCTCATTGCAAATGGCATGATTAAATTACTGTACTTATAATGTGTAAGGCACGTGGTATGAATAATGATGATTATATACAATTAATTGAATTTTACGTAGTTATGATACTGATTTTTGTCATATTTAAGTATTAATATTTCTTAACATCTTATTTATCATAAATATTTCTGACATTATTCATCAATCGTAAATATAACTCTATTTTTATCTTTTCAAGCCTGTATTGCCAAACAAATTTTAGTATGATATTATTAAATTTACTGTAAATTTACTTGCCTATACTAAAGCTACTAATATTATAAAACTTATAGGCTAATAAACGATTATATACTTTTCGTAACACTGAAAAATAAGTGATTATTCTTTTAGGGTCGGTTATTCAGCAGCTTATATAATATATTATATTAAAAGTTTATTTTCTACCGTTTTTCCTAAATGCAGTTTAAATCTAATGGGAAGTTTTTTTTTACTAGACTGTATATGATGATATATTCATCACGGGTCCGCGAGCCATACTGATAGTAATTATATATTCAAAAGTTTTCAACCAATTAAAAATAACCAATGTTTGTTGTTGAAAAGGAAATTCAACTATTTTAAATCTAGTCGGTTAAGTTTTCATCTATTAGAGATAAGAAAAAAAGAATTAAGATATTTACTAACTGAAGAGTCTGTATACTTTTAAAAATATTATAAATGTCCGCAAAAATTGAGTAAAATTAAATTAAACAGTGACGATCACGATTGGAATAAAGATAAAGTAGTGCCAAGTTTTAGATCATCAAAGACAAAACGAAGGACCTTTTTAGGTAATTGTGTGCGGTTTTATTACAAAATTCCAAAACATATTACAACGCTCACATAAGAGAAATTCAAGTGGCACGTGAAAAACACTTTCTTTAAGCGCTATGTATCGACCGCAGAATATACCATTGTCCATTCTATTGTTATAATTATCGACAATCCACATCAAGAAATCCTATTACATAGTTTGTGTTTACTTAAACGACAAAAAGCTTGAACAATTCCGCCTCGTCCAAGCTATTGTCTGTCACTTACGTAATTTAAACATGTATTGTATAATAATAATATTGTATGAATATTATTACATGGTATAAAACACATTGTTAGAAGACGTTTAAAATAATTTCCCCGAGTTTCTTGCCCATTCTTCTCGCAGTAGCTCTATCCATTTTTTGCTAAAAGTGGCAGTACAATGTATAATTTATTCACATCAAGAAATCCATTTAGTCAATTACATATTAAAGTATGTAATTGACTAAATCATAAGTGTGTCGTAGACGCCCAAATTCAATAAATGATTTGACTTGAGTTAAAAATCGAATCGACCGATTGATACACACACGGCACGATCGATTGAGACCGTATGACTGAACAGTTGAAAAAATTTAAATTTAATCACATTTGATATCGTAAGGTGTGTGGCAGGTTTTAGGTGCTAGGGATCCTAAGAAGCTAGAGTCCTCTTAAAGATATGATGTCCTCTTGAATTCCCTGTGACAAATCGGACAAATACGTGGGCGGAGAAACAGCCAAAACATCTGACCCAAAGAAAGAAGGCGTGTATTTATTCAATAAGTTACCGAGTTGATTTACTCTCCCGCATCCCAAGATAATATTTACATAACAAAATGAGTCCAAGTTGAATTTATTCATAAGTTTTTTACCCTCAACTATAATATGATGTTGGCATATTTTATTTTTATTTTTCTTGTCTTTTTTATCGCTAAACGATATGAGCGTGTTCTGTGAAGTGGGTAACTTGTTTACATTATGTTCCGGAAAAGGTAGTGAGTACAGAGTTACTGACCCTCTATGTTAGTCGACAGGCTTTGTTTTAGGATTCCGTACAGAAAAAGGGTAGAACCGACCTGTTATTTATTTATTACCCTGTTATGTTTTTATTTATTACTATTAATATTTTATTTTGTTAGGTACTTATTTTAAAGCGCTCGTAGTGAAGTTTGCTAAGCCGTTTTTACCGATCAGCGAAATAGAGCAACATCCACCGCGATCGTGGCTTGGATGAGTGACCTCTGGTGACGTTACTACTGATCGCTTCCGTGCCTCGGAGGGCACGTTAAGCTGTCGGTTCCAGCTGTTGTCTTAGGATGGCAGTCTGTACAGCATGGTAGTAGGGCATTTTACAAATGCTGGCCTGGCAAGCTACCATCCTAAAGTACAAAATCTGTCGCCAAGCATCTAACTGTGTGTTCCAGCAGCAGTCCTTCAGAGCCAGTGAAATTACAGGCACATGAGACTTACAACTATGTCTCTAGGTTACGGGCGCAGTACAATTCGTGACTTGTGACGTAATGCATCTGTTCATTATAGGTTCATCAAAGGTCACTTAATATCAGGTGGGCCTCGAGCTTGTTCCGTCACAGTAACATAAAAAAAGAACATTGCTTAATCTAGTTGATTAGTTAGAACAATAAGGTCAGCTAGGAGCAATTAAAAATTCATTAGTAATTTTCAAAAACCAATAACGTTTTTGTTCAGCCATACATATGCCAGGTAGAAACAGTCAATAGTAACTACATTATGTATATGTTATGTGGAGTATCGGTCTGTCTGTCTGCCACTAATTACAGAGCGTGCGTTTGCTTTGTAATTTTATACTTTCATGACATTGGGTTGATATGTGACAACACACACACAAACAAACCAACACTCGTGTATGTCCCACCTTTATCACACTAATATAATAAATGTGATAATTTGTGAGTGCGAGAGTGATTGTGTGTGTGTTTGTTACTCCTTCACACTGTAACTTCTGAACTGATATCACTACATAGTATAAAACAAAGTCACTTCCCGCTGTCTGTCTGTCCCTGTGTATGCTTAGATCTTTAAAACTACGCAACGGATTTTGGTGCGATTATTTTAAATAGATAAAGTGATTCAAGAGATAGTTTAATATGTATACTGTAACAGCCGGATCGTCCACTGCTGAACACAGCCTCCCCTATTAAGGGGGTATTTGCCATAATCCCCACGCTTGGCAGGCGTCTTGGGGATCGCAGTGTAAGTTGGCAGTTCTTTAGAAGGCGCTGCTTCCACCGTCCAGTATTTTTCCCTAAGTCGCCTCTTACGACACCCACGGGATGAAATGGGGAGGTGCAATTTTAACCCAGCACCCCACGGGGTATTATATGTATAAGACATGTATAATATATAAGAGGAATACTGATAATTTTAGAGGTTTCTAATATGATGTCGTAAATAAACACTTTTTTTGCCCTTACATCGCAAACGCTGGCTGAACCCTACGAGATAGATCAAAATAATGTACTATAGTATTGTGCACCTTGAAAAGGGCTACAAAAAGTCTGCAATTATGTATGTGTATATCTTAGGAATAACCCACAATAACCATTTTTATCCTTTACTCTTTACAAGAAATAATGTCTTATTTACGAAGCGATTTAAGCAATACAACATTATTCCTTATACAATTAAGTACCTCATATACAATAATAACAAATATTTTTAAAAGTATCTTAAAAAAACATTAAATAATATTTAAATAAAACACTTAAAAATATATATCTAGTTACAATTCCGTCTAATTTTACTGTTATCTACGTGACGTCACAAACATCACGCAGCCTAACCGGAAGAATATTCAACTAGTTGCGCTTCTAAACGCTCGGTGAGCCAAGACCTCCTGAAGATACTTCGTTTAGAAGAAATAATAATATTTGTTATTATTAAATATGGATTTCCGCAAAGTAACGCCTGAATCTATTCATTACCTCATTTACATTGTGAATTTAATATAGATCAATATGACCATTTACAACATGTTATTTAAAGAATATTTTCGAAGATATTACAGATTATTTGGTATCAGCATTCACCGTGCGAAGCCGGGGCGAGTCGCTAGTTAGAGATTTTAGAGAATAACCAATCAGACAACTTGAAACTAAACTTTTTAAGTGGCAAAAAGAAAAATACTTTTATGATATTAATGAATTATTCGGTGTAAATTGAGGCTGACATGTTTACTTAATATTATAATTTAGTAATAATTTGAATTATGTTTATTTTTTTTATTTGTTTGACATGTAAATACATTATTAAATCATACTAATAATATTGTATTGTACGTCTGTCATGGACAAACTTTGGTTCTTCAAGCACTTGAGCTCTTAATTAGATCTATTATGTACACGGTTTCTGAAATAAACTTCATTTCATTTCAAAAACTAATTTAGACAAACCTTAGGGAATGTTTTACTATTTGCGATACTTTTGATTGTAATCATCAGCACTATCTCCGTTGGGAAACCAGCGAGTCGTAGCTAGTATTAT
Source organism: Plagodis dolabraria (assembly GCA_963854805.1). Classification (NCBI taxonomy): domain Eukaryota; kingdom Metazoa; phylum Arthropoda; class Insecta; order Lepidoptera; family Geometridae; genus Plagodis; species Plagodis dolabraria. The sequence goes on along the minus strand of OY978459.1, from coordinate 3,444,880 downwards.
ACAAAATATGTTCAGTCTACTGCATATAAAGTTTGTCTGAAAGAGATCGCTTCTAAACGATAAGATCGTACATCGTATAACGTCATGAATTGATTATCACAGCCAATTTCAAAGTAAAATCTCTAGACTCCGGACTTTTTGAATGGTGGTAGGTCATTTTGCGAATGCCAACCTGGCTATCTATACCACCCTCAAGTAGAAAATTTGTCGACAAGCACCTTTGATTGTGTTCTTGTGGCCCTACGCTCCGCAGTTTCATACGCGTTGGCAATTATGAATGTTTGTATTTTATGCGTTAATCCGAAACCAGCCTTATTTACAGCATAGTGCGAAACGCTCCGTGCGCATACCGTGGTGCGCATCACGCATGGTGTGTAAAGTCCCAATACCCCAGATTTCATGATTTATATGTTGTGTGTAGGCATAAATTTCACTTCAGACAAGAATGTTATAATATAATAAAACGGTTGATGTCGACCTTAAAATAAATGTGACCCGTAAGGCTGAGTGCAGCTAAGCCGAGTGTTATGTTAGGCCAGAAATGAGGGTAGATGTAATTAGCTGAATATGCAAAAGGCACGCAAGCGGGCGTGACGTCAGAGGTTGAGGAGCATGCTTACGCCAGTTTTTGTTTGTTCGGGTGCGTTCGTTTTAGGAACGTTAAATTATCACATTAGTAATATACGTAATCGGTTGGTCAACAGTTCTTAAGACCTAGCGACTGAAATATGTTTTTTTAGGGTTCTGTACCCAAAGGGTAAAAACGGGACCCTATTACTGAGACTCGCTGTCTGTCCGTCCGTCCGTCCGTCTGTCACCAGGTTGTATCTCAAGAACGGTAATGGCTAGACAGTTGAAATTTTCACAGATGATGTATTTCTGTTGCCGCTATAACAACAAATACAAAAAGTTGGCCAAGTGCGAGTCGGACGTTAAAACACAAAAAGGTTAAAATATGATGTCTAATGCAGTATAGCTAATAACCATACGTGCGCGAGTCCGACTCGCACTTGGCTGATTTATTTACGTCTCCTCAGTTTTTAAAAATTCCAAAGTCCGAAACATAGATCTGTTTGTGCGAGTTCCTTGAGGGAAGTACTGCCTTCATACCTATTTCTGCCGCCAAGCAGCAATGTTCACATTACTGTGTTCCGGTTTGAAGGGTGAAAAGTGACGGTGAAATTACGGGTACATGAGACTTAACAACAGTATGTGTCAGGGTGAGGGGCGCAGTGCAATTCGTCACTTGTGACGCGATGCATCTGTTATAGCCAGAGGTTACCGCTTAACATCAGGTAGGCTACGTGATTGTTCCATTACAATATCATAAAAAAAACATAAAGTACACGAGTATTACACGCGGTGACTTGAAAACCTTCGTTTTTCGAAAGTAGTTTAAAACTTTCGTTAAATATATACCTAGGTGATTCAAAGTTAATGTAATTTGAAGCGCTCGTAGCTAAGTTTGCTTAGCCATTCTGAACCGATCAGCAAAGTTAAGCAACGTCCACCTCGGTCATGAGTTGGATGGGTGACCGCTGGTGACATTACTACTGAGCGCTTCCGTGCTTCGGAGGGCACGTTAAGCCGTCGGTACCGGTTGTTGTCTTAGGATGGCAGTTGTTACAGCAGGGTGGTAGGGACACCTGTCCTTGAGAGCCAGTAATTCTAGGTTAGCCTGAACTACATCTTCGATCACATCATCACTTACCATTAGGTGAGATAGTGGTCAAACGCTAACCTATCACGTATAAAAAACAATATTATTAAACTTAATTTTGTGGTCGACACTTTATTATTCTCACCTAAATATTATTACACATACCCAAAGAGAAAATTAATATACCGGATACACATACCCAAGACAATATGTTTGAAAACCCTTTTTAATATTAAAACATTGTCATTGCGCTAAGTTAATCTGTCTAGCGAACCCACATTTAAATAAACATAATATTTTTACGAGAAATACAAACGAGTTTCACGGTTATCCCTACAGATATAGCTTTCAGAAATCTATGCATGATTTACCGTATGAACTGTCTCATGTGATGTTATTTTGAGCTCTATACCTACGTACATAAGTTCAAAGGTCGCTTATCTGAAAGGTTGCTTATTTATAGAACTTTCTAGACGTATATCGAGCTTGGCGGTTTATTTTTAATTTGTTATAAGTTTTAATTGATTTGGACACTTTTCTGAGTACGGTAGTGTTATTTCTAGCACTATAAGGCAACGGATTGACAAAATTTTGTTTAATTTTTGCTTTTGCTTTGGAGCAGATTTACGTTTAGAATTTAATTTGTATTATAAGTTAAGATTAAATCATTTGAACGAAGATTGAATAATTGAACTTTGTTGTGTTTTGGGTAGGTAGAAATAAAAATAGAAGTTTATTTTTAACATGTTTAAATTAACTCGCTTTATTGTTTTCTGTTTGACGCAAAAATATTTTTTGTAGCAGTGATGGCTCAGTGGCATTGGTTATGGACTGCCGCGCAGCAGGTCCATGGTTCGAATCCCGCCGTGGGCTTTAGCTTCACCGCATGGTGGAAGGGCATTTTGCGAATGCCCGCCTGGCTAGCGACCATCCTCAAGTAGAAAATCTGTCACCAAGCACCTAACGGTGTGTTTTGGCAGCAGTCCTTGAGAGCCAGTAATGGTAGGTTAAGCCTGTTAACACCTTCGACCACATCATCACTTACCATCAGGTGAGATTGTGGTTAAAGGCTTATCTATCAGTAATAAAAAAAAGGTAGGCTCAGAGGAGTTTCTTTCCGCGGACGCTCAGATTGTGGAATGAGCTCCCCGCCCCTTCAAAAAGGCCGTGAAGAGATTTCTTCAGGGTCAGCAACGCGCGAGTGATGCCCGTGGTGTTGCAAGCGTCCATAGGTTATAGTAACTGCTTACCATCAGGCGGGCCGTATGCTTGTTTGCCACCTTAGTGGTATGAAAAGAAAAAAAGGTACTGAAAGGGCAATAAATAATACGAAACATAAACGACCAGAGTAAACTGATCCTGACCAATGACTTCAATTTCCTTATTCCCGACAAACGAGTCGTCACTCCTCTGGAATACCTACCGATCGACACAAACCAAACCACTCAGTCGGAGTGAAAGGGCCGCGATAAGACACCCATAATATACAGATGTCGTGTCAAACAGTGACAGGGATAGGTACAAAATAGAAATGCATTCGCTATTTGAATTTATAATCAGTCAACCGACTTTAGCAGATATTTTCAAACTATTTCGTTAGATGTGACCATACGATGGGATAGATAAGAATAAAAGTTCGACTGTAGTACTCGCTTCCATACAGCCATAAAATTAGTAATGCGACGGGATGTTATACTGGGATTGTGGCTGCAATTCCTGTAGAAATCGATCCTTTTAATTTATAACAATTTAAAATATTATCGCTTAAGTTAAAAATATATAGACTGCCATTTATGAAAGGCATGCGAAAGTCATTTTTATATTATCCGGTAATATATATAATGCATGTATTATTAATTAAGAAATATTGTTGCATTTTTAATGGGATTGTAGCGGAACACGCACTATGCCTACGTGACGTTAAGTGGTAACTTTCGCTTACAACAGATGCATTTCGTCACAAGTAACGAACAAGCGCCTATCCTGATCGCTGAGACTTACAGTTGTTAAGTCTGATGTTAATGGAAATTTCTGGCTCTCTTTAAAAAAAAAAACATATGTAAATTGAAATTAAACGGCGAGCTTCACAATAAGTAGGAATATAAATAAACTAACGGATCAGCTCTTAGATCTGCAAAGACAAATAAAAAGTCTTTCTTAGGTAGTTGTGTGTGTGATTTTATAATAAAATCCCTAAAACTATTACAGTTCTCACTGAAGGAAAATTGAAGTTACGTGTAATAGTACATTGTTCACCGAGATGTATGTTAAGATGGTTTGGACATGTAGAGAGAATGAATGAAATGAGATTGACTAAACAGGTATACGTGGGACAAGTGAACGGAAGTGTTGGAAGGGGAACACCTAGGCGAACGTTCCGAAATCAGATTGAAGATGTTCTGAAAAAAGGCCAGGTCAGGAGTACCCTAAACCGACGCTTATGTATGAAAGGATTGATGAGTGTAGATGAAGCGAAAGAGATATGTAAGGATCGTAGCAAGTGGAAATCTGTGGTCTCTGCCTACCCCTATGGGAAAGAGGCGTGATTTTATGTATGTATGTATGTTCACCGAGAGGAGAAAGTGACCGATTACCGTCGAGGGTGTCGTTTGAATCCTCAAACAACACACAAATTGAAAATGGCGCCAATGGCGTCCGCAATTTTCACATGTTCTTTTTTCAAATTGTTTGACACCATCCAACACACAGCTAGTGGCCAGTGTCATTTTGCGAACTTGGAGATAAAAACTCACTGTAAAAACTTTTTGGCTTTGATATTTAGGTTACCAGCGCATAGTCTTACCCAAAATTAAAAAAGAAAAACCACGTGAGAAATGGATTTTCATACACTTTTCTCTCCCGCTCAGATGCGTTTTCTCCCCGCATATTTGTTCGATATGCAATGACGTACTTTCTACCGTAAATTTGATAAAGTATCAAGGTACTTTCCGAGCAGGTGTAGTATAAAAAAAATATAAAATAAAAAGCCGTATAAGGAGAAGTGTGTTGGAGTTCACAAAACGTGCGGGGTAAAATTTACAGATAAGTACACTAATCCTGCAGGATCAGACCACATGGTCTGATTAAAGTAGTTTTCCAAAAAGGTGAAATTATCGAGAGTAGAGCACAGACTGAAAATCCAATCAGAATAGCTAAAAGCTAAATGAGACTTGTTTGGATATCGTTTTGCCGAAGCATTGCAAAACATCGTGAGTTTAGGTACTGTTGTCAACGGTTATTCTAAACCACTAGCATTTTGTCCCCCTCTAATCGAGAAATTGTTGATTCAGCACTTTTGCTTTTATGTTAATGTCTGCGATATTCTTTTCATTTTTGTTTAAGGGTGGGAAATTGGCGATACTTGAGGAAATCTATATGTATATTGTTGAATAAGAGATTTTATGCTTGTTTCCAAAGAAACTTATGAAGATAAAAAAAAAAAAAAAAAAAAAAAAAAAAAACTTATGATAGCCTTATTGTCTAGGACAATGGGCTTAGAAAACAAAGAAATGTAAGAAAATGTAAGTTCATATACCATTCTACTCGAAGTAACACTCTTTGTTTTGTTGTGTTGTTGTTGTCTTAAGTTGAAAAATAACATTAAATTTCAAAAAAAGTACCAAAGTACCAAATCCGATTTATAAAATTTATGCAGTGGAACTTAGAATGTTGCATGGATTCTAAAGTTACCCCAATTCTGTTAAGGCATTTACAAGTTATGGTATTGTAAAGCTTGTTTATCTCATTATTAAATAACCTAAAAGAATGTACTGATAGCTTACGATCTACCATAAATCCATCAGTCCATTCTCAGTTGTCCAATGCTGCTTGAAAATACCTAGATTAAATTTCTTATTTGTCTCTTATAAATATCTAAGTGCTTTACCATTTCAATAAAAAAGAAATAATAGGATCTTTAAAAGTCTATCCACTTTATACAGATACGTTGTGTTCCACACGGGGACAGAGAGCAATGAATCCGGGTCACTTAAAGAATGTTAAAAATCTCGGAAACTAAAAATGATAGGTTAATGCAATAAATTGTATTTAATAGACAATGTAATACTCCTTAAATGAAAGTAAAAAAAATATGAGTCACCATACATTTTATTAACACAAAATTACATAAAGAAAAAAACTGCTGATCTCTCCTTAAAACAAAAATAGGAAACATGAAATTTTTGAACTTTATTACGATTTTTTTGAATTTTAATACTTCGTATTGCCTCCTCGTGCTTCCATTACTGCGTTTACGCGGTTTGGCATGCTGTACACCAAGTTCCTTATACGATTTTGGGGAATATTCTCCCATTCCTCTGTGAGAGCAATTTTGAGCTCACGAAGCGTGATTGGGGGAGGGTTTCGTTGTTTTACGCATCTGCCTAGCTCGTCCCAAGCATGCTCGATCGGGTTGATATCCGGGCTGCGCGCTGGCCACTCCATACGAGTAATGTTCATCTCTTGAAGGTAGTCATTCACAATCCTACCTGTATGAGGTCGGGCATTGTCATGCATAAATATAGCATCCTCACCTAAATTGACCATAAATGGACCAACGTGATCATTGAGGATTTCTTCCACATATCTTACGCTAGTTAAAGAGCCGTTTTCTATGATCACCAGCTCTGTGCGACTTTCAGAAGAAATTCCGGCCCACACAAGTACAGACCCACCACCGTAGGCTACTTTTTCTTCGATGCATGCTTGCTTGAATCTTTCCCCTGGTCTTCGATACACTCTGTGTCTTCCATCGTGCTTGTAGAGCATAAATTTTGATTCGTCGGAGAACATAACTTTTGACCAATCTTCAATACTCCAATTTACGTGGCTCTGGGCATATCTTAGTCTCGAAATACGATGCCCACGCTCCAGTTTAGGGGCGTTTGCAGGTCTAAGGGGTTTTAAGTTATATTCAGCAAGCCGACGTCTTACTGTCCATGCACTTGGGTTACTTCCTCCGAGGCGTCGAAACTGATTGGTGAGTTCAGTTCCTGTGAGAAAGCGATTTTGAAGCATGGTGTTCACCAAGTATCGGTCTTCTCGTTCTGTGGTACACCTGGTTCTGCCCGTTCCTGGTCTGCGTAGGTTAGAACCAGTTTCTTCGTAACGTCGGAGAACTCTTTGTACTGTTGACAGCGACACACCGACAGTCCTGGCTGTATCGCGCTGACTCCGGCCGGTTTCCAGCATTGTAAGTATTCTGGTGCATTCTTCAGGCGTAAGCGACATAATTTCAGCTTGAATAATGAATATAGAGCACTATCAACATGGTTTATGTACCCACATAAATGACAGATTACAAACAAAAGCAAAACCAAATGCTGTAATTTCGTAGTTCCATCTTCGAAAGTGGCCCTTTTTCAAATTTGATTTTTTATGATATAACTTTACAATAACTAAGAAGTTTTAATACCTTCATTTAAGGAGTATTACATTGTCTATTAAATACAATTTATTGCATTAACCTAGCATTTTTAGTTTCCGAGATTTTTAGGATTCTTTAAGTGACCCGGATTCATTGCTCTCGAGTGTAGTATAATTAAATTAGCGTGGTGTGCATTTTCGCTTGGTATTCGAGCTCAGTTTAGTTTGTTGATGCATAATAGGATTGAAGCTGCGTAAAGCCTTGAGACTCATAACACCTGATATGTTACTTTTAGATTATAAAGAACTTATTAATGATCTAGTGGCTCTACTACTTATTAATTATTCAAACTTATTTATTAATCGGCTTTACCGTATAAATATGCTGTTAATTTATCAATACGTTGGCTGTACATTCTTGGCTGTATCTTTGACGTACAGTAAACAATATGTTGTTAAATTAAAGCAACACGCACCTCATTATTTTTAACATCTGCAGATTGATAAGAGTAAAGAAAGTTACTCTGGAGATTAAACATTTTTCTTTATATTCATAAAGATTTTCGGTACCTACTTAATAAGCGAATTTTAGTTTGTAGGATTTTTTCTTAAGCCCGCTGTTATTATAGACTTACTAATAAAAATGTAGCATAAATTCAGAGCCCGTGACTTTATAACCCAATTAAAAATATTACCAAGGCAGCTATTTCGTCTGAGAAACACTTAAAGAGGATATATTCTTTCCTCATTTCTTTCAGGGTAGTTCTCCCCATAAATTGTTTCCAAGACATTAACTCACATTTTCGACTAGACGCACGAAATCTCAGGGCTCCTTGTGCACATAAATTCCTTAAAAAAACCACCGATGTGTAAAGCGAACCCAATGACAGTTTGCTTTAAGTATAGCTAGTTATAAAATAATTTATTTAGAAAAAGTACAATCGACAGTGCTATTGCTAGTCAGAAATCTATTCCAGGCAACCGTACAACATTAATTTAGTATTAATTACGTCATTTAGTATTTCTTTACAGTTCCTAACATTTCTTATACGGTGTTGGTCCAATATGTCTACTCTAGGAGCTCAAGCAACATAAGTTTACTCACATATAGTTTATAGCCAGCGCCTCTCTGACGCAAACCCTTGTTTGTTTGTTTGTTTAGGGAGGACATAGATGCTGGCTACCGCCTGTGCGGTCGTCCAGCTCCACCGGGTTTTGGGCGAGGGCCTGGCCCTACAATAGCCCGGGAGGGAGAAGTGCCGAAGGCACTTCTCCCGAGACGGGCGTAGAAGGCGAAAAGCGCTTTCTACCTCCGTCTCCTGCGGACGCCGAAAACGTACCGCTATTATAGGAGGGGTTGACAGCGAGCTCAAGGGCACCACTGTGGTTCGGACCTCGGCTTGTCTCGCTGTCGAGAGACATGGGGGGGATCGGAGCAAAATGCCTCTGTGCAACTGCAGTGTTGCACAATTGGGCCCTACTGAATAATACTCTTTGACTATTTGGAGAGCAATTTATCGTGACCTTGTTTTTGCCTCGAGCTCGCCGGCGAGCTCGGTGTTTGATTGTGTGACCTCTGATTACCTCACACCTGGGGATTTTACCTCGACGACTTGCGGATAACGCTAAAGCTGCCAATGTAATGGCTGCGATGGGGTCATCCGGGTCGTCTAATACCTGACGTGGTCGGCGACGGGGGGGTTTGAAAAATGGGATAGAAGAGGCAGTCGAGTAGTTCGATGCCTGGACAACCAATGGGTTCGGGTGGTGGGGCGCTCGATCAAAGTATCGGCGGGCGCAGTCCTTATTGAACTGCGCTAGAGAGGCAAGGTTTAAGTCGCAATGCAACTCGGTGTTCCGGATATACCACGGGGCGCCGGTTGCATTACGAAGAAAACGGTTTTGGATGACTTGAAGTTTATGAAGGTGGGCCTCACTAGCATGACTAAACACTACTGATGCGTAAGTCATGATGGGGCGGATGCAGGCAGTGTAAAGTGTCTTCTTATTACTAAGAGACATTTTACTCTCTTTGCGAAGTAGGGGACCAAGGCGACCCATTACGAAGGCCGCTCTGTTACGGACGGTTGTTATGTGATCGTTAAAGGTGAGATGACGATCAAGGGTGATTCCGAGGTATTTTGTTCTAGGAACCCAGGGAATGGGTTCGTCGAACAAAATAAGCGGTTTCGGGTAAGGGGAGCGTGTCTTCTCAGTAAAGCACATAGCTGTGCTTTTAGCTGGGTTGACAGCGATGCGCCATTTTCGGAACCAGTCACCGATCTCGGTGACGGCCCGTTGAATGACGAAATAGGACTGTCTGTTGATATGCCACCCAGTGGTGTAAATGGCGGTATCGTCCGCATATTGGGCTAGGAATACTTTGGGCTGAGAGCGTGGGATGTCACTGGTATACAGTGCAAAGAGAATAGGTGATAGCACGGAGCCCTGAGGGACTCCGGCTCTGACTGGGTGGGGGGAGGAGAGGGTGCCTTCCACGCGATAGCGAAAGCTTCTGGCTTTAAGGAAGTCTTGTAGGATGAGCACAAGACGTTCTGGCACGCCAAATTGGTATAGCTTGTAGATCAAGCCATTGTGCCAGACTTTGTCAAAAGCTTTCGCTACGTCGAGGAAGACTGCTAGCGTAGTCTGGGGTTTGGGGTACTTATTGAAGCCCTCAATGATGTGCTCCGTGAGGCGGTGCACCTGTTGGACGCATGAGTGTCCGGGTCTGAAGCCAAACTGCTCATCTGGGATAAGGTGGTGTTCCTTAGCATGGGACTGGAGACGGTTTGCAAGTAACCGCTCGTAAAGTTTGCCTAAGGCACTGAGGAGGCTGATGGGGCGGTAACTGGTGGGGTCAGATGAGCTTTTGCCTGGTTTGTGAATGCCAATGACATTTGCACATTTCCAGGTGTCTGGGAATAAGCAGTGGCTCATAGCAGCATTGAAGATGCTGACTAAGAGATGGATGAGAGGAGGAGAGAGGGTTTTAAGAACCCTGTTGGAGATGCCATCGGCACCGGGGGATTTGCGCGGTCGGAGGGCCTTGATCAGTCTCTCCACCTCAGCGTAAGTCGCTAAGGTGATTGGTGGGAGTTCAGAGGTGACCACAGAGCTTTTACGTTCGACTTCAGCATCCACCGAATCGAGGTGAGCTTGGTCAACGTGATCTACGTTAGGGGAACACTGAGCCTCTAGGCTATCAGCTAGGCACTCAGCTTTGTCTTCGTCAAAGAACGCTGGGACTAGTGGGACTGGTCTGTATAAGGGAGGCATGTCATTATGGTTATTTCCTTTCAAGCCTCGCGCCAAGTCCCAGTAAGCATGGTGGCTTGGCACGAGGTTTGAAAGTTTATCGCCCCATTGTTGATCACGCAACTCAGACATGCGACTTTGAACCATGCGTTCAAAGTGGCGTTTCTTAGTTTTGTTCTCTTTACTGGGGTAAGAGTCGTAATGTCGGGTCACTGCTTTACTCTCCGTCACCAATCGTCTCACATCCGCTGGAATGACAAGGCGCCGGTTGTCCGGCACTATGACCTCCTTTGCGGATGCACCTACTACGGTTGAGAGGTGATTGGTGAACGAATCGATCGCAAGGGTTACGTCATCTTTTGTCAGGATGTCGTCAGGGATCTTGTCAAGGTCCGGTGAACTGATAGCCTTTAGGGCATCGCCTACTTGCTTCCAGTTCACTATCGTCTTAGTGGGGCGGGGGAGGTCAGTCGTTGGGTCGGGACCTAGTCGCAGTATAATGGGTCGGTGGTCAGAGTGAAGCTCGTGAACCACTTCTATGGAGCGTACCCGGAGTGTTACGCCTCTGAGTAGTGCCATGTCAAGCAAGTCAGATCGATGGTCTTCCATATAAGGGTAGTGAGTGGGCTCAGTGGGCGCAATTATGTCAAAGTTAAGTTCTGCGATTAGGTTTTCAAGTGCAATACCTTTGGGATTGTTGACGTTACAATTCCATAGGATGTGCTTACTGTTGAAGTCGCCAATCAGAAGGACGGCGCTTCCTAATGAGAACAAGGCTTCTAAGTCAGCTCGGACGATCGGCTTGGAGCAAGCTTGGTAACAGGACGCTATGACTATAGGTTGATGACCAGTCATAGCTAGGAGGCAACAAGATGCTTCCATATTAACAAGAGTCGGGGTAGGTAGGGGAATGCAGTGCAGGGACCTTTTGTAAAAGATAAGAGTGCCTCCCCCACGGGAGTTCACTCTATCATTACGTACCGTTCTGTAATTGGCAAACCTAGGGTTCGCCTTCCCCGGTTTTAGAAAGGTTTCCTGCACGCATAAGATATCGATAAGGTGGGTACAACAAAAGTCGTGGACGAGGTCACGTTGTTTGAAGAGGCCGTCAGCGTTAAATGACGCTAACGAAACTGAGTACGGTTTCGTGCGTTCGGTTGTACTACCCATAGTGGTTGTACTGGGGAGGGGCCTGGGGGACGAAGCGCTTAAGGGCGCTTAGTAAGTTTGCGTGTTCCAATGTGTATTGGATCACGTCCGCTGGGGATTGAGCGTATTGCATCTTGTAGAATAGCTCTTGTACCTCATTGATGTCAACCGACATAGCCAGATCGCTGACTAGGTTGATTGCCTCTTGAAGAGGGGCAGCCATCAACGGCATAGGGGGAGCTTGTGGCCGGGAAGCGGCGCGGGGAGGGGCGCGAACGGTGTTGGCAGCGGGTGCCGGGAGCGCGGGGCGAGCCGGGGCCGGTGCGCGGGCAGGGGCCGCGGCGCGGGCGGGTGCGGGTGCGGGCGCGGGTGCGGGCGCGCGGGCCGGGGCGCGGGCGGTAGCGACGGTCTTAACCATACTGGGTGGTTTAGACCATGCGTTACGGGCTGGGAGCGGCGCGGGTATTACCTGTGAGGCAGGTACTACCGTGAGTTTAGGGCTTACCCGTTGGTAGCGGTCATAAGAGGGACGGGTCGGCCTATGCCTTGCCACCCTGTGGTTCACTCGTGGTGCTTTAGGGCAACCACGGTAATTCGCGGTATGCCCTTGAGCACCGCATAGAACGCAACTGGGTGGGTCCGGCGAGTCCGGGGTGCGAGTGCACGCTGCTGTCGCGTGATCGCCTAGGCACTTAACGCACCTAGCGCGAGCGAAGCAGAAACGGGAGGCGTGCCCGTATAGTTGGCAGTTATGGCACTGCGAGGGACTCCCATTCTTGTATGGGGCTTGGACATCGAGTCCTGAGAGGCCACAGACCTTTTTTAAGTTAAAAATGGCCTTGCCTTCAGGAGTACGATCTAGTACTACGAGTACTAGATCGTAGGGACTGCGGTCCTTCCCGCTGTACATGCGGTGAACTGCATGTACGGGGAAGTCTTGTGCCTTCAGGTCGGCACATACCGAATCGGTATGTACCTCCTTGGGCACACCGCGGATGACCACTCGGAGGACTTTCTCCTCTTCGAGCGCATAAGTGTGGAGGCAAACCCTTGGAAATAATTCTATTTTATATACTTTATTTGATAGGTTAGAGTTTGGCGTGTTGTAGGTAAAAGATGTTTGCAAGCCTGACTAGGAACTTGCACTATACTGCAGCGTCCGGAATTCAATCTGTTAGAATTCGGACGATAGATTTATACTTCAAGGGTCATAGTTGTATATCCTATTCACTTGTAGTTTTTTTTTTTTACTGAACTGGGTAGCACTTGACTACTATCTCACCTGATGTTAAGTGATGATGCGGTCGATGATGGAGCGCGCTTACCCAGAAGATACCTGTTCACACGGGTTTTGAAGACCCCCATATTGTACTTAACCGGAAACACAGACTCAGGCAGGGCATTCCATTCCCTGGCGGTTCGTATAATGAACGAATAAGCAAATCGCTTTGTTCGGTTAAATGGAATATCTACCATATAGCGGTGGCGCTTCTGAGTATCCCTGGATGTCCGGTTAAAGAATTGTCGGATGATTGTCCACAGCTGAGCACAGCCTCTCCAATTAAGGAGAGGTTTGCCATAATCTCCACTCTTGGCACGCGTTTAAGGGATCGCGGTTTAAGATATCAGTTCCTCAGAAGGCGCTGCCGCCCTTCCGGTATTTTACCTCTAGTCGCCTCATACGTCACCCACAGATAGCATAACATTCTAGCCCTGTACCCACAGGGCATACAACTACACACAACTACACGATATACAGTTATATAATTATATGGAACAGTTTTACCCCGGCTTATGAATTAAAAGACTGTTTCATATAATTACACAGTTCTCGAATTTTACGGCAGTTAAACAGCACTGGTAACATTTAGTTAAATATACTTGTTTATATCAAAGCAACCTTGCCTAATTATCTGAAATATTGAGCCGAAGGGTGTCTGAAAGGTATTGGCCTCGGGCCAGACAGGTACCAAAACGTGACTTTACAAATAGCCGGGATCATCCATACTAACACAGCTTATGTTATTATATATCCTACAATTATACTTCTCATCCCAGAGACTCAATTAATTATATAGGACTGGCGCTGCGGCTACTTCGGAGGAGCAACTCAAGCGGATGCTAACCTCGGTATAAGTTACATATTTGAGCCGTTTGGTGTAGAGACGTTGGGTCCGTGGGGACCGGGAGCTCATCGTATTTTCCAAAACCTATCTGAGCGCTTGGTCGATGCGACGCGTGATCGAAATGCTGGCACTTATTTGGCTCAACGAATAAGCATTGCAATTCAACAGGGCAATGCTTCCAGCATGCTGGGCACGCTGCCAACTGGTACTAGACTGGAGCATTTACACTACCTATGAGTCTGCTGTGAATTATAGGTTGTCTAAATGCTTTTATTGTAGTAGCTGTAGTGTTGTATATAGTTCGTAGTATTTTGTTTCATAAAGGCATACCGCCGGTAAAAAAAGAAGAATAAAAAAATTAATAGATACTTAGATATCTGCTCAATAAAACGTACTTTTAGAAATTGAAAATAAATAAGAGTCGTTTTTATAATGTGACCACAACGGTGGACATTGAAATAGTATGTAACAGCTATGTCAATCTGTAGATTTATATATTTGCATGTAACGAATAAACTTAAATACTGCAGGACCGATTAAAAATAATTCTTTCACGTTTAGAATCCTACACTATCCGTGATGAACATAGCGTAAAGATAATTTAAAAAAATTTAGGGATCCGTATGAAAACTACGATAATGTAACTCAACGAGTGACAAAACATATTAAAAAAATCGTTATATTACGTACGCAGCGGAAATTGTTTACTTAATTAAATATTTTTAGAGCAAAGTAATGTACTACAATTCTATCGAAGACATTAATATCTATGAAAAAGTTTCGAAAACCGTTTGTCTAACTATTATTGTTATATCACAATAACTACTTTTTATGTGTTTCAATTTGGAATTATTGTTAAATACCCGTGCGAAGCCGGGGCGGGCCGCTAGTGTTGTCATAATTGTTTTCAGACTATGGAGCCATATCGCCAAATTGAATGTTACAATTTCTTCAAGCTATTGCACAGTGCCATTTACACTGGGTACTTTTCTTTAAAATTTCAGGAACTAAACTCATGTGTCTAAATTAAAGTTGCCGCGAATACTCACTGTTATTCGGTATTCGGCATTACTCGACTTTTTTTGATATTCGTCGAATACCAAATAATACTTAGCTAGTATTCGGCATTCGGCGAATAGTCGTCTAAAATAAACTTTTATCGAACAAAAAACTAATGAGTTAAAAATAATCCATTTTTATTATTTTCCTTAATAAAACAATACACAGTATTAATTATTATCTGTAATATGTGCCTGTGCCTATCATATTCATGAAATTAAATTAGTTAATAATAATTAAATGAAAAATTAAATGACTATGTGACATATATGTAGGTATGTATAACATGAAACAGATTATTTGACCTTATTGTTTTCTTTTCTCACAACCTTAGAAGAAGTTTGAAATATTTTTAATGTGCCTTATTTATGTCGAATAGTACCTAATGTCGAGTTATTCGACTATTCGCCAAAGTGAATGGCGATTAATCGGTATTCGACTATTCGCTATAACAGCTATTCGCGGCAACTCTACTAAATCTTTAACGAGTCTATTCATGCGCAAATTAACATCAGAATAATATTTTGACTTTGACTAACCTCGATGTTTGGGAGTGCTCGCGTCTTAATTTGCCTCCGAGTGCAAGGTCCCATCGCGTCCAAGGTATTGGTGTACTGTGTCGAGGTGACAGTTAAGACAATAACGAAAACTTAACGGGGGTAGATTTAAATCGCTCCCGCCGCTCCTCAAGACGATGACACCCGCTTCTTCAGTCTACTCGTGACCACGGTCAATGCAACTTGCACAAAAACGTTGAAGTTAGTCAAAATATTATATTAGAAACATCCTGTAATATTCCGTAATCCGAGACGAATAGAAACGACCAATTACTTCTCCAACCGAAAGTAGAACCCAGAATTTCGTGATTCCAAAGCGAAGCTTTAACACACTCATCGACGAGTCGTTTTTTTTAATGCCTGATAGGTTAGCCTTTGACCACTATCTCACCTGATGTTAAGTGATCATATGGTCGAAGATGTTGTTCAGGCTAACCTCAAGGACAGCCGCCGGAACACAACGTTAGGTGCTTGGCGACAGATTTTTTACTTGAGGGTGGTAGCTAACCAGGCTGGCATTCACAAAATGCCCGTCCACCGCGCTATAACGACTGCCATCCGAAGATAACGACCGGGAAAAGCTCAGTAGTAATGCCATCAAATTCATGTTCGCTGCGGACGTTGCTTAACTTTGATGATCAATTCAGAATGGCTAAGCAAACTTCGCTACGTGCGCTTCAAAACACACAAATGTAGATGCGGTATAAACATATATTAAAACAGATGAGAGCACAAGCAATATTTACATTTAATTAAATTGAAACGTAGGTTGATCACGATTAATAATCAAAATAATTATATGTTGCCTTTGAACTCGATGAGTACTCGGTGTTGACACGCTCATCGATATAACTCGAGTATGCAACCCAAAAGAGAGAAAATATTGGTATCTGATATTATTTTAAATGGTGAATAAAAATAGATTATATAAGCTATAGATTTGGAAAAATTAAGAGTTATGACTCATTGTCATGTTAGCTCAGTCGGTCAGAGTATACCCCGGCTAAAGGGGTGGATGACGCGCGTTCGAATCCCGTACATGACTATAATTTTTTACTCTAGTAATTTTGTAATTACATTACAGTCGCAAAGCATGCGTTATTGTAAAACTAAAAATATTAAAATTACAGGTTTGGTTAAAGAACGAGAGGAAAAATTAGAGTTATGACTCATTGTTATGTTAGCTCAGTCGGTCAGAGCGTACCCCGACTAAAGGGGTGGATGATACGGGTACAAATTCCGAACATGACCATAATTTATCCACGCGTAAATTTGTAGTTTTGTACTATAGATTTAGGATGAAATTTGATCATGTAGTCAAATTTGGAACGTTCTTGCTCAGACTGAATAAGAATTATAGAAGTAACACGGCGTACGATATACATGAAGCCTCGTAAGACCCTGCGCTTTAGTCAGTGATATTTCACTGATTGTGATACACAATGGTATGGTCTGTTACAATATGAGACCTCTATGAAATTTCGTCGAAGTTGAAAGTATTAAAAATGTACCTATTCTCTTATGTCGTAAAAGCTTCACATAATATCGTTAAAACCGCTGGGGTGTTTTCTGGAGAGATCGAATTCGCGTGAAATAATTTTTAAGCAGCCATCTTGTTATAAGCATAACTTGATTTGAAATTCCTTAAAATTAAGTTAAATATTTACGTTGAATTTGTATGAAATGATTAAATTTTCTTTTAGATTCAATGGATTTCGTATACTGAGAAGAAACGTAGGGAGAATTAATAAAATAAAGTTTTCAGTGTTATTGAATCAAGGTAACTAGTTTAATTTTTTTTAATTATTCTTCATAACTAGTGGCTAGTTGCATAACTAGTTCGGCCTATGTGGAATTTAAAATGTCGACAAATTTTGCTTAATGCTAATGTAATTTTAATTCTTAAAGTTGTCTTAAGCAACTTTAAACGGTTTAAATCGCGTATATTTGTCACTATTTTTGTATCGATGTTTCAAACACTTTGGAGTGATCGTGGTCACGGGGTGACTATTCGGTTTTATTTGTCGCATGAGTTTTAAAAAAAATATTTGGTCTACCGTCAGATTTTTTAAATATTATATAACGTTCCCTTTTAACGCAGTATTCGCTCACAGTGTCCAGAGGTCTTAATTGTTCAATTCCCATGGCCGACACAAACCTGTAAGATTTTTGATGGTAGAGCTAATAATTTCTTATGGCGTGAGACAACATTAGTAGTTTTATTTGTCACATGAGTTATTGTGACAAATAAAACCAATTAGTCACCCCGTGACTACGATCACTGCAAAGTGTTTGAAACGTCGCGTCAAAAATAATGATAAAAATACGCGATTTCAACCGTTTAAAGTTGTTTAATTACTAAATTTTAATTCTTGCCTAATTGATCATGTGGAGTAAAAGCTTCGCTTTGTAATTTTCAGGTGCGTTGTAAAGTTGAGGTTTCTTAAGGATCAAGACTTTCGTTTTCGGGTAAATACATTTTTAGTATCAGCCTGAAGTAATGTTGTCTCACGCCCGGTATGTGGCAATAGGCACTCAGGATATTATTAAGTGCGATCTAAATTACATGTAGGTGCTTCGTAACCTCTGCACGATGCAATTTACAGACGTAATGATATGTCGTGTATAATTTATGATTTTGTTTCCTTTATTCACGTACTAATTACTATTACTATTAGAAAATAATAATAACGACAACATACAGTTTATTTTTTGTCTCATCTCATTCAATATGTCTATCTTTTAACTGGCTTCGAAAAAGGAGAAGGTTCTCAATTCGTCAGTTTTTTATTTGTGTTTGTTACCTCAGACTATTGACTAGGTGAACCGATTTTGAAAATGATTTTTTTGTTTGAAAGCTGATGCTTGTCGTTTGGCCCCATTCTAATTAAAATCGGTCCGTTTTTGAGTTACATTCCAATAACTGTAAAAAATTACCTATTTTAATTATATAGTCGTTACATTGAGTGACAATCGATCCCGTAAGTAGCAAGAGTCACTATAAAAGTGAAAAAAATGTTTTAAATTAAAAATGGAACTGACTTCAACACCCAAAAGTGTGAAATAACTTGTCGAAGTCGGTACCATGCGCACAATGTTGTGATAATAGGTACTTTTGATATATCATGGTACCGACTTCAACAAGTTAATTCACAGTTTTAGGCGTTGAATTCGGTTCCATTTTATAGTTACAAATTTGTTTCAGCACTCAAGCTGTTAGGTGCTAGGCGATATATTTTCTACTAAAGAGTAGCTAGCCAGGCATGCATTCGCAAAAAGCTCTTCCACCATGCGGTGAAGCTCAAGCCGCCGGTGGGGGTCCTTGGGGAACCTTGGACCTGCGGCAAGGCAGTCCATAGATATTACGCTCGTAGGAACACTTCACAATTGTAGGACCGGAGCTGAGGTTCGATAAATAATTAGCTTATAATTTTATATATATATATATATATATATATATTATGATGATATAATGTATTATGTGGGTAAATATAAATACATGAAAAACGAACGAATAAAACGGTATAATTTAATATAAATTATTAATTATCTTTATTGTTTAACCCTATAATGATTTTTGAAATTTGCTAAAAATCAATTATTATTGATATTCATTTGGAATTCTAGCAAATGTAATTTAAATTTACTCCTAAAGTTAGGTTTGTACTTTAATATCCTTAAGGGAGGAGGAAGCAAAAAAGCGTTAAAGCACACCTTAAGGTACAACTTAATATTGGAAGTTTGTCTCTATATATATCTTCTTAATTTCTTTTAGTCCAAGTCATTAATCATCTCACAAAAACGCCAGAAGTTAACTAAGAGCAAAAAGCGCTTTTGCAATTTGCCAGTCATCAAAATGTTTCTTGACATAACGACCTAATTTTGGAGAGGAAGTGACTGCGACAATGAACATAATAACAAACTAATTATTTAAAAAATACGATGGTAGGGTGTTTTGCGAATTCTTGCATGGCTAGGTAACCTCCAGAAAATCTGTCGCCAAGCACTTGGTTTATATACTTGACTTTCAGGTGCAATAATTGTGGTTTAAAGGTAGCCTTCCGCCATTTATAAAGTATACAGGTTTATTAGTAAAATGCTAATAACCTCTATAGGGTTGACTTTTGCTAGTCCTAACAAACTGAAACTGACTGTTATATGAAATAATACATTACAGGCACGATACTTTTATCTGATGTTAAAAGTCTCTTGTGCCTGTAAATACGTAGATATTAGTACGAGGCTCACCATATATATATATATATATGCATGACGACGACGGTATATATATATACGCTGATTACGGTAACCATGGCAACTACAAATAAAATGTAATAATTCTCGAATCAGATCACAATATAAAAAGTAATTGCCGTCTCTAACACCTACATTTCGCCACCTTACATACACACAGATCCACACATACTAATGTTGTTACAAAACAAATTTGTTCTCAAAAGTTATTTGGGTGTTCGACGCTATACAAAATCAACAGCTTAGGAACTATATTCTTAGTAAGTTACGAGGAAAAAATCATAATAATATTATTACTCTCTGCCATTAAATATATAGGTACTCAAAGATTCTAAGGCATTGTAATTAAAAGATTTGAATTGAACCACAATCACATTAGATATATTTACCTCCATATATCTACTGTGCTCCATTCTTCAGGAAAGGTGCCACTCTGCTAACAATTCCTGTCAAAAACGATATTTCACCGTCGAAAAGTTTTAAGACGCTAATCCCAAAATAAAACATAAGGCATGAAATAGCATACTAAATCCGTACAGATTCCGACTTTAGAATTTAAAGTCTTCTATATCCGTTTCAAAATTAGATGATCGTAAAAAGCGTCTTTATGAATAGACACATGTTTTTATACTGCATACACCACCGGGTCTCTATCATAGAAAGACAATTCAGTTGGAGGCAAATAAGCAGTATGCCAATGTCGCCGAAATACAGTTTAGCTGGATGACATAAAGCATCCAGCATCTAGAATTACTGGCTCTCAAGGACAGCTGCCGGAGCACACCGTTAGGTGCTCGGTGACAGCTACGCCCTACCACCATGCTATAACGACTGCTATCCTAAGACAACAACCGGGAACGACTGCTTAACGTGCCCTCCGAAGCATGGAAGCGCTCAGTAGTAATGTCACCAGCGGTCACCCATCATATGAAGTGAGACAGACCAGGTGCAAGTGAGAGGTAATGATTAACGGCACCATTTAAAATAGTTTATTTTTTATCCGAGTTATAACCTTATTTCTGCAAATAAATGACATTCTATTCTACAGAGTTCAGCAGAGAAATGACTTAAATGCCGGGGGTCAGCAGGGGGTCAGAACGTGACCTTCGTATGTTATATTTACAGCAAGTCTTTAATGCTCAAGTCGTTTTGCAGGAAAGGAAATTGCTCGTCAAGGTTCACAGCTAAATTATTTTAAAGTTCAAAGCTGAATAAATGAATGAACTATATTTTTTGTCAAGAAACCTTTTGTGGGTAAGAAGATCAGTCTTAAAAGATACGGGTTATTGAAACAAATATTTATCGCCGAAAAGGAGATAAATTTAACCATTTTAAATTTACAAATTTTTAAGTAGTAAAAGTAGGGTGCCGGGCTAGAATGTCACCCCCCCATTGCTACCTGTGAGTGTCGGAAAAGGCCACAAAAGGTTACCGTACGGTGGGCAGCAGCGCCTTCTGAGGAACTGATATCTAAAACTGCGATCCCCTCTTAATGATCTCTGCCTGCCAAGCGTTAGGAAAACTAAACTACTTATTTACTTATATATGTATATAATTATAATATGAATCTTAGTAAAATAATGCCATTAATGAGCAGCCTCTTCGACGTGACTAGAGTGTGGCTACACATGCGACGTACATTTTTGTCATTTCTTGCCATCTGAACGTTCTCATCAACCAAAAGACAGCAGTTAAACTATCAACATAAAAACGAATGTAAATAAGTAGTTTAGTTTTCTCCCCCTTTAGCAAGCGGATTCGTGCGGGCATTCGGAACACTGGTGCTTACGAATTGTGTTGGCAAGCGGCGGCATCGTGTGTCGGGTCGCCCTCTTCCCTCAGAAATGGTTGAGGAGGACGATGGCTGGCACACGAGTCAACTCGTGAACGAGTGCTGCTTGAGTCATTGGTCCGTTCGGAATGCCTGTGCAAATCTGTTTGTAACTGTTTAGTAATAGTACATTCCTTAAAACTGTGTTCCCCATAAGTATGTAAGAATGCTCCCCATAGTAATGTAATTACTTAATCAATTTCTCGGTTAACTTCAAAAATGGCACGGACCCCGGAGTCTAAAGATAATGAAAAAAACCAAATAAAAAAAATATATCAACAAGAATAGTCTCTAGGACGGTTGGTCTTAGAAAGTCTCTGGCTATAAAACCGTAGCGGAAACTTTCTACTATTGGTTTCTGTCCTTTGTGTTGATATATATAGATAGAAATAAATATGATGTCCTGATTAAAAAAAATAAAACTTTAATAATTACATAATTTTTAGGCTTCCTTACTCAAAAGGTAAAACGGGTCCCTATTAAAACTCCACTGTCCGTCTGTCAACCAAGCTGTATCTCTTAAACCGTGATAACTAGATAGTTGAAATGTTCACTGATGATTTATTGATATTTATGTTGCCACTATAACAACAAATACATAAAATTGACCAAGAGCGAGTCGGACTTGTGCAAGAAGGGCGCCTTCGTGAAAACTAAATATTATAGGGTTCATATAATGTCTAATGCTGCATAGATATGATACGGAACCCTCCGAGCGCGAGTCTGACTTTCAGTTGGCCGATTTTTCATAAGCATTTATCAATAAAATTTAATTTATTAATACATTCAGGCGTTGCTTTGCGGAAATCTATATTTAATAATAACAAATAATATTTTAAAAATATTTTAAGAAAATATTAAAATTAATATTTTAATAAAACACTTACAAAATATTAAGATATAACTAGTGGTCATTCCGCCAAATTTTCCTGTTAAGCCGACGTGACGTCACAAACACCACTCAGCCATACCGGAAGAAGTTTCGAAGCCTGTTGATTCTACACGAAGAATCCTCAGGAGATCTTGACTCCACGAGCGCACGATCGCGAAATTCTCGGCTAAACTGTAAAATAAGCCGGATAGATATATTTTTATATTATTTAAGTATTTTATATAAAATATTAATTTTATGTTTGCTTAAAATATTTTAAACTTATTTGTTATTATTAAAAATTGAATTAGGTCACCACGTTTCTGTTAATTGCAAAATTATCCATTTGTACCTCACTCAATATAATGTTAACAACTGTATTATAATATCTGCATAAAACGGAACAAACACTTCGTACGATTTACGACCTCTACGTGAATTGTGACAACAAGCGTCCCGAGAGCTCAGGTGATAAATCGGTACTTAGATTCCCTCTTCGTAACAACTATCTTAATATATTAATAATTTATATATATGTTATTGTGCATATTATGTATGTATATATTTATATATTACGTATGAGCTTATGTATTATATATGTACCTGTACATATTGTTGATATGTATTATATCAGAACTAACAAGTTAATTGTATACTGCTATCTCATTTCAAAACTTGGTCTCCATTCAAAGGTTATCTTGAAGAGATTGCTTTGATAAATAATGGGCAGCTACGAGTATTGTTCACTACTGAAAGTATAATTTTAGTTTCTGTTTAAGGTATTCACTAATGAGTTTATCTATCTTAAGAAAATGTCCAAATATTAGATTATTCTTATAATTATATATATGATAGGAAAAATAAAAACTGCAGTCGCTTTAAGGTAACACAATTAAGGGCTATATAGCTTACAACAAAACATATTTCTATATTTTTGATAATTTTTAAAATGTTCCCTTGGTAAAATATTTCAGTTGTCGATTTGTCTGTATGCGCTTCTGCCCAGATTTCGGTATTTTCCCTTTATTCGCTTCATACGATATCCACGAGAAAAAAAGGGGAGGAGGAATTCTAGTCCAGCACTATCACGGGCCAATACGTATAAAGATAATACCCAAATATGAACATTATTAGGGTTCCGTACCCAAAGGGTAAAAACGGGACCCTATTACTGAGACTTCGCTGTCCGTCCGTCCGTTCGTACTGTATCTCAAGAACGGTGATAGCAAGACAGTTGAAATTTTCACAGATGTTGTATTTCTGTTGCCGCTATAACTACATATACAAAAAATTGGCCAAGTGCAAGTCGGACTCGCGCACGTTAAAACGAAAAAAGTTTAAAATATGAAGTCTAATGTTGTATAGCTAATGGTACGGAACCCTTCGTGCGCGAGTTCGACTCGCACTTGGCCGATTTTTTTTGGGGTTCTTAAAGATTTTTTTATGACCTATTTGTATCGATTTTAATCTACAATTTCGTGGAGTTGAAGTTTTGTATCGCTACAATCTCTCTGCCGATTTAGTTCATAAGTAAAATAGTTGTTTTTTATAAGGACAAGTAAGCACATTATTGCTAAGAAAATACAGGTAAATACGATCATTTGCTCACAAGGTAAACAACTCAACTTCTTACCCTCTTTTCCCTCAGGGATGGGATACGCGACTGAGCACGTAGTATAAGGCTATACGGTAATATAATTCATTCAGTAGAATTATGCATGAATTCAATTCAAGGCTTTTTTTGGTAACCAATATGAATATAAGGATATGTATTAAGTACTGACGTTCATGACGGACGGGCCAGTTGGTCTCAAGAGTGTCTACTCCTGACAGCTGTCACTTTGCGAACGTCCCTTATTTTGCTATTAATAAACCGTCTTTAGGAGACTAAAATGAACTACAATTAAGACTTCTTCTTTCAAATTTCTTTTAACTTGTTTACGATGACGGAACCCAATAATTCTAACATTGTAATAACCTTTGCAGCCGTTAAAGCAAACATTTGAATGTTAGAATGACTACAAGCACTATCGCGTGCTAAACGAAAATCACATTTATACATTATTAGTGTACAAAATGTCTCACCTCGAGTTAGCTTTATGAGTTCGATGTTTCATGTTCGAGTACCAGGTCAGATAGGTTAGGGTATATACTCGTATAATTGTACCATATAGGTTTTTGAAATTCGGAATGGAAGTCCGCATTCTATCATTGTGCCATAATCCCCACGCTTGACAAGCGTCGGGGGTCTCAGGGTAAAAAAATACTTTTTCAGTAGATGCCAGTAGACAGCACCCACCTTCAGGTTTTTTCTTTCGTTGCCTCTTAAGCCCGATACCCCACTGAGAAAATAAATATTCAAGCAAAAAATTGTATACCTTAGTAATTGACGTCTTAGAAATGTACAAATTGTACAAATCGATTAACTAAAAAAAAACTATTAAATTTTAACCAGTTTAAGCCAGCTAATCCAAAAGCGTTTTTCCATCTATTATTCTTCTCGTTTTAACCCACCATTGTCCTTGAATCTACTCTTGGAGTTTGTTTTCTAAAACTCTTCTTGCGCAGCCGTCGGCGTCGGGGCATCTTACCCTACGTTCTTATTCATACATCGATATTATTATTCACACAGTTCATATATCTTTTTATGACCTTTTTCAGTCCTTTTCAGTCATAACATTCATTGAACTGTAGCATCAAAAACAGCATTCATATTCAAAATAATTGACAGAGCGAGCGCTGAAGCACTAGCAAAGATCTTAGTTTTACACGAAATGCCTTCGTACATACTATTGTCCGGATTCCAGATTTCCGGATTTTCTCTTACAGGTCGCATTTCACAACCGAAACTCGTGAAATGTTGGGAGCAGGTTTGATAATGATGTATTTATTTTGGACAATTCAGTTTATTAGAATTTTTTGAGGGGGTTGAAACCGTAAATAATATTCCTGTCACGAGGTCTTTAGTTCACTGATCTAATTGTGTAGCAACAGCCGCAACGTCCACTGATGAACACAGCCTCCCCTATTAAGGGGGTATTTACTATAATCCCCACGCTTGGCAGACGTCTTGGGGATCGCAGTGTGGTTTGCCAGTTCTTTAGAAGGCGCTGCAGCCCACCTTCCAGTATTTTTCCCTTAGTCGCCTCTTACGACACCCACGGGATGATATGGGGAGGTGCCATTCTAACCCGGCACCCCACGGGGCTGGCACCCCACGGGGTACTGTCCAATAGTGTAATCTGTAATAAACATTTCAATACAACGAGGAAATGTTTCCAGTATGCTGGGCGCGCTGCCGACTGTTAGTGGGCTAGAGTATTTGACTTGTCTGTGGGCCTGCAATAGTCATTAGGTCACCTAAGTGCATTCGTAATGGTAGCTGTAGTGTTGTTCATATTTAATTTACATTGTTTTGTTAATAAGTAATAAAAATATTAAAAATAAAGGGTTGCGTCATCGTTAAAAAGTTTTAAGCTAATTGATTTAATTTACTATTAAAGTTAGTCTCGTTTGTAGTACAACATAAGTTGAACTATAGGTGTCGCTTCATCCACGTATGATGGTTAACAAATTAGAGTCATGAGTCATATGTCATGTTAGCTTAGCGGTCAGAGCATACCCCGACTATAGGGGTGGATGGCGCAGGTTCAAATCCCGTACATGACTATATTTTTCATCACGTTGTAATTTTTTTAAACATTGGGAAGTTTAAATTCAAAACATAATAGCTTACTTAATAAATACCTGCTTCAGACCAGTTATAAAGTAGAGCGCACCTGAAAGGCATCATTAAGAATCGATTACATGCTGGTGCATACTCGATGGCTTTTTAATCTGCGATGCGGCGCTGGAGGGTACGTTTCTCGTTTACTTTTTGTACACGTAGCGTTTTTAAGCGTAACATTTTCAGTTTTGATCGGTTTTGATAATAACCTAGAAAAATTGAAAAAATCTGCTGTGTAAGTGAAAACTCACAAAGTTTCAGCTCGAAACAGTAAGGTTTTGGTACCCAAGTGGAATAGGCAACCTTCTCGAAATCGGAAGACGTAGGTTCGACTACAGTAGGGAAAAAAAATGTTATTTTATACTTTTAATGCTGGAGTTTCGGTTTTATTTTATGTTTATTTATTTTTTATGTGTCGGAACATTCACGAGTCACTCTGAGACATACAGTTGTTAAATCTCATGTGCCTGTAATTTTACTGGCTCTCAAGGACTGCTGCCGGAACACACTGTTAGGTGCTTGGCGACAGGTTTTCTACTTGAGCGTGGTAGTTACTTAGGCGAGCATTCGCAAAATGCTCTTCCACCATGCGGTGAAGCTAGCCAGTGGTGGACATGGATTTCTGGACCTAGGGCACGACATTCCCTACCTTGCTTCAAAAAATAGTCCTTCAGAATATATTAAACCAAAAGAAGCAGCCCTCTCAGGTACCCATACTTTCACCGCCGTGGTCCAGTCAAGATATTGGCCACCCCACCAAGACAAAGCGGTAACCCATTGGGGTGCTTAGCCACCTCTGTTAGTGGCTTTCTGTTTTATATTTATATGTTTAAAACCCATTATAGAACAAGCTAATGTAACAAAACGGGTTTTTAATCTCCAGAAGCATGTTACAGCTTTTGAAGCTTCGCCGGAGAGTACTCTTATATACGTGAGCTTTCACCGGAAGTTACTAATGCCCTGTTTTAACTTTAAAATAATGTAAATTTGTGTAACGTTTTGTATTAAAATGTATGGTAAAATATCTTGCAAAAATAGCTAAGTATCTACTCGAAGCTTTACAAAATTACAAATTTACGAGAGGAAAAATTTAAGTCATGTGCGGGATTTGAACCCGCGACATCCACCCCTTTAGCCGGGGGATGATCTGACCAATGGAGCTAACATGACAATGAGTCATAAATAAAAAAAAATCTATCGTTCTTTAACCATCGTATTAGGATGGAGCGACATCTATAGTTAAACTTACTGTACTGTACTGTAACAGCCGGATCGTCCACTGCTGAACACAGTTTCCCCTATTAAGGGGGTATTTGCCATAATCCCCACGCTTGGCAGGCGTCTCGGGGATCGCAGTGTAAGTTGGCAGGGCTTTAGAAGGCGCTGCTGCCCACCTTCCAGTATTTTTCCCTTAGTCGCCTCTTAGACACCCACGGGATGATATTGGGTGTTGCAATTCTAACCCGGCACCCCACGGGGCAGTAGTTCAACTTACGTAGTAGTAACATACGTTACTTGAAGCTTGTTTGCTGTTGACAATCGTTGTTAACCGATGAACTAAGTTATGCAACGTTCGCAGCGGTCATTACTCGAATGGGTGACCGCTGGTGGCTTTTCTACTGAGTACTTTCGTTCTTCGGAGGGCATGTTAAGCTGTAATTACTGGACTGTCCATTAAATACTTGCACGACGTGAGGCTTACCATCCAGGCGGGCGATTCTTTCATCGCTTCACATCAAGACTTCATATTAATATTGTAAATGCGAAAGATTGTATGTATTTTTTTTACGATATAACGGTTGAATCGATACGAATTGAACTTTGAATTGAGATAGTTTAAATTAAGATCACAAACACTTTATGCACATGCCTTAAGACACATTAGAGTGAAAATTAACACATATTATGTATACAAAAGTGAGTCTTATTGCATAAACGTTTTCTTCCAGATAACCGAACAAAAACGATTTACAAGAATTTACAAAGTTTGCAGTTTACTCTGTAAACATTACTAAATAATTAATTATTCACGAAGTACAGTTGAAATAAAGACCTATATTATAAAAATATGTACCTGGTCGTATATAACGTAGTCATATTTGGTCTACGCAACCTGATTGACAAGTTTTGGAGAGGTCAAGTGAGTTATACTGGTCCTCCTTAAGTTCCTGAATTAACAAAACAATACGCGTAATACGCGGGTGACACTGCGGGGTGCAGGAATCACTCATGTTTAATTTTCACATACACAAAAAGTATGTACTATTGCTTAAGCTGTGGCACGTTGGCTTGGGCAATAATAGCAAGGACAACCGCGGTCTACGAACACGGTGTATTTACTCTATTCACACACACGCACGATTGCTACGCGAAGTCAATGAGCTGCTATACTAGGCACAATAGACAGCTGTTTTGTGTACCTATTCTGCCTAGTCGGTCTTTGGCGGCTTGCGACAAAAGAATGCGCGATGCGGTAACGGCGTACCGAAGTAGCTGCAACACAATACAGTACGTACCTACGTAAAATTGAAATTAAAAAGAATGTAGGTAAGTAGCATTTTTATCATTTACAAGAGCTTAATCGATTGGCGGTTGTGCAAAGCATTCGGTAGTCTAGCTAGATTGGCCGGTAAGGCCTTTGCGTTCGTCAGAATATGTATGTGAAACAGGGCAATAACAATCTATCACTAGGGCAAAACAGCTGTTTGTGTCTAATTGACATCGGGTAGCGTTTTTACGTGTGAGAATGGAGTAAACCGTGGTTCTCGCTATCATACTAAAAGCCAACGCGCCGCGCTTAGAAAATACTCGTAGTTATACTGATTTTTTGTATGTGAAAATTAAACATGAGTGGAACACATTCCGTTATCGTTTCTACACCATCCCCCGCAGTATTATTAATGAATTAATATCCACCTTATATAATATTTAAAAATGACAAAAATAAGAGAAACAAACACTCGTACAGGTAACGAGTGTTTCCTTCTCTTATCGTTGTCATTTTATTATATCCATTCTAATCTAGCATTTTATCACCGCCAAAAGAAATAAACTTGGTTGATATTAACGCCGAAATAACGCCGTTTTGATATAAACTGGGGAAAAAACGTTAAATCGTACGGTTACGATATATCGTATACCGTTACGATATATCGTGAAAGTGTGCGGTGTTATGAATAATTTCCAGCGTTTAAAAAGGGAATAAAGATTTTGATTTATGTTTTATTGTGGTTTCTAATGTTCTGATATGAAGGATAAGTACCTACATAATTAATATTTTATGTGGAGATAAGACTTTATGGAAGTACTCATAAAATATTACTTGGTAAATTATTATCTTATGATACATCTTTTTTATGTTGTGAAGTGATAAGATACGGACCCGCCTGATAGTAAGCGTTATGTTCAGTGACGCCGTCTTCGTTGTGCTATACTGCACTGCGATCGTCACTCCTATACGAGTCGCGTTCGCTCAGTATTTTTATTTGCTACACTACACAGTGCTCATTTATGCTCCGAGGCATAGTATCTGTTATACAGAGTGAATTTTTGAGACGGGACAGTAAGGACAAGTACGTTAACCGTTCTAGTTACAGGTTTAGGAGACTATCCATTACTTTTGAAGGTATTCTGAACGGCATTTAAAGATTCTGGAAAAAAAATACAGCCAGCAAGAAAATGGTAATTTTACACAAAACTTTTTTTGATGCCAATCGATCCTGTTTCTTATATGGATCAAAATCCTCTACTGGACTGACTGAGGTTTGAGTAGGTACTAGAAACGTCAGATTGCGCGAAAAACTTTTTTCATAAATTTGTACGGAAATACAAATGTATAAGATAATATATCCCAATAATATTCTAAATTGAGTTTTCACTTTACACCAAGTAGAACCATTGACCTTCATAAGAGCGTCGTAGACGCCTAAATTGAATAAATGATTTTGACTTTGACATTTAAAATAATATAAACACACTCCTTCGAGTTGAAACTTTGTGCTCCAATTGTATTAATTTAATCGTCATAGGGGACGGAGCGCGGTCATTAACCAGATTATTAGACTTCATCTGATAGAAACGAGTGCTTTTTCAAACTTATTTGTTACTATCAACTAGTATATCTTGCTTAAAACATTATTAGTGTTCTTAATTACTTACCGCTGGCGCCTTCTGATCTTTATATAGTCATTAAAACTTGGATCTAACTGGGTAAGATAATGCTTGCTGCATTTAAAGGTGCTGTCACATGGAAATAATATGATACGCAGCGAATCAAACTCATTCAAATAAACACACCCAAAGAAATATTGTTGTTAATTAACTTTTGCCATCTCTGTTAGGGCTTTTATGGTGATCTAGACGGGTATCTTGAAGCAATGATGGCCGAGTGGTAATAGATATGGACTGCCTTGCCGCAGGTCCATGGTTCGATCCCCGCCGCCGGCTTGAACTTCACCGCCTTCAGTGGAAGGACATTTTACGAATGCTTGCCTGGCTAGCTACCTCCCTCAAGTAGAAAATATGTCGCCAAGCACTTAACAGTATGTTCCGGCAGAAGTCCTTCAGAGCCAGTGATATTACAGGCACTTGAGACTTTACAACTGTATGTCATATTGCCACGGGCGCATTGAAATACTTGTGACAATTTTTTTTTCTACTGATGGCCTTTGTCCACGATCTCACCTGATGGTAAGTGTTTTTTTTATGCCTGATATATTGCCTTTGACCACAATCTCACCTGATGGTAAGTGATGATGTGGTCGAAGATGTTAACAGGCTTAACCTTGAATTACTGGCTGTGAAATTCATCTGTTATAGGCAGAGGTTAGTCCGCGTAGCATCAGGTGGTCTTTGTGCTTGTTTAGTCAAAATGACATAAAAAAAGACCTTATTCCTGTCCTTCACTTATTTTAAGTGAGATTTTTTCTATCATTCTCTTTCAATGATCGTCATACCACACATTCATTCATACCTTATTCGACCATATCTGCCCATTTATCCGCCCACGTTCAAAAGTTAAGTGCCCTATTAGCGATGTTTGTCAAATATGACAACGTCTGCGGCCTTGTTTGACACGTATCAAAAAAGATTCGTGTTTGACGATTTTGTTTGATGGAAGTGTACGTTTGTCAAACATGTTTAAACACGTTTACGACGCGTTTGATCTTTTTTAATTAAAATCTAGGGTGCAATTCTTAAAGTTGTCTTTGTCAAACGTGTTTGAAGGTGTGCGGCGACGTTAGTCAGAGAGTCTGTTCAGAATAAAGCCGTCTAAAACTAGCAAGTTTGACAAATCTGTTTCATGTCTTGTTGACCGTTAGCGCTCTAGTTTGATGAAAGCGTGAAGTTTGACAAACACGTTTGTCAAATATGTTGGATCGTTTACAGGACATTTAACACATATTAATTACATATATGTTTTTCCTTGCGCCCATATATATATATATTAATGATTTGGCCATATTTAATTTGCCCACATCATGAAACGTGACCACTTACGAAATTCTTGAGCAATTCATGATATGGTCAATGTTTACGGTGTGGCCACAACATAATATAAGTACTACGCTAGTTTATTATACTTACTTATCAACTTTTCTGATAATTCTAGTTGTATAACTAATCCAACATAATAGTTGCATGTCTGCCACATGCACTCAACTTTAATTAGGTACTTACTTCACTTTAATCATAAATAAGGAATTAAGACGTCGCTCTGAGTAAAATGTATGTTTTTCAAACCAATTATAATGTATGTATATTTCTAAATAATTATGATTACAAGCAATATCGCGTGCTAAGTGAAAATGACTTAGAAATTATTAGAGCACAACATTATTATCCCGAGCGGGAATCGAATCCACGTCCAATTTCGCAACGGATGCCTAATCCACCGCGTGGATTAGCACCGGATCATGCTCGATTGAGCCAAATTTTATTACTTTTAACCGTCGTACAAAAAACAAATACTCGAATCATTTGTAAATTATATGTAGAAGTATACAAGGATAGCGACGTCATTGAAAAGTTAAGTGTTAAAATCATATCTTTGGATCGGATGAAGTCTAGTTACCTGTTTGATGACCGCACCGTCCCCTATGACAGTAAATATAATAAAATTAGACCACAATATTAAGCTCATCCGAGTATGTTTCGATGGCCGAGTGGATTAAGCACCTGGCGCAAAATCGGGGGATATCGCATTATGAACATATGAGGTTCTGAAGCGCTCGTAG
Organism: Plagodis dolabraria; assembly: GCA_963854805.1. NCBI lineage: Eukaryota > Metazoa > Arthropoda > Insecta > Lepidoptera > Geometridae > Plagodis > Plagodis dolabraria. Next base: position 3,412,788 of record OY978459.1, on the reverse strand, counting down.
CGAAGTTTGCTTAGCCGTTCTGAACCGATCAGCAAACTTAAGCAACGTCCGCCACGGTCATGACTTGGATGGGTGACCGCTGGTGACATTACTACTGAGCACTTCCGTGCTTCGGAGGGCACGTTAAGCAGTGGTCCCGGTTGTCTTACGATGGCAGTCGTTATAGCATGGTAGTAGGGCATTTTGCGTATGCCCGCCTGGCTAGCTACCACCCTCAAGTAGAAAATCTGTCGCCAAGCACCTAACGGTGTGATCCGGCAGGTGTCCTTGAGAGCCAGTAACTCTAGGTTAGTCTGAACAACATCCTCGACCATATCATCACTTACCATCAGGTGAGATAGTGGTCAAAGGCTAACCTATCAGCCAAAAAAAAAAAATGCATACTCCTATAACGAGCCAAAACTAATTAAAGTTCTGTACGTACATATTAATCGCTTTGAAATATGATGCGCACAGAGCGTATCGAGCGATTGCAGGATAACCTCTCTGCTGGTAATGACTGTCTACTGGAGTGACTTTCGATAGCCTGACGCCTCAGTTAATTGGTTTAACGCTACATAGATAAGGTTACCTGTGCAGTAGGTAGGTTTAGTTAATTGCAGTACCACATATATACTGTCGTTGTATCTCAAAGTAAAGTAAAAATATTAGTTTCAAATATGATTACAAGCACCAACAAGCACTATCTCGTGCTAAGCGAAAATCATATCAAACAAATTATTGAGATACAAAATGTTATGCCCAAGGCGGGAATCGAACCCGCGTCCTCAGATATCGCGTCGGATGCTTAATACCATCTCAGCCACCTGGACATTGGCATTTCGGTCGAAATTTTGTGCTCCAATAGTATTACTTTAACCGTCATAGGGGACGGTGCGCGGCCATCAACCAGACTACTAGACTTCATCTGATCGAAAGAAGTATTTTTTCAAACACTTAACTCTCGGTATGATGTCGCTACCCTTCTATATTTCTAAATATGATCACAAGAACTATCGCGTGCTAAGCGAAAATCATATCAAACAAATTATTGGAGTACACATCATATTAGTTTCAGTTTTTATATTGTGGGGGTAGATTTAAATAAATTGTTAACATACAGACAATGTACCTACTATAGTTGCAAATGTGCAGATCTCAAATAAGAATAGCGCTATTGAAGTAATGATGGCTCAGTGGCATTGGCTTTGTACTGCCGCGCAGCAGGTCCATGGTTCGAATCCCGTCGCGGACTTGAGCTTCACCGCATGGTGGAAGGGCTTTTTACAAATGCCCGCCTGGCTAGCAACCACCCTCAAGTAGACTTAAAAAGTATGTCGCAAGGTGACGGGCGCAGTGCAATTCGTGACTAGTGCCGAAATGCATTTTTAATGGGCAGAAGTTAATCCACTTAACTTCAGGTGCGCCTCAAGCTTGTTCCATCACAATAACATAAGAAAACCCTGTTAGGGACTAAAGCTATTAACAACTCCAAGGAAGCCTTTAATAGAAATTCTATTTTATGAGACCTGAAAAATATTTTCATCAAATAAAACTAATCAAATATCATATGTATTTATTAAAATAGATGTAAAAGTGTAAATACTTAGATAACTATTATATAAGTAATGTTTAACTAGTTAACTCCCAGCCTGGCTTACTTTACGAGTTCTTCCAGATCGCTTGACTTAAACAAATTGTTTGAAATAATAAGACCGCCCTTTGCATACGTTTAATTTGTTGTTTTAATGTAATTTTTAAGTTACGCAAATAAAGAATTTCTATTTATTTTCATTTCTATCTTAATATAATAAAATATACATACATAAAATCACGCCTCTTTCCCGTAGGGGTAGGCAGAGACCACAGAGTTCCACTTGCTACGATCCTTACATATCTCTTTATCTTCATCTATACTCATCAATCCTTTCATACATAAGCGTCAGTTTAGGGTACTCCTGACCTGGCCTTTTTTCAGAACATCTTCAATCTGATTTCGGAACGTTCGCCTAGGTCTTCCCCTTCCAACACTTCCGTTCACTTGTCCCACGTATACCTGTTTAGTCAATCTCATTTCATTCATTCTCTCTACATGTCCAAACCATCTTAACATACCTTTCTCGATTTTTGTCACTATATCCTCATTCACACCACATCGTTCCCTTATCACACTATTCCTTATTCTGTCACTCCGTTTGTCTCCAATCATGCTTCTCAATGCTCTCATCTCCACTGCATTTATTCTACTTTCATGCTTTTTCTGCCATACCCAACTTTCACTCCCATACATTAGTGTCGGAACCAACACTCCCCCATGAACAGACAGACGAGCCTTCTTAGACACCTTCTGACTGTTCATAAACGCAATAAAATATAATTATAAATAAAATAAATACATTTGAAAGCAATAAGGTGGTCGAAACTAAATATGTTTGGTACATACACTAGCTAGCTAGTGCAGACATGACAATCGATCGCAACAGAAAAAGACCCGACCAATTCTTTAATGAATGTACTCGTATATTACCTTCACGCCTGAGTTTGCTTGTTATTTGAACCCTTTTCTGTGAAGTAGCCTATATCTAAGTGTTTGTACATTCACGTTAATAAGTCTAATAGTAAAAATAAAAAAAACGGCCAAGTGCGAGTCGGACTCGCGCACGAAGGGTTCCGTACCATTAGCTATACAACATTAGAATTAATATTCTAACCTTTTTTTGTTTTAACGTGCGCGAGTCCGACTCGCATTTGGCCAACTTTTTGTATTTGTTGTTACAGCGGCAACAGAAATACATCATCTGTGAAAATTTCAACTGTCTAGCTATCACCGTTCTTGAGATACAGCCTGGTACAGACAGACGGATGGACACCAAAGTCTCAGTAATAGAGTCCCGTTTTTAGCCTTTGGGTACGGAACCCTAAAAACGATAGGTGTTTCTCAACTCATCAGTACCTCTAGTACTAGAAATATTGTGTTATAAAATGTAAAATCTCTCTGATATTGAACTACACGCAATTAAAAAAGTCTAAGGATCCGTTTCAGAATGTCCTAAAAAAGTTTCTGGACGCTAACCAACACATAAAATAACTGAATTATAAAAATGACAGTTAACATGCAGCGCGTTTCAAGCTTTAACCGATGGATAGGCTAAATCGATGACTGTGAAACGCAAAGATAGTGTTTATTTAAGTTCTGGGTAGTATAACCGGCACTTACTCGAACATTCTGAAACACGCCCTAAGATTAATATGTTAAGAAAACTGCAAATTTTATTAATAAATATTATAATAATACTAACTGGCCTGGCAAACGTTGTTTGGCCATATAAATGAGGTCTGGCGAATATTTTGTATGTATTTTTAATGCTGAATCAAAAAAAAATTCAATCAGAAACTTGGCCTTGGCTTAAAATATTGAAAAAAATAATTGTGGTGGATTATCAACAAAAATAGTTAACGCCTATTGTTAGACGAAATGTATACACACAAAATTTCATAGAAATCGGTCAAGCCGTTTCGGAGGAGCTTTGTTCCAAACACTGTGACACCAGAATTTAATATATTATTAAGATTACTAAGGTGTGTTATTTATTGTCCAGAGAACGTTTTGGTTGCTTTTAAAAACACAACTTTTAGTGACATTACTACTGAGCGCTTCCGTGCTTCGGAGGGCACGTTAAGCCGTCGATCCCGGTTGTTGTCTTAGGATGGCAGTCGTTACAGCATGGTGGTAGGGCACTTTGCAAATGCCCGCCTGGCTAGCTACCACCCTCAAGTTGAAAATCTGTCGCCAAGCACCTAACGGTGTGTTCCGGAAGCTGTCCGTGAGAGCCAGTAATTCTAGGTTAGCCTGAACAACATCTTCGACCACATCATCACTTACCATCAGGTGAGATAGTGGTCAAAGGCTAACCTATCAAGCATAAAAAAAAAAAAATGGTGATAAACCATTTTGCGAATGCCCGCCTAGCTAGTAGAAATTCTTTTTTTTTATTGCTAATAGACAAGCATTCGACCGCAGTCTCGCCTGATGGTAAGTGACGACGCGGCCGACGGTGGAGCATGCTTACCTAGAAGATACTTATTCACTCTAGACTTGAAGACTTCCAGATTGTATCTGCCGCTAAGCTTCTAACGGTGTTTTCCGACAGTTGTTATTGAGAGTAATTCTAGATTAGCCTGAACAACATCTTCGACCACATCATCACTTACCATCAGGTGAGATAGTGGTCAAAGGGTAGCTATAAGAATCATACTAAACGTAATAATTCATAAACATCTAGAAACATTATAATATGAAAAATATTCCCGTATTCAAATTAGTAGGTACTTACGTTATCTTTGGAATTTTATTTGTCTTTACTTTGTCGCCAAATTCTATTAACAAATATAAGCACTAATTGTTTAAAAGTAAATAAGACTCCAAAAATAACAGTATATTTTTCTACATTTCATTTCCAACTACGCGACGACTCTTCTCAGAACGGTGATTGGTAGCGGCGGTGATGTGACGTCACACGGCACGCTACGTCATTCATGACGTTACGTCGCGTCGCTCGCTTATTGAAGTCGGCGTGAAATGTGCCGCCGCGCCGCGCCGCTAACATACCTTGTCACCCTGACAGTTTGTGTACGGCATTGAGCAGTACATAAACTTTAGAAAAATCTTTTAGTACTTCGTAACAGTGTAAATAAACAGTTGATTTAAAAAAAATGGCTAAGAACGAGTCGCTTCATATTCTTTAAGGAACATCATTAGAACATCCCGTGATTATAAAAAAAATGTTGTCATAAAAGTTTAAATACTATAATCGCCTTTATCAGTATTTATTGGTTAAATAGACGATTATGATAATAATGACACATTTTGAGCACAACATTTTTGTCCTGGGCGGGAGTCGAACTTGTGTCCTCCGATTTCGCGACTTAACCACCCGGTCACCAGAACATACTCTTTCGAGCCGAAATTTTATGTTGGCTTAGCGGTTAGATCATACCCTGGCTATGAGGGTGACTGGCGTGGACTCCCATCCTGCACATGACTGTAATTTTTCCTCTCTTCCCATAAGCATTTATGTACCTTACAAAATTACAACGTTCAAAATTTCAAAATTCAAAATTCAAAATCATTTATTCAATTTAGGCGTCTACGACGCTCTTATGAAGGTCAATTACAAACTTTAATATTGAAATATTCTACATTGTACTGCCACGTTCAGCATAAAAATTTATAGAGCCACTGCGAGAAGAACGGGCAAGAAACTCGGGGCCATTCTTTTAAACGTCTGTTTACAATTTGTTATAAACAATATAATACAATTATTACAATATTTGTTTAAATTACGTAGGAGACAGGTGATGGCTTGGCAGAGGTGGAATTTTCCAAGCATTTTTGTCGTTTAAGTAATCACAAACTGTGTAGTAGGATTTCTTCATCAAAATGTTTTTCACGTGTAATTTGAATTTTCCTTCTGTGAGCATTGTAATATGTTCGGGAATTTTATTATAAAACCGCACACAATTACCTAAAAAGGACCTTTTATTTGTCTTTGCTAATCTAAAACACGGTACCGTTAATTTATATTTGTTCCTAGTGTTGTAATTGTGGTTGTCACTGTTTAATTTAAATTTACTCAAATTTTTTCGAACATACATAATATTTTCAATTATATACAGACTCGGTAAAGTTAATATATCAATTTCTTTAAAAAGATCCCTTAGAGATTCCATAGGATCCATTTCATATATGGCTCGAATTGCACGCTTTTGTAAGATAAAGATTGTTTCCATCTCAGCAGCAGCTCCCCACAGCGTTACATACTTATATTCGTTTACATGTTCTGAATGAGCACACGTTAATGCGATTCTCATTACTATTGTTCTTATGTCATGAGTTAGTCATGTAATAGGAGGAGCACCTATTGCCATCTACCGGACACAATTCCAGACTCGGACTTATTATTATTAAAACCTATCAAATAAAAAAAATACTACCTTAAATCTGTCTTAATTAAACAAAACTAAAATTTATTAACTGTTCTACTCTTATATCATTTCAGACTCAATAATTAGTTAGATCTAATCTCTCTAGCACTGGAGCATAATGGCCTAGGTACTGACTTGTACTGTAAAACTTGAGTGACACATGCTTCACCCTTGTTCGCTGAAAAAACGCTATTTAATGAGTGAAAATGGATGCGCGAAATTTGTAAGTGAAAACTGGAATTTTAATTAAAACTTCGTTGTTTCATTGGAAATTTTGACAAGATTTTTTTGTTATATTGCGCTGTGTCCTTGTCTTCAAACCTAATTGCTGCAAGAATGGTTTTCACAAGAATGGTGGTGCGGCATTTTGTGAATGCCTGGCTAGCTACGACCCCGAGTTTCAAACTCTCAAGAAAATCTTTCACCATGCACTAACAGTTGTCTTAGGTTTTCACGATTACTACACATTGTAATCAAACAACTTGGAACGGTGTCAAACGCGCGTATTATTATTCGATTGTCATATTTATCAGTGCAAAGTCAATCACTGCAAAGTGTTTGAAACGTCACAATTATAATCAGTACTTAATATGTCTGTCTGTCTGTCTGTTACGCTTTCACGCCAAAACTACTGGACCGATTTGAATGAAATTTGGTATGGAGATAGTTTGAGACCCGGGAAAAAACATAGGATAGTTTTTATCCGACTGCTCAAAAAGAGGTTCATGTTTTCGCGCGATAACCGACATACGCGCGGGTGGAGCCGCGCCCAGAAAGCTAGTGATAAATATACGCGATTTAAACCGTTTGAAGTTGTTTAATTACAACACTAACAGAGTGTACGGGAGCTGTACCTGAGTTTAAGTTGCCATTTAAGATATCTTGTTCGGATAATGAATAGATTCGGGCGTTACTGAGCGGAAATCCATATTTAATAATAACAAATATTTTAAATATTTTAAATAATATTTGGAGAAAAAAGTAATATTTTCATAAAACACTTAAAAAATATACAAATATATCTAGTGAAAATTCCACCTATATTTTCCTGTTAAGCCGACGTGACGTCGCATACACCACGCAGCCAAAACCGGAAGAATTTTCGACGCGTTTCGATTCTAAACGAAGCACTTTCAGGAGATCTTGACTCTACGAGCGCACTATCGATAAAAATTAGTTTTGTATATCCTGTTCACCCACTTCAACCATAATTATCATCCCTTACTATGAGATGTGTGAAATAGATAAGATTGTTGTCCAACGGCTTAGCATTTCAGCAATAAGTAAAAATATATTTTTAAGGTTTTCGATTCGGTTTAATTATCAAATGATGTAACATCCAGCTAAAGAAGCGCTCGTAGCGTAGTTAGCTTGGCCATTCTGAATCGATCAGCAAAGTTAAGCAACGTCCGCCTCGGTCATGACTTGGATGGGTGACCGCTGGTGACATACTACTGAGCGCTTCCGTGCTTCGGAGGGCACGTTAAGCCGTCGGTCCCGGTTGTTGTCTTAGGATGGCAGTCGTTATAGCATGGTGGTAGGGCATTTTGCGAATGCCCGCCTGGCTAGCTACCACCCTCAAGTTGAAAATCTGTCGCCAAGCACCTAACGGTGTGTTCCGGCAGCTATCCTTGAGAGCCAGTCTTTCTAGGCTAGCCTGAACAACATCTTCGACCACATCATCACTTACCATCAGGTGAGATAGTGGTCAAAGGCTAGCCTATAAGGCAATAAAAAAAATTTAAATAAATAAAGAGACTACTACGTTGATAGTGCCATCATGGTAATAAATACTATTAGTGAGCGCCCGACAGAGCAACGATGCGGTGCGGTATCAAGCGGAGTCTTTCATCCCCTCCCCTGATGCTGCGGTAAGCCCGCTTGGCTCCTAGGGTGCGGCGGTAGTGTCGGTACCCTTATTAATGTATGTGAGTGGCACGAATGTGTCATTTTTATACTTTTTGATGTGGTTGACTTCTGCAATTATTCTCAATCAACGTGCGTACGACTTGTACATTATTCTCAAAAGATACTGAGCGAGTTATGATTTCATTATTTTTCTAATAAGTTCATGATACCTCTCTCATTTTAAAGTTAAAATATACAAGTACAAATTTGAGGTTAAGTACATTTCTATTAAGTAAATAGTACCTAGGTTTTATATATTATGTAATTTGTGTACTTATATATATGTGTTGTGTATTTATATATATATATATATATATATATTATATCGGGCATTTATGCTCGAAATGGCAGAGTTCTCATAACGTGGGCGTACATAATACGTGTAAATGAGAAGACAGAAATTATTAGAATACTCTTGGTTTATTATTAATTTACATTTTATGCTCACGCAGTCTATGCTCACGCTCCGACATACATAAAATCTAGCTTAATATTTGATATTGGGATCGTGGATGGGCACGGTCTAACCTGCCTGCGTTCATAGGCGCATTCATAGGCGTGCCGTTTAAGTATCCTTCGAATCGCATACGTGTTGCGGAAAACATCGCTCTGAAGTAAGGAGTCCACAGGGTGGTTAGTCCGTGTGGATGGGTATATAAAAGTCAACTCGTATATCAATATATTCAGTTTACAGTTAAATATACGGCAAAAATTAGTTGTCTTAGCAGCATGCCACTACTCACGTCCATTTGTAATCTTAACGGCACATTAGGCGCATAACAAGTCTGTATATTTACTAAAAGCAGCAAAGGTATAATGAGTATTCCCATGGAAAGTTAGAGTCACGAAGGCCAACCATGAAACCAAAGTTAAAATCCTAACAAAATGCAAATGTTTTTACACCTTGATATTTGCTCTAACAACACAAAAGACAAGACCATATTTAACCCATACAAATCATGGAAATTGTTACAATAGAAATGGACGATATCGTCCACTGCAGATGCCAAGAGGTCATATGACAACAGCACACAGCATAGCACAAAGACTTTATAGTGTAAAGTTTTCGTTTCGTGTTCATGACCGGCCACCTTTTTGACGGCAACCCTTGAAAATTAGGGCATTGCAATTTTATTACCATTTAATCATATTTTTTTCCGTTTGTAACGTTGGTATTCAAGAAATAAATGAGTTCTATTTTTCTTTTTGCTCACTCGCCCGAAAAGCTAATATCCAAAATCGTAAACAAAGATCCGACCCGTTCAAAGAAGGATCGCGTGAATTCATCTCCCAAAAATGTTTTCCACCTGAGTTCTGGACAATTAACGATTGACGACACGGGCGAGTAATTTGTAAAGGGTATTGTGGGCGATATCAGCTAATGTGCGTGGGGGCTGGGGAAGGGAATTCAAGGGACAGTGAAACATATCGGTCCACTGCGCTCGCACCTTTATTTTAGACTTATCTTAATTTAAATAACACTTCATAGAAATGTCGTTAGATCTATACGAGTTGAATTTATACAAGAGCTAGACTAGGTGACCCCGTGGCGTGCCGGGCTGGAATATCATCCCCCCCCCCCATCCCTACTACCCGTGGGTGTCGTTAGAGGCGACTAAGGGTAACACACCAAAAGGTGGGCAGCAGCGCTTTCTGATGAACATATCTCACACTGCAATAACCTAGACGCCTGCTAAGCGTGGGGTTGATGGCAACACCCCCCACAATGAGGTAGGCTTTGTTCAGCAGTGGACAATCCGACTGATTCAGTACAGAATAGGTAGCTTGAAAAAGTCTTGACGCGGGACACCGGTTTCCTCGGTCCATCCATCGGTATATTTTGGAATAATTAATTTCAGCATTATCATTTATTAGATATAGGAACAATTGTGGAATCTTTTGATTTCAAGATGGTCCTGCTTATAGAAACAAGGAATGTTTTCTGAGTATAAAAGATTTGTTTTGCCACGACAGAGCACAAAACCTTATTGTCCAAGATATTGAATTTTACTTTTATTTAAAACAAAGAATTTGTTTTTTAATGTTTTTCTTTTTGGTCGCTCAGCCGAGCTACAAATTAATTACAATAATCGCCCCAAAAATATTTCTATCTGTGTTCAGAACAATAAACGCCCATTTTTACACATATATATGTAATTGATATATGTAAAAAGATTGATGAATGTAGATGAAGCGAAAGAGATATGCAAGGATCGTAGCAAGTGGAAATCTGTGGTCTCAGCCTACCCCTACGGGAATGAGGCGTGATGTTATGTATGTATGTATATATGTAATTGTTCAAGTGTTCAAACTAAGATTTAGTGTCTTAATAAAGCGTTCTAATACTAACGAATGTTATGAGCAGGCAATTTGCAAAAGTGGTTTTGAAGCGCTCGTAGCGAAGTTTGCTTAGCCATTCTGAATCGATCAGCAAAGTTAAGCAACGTCCGCCGCGGTCAGGAGTTGGATGGGTGACCGCTGGTGACATTACTAATGAGCGCTTCCGTGCTTCGGAGGGCACGTTAAACCGTCGGTCCCGGTTGTTGTCTTAGGATGGCAGTCGTTACAGCATGGTGGTAGGGCACTTTGCGAATGCCCGCCTGGCTAGCTAGCACCCTCAAGTTGAAAATCTGTCGCCAAGCACCTAACGGTGTGTTCCGGCAGCTGCCTTGAGAACCAGTAATTCTAGGTTAGCCTGTACAACATCTTCGACCACATCATCACTTACCATCAGGTGAGATAGTGGTCAAAGGCTAACCTATCAGGCATAAAAAAAAAAGTGAGCGATATAGGCTAATTTGCGTGGGAAGGGGACACAAAGGACAGTGAAACATATCGGTCCGTACCGCTGTGGTAAGAGGTTAATTACAATAAATATATTTAAATGTGTGCAAGTCTAATTTAGACATGCATTGAACTGATACAAATGGTAAAAACGGCACACGTACCTTGAACATGGAATTGACCAATTAGGCGACGCTTCCTGATTGAGTCTCAGTAGTGTGCGTAAACTGCATTTTTATCTTCCTGTCTTTGTTATTCATTAAAACGTATCATCAGTACTAATATTATAAATGCGAAAGTAACTCTGTCTGTCTGTCTGTCTGTTACGCTTTCACGCCAAAAGTACTGGACCGATTTGAATGAAATTTGGTATGGAAATAGTTTGAGACCCGGGAAAAAACATAGGATAGTTTTTATCCAACTGCGCAAAAAGAGGTTAATGTTTTTGCGCGATAACCGACATACGCGCGGGCGGAGCCGCGCCCTGAAAGCTAGTATATAATAGAAGTGTAGTTGTGTGAATTATATGCTTGTGTTAAATGTTCTCCAATTACATTGTCGTGATGTTAGTGCGTAAACTACGAGATCCCTTTTTTATTTAAATCGATGCACACATGAACAATTTTTAATGAAATCTTCAATTCCTTAAAAAATATATTTATGTATTTGTTTTAAAATCTGCTGGGATGTTCGTGATGTAAATCCGTATGTTTTCATAAGGTTTTCCGTAGCCGCCCACGCGACACCCACGTGTCACCCACGTCTCGCACAAAATGATACCCACTCAGAATATACTCGGAAATATTTTTTTTCAAGGAATGTGATTAGTTTTAATGACTTGCTTCTATGCGGGACTTCAAACTCGAGGAATTCAGTAATATCTTGCTTCTTCAGAATTTACTTCGTAAACGCCATATTTAAGGAATCATGTGACTGAAGGTCGTCACTCTTGGTTAAGTGGAATCTGATTAACTGTTTCCATTGGTTTCGGTCCGTGGGTTTCCTCACTGCGGCATAGAATTTAGACGAAGGTGACCTACCACTAACCCACAACATGAACATTTTGTGGCACACTTTACTGAAAAACTATCAACAATTTTGTATTCATTGAATGGAATATTATTGTACATACATCATCGTCACATATCTACATACCTGTTAGAAAATCACTGCAACTGAACTAAACTCAATAAACAAATACATCGTAGGGTCTCTGATCTGGTAAGACCATCTATAGTTACCACTAAAACCATTTAAAGTATGGAATATTATGTTCACGGATAATAGTTATTAATATATATTTAGATAGTTGTAGTTATTAATAATCTTCATAGTTCATGTGCATAATATTTATTATTTTCAGGAAACCACAAATCACTTCATTAAATTGATACCTATCAAAATATGCTCAAAGTTGCTACTGAGTAAATAAATAAAGCGCCATAGATGTCAGCGTTAATCTGATAGGTTAGCTTTAACGTGCAATTCCTGGCTTAAAATATAAGGACCATTCCAAAGCCTTCTGTTAGACAATATTATTGTTTTTACTTGTGAACAAGCAAGAGGTCCAACTGATGTAGACTACTGATCAGTAACCTCTACAGCAGATACATCGTCATAAGTTTCGAACTGCATTGAGCCCGTTGATGAGACATACTCATGTGCCTGTAGTTTCACTGGCTTTCAAGAACTGCTGCTGAAACTCACTATAAGGTGCTTTGCGACTGGTTTTCTATTTGAGGGTGGTAGCTGGTCAGGCGAAGCAAAATGCCTTTTCAACATGCATTGAAGCTCAAACCGGCGGTACGGATCGAAGCAGTCCACAACTATTACCACACAGCTATCACTGCTTCTAATGAAAAATAACCGTCTCAGCTAGTTGATCCAATTTCCGACGAACTCCAACAAAGACTTTGATCGTTTCAAAACACAACTGTTATTTTTAAATTCCAGACAAACTCGTGCAAAGCAATAAAGGTGAAATTTTCCTTTTTCTTTTTCAATAATTAACCCAACATCAAGTTTCAGGCAGTGTTCGTGTTACACTGAAGCCCGAAAAAAGTTTTTGTAACACGTTGCTTTGAAGCATTATTATAAAGGCAATTACTTCCAGGTTGGGAATTTTCTTGTGTTTTAATAAAAAGGTAATTTGAATAAAAGGGGTTTCTGTCATTTTATTTTATGTTTTTAATTTGTGTTTCGATTGAAGCAAACTGAAGTGTTCAATATTCTCAGCTTTGTATTAGGTTACAAAACTCTTCAGAGAACTACTAAATGCGTGCGCATGGTACCGACTTTGACAAGTTATTTCACACTTTTGAGTGTTGAAGTCGGTTCCATTTTTTGGTAAAAAATATTTTCATAGTCTTTATAGTAACCATAATATAGTATTAGTAGTAGTGGCTACTTACGGGATCGACTGTCATTCACTGTGATCGACTATATCATCAAGATGGGAAAATATTTTTCAGTTATTGGAGTGTAACTCAAAACGGCTTGATCGATTTTAATGAAATTTAAGCAGGACAAAACGACAAGTATCAACTTTCAATAAAAAATAATAATTTCAAAATCGGTTCACCTGGACAAAATTTTAAAAGTAACAAACATAATAAAATATAAAAAATATACTGACGAATTGAGAACTTCCTCCTTTTTGTGAAGTCGGTTAAAAAGTACTTATAGCATATTGTGACGTTTTACCAGTTCTGAATGTTAGTTAAAGCAGTCAGGCCAACCTTTGGACTGGCGGAAGTCTCTCTGGCCAAGGTTACATTGTGATTCACTCTTAATTTTTTTATGCCAGTAAAAAGCTCATGGATACATTTAGAGTTATACCAGTATTTCTAAATTCATACAAAAAAAAGGTAAACACTTATTACTCTCATTTTTGTCACAAACATTTCAAAGAACTCTTTAGAACAATTTCTACGCGATTTTAAACACATTTTTTTATATTGATAGGCTAGCGTTTGACCATAACGTCACTAGCGGTCACCCATCCAAGCCATGACCGCAGCAAACGTTGCTTAACTTAGCTGATCGGTTAAAAACGGCTAAGCAAACTTCGCTACGAGCGCTGACGATTGCTCCTTTTCTTCTGAGCTAAGTCCATCATTCTTTGTATATCTCATAACTTAATTCAAATCCATCGTTTTGTAGCAATAAATAACCCCAAACCTGAATGTGAACAAAAATGTGTACACCTAGTAAAAGGGGATAGAGCCGTGCAGTTCTAATTAAAAGTCATCTGCTTTTAACGAGTGTAAGCCGATCAAAGGCTGAGTGCTCCTCAGTGTTCTTACGTCGGGTAATGAACCAACTTCAGAGGAAGAGGGCTTTTTCACTTTGAGTTATTATGTTATTACATAGCTTTTTATGTACCGTTGTACTTTTAGGTATAAACCGGCTTAATAAAGAAAATAATGTAAAATGGCAGCGAAAATCATTGACTCTCCCTAGTATTATAGCTGTTTAGGATGTGCAAGTGAGGCGTGATGATTTTCGGTGCCATTTGGTTTTTTTTACTGAAAATACATATCATCGAGGGTTGGTCAATCGTGACATCTGCTTTAAGTAATTTTGTTCTAGAATTCCTTACAATTTAGTATATACGTTACAATCAAGTAATCAAACACAAAAATAATTGTTATTTATCTTGTATAAGTATAGGTAGGTATATTGTGTTTAGTTTGACAATGTTTGCACAAAAATCTCAAAGCAAAGGTTATATACATTAAATGTAGTCTAAATAACTATTGAGAAAAATACTTGAGTTGAAAGAACACTGATACGAATCCTTTTTTATTGTACGAAATACCTTTACGCATTTCCGTCCACCAAAGGAGTGTTGGGCGAGTATGTTGGGCTCGGCACCAACTATTTACACAGCAACAAGTGCCCCTACCAACTAGAAACCACACGTTGTTCTACAGGACGCCTTTATGCCTGGGCTACCGGAACGCTTGTGCACTACCGCGGCCCACGCAGCGTTGGCCCACTTTGGGGTCCCAATTCCATGTTGAAGCGAAGCTAGAGCTACTTCGTCCTCATCGTCCTTGAGGGACTCGCAGGAACACCGTGCACCCTCCTGGTACGAACCCTTTCCCAACCTTAAGCTGCTAATTAGGGCGAGTGAAGCGGGCCCTATCACTAACCCACAAATTTAACATTTTATGGCACGCTTTACTGAAAAACTATCACATCCATAAATTTATGCTTTAATATAGTAATTTAACTTCATATCTTGATGTGTTATCTGTCAAAAAATAATAATTATAACCATTAATATAAATTAACATTAACAATTTTGTATTAATTGAATGGAATATTATTGTACATATTATATCATCGTCATATATGTCATCTGTTAGAAAATCAAAAAGTTAACATCATTTCAACAGAACTAAACTCAATAAACAAATACAACGTAGTTAATCTACTTAATAGATGATATCACTAGAATCAGGTTGTAAAATTAACGCTAGCCCTCACAAAGCTCAGCTTTTTGCTAGTTTAGCCTAGGTATTATATATCCACCCGTATAGGTGTACAGGTGTACGTGCAGTAGGTACCTAGTTATATCATATAAAAAAATGTCCTCGTTTTCCTCAAGTTTCCATCGATCCCTTGGATCGTTTCCATGCACATCACAGAGCGCCTTTTACTTACACGATATTAATCTCCGTACATCGAGACCTTATGAGAAATGGGTCACATGATTTACAGACGACATTCCGCTTTCGCGGCACGTACATCTCTCGCTCCATGGGTTATTCACAACGCCTTTCAAGACGTACCGTTCGATGTGTCAGGAACATTAGCAGTAACGTCTTTCGTAT
The DNA here is from genome assembly GCA_963854805.1 of Plagodis dolabraria. NCBI lineage: Eukaryota > Metazoa > Arthropoda > Insecta > Lepidoptera > Geometridae > Plagodis > Plagodis dolabraria. The sequence continues at coordinate 3,397,291 of OY978459.1, read as the reverse complement.
TTGTTGAATAATGAGGTTTGAAGTCGTTCTTTTATTGTTGCCATTATGACTGTGTGTGACATATGCCACTATTATGAAGAAGTGTAGGTGACGTTTTATTAAGTGATGAAATATACGAAGAATGGGTGAAGTCACGGAAGAAAAAAGGGTTTGCTCAGTTTGTTTTTCTAATTTTTTCCTAACCTACAATCTATTTATAAACCTATATATATATATTTAAGTGTTTTATTAAAGTATTAATTTTCATTTTCTAAAACACTTTTTAATATATATATATTTTTTTATTCTTGTTGGCATAGCCTTTGACCACTACCTCTGTACTGTGACTGTCTAAGTGATGATGTGGTCGAAGGTGTTGTTCAGGCTAACCTAGAATTACTGGCTCTCAAGGACAGCTGTCGGAGCACACCTTTTCCTATTCTCATGGTTTTGTTATGCACAGACTAATTGTATGTTCAATTGATTTCCCGATAACTACATACTATTAAGACAATAAATTACAACAAAAGAGATTTGTGTTTCCTTCCTATCACCACCCGAGTAGCATACAACATACTAGAGCAGTAGTTTTCTAGTTCTCACTTTAAATTCCCTAACGTATATCCAAAGAAATCTGAGTACGTTTGACCCGTCTCTTGAGCTTTCAATTTGGTTCGAAGCCCGTTTCAAGGACAAGCCGGTTTCATGTGAAATGTTTCTATAATCGCACTACAAGGACGCACGCCGCGCCGCCCTCACTTTCCGTCTCACTTTTCACGGAAGTTGACTTTAAACTTATGCGTATTGAAAAACAAATAGAGATGAGAAACATATATAGAGACACACACGACACAGTAAAAATATTGAACTAAAAAGTTTACGATGCAGGTAATGCCCGAGGTCCGCGTTGTATTAATAAGGCGCGGGCTTCAGACATCGTTTTTAAATCATTTATAGGCGATGCAGATCAATTAAGGGCTTGTAATGGAAAATAAAAGAAAATATGAACAAAACAAAGTTCAATCTCCATGCGCGATGCGCGTGGTGGCTACGACCTTTGGTTTACATAAAACAAAAGGTGGAGGAGGAGATCCAAAAATATTTTTGAAAACAGCTGCCTTTAGAATATTTTATACCACGCTCCGGGCAGGTATGGATTTTCATACAACATTCGTATGAAAATCCATACCTGCCCTGCTATAGTAGTTTTTTTTTTAACATACGAGTACTGAGTATGTCTCTTGCACATTGGTCAATGCCTTTGTTCTTGTTTTGAAATTGTTAAGGTCCGTTCATATTGAATACTACTAAAATTTACCGTAGAAAAAATAACGTTATTATTTTATCACTAGCTTTCTTTATATGTTTTACGAGAACATATAAATCAGATAATTCTACTACAATTCTTGTAATCTTAAAAATTATCGTCATCCGTCTGGTTTTTATCTTAGCACAATATGATTGAGACATGACCACCATTTTTATCCATCCACCTTAGCTATTCATTGTAACAAAAGAGTTCAGACTTCATAAATGGCAGGAAATAACTTTTGTTATTGCCTTCACTTGAGACCAAACGAGTGCAATTAAGTTGAGCTCACAGTGATACGTCGGCAAATGTATGACGAGACGATTTGTTGGCTTAGCTACAACATTTTTTCATAACGATCTTTTTTTATTATTCATTATAGGTTCGCGTTTGACTACACCCTGCCTAATGTTAAGCATTGGTGTGGTCTAAGATGGAGCACGCTTACCTAGAAGAAACCTATTTACTCTGAAGACACCCATGTTGCTTAAGAAAATTAAAAAGTTGCAACTATATTCGATGAGTTCGTGTGGAACGGACTTTATGTTGATTACGTGGGTCAATAGCAACGCAGTAAAATTTTCAGTACTCGTTGGTTACAAAAAAAAGAGCATTATTATGTTTTTTAGCTGCGAACATAAAAAAATACAATTGTCAAACCTCAAAAAGGTTTTATTTTAAATAATTAGATAAAAGAGGTAGAATTTCTCTTTGTATTCGATTTTCAATGAAAGGAGCTTGGCAACCTTTTTCTACACTTCGCAAAACAAAGCCCGCCAATTATTTTTTTATATACAATTTAGTTTTTTCACTAAATAAATAAGTTAACTGTACGCTTTTAATTATTACACATAATTTTCCGAAAAGTCTTTCACTATCAGGAAGTGACGATTTTATAATGATGAAGAACTATCTTCAAAAAAGGTTTTATGTTAAATAGTTAGAAAAAAGAGATTGTATATTTTTTGCGTAGGTACTCGATTTTCTATGAAAGGAGGTTAGCATCCTTTCTCTGCACTACGAGAGTAAGTTTTTTCCTCGTAGGTGCAGTATAAAGCACTCTGTATCACTCGGGAGAAACTATTTCTGTTCTCGAGCTTACATACCTCGAACATACTCTCAAACAGAAATAGATCGTTTTCTTCCCTTGATGTACAATGCACTATTCCTTATCTAGGTATTTATTAAGTTGTTGTGAAAATAACTTTAGCAGTGTCTTTTTGCCAAAATGTCTGTATATTACATATTTTTCCTGAATCCAAACAATGATCCTCTGATGCGGAGTTCACTTTCAAAATGACCAAAATTAGGGAATAGCCCCCTGAAGTGTGTTAGATGCCACAGCTTATCTATTATATAGCAATCGTAACGTTGCGGCTGTTAGAATGAAGTAAAGGTTTGCACACATTAATAGCAACATAGGTATACTATCAAATAGCCAAAAACTAGCAAATAAAAAAAATATATATAACTAATAATTTAATTTTTTTAATTTTTTGCCTTGGGTATATCTACCTAATAAATGATCAAAGTAGATCATTTTGTAAACAAAGCCCCAAAAAGCAGCACAAACCTCATAGCGTGTAGATTTTTCACGTGCACGATGGCTCACGTGCTCCACTGATGAAGTTAGTGTCAAAACGTTTGTGTTGAGTTGAGCGTGTAGCGAGGGTATTAAATCGAAATTTATTGCTGCATTTGTAGTAAATATATACTGACAGTAGAGTTAGTGAAATTTGACCAAGAAGTGATAATTGCAGGATGGATGAAATGATGACAGATTTGGTCACACGTGACCGTAATGCATGAAGCTGCAGGCAAAAATGAATAAGACCATAAGGACCTTTCTTCATTTATGAATGATGAGGTTTACTGAGCATGTAGCAGAAATGCTAATATTAAAATGGATGTGTTATAACTAGAATGGGAAAGATTCGGTATAACTTATATATCTGGGGGAATCATAAATTCTGACGGTAGACCATAATAATTTCTTATTAACTAAAGTGATATGTAAAACCAATTAGTCACCCCGTAACCGCGATCACTGCCAAGGGTTTGAAACGTCGGAACAATAATAATGATAAGTATATGCGATTTAAACTGTTTAATTACTATGTGTTATAATCGGGAAATCCTAAGACAACAATATCTATAGACAACAGTAATGAAGGTTTTGACCTAAACTAGAAAATGGATCAAAATTAAAGAAACTTTTGTTGTAAGTGTTGACGATACGAGTAAGTCCTGAATTACTTCCTGTTATTAACTTCTTAATAACTCCTTCTCACCTGTAGTTTTGACAATTAGACTGAATACTTAAAAAAAAAATTAGATTAGCAAGCATTTGACAGCTGTCTCACCTGATGTAAAGTGACGACGCAGTTGAAGGTGGAACATACTTGCCCAGCAGATACCTATTTACTCTGATCTTGAAGACTTCCAGATAATATCTTTCTGGAAATAAAGCCGCTGGTAGGGTGTTCCATTCGGCCGCACGCATTATAAAACTGGATTTAAAACGCTTTGTGCGTATTTTCGGGATATCGACCATGTATGGATGCCGTGCTCCAGTGCGTCTTCTTGTCCGATGAAAGAAAGGAGAAGAGGGAATGAGGTTATGTAAATCTTGAATACTTCCGTATGACCCCATAAAAACTAAGCACTTGCCATTTTAAGAACCATCGACCCAGCCGGTGGCGGCGGCTGAGGTTTTCTTAGTTGAAAAATTAACGGTATCGATAGCTAGTCGGTCAACCGGTTAAGCCCGTGAGCTGAAAACCTAGCTAAAACGTGACTTTGTGATTGCATACTATATTTTGATTAAATAGAGTTAATTTCTAAATTAATAATATGCTTTTTTTCATATTTTTGGTTAATTTAGTGACTCCGAGTACTAAAATTTAAGAAACAACTTACAGATAATACTCAAAAGATTTTTTTAAGTTCAATGAATAATTTTGTCCATGGTTAAAAAAAAAGGTATAAGTATACATGAGTCAACAATTAGCATAGACAAACTAGGAGGACGTTCAAGACTTTGTCTGTTAAAAATATATTTAACTTTGTGATTGCATACTATATTTTGATTAAATTGAGTTAATTTCTAAATTAATAATATGCTTTTTTTCATATTTTTGGCAATTATTAGTGACTCCGAGTACTAAAATTTAAGAAACAACTTACAGATAATACACAAAAGATTTTTTTAAGTTCAATGAATAATTTTGTCCATGGATAAAAAAAAAGGTATATGCATGAGTCAACAATTAGCATAGACAAACTAGGAGGACGTTCAAAATATATTTAACTCATACCATAGGCCATGCGCAGTTCATCTTATAATCTTTGATCTTAATTAACTTCCTGATTTCTACTTCACAACTGTCCCAATGACTATTAGGTATAATAACTTCCTTAAGAACTCGTAGGAATTAAGCACTTTCCGCTTTAGGAGCGGTCAATCCGTTATCAGATGATCGTTAAGGTCTCAGAGTCACAAGATTAACGGCGCAGTTTACGTTATCGAAACGAAGTAACGTAATCGAAAGCGTTAACTATACCCACTAATCCAGTCAAGTGGTTAAGCTTGTACAACGAAATGAAAAATCTAGAAATAAAAGTATGATAAACTTTATGATTATATTCTAGGCTACGAAAGCAAATAAGCAAATAAAGTTGAACTAGTAAAGCTTCTCGATTGCATTCAGTAATTCTGTTCACACGAAGGAGATAAATATTGAATGGGGTTGTCTAAGATTTGTTAAACCATGTTGACTCTTAGACACGTATTTGTACCTTTTTACTAATACTTATACAAAGAATACCGATAGATAGCACACGATTATGTGAAATTATTAGCTAGAGCTTCGTTATTGCAAATCAAATCAAATAATTTATTTGCAATAATACAATAATATGGTATGTACACTTTGAGTTGAAGTGTGTTTTATGTGTGGTTTCTGTATCCTGCCTGCAAGCAGACGTGCTATTATTTAATGCTAAAAATACGCAAAAAATATTAACAATTTGCTCATACTTAAAAGTTTGTGTGTGTCGAACTGAATGTAGATATTTGTGACGCCTTAACGCAATTTTTTTGATGACACGACATATTTTCTCCATATGATAGGAAGCGAGCTTATTGCTATTTACCACGCACGGTTTCAGACTCTGGCCTTAGACTGAAAAATTATTCGTTAAACCACCGATGAATAATTAACGAAAACTATAATCCTTTCAATAATCAATACGATTTTGCATGGTGGTAGGGCATTTTGCAAATGCCCGCCTGGCTAGCTACCACCCTCAAGTAGAAAATCTGTCGCCAAGCACCTAACAGTGTGTTCCGGCAGCTGTCCTTGAAGGCCAGTAATTCTAAGTTAGCCTGAATAACATCTTCGACCACATCATCACTTACCATCAGGTGAGATAGTGGTCAAAGGCTAGCATATCAATCAGGCATAAAAAAAAATATTCATTTAATTTATTTTATATATTTTATTAATATCAACTATAAAAGATATTCCTCCAGCTAGATCTTAAATGTAATATATAAACGAAGCAGTGGATATTATGCAATCGACAGTGACGCCTACACCACTTTATCAAAACTGTCTTTTTTTCTTTTTGTTGTCTTTTAAGGATGCCTTTTTTACTTGCGCCACAGCATAAACTTGCGCAGAATCTGAGTATGCAGTATTATTAGTTTCTACTGCTTAGACACTAATAATAGTAAAAATTTAGATTCTACTATTTTTTTTTGTTGTTTTTTAGTGCAATTCAATTCAAAATTCAATTCAAAATCGTTTATTCAATTTAGGCGTCTACGACGCTCTTATGAAGGTCAATTACAAATTTTAATATTGAAATATTCTACATTGTACTGCCACGTTCAGCAAAAAAAGTTTATAGAGCCACTGCGAGAAGAACGGGCAAGAAACTCGGGGCCATTCTTTTAAACGTCTTTTTACAATGTGTTATAAACAATATAATACAATTATTACAATATTTGTTTAAATTACGTAGGAGACATGTGATGGCTTGGCAGAGGTGGAATTTTCCAAGCATTTTTGTCGTTTAAGTAATCACAAACTGTGTAGTAGGATTTCTTCATCAAAATATTTTTCACGTGCAATTTGAATTTTCCTTCTGTGAGCATTGTAATATGTTCGGGAATTTTATTATAAAACCGCACACAATTACCCAAAAAGGACCTTTTATTTGTCTTTGCTAATCTAAAACATGGTACCGTTAATTTATATTTGTTCCTAGTGTTGTAATGATGGTTGTCACTGTTTAATTTAAATTTACTCAAATTTTTCCGAACATACATAATATTTTCAAATATATACAGACTCGGTAAAGTTAATATATCAATTTCTTTAAAAAGATCCCTTAGAGATTCCCTAGGATCCATTTCATATATGGCTCTAATTGCACGCTTTTGTAAGATAAAGATTGTCTCTATCTCAGCAGCAGCTCCCCACAGCAATACACCATACGACATAATACTGTGGAAGTATGCGAAATAAACTAGCCGTGCAGTAGGTACATCTGTTAACTGTCTTATCTTACAAACTGCATATGCAGCAGAACTAAGTCTTCCGGCTAGATCATGTATATGTGGATCCCACTGTAAAGTTGAATCCATTTTGATTCCCAGAAAGACTGTCGCTTTGTCAATAGAGAGTTTATCTAGGCCAAGCTTAATGTTTGGTTCAACATAAGGAACATTTGGTAATGAAAACTTTAAACATTTGGTCTTTTTTGAATTTAACAGAAGATTATTAGCGGCGAACCATCCAGAGATCATAGATAACACATTATTTACATGAATGAGTTCACTATCTTTCCTATCTACTTTAAAAATCAGAGAGGTATCATCCGCGAATAAAACAATATCACAGAAATCTTTGACCATGCAAGGCAGATCATTAATATACGCTAGGAACAGAAAAGGTCCCAAAATTGATCCCTGCGGTACACCTATTTTTACGAAAGACCCGGAAGAAGTATTGCCATTTATTCCAACCATCTGTAGCCTGTCAGACAGATATGACTCTATTAGATTCAAAGCTTTTCCACGAACACCATAGTGTGAAAGCTTACGAATCAGAGTGCAGTGTTCTACACAGTCGAATGCCTTAGAAAGATCACAAAATACGCCAATAGCATCATGTGAACTCTCCCAGGCTTCAAGTATATGTGACATCAATTGAACACCTGCATCTGTTGTCGATCTGCTCTTAGTGAAACCAAACTGATTCTCATTCAATATATTATGCTCATTAAAATGAGATAAAAGTTGTTTGAGCATAATTTTTTCGAATATTTTACTCAGAACGGGTAAGATGGAAATAGGTCTATAATTGCAAGGGTCAGATGCAGGCCCCGACTTCAAAATTGGAGTGATTTTACTTAGTTTCATTAAGTCGGGGAAACTTCCTCTATCAACACAAAGATTGAATATTGTTACTAAGTATGGTGCAATAATGCAAATAATAGACTCTGCCACTTTAACTGACATACCCCACAAGTCTTCAGTACTCTTTATGTTTAAACTTTTGAATGTCTTTATAATTTCAAAGTTTGTGGTGTATCTGAAAGAGAAGTCCGGTGTTTTGCAGGGAAAATTATGTTTTAATAGGGCTTCTGCTACATTGGGACAAGAATCCAATGATTTAGTGGCTTCTAGGGGTAAGTTAGAAAAAAAAATTTCAAATATATTCGCCACTTGTATTGGATCAGAGATTTGATGTTTATTAATAGTTAAGACATATGTTGAATCTCTAGGTTTATTCTTACCAGTCTCAGTATTTATAGTCTTCCAAATGGTTTTTATTTTATTTTTAGACTTGCTAATTTTGTCTCTAATAAAAAGAGATATAGCACACAAGCAAACAGACTTAAAAATTTTTGAATAGTTCCTAACATAATCATGAAACTGCAAGATGTTAAATTTTTCCTGCGATACAGATCAAACAAATAATCTCTACTTTTTCGGATACCTCTAGTTGCCCAATCACCAAACTTCAATTTTCCATTTATTTGTTTCTTTATTTTTGGACAAACTTTTTGAAACTCAATATTTACTAAAGAAAATAAGTTATTGTAGATGTCATTCGGGTTACAGTGAGAAAAACTTGTTATGCCAAGCTTAGCTTCTATGTTGGTACCGAGAATTTCTAGCCTACTGGTTGTTAACGGCCTATGTTCAACTTCATACCTCTCTGTTTCTCTATTTCCATCAAATTTTATCGCAAGGCCCTCATGATCAGACCTAATACCTTTCAATATTAACTTTTCTTTAATCTTACAGTTTGAGTATATATTGTCTATACAGGTAGATGAAGTGTCTGTTATCCTAGTGGGCTCACAGAACAGAAATTTCAAATTAAATGACTTAAATAATGAAATAAGATCAGTCTTATTTTTAGAATTCATTAAAATATCTATATTCAAAACACCACATACAAATATGGGTTTTCTGCATTTAGAGATTTTCCGCAGTATACTTTCCATAGTGGATAAAAATTCTGCAAAATTTTGAGCACGACCTTGATCTGTTGGTGGTCGATATACACACAACACAAGATGCCTGTCCACCTCCACACAAGCAACTTCACAGACACGTTCGACAGAACATCTGACTAAGTCACGGCGTTCTTTAAATTTTAAGTTATTATTTACAAGAATAATACACCCTCCTCCTTCTGCAGATGATCTGTTAAACGCACTGCCTACACTAAAATTCTTAACATTAAATAACATTGTATCTGCTCTTAGCCATGTTTCAGTAAAGCATAATATATCAAAAGGATATTTATCTAAGAGCATTTCAATTTCAAGTATTTTGCCAGGGAAGCGATTTATATTTTGGTAGTACAGTGCTATGTCAGAACACTTCCCTGTTGTCGGACTTAAAAGTTTAAATAGTCTGACTCAACATTTCTATTAGTACATGTTCTAAAATCTGTAGCGTCAATAGAAGACTTGGTTATATTTCCTATAACCGACTCAATATTATAAGCTACCAAAGTAGCAATCAGATTTTTATATTTCTTAGGTAGGTACATCCTATCCCGAGTCAACATAAATTTAGTAATAAATTTATTACAGTCAAAAAATAAAAGTTTGTCACTATGACGACATGTCATATTAAATAATATGGTATTTAAAGAATGAATATGCTCATTCTGATTTTTAGTCAGTGCCTCTGAATAGGGAAAAGCACATAACATAATTTTAAATGCACTAAGGCTTATCAATGAGGTAACATTTGCTATTAACTGTTTCCTGTCAATACCTAAACTTTGGCCTAAGTACAATATAACAATGGTATTCCTATCAATTTCAGAAGCCATAATTTTCTTCTCAATCTGTTGATAAGAAGCACCAGGCATGCAGTAATTTTCTACAGAGCAGTGAAGTGAATTACCTAGTAATGAACCAAAGTTTTTGCCTATTGCATCTGAAAATACCAAAACCTTGGTAACCATATCCTGGTTAGTGGTGATACTCTGATTCTTCCTCTGCGCTGCTTCTGTGCATGTTTTGTTCAATGGCAGAGGTGTATGGCAAATTGTTGGTATTGCATGGGGCTCTCTGGTTGGTTGAAGCTGACCCATAGACCTTGAGCATGCACACTCAATAGTTCTCACACTCTCCATATTGGTGGTCACAGGATCTAATAAACTTATCGCTTCATTGTAGTGCTCACTAAGATGGTTTTGAGCTGATAAGTAGCTAGAGAAAATATTTTGCAATAATTTCTCTTTGTCTAGCAGCTCAGAGCGAAGACTCAGAGTATCATCATCATACAATTGTTTTGTGATTTCTACTTCATCCAGACAATTTTGAAGTTTTTCCTGTAATAGTAGCTTATCTTTCACCAAATTCACATTTTTCTTGAAATAGTTTAGGTTTTTAAGTTGTTTTTTACACTTAAACATCAGTTTCTTAAGCTTAAAATACTTTTTGACTTTTTTATGGCTCCGAAAGACTGGAATTTGACTGCATATAGTGTTCTCATCAGTCAAGTCAATAGTTTCAATTGGTGGCAGGGAGCTTGGTGATTCCATGCCACTACCGACCAGCTCATTATATAAATTTAAGGTGTCAGCGGCCTGTTCACTGAACTTTGTTGAGTTTAACACTGAGATTTCATCTTGAGCCTTGCTTAATTCAAACTCCAATTCTGATATACGGCTCAAGGCCTGTTCATGTGTCTCGCTACATTCTTTAAATGACAATACAATGTTCTGTAGCTGTTCATTTTGATAGAGTGCTTCTGAGTAATTGGTGTATAAACCAGCAAGTTCATTCTTGAGCTCAGTGTTTTTTGAGACAATTTTGTTCACCTCAACCTCACTGTCTTCTCTTTCTTGTAGAAGCTGATCAGAGAGTTCTTTGTACTTTTGAAGATCTTGCAGAGAAATTCTCAGTTTCTCTTCCAGTTCTCTTGCCAAGGTTTTCCTAGTAGTTACAGGCATACTGAAGCATCAACAACTCCGAACAATGTCTGCAAAACAGATAAAAGTAGCTAAGTTACCGTTTCAAAAAGTATTTTAAGTGCAAGGGGAGTGTTATGGTATGTATTTCTCACAATTCAATCTCAAAGTTACAATTAATTTATATATAAATTACAAGAATGGTGCATACCTAATATTGTAAACAAAATCAACAATCAAGTTTGAAAACAGTACAACATATCTATTATTTGTTTACATTCATATATGCAACAGATAAAAGGGAAAAAGAAACAGGAAATATGTTAAGCAGTAGAAACACAGAGAAATTAGTTGAACAGACAATGGTTAGAAACAGATGGGAGAGAAAAAGTATGAAACTTTTATCTGACAAATGAATGATGGTAAGTACCTAATAGGTAATAGGTACTCAGGTACCATAACATATGTTTTATATAACAGGTAATTTTTGTAGACTTGACAACTACAAATAAATAACTTTGAGAATGAGTTGCAGCTAGGATTGGGTGTCAAATAGTAGTGATATGTCTGAGACAAAAGAAAAACATCAACTTTGCTTCCACTATTTTGTCAAGCAAAGAGAGTCAGTACACTGCCAATGTGTGATTATTAACGTAGCTCACCAAGTAAGTGTTAGTGGAATTGTGTTAAATGTGTACTTAGAGATAGATTTTAGACATATTACTCCCCAGTAAATCCAAGGTGTTTGAATTTCCAACCGCTGCTGCAGGATGACGCACTATGATTTTTATTCACTGTTTAGTGAATATGTCACCAACAGGCTTTGTTCACTATATAAAGCTACTTTTTATTAACACTTTTTACTTGAAAACACAACAAATTAGCCTTATTTTCTATATAAAATAATTATTAAAATACGGAGAAAACATCACGACATGTATTAGTTAGTGTTGCCACAGGGCAAAAAAAAACACAGTCACTACACAATTTATAAGTACGACTACGCTTATCTTTTTACTGGTTCTCATAGCTTATCTAAATACAAACACATTTGTATTGTTGCAGTCATCTCGAATCACGAATGCAAGTGGAGATGCCTGCGAGCGTCGGGACCCCTGCCAGCACGGAGGGGTCTGCATCAGCACTGATGATGGCCCCATCTGCGAGTGTCGAGATGGAGATTACGAAGGAGCCTTCTGCGAGAGAGGTAAGTGGAGTAGCCTTACCAATAGAATCAAGCGTTATATATAAATACTTATCACTTACTTTGAAAATTCAGTCACGAGGAGTCAAGCCTCGTAACGACGGTGGGTGATAAATTCTCCGTGCGTATTGCGCATAGCAGCATCTTAACGGCAATGACTCAGGTATATTTTAGCTCAAAATTTAGGGCCCGCATTTTGATCCCTCAATTTTTTTTAAATTTGGGAACTCAAAATATTTCAAATAAAATATTTAAGGTAAGAATATAAAAATTATTAATGTATTTTTTTTCTATTTAGACTGAGCAATATATTTATTCCAATTATTAGTATAAATATAAAAAAAATACTTATTTTAATATAAATACTGATATTTAATTTAACATGTTCGTTGCTTTACTTTTAGCAATCAATTATTGGTAGCTGTATATCACTCGGTACCTAAACGAGTTTTTTCTGAGATGAGAGATCGATCTTTGGCAAAAAAATCTAATTTTTTGAGACAGCAATCAGCTTTTATCATACATTCAAATATTGTTTTTTTACTAATACATTACTCTTAATATAATATATTTGTGTTCGTTATGTTCATTATTATATTTGTGATAACGTTACTGTTATCCAAGTGTACATTTTATGGAAATTATAACAATTGAAACCAGGTTCATATCAGCGCACGCTGCAATGTGGCGGTTACGATAATGGCCCCGTTCGAAGTATACAAATATAAGAGAAATAACTCTTTCAAATGGATGATGTTTTTGGTTTCAAATTGGAGGGACAGATTGGTGATTTAAAGTTATATATCCAATTGGAATTGCTTAGAAGGAAAAACTCGATGTCATTTATAAGATGTGAACTATGTTTGAATAACGCGCACGTATGAACTCGGCAAGTTTCGATGATCAGCAATAAGTACACTGAAAAAAGTTCACGATTTTTATAATCGTAAAAATTATTCTTGTAATATATTTCTTTGTCTGAAGACGTGATGAGACGTATAAGTCGCTCACCTGGTAAGCATCACATCTGTCCATTACAGAAGCACTGTCTGTCCTCGATTGCTATGACTGTGCACTGCGCACGTCACACCAGCACGTTAGTTCTTATGTTTCGTTTGCCCAGTAATTTCGCTTCCTTCAGTGCCATTTACGTCCAAAAAGTACTTGCATACTTACTACTTCGAGGTAGAATCGCATGCTGGGAGGGCATTATGCAAATGTTCACCTGGCTAGCTACCACCCTTAAGTAAAAAATCTGTCGTCAAGTACAAAACAGTGTAGTCTGCCTTCAGAGCCAGTAAAATGACAGTGACATGAGACAACAACTGTATGACAGGGCGCAGTGTATTTTCGCCACTTGTGACGAAATTAATCTATTATAGGCAGAGATTAACGCTCGACATCCGGTTGGTCACAAACGAGTTCTCTCACAATCACATAAAAGGAAGAAGCGAAATTCGTCCCGGCTAGAATAGGTCGCGCTTCTGACATAGCGTAGATAATAAACTGTGGCAAAATAATTATAAGCAGCGAAAAAGAAAACGAAATTCATAGAAAGATATTTGGGTACACTTAATATTTTCGTTTTATATAGTGAAAAAAACCTTACGGGTCAAATAACCTTACAGTTAGGTTATTTTTCACTTTCTGTAACTGAATATTAAATAAAATAAACTTGCTTTGTAATGCGGTACAAAATTATCCTAACATTTAATTACGTTTGGAGTTGACAAGGTCAGAATTGCGATACAAGGCCTTGGTGAACTTGACTATCCCTTTATGGGGTTCATCGAACTGTTACAACGTACTTACTTTTTAGCCTTGAATTTGTACTAAAACAGCTTGTCCTGTGTAAGAGTCTATAAGTAAAGACTTCGACCACATTATCAATTAGCGGAAGGTGAAATTATAGTCAAAGGGATTCCTTTGACAAACCTGCTATCGGATCTTATACCTTTCTAACTGGGTAATATTATGACATTAAAATGTTTACATTTTCTACCAAGACGGAAAAACTGATGTAGAGGATACATGCCGATAATGTAGAAGATACACTGTGTTTTTCCACAAAAGAGCCATTTACACTAGAGCCAACAAGTCTATCGCGTGTGTACACCCCGTTAACTCTGAATGGACGTGACAGATTTATCTAAGCAGTAGGTAAGCTTACATTGTTGAGCGTGCGCTCATATGAAAAATATTCAAGAGTTTTGTTTATAATGAACTAAGTATGCCTTAACTTCAGTATATGAGAGCATATTTCACAGCCAGGTGCTATGATTATAAATTAAAATTTAAGTCAAACCTCTTCTAAGTTCCTCCGTGTATAAGAATGAATGAAACCACTACTCTGCTTATACTGACTGGTGAAGCGTCAATGCCTTATTTATGTAATAATTTTCTCTCTCATATATAATACTCCTATATCTTAGTTCTCAATTGATGAACCTTCAGGATAGCGCCAATATGCTGCAGAGCCCATCGTATCATCTGCTTTCTGAGTTTTTGCCCAACGGCTCCCAGAGATGGCGTTAGCAGTGTCGTTTCGGTAGATATTTGATGTTATAATCTACCTACAAAAACCCATACAAGGCGCTCGCAACGAATATTTTGGTATAGGAGGTAAAGTGTAGATATATTCGTGTTTCCTTCGCTAAAGAACGTACATCGCCGCTCTGTATTAATTTTATTTATCTGATTGAACACTTGAAGACGCATAAAATAACCTCTTATGTATACTTATGATTGTATGGACATCACAGTGCAGTGAGTGAAATATAATTTGGGCAAGACTTTCTCCCGATTATTTGGGATTTGTGTGTCGCCGGCCGGTCGCCATATAAGAACGCCAAGATCGACGTCTGCTATAAATCCCAACTTTTAGGGTTTGTAGGCATAAACGAGGATTGCTTAAGGTACGTGGGCTTACTACTGCATTGTGTATGTATTGGTGTTTTCAGGGAGGTTCATCAATTTGCTCTAAAGGTCAGCCATAAATTTTAGGCGCCATTGACCCCAACTTATTATACTGTACGCAAGTACAAATCAGGTGTAGGCTATTTACACGCCTCACCACTGATGAATGTAAGTAGTTCTTCCATTATCTAGCAGTGCATTACTGTGCTTACCTCCAAAGCAATAGCTCTTAGTGCAATTCTTAGCTAAAATGTTTCACGTAAATTAATGAGCTAGTTCGTCTTATTGGCGTTATTTAATTTGGTATTTTGTACCTTTTCTCAAACTTACCATAATATGTTTGTTCAACTGTAACTTTAAAACCTCGGTCCTATTTGATTTTCATTGAATTTTAACGTTTATTTAGCCGGCGGTATGCCTTTATCAACAAAATACTAAGTACGAACTATATATAACACAACAGGTAATACAGCGAAATCATTTATACAATCTACAAGTAATAGCAGACTCGCAGGCAGTCCAAATGCTAGTCTAGTCAAATGCTGCAGCCCAGTACCAGCTGGCAGCGTGCCCAGCATGCTGGCAGCATTGCCCCATTGAATTGGAATATATTCATTTAAACGTAGCTTGAATAAATATATTGTATAATTTCGTACGAAAAAATGGTACCCTATTATACTAAGTCCACGCAGCTCTCGTCTGCCCGTCGCGTCTGTACGTATGTACAGCTTCTTAAAAACTATGTACTATTTAAATGTTTGAACCGTAAAAGAAAACCCGTTGTTTTAAAAGTATATTGCCATGTAAAAGTACCTAATATTATTATGTATTATCATGATGGATATATCCATCCAAGATATATCTTAAAAGAGCGATGCAGATCAATTTGGAGCTGCAAGGAAAAACAAATGTGAATTCAGAAGTTCAATCTGATACCCGCTGCGCGTGGTGTAACCTAGAGTTACTGGCTCTTAAGAACAACTGAGGGACACACCCTATGCCATATATTATTATGCCCTACCTACATAATATACTATTATACTATTATGTAGGTACATAATATACTGTTATGTAGGTAGGCTTGAACTTCACTGTAGACCCTACGGTGAAGTTCAAGTCCGTGGCAGGATTAGAACGATGGACCTCGTCAGCCAACAGTCATTATTACTGGGCTATAAACCTAATATAAAATATAATCCTAATTTGTTTTGGAGAAAATTATCAATATATACTCTCCTTCTCTTCTACCTATCTTATATGTGTTGGGTCAGTTCTGTTATGCTTTCAATTAATATTATTTAAAAATATGTTATCTGCAACAACACAAATGACTACAAAAACATATTTTAAAAAACATGACTTTATTCTAAGCCCGGGTGCACTCCCTCCCCTCAGAAAGATAAAAAGGTGTATTGAGGACAGAAACTGTCAAAATAGAAAGTTTTAATAGTTCGTCGATCTAAACAAACTACCCGAAGTTCGGAAGCAAAGCAACACTTTGATGTCCCGTATAAACGGCCGAGCGAGCACGTTTTTCATTACCTATATCACCATATACGAATATGTATACACCTGTATCACGTATCCCTTATTTGCTGTGTGTATGGACACAGCTGGACGATAGGGGAGGGTTTAATTCCTGCTCGTCAAACCTGCTCGGGTTCCGGTACAATTCTAGACAACATCATTTTTACGAGACCATTATTTTCAATACATTCCTAACTGTGCTCGGAGGTTCGTTGATTTGGTACTGCTAATAGCTTGATAAGGCTAATAGCCAGATTGTTTGTTAATAGCCAGTTGTAGGACTGACAAATGCTTATGAATCTTGAGAGTTCGATTTTTTGGCACGTCAACAATTTCGATAACATATCGCCGTTTCATAAGAGCAGCGGTTAATTAGCAAACTAATAGGTAAAGTGGCGAAGTGACGCCGTCAGTAAAATCAATGGAAACGACAGATGGCACTATTGTGAACAACATTCTGAATAGCTACAAATATGTAGACAAGACTAATTTGACAAGAAATGTCAACCTCCTCTTAATGGGGGAGGCTGTGTTCAGCAGTGGACAATGGACAATCCGGCTGATACAGTAAATAAGGTAATACGCATAATATTCATCACAATGTTGCAGTTCAAGGCGAACAATTATCATAACTATTACAGATTAAAGCGGATCAATTGTTAAATTACAGCCATGTAAGGCTTTTGAATTAATGATTGTTAATTGATATTATGAGCAGTGGTTTAATACCAGGTCAGCCCTCTGCACGTTTCAATACATGTATACAATAAAAACAATATTCGTTTCGTAACATTATCTGGTATTCTATATAACCATATTCCATTATTCTTAAGAAACTACAATACAATATCTATTAAAGAAACATCTTTCAGGAAGCAAAGTTATTAGTAACTACTTTTATAAGGAAACAACAGATGGCGGCTACGTGCCCCATTCTCGTTCTGTAAGTTGGTAGAATTGTTTCCTCTTTTAGGGTTGCCACTTGGTGAAGTTGCCGACATTGTAATTAATTATGACTTGACTAGAATGGTTGTAGTCACATTCGGGAAATGTATTCATGGTTGTCGAGCAGAAAATTGTTTCATTTGTTGAAAGTTTTATTTTTAGTTAATACATGCCCACTTCCCCAAAAATACTTATTTGATTTAATCTATTCTAACTTGCATTTCAAGGATTGGCAACTGTATGTTTGTATGGAACAGCTTATCTGTCGACAAAGGCCTCCACGTACATTTTCACGTACCTTCTACCATATTCCATCGCGCACATGACCTTAATTTTTAATCTCGTAAATTTGCGATTTTGTAATGTAATCCACAGAGCATACGTTATTGCATAAATAAAATGATTAACATTTTTATATATTTCTGCTTGATCAGCAATTAAGTGATAGGTATAGGTTATATCACTTAATTCCTGGTATATAGGAACTGTTTGGTGTAACAGGTATATCAGATGGTCCATCTTTTGTGAATCTGTATCTTTTGCCCAATTTATTTACTAACTTTTCAATATTTTTTATTGTAATACTTAGTTTTCATTCACCATTGATATTAGAATAAATTTTAAATCTTTAACTTATTCTACTAATTAAATCAGTTTTCGAAATACCATAAAAATACAACGTCTTAATGGACGTCAAATTATAAAAACACAGTCAGAAACTAATGATTATTGATTGCAGTCAAAATATTCATTAGGCACGTTGGTGGTACCAATTCAAATGTATTTTTTCCTATAAATACTTCCCCCTAGTGCAGCAATAGAAGTCGCACCAGCTGTATTTCGTATCGTAGTTTTATACAAGTGAAAGTACCATATTCCTAGGTGACAACCCTATGTAAATGTATGCAAGCTTGCGAATCGCGGTCACACACAAACCGTTCCCTGTTTAATATGACTCGTAACGTGTACCCTCCTTTATGATTACATGTTATGTGTAACCCCACCTTTATGAATGTAGTTTTAATTACACAATGCACAAGTTTCTACAATGTATCGTGTTATGTATAATGTTGGAATCTATTTTATTTTTATATTTTCTTGTATGTACGTACGTACTTGATTATATATTTCTGTCACCACTCTTACGATTTGTGCTAATGGAAATCTTTCGACAGCACCGACCAAGTAAAGGGTATATAGAGATTGAAGTTTTGGGCATAGGTACATAAGAACATAGAATGGGTCAAAACAAGGAATTAATGCTCACCCTAATTAACTACTTCTAATTTTAGTAGCAGTTGAACCTTTTGTGTGAGGAAATACTGCCACCATACTATTTCTACCGCATCTATTGCGGCTAATCTACCAAGCAGCATGTTCGCATCACTGCAAAAACTGGTGAAATAACATGCATATGAAGATTAGCAAGTTTTTGTCTCAGGGTGCCGGGCGTAGCGCAGTTCGTCACTGACGTAATACGTCTGTTATAATTAGAGATTACCGCTAACACTAGGTGAACTTCGTACTTATTCCGTCACACTAGCTTCAAGTAAAAAACTTTTCAACCAGCATTAAAAAATAATTTGTAAAGTTTTTAAGTCGAATGCGGCATACATTATTGACCGATGGGACTTTTTTGTACGCGTAATGGCGTGGATCGAAACTACGAGGTCCAGATAAGGCAATTAAATCTTCATCCCATCTAATTGAAACATATTGATTGCTTCGTCTATAAGTGCGAGCACAGTATATAGGAATTTTCAGTGAGGGAGTTTTACTTATAGAGGGCGGAAAAGTGTTTGAATTAGGAACTTGAATATTGTAACTTGCAGGTCATCACAATCGGTAACCAAGTTTATGCCTTATTAGGAGTTATGTATAGTTTATGCCTTATTATGTAAATTGCATGTTGTAACTTGTATTATAACTCCCGATTATGTAAGTGGCGCAAAAATAAAAATAAATAATGAAGAAACGCAAATGCTGGTCTGTTCGCAGCAGCGAAATAAAAGTTCTCGGATTGCAATACGATGATTGCATATACAGTTTTATTTATTACTTTAATTTTATTAATAGTAATAATATATAATGTATTTTTTTTTTATATTATATTCACTATTTGTACTATTTAAAAGTCGGTTATTTAGTTTTCTCATAGTGGCATAAAGAGTACACTTTCACACGGTCGTAAAATTATTTTTTCTTCTTGCAAAGTATATTGAATATCTAGCTGCGCTAGAGATAATAATTACTGTAGAATACTGTAGAATCCTAAACCATATTTCTATGTTTCCTTCCGATATTTGTGCTATAATTTTGACATCTGAAAGCTTAAATAAGTCATAGGAGCGTAATATTGCAAAATAAGTTGAATTTAAATAAAAAAAAAAACCTTTTTATATAAAACCGACAGTCCATAGCTATCACCCCTCGGCCATTCTTATTTACTATTACATAAAAGGTTATGTAATTGTAATAAAGGTAATATCGTATATTTTGCGAGAGTCACTATACAGCACTATAACTATAGTTTTTTTTTATCCTTGGGTGAAAGACTCCCTAACATTTATACAAGGTTTAAGCGTTTATTCCGTCTGAAATATTCAAGGGTCTAGTATTTTCAGTGTAATTTTACTAATGTACGAAGCAATTTATAAAAAATATGCAAACTGTTTAAAATATATGCATGAGAAACTTCCGGCGGCGTCTAAGTCTTTAAAGCAAAATACTTTCCTGGTTCTTTATAACATTGTCCGAATTTTACTACGTAGGCCTAAAAAAGGTTAATTATGATAATTACCTACAGAATATTGAAATGTATATGAAAATAAAATATGAATGAATTAAAATAATTGTATCTAGCTGTGACATTTATTCTAAAAATCAAGAAGAAGAAGCGCTCGTAGCCATCTTTCTCGTTTTTAACCGATGAACTACGATTACGCTTTGCAACTTCCGCTGCGATCATTGCTACAGAGCGCTTCCTTGCCTCGGAGAGCACGTTAATTCATCGATGATCCCAGTTGCCTAAGGATGGCAGTCGTTATAGTATGGTAGAAGGGCACATTACTCGGATACACATCTAGCTAGGTACCATCCTAAAGTTGAAAATCTCCCGGCAAGCACATAAAGGTGGTTTCCGGCAGCTATCCTTGAGAGCCAGTAATTGTAGATTAGCCTAAGCAACGTCTTCGACCAGATAATCAGTTACCATCTGGTGAGATACAAAGGCTAGAAGTTATGCCCAGTTCTCAGAAACGTGTTCTAGTAAATTTCAGTTTTAGTCGTTATACATAGACATTTTACAGAGTAGACATTATTACGTTAAAATGATTCGCTTCTAATATGTTTTGCGTTTCAAGTGTTAAGTACGGCTGAAATTAATTCAAAATAAAATTCAATTATTGCATTAAAACGTATTTTATTGTTAAGAACTTTGAACAACTCAATGTTCTTAATAATAAAATAAAAAGCGTGCCGTATACCATCTACTCTACGAATAAGTAATATACCTCAGTAAAAAGTGTGCAACATAGGTATATTTACCTAGTATTCTAAATTCTACTCTAATTTGATAACATTATAATGTTCATTTATATTTCATTGAATAATAATTCAAAGATAATTCTGCAAATTTAGTGATGCCATACGCTAAACAAATATAAATTATATGTCACAAAAGATTTATATTGAAAAAGAGAGTTCAAGAATTTTATATATTAAGAATTTGGCGGCGTATTGCTACATAGTATTTATTCGTGTTGAAGGCATCGCTATCATATATGGTCTCAAATTATGGACTAAGTATCAAAGCGTTGTATCAGTACTATAATATTATAAATGCGAAAGTAACTCTGTCTGTCTGTCTGTCTGTCTGTTACGCTTTCACGCCAAAACTACTGGACCGATTTGAATGAAATTTGGTATGGAGATAGTTTGAAACCCGGGAAAAAACATAGGATAGTTTTTATCCGACTATATAACCGACATACGCGCGGGCGGAGCCGCGCCCGGAAAGCTAGTAAAACATATGTTTTTTTTTTTTTTTTTTTTTTTTATGCCTGATAGGTTAGCCTTTGACCACTATCTCACCTGATGGTAAGTGATGATGTGGTCGAGGATGTTGTTCAGACTAACCTAGAGTTACTGGCTCTCAAGGACAGCTGCCGGAACACACCGTTAGGTGTTTGGCGACAGATTTTCAACTTGAGGGTGGTAGCTAGCCAGGCGGGCATTTGCAAAGTGCCCTACCACCATGCTGTAACGACTGCTATCCTAAGACAACAACCGGGACCGACGGCTTAACGTGCCCTCCGAAGCACGGAAGCGCTCAGTAGTAATGTCACCAACGATCACCCATCCAAGTCATGACCGCGGCGGACGTTGCTTAACTTTGCTGATCGATTCAGAATGGCTAAGCAAACTTGGCTACGAGCGCTTCGAATGTAATTTAGTATGCACCATGTTTGGAATATATCGGTACGGGCATGCTTCAAAAACTTTATGTTTCTTGATTGTTATTCAGTTCGTTTGGTCGTCGCCCGATGACCTTGAACTTTCTCACCTTTAACCTTTGATTTCGTGCTGTTCAATGTACTTTTACAGTAACACTGCATTATTCATTGAAAAATGCCTGCCATTGTTTCTACGGAACTAGTTTTTCCCTAAGTCAACTCACTCAAAAAACTTCATTAGTAGGTTCATTATAATGTGTATGATTTTATTTTCGAAATAAATCACGGGCATAGTTAAGTAGAACGAGAAAATACGTGCCTCAAAATCTGTCGCCTAGCACTTAACAGTGAGTCCGATTTTGTTTGTCCTTGAAGAACCAGTGTCACGACCGCATTATCTCTTATCACCAGATGAGATGATGGTCAAAATCTAAGCCTTCAGTGGCAAAAATCGTATATATAATTCTTAAATGTATCATAATGCTAAATTTATATTGGAATACAAAATGTTTTGCCCCGGGCGGGAATTGAACCCGCGTCCTTTCGATTTCGCGCCGGATGCTTTATCTATTAAGCTACCGGGGGTACGGCTGTGTCGCCGAAATTTCGTACTCCAATCGTATTTCTTAAACCGTCATAGGGGACGGTGCGCGGCTATCAACCAGACTTCATCTGACCGAAAGAAGTGTTTTTTCAAACACTTAACTCTCGTAATGATGTCGCTACCCTTCTATATTTCTCGAAAATCATAAATTTATATTGGAATACAAAATACATTTTGTATTCCAATATAAATTTATGATTTTCGCTTAGTACGCGGTAGTGCTTGTAATCACAATATATAGAAGTATCATAATGCTAACAAAAAGGTACGTTATATGTTATGTTTTTTTTATGTTATTGTGACGGGACAAGCTCGAGGCCCACCTGATGTTAAGCGGATAACCTCCGTCACCTTGAGACATAGTAGTTAAGTCTCATGTGCCTGTAATTTCACTGGCTCTCAAGGACTACTGCCGAAACACACCGTTAGGTACTTGGCGCCAGATTTTCTACTTGAGGGCGGTCGCTAGCCAGGCGGTCTTTCGCAAAATGCCCTACCACCATGCTATAACAACTGCCGTCCGAAGACAACAACCGGGACCGACGGCTTAAAGTGCCCTCCGAAGTTCGGAAGCGCTCAGTAGTAATGTCACCAGCGGTCACCCATCCAACTCCTGACCGAGGCGGTCGTTGCTTAACTTTGCTGATCGTTTCAGAGTGGCTAAGCAAACTTCGCTACGTGCGCTTCAAGATTATTGCGTTAAATCATTTAATTATGTAAGACTTATTTTTAAAATTCACTTGTTTTCTTAATAGAAAAATATTTAAAAAACATCGGAACTATCTTCGGCACTGAAAAGTACAAAATAAATTTTAAATATGGGTAATATTTATTCTTTTAATATATCCGTTATTCTTGCCTTCTTGATGTCAAATTTCATAGAGAGCAATACCAACAAATTTAAAATACTGCGATATTATACACTCATTGCATTGTACAACAGGTAGGTATTTGCCTGTAAAATCGCACTCTGAGTCTCAAGACACAGGCTCTCGCCTAGTTTGAGAATCACTGTTAACATACGTTTTTTTAATATTATACCTTAAAATAGTGTAATTAGCCATGTGTTTGTTAATTTAACTTTTTGGAAATAAACATTTATTATTATTATTATTATTATTGTGCGTTTATAGTGACAAAGGTCTATCATATTTAGTTGGTAACAGAGATTTACCGCATGGTGAAAGGGCATTTTGCGAATGCTCGCCTGGATAGCTACCACCCCCAAGTAGAAAATCTGTCGCCAAGTATCTAACTGTGTGTTCCGGCAGCAGTCCTTGAGAGCCAGAAAAATGACAGGCACATGAGACTCAACAACTGAATGTCACAGGGTGACGGGCGTAGTGCAATTCGTTCGGACGAAATTAATCTGTTATAGGCAGGGATTAGTCCGCTTAACATCAGGTGGGCCTCGCGCTTGTTCCGCCACGATCACATAAAAAAAGTTATACTCATATAGATGTACCATAGTTCGGGGAAATTGACCCTTCTAAACATAACCTCTCTGCCCTTGAGCGTGTTTTAGACGCTCTATAAAAGTTTTACGTAAGGTATTAAATTTCAAAAGTATGTTTAATATACTTTTGAAATTTAATAACTTACGTGAAACTAAAAGAACGGTCGAAAACCAAGAAATATATTTCCTGACCAAAAATTGGGGATTTGATTTGTATAATTGTGCTTTTATTGTGCGCTGTAAAAACATTCTTGAAATTTACGACGCCATTTAAATGCCTCTACAATGTTTTGGGTAAAATTTTACAAGTTGTGGTGTAAAATACAATGTGTTTTACAATATTTTTATCTATGCTTGGGATCAGCTTGTATATTGCCGTTTTATAGTAACACATGTGGCTATATACTGCAACAATGAATCTAAGTAGGTGCGCTTATATGATGCTTGTTATCAAGCAGTGATAGCTCAGTGGCATTGGCTACGGACTGCCGTGCAGCAGGTCCATGGTTCGAATCCCGCCACAGGCTTGAGCATGGTGGAAGGGCATTTTGCGAATGCCCACCTTGCTAGTCACATTAAATGGCGTGTTCCGACAGCTGTCCTTGAGAGCCAGTACATTTTAATCAAGGCTTAGGCCTTTTAATACCTTCGATCACATCATCACTTACCATGAGGTGGGATTGAAGTTAAAGGCTTTTACCTATCAGCAAAAAAAATAGGAGTAGTATTGATTTCAAAGCGGTATATCAAAGTAAAAACAGACAAGTTGCCTTCATGGAGTCTTGTTTGTATGTGTGCGCGCCCGAAGGCACATGCCACAGCTTGCATACTATGGCAAATCCACACATCAAAAGTGCCTAGGGATCAAGTACGTTTTCGAGTAAATCATGTGAGTCTTAAGTAGATCTCATTTGGGTCAGGGGCAACTTCAGTGCTCAGATTTATGCGGTTCAGAAGTGATAATTTCTTTGCGAAGCCGTTTGAGTAATTTGTTTCATCTAATGCACGATAATGCACGTCCACATACGGTTAGAGTCATAACTTGCACACTTGCTGAGGCTCGCATCAACGTTCTGGCGTGGCCTGCTCAATCGCCAGACATCAACCCCATTGAACATGCATGGAATATTCTACAAAGAAGCTCTTCAAACTATATGTAGACGCCGTGCATACCCCACATTACAGCTTTTTGACTTATTACAAAGAACGTGGGCGGCCATTCCTCAAAGTGATTTTGATGAACTGATTTTAAGCATTACAAATCGCTGTGATCGTGTGATTAGTGTAAATGGTAGAAATAGAGATTATTTATTAATATAATTGTACAATAAACAGCAAAAATCCTAATTTATTTTGTTTTTCTGCCAAACAAGTCAGTTATAGTTCAGAATATACATGATCTCTAGGCATTTTTGATGTGTGTATATGGCGTGTCCAGAGTGCGTTGATTTGTTGAAAGAATATTATAATTGTTATCACGAGGAGGTGATACTGTCCTTATATGAATGAAATTCAATTGTTAGCATTATGTAACTATGATGTGCATTGATTTATTAATTTTCTATAGTATTACATATTACATAGATGCCTATAAAACTTTGAGATATTGACCACCTACCGATCCAGACTATAGAAGGTTTTGAATTCTCCTCCTCCAGTCAGATTATTTTTCTAGTTTTACTAAGCATTGCCGTTAAGTTTTCTTTTGAGTAAATTTTAATTGTTTGTATCGACTTTTTGGTCATTGGACGAGTTTTGTAACCAACAAGTTTCGCATGGTGATACGACATTTTGACTTTTTCGCCTGGCCAGCTACTACCCTCTCAGAAAATCTGTCGCCAAGCACCTAACGATATGTTCGTGCTGGCTATACTTGAGAGCCAGTAATTCTAGGTTAGCCTATCATCAATAAAAAAAATACCTTAGCTGAGAAAACAAATCAATTTATTATAAATAAAATTTAAACGAAAGTTGACTACTGTAATAAGTTTTAAACATACTTTGAATTCTTATAAAAGTATCCTTCAGGATTTCGAGAAAACAAAGAAATACGATTTAACTCCAAACTGACAGTTGAAATGGAAATTCCTCCCCCGTCAGTCTAATGATCATATTTTAAAACTTTTTGTATAAACATTTGTACATAATAGCACCTTAATCCAACAATTACTTATCTAAATTACGGCGATTTCATAAAGTTTGCAAGACACGAAAATTGTAAGGATTACTTTGATAAATACGCTTTTATTGCCTTCGGAGATATATTTGAAAAGTTTATAATATTCTCAATTCAAACTAGAAATTGAAAGAGTTTTATGCGTAGTTTAGATTAAAAAGTTTTGCTTTGTTATGGTCAATTTAACGCGAAAATAGGAGAAGAAACTGTTTGCAAAGAACATCTTTTCTCCGATAGGTTTTCATGAAGGACAAGAATGATTTCTGAATTGGAACTCTGTACATTACTTCTGTTTCCCAGCACTTCTATCTCAACCGAATAGAAATTTAGATAAAAAAAAAATACTAGCTAGTTAGAAGGGTAGTGCGCCGACCGTATCGCGTGGACTTACATTTCGTCATATTTCAATAGGTTACTTTTTGGATCACTGATATGATAGCCTTTGACTACCTAATGATAAGTGGTAAATATTAATATGATTCTGTGGACATAGAGAGGATCAGAAGTTTTTGCCCAATTAAAAAAAATACAACGTGTTTACTAGGTATCTTTTACAGGCGACTGGACCCACCAAGAGATCCTGCTAAAGAGACCGATACCATCTATATATAACTACAAAAGTGTCTCTTTCTCTCTTTACCAAAAATATTTTTCTTTGAATAACGTATTAGCTGAGTTGAGTAGACTACAAACTCATAGTAAATGGCTTCCTCGCCCCGCAAATTAAAATTAAAATTGACCTCTCACCGTTGCTAAATTTTTTTACCGTGTATTGTGTACCGTATACGTGGACATTATATTCATAGCCTGCAACTGTTTTATAGGCCGGGGTGTACCTTGTACAAAATTTTTTGTCAAACATCTTCCCGTTGAAAAATAAACACCGACGTCTCACCAAAGGAATCCCTGCATTCAATATGAGATTTTCAATATTCACTCGTTTATCCACAAAAAATACGTTAAAGCCTTCGGAACCTTCGAGAAAATCTACATAATCCTAGAGGTAGGGGCTGAGAGGGGTAGGGGGTGACCCCCGTCTGAAAGTCAAGACATTTATTTGACAGTTTAGTGATAGTTTCTGGATAGAGAAATGGATGTGGTTTATTAAGTTTGTATATTGTAGTTGGTATACTTAAGAAGCTGAAAAATGCTCAAATTCTATCACTGTCAGACTGCATAGGAGTGAAAGAGTAGCAGCAATGATGATGAATATGTGCCAGGTTTCAGACTATAGCACAGACAAATAAAAGGTCCTTCTAAGGTAATTGAGTGCGGTTTTATGATAAAGTTCCCAAAGATATTACAATGTTTATAGAAGGAAAATTCAAGTTGGACGTGAACAACATTTTGATTAAGAAATCTTACTACACAGTTTGTGATTACTTAAACGACAATAATGCTTGGCAAGTGTCAACTCTGCCAAGCTATCGCCTCTCACCTACGTAATGTAAACAAATATTGTAATAATTTTATTATATTATACGTAAAACATTGTTAAAAGACGTTTAAAATAATGGCCCCGAGTTTCTTGCACGTTTTTCTCGCAGTGCCACTATATATTTTTTTGCTGAACGTGGCTGTACAATGTAGAATTTTTCAATATTAAATCTTGTAATTGACCTTCTTAAGAACGTCGTGGACGCCTAAATTTAATAAATGATTTTGACTTCGACTTTGAAACCGCGATTACGATTATTTTGGGTGACAAACGAAAGAAAGCATATTAACACAGAACAAGTAACTAATATATTATAGTAAGATATTATATCTTATACTATAATATACAAGTCAAAATCATTTATTAAATTTAGGCGTCCACGACGTTCTTATGAAGGTCAATTACAAGATTAGTATCTAATATTATATGGTAACATTATTATCATTGTAAGCAATGATGGCCGAGCGGTAATAGTTAGGGACTGACGTGCCGAAGGTCCATGGTGCGGTCCCCGCTTGCCAGCTTCACCGCATGATAGAGGGGCATTTTGCGGATGCTCGCCTGGCTAGCTACCACACTCTAGAATCAGTACTTATATTATAAATGCGAAAGTAACTCTGTCTGTCTGTCTGTCTGTCTGTCTGTCTGTCTGTCTTTCTGTCTGTTACGCTTTCACGCCAAAACTACTGGACCGATTTGAATGAAATTTGGTATGGAGATAGTTTGAGACCCGGGAAAAACATATGATTGTTTTTATCCGACCTCGCAAAAAGAGGTTAATGTTTTCGCGCGATAACCGACATACGAGTGGGCGGAGCCGCGCCCGGAAATCTAGTATTATATAATTTATTCATATCTGTAAGACATACACTCGTTCTAAAAGATATTTAAAATTTACCTTTTTGGGAATTAACTGAATGGTTATCGCTTCTTGATTCCATTTTCTTTCCATCAGGCCAGGTGAAGTCACTTTGATGATCCACCATAATCAGTACTTATAATATTATAAATGCGAAAGTAACTCTGTCTGTCTATCTGTTACGCTTTCACGCCAAAACTACTGGACCGATTTGAATGAAATTTGGTATGGAAATAGTTTGAGACCCGGCAAAAAACATAGGATAGTTTTTATCCAACGGTGCAAAGAGAGGTTAATGTTTTTGCGCGATAACCGACTTATGCGTGGGCGGAGCTGCGCCCGGAAAAATAGTAACATGTATACATTAATTACCAAAATAAAATAAAAACCCGTCTGCAAATTACTACATTTAGTTTATTTATTCACGTTTTATCGTTCCATTCAACATAGCAAGTTATATATATTTGTGGAATCGTGTTTTGAAGTCCTTCTTTTTGATACCACACTCGATAGGTTTGGAACACAAAAAATCTCTCAATATGGCGTCTTAAGTCCGCCAGATTTTTTATAAATGTTTATTTACCTAGTGTCACTTGCACTGTCAAGAAGAATCTAACGATATGTTTTGCATAGAAATCGGCTAAAAGTTATAGTGGCATAAAGATACTCACCAACATACATAGAGGGTTCATGTATCAGGGGACATGAACCCTGAAAATATAACTCCTCTTTCTAGGGCAGTCTTGTAAAAAGATCACTAGATTTTTTAAGTTATTGTTTTTCGATTGCATATTTTTATTTAAGTAGACTAATTAACGTTTTTATTTATTGGGTAATATTAAAAATTACTTTTTTTTATATATAAGTTTGTCTATTTACCACTAGCCTTCCTGTCGAGAAGAAATGACGATACAATGAGGTTATATGGGTTGCAGATAGAAAATTAACTCTCAAAGCAACTGGTGGAGCACACAGGTGCTTAGCGCCAGTTTTCTGACAAAACATTCGCAAAATGTCCTTCCACCATGTTATAACGACTTCCATCCTAACACAACAACCGGGACCTATTGATGGTATTCAGGTGGGCATTTCACCCGTCTGATGGTATGCTTCTACGATAGTATTTTTTCAGGGTCACCGTTCTTCACTCGTCACCCCGAGATAATAATGTCGCGTTCGCCCATTAATTTCTTAACCATCAATTTAAAAGAGACATCTGTCTTGCGGGTAGACATTTGTCTACCCGCACTGCACTAATTCGATTGAATGCCACGATAAAACACACTTTATCATCACGTTTTTCAGAGTCAATAGGTTAAAAAAATATTTAAGATGCCCAGTACTGATACAGAACTAAAATCGATCTGCCTATAATCATTTTACAGTCTCTTGGTCAATCTCCTTATTATAATATCCAGATATTCTTCTAGAAAGATCTTTGACCGTTCTATTTTTTTATGCTTGATAGGTTATCCTTTGACCACTATCTCACCTGATGGTAAGTGATGATGTGGTCGAAGGTGTTGTTCAGGCTAACCTAAAGAATTAGTGGCTCTCAAAGGACAGTTGCCGGAACACACCGTTAGTGGCTTGGCGACAGATTTTCTACTTGGGGGTGGTAGCTAGCCAGGCGGGCAGGCAAAATGCCCTACCACCATGATATAACGACTGCCATCCGAAGACAACAACCGGGGCCGACCGAAGCACGTGCACGCTCAGTAGTAATGTCACCAGGCAGCGGTCACCCATCCAACTCATGACCGAGGCGGACGTTGTTTAGCTTTGCTGATCGGTTCAGAATGACTAAGCAAACTTCGCTACGAGCGCTTCAAAACCGGCTCACCGGTTAAAGATCTTTCTTGTAACGAATCTTGTAACGAACCCTAGTGTTATCTCCATTACGTAATCTTTGAAGATAGAGTGGGCCAATTTCCGATTTCACTTCCTTCACCTACTTGAAACAGAAGGATAAAGTAACCATATGAAGAAATCGGGAAATAAATCGTCGTTGTCTCCGTCCCTTAAGGTGGCGTTTGTTTCAAGCACAGAAAATAGAGTTTCAACTCAGGCTTGTAGTAAAACTTCTCGTATTTATTTTATAGGTAATTGGACTTCAATGGACATAATGCAAAAAATTACTCAAAATGTATTACACTAGCTTTCCGGGCGCGGCTCCACCCGCGCGTATGTTGGTTATCGCGCAAAAACATTAACCTATTTTTGCGCAGTTCGATAAAAACTATCCTATGTTTTTTCCCGGGTCCCAAACTATTTCCATACCAAATTTCATTCAAATAGGTCCAGTAGTTTTGGCGTGAAAGCGTAACAGACAGACAGACAAACA
This sequence comes from Plagodis dolabraria, assembly GCA_963854805.1. NCBI lineage: Eukaryota > Metazoa > Arthropoda > Insecta > Lepidoptera > Geometridae > Plagodis > Plagodis dolabraria. Next base: position 3,366,628 of record OY978459.1, on the reverse strand, counting down.
GAATTACTTTTGCATTTATAATATTAGTATGGATTACATTTGCCCGTAACAAATGTAATCAAGTCAATGATTTTACAAAAAATGCGTTCATCTTAACGAAAATGCAAGGTTTAATTGTGACTTTACATTCATTTGAATCATTTGTCATTGAAGCAATTTACAGATTCACCACTATGTTGAAATAACATAAATATTAAAATATTAAAAATGCCGTACTGGTGGCGTAATGTGTAACTTTAATGGCTAGATGGATAAAACTAAAAATATAAGAACTCGCTAGAAGCTTCACTTAGAAAACCATCGCGAGTTTTGTCCATTATAACTAAATAGGCACCCGGCTGGTCAAACTGGTCTGAATCTATTCGCCAGAAGGTACCTAGCTAGGTTTGTCATTAGCGACTGCTAATTACAAACCCGCGCGCGACTGGAGGACGCGCCAATTGAATTAAACATGACGTTGGAAAAGACCAAACTCCTGCACATTTCTAGGTAATGCTATCTTAAACGGAATATATGCAATTCGAAAAACTATCAATTCAATATTTTATTATGAAATAACATGAAAAACTTCTTATCACATGCAGGGAGCTAAGTGGGGGGTCATTCCGCTCTCCCTTTGTAAATCCCACTCCCTCTAATGACGGCAAGTTATTTTTGATGTCACCATTGTTTAGTTTCGTTTACATCATTGTTTGTTAAGAAAGCGTTATAATATTAATGTTTTTCAACATATTAATTCTGTGTATATAAAATAATGTCTTAATTGTTTGCACTTAATCAAAAAAAAAAAGAATTACAAAATTACAAATATACGAGAGAAAAAATTAAAGTCATGTGCGGGATTCGAACCCGCGTCCATCCACCCCTTTAGCCGGGGTATGCTCTAACCAATTGAGCTAACATGCACATAGCACCCCTAATGATTGCGATCACAGTAACGGCCTAAAACTTGAGGCAACCTATTTGAGAATTTAATTGAATTTAAATTGGTTTGTGGGTAATAACAATTTACAAAAAAGCTTTGTAAATAAGTTGGATTACAGCAATTTAAGCACATTTAAATTCTTCAACTGACGCTTAGGTACTTGCCGCACAAATTGATTTTTATTTTCTTTATATTCCCTCTATAGGTTAGCCTTTGACCATTAACTCACCCAAAGGTAAGTGATGATATGGTCGAAGATGTTGTTCAGGCTAACCTAGAATTACTGGTTCTCAAATACAGCTGCCGGAACACACAGATTTTCTAATTGAGGGTGATAGCTAGCCTAGCGGTCATTCGCAAAATGCCCTACCACTATTAATTGGTATTGATTATATGGTATTAATATATTGCTGATAAATAACTTTTCTCAATCACTAAATTTCGGTAAGTAATAGGCTTAGGATGTCGTGAAAAAGTCTATGGTATAAACAGAAATACGTTATAAGCCTGCAGTTGTTGGTAACTCGCGGCCGTAAGAGCAACCCTGTCTCCGCTCAAAACTCAAATTCAGTGTAGGATAGCTCGGGGTCACCAGTGACCCCGGGCACATGTTTCCGGGGTCTGTCATGGCCCCATTTCCTGTGACACGCGTCCAGCTATTATTCCGCTCGAGGGATGACGGAAACGCCTGAGCGTGGATGAAGGCGCTCGGAAATTTGAATTTCGGTGCCAATTGGAGTACTGTGTGGCTGGGATTAGGCATTTAGGGAACAGACGTTTTATAACTTACATATCGATCGTTTTTTAATCTCTAACCTTTAAATTTAGAACGTAAGATTAGTAGTTGTAATGCCAACAATGATTAAATTTTTTAATATTATTAATATTTTAAATAAAGTCAAAATATAAACTCTTAAAATAAATTATCTCAATCGGTTGACAATTATTTATATAATATCAGCCTATTGTTTGCTTGAACTTTCACCCCTTAATAATTTCTAGTATTTTAATTGAAAATATCTAAATATATGACTCTAATTAAAAAAAAACACTGAATTAAAAAACCTTTTCTCATCTTTAGAAGTTTTATTTCGAAACAAATTAACTTTAAGACCTTTTTAATCATATACTCATAACCTACTGAGATACTAAATAATCATATACTGTGAACAGTCTTTGTGTGTGATCATTAATCTAGCCAATAAAAAATAAATAAAGGGAACCAATAAAATTGGAACTCAAGAGTGTTTTGAATCAGTATGGTACTGACAACAAGTATTTCGGACTTTTCAGTGCAAGAAGTCGGTTCCATTTATTTGAGTTTTATGTTTAAAAACGTTACCTTAATTTTGGGCAGTCGTGTAAAAATACGATTCAAAACTCTGGGATTCAAATATGCTATTGGGGTTCAATTTTTCAATCATTAAATAGTTACTATTTGTGAGAAGAAATGAGTACAGCTATCAGCATGATATCTTTTAACCGATGATTTAAAACCCAAGCCTATTCCACGAAACTAGGATAAAACTATAACTTTAATATCTATTAACCAGCAAAATATGATAGGCTTTTGTGACCATAGACGTCTAATGATATTGCAGTATTTCAAATTTGCTTTTATGTTATTTGACATCAGGCAGACGGTTGTAGTAAAGGAATATCCAAGTTTAAAAAATAATACTGTCAATATGGGGAGTATAGCTCCATAAACTGAAAACAATTATAGCCACTTTGCTACAGTGGCGTGGACGTGGAAATAGTACGTACTACCACGTACTATTTCCACGTCCAGGCAGTGGCCTGGACGTGGTACTATGGAGGAGATGTATTTGAGAGTGGAGTTTTATGAGATTGACCACTGTCAATCTCATAAAACTCCATAGTCCATACCTAGGAGTTTTCTTTTTTATACAACAGAAAGCCAACAAATTAAAAACTGCCACTAGATTTAACGTTCTGTAGACTCTAAAGCCTGTCACATTTTGATAGTCTATAGTATAAAGTTATCTGCGTATTAAGTAAACCCTTGCTTGGGGAAATTGGTCCTAAATAATATAAAATTACAACCGAAGTAAAACCAATAAAATACACCTCTTTCTTCATTACGAAAGTACCTGTGGTATTTATTCCGGCATGAAATGAAGACCGTTATTAAGCGGCTAAACAGTGTGAGCGAAACCTCATTGCAAAAAGCGCGCCAAACGGCGAGTTTTCCAGCGATCCAATCGTTTGAAGTTCGAATGCGCGGCTAATTCGGAAATTCAATTACTGAACGAATTGTGACATCGTCTGTGCAGCATTGCCTTGCGACCAGCCAGGCATTATTGATGTTTTTTTTTAAATCAATGTATTTTATTACGTTTGTTATAATTTGGCTTACTTTTCTGTTTGTTTATTCAGTAGAAATGTGTATTAGGTTATTTGATTTTTAATTATCCCGTTTGTAAGGCGAAATGAAAGATATAAAATGATTTAATCAAAAACATGGACGATTGTGCAAAGTACTACTGTTGTTCTCAACAGCAGCTTTCATATTCTTAATTTAGCTACTAACATTCATATATTTTTTTATTTTCAGCCAAATTCTTTGTGTTAATTTATATTATGCTTCTTTATATTTTTGAAAACCTGCGTTAGTAAAAAACTATTTCGTTCGGATTAAACGTCTATAAAATCTTACAAAGGAATTTTCGTTCATTATACATTTTGTACGAACGGAAGAATAACGGCCCATCTGATGTGTATCAGTAACATATGCGCCTCTAACACGTTAACAGATGCATTTCGTCATTCGACGAACTGCACAGCGCCCTTAGACCGTTGTTAAGCCTCATGTGCCTGTAATTTCATATTCTGTGGGGTGGGGATCGCACCTTGCACCAAACTATAGTCGTAGTGGATGATCATTTGGTTACAACATACAACAAATTATTTGCTCAAAGCCGTCTTTTGCGACATACAGCAGGTAGATATTAAATAGTACTTATATCGTAAAACCGGGAATCCCACGGTTTTTCTATATCTGATAGGTTAGCCTTTGACTACTATCTTATCCGATGGTAAGTGTTAGTCGAAGATATCGATCAGGCTAACCTTGAATTACTGGCTCTCAAGGACAGCTGCCGAAACAGTTAGGTGTTTGGCGACAGATTTTCTTCTTGAGGGTGGTAGCTAGCCAAGCGGGCATTTACAAAATGCCCTAACACAATGCAATATATATTTTTAATTTGTGTATTTTTAATTTATTACCTTTTATCAACCCAAGTGGCTAGTGACTGGATACAATTGCTGGCACCCTTGGTGTATAATTTCTGTGCAATCCGCTGTCAATTCCGAGGTATTCCGATTGGAGGCAAACGCCAACTATGCAGATTTTGATTGGCGCCACAAAGCCACTGGATCGAAAACGTTCCAGCTTAGTTAGCCTGCGCCAATATCATACATGAATATATTTCTATCTCAAAATATGTTTTTAAATGAAGTATCTAAGGAGTACTTATTTAACAAATGGCGAGGTTAGAGCACTACCGAATACTTTGTTTGTAAACACCCAATAAGTTACTAACAGTATTATTCGGATCTTTTTATTCTCTCGAAGATAGATATAATTGGGAAATTCCGCTGAAACATATCCGTATGCAACCTATTTAACTAATTATTGTTATTATTTTATTCATCAATTATTACATTTTATAAAACCCTAATTTGTACTAAAGCACAGTTTGTTGCTTAAGTTTTAATGGTAGTTTGTAATTCATTTGCTCGGTTTACATCACCAAGTTGTTTCGAAGCAGTGATGGCCGACTGGCCTCGGATATACGTACTGCCAAGTAAAAGGTCCACGATATGAACCCCGTGCGAGTTTAAGTTTCACCGCATGGTGGAAAGGCCTTTTTCACGCTCAGATCAATTTTCGCTCAAAATTATGAGGCCTGCATTTTGACCCCCTTAATTTTAAAATATATAAAAATTAAAATTTTATAATTATTTATAATATACATTTTTTTACTATTTTTTTTTAATTTAATTTAGATATTTTTTTCAATTCAGACTGAGCTGAAAAAAGACCTATTCTCTAATGAGTTGGGGCTTGCCTGTCTTGCTACCACCTTCAAATAGATTATTTGTCGCTAAATAACTAACGACGTGAACCGGCATCTGTCCTTAGTCATGAATTCAGTACTAAGCCAGTTAATATCTTTAGCCTTATTATCAGTTACAGTCATGTGAGATTGTGGTCAAAGGCTACAAAATGATCCATATTGTCCATTGCTGAACACAGCCTCCCCCATTTAGAGGGAGTTTGCCATAATCCCCACGCTTGGCTTGGTCAAAGGCTGACCCATATAAAAAAGGCTTCTTAAGTAGACTGGCAGACATTTGTTTTTTTATATATATATTTTATGATAAATTTATTAATTTCGTAAGGGCAAGGTACTCGTTTATAAAATGTATACGTACCTATTATAGTTCTGTTTATTTAAAAATAGAACTTGACTAGGGATCTCAACTGTACAATATTTGGTTACATATATACCTGTTAGTGAGTACTCGTATATGGATACAATGGCTTGCACCTTGCCTGTACAAGCACGTTCCCGTGAAATCCGCAGTTGATTGCAAGCCAGTACGATTGGACGGAATCGTCAACTATGCGGATTGGGATTGGTATTTCAGAACTACTGGAACATAAGCGGTTTTGTGGGACGCAGTATTTTCAGGTGTGCAAGATGCCTATATAGACCTATATAGACACTGGTACTCCTGAAAATATGTGCTTTAAATTTCAATGTGACGTTACCTATATGATTGCATGCCTCTAATTTGCACTTCTTTGTTTCTTTACTAAATTATACAATGTAAAATTTATTTTGTGCGTCAATAGTATCTGCTAAGAAATATGTACTACTATTATCTTAAAAAATGTCATGCCTTGTTTAAAAGCAATGTCATGCAGTATTATTTTAGAATGCAACTTCTTTAAAGAAAAGGATACGAAACAGCGGAAGCATAATATAGTAATAATTTACAATTTATCAATTTACAATTAATAGGTTTCATTATCATACGTAAAAATTTAGAGCATTGATATTTTTTTTGTTAGGTAGGTGTACCAAGTTCATCCCAATTAAATTTCATCATAAGTAGTATTTAAGTTACACTCAATCAGTGTTGCCACTTTAGTCACTTTATAGCTAGATCTAACCACATTATGGAAATAGTTAGCTACAAAGAAAAATTTTGGTAGCCAAATCTTTTAGCCACCATTTCTAGCTACTTTTATAAAAGTATCTATTGAAGTTAACACTGTTTCAATCAATGTGTAATGTGATAAAACATTCGTAGACGCATTCAGAATGTTAACTATAATGAAAGTTTTTCAGTTTATGAGAGGGCATCCCCGAATTTATCGATATGTAATCTTGTCAGATTCGGCGATTCCTTTCAATTCGAGGGAACTCCCAAGGGCATCGAATTAAAATGTAGGTTGGTTCCTTGCGTGCAGTGTTGCATTTCATAGTATAAGTATAGATACTATTTGTACCACATTTTCATAGTGTGTAGTACGTAGTATCGTAATGCCATACTACGCGAAAATACCATAATTTCATCTTCAGGTCGATTAAATTGTATTATTGCTGAGCACTAATATACATTTAAATATCTACCCTAAAATGTCGGGAAGGGCGAAAGTAAGCGCTTGGTGGGAAAATTATCCTTTTTCAATATTTACAAATTTGTTCTTGATGTACTGGTTTTACCTCACGCAAACGCTGATTGTTAAAAAGTGCTCAGCAAAGTTAACCAAAAACCAAATTAAGAAATAAACTAGCAACTCGCTCCATCGAAACCCTAATACTTTCTTGCGATGCTCTAAAATAAATCTAATGACTGCACGGATTAGCTGAGATCGACGTCCTCTGGCCTGAACTTGATTAATATACGAGTACTATACTATATTTTTGTCTCAACTGAATAAAACAATATATTAATACTTACGAAATGTGAATTCATTTTAATTTAAAAAAATAACGCTGTAACGCTTAACACATAAATACGATATTAAAAATCATCAAACGTGATATAATTTAAGACAAATAGTATAATTCTATTCTCTATCTACAATTTTTTTTGAGGGTCTGGATCCAACCTCGTTGCATGTGGTACGAGTACGATGGCATTGAGTGCACTGCGTATTGGGCTACGTTGCGATTTGCGTTTACTTAGGATTATTATATAGCGTGAATTTTGTGTTTGCATCACGGAACTGCTTTTTACACAAAGATTTTTTACAGAAAGAAAGATTTGTCCGACACTAACTAATACGGCAAGTTTAATAAAAGCTTGTAATAAAAGGAAAACAGTTATTAGCCTATTATTTTCGTTTAGCCACTTTTGGCAACTTATACCAGTATCAATATCTTCCAATCTAGCAACATTCTATCGTATGTTTAGCACCTTTTTCTTTGGGCAAGGTGGCAACACTGCACTCAATAAACTGAAAATAGTATTTACCAATAAGCCTGCATATCTAGATGTCATGATATTTGCAAGTCTCACGTTAACTGTTATTGTGGGCGAGTGAAAATCGATCTTGGATGCAGTCTGCATCACTGCAAAGGTAGTTTTTATAAACGCAACCGAACATTATCACTGAAAAGTATGAGATGACTTATGGAAATCGGACCATTAAAACGGCAGCTCAGTGTTTTGATGCATTTTTTGTCTTCTTTTTTTCAGCGCGGTATTAACTTTAACAAGTTATTTCATAATTTTCAATGTTAGAAGTTGGTTCCGTTTTTTAAGGTTTCGTAACCAAAGGATAAAAACAGGTCCCTATTACTAACTAACACTCTTTTATTTTTATCGTTTATAGGTAAGCCTTTGACAATCTCACCTGATGGTAAGTAATGATAATGGTCGAAGGTGTTAACAGGCTTAACCTTGAATAAACTCCTCCAACCAACCAACTCCACTGTCCGTCTGTCTGTTTGTCTGTCACCTCATGAACCTAGACAGTTGAAATTTTCACAGAAGATGTATTTCTGTTGCTGCTATAACAACAACTACTAAAGATAGGCCAAGTGCGAGTTGGACTCGCACACGTTAGAATTAAGAAATGGTTATAATTTAGTGGCAAATGTTGTATAGATAACGTTACGGAACCCTTCATGCCCGAGTCCGTCTAGCACTTGCCCAATTTTATGTTCAGCGACTCTACATTCATAGGATAAAGGAAGGAAGATAATTCTGAATTTTGATTGATGAACTAACAACAAGTTTAAACACATTTTTTTCAGTTTTGTTTACATAACACGTGATACGTATGTAAATTTAACACTTTGTCATAATAGTTCGTAAAGTGTCATGAATATGGAGGAGGGTAAAGCGTCAGTTATTAAATTAAAGCTTTATGTTTTAATTTTTAATTTATAATCACGTGTCCAGCTTTTTTATATATAGCTGATAAGTTAACCTTTGACCACTATCTGACCTGTTGGTAAGTGATGATATAGTCTAAGGTGTTATTTAGGGTAAACTAGAATTACTGACTCTCAAAGACACGTGCAGGAACACACCGTTAGGTGTTTGCCGAGATTGATTTTGATGAGATTTTCTACTTGATGATGGTTGCTAGCCAGGCGCCATGCTGTAACAAATGACACCCTAAGTCAACAACAGGGACAGACGGCTTCAGCTGCCTTCCAAAGCACGGGAGCGCGTAGTAGTATTGCCACTAGCGGTAACCCATTTAAGGCATGACCGCGGTGGACGTCGCTTAACTTAGTTGATCGGTTAAACGACTAAGCAGTGTTTTTTTTTTGTCTCTCACTAAGCAAGCTATGTTATGAGCGCTTCCAAATGTCGTATATTATGTATCTTCTTAACATGGTGCTTAGGCATTTTGCAAATGCACGTCTGGCTATCTACCACCCTCAAGTTTGTATGAAGCTAGTTCTGGCAGCTGTTTTTTTTACATTTCCGTCTAGGTTGTTTGTCATATTCGACGACATCGTCACTTAACATCCGGTGCGAAAACCTGTCTTTTTAATTAATCTACGCCTAGTTAAACAAGATTTACCTTTCACAATCCAAAATAAACTTTCCTTTCCGTTGGTTTTCTTATACGTTTGAAGACTTTCAGAAAGACACTTTCAAGTTTATGGCCCATCTTGGATCAAATCATGTTTCGCTACTTGTGACAACTTTTTACATTAAATTAAAATGGTTGGACGTTTGACTTCTTCATTTATTTAAATAAGATTTTTAGGCATGCTCAGCAAAAGTTTACTTCCACATTTTTTTGAAGGGCAAATTTTCAGTGTGTTACCTAACTTCAAATAATGTAACACAATATATTTTTCTTTGATATTATTCGCAAGGCACCATCAACTGCGCTGCCATCTTGGAACCTAGTGGCCTTGTACGTGGCGATAGTAAAAGGCCGGACGGCATGACTTTGGTTCCGTGGAGGATGGGAAGGCCTCTGGTATGGGACGCTACCTGTGTCGACACCTTAGCACCTTCTCATCTTCCTGCTACTTCTGCGGCTGAACTAGCAGAAGGCCTCAAAAGACGCAAATATCGTAATCTCAGTAGTTGTTACATGCTTGTGCCTTTTGGGGTCGAAACGCTGGGACCGTGGGGACCGAGCGCCAAACTATTATTCAAAGACGTCTCAAAACGACTGGTCGACGCTACTTGTGACCAAAATGCTGGCATATACTTAGGACAAATAATAAGCATTGCCATACAACGTGGCAATGCGGCCAGCATTTTGGGAATACTGCCTAATGGTAGCGGAATATTGGATTAGTTTGTAGTAATTTTTTTTTTTTTAGTGAAATATGTTAATTTTAGTCAGAAATATCTATTGTTACACTTTATACAGTAATTGATTGATTTATCTGTGTGATCAATATCATAATATAACTTGATGAAGATTTTTTTAAAGCGAAGCGCTTGTAGCTTTGTTTGCTTAGCTGTTCTTAATCGATCAGCTAAGTAAAGCATCGTCCGGCCGTGGACATGAGTTGGATGGGTGACCGCTAGTGACATTACTACTGGGCGTGCACGTGCTTCGGAGAGCACATTTAGCCGTCGCTCCTGGCGGTTGTCTTAGGATGTCAGTCGTTATAGCATAGTGGTAGGGCATATTGCGAATTCTTCCGCCTGACTAGCTACCATCGTCAAGTAGAAACTTCTATTGAATGGGATTCGAAAAACCGTGCTTCATCAAAAAACCCTGTACTTAATAGTTTATTTTCTATTTTTAGTGAGCAAATGAATCTATTAAAATTTTAAATAAGAGCAAAAACATTCTTAACTTCGTGCTCTTATTGTTTGAAAAAAAATATTTTACCGCATTGCCCCTACAAAATATATATCTAAGAAAAAGTTAAGAAACTACGCATATGTAGATAAAATAATTCGAAGTAACTTTGTAGCGTAGCCTAGCTACGGCGTAGGCACCTTGTAGCTAATCCGTAGCAATTACATTACCTAGAACTCTAACTAGGAAGCCAATCTTCACGTAGCAAAACTTATTCTAGATAATAACAAGTATAAATGAATTAATATAGTAAAATACCCGATTGCAAATTATTTATTTTCGCTAAGCGTTATATCTTTCCATTAAAATTTCAAACTGCAGGTTATATATATTTAGGAATCGGTTTTTAAAGCCCTTCATTTTGATCCCCATTCGATAGGACTGGAAGAAAAAAATATTTTTTCTAACAATTCCACCAGTTTATTGTTTTATATTCTTTATAAACTTAATGTCATTTGCTATGCTATCAAATAAAAATATTCGTATCTCATAAATTTAAATCGGTTAAGCCGTTTAGAAGTTATGGTGGATTATATAAAGCCACAAACATACATACATGAACCTTGAAAACATTTGGTAAATTTGGTACATACATTCCCCAGAGTCTAGAGAACACACAGTTCTTTTTATACCGTTTTTTCTATGGTATTATTGAGTCTATGTAGTATAACGTTATCATGTCCGCGGGAGAAACCACGAACAGCCGTTCTTGGTTTGCAAGCACAAAAGAATATCTAACAAGTATAAATTAAAAATTAAAAACTCAACTGCAAATTATTAATTTTCATTAGGGATTTTATCGTTCCATTGAAATTAAAAATACAAGAAGTTGTATGTTATATATTTATGGAATCGTTTCTTAAAGCCCTTCATGTTGATACCCTACTAGTAGGGTTACTCGATGGGTTTGGGTTTTTTTTATCTCACAATGTGACGTCTAAAATCCGCCAATTTGTTTTTCTACTTTTATGTATGGTTAGTGTGCTATCAAAATGAATCTAATGACATATTATACATTAAAAAAGCCGTTTAGAATAATAAAGAAACTCCCAAACATACCTACATGAACCCTGAACTTTCCAACACTCCTTTTTTGGGCAGTCGTGTAAAAATAACACTGAGCCTAAAAAACCGTATTATTAATATGGCGTTCGTGACTATTTAACAATCATTGAAACATTTATATATTCTTATTATACAATTCTATCAAAAGAGCACACGATTTTGACCGTTGTCATATATAATGACTTGATGACATAGGTCTGACGGGATGATAGATTATTAATGTATATTGTATTCTATGTCAGAAGTCTAATTTTATATACTTTTTCACTGAAAGCCTTTTTTTATGCCTGATAGGTTAGCCTTTTAACACTATCTCACCTGATGGTACGTGATGATGTATGTGGTCGAAGATGTTGTTCAGGCCAGAAACTTAATGGCTCTATGTACAATACTTCTGTTTTCCGTTCGGTTTTCGGCTTCTCTTAAGGCGGTGTGGGAGAAAGTTGTCTGTATTCTTCGTGAGCTTAACATAAAGATCCGCCTTTACAATATCTTCCTGCGTAGGCAGCTTGAATTCTTTCGCCATATCGCTAGAAAGGAGGGGCGTAACCTGAAGCAGCTCATGGTAACTAGCAAGGTGGATGGCAAGCGCCCAAAGGGTCGAAGTCAGTTGAGATGATCGGACCAAATCCGCACGGCTTTGGACTACAATCTACACGACGCACTCCACGACGCTCCTTGGCGTCGTGGAGGCATAAGTAGCGGGACACCGTCAATACAAAAGTACTCTAAAATTGGGGTAATCACGATCACAGTAAAGAGGAGAGCGAGGAGGAAAGCGGCCGTAAGTGTCGGAGCAGAGAGTCCAGTGAGAGCGGTTTCTTGGTCAAACCAACGGCTAGGTGATCCAAGAATAATGTTAATGGTACATGAAGTGAAATAATAAAATTAATAACATCGTTCGGGTAGTAGTAGTTGCAAAGTCCATGCCTGCCTGAGTAAAACGATCTGTTCCTCACTGTGTTCCGGTTTGAATGGTATGTGCTTGATGCCGGTGAAGATACATGCACATGAGACTAAACACGTGTATGTACCAGGGTGATGGGCGCAGTGCATCTATATAGGTGGTGGTTACCGCTTTATTGTCATGTACATAATTACATTAAAATAAAAATCGTTGTTAGGTCTCTTTAGAAAACGTCCGCCTTGGCGGGTACAACCACAGTCAAATATTCTGCCTCGAAGCAATAGTGTGCAAAAACTACTGTGTAAATTACTAAAATTAAACGAGGCTTAAGAACTAAGGTCTTGGAGTAATGAGTACAGTGTAGTGTTAAGCAGGAAGAGAACGGTGACACTGCAACTGTTATGGTCAGGCGTGACGCTACTATCAGGCGGGCGACTTGTGCATCTTATTCCTTCTTATTATCCAAAATAAACTTTATCAATAATAAGTTTTTGTTAATAGCTGATAGGGTAGTTTTGGACCATGATCTCACCTGAAGGGAAGTGGCATTGCGGTCTAGAATTTTAATGTTAACGTATAATTTTTAAAGCAGTGATAGCTCAGTGGCTTTGGCTATGGACTGCCATGCAGCAGGTCTATGGTTCGAATCCCTCCGCGGGCTTGAACTTCACCGCATGGTGGAAGGGTATTTTTGCAAATACCCGCCTGGCTAGCGACCACCCTCAAGTTGAAAATCTGTCGCCATGTACCTATCGGTGTGTTCCGGCAGCTATCCTTGAGAGCCAGTAATTCTAGGTTAAGCCTGTTTACACCTTCGACCACATTATCACTTACCATCAGGTGAGATTTTGGTCAAAAGCTTACCTATCAGCAATAAAAAAATATATATTATCACGCAGGTGCCGAAGTACCAACATTCCGTCAGATACATTCTGGTTCTTTGAAATAGGCGGCAAGTATATTGCCTTATGAATATAAGACAACTGGGTTCAAAACGATGAATACGTTTTTTTGAATTTTTTTAATTGAATTACCTTTTACGCCGCTTGACTTACTACACATTAAATTTATATTGTTTGTGAGATTATAAAAAGTTAAACTATGTAGTATGTACCTTGAAAGGCAACGCGAGCGCCTTGCCTTTCAAGGTACGGATTGAATCACAAATGACCATGTTTAAATTTCTAAACTTGAAACATAGTACTTTGATTCACGAGTGATTTGGATATTTCATACAAAAAGGTCATTCACTGTCTCGAGCATGGAACCTATTCAGAATTCAAATTAATTAACAATAACTAGTATATGAAATATATTTATAACGATGATAAAACTATGTAACGATAGTATCTTAAGTAATTACATAAATATAGTTCTGTTATAAAAATATTGGGTTCTATAGTCCGCGCGGAACTAGTCACCTTAGGTGGCGACAGAATCGAGGGGGCGGGTTGCCTACTGCTCGCAACGCTGAGTACACACACACACACACACACACACACTGAAGTAATATACGAACACTGAGAAGCGCCCCCGCCTCTCCGTCCCACCGCTCACATACCTAAGGCGCGGCCAACTAGTTCCGCGCGCACTATAGCCCACAAGGGCTTCGCAAGGATAATGAAAGAGAAATAAACATAGGCAATAATATTAGTGAAGACTATGATTTTTGATTACAATATCAATTCTACCGAACAGATATAAGTACTTATAGATATTTATGCAAATAATACGTTTATAAAATTCATATATAACGCATGATGTAGATGGATGCCAAAAGCTTGCCTACAAATCTAGAAACATCTGCCGAAATATAGGGTTAAACAGACCTAGTGTTTGTTTTATAGGAGCGTAAAACGAAGTTACCTCGAACTGAAATCAAGATCTGTCTGAAATCTCCCTCTTTATATATTTTATTTACTTTGACAAAGCAATCTTTGATCTGAACTCCATTGATTCGTTAAAGCTTTTCAGCTTTTATGAAAGCCCCTGTAAACGTTTGAAAGATTCGAGTACTGATATATTTACATGATTGCCACTGGAGGTTAATACTTTGTTGGCATTTAATTTCTTATTTATTTTATTTTATTATAACCATAAAAATAATGAATATTTTAGTGGAGGTTAGATTGTCTCTTACAAAACTTTGAAGTGGTCGAGTAGCTTGCTTAGAACTCCTTAAATTTCAACTAAGTTAGGGATGTCTGCTGTTGTCACTACTTGGATAGGTGACTGCTTTGGTCGCGGTTTTTGAATAGCAGTCGTTATAGCATTATGGTTTTACGAATGCCAGCCCGGCTGAAAATCTGTCGCCAAGAATATAACGAAGTGCTCGGGCAGTCATCATTGAGAGTCAGTAATCGTATGTTCCCCCGTGGGGTGCCAGGCTAGAATGTCACCCCCCTGTACGTGGGTGCCGTAACAGGCGACTACGGGTAAGTAACAACAGTAGGTGGGCAGCCTCAAGACGCCTGCTAAGCGTAGGGATTATGGCAAAAAATAATTGGGGGGCCATATAATGAGGGAGGCAGTGTTGCAATGTTGATACAGTAATCATATGTTATGCTGAGCAACATCTTCGACCACATCGTCTTTTTACCATCGAGCGAGATAGTGGTCAAAGGATTGATTATCTGTGCAATAAAAAATCGAAATTGAAATATTATATTTTATCTTTTCACTTTGACAAAGCAAATTAACATTGGAACCAATATTTAAAAACGTTGACACCTTTTCATAGACAGCCGCCTACCTGAATCCAACCTTGCTTGGAAATGCTCTTAATGGAAATACGACTATCTGTAAGGCAAGATATATATGTTCTGAGACCCATTCAGCTCTCGATTCTCGGCCCTTGGTTCCGTTGTGCCCTTTCAAATATTTTTATTATATCTTTTATTAATTTTGCAGTGCCCATTCGTTCTGTAGCTAAATATTTTAAACGAAAACGGACAGCGCCAAAAACATAATATAGAAATATGGCACCTAACGATTACAAATCCAAGGGATTATTTAACACAGTTCGTCTAGACCACATATCCCTTTCATATTTAAATATTGTTTTAAACAAAATTATTGGTTTCAGCAACAGTCTCAGATGAGCTCTTGTAGCAATTAAACACATTAATTATACAGTAAATTGCTATCATTTAACAAATTACTCCAATTTACATTTCTCAGCGTTATTTCACAGAAGATTACCGTTGTCAAACTCTGTTTACGCAAACACATTAAAATGGCGCCAAAAAGAAAACCTATTTTAAATTTCGAATGAGAACGAAGAGGGCCTTAACTCAGTGAGTTAGAGTTTAAAATTGGCGTGGTTTTGCGCTAGGTATTCAGATTAGGGTACACCAACCGGGGATGAAATTTACATACAGTGCGGGGTACGCTTTGCACGAAATTGAGATCCCATGCCTCCGTCGTAAAACCAATATGGTTGTCCACCTTTGGCTGACGTAATCGTTGGCACAGAGGCAATCCTTTTTATTTGCCTGCATTATTCCAAAAAAGGAAGGATGAGCCATGAATAATGTTTGTGGTCCCTTTTATGTGCTAAAAAGATACTCGATATTCTTGATTAGCACCTTGTCAAAGCTTAACCTAAATTGGAATTGCTTTTAATGAATATGCAATACAGCGTACTTATTTAGTGCATATTGTACCACCTTAGTATACTATACTAGTCTCTCCTTTAAGAAGTATCTCCTTTTGCAGATAATATACTAACCAAGAATATTAAACACTATAGCTACTACAATGAAACCATTTAGACAACCTACAAGAAATTGAAGATTCACAGGCACTCCAAATGTTACATCCCACTATCCCTTGGCAGCGTGCCCAGTATGCTATCAGTATTGCCCCGTTGAATTGTAATGCCAAATAGGTGCCAGCATTTTGATTACGCGTCGCATCGTCCAAACATTCTGATAAGTTTTGGAAAATATGATGAGCTTCCGGTCCCTACGTACCCAACGTCTCTACAGTTTTACACCAAATTGCTTTCGTCTATAACTAATAAAATAATCTAATAAATCTGATATAAAATCTATATAGTTTCAGGCTTGCCTATATTGGCCCATCTAAATGGATCATACTGTATAATAACTTACTTATAGCGTTCCACTTTGCGTACGGAACCCCATTAGTAATACATGTATACGATACCTATAGACATAAAAGTCATAAAAATCTTAATTTTCAATTTAATTCATAATAAATGATTTTGATTTTCGTGAATTCAGATATTTTACAATATTTGACCTCATTGTAAAATTTTATATTGGGGGCCGAAGTTATCACGCAGAATAGACCCGAGGGGGCAGGTAAAAACCAATGAAGTAAGGTCAAACATTTATGTATGTAAACATCTCGTATACTTTTATGAGATTTTGACATATATGCATGTCTGAATTCCCATAGTAGATTTCACAAAAGGAACGTAGCAACCGATGTAAAACAAAATTAGGTTTACCCCCAACGTACAGCCCATACATCGCAACTTTCCCTTGTTTATTCCAGTAAAAGTTAACCGGTGGCGAGAGTTTCGTTTCGTGTTAAAATTTAGTTCGGATAGGTCAGTTTGCGTGAATTCAGATGTTTGTTTGCATTTCATGTTTGGGGTGTTAAGGGCTTCGTGAGGCTATGCGAAAGTGTGCGTTGCTTAAAAGGGCTTTTCGTGTCAAGGCTTTCATTGAAATCTACTCCGCGTTTCCGTGTTGTGTCGAGTTTCTTTGTGATTTGTTCACATTGTTCAGTATTTTAAGTTCCATTGTTTCCAAAAGTATTTCAAACTTACTTTCCGGGCGTGGCTCCGCCCGCGCGTGTGTCGGTTATCGCGCAATGTTTTACCTCTTTTTGCGCAGTTGGATAAAAACTATCCTATGTTTTTTCCCGGGTCTCAAACTATTTCCATACCAAATTTCATTCAAATCGGTCCAGTAGTTTTGGCGTGAAAGTGTAACAGACAGACAGAGTTACTTTCGCATTGATAATATTAGTACTGATTAATTTAATTGTGTAGCTTGTTTTTGATATCGTATAGGAGTTACAACAAGTTTGCCATACTAAAACTGTAGTTTGTATGTTTATCACACACACAAAGACACACACACACACATATAAAAAAATATGTAAATTACTAAGCCCGCGTTCACGTCTTGATTCGGAGAGAGCACAATATTAGCAGCAGTCTAGCCAGTCTCAACGACGAGTGGTTAAAGCACTCGATGCGTAAAGCCAGGCGATGCGGGTTCGAAACAAGTTTAAGGTTTTTTTATGTTATTGTCATGGAACAAACTCGAGGCCCACCTGATGTTAAGCGGACTAACCTCTGCCTATAACAGTTGCATTTCATCATAAGTCACGAATTGCACTGCGCCCCTCACCTTAGACATACTTAGTTGTTTAAGTCTCATGTGCCTGTATTTCCACTGGCTCTCTAGGACTGCTGCCGGAGCTGGAACACCGTTACCGTTAGGTACCTGGTGACAGATTTTCTACTTGAGGGTGGAAAGTTTTGTGATCTCAAATTTGTCGCGCAAACTGAAAGAGTTACTCTCAAATGTTATGTGCGCGTAGTAAGCAACAGTGCTTGAAAATTTAAATCATAACAAAATTGTAATTATAACTGAAAATTATATAAACCTCCGAATTTAATCAATAAAACCTGGATTTTATCGGTATAAAACATTTCCAATCAGAATAATAAACCTGAACATAAGTACTTATCATGCCGCCCTTTTTGTCGTCGAGGGTTTAAAACGGAGGTAGGTATTTCCATCCCAAGCTGTCAAGTAGGTTCATATCGTGTATTGAAATAGGCCTTCCTAATGGATAATGCATGTAAATCGATCTACACTTGACGCTATCGTGATATGTTTGGTGAAAGTTAGGCTTATAATGTATTTAGGCATATAGGTATGGTTGCTGTTTTCTGTTTTTTTTTTTACGGGTTTGTGACATAACATGATTAAGATTGATTTTAAACAGTAACCTCTGTCTCTAAAAAATGTATATTGTCTTAAGTGACGCCCTGCATTGCGCCCCTCACCCTGAGATTTACAGTTGTTAAATCTCATGAGCCTCTAATTTTACTCAAGGACTTCTGCCGAAACAGATGGTTAGGTGATTGGGGATGGATTTTCCCCTTGCCTTGAAAGCTAGTCAGACAAGCGCAAATTCGCAAAATGTCCTACCCTGAAGCTAAGCCAGCGGTGAGAATCGAACCACGTACCTGCGGCAAAGCAGTCCATATCTATTACTGCTCGCAGTACCACTGCTTCAATAATATATCTGAATCACGCCGCTTCTTTTATTGTCGATATATAAAAATGGAGGTAAATATTACTTTTCCAAGTTGTCATGTAGGTTTGTATCGAGTATTGAAATTGGCCTTCTTAATGGATAATGCATGTAAATCGATCCACACTTGAAGCTATCGTGATGTTTGGTGAAAGATTGACTCGTAGTTTATATATATTATTATACATATGTATTCTATACGTAATTTATGCATAATACATGTAGGTATGATTGGCATAATTCGTTTTGAATTTGCGGCGTTTATAATGCGACGTCTTTTCAGCACGATAATAAGACGGAATAGTAAGTTATATCAACTAGAAATATAGATAGATAGATGAACTCTTTATTGATACAACATAATTAAGACAACTAACAAACAAATAATAAGACTTAGTGCACAATGGGCGGTCTTATCGCGCAAAGCGATCAATGATATATACAGACTTATTGGTGATATGCTAACAACCTCTTAGGGTTGACATCTGCTAGTCTTAACAAATATTTAGAGACATTTTTTTTTTGTTTTGAAAAAAAAATGTTTGTTTTTTTTACTTTTGATTTTTATTGCCTACTCCGAGCCAAGAGCGTTCACCGCGGTAACACTGGACCTCGCCTTGCTCCCTTTGAATAGAGTTTTGAATATTTACTTCGAGCAAAGTAATGAAAAATATGAAACAATACATTTCAGGCGTAAGAGATGTTAGGAATAGCAGATGTCAACCCTAAGAGGTTGTTAGTATATTACCAATAACCCTGTATAAGAATCGGATTTAAAGTTATGAAACTGGCATGTGACTGGAATTTTTCGAAATTTAAAATAAATAAGAATTGTGTGTTGTTTCATATGAGCGACAGACAGGGCGTTATTACGCGAGCTCAAATATATTTGAAAGCCAAAGTAAACTTTACGGTTCATATCAGACTTTTCTAAAGCTTTTGATAAGTTCTACGAGCTTAGCAAAGTTTGGGCTTATTAGACTTACATATCTAACACGGTTGTGTACAGAATACTTATTCTTTGTATAAACGAGTAACATTCTATGACGAATTCTAAACTTACCTATAACATTTTTTGAAGCAAGTAAATTATGTTTTAAGTTAAATATATTGTACATTTTGTTATGATAGCGGGTGTACGAGTATTTGTTGAAATATTTTTTTTACCTTCATAACTTGCTTTGTAACGGATATTTTACAACGGATTGCTGTATAAATATTTCTTAATAAGTTATTCCCGTTATTCCGAATATCATAGTGCATAAATTAAATTCAGGTTTGATTACTTACATTTTATCGATTTATTTCAACATTTATTACAATAATTAGTTATTATACCTGAATAAAAATAAAATGATAACTAAATATTGTAATAAAAGTTGAAATAAACCGGACAATCTTGTACCTCGCGATATCCCTAGTAGAACTTTAAAATATCTCCTCTCAAAGTACCCACTTTCTCCTCAGCAGTGTATAAAGGCTCGTTTACAGTGCACTCTGTGCAGTTATGGAATTCACTTCCCCATAATGTCCGAGCCAGTTCCTCTCTTGAAATGTTTAGGATCAAAGTGAAAGAGCATTATCTGTCAAATTAATAACATATATGTAAAAATATATTTTAGTGTCTATTATGTATTCAATATATTTTTTATTGGAATATTATTTGTATCATGTTTATGTATTAGTTCGGGTTTATATATATTATAATTGTATATATTATGTATAGCTATGTATTCATAATTTATTGTGTTTATTATGTATATATTAAAGTGTATTAGTTGTAGTTTATTTATTCCTTTCTATTTGCTTGTACACAGAAACCTACTTAAACACACTTTTTCGAGCCTCATTCTATATGGTTTGCTGCAAGAAAACTCTTTTCATGCCTATGTTCATGTATAATATTAATAACCAATCTGTAAACTTCTTATTTTGTGTACAATAAATAATATAAGGCAATTATGGAATTGGTCGCTAGCAAAATTTGTTTTAATAATAACAAATTAAAAATTTATAATTAAATTACATTTATATTTGCGCGAAACACTTAAAATATATCTAGTGACGATTCCGCCTAATTTTCCGGGTTGGCTACGTGGCGTTTATGACGTCACGTTGGCTTAGCAGGAAAATTCAGGCTGCTGTCTATATTTATCAACATTTCCGGGATATTTGAGACATTTGAGATCCTACTGCCTTTTAAATATTTAAGCTAAGATTCAAAACGCTAGCAAATTTTGTTGTTTAATTTTGTTCGATGAATAAAAATATCTAAAATATCTTAATTTTGACATATAATTGCCTTTAAACTGAAACAATTTGACTTAATGACTTGATACTTACATTAAAAATATGTCAAATGCAGTGCTACAGTTTCGTTGAAACAATAATGGGCTTACTGGAACGGTACTTCCTAAATTAAAATATATAATTTTGGCGCTTACGACAATTATTACTACCAAGAAATTGCGGGGCTCTTGCGCGGTGCGAGGGAAGAGCCGTTTGAGCCCATGCATTACTAGTTGGCGTTCAATGTTATTGTCGTCAACTAGTTAATGAAGAATAAAAATATTAAAAAAAGTTTAAATAGTGTTACATACTCGTATATCTATTTCAAAGTTTTCTGTACATTGATTATTAAGTGGTACTTTTTAAAACATTCTTTTGTAGTTTTATCTTAATATATTTAAAACCTCGTCGTAACTTGCATTTCATTTAGAACTTAACTAATTTTTTGTATGATTAGGTAACGGATTAACTACGAGACCCATTTAGTGAAAGCCATTATCTATATCAGAAGCATTTTAATGAACTGCACTGCATACCGTGACCCTGAGACATACATTCTTTAGTGCCAAGCCACAGTGTAGAGCTCAGAGTACTGAGGTCTACCGCAAGCAGTATAGACTTGCTAACTCACACAGAGATAGACCGCAAACAGTGCACAAGGGCAAACTTATAAAGTTTTAATCTTACGTGAAGTGTAAATATCCATTAACCCATTACCAGCTACAGTTGCCACAAGGGAGTCTACTTGGACCGCAAGATTACGTGCGAGAATTTGAACAAAAAAAAATACTTACGCTTTTATCCTTATACCACCGGTTGTCAAGCAATACCTGAAGACATCTTGATGCTGTCACCGCAGTCTCAGATATTATGCCTCAGAGCAATTAGTGTGGATAGGTTTGGTAGAGTGTAGTTCTATAATATTTAATGCCTGGGAGTATCAAGTACAAAGCAGCGTTATAAAAGCGAGACTGCTACTCTAATGGGCATATGTGATAACTACTTATTATCGGGTGAATGAATTGTCCATCTTGACATATGTCGTTAAAATAACTGTCTATAAGGATTTTATGGATTCGAACGTGTATTTCATGTTAGAAATAAAATATAAGTAAGTGTTACGGCAAGTGAGAAAAAAATCGCGATATCTTAAAACGGAATGTTTTAAGATATCTTATTTTATCTATTATGTTTTTAAGTTGAACCGTTAATTCAACTAGAAAACTTCATGAACAACGGCATCACAGAGTAATTTAATAGTTACTGGCAGGTGAAAAGTGCAGTCACAAATATAAACCGGCTATGTTAGAGTTGTACAGATTCTGTACCAACACAGAAGATACAAAAAATTGTTATTTTTCAGAATGTTCGAGATCTTTACCGGGTATCAGTATCAGGCCCGGTTTTTATTATATATTGTTTTGGAATCGTTGACATTTGCATGTTTTACCTTTTTTACAATAGAGCAACGATAAAAAACGGGAGAAAAATCACGTTACTAATATATCGGCTCCATTTATTTTCATATTTTCTTATTTGAAGAGTAATCCGCCATACTAACACATATGCTGTGAACGCAGCCTTAAGGCCGGATGTACTCACAGTCTTAAGAGCGCACCGAGCCTTTTAGATATTCTATGGGTGGCGGGTGGCGGCGCCAGTTCTCGTCCGACGGCTGCAGCAGTACCTAAGGAAAGTGCGTGAATTTAGGTATTTCCTTCGTATGATAAAAACAAATACCAATTTGAAAAATGTAATGTCTACATGTTATAGAAAACACGTTGTTTTTTTATTATTCAAAAACTGATGACTTTCCGTGAAGTATTTACGCCGTACTAAGAGTTTATTTCGTTTTTAGATATCATTGGATATTATTTTTTTCTATAAAGATACCTTTAAGTGATCGTGTTTCTAAAGTGTACGATTTATAGAATGATTCCTTAAATATAACATATATTAATTGCATAACTCTAAATTATGAAATAGAGATACAGCAAGGGTTCGAACGAACGCAAGAATTTCACAATTTCGTATTTCGTATTGCTGTCTCGGTGCTTAAGGCCGGATGGACTTATGACGTTCAGGACGGAGGCTAAGTACTATGATCCCATTTAATAGTACGGAACCCTAATACACATAAGATTTATTTCAGCACACCTATATTGTTTCACTCTATAAATATTTATTTTTACAAAATGCAGCTCGACGTAAAATTACCCGTGTATCCGTGTTCCTCTAAAAATCATCAAAGTCAAACTTTTAACGAACAAGAAAGTTAGCAACTTTATTCTTATTACTAAAAGACAGACTGCGAAGTTCGGACGTCGGATTAGTAGCGAGCACTCTCCGGGGTGCAATAGACTTGTGTAAAAATGTTGAATTATTTCTGACATTCCGAGAACTCCGCCCGGAGTTATGAACGGTATGAAAATTGTATGAATTTAAAAGTCAGTCGAGCGGGGATTACGCGTGTTCTTATTAAGTTTGATAGACTAGGTAGAGTAATAGACCAATAAGAATGTATGGGAGTGAAAGTTGGGTATGTCAGAAAAAGTATGAAAGTAGAATAAATGCAGTGGAGATGAGAGCGTTGAGCAGCATGATTGGAGACAAACGGAGTGACAGAATAAGGAATAGTGTGATAAGGGAACGATGTGTGAAATTTCATACACTAGGTGGAGACCAGCAAGACTGTGGTTTTCATTATTATTATTAGGTATACATACATTTACATATAAGGCCTGCTAATCAATAAGCTTACAAAATTACGACACAATTTAAATTTTCTAAAAGATTTCTCTATCGTCATCATAGTCAATGTCAAAGTCAAAATCATTCATTACATATTGGCAACTATGGCGCTCATAAGATTTTTAAAGCTGATAGGTTAGCTTTTGTTCTACTAACTCAGGCAGTGATAGCTGAGCGGTAATGGTTATGGACTGCCACGCCGCAGGTCCATGATTCGGTCGCCACCGCCAGCTTGAGCTTCATCGCATGGCGGAAGAGCATTTTGCGAATGCTCGCCTAGTTAGCTACCGCCCTCAAGTAGAAAATCTGTCGCCAAGCAGCTAACAGTGCGTTCCGGCAGACCCAAAGACCCAAATTACAGGCACATGAGACTCGTCACTTGACGAAATGCATTTCTTAGAAGCAGAGGTTAATGCTTAACATCAGGTGGGTCTCGTGCTTGTTCCGTCATAATACCATTAAAAAAGTGATTTGATGTTCCCGAAATCAGTAGTAAGTCCTACTAACGGTCACCCATCCAAGTCATACCAGCAGCGGGCGATGCTTTACTTACTTGATTTGGTAAGAAAGGATAAGCAAGCTCGGCTTAGAGCGTTTCAATAGTCTCAGGTCAATTACAACATTTTATTATGAATACATTATTCTGCCAAGTTGGACTAACAAAAAAAGGTATAGAGCCACTGAAGAAGCAGAATATGTACACAAAACAGCTGTTTTGTTGTGCCTGTGTTAGCCGTTCATTGACTTCGCGTAGCATTCCTCAGTGTGTGTGAATGGAGTAGAGCACCGCGGTTGTCGTCGCTACTATTCTCATCACAGCTTAGGTAATAGTTTAATATTGATTTTGTGTATGTGAAAATAAAACATAAGTGAAATATATTTCACTTATTATTTATTGTATTGAATCGATGATTCCACCCCACTCCCGCATTATTGTTGATACACAATGCCTCGATGGTCAACATCTCGACGTTTCCGCCTCTAGGAGTCCTTACTTCCAAAGATCAAAATCTCGATAGTTCTTTGCCTTGCTTAACGCCAGCTCATTACATCAACGATTTCTAACCTTGTGCCTGGCGGCTGTCCTTGAGTAGTTCGTCCATCCTTATCTATCACCTGGTAAGATAGTGGCACAATAATAGCCTATCCGCAATACGAAATAAAAAATGAAACTGTCAACTATGAAATGGCCAAAGGTTAGTTTACAAAAAAGAACCTGATTGATTTTAGTCAGAATTGATTCGCACATTTTTCACCAGGGACTATTAAAATTCACGAATAAATTCCAGTGGCAAATATGAAACAGGAAAACAGAGAAGGCCGAGCCGCTTAAAATATTTTCGAGGTTGAAAACCACAAGAGACAAAAGTTTTAACATTCAAAACCTTTGGACCGGAAAAGTTTTGGTCAACTTTTTGCATCAGTCGTAACTCAACGTGACTGGCTTCGTTAAAATATCGTGACAATTGGTTGAAAATATAATAACGACTATATTCGCTGCCTAACTGTTGGAGCTCATAAAATAAGGGGTTACAAACGGGACGGCTCAAATATTTATTGGAAATGTTCTTAGTACACGGGAACATGGGCTTCAATATGCCGAAACATTTTCGGAGTAATTTAGTTAGTGAAAATGTGATGAGAGCTTTGTACAATAGCATTGAAAGTTTAATACGAGTATTATTTTAATGCGTTGACGCATGCTAAGCAAAAACAGATTTCGTCGGATGGAAAATATCTTTTCCAAATGGATTTGAACCCGCAACCTCAGAATATCATGCTGGTGTATGACGAAATATGGTATGGAAGCGGGCGCTGGACAGTCGAATTTTTATTTAGTCTGTTTTCAATGCATGTCTTTTCGATGGTGGCGGCATCTACCCAAGTAATGAGAACTACTTAGGCTAGTAGGTTAATATTCGGTCAATAAATTTGATCAATTATTAATAAAATGTCAATTATTCCTATTACTTCGGTAATTTAGAATGATACAAATATGTAATATTTTATTTGTTTATATCCCCATAAATACCATACCCATAAATTACTTTTATACTTACTATTATTAAATACATGCACAGTAAAACAAACCTTGTACTGCCTGTACTATAAGCCCCTCACATACTTTTATCTCTCCATGACCAAGTTAGAGTTATTAGTGTCTCTCCAAATAGTCACGGAGTAAATATTCGTAGAGCCCACTCTCACTCACTCTATAGAAAAAAACATCGTTTACAATATTGCTTATAATGTACAAATAGCTACTCCACAAGGACTATCTGGGGATAAACTGGGTATTTTCATAAAACGAAACTCAATGTCGGTCCGTACATACAAAGTAATGAATAAATAAAATAATTATTATAAAAGTTGAAACAATAATTATCAATACTTCGGTGCACATAATATAAAGTAGGTGATGTAGTACTATGTAGGTATGTGATGTAGTGGGGGTCTTCAAAACGCGAATAAATATATATAGGTACCTTCTGGGTAAGCGCGCTCCATCATCGATCGCATCATCAGTTAAAATCAGGTAAGATAGTGGTCAAGTGAAACCCAGTAAAGTAGAAAAAAAAAAGTTCTTAAATAAGCCTTAATTCTAATTCAAAATCATTTATTCAATTTAGGCGTCTACGACGCTCTTAAGAAGGTCAATTACAAATTTTAATATTGAAATATTCTACATTTTACTGCCACGTTCAGCAAAAAAATTTATAGAGCCTTATAAATTGTTATGTTGTATTTGGTAGGTAGTAAATTTAATGTTATGTATTATATATATATATATTGAAGCGCTCGTAGCCAAGTTTGCTTAGCCATTCTTATTCGATCAGCAAAGTTAAGCAACGTCCGCCGCGGTCATGACTTAGATGGGTGACCGTTGATGACATTACTACTGAGCGCTTCCGTGCTTCGGAGGGCACGTTAAGCCGTCGGTCCCGGTTGTTGTCTTAGGATAGCAGTCGTTACAGCATGGTGGTAGGGCACTTTGCAAATGCCCGCCTGGCTAGCTACCACCCTCAAGTTGAAAAATCTGTCGCCAAGCACCTAACGGTGTGTTCCGGCAGCTGTCCTTGAGAGCCAGTAACTCAAGGTTAGTCTGAACAACATCCTCGACCACATCATCACTTACCATCAGGTGAGATAGTGGTCAAAGGCTAACCTATCAGGCATATAAAAAAATAATAACAAAGAGTTAAATATGATGTTATCGGTCACCCGCCCACGTAATGACCGCAGCGAACATTGCTTAACCTAGTGGACGAAACGCAAACTCCGTTACTGAACTTATTTTAGATCTAACAGAATTTATTTTTCTCGCTCAAAATGCGTAAATGCTTACAAAAATATTTCCCGTAGGAATAATTGTTATGTCAACATCAAACACGAATAAGGGTTGAGAAAATGACGAATATCGTTATCATCAAATTGCCGAATCTAACCAAAATATTATACCAGGAAACAGGTTTAGCATATCGTAAAATTTATTATGTAAAACGGGTCAACTCGAGAGCGTATGGGTAATGTATACAGTGAAAATGCCTACTTTGTCGTAAATTCTTGGGCCATAATGACTGTAACAAATGGGACACAAAACAATGTAACAGAACATTTCCCTTTCAGCCATTGTTAATTTACATTATAAAGACTTTATGGAAGCTTGTAGGATGGGTCTCATTTTAGTGACGTTTTCCTGAATTGCTTACATTTTTAAAGGCATACTAAAAAATCATGTTCAAAGTTATCCTTTTGAGACACACTTCGCCTTGACTCGCATAAAACAACTCAAACTTAACTACTCTATAATAATCATTAGATCTAACCAACTAGACTCATCTAGATTATATGTAATTCGAGTTAGCGAATATCCAGCGGGCACTATTTTACTAAATCCTCCCACGCGAGTCGACTCAAGAACTAATTTCACGACAACTAACCAAGTAATCTGAGCTGAATAGCAATTGCTCTCAGCGTTACATAGCTTAATTAGTTTAAGGCAAGCTGCTACGTATTAGCTTCAGTGCTGTTTGTAATCAGGAACCTTTCCGTAAAGCTACGATCGCATGTGAAGGGAATTATGTATGGAAAGTAAAAGATTTATGTATTTCTTACAAGAAGTTTGTTTTTCACCTATCAAGCTCGGAAAGGCGTAGTTTACCATTCGACATATGGTTGAAGAAGTATCTTTTTATCCGCTAGCGTGGAAATAGTTTTTGAAATTCGAACCTCCATAAAAGTTCCAGAAAATGAAATATTACCAATTTTAGTAATTTATTTCATATTTACTGTACTTATAAGTTTTACTTTAAATTAACGCAAATTAACTACACTATTTAAGTTTTTCTTGCCCCTAGCATATTCCTCGCTGGAATCAGGTAGAGAAAAAATATTTGGCGCTCTGCAGCAAAGTTATTTAGCGTCTCGTACCTTTAAAACCTTCGGTACGCTATGGATTCTATATTTTAAAGCACTTCGTTTTGATCGTGGTTCAATGCAAGAATTCTTCTTTTCCACAGGTTTAAATACAAGTTACTCATGCCAAATAACAACGTTGCAGCTTTGCGTAAGAAATAACTATTATAACTTAACTGTAATATATTATGAGTGTTGGGCCTGTAGGGCTAGAATTGCACCCTTATTTTTTTCTTAGTCAACAAAGAAATAATTAAGGGAAGGAAAATAGCAGAAAGTGGGCAACTTGTGAAGTTTGTTCAATGGTGAACGTCTACCAGCTGTCGATGATAATGATTGAAGTTTGCTTGGCTGCTTCATTGGCGATGTGTGTAAAAGAGGCTTCGGGTTCAATCCCCTGGTATGACAAATTATTGAGATTTTAACAGTTCAAAATTTTCGCATAAAGTTGTAAATTTTAGACATTTTTTGTTACGCGTATACCATATTAAATTAAACTTGGGAGAAATTTCAAATTTTGGTATACTTTTTTATCGCTGATAGGCCAGCCATTTTGATGTGGTCAAAGATGTAGTTTGACTCTGCCGGAACACACCGTTAGGTGCTCGGCGACAGATTTTATACTTGAGGGTGGTAAGCTAGCCAGGGCATTCGAAAAATGCCCAACCACCTTGATGTAACGACCGCCATCGTAAAACGACAACCGAAACCGACGGCTTAACGGGCCCTCCGAAGCACGTGCACGCTAAGTAGTAATGTCACTAGCGGTCACCCATCCAAGTCATGACCGCGGCGAACGTTGCTTAACTTAGCTGATCGGTGAAGAACGGCTTAGTAAACTTCGCTAAGAGCTATTTAAAATATTATGTGCCATAATCCTCATTTAATTAACAGATACTGTTGGCGCCAAATAAAGAAAGCGGTTTTGAAACTGTGATCAAATGCTGTAAGGACATTTAACAGAGCGAAGCCCGACTCGCAATTGTCAAATATTTATTATTACTTTGCCATTGCTCTCAGCAATAACTTTCCTTAAAATTGTGCTAAATATCGCTATATTTTTATTTATTTTTACCCTATATTTGACCTATTAGACAGAGCTAGTCTTCATCACACGCGGTCCGGAGTGAGTTAGGGTTCAATACTTGGACCGTTATTTTTTATAATCATGATTAATGATCTCCCTGCAGTCGTTAAGCACTCGCAATGTCTGTTTTATGCTGACGACTTGAAATTATTTCAAGAAATCAAAACGATAGAGGACTGTTTAAGACTACAAGAAGATATAGACGCTATTTGTGAATGGAGTGTCAAAAACAAAATGGAGTTCAATGTCTCTAAATGCTATGAGATGACGTTTGGCCGAATGCAACGCCTAATCGAGTTCCATTATAAAATAGATCAAACTATTATATCGCGATCTACTACAATTAAAGATCTGGGTGTCACATTTGACAAAACTCTCACCTTTAACGATCATATCACTATTGTCCCGAAGGAATCTTTCCGTAGATTAGGGTTTGTGCTGCGGAACTCTCGTGACTTTCAGAACATCGAGGTTAACAAGTTAATATTCAACGCTCTAGTCAGGAGTAAGTTTGAGGCCAGTGCTTGTGTGTGGCATCCGCATGAAGACAAATACACCTTAATGTTGGAGAAAATTCAAAAGGCCTTCCTTAGATACTTATACAAACGTAAATATGGGTACTATCCTTTTATGTATCCTACGGATTTCCTGCTCGGTGCCCTAGGGTACAACTTACTTAAAATTAGGAGATCCCATGACCAGCTAAAGATTAAGTGCAACATTTTGCGAGGGCAAATTGACGCACCAAATCTTCACAACCAGCTTTGTCATTTGTTCGTCCCCGACAATTACAATCGGGGCAGGATGCATAAACTGCTGACTGTGCCGAAGTGTAGAACTGTGGCACACGCATTTTCCCCGATACCGCGATCCCTTGCTGCGCTCAATGCTCTTGTCGAAGCAAATGCGCTGAATTTGATCTCTTTGACAGCAAGTGGCAAGATATCTTGATGGAGAGTTTAAGTTACTGTGAGACTACTTCGAAAAAGAAAAGACAATTTCGTCTATAACCAGTGCAATATGACGTGAATATTTTTTTGATTGTGTATTCACAGTTGATTATTTATTTTTTATAATTTTTCATTTAAATATTTTTGACATCTGTTTATAATTATTTTTTATTATATCTATATATCATTAGTGTAAGTCGTGTCTAAATGCGGTTCTAATTTGAAATAAATAAATAAAAATAAATAAAAAAATTGTCTAGGGACACGTCAAGTTTATTGGAAAAGATAAACAAACGTACCTTTAATTAAATATTATGTTACAAACATAATAACTAAACAATATTTATGACAAGGAACAAGTGATACCCTATCTCATCAATGAAGCACTTCCTATTACATTAAGGATAAGTTTATTGTTACATTCAGCGCTCGCATTACGTTACCGTTAGCATTTGAGGTAACAGGTGCGAGGAGCACTTAGGGGATAATTTAATTGGACTGTGTACGTGTACCTTTATCTCCGGTAATCTAGGTAATATAGACTGAAGAAATTGTTTATGAAACAAATAAGTGGTAATTACTTAACGCTGTATTATTATAGTAAGTTTTTTTTAATGTGATTGTTTCCGCTCAAGTACTAGGCTCACTTTATGATAGCGGTTACCTTTTTTTCTTTTATTGCTGATAGGTAAGACTTTGACCACAATCTCACCTGATGGTAAGTGATGATGTGGTCGAAGGTGTTAACAGGCTTAACCTAGAATTACTGGCTCTCAAGGAAAGCTGCCGGAACACACCGTTAGGTGCTTGGCGACAGATTTTCTACTTGAGGGTGGTCGCTAGCCAGGCGGCCATTCACAAAAATGCCCTTCCACCGTGCAGTGACGCTCAAGCGCGCGGCGGGATTCGAACCACTAAACCTCTACCTATAACAGATGCATTTCGTCAAAAGCGAAGAACTAACTCACTGTGCTCGTCACCCTGAGACATACAATATATACAAATACAAATAAACTTATTTCATCCTTATTGTGGTACTCTGAGACTCTGACTCTTAAACTAGGCTGGTGGGCCTGTATTTCAAGAGCCAGGTCCTTCCTGGCTTTAGTGAACTTTGTTATCTGTGACACATATTTTTTTCTTTCTTATATACTTTTTGTAGCAATTCGAAATTGAACCAATATATTGAAACATGTTACATATAGGAAAAATATATGAATACAGTTATTAAGTCCTAGGATTTTCTATTTGCGGGTAGTATTTATTCAGGCGACTATTCGCAAAATGCCCTTCCACCGTGCGGATAAGCTATATCCGGCGGTGGGAATCGAACCATGGACTTGCGGTAAAGCAGTCCATATCTATTAAGAACTCGGCTATCATTTCCAGTATAATTCTGTTCATTTTTTTGAGCACTGTCTCACTTGTTGGTCAGTGAAGATGTGATCAAAGATGTTGTTCAGGCTAACCTAGAATTACTAGCCTTCAAGGACAGCTGCCGGAACACACCGTTAGGTATTTGGCGACAGATTTTCTTTTTGAATGCCCGCAGCTTTCGCAAAATACTCTATCACCATTTAATGACGATTGCGATCCTAAAACCGCAACTGGGACCGACGGCTTAACATACCGAAGCAAGTGCACACTCAGTAGTAATGTCACTAGCGGTCACCCATCCAAGTCGTGACTGCTTCAGACGTTGCGTAACTTAGCTGATCGGTTAAGAACAGCTAAGCAAACTACGCTACGAGCGCTTCCATTAACAATCATACTTATATTAATATAAAATAAGATCGTTGTATGAAACGCCCGGGGGGTCAATGACTTGTAATGCGTTATAAGAGTTAAGACTGATAAAACTTAAACCGACACGTAACTAATCAAAATTTGCAATATAAATGCAGGACACGTAAATTTCTAACGATCCAACTTTGAAGTTGAAGCGATTTTGTTATAAATTAAGGATCGTAACAAGTTTATTTTGCCTTTATTGCATTTTCTCCCTTATAAGTTAACGAAAAGTTATCCATTAAAATTTTAAGTTTTTAATTTTCACCGAATCATGAATTTCTTTGATAACCCTTTATTTATATACCATAAATAAAGCATTGAAAATGTTCTAAACATTTCTTTACGCTTTGTTTACATATTTAAAGAAGAAAAGCTCTGAACAGCCACGTTTCACCAGATATGTTTGGCCTCACGTAATAGAGACGAGCCTACTGCCATTAAATTGGAACAGTTCCAGATTGCTACTAATTTCATTGTCAGAAAAACCCAATAACTGTCACCTCGGAATGGACCAAAAGTGATGCGACTTCAAACATATATAAATTCTTATTACATGCTATTGTAGCATAATTTATCTCTCTACAGTTTAAAAAATATGTTTTGCAGCATTTTAAGATTTTGTTATAATATAGATAATAGATGGAGAAAAGTGTACATATGGCAACACAGAATAAAGGCCTTACTCCTCAAATTAAAATCATACCCGTGTTTAAAAAAGCGATCAACTTACAGATAATTTAATAAAAATGAAAACAAAAAAACACAACTGGATTGTAGAAGCTTTAACAACATTTTCGACATAATATTAGATACTAGCTTTCTGGGCGCGGCTCCGCCCGCGCCTATGTCGGTTATCGCGCAAAAACATTAACCTCTTTTTGCGCAGTTGGATAAAAACTATCCTATGTTTTTTCCCGGGTCTCAAACTATTTCCATACCAAATTTCATTCAAATCTGTCCAGTAGTTTTTTGGCGTGAAAGCGTAACAGACAGACAAAGTTATTTTTGCATTTATAATATTAGTACTGATAGTTTTGGCAATACCGAAAAAGTGGTAGTGCCAAAACTTGAGTTATTTCTTGGTAAAGTGTCGTTAAGTTACGCAACTAAATTTCGTAACTCCTCCACGGAAATTTACAATATTAAAACTATTTCATTCACTAAATAAAAACAATTTTAATCGCTTAATAAACTTTGTATGGTATACGGTACTATTTTATACATAAATATAATAACATACGATTTTCGTACGTGTGAAACTTATAACATGCTAAAATTTGCATCTTGGATGGAGCGATTGCCGTAATTACTGTCATGTGTGCTGATATAAACCTAATGTCAACGTTGACTTGTTTGATTTTTGTACTGGCTGGAACTAGCTGCTAAATTGGAGACTGTAAAGCCCTTAACATGTAAGGCATAAAAGTAATGTGTGTGTGAGAAGGAACAAAAGGGGTATATAACTGATTGATAAGTATATAAATAATAGATATGTAATTGATTGAGTAGCAGTAGAACTCTTTGTAAATCATCAGTACTATATTTAATATTATAAATGCGAAAGTAACTCTGTCTGTCTGTCTGTTATGCTTTCACGCCAAAACTACTTGACCGATTTGAATGAAATTTGGTATGAAAATAGTTTGAGACCCGGGAAAAAACATAGGATAGTTTTTATCCAACTGCGCAAAAATAGGTTAATGTATTTGCGCGATAACCGACATACGCGCGGGCGGAGCCGCGCTCGGAAAGCTAGTAGCAATATAATTCTTTGGACGAGTTCGTCCGGGAAAGTACTACCATCATATCAATTTCTACCGCCAAGCAGTAATGTTCACATTACTGTGTTCCAGTTAAAAGGGTATGGGACCCGGTGAAATTACAGGTCTATTACACTTAACAACTTTATGTCTCAGGTGATGAGCGCAATGCAATTCGTCACTTGTGTCAAACTGCATCTGATATAGAGACTGCATCTGCATCTGGCAGAGGTTAGCGCACTACACCAGGGGGCTTCGTGCTTGTTCCATCACGGCTGCATAAAAAAAAACTGATGAGCATGACATGCTATATGCTATACAAAACATTATATTGCATAATTTA
The DNA here is from genome assembly GCA_963854805.1 of Plagodis dolabraria. Classification (NCBI taxonomy): domain Eukaryota; kingdom Metazoa; phylum Arthropoda; class Insecta; order Lepidoptera; family Geometridae; genus Plagodis; species Plagodis dolabraria. The sequence continues at coordinate 3,332,704 of OY978459.1, read as the reverse complement.
TACGTTTTTTTAATCTTAAAAGAAATGTTACATAATATAACTCCTAAAGCGGCTACGGCATTACAACAGACCCAATTTCAGCGATGATAATTGCAAAGTTAAATAACAAAATAAAGAAAAACACTGACTTTGAAGAGAAAATAATCTAAAACAAAAATGCACTAAAAGTAATTAAACCAATCCATCGCATACAGTTTTTTTGTTCATATACCATCAACAAGTGAAAATGAGAATATCATCAATATAGTCGAAACCAATTAAATACACATTATAATAGGAATAAATCTAGTACAACTCGTTAGATCTCACCGAAATTTAAATGGGACCACATGACAACTACCAGCTATCGACTATAAAAAAAATCATCAAAAAATAAACATCAAAATCAGATCACTCTGTAAGAAGTTATGAGCTTATATAGACAAACAATACAGTCTAATTAAGAACCTCCTCTTATTTTGAAGTTAGCTAAAACAAACAAAAAAATTAAAAAAAAAATTTATCTTTTCTATTCCCTACCTGAATAACCTCATTTAATCACAAAGCGCCTTAACGCCGCGCTGGTACTAAAGATTTTAGAAGCTTGCAACCCTGCGACGAACTTTTAAATTAATAAAGTAAAGAATATTGGACAACGAAGCAGCAAAAAGTGTTGAAGGCAGCGCTCGGAAAGTTGATCAATTAATCAATTTCCTTTGGCCAGGTGGCGCCACCGTAAGATGCATTAAAGTTGCATTAAGGCTACGAAAAGCCATCTTGCCGGCTCCAGATTGGCTCCTTTGTAAGGAAAAACGCTTTGTGCAAAATACTGTACTAAGAGTCCAAATGCGAGTCGAGCTTTGCTCAATATGGTTTATAATATACAATATATATTTTTGAAGTGCTCATAGTTTCGTAGCTAGCTCAGAATTAGCTTAGCTGTTTTGAACCGATCAGCTAAATTAAGCAACGCCCGCCGCGGTCATGACTTGGATGGGTGGCCACTAGTGACATTACTACTGAGCGTTTCCGTGCTTCGAAGGACACGTTTAACCGGTGGTAGGGCATTTTGCGAACCGCCTGGCTAGCTACTTCCCTCAAGTAGAAAATATGTCGTCATGCATCTGACGATGTGTTCCAGTAGCTGTTCTTGAGAGCCAGTAATTCTAGGTTAGCCTGAACAACATCTTCGGCCACATCATCACTTACCATCAGGTGAGATAGTGGTCAAAGGCTAGCCTATCAGCCATAAAAAAAGACCGCCTAATTTCTTTAACGTCATAAACGCTGTGTAGCCTGAACAACATCCTCGACCACATCATTACTTACCATCAGATGAGATAGTGGTCAAAGGCTAATCTATCAGAACCCCACGGCCAGCTGAAGCTTCACTGCATGGTGGAAGGGCAATTGGCGAATGTTCGCTTGCCTAGCTACCACACTCAAGTAGAACATCTGTCCCCAAGCACCTAACAGTGTTTTCCGGCAACTGTAATTGAGAGCCAGTAAGATTACGGGCACATAAGACTTAGCAACTGTGTGACGGGTGCAGTGTAATTCGTCACTTGGGATGTCACTTTGTTATTGCCAGTGGTTAGTCCACTTTACATCAGGTGGGCCTCACGCATGTTCCCTCATCATTACATTAAAAAATCGGATATTTTCATTAATTATCTGTTCTGCGATGGTGCTTTTTATCTGTATACCTATCTCCGGGATTATTTTTAGCCAATTCAGTGATGAACACAATATTGATACTGTTCTGAATTCTTTTTCTCTGTTTTGTATCTAACTAGGTATAGATTGAATGAAAAATCTTAGTGTTTCCAAACTCCGCGTTGGAAAGTACGAGTATGTCTAAATTTAGATAAACTTTAGTAAAACCACATTATTAAATTTGAAAACTTCAAGGCATAAACTACATCTTTCCTTAGAACACTGCTATGCGGGTATTAATATTATATTTAACTTGGCAACTCTGATGTGTACTTTTTAGAGTGTGGCAACATACTATGAAATGTGTATCATGTAGCCGTACAGTTCCTCGATTAAGAATACCTGGACAGTTGCCTATTCTAATGTATGTCGTAAATGCTGACTCTGGGAAGGAAGCTACCTAGGGTAACTCTAGGTTAGTCTGAACAACATCCTCGACCACATCATCACTTACCATCAGGTGAGATAGTGGTCAAAGGCTAACCTATCAGCCATAAAAAAAAAACACATAATGAACCAGTGGTTTTGGGTTAGCCTGAACAACATTTTAGACTACAATCATGAGTTACCATTAGGTTAGATTTTTAGGCTATCGGCTATAAAAAAGAATTAGCAGTATTTACAATATATCTGTGATATTGCTGGACATTCGGCGCACAGTAGGGCACCTTATAATCTTAACTCTCTGATTACCTATTAACAATTGAAGCGCTCGTAGCGAAGTTTGCTTAACCATTCTGAACCGATCAGAAAAGCTAAGCAACGTCCGCCTCGGTCATGAGTTGGATGGGTGACCGCTGGTGACATTACCACTGAGAACTTCCCTGCTTCGGAGGGCACGTTAAGCCGTCGGTCCCGGTTGTTGTCTTTGGATGGCAGTCGTTATAGCATGGTGGTAGGGCATTTTGCAAATGTCCGCCTGGCTAGCTACCACCCTCAAGAAGAAAATCTGTCGCCAAGCACCTAACGGTGTGTTCCGGCAGCTGTCCTTGAGAGCCAGTAATTCTCTAGGTTAGCCTGCACAACACCTTCGACCACAGCATAACTTGCTATCAGTGTATAAATCAAAGGCTAACCTATCAGGATTTAAAAAAATATTATGTATCTGTGGATTCTAATCATTAAATTATACACTTTGTAACACATTGTTAAAAGACGTTAAAAAAGAATGTCCCCGAGTCTCTTGCCCATTCTGCCCGCGGTGGCTCTATATCAATATTTAATAAATTATTGAATAGTTTCTCGTAGCCGCTAATAAGGTGGATAGTTAATGATCAGTACATACTCAATCAACGAGCTTAGTAACAAATTGAGTCCGACAAATAAATGTCTCGTATCAGCTTTGAAATTACTTGAGTATACTAAATGACGATATTTTGTACATGACCGAGAACACAACATTCTTGCTTACATATTTTATGAGATATAGCTGTAAAGCGAGCACATAAAGCGAGCAGAACAGAATAATTAAATAACGTAAGCGATCTTCACGATACGTACGAGGGAATACATAAAATTCAGGAGCGCTGAGACAGAAGCTTTCAAGGGCTCATGGTGGAGTTTGCTTAGTCGTTCTTATTCAATCAAACAATACAACAAAGTCCCCGTTGACAATTACTTGGATGAGTGACCTCTAAAGGTGTTTACTATTGAGCGCATCCTTGCTTTGGAGGGCAGGTTAAGCCATCGTTCCCAGTTTTGTCAGTTTATTATAATATATTTTTTTATGATTTATTACTTAATTGATTGCAGTTGCTATAGCTACCACCCTCTAAGTAATATATTCAAGGATTCAAAATCAAAATTGTTTTATTTTGTTTCAAAGATTAACGTTACATTAAACAAGCGTACCTTTTAAGCATTAAATGCCTGTAGGAGGAGCCTCCGCTCTGCCATATCTAATAAATATATACATACTATGTAGTAACCAATGTGTTAGCTTAATTGCTTGAATTTTTTTTATGTATTTAATTAATGTTATGTGTGCAATTGGTTTTTGTGTATGTGTCAGTATGATTGTATGTGTATATTTAAAAAAGTCACCAAATACACTGTTATCGTGTGTTGAGAGCCACTTCCAGTTCAAGGGACAGCATATTTACCACTGTCGACCTTATCATAACTTCCATCAGGAAAGATTATGGTTTTTGAACATAGCTAACCAATCAAATTAGATTATTATATAATGAAATCAATAGAAAAACTAAATCGGTAGGAAGGACATTTTGCGAATGCACGCCTGGCTAGCTACCACCCTCAGGTAAAAAATCTGTCACCATGCACCTAAAAGTGTGTTCCGGCAGCTTATGTTTCAGGGTGACGGGCGCTGTGCAGTTCGTCCCTTGACGAAATGCATCTGTTATAGGCAAAGGTTAACGGTTAACATCAGGTGAGCCTCGTGCTTGTACCGTAACAATAATAAAAGAAAACTGATACTTATAGAAGACACACTTTTATAGCAAAATAAAAATGTCAAAACTGCGTGTATAAAATATGTCCAACATTGTAATTGCGTTACCGGCTGTAATATTTTTTATATAATCTCATTCGGTAATATTCTAATTATGAAATAAAATACAGACTTTTATTGGCATATTTTATATACATACTTCTTTAAGTAAATTAAAAAGTTAAATTAAAGCATTATTCTCCTAACAAAACAATGCTTTAAAACACGTTTTTTATTATTAGAGTACAATGTGTCCCGACCAAGGAGGTTTCAATTCAATTTAAGTACTTATTATCTATGGTGAGCGCGCTGCGCGCGCAACGAGCTGGTTTTTATATTGCATTTTATTGATTGTAGCTACCTATAACCATGAGATTAAATAAAGTAGTGTATGCAACTGCATATAATTAGGTATTAAAACACTCGTGTAATCTTATTTTGAAACTCGCCTGCGGCTCGTTTCAAAAAACTACACTCATGTTTTAAATACCCTCTATTATATGACAGTTGCATAAACTACTATTTCAACACACTTGCTTATAAAGTGACTCTAATTTCACCGCAATTAGACTCATAGTGACACCTGTAATCAAACCATGATTTTTTCCATTGCTATTATTCACAAGTGAGTTATTAAGTTTTTTTTATATAATTGGTTGAGTTTCTTTGTTGTTAAAAAAATATATATTCTAAAAACATCGTGTTAATAATAAAAATAAATTAATGTACCTATTGTTTGCTCAGTTTATACAACTTCGTATTTAAATAGACAATTTCGACTTGTACGTGTTCAATAAATAAAAGTTTTACTCAAATATAACTTTTATTTTCTCTGTTATAAAGAAAACTTTAAATTCCCCATTTTGTACGTGGCCAAAACGCTATCCGCGAAAAGCAAAAAAATAAATAAACCTCATTCTATAGTTTATGGTCGATCGCCGTGCGCGCGCATAGGAAAACTGATCATTTTTTACCGCCATTGCGAAAAAATTTTCACAGCAGTCAAATTTTGATCCCTTGCTGAATCTTTATTTCTTAAAGTTGAGTTATGTTATTAATATATATTATATTTAAGGATTCATTCTATAAATCATACACTTTGGAAACGCGATTACTTAAAATTTTCTCGGTAGAAAAAAAACTGAAGTTACATCTAAAAAACGAAATAAACACTTAGTACAGTATAAATACTTAACGGAGAGTCATCCCTATTTGAATAATAAAAAAAAAACAACATGTTTTCTATAACGTATACACATTACATTTTTCAAATAGGTAGGTATTTGTTTTTATTATACGAAGGAAATACTCAAATTCACGCATGTTCCACCCATTTTAGTCAGAGCCGCGATGCTTTGTCCCTATCCGCTTTAGTATTCTTCGGTCGTCGGACGGGGACGGATGCTGTTGGCGTGTCTTCCTTACGCACACATACGCGGCGCGCCTAAAAAGCTCGCTGCGCCCTTAAGACCCTCACCTAACGGATCGGGTCTCGATGGCGCCTCACCGGTAATCACCAACATTACACTTGTACCATAATGTACTTAATAATTATTCTTTATAACCTTTAGTGATGCAATAGTTACTTTGTATACTGACCATGGATATTTATAATATGGAAGTACCTACATATTTCACGAGAATTCCATGCGGGTGAGGTCACGGACATAGGCTAGTTCTAATGTGAATATCGATTTATACAATAGCCATGACATCTTGTGACTTGTTTCTTTAAAACAGTTCTCCATTAATGGGGTTGCCTTAATCCCAAGTTTCCTTCGCTTACGTCTTGGGGAAGGCTGTGCAGCTCTTCAGAAGGCACTGCTGAAAGTTGCTTAAACTTTTTCTCCTGTTTTATATACCAGAATTTTTTGTAGACTTTTTAATGTGTACAGCGCTGTAGTACATTATTTTGATCTATCTAGTATAGTGTTCAGCCAACGTTTGCAATCTAAGCGCAAGAAATGTGTTTATTTTCGATATCAAATTAGAAACCTCTAAAATTATAAGTGTTTCTCTGCTATATTATGCATGTTTTATACATGTAAACCATGCTATTGAGTTATTCTATCTATTAAAAAAACCGCATCAAAATCCGTTGCGTAATTTTAAAGATTTAAGCATACTAAAGGACAGACAGTGGGAAGCGACTTTGTTTTATATTAGGTAGTAATATAATTTGCTATATTATTCGCTCTAATCCCGTCATAATCTATTATTGATGTCAGTATTGTGGTATATGCCTATTAACTTTCTTATATATAATAAAAATAACACATATGATACGAGTGCCGAAAGTTAATTATTCCAATATAGCCTACGATATTGTAAGCCCGAGCTGTGTGCGAGGGCTTTAATAGATCAAACCGAAATTGGAATGATGTAGCGCGAGTGTCATTAGACTATTTTCAATACACTTGTGAGTAGATTGTTTTATATTACTACTAGCTTTCCGGGCGCGGCTCCGCCCGCGCGTATGTCGGTTATCGCGCAAAATCATGCTCTTTTTGCGCAGTTGGATAAAAACTATCTATTAAAAACTATGTTTTTTCTTGGGTCTCAAACTATTTCCATACCAATATTCATTCAAATTGGTCCAGTACTTTTGGCGTGAAAGCGTAACAGACAGACAGACAGACAGAGTTACTTTCGCATTTGTAATATTAGTACTGATTCATAATTTATAAATTCATGTGCCGATATAATAAACAAAAGGAAAGAAGATACCTTTGGTAACTTCTCGCACTATACCACAAAAAGTTAAGGGAGTGGATTCGTTTCTTTAATGAGTAACTTCTTGGTATGTTTATTCTAAGGAAAATTAATAAACCTCCTTGGTAACAATATGCTGACATCAATAAGATTATGTCGGGATTAGAGTAAATAATATAGCAAGTTACTTGTATATCACTACATAGTAAAAAACAAAGTCGCTTCCCACTGTCTGTCCTTATGTTTGCTTAGATCTTTAAAACTATATACGCAACGGATTTTGATGCGGTTTTATAATAGATAGAAAAATTTACGAATAGTTTTACATTTATAATACTTTACACTGATAATTTTAGAGGTTTTTAATGTGATGTCGAAAATAAACACATTTTTTTAGCTTACTTTGCATACGCTGGATGATCCCTACTAGATAGATCAAAATAATGTACTATAGTATTGTACACATGAAATAGGTTTACAAAAAAGTTTGCAGTGGTATATGTCTATCTCACCATTTTACTCATTAAGAAGACAAATCTGTCCATAATGACGTCATATCGATAATCAACAATAACCTTTATTATCCTTTACTTTTTACGAGACATAATGGCTTATCTGCTGCGTTAATCCTTATCCAATACATTGTGCACTTAATATGAATCAATACGGCCCTGACCAGCATGTTATTTAAATGAATATTTTCGAAGATATTGCAGATTTAAATTTAGTATCAGTATTGCACCCGTGCGAAGTCAGGGCGGGTCGCTAGTTATTTATATACCATAGAATAATTCTGGAATATATCACTCACTCTTTTAAAAAAAATTAGCGTGCTAATTTTATCTAATAAAAGAAAATGGTATTGCAATAATTTTGATACACAGTATATCATAGCGCAAATAGTAAAGAGGTTATTATGATTCGTACCTTTTCTTTTCTTTGAATCACCTTTGTAATTTTTTCCAAGAAACTTTATAGTGTCAATCTGCTGGCAACTCAATGAAACAAAACTGGAATGAAAAAGCGCGTGTGCGAATAGAAATAAGCCTCGATACAGGTGACGCCTTCGTGATAGAGCCTTTATAGGAGCAAATGTGTTGAAAAATATTTTTCAGCTGTATTTAACTATCGATAATGTCTGCTCGCAACTAAATCTCATTAATTTAAATTACGATAACTCAGATGTAAGTAAAAACTCAGAGTATGTTGAAAAACTAAATTTGAACTCATATTTTCTACAGAATAATAACAAAATTTAAATTAAAGCAACTATAAATCCCAAGTTTTATGTGAACAAATTTATTTCACAATATGAAAAGTAAATTTCGTCTGCAGAGTTACGTGAATTTTGAATAATAAACGTGTCTATTCAAGTATTGGATTACAAATTCAAAATACACAAAGCCCTATGATTTGATATTATATTTTAACGAGCTCTGTGAATAAACAAACGTTATTCACGCAAGTATTATCAGATAAACCTAAAATGCATTAATTACAATTCTGATGTTGAACTCGAATAAAATTCTAGAAGCATGAATGGAGTAAATATTTTTATAGATTAAAAGTTTTTTTTTAAAGCTGTTAGGCAAAACTTTGAACTCTAAATTAACTGATGGTAACTGATAATGTGGTTGAAGATATTGTTGGGGCTTATCTAGAATTACTGGCTCTCAAGGACATCTACTGGAATACACCGTTAAGTGCTTGAAGAGAATTTCTAACTGAGCGTGGTAGCTTTAGCCAACCGGGCATTCATAAAATGCCCTACGACTATTTTTTTTTTGATGGTGGAATTGCCTTCGCACTTCCCTTCCGCCATGGGGGCGGTGGAAGGGGATGTGTGGGACTTGAACCCACTAAAACCCCCCCGTGAGCCTCCGCTGAGGTGGGGCAAGATAGGGTCGCGTTAGCAGTCACTCAGTCACACAGTTAAGTGTGGCCATGGCGTCGCCTCCTACAGCGGTTGTAGGGATGGCGCGCCCCCGAGCAGGCTGTTCTGAGACCCTCAATCTCCGAGCACCACCAATAGACTTCACGGCGGCCATGATATAACAACTTCCATCCTAAGACAACCAAACCCGAGACCGACGGCTCAGAATTACGATAAAGCGCTCAGTAGTAAAATGCTGCTAGAGGTCATATGGATATGTGACCTACCTGGCATATGTCTTAACTGCGCAGTGGACGATGCTTAACTTAATTGATCGGTTAAGACGAATAAGATACGCTCTGAGCGCTTCTTACCCGCATAGAGTATCATGAAAAGTGACGATGGTGATGAAATACCAGAAAAACTCCAACATATACATATATAACCTACCTATAATGAGCTTTGTTACTAAATAAATTATATGAGTACTGGGTTTATTGCCTTTATGATTTCTTAGCTACTTTTTGAACTTCTTTTATTTTACTGAGATAAGGATGACATAAGGATGGACATTCATAAATAAAAACATAATACAAGAAAATACAAAAAAAATATCTCTTTTTGTAATATTTATTTTCTGATCGATGAATTTCACTTTATTCAAATTTTTTGATGAAATAACATTAAATTGAAGAGGTATTTAGGCCTTCTGAGGAACTGCGATGTCTAAGATGCCTGCCAAGGGTGGAGATTATGGAAAACCTCCCCTTAATGGGAGGATTGTTACGACAAGTTAGATAGACAGTTATAATAATAGTTAATAGTAAGACAGTTACGACTTAGGAACCTTCAAGAAGAGAGCATATTTCCTTCTTAAAGGTCGGCAACGCATCCACGAGCATAATTGCTATATAGCAACTGAGACGCTCGACGAACTGATAACCGATGGGGAAGAAAGGTTCTCGAGTGGGTACCACGTTACACCGGAAGACGTAGAGTTGGTAGGCCACCCTCTAGGTGGACTGACGACATCTTAAAGGTAGCCAAAGGTTACAAGTGGCTAAAAGCCGTTATTTGTGGCGTTCTATGGGGAGAGTTTTGTTCAACAGTGGACGTTTTATGTATAGATTTATATAGATCTTCTATCGAGAGATACAAATCCGATGAGGTCAATGGGTCAGTAATTTCTTACCCATGTATGTATCTTTTAGTTCTAATAATGTACAAATAATTTACCTCTATTACAAGTAATTAATCTGTTTCAATCAGGTTTAATAATTAAATTCATAAAAGTCTCCACATCATATTATATACATGTCACAAAACAAACAAGTTTTATTAAAACTACTTTGCGCATCAATAAACTTGATGATTAATAGGTAACACCCGAGGCAATAATGAAGATCCCATCTCTAACACGAATTATTGCTGCATGACGTGTACTGAAACCCGAATAATTTAACGATATCTTCTCTCTCTAGGTAGCCCACTTTGGGAGTAACCGTTTATGGCAACATTATGTCCTAAAGCATTTTGAATTATAAATATTATATGGTACAAAACTCCCAATAGATACAACAAATAATTATAATTGTAAACGGTAGAATATTACGAGTATTAGAGTTATCCCAATTTTTTTTCCTTTAAACCATAAAAAACAAGCACGAGGCCCACCTAATGTTGAGTGGTGACCTCTGCCTATAACAGATGCATTTCGTTACAATTGACGAATTGCACTGCGCCCCTCATGCTGAGACATACCAGTTGTGAAGTCTAATGTGCCTGTAATATTATTGGCTCTCAAGGACTGCTTCCGGATTTTAATGCTAGGTGTTTGGCAACAGATTTTGACAACTTGAGGGATGATGATAGGACAGCATGCGGAAAGCTCAAGCGCGGGGATAGGGATCGAACTATAGACCTGCGGCACGGCAGTCCATAGCTATTACTGCTTGGTTATCATAGCTTCAAAATTATAAAATATCATTGCTCGTTAATTGTACTCAAATAAACAACTTTTTTCGATACATTTTGTCATACCGCATTATAGCCCACCATTATAAAATACTAGCTTTCCGGGCGCGGCTCCGCCCGCGCGTATGTTGGTTATCGCGCGAAAACATTAACCTTTTTTTGCGCATTCGGATAAAACTATCCTATGTTTTTTCCCGGGTCTCAAACTATCTCCATACCAAATTTCATTCAAATCGGTCCAGTAGTTTTGGCATGAAAGCGTAACAGACAGACAGACAGACAGACAGACAGAGTTACTTTCGCATTTATAATATTAGTACTGATTAATAACTAGCTTTCCGGGCGCGGCTCCGCCCGCGCGTATGTCGGTTATCGCGCAAAAACATTAACCTCTTTTTGCGCAGTTGGATAAAAACTATCCTATGTTTTTTCCCGGGTCTCAAACTATTTCCATACCAAATTTCATTCAAATCGGTCCAGTAGTTTTGGCGCGAAAGCGTAACAGACAGACAGATAGACAGACAGAGTTACTTTCGCATTTATAATATTAGTACTGATTTTACATGTTTATTGGTAAAATGCTAACAACCTCTTAGGGTTGAGTTCTGCTAGTTCTAACAAACATTTAGAGATGAATTTTGCTTTAAATTTTTTAAATATTTTTTTGTGTGTTTAATGCCAAATCTGAGACAAGAGGGCCCGCCGCGGCAACATTGGACCGCGCCTTGCTCCTTTTGAATAGAGTTTTGAATATTTACATTGAGCAAAGTAAAAAAAATATGAAATAATACATTACAGGCACAAGACACTTTTAACATCAGGTGGTCCTCGTACTTATTCCATCAAAAACACAGATAAAATTATTTAAAAATATATATTTTTTTCTAAACGAAGAAAAATGTATCTCAAAATGTTTGTTAGGACTAGCAGAAGTCAACCCTGAGAGGTTGTTAGCATTTTACCAATAACCCTTTATATTAACATTATATAATGTTAAAAACATACTTGATAGTTATATCAAGTTTGTTTTTAACATCTCTCAACATGATTATTAACGCAGCTGACCCAATAATGAAATGCCCATACATTGAATTACTACTGCTGTGATCTATCGAATAATTCAATACGATCATCTCGAGGTAAATCAACTTGGGAGTCAGCTATTATCGAATCGTGTTTCACTGTATATAATGTGTTATATTATATACGAGAGCAATATAGTATGTATGAGGATAGTGTTTTATTTAGCGGGCGGTAAATAGAAGATTGCAGACATGTTTCTTTAAATTTTAAACGGCAGTATTAGGATAGAAAGTAGAAAATCAGTTGACAGGCACATAAGATTAAGCCTGTAATTATATTGGCCGTTAAGGACTGCTGCCGGAACACATATTGTTAGGTTCAGGGCAACTGATTTTCACTTTCTAACCTAATGAAACATGTCCGCAATCTTCTATTTACCGCTGTATATCTAAAGCTAGCTTCCCACGGTCTGCGATATCGCGGACCTACTCACAGTGGTCTGAAAATTGGCCTCCCATACTCATAGAAATCATAATTCCAAATAAGTGAAATATTTTGCTGTTAATAGATTGAGTTTACTATTAGCTATAATATATTCTGATAACACCTCAAAAAAATGGCGTGAAAAAATATAACACGCGCGCCTATGTCTGCCTATGCTCCTGCAAAAAAAAACATATTTTTTTTTTTAAATGCTGTTGGTCTATATTATTATCGACAAATTATACTTGACAAATTATACTACCTTACTATACTTGGGTATAGGCTTAATAACAGCTTGCTTCCAGGAGCTTGCAAAGGCAATGGTCCGGACAGAACAATTTATAATTTCCGTGATAATTGGCAGAGTATCCGGCAATGTGAGCGTGATACATGTGATATTGTACGTGGTACTGATTTATTATACTCGAAATATATATCGGCACATACATGTCTATGTAGTCCAACATAGATTCAGATATTTTGCGTAATACTGTAACTTGCTTTTCTAATAAGCCTCGTTTTGAAGCGCTCGTAGCGAAGTTTGCTTAGTCATTCTGAATCGATCAGCAAAGTTAAGCAACGTCCGCCGCGGTCAGGAGTTGGATGGGTGACCGCTGGTGACATTACTACTGAGCGCTTCCGTGCTTCGGAGGGCACGTTAAGCCGTCGGTCCCGGTTGTTGTCTTAGGATGGCAGTCGTTACAGCATGGTGGTAGGGCACTTTGCGAATGCCCGCCTGGCTAGCTACCACCCTCAAGTTGAAAAATCTGTCGCCAAGCACCTAACGGTGTGTTCCGGCAGCTGTCCTTGAGAGCCAGTAATTCTAGGTTAGCCTGTACAACATCTTCGACCACATCATCACTTACCATCAAGTGAGATAGTGGTCAAAGGCTAACCTATCAGGCATAAAAAAAAAAAAAAAAAAAAACCAGTTATAGATATTGTCATATCATATTTTACTCCTCAATGATATCAGCAATAATTTATCTTAATGCCCGTGCTGCATAATTGCGCCACATAAACATGTAATTGTCCATATGTCGTGTAAATGTAAATATATTGAATTATTTATGCATATGCATATAGTAATTACTACAGAATAGTTTATGTAAATTTAACATCTGATAGGAGTTAAGATTTACTGAGTTCACGTAATATGTGTGGAAGCTTCATGACGTTATAATAATAATAGTTTATTCAAAGAAATAGCGCATTCAATATTTATTTAGGTTAAATATAATGTAGATATATAACACAGTTATATCAGTTGCCTAGAAATTATTAAATTTAAGCTGGAGTATCTGCTGCTGAACTAGGTTTATCAGCTGTATTTCAGCATGCAGAGCTCCTCCCCTTTCATCGGACTACTACTAGCATCTACTTTAGGCCTAGTTTCACCATACTCTGTTATTTATTTGACGCCTTGTTAATCCTTTTAACGGACTGTTAACTGAACGAAGTGTCCCACCAACCGTTAATGGATGATTAATTCTGTTAACAAGGCGTTAAATCTAACCTTTGTATCTTAAATTAATATTGTACCATAAAATAAAACTCACACAAGTGATTTCTAAAACTATTTTGTGAGACACCTCTACTTTGAAATCTCTCACACTCACACACTCATAAATTCATTTATGAGTGTGTGAGTGTGTGCCCCTATCCTTTGTGTGTTATGTATGGGACGTTTTTGTAACGCAATCTAACATACATGTATTTGTGGTAATTAAATTGTTTTAAAGCGCTCGTAGCGAAGTTTGCTTAGCCATTCTGAAACGATCAGCAAAGTTGAGCGACGTCCGCCTCGGTCAGGAGTTTGATGGGTGACCGCTGGTGACAATACTACTGAGCGCTTCCGTGCTTCAGAGGGCACGGTCCCGGTTGTTGTCTTATGATGGCAGTCGTTATAGCATGGTGGTAGGGCATTTTGCGAATGCCCGCCTGGCTAGCTACCACCCTCAAGTAGAAAATCTGCCGCCAAGCACCTCACAGTGTGTTCCGACAGCTGTCTTTGAAAGCCAGTAATTCTAGGTTAGCCTGAACAACATCTTCGACCACATCATCACTTACCATCAGGTGAGATAGTGGTCAAAGTCTAACCTATCAGGCACAAAAAAAAAAATTTGTTAACATGCAACAATTTTATTTTTAGATATTGACCAGTATCTTGTCTTTTGAGTCGGCAGTTCGAGTATTAGTGCTAGTTCGTCCGTTGAAATATTGCCACCATACCTATTTCTAACGCCGAGTGTTAATGTTCGCATTACTGTGTTCCGGTTTGAAGGATAGCCGGTGAAATTATAGGCACATTAACAACTTAGTCTCAGGGTTATTGGCGCAGTGCAGTTCGCCACTTGTAACAAACTGCATCTGTTATAGGCAAAGGTTACCACTTAACACCAGATGGGCCTCGTGCTGGTTCCATCACGATCGCATAAAATTAAGGGTAGCTTAAACTTATGAGATCTGACTCTCACGGACATCTGCTGGAATACTACCATAAAAGCTAACGCACATAATTATCTACTTGATGTTGGTAGCTAGCCAGGCGAGCATTCACAAGAAGTCCTACTTAACACCATGTACTCACTGCACTTACAGTCCGTCTGCCGAGAGAACGCATTTGACAGTTCGTGTTCATATTGCCATTGTAGGGTTTCTAGGCAAGAAAATTTACAATGAAAAATATTTTAAGTAAACGATTAGTGAAATGTTAGTTATAGATTTAATTCACAGGGAATTATGAGAAAGCCTGCCTGGCTAGCTACCACCCTCAATTGAAAAATCTAACAGTGTGTTCTGGCAGCTATCTTTGAGGGTCAACAATTCTCTTTATATATTCTTCTTCAGCGGGATTTATTTTATGGCATTGGATGATACTTATCTGATTTTTGACTTATCCTGATATTGGTCAAAATATTAGTTTACTTTTGATCTCTTATTTTATCTAAACTCAAATCGCTCTCCTATTTTTTCGTCCGTATGGATGATGTCGGTAATACGCCGGCACCATGAAAATTGCATAATTTGAAAGATGACGAATGATGTGTATTTTAACCAGTTTTTCTATTCAATATTATTAACAATTAATTTCCTTTTGTTTTAGATAAAGCGCCATCAGAAGCGACGTTTCGTGGCGCAGAGTTCCTGTCGTACGACCTGACCCAGACCGGCGGGGAGCCCATAGTGAGCACGCAAGACGCCATCTCCTTGTACTTCAAAACGCGGCAACCCAACGGACTGTTATTTTACACGGGTAAGGAGATAAAATATATATATATTTATGTTATCACCACCATCATATTCCTATTCATATATGGGTCTGTACAATATGTCATCTTCATTCAAGTAGAAAATCTGTCGCCAAGCACCTAAAGGAGTATTCCGGCAGCTGTCCTTAAGAGTCAGTTATCTAGATTAGCCTAATATAGCACATGATTATGGTAATTGCGATAGACTATCAGCAATAAAAAAAATATAGAGCCCTACAGCTAGTCCAGTCAAATTAATGATCAACCTCCAAATGAGACATAATAAGCTAAATTTTCGTATATATAGCTTATTAGTTACAAAAGTCATAAAATCTCGTGTATGTGTTGTTAGTTATACAAGATCAAAGGTAAAAATATCAACAGTCTTTCGCGATTATCTCGTGGTTAATTGATCCAATGATGCCATCCATAATAAAAATCGTATAACATAAAGTTTGCGAACAATTTTTAATTTCTAGTAATTTTTATGCGCTAAACCGTATTTGCGACAGAGGGCGCAGCGCTCAGCCGTACGACAATGCAAGATCAACCGTGAATAATTGTGAATACCACATTGTATTTCGAATAATTGAACGTGTTTGATCCATTTGTTATTTTTTTGGAAATTTACGTGTAATTCAAACATTATAGACATCGAGTTCAACAAAGCGTGCTGTATATTAATACAAAATATATCCTTATATATATTACTACACCCGTCCTGGATATTTTTCGAATATTCAAACAGTCGTCCAATTGATTATTGTAGTAGGAATGTACTAGATAAAGTGTGTCAGGAAATTGGAATCAGAGTAACACCGCAGGTTTTGGAATAGTCTGCAATTCTGTCCTGCCTATAACAGATGCATTTCGTCACAAGTCACGAATTGCACTGCGCCCATCACCTTGAGACATAGTTGCTAAGTCTCATGTGCCTGTAATTTCACTGGCTCTCAAGGACACCGTTAGGTGCTTGGCAACAGATTTTCTACTTAAGGGCGGTCGTTAGCCAGGCGGGCATTCGCGAATTGCCCTTCCACCATGCGGTGAAGCTCAAGCCCGCGGTGGGATTCGAACCATGGATCTGTTGCGCGGCAGTCCATAGCCAATGCCGCTGAGCCATCACTGCTTCACACTCTCTGGACCATTCTTGCACCAGCGCCAGATACTATGTGGCCTGCGCCTTACACTCAAGCTATGTTTAAAGCAACGCATGATTTCATAGACTTAACGCAGCCTAATAACGCATAAATTCATCATATCCAACAGACATGTGGGATGAAGGTGAGCGGTGTACAAGGAAAAAATCACCAATTAGATGGCTTTATGTGCCTAGCCACGATGAGCCCAGCGATACCATTGGAGGATTATTTTCATTTGCAGCACATCTTTGGTTGCGCATCCTATCAGATTAGTTAATGGTTCCAATGCACATACCATTCGTTTCGGTAGCATCTGTTATTTCATCTGTGTTGGGAAACTTTAAATTTGAGACAGTGGGAAGTGTTAAATGGAGACGTTATTTTCATTTTTATTTTTATTCCTCAGGCCACGAGGCTGATTATCTGAACCTTGCTGTTCGTGACGGAGGAGTATCCCTGACTATGGGCCTCGGGAATGGCAAGCAGGAGATCCATATCAAGCCACCGAAGACACGGTTTGACGACCATCAGTGGCACAAACTGACCGTTCATAGGAAGATTCAAGAGGTAAAAGATTATGATAATTTAATATTAAGATAAAGACTTATTTAGAGTTCTAAATGCTTGTGTTTAATATACCCGGTGCCCGGCTAGTTGCACTCTCTCTATTTCTTTCCGTGGCAGTCGTAAGAGGTGACGAAGGGAAAGGTACCAGAAGGTGGATAGCAGCGCCTTCTGAAGAGCTGCCATCCCCAAGACGCCTGCCTAGGGTCGTGCACTCCGGCAGCAGCCTTTCAGAGGTCTATTCTAGGCCTAGTGCATTTACTCTCCTCGACCACATCATCAGTTGTGTTAGTTAGTTTAGTCAGGTAAAAACCAATTCCTCCAATATAATGTTCCATATATTTATTTTTGCTGAACGTGGCAGTAAAGTGTAGAATATTTTAATATTAAAATTTGTAATAAATGACCTTCATAAGACCGTCGTAGACGCCTAAATTTCATAAATGATTTTGAATTTGCATTCACTATTGCCTTCTATCATAAAAATCCTTTCTACTTCTTGGTGTGAAATTCAATGCACCTCACAGGTGACTTGCATTGTTAGAGAAGATAATTTGAAAATAAACCCACGATATTGGGATATGTCTAGGAAGATGACGGTGGTGTGTTTATTTTGCACACTTTCGTCTTTTTTTATTTATAGTTGATAGACTAGCCTTTGATGACTATCTCACCTGATGGTAAGTGATGATGTGGTCGAAGATGTTGTTCAGGCTCTCAAAGACAGCTAAAAAAATCTTTCACCATGCACCTAACGGCGTGTTCCGGTCATGCATGGTGACAGATTTTCTACTCGATGCTAGTAAGCTGGCCAGGCGAGCATTCGCAAAATGCTCTACCACCATGCTGTAATGATTGCCATCCTAAGACTACAACTGGGACCGACGTGGAACCACGTTAAGCAACGTGCCAACATGCAGCACTCCTCCGAAGCACGTGCACGCTCAGTACTTAATATCAGTAGCGGTCATCCATCCAAGTCATAACAGCAGCGGACGTTGCTTAACTTAGCTGATCGGTTAAGAACAACTTAGCAAACTTACTTACGAGTACTTCGAAAAAGTAGTCAGTATTTATGAATTCCTTGAACCCAGATCGATACGGCCATTATGACGGGCTAGCGTGTTTTCATCAAGTGTTAATTGCTCAAAAATAAAACGAATCAGAGAACAAATGCGCCTATAGCGTATATTATAGTCGTAGTAATATTAAATTAACAGCCTTGTTAATGTTTTTGAAACGCTTGTGATGGTTTTATTTTGAAGGAGTGATTGCCTAGTAATTTTGTCTATTGACTGCCACGCTGAATGTCCATGATTAGAATCTCGGCGCACGCAATCAGATCAATAAAGAGCCTGTAACAAAAAAACATGACTAAAATAAAAATAAATAACAGTAAAAACTCGGCTTCAAATATAAAATACGCATTATTAGAGATAACTCCAAAACTACTCGTTAGATCTCATTCAAATTTAAATGAACATGACAAGCAACAACTTTCGGATATAAAAAATCAGAGAACATCAGAATTGGAGGGAAGGAGGGAGCACCAAAGAGTATGAGTAATGAGTTATGAGATAACACACAAAAACAAACAGTTTAATTGAGAACATCCTCCTTTTTTAAAGTCAGCTAATATTCAATCTGAATACGCGCTGCACATGACGGCTATGACTTTTTCCTACCCAAAATAATGCGAAAATAAAAGTAAATAATACTTTTCACAGTGATGGTACTACCCTATACTACCCTATCTTGTAATTTCCAACATGGCTTTATGATATGATAGGTCACGTTTTATGAAAAAAATCGCTATCGTATTTTTTTTCTAAACCCGTCGAGTAAGGTGTCAAAATGCAGGGCTCTAAAAACGATTCCATAAATATATATAACAAGGTATATATATTTATGAAATCGTTTTTAGAGCCCTTCTTTTCAGTTTAATTTCGATGGAACGATAAAACGAAAATAAATGATTTGCAGTCGGATTTTCCTTTTGTGATTAATTTATACTTGTTTCTTAATCAATAAATAATGAGTTCACCTGAAAAGTGGCCTAAAATTAGGGCACTTGCCACATGGTAGGTTTTCTTTTTATGAAGTGATGAGACACACAAGTTAACTGCCTGACGGTAAGCACCACACCTGTCCTGTACAGTTGCAGTGTCACCAAAACTTTAAATGCAAATATCTTTATTCTTAAACATGGTTATAATTAAATTACAGTTATTGGTATTAACTATGCTTTGTTCTCCATTTTCTACCCTGTTTGAGGTGGGTATGCAACATTATTTTATAAAATCACGTGCACCTTTTTAAGCAAGTAATACAAATTGACAACCATGCATATACTATTTGCTTAATTTTGATTAATATTTGATGATGTTATCTCAAAGAAAGACAAACAATAAGCTCAGTTGTGTGATTTAATTAGAATAAATAATACTCACCTATCAAAATATACACAAAACATGTCTATTAGAAAAAAAATCTATGCACATCGTCAATATTACATATACATTCAACAATTTTATGAATTTTCCAAATTCAAATTTTATTGATCTTGTTCTTCTTGACACTGCACCGCGCTCGTCACGTGAGTTCGTATGTCTAGTTCGTCCACTAGCTACAGTGCCTTTCACGTCTAAACACTGTGTATGCAAACAACAGAATATGGCAGATAATACCAAAGAGACTTTTCCTTTGATGCACCAAATCACTTAGATCCAGCACTTAATTTGGGTGCTACCCTACGAATATAGTGTGCGCAAATTTTTATAACTTTTGCATACATGTGCATGGTACACAATAGGCATGGCCACATTGAAAACTTAACTATCATCGGCTATCATTATATACCATATAAATAAAGTTTTTTTTGGGTTCTGTTAGAGAAAACTGAAGATTTTTTTAAGCCAACGCTACCCTTTTGTTCTACTTTCGAAAAGGTTTGTATGACGTTTCTTAAAGCATACACTTATGGCGGCATTTTCACATAATGTTTTTATGGCGGATATCAAGTAAGAAAAAAATAAAAATGTACCAAAGGGTATAGAAAATTATTTTACTTACAATAATAGATATACCTAATATAAATAAACTGCGCAAGTTCTAAGGATCCTGATATGTACATTAGATGTTATAAGTATTGAAAATACATACAACAAATGTATTGTGCGATGATTTGCAAGTTTTGCAACACAATCCACGGTGTGTGAGTACGACTTGCCTTGGGCCGGTTTTTATTTCCTGATAAATTACCAATTCGGCCGCAGCATGTGCGTTCAAGGCTATAAAAGTAAGCCGTTCCGAATAAAAATTCAATTGAGTAAAATAGGCCCAGGGACCAGCCGCGGCCAGTAATTAGTTTCAGTGATCGATCTTTTTCGTATGGGGCAAGTAATTGCAACAATTTGGAGGCGATAAATCGAGGAGGGAATGGAAGGTAGGAATGGAGCATTGTTCTCGGGGTTCGAATAATTTGTGGCGGAACTGGACGGAAATAACTCTGTTTGTGAATTTAGTTGTGAGGCTGTTTCCGGATTTGTAATGGGCAGTTTGAAGGAACTTTGTTATGCATTGGGTAAAGGATAGTGTGCTATTTTACTTATAGTTGTCCTTTACCGGTCAAATAAATTGAAGGGGTGGTGATGCAGATCAATTAGGAGATTGTGTAGGAAAAAACAAAAACAGAACTAAATAAAATTCAATCTTCGATGCACACTGCGCGTGGTGGCTACGACGTTTGGTTTGTCCATATAGCGTGAAAATTATAGAAAATAAAACTTGTTACTTAGACGCAGTTGTCTGATTATAAAATTTTCAGCGCAGATTTGTTAAGGATATATTTAGTAACATTTTAGCGTCAGTTGAATGGGAAAATTCACTATCACACAGAAAAATGTTTTTAATTCTTATTCAAGAAGGATAGAAAAAACTTTCATCATGGATTTGTTGCAAAAATGTCCGTACATATATATTTTATATGAAACTCATCGTCAAATTAACCAAAATCAGGGACTTCAATGATTTTGGTCACCTTCAGTTAAGCAGTGTTCGCTTCAGTTATGACTTGGATGGGTCATTGCTACTACTGAGCGCTTTCATGCTTCGGAGGGCACGTTACGCCGTCGGTGCCGGTTGTTGTCTTAGGATTACAGTAGTTATAGCATGATGGTAGGTCAATTCACGAATGGCCATTCCTCTAGCTACCACCTAGTAGAAAATCTGTCATCAAGCACCTAAACTTGTATTCAGGCAGATGTCCTTAAGAGTTATTATATGTTAGCCTGATTGCATTTCCTCGAGCGCGTATTTACTTATTTTCAGGTGAGATGGTGGACAAACTGAAACTATTAGCAAAATAAGCTTTTCTCTATAAAAAACTTTTTATAAACAAGCTATTGTTATGTCCTTGTTATTCAAAAAAACTAAAAAACAATAAAATACTCGTCAAGAAGATTCAAATGAGCTGAAACTCGATGAGGTTGTGTTGAAGTTCCTTTGGCCTCCTTCCAGTTCCATCATCAGATTAGCACCATGTCATCATAATATTGCATTGTCACGCGATTTACACATGTGAGCAAAATTTCAGCTCAAGCCACACCATCCACCTGGAAGTGGATCTATTATTATTTATGTAGATATGAAGATGATGATATACAACCAATGACACTGAGACGTGTGGTAGTGTGATTTACTGCATCAAAGAATCAGCAAATAAACTAAGGTGTATTAGGACATAGAAACTTCCACCTTCCAGTTACTAAACAAGACAACACACATAATGCTAGCCACAACAGTCCTTTAATACATTATTTAACTACCTGCGTCCCTTTCCTGTATATACATATACAGTTTGGGCCGTGTACCATTTCACTCGTTTAATTATGTATATAAGTTGCTCTTCCACTATCTTGTATTGGTATGGGAATTAATTCAAGGTTCTGTTTGGCTGTTGTTGTGTTACTAGAGGCATTCATAACGAAATCGATCAACCAAGTAAACGTGTGTATAACAGCCAAAGTCCGCTCAGACCTGACTTTACAAGCGATATACTTCCACATACAGTTTTTGACTGGTATTGTGACGGAACAAGCACGAGGCCCAGCTGATGTTAAGTGTTAACCTCTGCTTATATCACATGCATTTTATCACAAATGTCGAATTGCACTCTCCCCGTCACACTGAGATATACAGTTGATAAGTCTAATGTGTTCTGTAATTTTACTCGATCTTAATGACTGCTGCCAGAACAAAATGCTAGTGACAGATTTTCTACTTGAAGGTGGTAGCTCGCCAGACGGACATTTTTAATATGTCTACCACCATGCTGTAACGACTGTCCTCTTAAGGCAACAACAAAATTTAATAAGTAAGTAGATAATAATAATAAATAATCTACAAATATAAGTAATATTGTTTCTTTGAAAATATACTTCATAAGAATGAACTAGGTATTTTTTTATAAGTTACAATATAAGAACTTTCCTTAGTCAAGAAAGCTCTGAGTGGAACGCTCAGATCAGGCAAGTACGACTTGTGGCAATTTGAATTTGAATGACGAATGGTAGTATGAAAAATGTATGTGGACAGTAGAAAATTATGAAATGAGTTTGTAATGTGATGAAAAAGGATGTTTGTGATAACTTGATGAACAGAGTTTGATCACTTTGATCTCAAACTCACTTGAGTTAACGCAGTTAGATCCAGTGAGTACACCTGATAATGCTGGTGTTTGATAATGCCCGGAGGATTGATTTAAGCTCCGGTGTTTCCTTAACTAGAGAAATGCTCTCAAGTTATTAAAGTTTTGATTGATTATAAGAAAAGGGGATTTATGCCCTATACAAAGTTTAGAGCACAAATTTTTTTACCTCTAGCTTGGCCTGGTTTTACGTACCTGGTGTCCTAACCACTCGGCCATCAGAACTGCTGGATAAGATGCTAACTTTGTGAACTGATTATATTGTTTTAACAGTCATTGATTTAAAATTATTTCTTTGCAGGTACCGTCCGGCGCGATGAGCTTTTGCAGGGTAAGTCAAGTGCAATAATTGTAGCTTGTACAATTTTTTTTATGCCTTATAGGTTAGCCTTTGACCACTTTTTCACCTGATGGCAAGTGATGATGTGTTCGATGCTGTTTAAGCTAACCTTGAATTACTGGCCCTCAAAGACATCTACCGGAACACACATCTGTTTGGCGACAGATTTTCTACTTGAGGGTAGTAGCTAGCCAGGCAGGCATTCGCAAAATGCCTTTTATGGGAATCGAACCAAGGACCTGTGGCAAGGCAATTCATAGCTAATACGGCTATTATAGCTGGAGATATAAATATGGAAATTGTATATTTCCCCCTAATGATATCAGTGGAAACAGAAATAAGCTATTCAGAACCTACGCTCTCGATTCCCAATAGGAAAACATCCTACAATTTTGAATTAATGAACCTAGAAGGTAGGTTCTGCGTCATAATAGCGGTGTTGAATAGAGACCTGACAATAGCCACCCCTAACAATAAGACTCGGTCTGTAGGGAAAACAGAAAGTATGCACCCCCACAGTTAAGTGAAATAGAAATAAACTAGAAACTAGGTCAATACTATATAACTAAATAATTATTTAAGCGTGTCGAACGTAGTTAAATGTTTTCTTTATGATGTTGGCCTGTTTAAAGTTAATCATTTTTGGTATAATGTACCATTCAAGGACATGATTTTAGGTAGTTCCACTTTTCATAAGTAGGAAAAAAGTACTTCTAAAACGTTTATGGGAAAAATATGTACATGATGGACTTGTTAGTTATACCTACTATATGGATATAATCTCATAATTACAATATTGTACGAGTATTACAAAGTTTCAGGTTATTAAAATATACCTAGGTATTTTTCAAAATTATTTATTTATTTATTAAATCAATTTCAATTAATTATGTCAAAAATAGTAAAAAGTTACAAAAAAAAACAAAGGTTTTATTATCAAATGTTGAAAAAAAATCTTCGCTGGAGTAAAAGGTTTGGTCAATAAGTCAGATTTAATCGTGATTTAAAGATAGCAAGACTTTTTTTTATATCCTTATGTTTGAAATGACGCATGATTCTTCTTCTCTCTGCGGATTACATTTCAAAATTACAAATTTACGAGGAAAAAAATATTTTTTAAATTATTAATTTTAATTATATAAAATAAATATATTAATTATTTACATGTTAGCTCAATTGGATTAGAGCATACCGCGGCTAAAGGGGTGGATGGAGGCGGGTTCGAATCCCACACATGACTTATATTTTTCCTCTCGTAAATTTGTAATTTTGCACAGCAAGACTTGTTGATTTTATAATACGTTTAGGTAGTCTATCTTATGTCAGTATGAGAACATCGATATTATGTTTTCGTAACATTACGTACCCTATCTTCCTTTTTTAGGGTTCCGTTGTCCTGACAAGGAACCCTTATAGTTTCGTCATGTCCGTCTGTCTGTCCGTCTGTCCTAGGTTTTGCTAAGAGACCGTTAGTACTAGGAAGCTGTAATTTCGTATGGATATATAAATCAATTATGCCGACAAAGTGGTAAAATAAAATTTTGAAAAATATTTTTTTTTACGGTACCTCCCATACATGTGATGTGGGGATGAAATTTTTTTTTGTCGTCTATCTCTTCATGTATGGTATAGTTGAAAAGGTCTTTTAAAATGATTTAGGGGTTGGTAATACTATTTTTCGATTTAATGCTGGATTTACGAAATATTTAACTTCGAAGTGCAAATTTTTGTTCCAGCAAGGCGTCCCCCCCACTCTAAAAGCTAAACTGCTGGCTCGAAAAATCTGAAAAAATTCAAGCTGATAGTGCGTTTCATGAACTTTAAAGGAAAAGTATAGCGGTTGAGATAACTTAATTAGTTTAGCAGTAATAGTCGTTGAACTTGGGTGTTCGATAATTTTGTACCAAATATAAAATCTATAGAATAAATCCTTTAAAGTGACTAAGATGAAGTAGTTGATTATTTATAACGGGTAAATACTGGCATTAAAACTAAATCTAAAATAAAAAATCTTAAAACAATAACTATGCCCTATGTCATACATAATAGACTAGCTTTCCACCCGCGCGTATTGCGGTTATCGCGCAAAACAATTTCCCGGGTCTCAAACTATTTTCCTGCCAAATTTCATCCAAAAAGGTCCAGTAGATTTTAAGTTTATTCGTTGCATACAAAAATACAAATCTTTCCTCTTTATGATATTAGTATAGATCTGACAGTACAAAGATTCGACTTCTATAGGTATAAAGTACTTTTTGGACCTCATCCTCGCCGTACACTAGATGTGTTTGCTGTCTGTACCTGTCGTACCAAGGTCATCGATCACTTCATTTCACACATCATCAATTTGCTGATTGTAAGCTCTTCAATCGTGTAAATTTTTTCATCGGCAAAGAGAATATTTCTGTGCCCTTCACTTGCGTATCGCAACGGAAGGCACTCTATTAAATTTTAAAGATTGATTTAGGGCATGTACTGTATATCGACGATAAGCACCGAGCTTCAGGTCTTGTTTTATAATACGCGACATTTTTCTAGCGGGAATCTTCATTTCTCGCAATAAGATTATTGTTGATTTATCAAAATATTTTTACTTCCTAATGGGATTTCGACCAATTCTGGCTTTAACAGCAATAATTTTAAGTTCTAGACACGCGGCTGCCCTGATCTTTTATGGTCTTCGACAGCGGAAGTGTTGTTGTAGCTGTTGATATTACGTGTTAGGAATTATAAGGAAATACTACTATGTTTTAAGTATACTTGTAAGGATAAAAGTATTTGTATTGACTTTGCCTAGTCACGTGCACCTTACCACAATCGAGTGCGGTAGGGGGGAGGCGTTCTGTTAACGCCAGTTGCATTTTACAGTCAGTCTTGCTTCGGCAGTCGATTTGAACGGACGACAAATTGTGACGTAGTGAGTAAGTAGGAGGTGATAAGTGTGTGTTTATATGTGATAGTGTTCTAAAATGAGGTATGTACATAGTTAAGGTATATTTTTGTAACACATTGTTAAAAGATGTTTACAAGAATGGCCCCGAGTTTCTTGCTCGTTCTTCTCGCAGTGGCCCTATAAACTTTATGTGCTGAACGCGGCAGTAAATGTAGAATCAAAATTGAAATATATCTGTGAGGATCAATTTTGCCGTATTCTTCCGTAATATAGTACCCTCTTTCATACGATATACGATTACGAACATACGGCTGATACCAAGCTTTTGAAGTGTCTGGAATATGACCGACGCGACGGCTCAATACCTACTTTGTACAATGCGAATACTGCTAACCTATTTTCTTTAACACCTCATTTCATATTGTTATTTGATAATGAACACGAAATGAAATATGAAATGGCGCGAAATCGAAAGAAAATTTTAAAGTTATAAAAGCGTTCCAAGTTCTAAATAATTCTAAAGTTGAAAAGTTTTTATGTTACAATATTTATGGCCAGACCAGTTATATCGTATAATAGCCCATTTTTAAGCTTACTTGCATATATCGGTGTATACTTTTTATTCTTCTTTCATATATATATATCAACTGTTTTAAAATAGAATAATTACATATATTACAGCAAATAAATTAAATAACATTCAAATTCTTACAATTTACTAACGGATTCTGAATCGCGCTATCGTTACGTTTTCATTCGAATATCTACCTATAGAATTCACAATAAAATTTTGTTTAATTTTCGAATAACAATTGAAATAATAACTTGGTGGCCATCATATGTACTCTTATTATCATTATTATTCTTATTTATTCTTGGATTTAGCAGGAAGAAAGTGGAGAAGAATAAAGAACTACAGAATCGTTCTATATTATGATATCAGGCTTCTACGGAACCCTACATTGTGCGTGTCTCGACACGCACTTGACCGTTTTTATTATTGAAATCGATTTGGAATGTACATAGTACATATGTCCTGGATTAGACGCAGGATAACATTTATCAATATCACTTTATATCATTGTCTGTGCGGATGAAGCCGCGTGGCGCCACTAGGTAGTACATAATTTGCCGAAACATTATCCAGTCTACAAATTGAAATGATAAATTACCGTTTACCTCCTAAGGAATTGTGTTCACACAAATCAACGAATTGGTCGAGTGTTAATTAGCTCCCCCGCTTTGCGGTTCTTTGTTTCACGGGAAAATAATGAAGTTTTCATGGCGTTCGCTCGAAAATGTCATTCATAACCACTGCCAGTTATTATAATGTCATCAACGTAAGTGACGCGAAATGAATTTGTGTCATTCGCATGAACTTTTCGAATTTGTATTTTGTGGCATGTTCATTTGCATAATAAACGTAAGTATCATTAAGCGAGTATATAGTTATCGAGAAATATCAGTATTTTTTTCGACTCATGAGATTGGAACGGTTTTATTTTTACATTTCGAAATCTGTGTTCAAAAGTGCCGCTAGCGACTTTTAACCTAAAAATGTGATTAAAATTAGAAGCTTTAGTGGTCCATTTTTTTTTAGTTTTAATAAAAATAAACACAAACATACGAGTATATTTTATTATAAATACTAATGTGGTTTTCACTTATTTTAGTAAATAATACGGGATAACTCACGGGAATAAGTCAGATAGCTCCGACTATAGTTTCAACCGCATACTTGAAAGAGACCACCGGATGTGGAGTCGGAGCTATCTGACATATTCAAGATAGTTATCCCATATTATTTACTACTACGTTTCATATTATTTACATACTTTTTATTGTTTAAGAGACGCAAGTTTCTTTACAATAAAAATTAGCTTTATATATAGAACTATTTTTAAAGGTTCGAAGCCTAAAAACCTTTTCCACACTAGCAGGTAAATATCACTTTTCCACGCAGATTTTGAAGAATAAACAACACATTTCCGAGCTTGTGAGGTGAAAATATTAATTAATTATTTTTCAAGAGGGTCCAAAGACATGAGAAGTTTAGCGAAGATATATAAACACATTTTTACAGCACTAGAATGTGGGATATCCCAGTCTAAAACTGTGAGTAGACAGCATTTCAAAAAAATCTAAAACAATGGCCATCAATATCGTCAGTTCTGGTAAACTTTTGTTACAGGCTACCTCTACAACTAAATGACCATTGCAATGCACTGCGCTCGTCACTTTGGCGATAGTTCTTATGTCTCATTCTACAGTGCCCTTCCTTAAACACAGTAGTGTTTCCACACTACTGCTTCGTGGCCACTATAGCAGTATATCTGATACTACTAGAATACCTGACACATGCAATGATATCCCACTAAGAAAGACTTGCGAAAAAGACCTACCACCTAAGTACTAACACCTAAGTAATGCTGCTCTTTGGATACATTCTCTTAATCTTTTTTGAGGACTGCTGCGAGGGGTGACGAAATGATGTAATTTACTGCCATGGCCTAAATATGTAATACCTCATTTCTCTATTCCTTTTTTTTATATATATGTAATTGTGAGGGAACATGCACTGAGGCCCACCATATGCTAAGCGGACTAACCTCTGCCTATAACAGATGCATTTCGTCCGAATGAATAGCACTGCGCCCGTCACCCAGAAACATAGTTGTTAAGTCTTATGTGCCTTTATTTTTTCTGGCTCTACAGACCTGCTGCTGGAACCCACTGTTACGTGCTTGGTGACAGATTTTCTTCTTGAGAATGGTAGCTAGCCAGGAGAACATTTGCAAAATGCCCTTCCAAGCGGTGAAGCTTAAGTTGGATCGAACCATGTACCTGTGGCGCGGCAGTCCATAACTATTACCGCTCGGCCATCGCTGGTTCAAAACTACAAATGCTAAAATCACTGTTTTAATGACCGACCAGACCATGACTGAACACATTCTAGCCATAAACAAAACTCATACTGGACATTAGGAAATGGACATAATTTTTGACTTAGCATGAATATGCAACAGTGTCTAGTGAATGTGATACGTGTTCAGAACATAAGTCCTATATACCACTACTAGTTTATGCATTAAGTAGTTGAAGTTTCATACAAGTTTGGAGTTGCAATTATACTAGATATATCTATGTATTCAATCTCTTTATAGAAATCTGGCAGCTTTGTACTGCTGTTAGAGTCACCCCCGAACTAAATAAGTCTTGAAGCGCTTGTATCAAAGGTTTTTCAGACGTTCTTAACCGATCAACTAAGTTAAGCGTCGATCGCTACGGTCATGACTTTTTTTATGTGATTGTTACGGAACAAACGAGAGGCCCACTAAATAACCGTTGAATAGATTAACCTCTGCCTATAACATATGCGTGTTGTCACATGTCACCAATTTAAGGACTGCTGTTACAATGTTAGGTGCTCGGCGACAGATATTCTATTTGAGCCAGGCGAGCATTCGCAAAATGCCATTCCACCATGCGGTGAAGCCCTGCAGCAAGGACTTCGGTGCCGCAGGTTCATGATTCGAACCCCATCGCGGCTTGAGATTCACCTATAAAACATGAAAAAATAACTTCTATATTGTATAAACATGTGTTTACAGCGTTTCTCTGCTCGTGTAAACTCACAGACTTATGTTGATGTCTAAAGAAAACGATGCCAACGATGATAATTACAAATAACAACAATCAGATTAAATTATATGTTTATATATGTGCTGCGTAGCGGTACGTTCTACGAGCTAAGTGATATTCGCTACGCACTACGTCCTGCCAAATTCTTTATGTCGTCAACGCTGTCACAACACAATCTAGTATTACTTATTAGTACAAGGGATTTTGAACACTTATAACAAGATAAAAATAATTTTAAGGACCTATTGTCTCTTTTATTAACAAAATCCTACGAATTATATACAGTACAGCTACTACAGTGAAAGCATTTGGACAACCTACAAGTCGTTGCAGACTCACAGACAGTCCAAATGCTCCAACACTAACAGTTGGCATCGTGTCTAGCTATAATTATATTTGCACATATTATAGTAATGACAGCAGCTAGGTACCATTATTTGCATTTGTCTATTTTCAATCCATTGATTTCTATATCTCCCTCCTTTGTATCAGATATAAAACAATAGCTACCAATAAACAATAAAATGTTAATATTTAAAAATATTTCAATACTTCAGCCCGTGAGTAAGACAAATGGTAAGTTTTCTTACAAGTTTCTCGTTACTTTTTATTTTGAAACGTTAATATTGAGACGCTGAAACGTGATTGTTTTCACAGTTCGTGTTTTTATTATTCAGGAGCTTTTTTCAGACGAAAGACTCTTTCTAGTTTTGAGTAAGTACGTGTTACAGAAAATGAAACATATTTTTAGTGCTTGGAATATTTTATTCTGTAGAATATTTTACTGTCGAACAATGACAGAAATGGTAATAGATAATTCATTTTCAATTTTTTAAACAATTTATTTCGGAGTTGAAAATTTAATCAAAATATTTTGATTGTAATCAGAAGGAAGGGAAATTTTATGAATTATGGATTCTTAGAATAACCGAACAATGGCCATCTGTTTTAAGTTTGCGAACTGCCAAAGTGCTTTAAGTACGATAAATCATTCATCCAATACATTTTACGAGTTTTATCTTCAACATTTTCAATAAAATAAATTTCGGTACCTGTTTACGTTTAAATTGAAAAACTAGAATTAGAATAGAAGAAATTTTGGGTTACAGGCTAAAGTCTGGATAAAATTAAGGAATTGTAATAGGTAGGTACTCACAGCTGATATTCGTAGATTCACCCGTTCCTTCCACACTTCACTTCCTCCTTATTATACGGAGTTTATTTAAAATTAATATTATTTGTTCCCGCGGTACACGTTTTGGTTTCGAAGATGGTCGACACAGCATAGTTCCTCTTGCCGCCGCGTGCCGGGTGGGGTCGCTTTTGCCGGTTGTGAGTAGGTGGCGCGAGGATTTAAATTTGGATAGACTGTTGGATAGGGAAACGAACAAGGAAAGACCTTAAGCCTGTTCATATCCCCCCACTTGAAATCAACCAGGGATTTCATAAGATAAATGAGTTCATGACTTGGATTCTACATACATACTTTACGGATTCATAGTTCTGTTTACATAGTGTTTTTTTTATTGACATTTATTATAGTGTATATGCATTAGGTACTAGAGAGATGTTATGTACTTCGTAGATTATTGTATTTAAAATTATGGCTTATTTTTAAAATTCCTTAAGATATATATAAATATGAGTTAGAGTTAGATGTTATATTATAAATATATAGATAAGGTAGTAAGTGATATAAGTCTAATTGCCTTCATCTATTGGTAAAGGACAGATTTTAACTGCAGGTCTCACAAGTAGACCTTTAGATGTTTTTACAGTCACGACACGAATAATGTTGTCCCTGCCAGGATGTAGTTTTACAACCCGACCTAATCGCCATTCATTTGCTGGTAAGTTTGGTTCGTAGATAATAACAAGATCGCTCAACTTAGGTTGTCTCCCACCGTCCTTTAACCATTTACTCCTTTGCTGTAAGGTATGTAAATAATCTCTTTGCCAGGATCGCCAGAAACCTTGAGATAGTCTCTGTACCAGTTGCCACCGAGTACGCAGAGGACCGTTTTCAGCATGTACCGGCTCCGGAAGGGAAACTAAAGGTCGACCCACTAAGAAGTGCCCGGCTGTAAGAGCGTCAACCTCACAAGGATCGGATGAGAGCTCCACTAAAGGTCTGGAGTTTAACATGGCTTCAACCTTTGTCAAGACGGTATAGAATTCTTCATAGGTAAGAACCTGGGATCCTACAATACGTCTTAGATGATATTTTGTAGATTTGATACCACTTTCAAAGATGGCACCGAAATGAGGACCAGATGCGGGATTGAATTTCATCGAAATACCGCGAGATGCTAGCTGGGACGAGATTGAGTCCTTGTCTCTTTTAAGAAATTCAGAAACTTCAGATAAGTAGCGTTTGGCTCCCACAAAGTTAGTGCCACCGTCAGTGACTATGTATTGACATAGACCTCTCCTGGATACGAAACGGTCTAGCGCTGCTATGAAAGCTTCGGTAGTCATCTCCGTGACCAGATCAAGATGTATGGCCTTCACGGCGTGACAAACCATCAGACACAAATATGCCTTGTATATTTTAGCGTTCCGGCGCCTGCTTTCCTTAACCATGAAGGGACCGCCGAAATCAATACCTACTGTCTGGAAGCATTGACCTGCTTTCAGTCGGGAAGACGGAAGATCACCCATAATGGGTTGAAGAGGCCTTGGTTTTACCTTAAAGCAGATGACGCATTTGGATAAGCGAGATCGGATAAGATTTCGAACGCCAAGCACCCAAAATCGACGCTGAAGTAACGAATGAAGCAGGCGAGGTCCGCAGTGAAGGTAAGTTGCGTGATAATAGTCGATCAGGAGGTTGCTCAATCGAGACGTTTTGGGCAATAGGTAAGGATGTTTGACGTAGTCAGGTAAGTTTGTATGTGAGATTCTTCCCCTAACACGCAGGACTTGCCTAGAGTCTAAAAAAGGAGCTAGTTTCAAAAGATGTCGAGGTAGCGTTTTGTTTGATTTGAGTTGTGTTATAACATCACTAAAATATTTACGTTGAACATGTTTAACTATCCTTTCTAAAGAATTTTCTAGTTCTGTGGAGGTTAGAAAGGGTGACAAGTTCCGTTCAAAGCGTTTAAGTTTAGAGTTATTTATAAATCGAGAGATCCATGCTACCACTCGTTGTAGACGTGAAAGCTTGGAGGAACGTTCCAGTTGATCTTCGAGCACGTCAGCATCTTGTGTCATGTAATTGGCATGACACAAGTGTGACAATAGCTTCAATTCTGGGACGTCTTGATGCCTTTCAACTGCTGATACAGGCCAGTCGAAAGGATCGCTAGTCAGCCATTTTGGACCTGACCACCAACTTTCGCAAGTAGCTAATTCTGAGCACGAGAGACCTCGACTACAAATATCAGCTGGGTTGTCATGGGTGGAAACATGTCGCCACACCGCTGAAAATTTAGTTTCTCTAATTTGTACCACACGATGTGCTACAAAAGTTTTAAGTTTATGCGGCTCTGTGTTCAACCATGACAAGACGGTCGAGCTGTCTGTAAATAACACGACATTTTTAATATTAAGTCGTTTATTAAGTAAGGTATAGATACGAGTTACGACCTTAGATAGCAACACCGCACCACAAAGTTCCAATCGATTTACGGTGAGACTTTTGAGTGGTGCTACCTTAGTTTTAGCTATTAATAGATGTGTTTTAACCTTGTCCAAAGTGACTACGCGGAGATAAACACAACAACCGTACGCTTTAGTTGATCCGTCACAGAATCCGATGAGTTCCACTTCTGTGGGATGTGCTGATTGAGGGGGTATTATTTGCCGAGGTACTTCAATAAGGTTTAAGTTTGGTAGATCGAAGGTAAACTCCCGCCAGTCTTTAGCTATGTCCCTAGGTACGGGTTCGTCCCAAGTGAGATTAAGACGCCATAGATCTTGAAGAAGTAATTTTGCCTTCAGAATGAAAGGTGCCAGCCACCCCAGTGGGTCAAATACGCGAGCCACGTGGGACAAGATTGAACGCTTAGTAAACTCACCATCCTCGATACAAGAGTGAGAATAAGTGAAGACATCACCTGAAGGGTCATATTGAACTCCTAAGATTTTTAAAGCAGATCTATTACCTTCTTCTAAGAAAGGTTTCGGAGATTGACAATGGTCCATTGGTAAGGTTTCAAGGAACGCGTTGGAATTGCTACTCCACTTACGGAGTTCAAACTGTGCGCAACTAAGCAATTTTACTAGTTGATCTCTTAGTTCGATAGCTTCACTCACAGTGGGCGCTCCAGTCGTGATATCATCCATGAAGGTCTCATGCAGAAGTGCCTCAGCGGCGCGTGGGTACTCAGCACCGTGATCCTCAGCCAATTTATGTAAAGTGCGTATAGCGAGGTAAGGTGAACTACTTACACCGAAACTGACAGTAGCGAGTTCATATTCTTTGACTGGGTCACTCGAAGACTCTCGCCATAGCACATGCTGATAACAACGGTCCTCAGGTCTTATTAAAATCTGACGATACATTTTTGATATGTCACACGTGAACACTACCGCATGTAGTCTAAACCCCGTTATTATGTCTATAATATCAACTTGGAGCTTAGGCCCAGTGAACACAATGTCGTTTAAAGATAGGCCGTTTGTTGTCTTGCAGCTTGCATCAAACACCACGCGTAATTTAGTTGTCGTACTTTCTGGACGAATAACGCAATGATGTGGAATAAGATAACGTTTTTTATTGCATACAATAGGATTAGATATAGGATACATGTGACCCAT
This sequence comes from Plagodis dolabraria, assembly GCA_963854805.1. Classification (NCBI taxonomy): domain Eukaryota; kingdom Metazoa; phylum Arthropoda; class Insecta; order Lepidoptera; family Geometridae; genus Plagodis; species Plagodis dolabraria. The sequence goes on along the minus strand of OY978459.1, from coordinate 3,298,195 downwards.
ACTCTCATACTCGCGCATAAAGTTTACGTAATCATGCTTGAGTTGGTCTTGTCGACTAAGTTTTCTTTCAAGGTTAGTTAAGCGTGATAAAGAACTGTTGTATGAGTTACCTAAGGTATAGTTATCGTCTTTTAAGAGAATAGGCACTACATAACGACCGTTAGGCTTTCTATAAGTCAGATCTGTGTACAAACGTTCACACAGGTCGTCCTCGGGTACGGTAATAGGTATACGCGGTGGTTCCTCGACTTCCCAAAACCGCTTTATCTGCTCTTCCAGTGAGTGTGTGGAAGCTAGTAATGAAGAAGCAGTGGGAAGAGGTACTAATGCATCGGTATTGACCGCTCCACTGAGTATCCAACCGAAAACGCTATGCAGAGCGGCAGGCAAGCCGGGCCCCAGCTTCATGCGTTGGCCATCATAGATTTCATGAAATAGTTCGGCCCCTATCAAAAGATCAATTTGTGCGGGAATGTCATAATTTGGGTCAGCTAAGATTAAATGTTTGCAATGATCTCGAACGACTGACGGTACATTAATGCTAGGCATCTGAGCAGTGATATTATCCAAAACAATCGGTTTAATATGATATTGTGGATTGTCGGCGTCTAGTGGTCTTATATTACATTCCGTAACACCCTTTACGTGAAACACAGTGTTCTGTCCTAAACCGGCTACCGTAAGATTGCAGCGGCGGAGTTTTAAACCGAGTGTGAGTGCGCAGGCAGTAGTAATGAAACAGTCCTGTGCGCCACTGTCTATCAAGGCGCGCACGGTGTGCTGTGCACCGGTCGCGATGTTGCACACGCGCAACTGACAAGTGCCTAGTAGTACTATACCACGGCTATTCCCGACATGAGCTACAGTACTCGCCTGACTGATAGGAGTGCTTGTTGATTGCACTTGTTCAATGTGCAACAATGTATGATGACGCAATCCGCATGATGTGCAAGATACTTTAGAGAAACATGAATCTACGATGTGATTTGTACGTAAACAATTTATGCACATGTTCTTTTTGTTTACTAATGCGAGTCTACCTTGAGAGTCTAAAGATTGAAATACGGGGCACTTATAGATAGAGTGCGCTTCGCCACAACAGGAACATGCTACGGTTGTTGACGCTGTTGTTGGATTAGTAGATTTCGCTAGATAAGATGTACGTTTTGGTCTGCTATAAGTTTGCCTATTGTTGGCCGGCGAAGGATTTTTGTCGTTGAAGGTACGGGTAACATTAAGATTACCGGAGGACAATAGGCTAGTTTCTAAGATCTTTACGTAGTCTTGAAGAAACTTCAATAGTTCAGCGAGTGTAGGTAACTGTGAAGTGTTTTGTGACTCAAAACGTTTACGAGTGTCTGCATCGAGTGTCCGCGAAGCTAAATGGAACAAAATAAACTCCCCTAGGTTTGGAATATCTAAAGATTGGAGTGCATAAAACGACTCATGTAGTATATTTGTTAACGCTTGCAATTCCTGGAAGCTCCCAGATTTCACGGCGGGATGATTAAAAAATTTGTCTAAATACGTCAAAGCCAAGATACGCTTATTTTGATAACGTTCGACTAAAGTATCGAAAACAACTTTGTAATTACTTGCAGTCATTGGTACTCCCTTCGCAATAGACAATGCATGACCGTGTAAACACGAAACAAGGTAATGGAATTTTTCAATATCCGAGATTAACTTATTTTCATGTATCAAAGTCTTGTAGGTATCATAAAAGGTTTGCCAATTTTGTATATTGCCGTCAAATTTAGGTAACTCGAGTTTAGGTAAGCGTGCATTTAATGACGTAGCAGCTGATGGCTGCGCCGAGGATTCGCCGTCTAATTGTGCGCTGCGGTTCACGCTCGAATCACATGTTATAGCTAAATCATCCGCTGCACTAATAACCTCATAGTACAACTCATCAAAAGAACTGATCAAATTTTGATCGATCTGTTGATTGGGTTTTATGGCTAGCTCCAAAGATTGTACATCGTCACACAATTGAACAAACTCATCACGAATTGAATGTAATCGCGTGTATCTCGACTTGAATGCCGATACCTTTGAGCGATCTTGAACCATCTCCTTAGCAAGATCGTAAAGGATTTGCATAGCACGGAAAACATATTCGCGTCGCGATCGAAGTATTTTAAGTTTACTTTCTTCCATTGTTTATTACAATATCTGAACAATGAGTTTGATATGATAGACGAAAACAATTCGCATATGTAGGTGAGTATAATTAGATACCTATATATAACCTGAGGGTAGATGTACCTAACTTGATAATAGATAGGAGGTTAATAAAATGTTACCGTGAAATGTGTGGTAAAGAATCCCTTAATATAATATGTTATAATGCCATAAACAGATAATAATCCAGCTAAGATCGACTTTTATGGCCATAAATATATTAAGCTGTTATAATGCTACTGAGTTAAGATGACCAATGAATCCGTATAGTATGTACTTAAAGTATAACCTACGATATTTAGTCGGATTATACTTTTACAATTAATTTTGTAAATAATTCGAGATTTAAAGGTTTTATACCAATAAAACAACTGAAAATAGACAATTAGTGTTATTACCATAGGCATTCGCGCTCGAATAGGACCACAATTTATGTTTACGTTTAAATTGAAAAACTAGAATTAGAATAGAAGAAATTTTGGGTTACAGGCTAAAGTCTGGATAAAATTAAGGAATTGTAATAGGTAGGTACTCACAGCTGATATTCGTAGATTCACCCGTTCCTTCCACACTTCACTTCCTCCTTATTATACGGAGTTTATTTAAAATTAATATTATTTGTTCCCGCGGTACACGTTTTGGTTTCGAAGATGGTCGACACAGCATAGTTCCTCTTGCCGCCGCGTGCCGGGTGGGGTCGCTTTTGCCGGTTGTGAGTAGGTGGCGCGAGGATTTAAATTTGGATAGACTGTTGGATAGGGAAACGAACAAGGAAAGACCTTAAGCCTGTTCAGTACCGTCGTGGATAAACAATGGACATTAAAATAAATTACTTTATGAACTTCTTAGCAATGTAACGGTGCGTTGAATTGTTTTTATTTTATTTGAATTTCCAAAAAGATTCGATTTTGTCGGGAAATTTGAAATAGAGAAACATATTTGATTAGTAGCAAGATCCGGTAAATATTGATCCTTGATTACCTGAGGGGTGATAGTTGAAGAATATTGACTATTAACTCTATTGCATCTAATTACTTTAAGTACTTACAGAAGCGTGCCGAGCCTTATCTTAACCTTTCGTTTGGGATATGTGGCGGTCTTTTAGTAGTCAACCTGGATGGGTGACCGCTAGTGAAGTATTAAGTATGTACCACGATGTATAAACTTTTTGACACTTGTGTGGTTTATTAGTAAGTAGTTAAATATTACGTTATCCCCGTGGGCTGCCAGGTCCCCCTTGGGGTGCCGTGTTAAAATTACACCTCCCCATATCTTACCGTGGGTGTCGTAAAAAGCGACTAAGGGAAAAATACTTGTTGATGGGCAGCAGCGCCTTCTAAAGAACTGTCATCTTACACTGCAATCCCCAAGTCGCCTGCCAAGCGTGGGGATTATGGCAAATGCCCCCTTAATAAGGGAGGTTGTGTTCAGCAGTGAACAATCCGGCTGATACAGTACAGTACATACATATTGATAAATTTTGTAGAATATTCTTTTTACATATATTTATAGCGGGTAGGCTAGTGGTTTTTGTATGCTGATAGGCTAGCCTCGCTTTTAACACTCTCACCTGATGATAAGTGATAATTCGGTTGCAGATGTTGATCAGGCTTGTTTGGAATTGCAAGATCTCGAGGGCAGCTGTCGAAATACACTTTAGGTGCTTGGCGACAGATTTTTAACTTGAAGGTGGTAGTTTCCCGACGGGCATTCGTATTTCTCGAATTTATTTAACAGTTATGGTAATGAAAGCTAAATAGTTCATGCTTTTATTTTGCCCCTTGTTTAATGTTAAGCAGCGCAATAATATGATTTTAATTTAAAAGTACCACCACTAAAACATTTCATTTTATTATTATACGGAAATAATCAAGAAAAAATTACGTTTTCATATCTGCTTTCTTTTAATCAAAGGAAGGACCCGTTGTTTTTAGTGATATTGAGACTTAAGAACTTTTTATGAAAAAAGTTTCAGTAGGTACTCTGTTTTAGATACAAGATAACTAAAATTGGTTTTCTACAAAGTTTCTTAGTACTGATCTTGGTATAGAAGTAAACTGTAAAGTGCCTTAAGTTTTTAATAAGCTTTCCACAGCTGTGAGCTTGCAGTGTCCATTATTAAGGCACTTCTCGTACCGTCGTCGCGCTGGCTAGAAAGCGAGTAGCTCTCGACTATTTTCTCGCTTAAGGAATGGCGCAAAGATACAGACACTGTATCAACAAATGAGAAGCATAAATTAATAGTTGATCGTTCAATGTTCACATTGTTGGTGAGATGAGAGCTCGCTCTCTACTAGTTTATCGCAGCGACGAGAGACGCGCTTAGCAATGCTAGCTTCGTGGTCAAAACATTCGCAGAGAGACTTTCGCTTACTCGTTTACTATACGAGAGAAATTGAATATAAAATAAATTATTAAAAAAAAAGTGTGACATTGACAGAATTGTCACTAGATATTTTTTTCTTTTTAATTTATATTTATTCAAAGCTCTGTGGCGTGCAATTAAAAAAACAATCAGCTTTCCGCTTTTGTAGCATGTTTTGGTAACTTTTGTACATGATCATAGAATTCACCACACAGCAATATATTGCCCAAGATATTATAAAAAGTTATTGAACGCTAATGAACGTGATAATAATTCAAATCACTTCTAGAAACATCTGAAACATTAAAAATCATATATCACCTGCTGTTTACCCGCAAATTGCGTATATTATATTACCAATTTCATAAGTATAAAAAAATTTCAATGTATAATGCACAGAAATTATTCGAATCTCGCATAATAGCCATATAACCAATACAATATTATATTTTATAATTTTCTGCCTATGATGTTAGCTTCACATTAATAATATTTCAAAGCGAAAGTCAAAATCAAAATCATTTACGCTCTTATGAAGATAAGGCATAATAACTAATATTTTTGAAGCGCTCGTAGCCAAGTTTGCAACGTTTAAGCAACGTCCGCCGCGGTCATGACTTGGATGGGTGACCGCTGGTGACATTACTACTGAGCGCTTCCGTGCTTCGGAGGTCACGTTAAGCCGTCGGTCCCGGTTGTTGTCTTAGGATAGCAGTCGTTACAGCATGGTGGTAGGGCTGTTTGCGAATGCCCGCCTGGCTAGCTACCACCCTCAAGTTGGAAATCTGTCGCCAAGCACCTAACGATGTGTTCCGGCAGCTGTCCTTGAGAGCCAGTAACTCTAGGTTAGCCTGAACAATATCCTCGACCACATCATCACTTACCATCAGGGGAGATAGTGGTCAAAGGCTAATCCATCAGGCATAAAAAAAATAATAAAAAAAATAATTTCGTCACTGTTCAGAATCGAAACCTCAACTCAAGAACTGCTGCCGGAACACTTTGTAAAGTGCTTGGCGAACAATATTTTCTACCGGCAGGTAGCCAGGCGAGCATAAACCAAATGACCTACCTCCGACCCATCATGACAAGAAACAAGCTTAAAGCCCGCAGCAAAGTTTCAAAACCCTAATGGGTTTTGATAAAGTTTCAAAACCCTAATGGGTTTTGATACTTTGCTAAGCGTGAACTGACAAGCAGGGAGATAATTCACCCTGCTTGTCAGTCCATGATCTTTTCAGAATGTCCTATTCCTTTACAAAATTACGAATTAACGGGAGGTAAAATTTGAGTCATGTGCGGGATCCGAACCCGCGTCCATCCACCCCTTTAGCCGGGGTATGCTCTGACCGACTGAGCTAACATGACAATGAGTCATAACTCAAATTCCTATTCCTATTCTCTTAATTTTGCGTTAAATAGGTGAGGTTTAATCGTTGTTTGTGTCCACAGGTGTCAGCGATAGTTGATGACGTGTACACAGAGCATTCGCACGTGGCGGGTACCTTCACCATGTTGGCCAGCTCACGAGCCCACGTCGGAGGGTCACTGAATGCCAGGGCTTTACCTGGGGCTCGGGTGCATAACAACTTTATTGGTTGTTTGAAGAAAGTGAGTTTTATTAATTCCTTTTTATAATATATAAAAAAAAGTTCACGCCTTTATTTCCCAAAGGGGTGGCAGACGTGTTTGAGTACCACATTTCATCGGATATTTCCGTTCCCATTTAAAAGGGACAGAGCCTATTGCCATCGAATAGACACAATATTATATGTGGTGAGATTTTATTCGGAATCTATTTCACTATAAAACCACTTAAGTATTACTTGGCTTGGAATATTTGTCATGAATATTAAGTTCGTTTATTTTGAGTTCTCGAAATATTGGCTTAGTTGCATTGGCCATTGCTGGCAAACTGAAGGTCTTGCGGATGAGATATGTTTTTATCAACAGACAAATCTATTTTTAACCTTTATAATATCTTTTTTAACACAAAAAAATCTGCTTTAAAATTCTGTTAAGTGTGATGTTATGTTATTGTCTAGCTGTGTAAGCAGATTTTTTTTCAAAATTTAGAGCTGTATTCGTGATATTTTGTTAAATATAAGTATATTCTTGCAAATACACAATTTGAGTTGGAAAAAATCTTAAAAATGTAATTAATCACGTTGTACTCTGTCTGCAAGCAGACGTTCAAATGTTTCATGCAATTACATTGCAATTTAAATTAGTCTTAATAGTTTTACATAATTTTTTTTTACATTTATATTCTTTGAATTCCTTAGCACTATAAAATCAATTATTTAGCAGCCATGCAGTCATCTCTTTTTTTTATTATTTTCTGAAGTATTATTGCTATTGGGTATTGATAGCGACATATAATAAACATTTCGCTTGTATAAATTCTTTCGGGCAGGAGGTTCAAATAAAAGATTTAAAAACTTAGATCTCTTTAAATGGGTATATTCACAGGTACACTTCGTTTCAGAAAATAGTTGGGGTTTTGGTAGGCAAAAACATAAATAAATATTTTTAATGTACATACATGCTAAAGGAAGATTGTTGCATTATTTGAAAATACGCTTTCAGCTGTGTAGAAAAAATAATGAAATCGTGTTCTTGGATCATAGTATTTTATTTGGTCATGTCTTCTTATCATTTAGGTGGAGTTCTCAGCGGATACGTTACGTCTGAACCTCATCGACCTGGCCCGCACCGGCAGCAAGTTGATCACCGTCACTGGACGTCTGGACTACGCCTGCACTGCTGTGGACACCGCCGATCCTGTCACATTCACCACCAGGGACGCTCACTTGGTGAGACTAATCTTTAAATAAATGATGAAGTATTGACTTAGTGTTGATGCGAATGTATATATGTGGTAATGATGATGTTAATAAACTAAAACTTTTCTTTGGTTTTATATGGTGGCCGTAGGTCTGTAATTGGTCCACTCCAAACTTTCTAACGGATCACGATAGTTTATCAATATTTATTAATCGAATTTCAAAAAAGAAAGAGGTTTTTAGTTTGAATGTATGTATTTTTATGTGTTTGGATGACTAATCATATTTAAATTATTTTTTTATTTCTTAATTCTGAATTAAAAAATAAAAATTATAATCTGATTTATTTGTGACAAAATTCACAATAAATAAATTTATAATCTAGTGAAATTAACATATGAATAATTGCTGTAGGTACATCATATATCGGTATCCAATCAGCATGAGCATAGATGCGGTGGTAGCTAGACATGCGAAATTTCGCAAAATGCCCTTTCATCACGCGTTGAAGCAAAAAAATACTGTGGTTTCATAATTTCATTAGTTTACCTTGGCTTATAATTATCCCGCTCGTACCTAAAACTCACCAAAAACGTAAACAGCAAAATTGTCTACAAGCATTTTTGTTTCAATTACATCGCAAATCCCAGTAACTACCAGCGATTCTCACAACTCATTACCCCAAAACGTCTACCACAAAACCTAAGCACCAATTAAAAACAATGGGACACTTGCAAAAATTGTCCCTTAAAGCCAAGCCATCACAGAATTCCCACATTTGTTTGGAGAGGTCTCTTAACGTCGGACTCTTGAATTCGGTCGAGTGTCGTCTAGCCACTGCCCCCCGTCCCCTGATTGGAAACGGGTATTGGAATTGAGTTAGTGGTGATTCGTTGAGGACACTACACTCGGTCGAAGTGATGTAATTTTGGGTCAATTTTAAGTTGGACAGTAGTTGGATTGGTTTAGATCGGTCGATTTTCAATTAAGTCTGTCTGGGACGTGTGGTCAGACTTGCTTTTTATTCAACTTACTTGTGTATGTTCGTGTTTTTAAAGCGTTTACTATACAAAGGTAGTTGCGTAATATTTAAATACCAGTGTTCAAACTCGGTGAAATTTTGCATGCATTATTATCGAATCTAATATTTATGCGTTTTTTTATATTAATTATATATGTAATTGTAGCCCATGGGGTGCCGGGTTAGAATGTCACCTCCCCATTTCTTCTCGTGGGTGTCGTAAGAGGCGACTCAGGTAAAAGTGCGCCAAATGAGCAGCATGCGAATTCTCACGGGAATGTTAGTAGGGTGTAGTGGGCATTAGACGCGCAACAGGGCTGTATATCATCTTCGTGCTCTGCCATGGTGTCATACAATATGTTCTTGTGTTCCTGTTTTCTATGAATACCTGAATCTGTGCCCGGTAAACGGCAATAGGCTGGCACAATATTAAATGGGACCAAAACCATGGCAAATCGTGTCTACCTACCTCTTCAGCGAATACAGGCGTGATTATATGTAACGAATGTATGTTTATCTCCAATTGAAGCAGTGATGGCTCAGTGGCATTGACTATGGACTGCCGCACAGCAGGACCATGGTTCGGATCCCGCCGCGGGCTTGAGCTTCACCGCATGGTGGAAGGGCATTTTGTGAATTCCCGCCTGGCTAGCGACCACCCTCAAGTAGAAAATTTGTCGCCAAGCACCTAACGGTGTGTTAGCATGGAAACGCTACAAAGACACTACCCTTGACATTTGTAAATACTTTTTTTTTGTATTTCCAAATATGATTACAAGCAGTATCGCGTGCTAAGCGAAAATCATATATTTCAAATTATTGGAGCACAAAATTTTGTGTATATGATGATTTTTTTTTTATGCCTGATAGGTTAGCCTTTGACCACTATCTCACCTGATGGTAAGTGACGATGTGGTCGAGGATGTTGTTCAGACTAACCTAGAGTTACTGGCTCTCAAGGACAGCTGCCGGAACTCACCGTTAGGTGCTTGGCGACAGATTTTCAACTTGAGGGTGGTAGCTAGCCAGGCGGGCATTTGCAAAGTGCCCTACCACCATGCAATGATGTCTAGTAGTCTGGTAGGTGGCCGCGCACCATCCCCTATGATGGTTAAAGTTCAAAAGAGCGTATCCAGGTGGCCAAGTGGATTAGGCATCCAGCGCGAAATCGGAGGTTGCGAGTTCGATTCCCGCCCGGGACGTAACATTTTGTGGTTTCAGTGCTGTAATTAGTTTTAGTGTATTACTTGAATCCAATACACTGAAATCTTACTATTCTTCTCTTTGTACTATCGTTTCTTGCAATAGACTCGACTCTAGCTTGTGATACGGTAATACTAAAGCTGAAAGGGATTTGTCACATCAAACACAAAGCACCTACTTCATTTTGCTTCCAAAGGGCACTTTCTGGGTCAAGCCTTTCAATCACTTTGCTGTTACAACATTTCACTTGTACCTATTCGCTCCACCGACTGACCCATTGTCACCTTGTCGGGTTCACAGAAGGTTCTAATTGTGTATACGAGTCCAATTCTCAGTATTTCGAAGGGCTTGATTACTTATTTATCAATTCTGTTTAAGCGCTTTAAATGCCATTAACCGGTCGTTGCGAGAGATTCGTGGAACTTACTGGAAAATATACAGTGATTTGAATAGCTATTCAAATATATCTCTTCGTTTTTTTTTCAAGGGTATTGGATAGATTTATAAACTGTTCTTAGTATTATGAAAATAATGATGTTTATCAATAAGGAATGTGATTCTGCTTGAGAGTTTACAAGCTTATTTTATTTAACGTTTATTGCTACTTCGGCTTTTGAAGCAATGATGGCCGAGCGGTAATAGCTCATGAGTAGTAAGAGCACGTGGGAGAGCATATTGCAAATGCTCGCCTGGCTAGCTAGAAAATCTGTCGCCAAGCACCTAAATGTGTGTTCCGGCAACAGTCCTTAAGAGCCAGTAGAATTACAGGCACATGAGACTTCAAAACTGTGTCTCAGGTTGACGGGTGCAGTGCAATTCTTCGCTTATGACGAAATGCGTCTGTTATAGGAAGAGGTTGCCGCTTACCATCAGGTGGGCTTCGAGCTTATTCCGTCACAATGACATAAAAAAACCTAAATAATTCAAATTCTTCGGAGATCCAAGGTTCTTGGTTCGATTCTGGGTCAAACAAGCTACTGTGTTACATCATTGCTATTTACCAGGCACGGATCCAGACCTCGACTGATTACTGATTTTTTGTCAGTTAAACTCAATAACTGTCCCGCCCGGGAATAGAACAGAGGACCTCGGAATTCAAAGTGACGCCACTCAACCAACGAAGCAGTGTATCGGACATTAGCTAAAGAAATGTTTGACGAGTGTTAAGAGACAAAATAAAAGATACATAGTTAAAGCAAAAAAAAATAAGAAAAGGATGAGTACAGCGAAGACTTAAAGCTCGTTCAAGACGAAGACAGCTTTATCTCAGAAGTGAATACTTTACCTTTTGCGAGAAAATTAAAAACAAGACTACTAGGAACATAGCCTTGTACTTTTATGCATGTATTTAAAATTATTAGTATTTATATAATTGAAAGTTTATGTCAATATAAACTTTCAATTATAGAAATAGCTGTGAAAAGACAAAATTTTACTCGCTGACGTTCCTATTTCTTTGTTTATTTTGTTGGTTAATTTAAGTATACCAGTTTAAGGATTAGTGTTGTCTTGAGATATTAAATATTCTGAAACCGAAGTTTCACTTTAAAAACCCGTTATTTTTAACATTCAAACATCGTGTAATATATATTCATCAAAGGCCGGCAACACATCCTCGAGACTTCTGGTATTGCGGATGTTTGTGAACGACGGTGATCACTTACCACCAGGTGACCCGCCTGCTAGTTTGCCCTCCGAAGCCATAAAAAAACTGTTGAATTTTACATGAAAAAGCTTTTTGTAGAGAAAAACCAACTTGAAAGACTAATTCAGACACGGACATAAAGCTTAATGCACTTTACCATAATTTAAAATTGTTAATAATTGTAAGTAATCTCTATGGTTCAGTTTTTAAGTTCTAAATTCAAATCACTGTATTGACAGCTAGTTTTAATGGACTCTAACATTATTGCCCAACGAAGCCCACAGGGCTATAATGACTGAGCTTAGGTAAGGTTTGCACGACACATAATGTGACATTGTCAGGCGTGTAAAAATATACGTAAGTTATTGACACGCCATGGTCTTTTACACTGATATAGCTGGTATATCCGTCGCTCCCACTTCTACAACATACAAATTAACCACATAGCTATTACTAATATATTGCTTTTGAAATATGATTCTGAATTTCGCGTGAATTGCTGTAGTTTGTGTGGGAGGTCGGAAATGCGTGGGCAGTAAGTTATGTAAGCCATATAACCTTTGGAACCGGGGATCGAGTTTTGGATTCAATAAACAAAAATCAGCTTATTCATTTGTTTTTTCAAGCGCTTGTAGGGCAGCTTACTTAGGGGTTCTTAGTCAATCAACTTTGTTGAGCAACGTCCGCTTCAGCCATGACTTGGACGAATGATTGCTAGTGTCATTACTACTGAGCGCTTCCGTACTTCAGAGGGCACGTTAAGCCATCGTTGGTTCGGGCAGTCGTCATAGCTTGGTAGTCGAGCATTTTGCGAATGCCCTTCTGGCTAGCTATCAACATCAATTAGAAAATCTGTCGCTAAGCATCTAGCGGTGAGTACCGGCAGCTACCTTTGAGGCTATTCTAGGTGATTCTAAAAAGTTTAAAAGGTTTTTGTTCTAACTTACTCTGAAATACATCTTTCCTTCCTTTTCTTTGGCAAATTCAATAACAGAAAAATCTTATTCGCATAATGCATTTGTACATAACCGGCATGAAAATATCATTTTTGTTGCCTTGTAGGAAGTATAGATAGGTAGATAGAAAATCTATATGGTCAAAATACATATTACAGTAATGAATAGATTCATGCGTTACTTTGCGGAAATCCATATTTAATAATAACAAATACTTTTAAAAGTATCCTAAAAAACATTAAATAATATTTAAATAAAACACTTAAAAAAGCATAAAATTATATATCTAGTGACAATTCCGCCTAATTTTCCTGTTATCTACGTGACGTCATAAACACCACGCAGCCTAACCGGAAGAATACCCGACTAGTTTCGCTTCTAAACGAAGCATCTTCAGGAGGTCTTGACTTATCGAGCGCACGATCGAGACATGTCTCGATCGTGCGCTAGAGTAGCTAGCGTAGATAACAGGAAAATTAGGCGGAATTGTCACTAGATATATAATTTTATGCTTTTTTAAGTTTTTATTTTTATTTTATTTTTTTTTAAGCTTGATTGGTTAGCCTTTGACCACTATCTCACCTGATGGTAAGTGATGATGTGGTCGAAGATGCTGTTCAGGCTAACCTAGAATTACTGGCTCTCAAGGACAGCTGCCGGAACACACCGTTAGGTGCTTGGTGACAGATTTTCTACTTGAGGGTGGTAGCTAGCAAGGCGGGCATTCGCAAAATGCCCTACCACCATGCTATAACGACTGCCATCCTAAGACAACAACCGGGACCGACGGCTTAACGTGCCCTCCGAAGCACGGAAGCGCTCAGTAGTAATGTCGCCAGCGGTCACCCATCCAAGTCATGACCGCGGCGGACGTTGCTTAACTTTGCTGACCGATTCAGAATGGTTAAGCAAACTTCGCTACGAGCGCTTCAAATGTTTTATTTAAATATTATTTAATGTTTGTGTGTTTTATTTAAATATTATTTAATGTGTAACAAGTGTTTTATTTAAATATTATTTAATGTTTTTTAGGATACTTTTAAAAGTATTTGTTATTATTACATATTACAGTACTTAGAATAATACAGAGAAAAAAAGCTATGATACAAGTGTCACAATTTGGCTGCCTTATTACTACTAGGTATCCCTTCTAGGCAGTGTAGCGAAACGTAATATATATCTATAAATGTTTTGTGTTCTCCATTTTGCTGTTAGTTAAGACATTGTACCGAGTATACACAAGCAGAATAATTGTAGGAAGGTAATAATGTTCAAGTGTAAATAGACCAATACACAACCTAGGTACAATAACTGTGGATTTCCACCCAGATTTAGCGCCAGTGGGAGTTAAGCCTTACTTTGCAGCGCTGTTATCATTACAATAGTAACTTTATATGGCGCTATTACATTAGCTTTATCTACGCACGTTGTCCAACGTCGTTACAGTATACGATGTGCTGTAAAATAATAATGTTTGTTATCATAACATTAATTCCAGTAACTGGATTCTGTCCGCGACTTTGCTTGCTTGAAATTCGGTTTTATTAGAAAGCTTTTTGTACGCTTGCATTTTATATAATTATCGTCTATATAAAATACTTGAATAATGTCTCCGGTACCTTTAACGTCACGATGGGTTAATTTTTCGGACGCAGGCGTACAGGTGTAAGCAATGATGGCTCAGTAGCATTGGCTATGGACTGCCGCGCAGCAGGTCCATGGTTCGAATCCCGCAGCGGGCTTGAGCTTCACCGCATGGTGAGAGGGCATTTTGGGAATGCCCGCCTGGTTTCACCTTATGGTGTGTTCCGGCAGCAGTCCTTGATCGCCAGAAAAATTACAGGCGCAACTGTGTCTTAATGTGGCGGGCGTAGTGCAATTCGTCACATAACGAAATGCACCTGTTATAGGAGAGGATAATCCGCTTAACATCAGTGGGCCTGGTGCTTGTTCCGTCACAATAACGTAAAAAAGTGCAGTTCGTGACCTGTGACGAAATGCATGTCTTATAAGCAAAGGTTAGTTCGCTTAACATAAGGTGGGTCTCGAGCTTGTTCCGTCACAAATACTTTTAAAAATATATCAGCATAGCGGTTAGTGCATACCCCGGCGCTAGGGGTGGATGGCACGGGCTCGAATCCGCACATGACTATATTTTTTTCCTCTCGTTTTAATTATTTAATATATACCGCAGAACGTTATTGCAAAAGTAAAAAATATCATAAAATATATAACATTTTCTCAAACGCTAGTTCAAATTTAATCTTCTTTGTAAATACATCAACGTAATTTAAGCAATTTTCGTTTATTTGAAGGCACAAGCGCTTTCAAAGGATTATGGAATGTGTAATACTTGTAGCGCGGGTTTCCTTGAGATCGCTGTGTATACTAACATCATATACGTTGCTGTATTAAAATTCTGAATTCGTATGTAATGTCTGTTCACATTACACGGAACTAGAGCCACTCTCTGCGGTATCTTAATTGAAACTTGTTTTTAGCTGATAATAATATGAGAGGAGTTTGTTTCATTTCATGTGTCCATTCCATTCATTATTGTGATTATTTTTTTCCCAATAAATAGTAAGTTTAGGGTGCCATAAATAATGTTTTATTATGTATATACTGTACTTTACAGAAACATGAGTTTCAAATTATCGTTAACAAGTTTAAAGCTAGGTAATTGCAAAAAATAGTCTTCGCAATGTATGTTGAACTATAGATGTCGCTTCACCCCCGTATGATGGTTAAGCACAAGATGACAAATATTAGAGTCATGAGTCATATGTCATGTTAGCTTAGCGGTCAGAGCACACCCCAGCTGTAGGGGTGTATTGCGTGTGTTAGAATCCCGCACATGACTAATTCAGCTCCTAATTTTGTAATGTAATCCGCGTAGCAAGCGTTATTTCATAAAATAAAAATATTTAAATGTACTGTACTGTTTTATAATTTATGCCATAGAGACATGTTGATACCTAATTAATAATAATCTAATATTTAATTTTTATTGTTTTTAATATCCCAAAATCGAGTAGTTTTTCATAAAAATGCCCTTATCCTTATTTTTATAAAAATTACGTGTCACGTTGTTTGTCCGCGATGGACTCCTAAACTACTAAACCGATTTCAAATTTGATTTGCACACCGTGTGCTATTTAATCCAAATTGAAAGATAGGATAGCTAACATCTCAATTTGTAGTCGCAATTACCCGTGCAAAGGGGCCCGGGGCGGGCCGCTAGTATTATAATAAAACAACTTCAGTAAGTTTAAAAATCAGAAATTATATGTAGATCAATACACTGTAGTACATATATATCGTACTATTAGGTTATTGATCTTTCGTAATATGCCGTTGAGTTTATCAAAGAAAATGATTTTGACCTAATTACAGGGTTGAAAAGGCCGCTACCACATGAACACAAATTGTGGTGTTGTTTCTAAGCTTACATGCTATGTTAAAAGCTGAAAGGTTTTAATTTACTTTAAACAAACAAGATTACCCCGGGGGTGAATGAGGTGAAATATAATTACACCAGCTACGGGGTGGGTGTGTCATATCCAAATATTAAATTTATTTAATTGTATTCCAAAAAAGTATTTTTTTATCCCTGATAGTTAAGCCTTTGACTAGTTTCTCACCTGATGGTAAGTGATGATGTGGTTAAAAATGTTGTTCAGGCTAACCTAGAATTACTGGCTCTCAAGGACTGCTGCCGGAACACACCGATAGGTGCTTGGCGACAGATTTTCTACTTGAGGATAGTAGATAGCCAGGCTGGCATTCGCAAAATGCCTTACCATCATGCTATACCGACTGCCATCCTAAGACAACAACCGGCGCGCTCAGTTGTAATGTCACTAGCGGTCACCCATCCAACTCATGACCTTTGCGGACGTTGCTTAACTTTGCTGATCGGTTAAGAACAGCTAAGCAAACTTCGCTACGAGCGCTTCAGTAACTTGATACAAAGACGTATTCCTTAAGTAACTGAACAAATAGATGTATTTGTCTTAAAATAAAAAAAATAGTAATTATTTGTATTTGGTTGTTTACCCATGCGATCTCATGAGTAGCTTGGAACCATTGAGATATAAAATACTCTCTTTTCTGTGCTTGAAGCTATAAATAAGTTATTGTTTTTCTTGGTGAAATGACATCCCATTGTTATGTCTTGTTTGTTTTCATTCATCTTTGCGTATTTGTACCACATACGAGTACTTAGATCGTTCAGTAAAAAAGTTTTTGTTTACACACACCTAATGATTTTTTTTATTGAATATTAGGGCATACGTGCTGGGCACTAAGTAGTAAGTGATCAACGTTGCCCACAAACATCCACAACACAAGAAGCTTGCAAAGCGTGGGAGTTATGGCAAACCTCTCCCTAATGGGGGAGAATATGTTCAATGGTGGGACTTTAGCAAGTTTTTAAACATAAAAGTCTAAATTGGTCTTCATCAAACCCTTCTTTACTAAATAGATGCAATTATTGTTGAATTGCAAGATAATTTGGAACAATGTGTTAACTTAAGCCACTCGTAACAAAGTCGTGCAAGTTTTACTTACGTTACATTATCGGGGCCAAAGTCAAAAGTACCTGACTTTGGCTTTAGTTATTTTACTGGATTAATGTAGACTAACGAAGTAGTTTTAATAGCTTTTCAAAGTTGCAACATTAACCTTCGGTCGTGACTAAAATTAATTACCCGAATTTGTTAACAAAGTCAATGTAAAAATCATTTATTCAATTTTGGCGTCTACTACGCTCTAATCAACGTTAATAACATAATTTACAATTAAAATATTCTATTGCCGTATTTAGCAAAAATGGTATTGAGCCACTTCGAGAAGAATGGGCAAGATAAGCGGGCCATTTTTGTATATGTTACAATCCCATTACACGTTATGTTCCAAACCTATTGACAATCTGTAAGTGTATTATAATTTAATGACAATATTTTTTATATAGGTGTCAACAAATGTTTTAAAGCGTATATATAAATTTTCATCTCGAATGCGAATTGAACGGTTTTTAGCGGACCGTGTGCCTTAACCATGACATAGAGATGAAAAATATTGTGCTCTAATAATGTGTGAATGTGATTTTTGCTTATTAAGCGATAGTGCTTGCAATAATAATACGAACAATATTAAGAAATATGGAGGAGTAGCGACATCATTACGAGAGTTACACTGGCTTTACGCAGCGCTATATAAAAATGTGATTTTCTAGAAGTTCATAGAAATTACCTACTTGATTTGTTTCAAACACTTATATGGGATGCGTATGTCACTATATTTCAATTATAAGAAGTTTTATTAAGTCGCATCAGATTCCTAGGAACCTGGATGCGACTTATAGAACTTCTTATAGGGCTAGCCCTTTCCCAACGCATATGGGATAGTAAAATATACATGTTCTTGCAACACATGGGACAATAAAAAATTAATAAAATATGATTTCTGGCTACGTGGTTTACTATACAACTATTTTCCAATTTGATAAAACTAAAGCGGCTAGGGGTATACATAAAAAATCGTTTACTTATTCTGTGAGTCAAATGAAATATTATAAAAAAGCTGACGACATTGAACGTTAGAATTGTTTTTTTTTTATCTAGCCACGATCTAGGCTACGCATATCGCATGTAACCTGCGAAGGTCAAGCGAGTGACCTCGTGGGGGCATGTTGACCTGCAGTACTTGGGAAAATAGGAGTGCAAGAATAATGGGAGTGGCTTAATAATTATCAGTAATGGCAAATAATTTATTAGACAATTAATGCACAACATGCTGGGTAATAAGTCAACAAGATTATACCAGTCGTTTCGGAGCTACGATTCCGTGGCATCTATCTCGTGATAGGATCGCACATACACACGTTCAAAGGCCTCTCGATGGTCCGAAATCATGATATGCTATTAAAAATAAATTATATTTGTGAGTTCACGCATCGCGTATAAGGTACTGATTTTAATAATACCTATACCTTTAAAAAAGTTTTATAATAGCCTTTGAAATCAGTAGCTTTTGTAGTATGCTTAGCGCAGTATGTTTTGTATGGTTTTACTAAGTTAACTGAGGAGTTGAACTAATAATTTCATAACTGACCAAGTGCGAGACGGCTGTCAATCTTTTTAGCTCACCTATGTAATTTAAACTAATATTGTAATAATTTTATGATATAGTTTCTTACTAATTGTTAAAATATGTTTAAAAGGAATGGCCCTGAGTTTCTCGCCCATTTTTATCGCAGTAGTTCCATACATTTTGTCTGCTGAACGTGGCAGTACAGTGTAGAATAGAGAATATTAAAATGTGTAATTGTTCTTGATCAGAGCGTCATAGATGCCTAAATTGAATAAATAATCTTGACTTTGACTTGAGAGGTTCGCTTTGCAACAGCTCGTCAAAGACAAAATATAGTTAATTTGTATCACATCTTGATAACTATGAATTAAGTCGGCGTTTTCAGTGTTTGTTGGTTTAATACATGACATTGTACATACAGAAATCTATTCTGTATGAATTAGTATAGTTTTTGATATAGCACCCGTGACAAGAAAGGTCTAAAATTAAAAAAACTTCGACTGCCCTCATTTAATAATTACTGCCTTCAATCATTTATTATATTAAAAATACATGGAGAGTACACTCTACTCAATCAGTTTTTAACATTGGCCAACAATAATTACTAATGATTTTACCTTTTACTTTTATTTTTATGACTTATTTGGTTCATTGCATTGCTGGAGTACATAGCATACGTATTATTAATGTATAATATAAATAATTAACATAACTTTGTTTGTACTTTGTAAATATAATATCAAAAACTAAATCAATGAGAAACTACCTGATTTCGAATGACATGGAAGAAAATTTCCTAAACTAAAACAAAGAACATAAACAAAACTTGGAAGTAGCTCGTATGACTATGTAGTACTTAACGTTTCTTTCATGAATATTGTATGTTTTAATACCCTAATAGTTTTCACCTTTTCTTGACTTTCTTGTACCTTTGAGTACATAATACGAAACTCACTAATGTGAACATAAGTTTCAAAGGGGTTTACGAAATGACGTCTATGTTTTCTTATTGAGTCGACACGGTTTTTTAAATATAGTGAGGTTGACTTTGAGCTTATTCATAATTTAGGGGGGGTTTGCCATAATCCCCACGCTTTTGGGGCATAACAGAGCAGTATCAGATAACAGAGCCTCAGAAGGAGCTGCTGCCCAATTATTGGTATTTTCCCTTTGCCGCTTCTTAGGCGATTGTATTTCATAGACTAAAAAGGTTTGCTGCGGTCACTACTTACGTAGTTGACCGCCTGTCGGAGTACAAACAACTCAAGTGGCATTTACAACAGATTTTTCCCACGACCCAGTAGCGGTAAGAAAACAGTTTATTTATTTATTTTTTTGTTTATGTATCTTCAGTTTGTTCTTTTCTGCTGGGCGTGTATTATGAATTCGATAAAAGTTGTTGAATATACTAAATTTTAATTCATTTAATCCTTTCAGGTCCTACCAAAATGGGAAGCAGTGAAGACTGGCACGATATCATTTAAGTTCAGGACGAACGAACCGAATGGATTGTTGATATTCAACATGGGCGCTAAACCGCCAAGGGTAGGTTGCACGGTAAGGGGTGAAGCTTTTGGGGGTAAAAAAATAATTATAATGAGAAATCATGTTGATGCCATTACCATTGCCATTAAGAAAACACAAAAATCTAAATCATAATGCTTTGTTACGGAGAAATGCAGTTATACAACAATAAAAAATTCTTGATATGCTAAGTGGAATAAGAAGAACCTTCTTCCACTACTCTTCTTTTTGATATATTCGTATAATATATGATCACGCTAACTAAGAAGTGAAGTTCGATCGTTATTATATGAGTAACTTCATTATAAATATAATATACTTATAATTTCAGTATTTAACGGGCAGTTGAATATAAAAATAAAGATATATATTATATTGTTCAAACATGGGTACACGATACATAAAATCGGATTCAAGCACATGAATGCATATAATTGAATACTAAGGGTCTATAGGGCTTCAAAACTTTGGGATAGGTTTAATATACATCAAAGAAAAACTACTATGCGCAGTACAAATAACGTTTGATAAAATTATCATAAAAAAACACTTATGAAGAAGAGGGTTAATATACTCTTATAACTATGTTGATTAATTAAGTGAAGATATATAATAATATTAGTAATTTTCTAAAAAAAAAGGTAAACCGCATCTTTTTTTTATATTTTAATGTTTGCAATTACGCATGCTTTGCAGTTTACAACGCATCTTACTGGATTCAAATCTGGTGGTTGACCATTGTAGTTACAATAACATAATATATATCACCAAACCTTTGTACAGCTTAAAGGGTAGGTAGATAGCACCCAAGTTTTCTCAGACTTGTGATGGGGGGCAACATTTTTGCAATCTATCGTTCAAAGTTTTAGACTCCATACAAACTGTAGACTGCTGCTAAGTGCTTTGAAATGGTTGATGCGTGATCGCGAATTGCACAAACTGAAAAAGTTTTTGTCCACTTAGCATGAAAATTGAACAATGCAATATTGAGATTGCTACCTGAAGAGGCGGAAGTGCCGCTTTGTAATCTCGAGATACTGGTTTCGATCCTGGGACTTGACTACATAGGCCTAAACATGTCGTGACGGGGCTACATGGAACTAAACATACATAACATATCTGCAGCAATGTGCCGTGATGGTTTATTTAAGTTGTATTTTAATTTATTAACAAACGACAACGTACAATAAATATAATATATTTTTGCCAACCTTAGCAGCTATACTAACAAATTTTTTAAAATGACTTCTTCAATAATAAAATATCAAGTAAAAATGCTCAAGGACATTAAAAATAAAAATGACACAAGTAAAATAATGCAAGCGGAAAATTATACGGACACTCAATGACTTTGATTTGCACAGTCGATGACGACGCGACGTCCAAAATGATAACATAACATGAATAATGGAACCAAATTGCATTTCTCCGTGATACGCCCCAAATGGATAACATAATTTAATCTCTGCTAAAGGTCCATGATATCGCAATAAAAGCTTTTAATCAAAATTTGATTACGGAGACAATTTAATTTCGTCATATTAAGGTTAGATTGGAGAGGGACTTTTGGTCCCTAATATTCTTTGAAATTAATTTCAGATTTTAAGTAGATGTGATTGTTGAGCGTAAGAGTTCAAGAATGTTTAATGCTTCTCGTATTCCAAAATGATGATTAGGTATGCTTTTCTTTAGAGGGAACGAATCATATATTTGAGTATCGCTCAGATCTTAAGTACGATTAAAGTGTAATTAATAGTGTGTACCCGAAATACTAGCGTAATACTTTTTACTATGAGCGGGGTTTTTGTAATTATATCGTTTTTTACCTAAATATGTAATCATTGTTATATAAAGAATCAACATCGACGCATAGGTTTCTAAATAATGATAAGTTTCCCTATTAGATAATTATGTTGCATAAAAAAAGGGGCAGACAACATTTTAATATTGTTAAGTTTGCAATGACGCCTGCTAGGCGAATTACATTACAAAATTACAAATTTACGAGAGAAAAAATTATAGTCATGTGCGGGATTTCCAATACGATGGTTGCATGAAGAACGAGAGCAAGAATTACAGTTATGAGTCATTGTGTCATAATAGCTCAAATAGAGCATACCCCGGCTAAAGGGGTGGATGGACGCAGGTTCGAATCCCGCACATGACTATAATTTTTTCTCTCGTAAATTTGTAATTTTGTAATGTAGGGCAGACAACGTCTTGAAAAAAAAATACTTAGAAGAAAAATACTATAATTATGGACTGAAGTTTGTAACGTATGATTATAAAATTCTAGGATACCGAAGAATATTATTACAAGATTTTGTATATTAGTGATCATGCAACTAATTACGGTTCAAGATGACGAATAAATGCTTAAAGGCTTGGTACATGGCGAAGTAATAAAACTTATTTTAAATCACTATAAGCATGGAGTGAACGGTGAAATTATTTGTAAAACATCATAGTCTGTGCAATGTACTACAACTATTTCGACTATGACATTGTGCAAACTATGATCGTCGTGACTAAATTTAGCTAAGTTCAAAATTGAAGTAAAATAATATCCGTTATCCATTTGGTGACTGCATGGTAGGAACAATAACCTAAACACTGAAATAGGGGAATTTGTGTATGGTACCTTATAAAGTTTCACCCACTGAGATGTCAAGAGTGTTTTTATGTACCTGGCACTGTAGACGAAGCACGAATCGAATAATTCTATGTCCTGAGCACTTACACAGTATGTAAGCTAATATTGTTGTGCAGATTTTGTGATGTATATTATGTGTAAAATATATTTATGTATATATTTTATCTTAGTTGTGATTTAAAATATACGATTGTTGTAATAGTCAATATAAGGAGAATAAAGGAACTTAGGTTTAAAGTAAAGAAGTGAATCCTCGTGACTGGTGTAAGCGTTTATTCAGGAAAAACTTAAAGAATGTTCTATACATTCTTAAACAAAAATGTTTTCTAGCTTACTGAAAAACCTTTAATAAAGATATTGTTTTTCGAAATATTGTCATGTCACCAAATGCAATCAAAATGAGCTGGATTGCAAGCTTTATTATTACCTACACAAATTCGCACCATTGCGCTAGCACCACTTTCAATAACTAAGTCTTCTAGATAATGAATTCCGTAAGTACTATATCTCTGACCATTGTCTGTCTTAACAACTAATATTTTATAATTTTACTGATAACTTATTCCAAATCCGTTATTAGAATTTCAACGACATTCAGCATTTCAGATTATCATAGTCGTCTCTTTTTTGAAGATACATAAGTTTAACTAAATTTGCATGTCTTGATATTCAGTATTTGAATAGTTTGCAAATAACTTGAATATGTAATGTGCAGTCAGACAATTCTTTGTTTGGTTTAGTTCGAACGTCACAAAGCATTTCATTTTATTGATTTCTGTTCTTTGTCGATAGTTTTATCGTTTAAATTCTAAATGATCGCAGCTTTGTTCAAGTTAGTATTTGCTGCATTACATTAAATGTATGATTTGAAGTTGGCTTTGCTTTTATTTTTACATTATATTAGTGTTATTGGTATTACTGTATCCAAGTAATTTTCTTGCAATGTTCGTTTAAGACTGGATTGCACCAAATTTAACTTTCGTTAATTTGGTGAAAGGTCAACAAAATTCAACCTTATTCGAACGAAATAAGTTGCTAGTGATTCAACATTAATCGAAAATGGTGTGAGTATATATAACTGTGTATGTCCTATCAATACCAGCCTTGATTGTTACTGTGTTGGTTTCATTCTTATCCTTAGAATGTATGAAAAATCTTTTTATTTTAAAATCTACTTATCTATGTAATCTTTTCTTTACCTTAGTTATGATTCAAAATTTAGTTATTACTATATTATCAGCCATTCTTAGAAACTTTGTAATAATAAGCTTTACGAAGAAAATATGATATAACTAAAATATTGTGATTCCAGGCCGATATGTTTGGCGTAGAAGTCCTAAACGGCTATATTTACGTGCACATGGATCTTGGCTCCGGTGCCGTGAGGGTCAGGGCATCCAGGAGGAGAGTGGATGACGCGCATTGGCATGAATTCCTTTTGAGACGGAGTGGAAGGGACGGCAGGGTTACAGTCGATGGAGCCAATGCTGAGTTCAAAACTCCAGGTAAGATCATTTACACGTACTTAGGTGTTCAACAGGCATGAACAATTTATGAATGAAACAACAATAATTTTACTTTGACCAGAAAAGATTCCACCAGTTGAAAGGTTAAAAATGTTAAAGTCCGTGAAATATTTGCGAAAAAAATAACGTTTGCAATATTAGACATTTTTGTTTAATTGTTTTTTTTACGTAGATTTTGTAGTCATGTAGCTAGGTGATCCCTAAATTGACGATACATTTCCTACAAATGGATAGAGTAAGCCTATTTTAAGAATTGATATTTTGAATGCAACACGAATATGGATTTTAGTGTGAACAGCATAGGATCTACTATAGTTTAGATAACTTCAGAAATTCTTATAGAGTTGATACCATTATATAAAATTTCACTATCTTGATATTTCTGTGGGTAGACTAGAACCTATACATGACAATTACGAAATAGTAAATGCAAGTTAATTGAAAATATATATGATGCGGTGTTAGCCCAATAGCAATAACAGTGGACTGCTGTACATGTGCTGTGAATGTAAGTCCATTGTTCTTATCCCGACATGGGCCTCTCATGGTGAAAGTTCAATTTTGCGAATGTTCGCCAAATGGCCACTGTCAAAAAGAAAAACTGTCATCAAACACCTGATGGTTTGTTCCAGCAGCTGTGCTTAGGCATCTGTAAATTCACTATCTTCGACTACATCATTACTTACCAACAGGTGAGATGGAGGTCAAATACCTATGTATAAGATGCTAATTAGTATGTATGTAATTTTGACCGTGCTGTGGGATGCCGTTAATAAAAGGCAAATGTAATGTAACATTTGGTAGGTGTCTTGGCGATTAAAGTGTAAAATGACAGTTTCCTAGAAGGTGCTGTTGCCCACCTTCTGGTATTTTGCCGTTCGTCACCTTTGAAGACTCCCACGAGAATATATGGGGTACAATTCTAGCCCCGCACCCCGCGGGGCATACACTAATCCAAAACCGGAAGGTAAGGTAAGCTTAGTCAATCACTGGCCAGTGGTGTTATGGGTGAGTTTACATATAAGCAGACAGACACACCCTCACCCGCTCACACAGTGAGAGAGAGTTTCTAGTTAGTTAATTTTATGGGACATTTATGTATGAAACGCTTAAAAATGTTGGTAATTGCAGGAGAATCAAACCAGCTAGAACTTGATGGCCCTCTCTACATTGGTGGACTAGGATCAGAGTACTCTGCGTCCAGGACTCCTCCAGTGTTGTGGACGGCAGCACTGAGACAAGGTTTCGTGGGTTGCGTCCGAGATCTGGTGCTGAATGGCAAACCTCAGGATTTGACGGCGTTTGCGCGTCAACAGGATGCTGGTAGGTACATTATTTATTCTTGTAATAAGTTTATTAAATGTGTTTTATATAATTTCATATATTTTTGTTGGCCGTCAACCTAGCAACCGAAACAACGCAAGGTCAAAGGTAAATCCTAGGGTTTAAATACTGGTTTATTGGCATAGAAAATAAAGTTAGACTCAGACTGAATTGACTTTGATTCACAGAATAGAGACCGCTGTGGTTCTGCAGCTGTAAAATTACCCAAGTTTGCGCCTCCACAATTAAATAATGCTTTGAGGGACATAAGTACATATTGAAAACAGATCTGCAGACGCCACCCTTGCGGCATCATTATACTGTCATATTTTCCTGATAACCATTCACCACTCCAGCCGAAGATTTATATCTACAATATGATGTTTCAGCATCAGTTCGGCCAGCATGTCACGTCCTTATGAAGCAGTGCAGCAGTGCGCCGTGCCAGCACGGGGCGGGGTGCTCGGAGGGATGGAACAGGCCGCTGTGTGACTGCTCCTTTACTAACTACGGAGGGCCTACGTGTGGACGGGGTATGTATTGAAGTACAAAGATCCTTCATGCCTACAATACAGCTTTGGCTGTCAATCAGGTTTGAACGTCAGATGTTCGAATCTATCGTGGTTGCAGAGAACTTTGCATACTTACCAGACTATTAACATATAGTAAAAGCAGAAATGAAGTCTGACTGGAAGCCTCTGGGAGATTTTAATTTCTACTCTAGTCTGGATATCAGGGTGTCACGTCATTCATTACGAACCGATGGTCAATGTATATACATGGAATCACAGTAAGAAATTATTTATTTAAACTTTTAACACTTTTTCACCTCTTGTTAAGGAATCCTCTTTCGATTTTTAGAATTATAAATTGCCAAAACAACACTATAAATGTTTTCTACGTATAATAACAAAGATTCAATAATAATCAAATATACTCAATAAAACTAAATAGTCCTCTCTGAATATCCTTTAAAGCTTTTATACAGATTTAGTCAAAATACAAAGCTTGTATATTTTGTTTTTAATGCCTTGCTTATTAAGTTAATAAGCGACATTTAGACTATCTGGTGTATGTGACTAATAATTGAAATAGTTTTTTAACGACAAACGAAATAACGATCAAATAACGATGCGATCGTTATTTTCCTGTACTGATATGGTCAACTTACACCTTACCCTACTTACACCTTATAATAATCATTTTTATTCCACCCACTATTTTTAATTTTGCAAACTACTAAGATAACAGTAACAAGACGCTTCCACCTTCCAGAATCTCCGACGATCTTCCTGAACGGCAGCCAGCACCTGACGGCGTCCCTCGGCGCGGAGCACGTGACGCAGACGGAGGAGCTGCTGCTGCGCTTCAGGACGACGCGGGCCGGCCTGCTGCTGCGGACCGCGTCGGAGCACTCCGCGGACAGGATCGAGATAGCTGTGGCGGCGGGGAGAGTGCGGGCTAGCGTCAGGCTTGGGGATCGGGAGAAGGTACATTGTTTAAAAGTCACTAATGGGTCTATTCCTTTTTAATCCACTTCAGAAAAGGAGGGTTAAGCCTGTTAACACCTTCGACCACATCATCACTTACCATCAGGTGAGATTCTAGTCACTTTCCAGCAATAAAAAAAAACAGAAAAAAACAAACAAATTCTCATTTGTTTGTTTTTTTAATGATGTGGTCGAAGGTGTTAACAGGTTTAACCTATAATTACTATCTCGCAAGTACAGCTGCGGGAACACACCGTTAGGTGCTTGGTGACAGATTTTCTACAGGAGATTGGTAGCCAGGCGGGTATTAGCAAAAATTCCCTTCCACCATGCGGTGAAGCTCAAGCCAGCGGCGCTATTCGAGCAATGGACCTGCTGCATAGCAGTCCATAGCCAAAGCCACTGAACTATCATTGCTTCATAATTATGTTTCTTACCTCAGAACTTTTGACTGGGTGAACCGATTTTTATAATCCTTGTTTTTATTTGAAAATTTATGCTTGTCGTTTGGTCCCATTTAAATTTCATCTATTAACTGAAAAATATTTTCCTCCTATGATATATTCGTTGACAGTGAATGACAATCGATCCCGTAAGTAGCAAGGGTCACTAAAAAAAGTATTTCTTTTTTCTCCAAAAAGTGGATAAAATTTTTGTAAACTATTTTAACACTCAAAGTGTGAAATATCATGTCAAAGTTGGTACCATGCGCACAATATTGTGGTAATAGGTACTTTTGAACCCTCATGGTACCGACTGCAACAAGTTAATTCACACTTTTGAATGTTGAATTCGGTTCCATTTTTTGAATACATATTTTTCACGTTTCCAAACTCGAAACAGGACCCTGTTAGGTACTACTCCGCCCGTCTGATCTTTTAAGGGCTTTGTCTTGGGAACTAATAAAGGTTGTCATTTTTACAGAATATTGTTGGTTGACTCATTGCCTAAAAATAACATTAATATTAAGAAGTTAAAAGCATACAAGAAACGTATTTTTTAAAAGTATTTTTTGTTTTCTTTCACGGGTATTTTGAAATTAGCAAAATTTAAGTTCCTTTTTTATAGCGAAATTGTTTCATGTTTCAGAATCTCCTAGCCGGTACTAATGTGGCTGACGATACATGGCATACGGTAAAGTTCTCGCGACGAGCATCGAACCTGCGACTGCAGGTGGACACGGGGAATCCAGTGCGCGGTATGTTATGTACGTATGCACGGGCACCACACCCGCACCGTTTTATTTTGACCCTAATGTAGTGGAATTTTAAGGTTGGTTTTGGTTTGGCTCTGTTGTTGATTTTTATGTAAACAAATGAATAAAATTATCATTCATAACTTAAAATAATTTAGTTGTGATAAATGTATTAAACAAAGATACCTATGAACAACGCTATAAACACAAAACGTAATCAGATAATAATTAAACAACTTGAAAAGGTTTAAATCATAATCTTTTCTGTGCTAGTAATACATTACTACACGACCATATATAAATTAAAATCATATAACAATGTGTGCTTGATACATTGTCAATATTCTCCTCATGAACTAAAATGGTAAAATTACATACATACATACATACATAAAATCACGCCTCTTTCCCATAGGGGTAGGCAGAGACCACAGATTTCCACTTGCTACGATCCTTACATATCTCTTTCGCTTCATCTACACTCATCAATCCTTTCATACATAAGCGTCGATTTAGGGTACTCCTGACCTGGCCTTTTTTCAGAACATCTTCAATCTGATTTCGGAACGTTCGCCTAGGTCTTCCCCTTCCAACACTTCCGTTCACTTGTCCCACGTATACCTGTTTAGTCAATCTCATTTCATTCATTCTCTCAACATGTCCAAACCATCTTAACATACCTTTCTCGATTTTGGTCACTACATCCTCATTCACACCACATAAAATTACTTAAAACTAATCTAGGAACCCGAAATAAACTTGCTATCTGAATAAAAAATTATGCCGGGTACTTTAGAAGTACGAAAATAAATGGTTCTCTATCAAAATTTTGTACATAAAAAAACAGGGTACATAGACATCCGAAAAACAATTTAGCAGTTCTTTCAAAATACATTACAGTGGAAATAGAATAAAAACTCACAAAACAAACGTTCTTAAATATTAGTGTAACTTAATAATAGTCAATAAAACTAAAAGGCGAGATTGAAGCTGAATGCTAACCTATCAGCAATAGAATAAAAATCTATAAAAGTACTTATGTTTATGATATTCAATTTCTCAAGACCAAAGCCAAACCAAATATAGAAAATAAGAACAATTTGAATTTGCTTTACATTAAAGCAAATTCAAGTTTACACTTCAAAAGAGTGTATAAATGTTAGACGTCCTTAGCTATGTAGATTGCTGCTTTATTTCAGTTTGTTACTAGCTGGCACTTCGTATCTTCACCTTTCAGTTAAGTGCTTTGTTTCTTCTATCTTTGGTTTTCTTCCTCCTGTAGAATCCTTTGTTAATAATATATTCGATTGCAGTGTTGTCAGTTACTTATCGTTTTAACATTTGTTACTTTTAAAAGAGGGCCAAAGCATACATTTACAATCAACATCAATCGGTAATGACGTTTCTGACTGACGTGTTTTTATTTTTAACCAACGTTCCATTTTGAGATCAGCGATGATTGATAAAAGTTTTATGTGTGCCTCAGCTCCGATATAGTTTCTATTAAAAAAAGTTATTCTCTCGTTGCTACAACTGCTAACAATATTAATAAACAGCTTAGTAACTGACAACACGGGATATTTGAGTAGTAAGTATTAGGTGTCATGACCTGTTCTTGTTGATGTAATAAAAATTTAAAAAAGTAATAACGAAATTGTTCAATGTAATTGTAAATACATTTTAAATCATACAATAAGAACAGATCCCGAATTTAAAAATGTTAAAATAGAAAATGCGTTTAATGATGTTCAAATTTTGATTTTCAATGTACGCTGTTGTCTTGAGCATTACAATGATAGCAATCTTTGTTTGATTTCAATGCTAAAATTTCTAAACAACTCTTCTAGCCGCTAACTGTATTAAAGTTTACACTAGCCATCTACAAAGCTTTCTGTACTGCTCTTTCTATTGACTGTACATAACAAAAATGGCTGCTAGATAAAATCTGTGAAGCATTTACTTTGCTAGTTTATTTTTCTTTAACGTCGATGTTGTGGTTAGGTGTTTATTTTCATCAATTCCAAATTCTGAATAATTGTTACGTTTTACAGCCGAGACAATTCTAGGAAAAGCATCGACGCTTGAGATTTCAACGCTGCATTTAGGAGGACTGTACCATCCAGAAGAAGAAATACAGATGACGTCGACTCTGCCAAATTTCGTTGGATATCTACAAAAGTTTGTCTTCAATGGAATCCGATACATTGATCTCGCAAAAACTTTGGGCGTTGGGAGCTCCGATGAAAACAACAATATTTACGATACTTCTAACATAATTTTCAATGGGAAATTTGTGAAGCCTGACTCGCTGAACGTTTACAAATCAGTGACTTTCAAATCGAAGCATACTTACGTCGGTCTCCCTTTACTGAAGGCCTACGCTAATACTTACCTGGACTTTTACTTTCGAACAACTGAAATGGATGGTTTATTGTTTTACAATGGAGGGAAGAAGCAAGACTTCATAGCTATTGAGTTGGTGAATGGCCATATTCACTGCGTATTCAACCTTGGTGATGGAGTAGTGACAATGAAGGATAAACTGAAAAACTTTTTGAATGATAATAGGTGGCATTCTGTTTCTGTAAGGAGACCTACTCTAAAGATTCATACGCTGCAAGTTGATGATGACTTGGAAATGCATACAACAAGTGAGTCTAATTCACTATTTGACCATAGATGTCGTACACAGCATTTTACTGTACCTGGAATGATTTCTCTTTAATATGAAGTTTACTAGAGCATAATAACGTTTAACAGAGGTTTTCACACATAATAAACTAGCGTTTGATCGATATTTCAGGTGTTTAGTGCCAATGCGGTTAAAATAATAATATACAGGGTTATTCGAAAAAGGCTTACAACTTCTTAGGGTTGACTTCGACTAGTCCTAACAAACATTTTGAGATGTTTTTCTATCGTTACGAAAAAAAAATGTTTTAGATGGAATAAGGACGAGGGCCACCTGATGTTAAAAGTCTCTTGGGCCTGTAATGTACTACTTCATATTTTTTATTACTTTGCTCGATGAATTATTCAAAGGGAGCACGGCGCGGTCCAGTGTTGCCGCGGAGGGCGCTCTTTGCTCGGAGTATGCTTTGAAACAAAAAAAAGTCTATATATATATAACTCAATATGTTTGTTAGGTCTAGCAGAAGTCAACCCTAAGAGGTTGTTAGCATTTTACCAATAACTCTGTATAATATCAAGACGATTTCTATTCAATCTTAACTCGTTGAATTTTTTATCGTAATAAGTTTCCATTTAGTCGTTGAAAAACTAGCAAATGTAGTATAGGTGGGTTAAAAACTGTTTTCTTTGCAATAAAAACGTGCTTTAGTTATTTGAATAACTATTAATATGAGTCATAATATTTCATCATTTTTGCATAATTCATATTCATTATATGCCTGATAGGTTAGCCTTTAACCACTATCTCACCTGATGGTAAGTGATGATGTGGTCGAAGATTTTGTTCAGGCTAACCTAGAATTACTAGCTTTCAAGGACAGCTGCCGGAACACACCATTAGGTGCTTGGCGACTGATTTTCTACTCGAGGGTGGTAGCTAGCCAGGCGGGTTTTTGCAAAATGCCCTACCACTATGCTATAACGACTGCCATCCTAAGACAAAAACCGGGACCGACGGCTTAACGTGCCCTCCGAAGTACGGAAGCGCTCAGTAGTAATGTCACCAGCGGTCACCCATCCAACTCATGACCGCGGCGGACGTTGCTTAGCTCTCCTGATCGGTTCAGAATGGCTAAGCAAACTTCGCTACGAGCGCATCAAAAATGTTCATAGACTCATCGTGTTTTGAGGAAATATGTTTGCTTTGGAATTCAAACCCAAATACTAAATAAATAAATGTCGTAATATGTATAATATATTAATTTTCAGGTTCGAATCTCATGCTAGAATTAGACAGTATACTCTACATAGGGGGAGTTCCTCGTGACATGTACTCTTCCTTACCAGTGGGAGTGTTATCTCGGCAAGGCTTTGAAGGATGTATGTCAAGTTTGGATCTACCAGGGGAATCCCCCTCTTTGCTGGAAGATGCTGTTGTACCTAGTTCTTCATTGGTATCAGGATGTGAAGGTCAGTTCAAGTCTCACGTTACAGTTATTTACTAAGCTATCAAGCTAGCTGCTAAGATGAGTTATTTATTCATTTTCTTTGCCAGTTAAGTATGGCCTTGTGTAGTGATACGAACATCTTTTAATCTCTCTGGGTGTTTTTAAACGGTGAAAGTAACTTTACCTAAATTCAATCTTATTTGTATTTTGGTGATTTAATCCATAATTCTAAAGGTTTTATCTTATTATATCATATAACATCTTGGCAAAGCTTTGAAGAATTTATGCCACGAGTAGAACTTCTAGGGGAATCTTCATTTAATGATGCTGTCATATCTGTATATATAGTTCTTCATTAATATTAGGATGCAAAGAACAGTTTAGTGTAAACATCCATACTTTATTACAAAATTACAAATTTACGAGAGAAAAATTATAGTCATGTGCGGGATTCGAACCCGCGTCCGTCCACTACGTTTTTTCTCTCGTAAATTTGTAATTTTGTAATGTAATTCGCCTAGCAGGCGTTATTGCAAACTTAACAATATTAAAACTATAAGGTTGCGTCATCATTTACAAGTTTAAAACCAATTCTCAAATTGGTCTTGTTTGTAGTACAACGCAAGTTGAACTATAGGTGTCGCTCTATCCCGATACGATGGTTGAAGAACGAGAGCAAGAATTACAGTTATGAGTCATTGTGTCATGTTAGCTCAATTAGTTAGAGCCTACCCCGGCTAAAAGGGTGGATGGACGCGGGTTCGAATCCCGCACATGACTATAATTTTTTCTCTCGTAAATTTGTAATTTTGTACTGTTTATCGCTTAGCAGGCGTTATTGCAAACTTAACAATATTAAAATCGATATTTTATCTTAACCCTCATCGTATTATCCAAAATCGTCTATGATTGTAATAACAAACTCCTTGATAAGCAATATTTTTGGTATTTATTCCAGGTCCTACTAAATGCACCCACAACACGTGCGCTAACAAAGGAGTTTGTGTTCAACAATGGAACACCTACGTCTGCGATTGTGACCTCACTTCGTTCACTGGGCCTACCTGTTATGATGGTAAGATCTTATTATAAACACTAATTCTGCTAAGCGAGACGTCAACGCTCCCGAGCTCTCCTTGAAAAAGACCACCGAATGTGTTTGAAACTATAGTCGGAGCTATCTGACTGATTCACGTGAGTTATCCCGTATTATTTACTAAAATGGTAAGATATATTTCGTAAACTTGCTTCTTGAAAAAGGCTTGCTTCTTGTTGTAAAGTAAATATATCTACGTTCCCCAGCCAATCCATAGAACAGTTTTCTAAGCTTTACGAAGTTATTATAAATATTCAATAGCTCAATGAGATGAAATTATACATTGTATTACAAGGAAGCCATCTAATATTTATACTGCAATCACTATTTTGAATCAAAAGCGGAGCGAAACAAAATTAGTTCGTGAAAGTAATAAATTACCTAGTTAGATCAAACGATCTGTGTATAATCCTAAGAATGGTGAGGGATTCTGCGTTTCAAGTCATTAACGCGTTATTAATTTTTTTTTAAACAGATGGCCGGATTTTTTGTGACAGTTACTATCTTCTTTCAATGCCCTCGGGTCGCAGAGCACCAAGGCAACATATTGTCAAAATTTGAAACTCATTAGTACCCTCCATTAAATCAATTATCTGTGAACAACATATTATCTCATTTTTGAGTATGTGGGAAAATTATAGCAGCTCCGAATCTATGAAAAGCACAGCGTTGTGCAGTCAATCGATGAAGGAAGGAGACTTAATTAGATACTTTAAGTGTTTGATAAATATTCTTTGATATATATGATATAAACTCTACTTTACAATATTTTTATATATCTTCATTCTCGATCGTACGCTCGGTGAGTCAAGACCTCCTGAAGATGCTTCGTTTAGAATCGAAACTAGTCGAATATTCTTTCGGTTAGGCTGCGTGATGTTTGTGACGTCACGTAGATAACAGGAAAATTAGGCGGAATTGTCACTAGATATATAATTTTTAAGTGTTTTATTTAAATATTATTTAATGTTTTCTCAAGATACTTTTAAAAATATTTATTATTCCTATCTCCTAAAAGAAAAAAAACTATTAAATTTCTATTATATATTATTATTATTTTATATTATTATTATTATTCTATATTCGTCATTTGAGTTTTGGATCAACATACTATTAAGTTAAGGTTTGTAACTATTTTTTTTACTATCTAAAGACCTGCGACCATACTGACTAACAGGAAGAGAACAGAGATACAATTTTTTGTTCCCGTTTTGCCTTTTAGGTATGGAACTCTATAACCACATATATTTTTACAATTTCAGAATCAATAGCCTACGAGTTTGGTCCAGGGCGCGGCATCATCACCTATACGTTCCAAGGATCTACAGTCCTCGACACAGAAGCCAATAAGATAGCCCTGGGATTCGTCACGAGCAAGGCTGATGCGGTATTACTCAGAATTGAGTCGAGCAACACGCAGGATTACATGCAGATGGAAATTGTAAGTACTTTAGTTTTATTAGGCAAAAAATAAACGAATTGGTTAATTAGGTACTATCTAATATAACTTTATCAATATAATACTCTCAAAAATTGTTCGCCCCACGTGCATTAAACATATTTTCTCGAATAACGACAATAGAATATTTCGTAGTTTTTTTTTTGCCTTATTAAGCTATATGGTGAGCCGCACCATATAACGGCAAGCACATGTATATAACAATTATTTTCTGCGACACTACTGGGGTGTCGTTAACAGCTTAGTTTTGTTACTAAAACCAACGCCTAGTTATGTGTTGCGTATTTATTGTTTTAATTTTTGTTCTTACATCATAAAAAAACATTTAAAAAAAAATTGTCAGTTCACCGAGAGTTTGAAAAGCATAACAAATTGTATTCTTTACGACCGATATGTATCTCTTTGAAGTTAACGACAGTGAGAATAATTAACCACTACTCATGTGCGTCCTAACATGACTATTGTCTTCCATACAAGTATTTAGGAACAACTGCTCCTATATGGCCCCATTAATATAAAATTCACTTCCCCATCATATAGCAAACCTTTATAAAATAAATTTAAAATTCTTTTATATCTAATTTTTTTCTCTCGTAAATTTGTAAATTTGTAATATAGTAAACCTCCCTTATAATCGATTTTGTAATAATTTAAATAACTGGATTTTAAAGGAAAGTTTTTACACAATCGAAGAATTTCTTATGAAAATTACAAGTCGTTATTACGTCTACGGAAGTGCATTGCAGTATTCGTAATACATGTTCAAATTGTATAGGATATAAATATGATAATATATATTATGTTTTACTTTATATTATTAAATAATTTATCAAGATTTGCACATCACCATTGTTATTGAATAAAGAGAAACTTATTGTATAAAAAAACATAATTGCTCCTATTACACCAAATAAATAAGATAACATTATTACCTAATTAAAAATAAACTCGATTGAGACAGCTGTTATTTTTTCCCTGTTTGTTTAACTTCATTCGATCTTTCCTGTAAATTATGAAAAGCTTTTTTAAAAAAGAATTCAATCCAAAAAACCAGCAATAATAGTTTTAATGCAAAAACAACAAATGAGCAAAATTGTTTGATTCGAGTGCCGACTTTAACCAGCCACGACCTAACAGCGTATGTAGTTGTATAAATTGTATCACAAGTGCAGCTCTAATATAGACTACTGAGAAATTTGAGTAAAACCCTTAAAATTTCTCAGTAGCCTGTATTAACTCACATCCATTTGAAAAGCAATAATTATTTTCTCTAATTTTCGTGCATTTTACACAAACAAAAGGTCGTAGGCGTCACGCGCAGTGCGCATTAACATCGAAGTTCATTTAAATCATGATATGTTTTATTTTTCCATTCTTAAACACCTAATTGATAGGAATCGCCATCTTGGATCTAAATAACTAGGTTCTTATGGAAAAGGAGTAGCAGAACATCATTATTTCATTACATTTACGCTGTAATATAAAAGTAAATATAGCCCGAAACTGGTCGGAATCTATCCGGTAAATATAACGTGAGTCCCATCCTATGATAGCCAGGTGCCTATTCAGTTATAATATAAAAGAGCTTGATAATACAGGCGCTAACTTTTTTATGTTATTATGCCGGTACAAGCTCGAGGCCCACGTGATGTTAAGCGGATTAAACTCTGCCTATAACAGATGGATTTCGTCACAAGTCACGAATCGCACTACATCCTTCACCTTGAGACATAGTTTTTAAGTCTCTTGTGCCTGTAATTTCACGGGCTCTCAAGGACTATAGTCGGAACACACTGTTAGGCGCTTGACGACAGATTTTCTACTTGAGGGTGGTCGCTAGCCAGGCGGCCATTCGCAAAATACCCTTCCCTGCTGCGCGGCAGTCCATAGCCAATGCCACTGAGCCATCACTGCTTGTATGGTTCTTATGGAAAAAGAAGTAGCTGATCATCATTATTTTATTACTTTCACCCTGTTATATAATAGCTTGATAATACACGCAGTAAGTTATAAATACATGTATGTATGTATGCATAGATAAACGGCAACCTGTTCATGATCTACAACGTGGGCGGCGGGGAGCAGCCGCTGGGCGACGAGGCGGCGCGCGTGGACGACGGCGCGTACCACGTGGCGCGCTTCTACAGGAACGGGACCCGCGCCGCGCTGCATCTAGACAACTACGCAGTCAACCTGCGGCATCCGCAAGGTACAAGTGCATTACTGCAGAATCCAGCAAGTAAGCCTTCCTGGCCAAGTATGAATTAACCGGCTCAAACTGCAGGGGAGGTCCGGTTATATACGATGCCAGGATGGCTTTCTTACAGGTTGAGGCTTGTATAATGCTTTTCTCAAAAATTAAAGAAAGTTTAACAACAAATTCGTTCAATTAATATTGAAGGTTACATTCATATTAGGGCTTTTTTGAGTCGCGTTAAGTATCACAGACTATAAAATGGCTGTTTAAGATTCCAAAATATCACATATACTGTACCTAACGTATGAAATATGCTATGTAATATATAACTATATATGCTATATAGCTATGCTACAAAACCACTGCACCACGGATTTTATTACATTTTAGGGTTCCGTACCCAAAGGGTAAAAACAGGAACCTATTACTGAGACTTCGCTGTCCGTCCGTCCGTCCGTCCGTCACCAGGCTGTATCTCAAGAACGGTGATAGCTAGACGGTTGGAATTTTCACAGAATATGATGTATTTCTTTTGCCGCAATAACAACAAATATATTTGGAGCGTCCCTCCTATAACCATGTTATAATGGCTACTCTAATATGTGTCTGGAACTATGTTATGCGTTTACCGCTAAGATATCCCCCTTTGTTTGAAGACGGAGTGTCTTGCCACCTCAACTAGCATCGGAGTAATTGGCGTCGACATATCGAACGTCGTTCAATTTCGCTGTCACTTGGAAGATAAGGCTATGTTAGCCTTTAAGAAGCTTGGTGTGCTCGGAAAGGCGAGGCGGTACTTCACGCAGGCCCAACGCCTGCAACTTTATAAGGCTCAGGTTCGACCTCACTTGGAGTACTGCTCTCACCTCTGGGCGGGAGCTCCCCAGTACCAGATTCTTCCATTTGACCAAATTCAACGCAGAGCGACTCGAATCGTAGACGAAGAAGTTCTCTCCGGTAGGCTCGACCCTTTGGCACTGCGTAGAGATGTTGGATCACTCTGCATCTTTTACCGTATATATCACGGGGAGTGTTCTGAGGAACTGTTCGATTTACTACCTGCAGCTCAATTTCGCCACCGGACTTCCCGACAAAGCTTGATCTTTCATCAATTTCATGTCGACGTCAAGTCCACAACCTTGCGATTTTCACGGCATTTTCTACCTCGCACTGCTACATTGTGGAACCAGCTGCCAGGTGAAGTATTTCCGAACAGTTACGACTTAGGAACCTTCAAGAAGAGAGGCTTCAAAGGCCGGCAACGCATACTCGAGACCTCTGGTGTTGCGGATGTTTATGAGCGACGGCGATCACTTACCATCAGGGCCTGCTCGTTTGCTCTCCTATCCAATAAAAAAAAACAGAAAATAGTACATACAGTTAAAAAGTGCGAGTCCGGTCTTTGTCTTTTAAGGGTTTGCATTGCAACAAACCGTACACGATAAAAATAATTGTTGATATTGATATAAATTTCAGAATTATGTTATGAATAGGCGTTTTCAGTATTTACTGATCAAATAGGGGATAAAGCACAAAATACTACGAAGTTTAAGATTGCTAAGAAAAAAGTCTAAAATTGCAACTTTCTAATACCGTCCTGACAAGAAGTAGTCCATTGAAACGGTAAGGAAAAAATCGTACAGCTTTTGACAACATAATAATTGGAAATTCACTAGAACGGTGTTCTGGGGTTGCGGGTTCAAATCACACTGGAAGTTATATTTTTCCACCAGAAATAATTTCTGTTACCAATATGATAACCAATCTGTTATGAACAGATTGGTTAATAACCAATCTGTAATTAACAGATTAGTTATCTGATTATCATCTGCACAAAATTTATCTCAAAGGGAGAACATGAATTATCCACGACCTCCCTTAGGATTCTGCGTCCACTATCCCGTTTGTTAATAATGCAACCTTTTCCTCATGATTGCTTGAAAGCCAACATTCTCCAAGCCTCCAATATTAGGAAATGGTAGCATGGGTCTGCATAAACATTTCTGAAAAACGAGGTAGTGCCAATATCATCCTAAAGACTTGGGCTAGACAACTAAAATTATTTTTATTCTGATTCTATAGTTTTATTCTTATTTTTCATAATTTATTTCAATATTTTTTTCTATTATGTTATTGTGACGGAACAAGGTCGAGGCCCACTGGATGTTAAGCGGACTAACCTCTGCCTATAACAGATGCATTTCGTAATAAGTCATGAATGGCACTGCGCCCTTCACCTTGAGTCATAGTTGTTATGTCTCATGTGCCTGTAATTTTACTGGCTCTCAAGGACTGCTGCCGGAACACATCGTTAGGTGCTTGGCGACAGATTTTCTACTTGAGGGTGGTAGCTAGCCAGGCGGACATTCCACCATACGGTGAAGCTCAAGCCCGCGGCGGGATTCGAACCATGGACCTGCTGCGCGGCAGTCCATAGCCAATGTCACTGAGGTCAAATCCTATCACTGCTTTCAAAATTTATGATTGATATGATTTAATCGCAATTAATAATTAATTGTTATTTTAATTTACAAAATTACAAATTTACGAGAGAAAAAATTACAGTCATGTGCGGGATTGTGTTGTGTGATTTTGATGTGTTATTTTATAATTAATGATTTTTATTGCAAATTGATTAGAACTGTTATTATGATATATTTATTTTATAATTTGATTAATACAAGTCAATAAGTCCATAAAATTTACGCGACTGACTTGTAACTTGGTCTTATAAATAAATTATTGTATAGTAGACTTATTGAATGGAAATCTGGTGATTTTTTTTTTTTTTTTAATGCCTGATAGGTTAGCCTTGACCACTATCTCAACTGATGGTAAGTGATGATGTGGTCGAGGATGTTGTTCAGACTAACCTAGAGTTACTGGCTCTCAAGGACAGCTGCCGGAACACACCGTTAGGTGCTTGGCGACAGATTTTCAACTTGAGGATGGTAGCTAGCCAGGCGGGCATTTGCAAAGTGTCCTACCACCATGTTGTAATGACTGCTATCCTAAGACAACAACCGGGACCGACGGCTTAACGTGCCCTCAGAAGCACGGAAGCGCTCAGTAGTAATGCCCAACCAGCGGTCACCCATCCAAGTCATGACCGCGGCGGACGTTGCTTAACTTTGCTGATCGATTCAGAATGGCTAAGCAAACTTGGCTACGATCGCTTCAAAAATTTATTGTACAACTCAGTATATTTTGCAACTACGAGTAGATAAACTCCGCTGCGAGAACTTTAATAAATAATATCTGAATATATCACTTTTTTTCCAGGAGGCCAGCAGTCTACAATCTTCAACAGCATGTCGACTATCACAGTGGGAGGCGGCGCGGGAGGCGCTCGCACGTTCAGCGGAGTCCTGGCGGGGCTGGTCGTGGACGGAGTCCGAGTGCTGGACTTAGCTGCTGCAGGAGATCCGGCTGTTTCTGTTAGGGGAGATGCAAGGAGAGCTTCTACACCCTTAGATAGAGATATCAATAGGATGCAACAGGTGAGAGTAAGAACTGGTTATCACCTAAAAAGATCACGGAAAATTCTTTTAGATGATAAACTATCAAAATCTCAGATTTAAATATTTTAGCAACTTAACATGTGCTTATGAACTTGAATATTATTTAATTAATTTTGTAACGGATCTAATAAAAATATTATGATTAAAACGTAAAAAATAAACCCCTTGATGATGAAA
Organism: Plagodis dolabraria; assembly: GCA_963854805.1. Classification (NCBI taxonomy): domain Eukaryota; kingdom Metazoa; phylum Arthropoda; class Insecta; order Lepidoptera; family Geometridae; genus Plagodis; species Plagodis dolabraria. The sequence continues at coordinate 3,257,699 of OY978459.1, read as the reverse complement.
TATTTAAAAATAAAATGAGTACTGAAACTTTTTTCAATGCATCAAGGGTGCGACATATTTATATGTGTAATAGAAAGAACTGAGAATGGAATAATTTACTATAGGTAAGTGTTCCACGATTATTTTCAATACATTCGTGAGTAAAATTTACGAATGTTATTTAGTATTTGAATAACAATTGCACGCGCAGGATTTTTAAACAAAATTAGAATATATAAATCCATTGCTTTATTTTATTTTATTGGTAACATCTAACACTATACTCTCATTAAAATTCTCTCAATTATGGTAGTACCTATTCTGTTCACAATAATTTATAATTTGTTTACTCTAACTCTTGTGACTCCTCCCCCCTGGAACCCCCATGTTTATACTCTATACTATTACTCTACTCTCTATTACAATACCCTCTCTTAAATATTTTATGACAACAAATATCAATGCGAAAATGGCTAAGTTGGATCATTTTTGGAGGAGAAAAGGTTTTTAAAAATTTTATGAAATGGATTTCGTGAATTCTCTTCCCTTTCCTCGCATGCATTCATCCTTCTTTCTTCACGATGACCAACTCAAAATTCTTATTAACCAGCTTTCATAAAAGAATTAGACTTCTCCTAAGAAACTGAGTTTTTCGTTTTTGTCCAGACACCACCATCAGGCTATGGTGGTCCTGGAGTACTGGACGAGCTGGTGTACTCCGGAGCGGGGTCTGGCTGCAGGGATGATGATGAAGACGCCTGCGTGCTGCCTGATGCAGGATCTGGAGACGATCTGATTACGCCGGTCTACGTTCCGTCTACTAGGAGGCCTCCTTCTAGGATAGGGCATAAGGTTAGTTGTTTAATAACCGTGCAAAGTGGCTGTCTGTGTCAATATCAATGTTAATAACCATGCAAAGTGGTTATGTTTTTCTGTTGTTGGAAAATAACCTTCTATTGGTTATTTATATATGATATGATGTTGGTAATACTACGCTTATTGCAATTGAATATCTTCAGTGAAAAAATAGGTTATGCATAGTATCATGATTTAAAAAGACAATTTCTAAACAGTATTTTTAAGTAGTAGATCTCGCCCATGGGATGCCGGGCTAAAATATCATCCCCGTGTAATTTCGTGTGGATGTCATCAGTATCGACTAAGGGTAAAACACCGGAAGCTGGGCAGCGGCGCCTTCTGAGGAACTGCTATTTTATACTGCGACCTTGGAGACGCCTGCCAAGCGTGGGGATTATGCTAAACCCCTTTAATGGGGGAGATTATGATCTGCAGTTATGTATGATTATGTCTATTCCGGCTAATACAGCACAGTAAAAACGTCGTATCTCTATGTATCTTCTCTGTAGGGTACAGGCTTAGAACTGCGCTACCTAATATATTTAGGCATGAGACATTTCTTACTTTATTAAACAATTCCCATGAGAGTCGCATGAAGCGAGGAACAGAAAAATACCAGAAGGGGGCAGCAGCGTTTTCAGAAGAAATGTCATCTTACCCTATGATTTCCAAAAGGGCGAGGGATATGACCCTCATATTGTGGGAGGCATTTGTTAATCGATGGAGAAGTAAAATGCTCAACATCAAGTTCTTGTTTATGGCCGATGTAAGGAGACTAAAACTGCTTTTTATGCTCTAGTACATAAAAGCCTGCTTTTGAATAAAAAGTGCCTAAATATATTTATTATGTCCATAGAGGAACAGTTCATTCATGAAGGAAGTTTGCCTGGGTGGACTCTCAAAGTAGTTAATTACAATATTTATTGTTCATATGTCAGGACCAATTAAAAATGTATATATATATATATATATATATAATTACCAATAACTTTGCTAAATTAACTCGCAAAAGTAACAGTCCCAGTGTACAACTCGTGCTCTAAACCCCTCTTAGAACCTCTACAAAATGTCCATCTCAACGTCTCGGATAAAATTACTTCAAGTTAAGCAAGCATCAGCCTTATATACCAAAAAACGGTCACACAAAGCGACTGTTTGCCTAACACCTTACATTTGCATGAGAGTGAACGAAACAGAACTACGCAATATTTAAATAGCGTGAGTTATTTTCTCTTTAATTTTTAGTAAAATTGATATTTAAGTGAGCTTTTTAAAAACCCAAACAATCTTTCTGGTACTATCACATGGTTGCCACATAAGAATTAAAAATATTTTTTTTGATACGAATTACTAGAAATTTTAGAATGGTATTCACGATTTTTTCTATCAAGCGATTTAATTAAATATATGGAATCATATCATCTACAATTTTATTATTCAAAAAATCTGTAAGGGAATATATAATAATCTGTAACACTTTCTAAAAAAATTGACTCAAGCTACAGCCCTGAATTTGCCTTTTTGATTTGATTTCATCCTAAATTATCTTTAGGCGTAAATCCTGTCGCCCCTTCTGCGAGTATACAAGCAATGCTTCTGTTAGTTTTCTGCTCTAACCAAATACTTGGGGTTGACTATGAAACCAAAATTAGGCACAGTTTTTCTTGTATTCCGTGAATTGTTATGCTTTTTCTTGTAATAGATGAAAGCCTAGCCTGTGACAATTATCTCACCCGATGCTAAGTGATGATGCGGTAAAAACTGTTGGTCAGGATAATCTAGAATTATACTCTTATGTTTGATGATGTCTGCAGATGTTGCAATATTTTAAACTTGTCACTGTGTTGAATTTTATTAAATGTCACTTCAGGTAGCCAGTTGTTGGGAAAAAAATCTAACCAAAATTTCCAATGTTTACCGTTAAACTGGCGGTATAGCTACGTAAAAAAAAACAAATATAGCCACTTTTCTAAAGCTCATAATACATATTCAATAATACATAGTTGACCAAGGAGTTTTCTTTATCCACGACAGGAATCGATCAAATTTAAAATCTGTTGCTATGTTTGACTTACTATGATACAAAGGCCTATCAATTTAAAATATTTTGTAGTATTATGTTATTTGAGTATTTTTGAACTCTATATTAGTAAAATTGGATGCTGCCGGAACACACCGTGATGTGCTTGACAGATTTTCTGTGGGTGGTGGGCAAAATACCTTACCACAATGCTGTACGACTATCATCCTAAAACATCGACAAAAAAAATATGTTATTATTAAATATGGATTTCCGCAAAGTAACGCCTGAGTCTATTCATTACATCAACCGGGACCAACGCGACGGCTTAACTTACCCTCCGAAGCACGGAAGCGCTCGGTAGTAATGTCACCAGCGGTCACCCATTCAAGTCCTGACCGCGGTGGACGTTGTTTAATTTAGCTTATCAGTTAAATACGGCTAAACAAACTTCGCTACGAGCGCTGCAAGCTAATTTACCCAATTCAATAACGGAGACAAAAGCAATCGTTTTTAAATTATCATTGTTGTGTAGCGATCTTATATGTGGATTTTTTTTCTTACACCGCTCATCTTTCTCGGTGGATACGGAGCTAATGCAAATGCTTATCTTTTACATTTCAGGGTGATATAAGTGGCAAGCTGATGAAGCCATGCGATGATGAAGACTGCATAGAAGGTTCTGGAGCCAGTGTCGACGAAATCACAGAGCCTGAACATCCAATCACAACGTATGTCTTGATTTTATTTCCGATCATTGAGTTCACCTATTAATGATGATGTGATCCAAAATGTAGGCAGGGAGGACTTAGAATTTCACCTGACTCTCAGGGGCAGCTTTTATAGCTAATATAGTCTAGCCTTCACAGTTAAGTATTTAACTGTGAAGAAATAAAAACAATTAAATTTAAAATAAAATGGCTTGGATAGGGATTAGAAGCATTCAATATCCGCAAAATATTATGCGCCTTCATGGGTGAGAATGTCAGTAATAAATATGTACTGGAACTTCGAATGTGTACTAAATCCCAAGGACAGCAACCGATACCGAGCAAACTATAAGGTATAGTTGTGCTTGGTGACAGATTTTATATTTGATTTTTAAAATATAAACCAAAAACCCAAACATAAATAAATAACCAAATAATAAACTAACCAATTTGGATGATAGCTAACCAAATTGTTATTTGAAAAACGCGCTATCTGGTGATGAAATAAACCTTCTGCAATGCAGTCAATAGTTAATGGGATACCCCATTGGCACGGTTATGTTATCTATAGGACAAAACGCGAGTTATACCTACGCGCCTCGATCTCGGCCCGCAGGCAGTCTCGAGTGTCGCGACTACGCCGCAGTGACGAGTGAATGGTTTGTTGTTTTTTAACAATAACCGCGCGATTTTTTCACCAAATATAAGTTCAAGTACATATTTACATATTAAACATGACGAGTAAGACATATTGTGCTGTTTTAAGTTACATGAACTCGTCAAAAACGCATCCAGAGATATCATTTTTAGATTACCTGGAAACTGAAAGGTAATACTATAAAATAATTTTACTTTATACTATTAAACAATTTTACTTACTAGTAAGTAAAAAAAAAAATTATAGTCTACATATAGTTGACGGTACATAATGTGTGTCTTATTAATGGACAAGTATTTCCTTTTATCCCGCGAAAAAATAGTCTTAATTAATAAAAAAAAGTGAATAGAGTGAAGGCAAGTGATTGACACGAGTGAAATAGGTAGAAGTTATAAGCAAGTTATAATATTATTACAAGCAGTTATTAGAATGTGGATTTTTAATACCTTAAAATACAATAATAAAGCATTTCGTACGTCTCACAAATATTTTTCGGTCGCCAATTTTTAAGAACGATTTTTTATTCAAACATAAACATGGTTTTTTGTTTAAATCTACCTACTGGTCAAGAAAACAACACGCATTTTTAGTGAACACTTCCTGTTCAATTCACAGAGTATTTTATTTGTTTATATAAAAAAAAGTATATTTACAATCACAAAACTAAATAGAAACACAAAGTAGGCAAATGTAATAAAAATGCTGGAGGCGGGAAGCCCTATCGCGTGTTTACGTACAGCGCGGCTGTAGGTACTTATTTTGAAGCCAGAGCCGAGTTACAATACTGTATGGATAACATTACCGTGCCATTGGCAATAGCAATCTTTCCACCCAGGGATGCTGCACAGAAAAGTATCTGCGAGTGTGGCTGTACCAATCGAAACAAATTACCGTACCGCTAGGCAAATGTATGGATTATTAGATATTAGAACAAAGAATTCAAATTACATTGGACATTTCCCAGATCCGGAACAAGTAGTACCCACAGCATGACGTCACCAACGTCATCCTCCACGGAGCACGTGGACAAGACTCTCGTAGGTTCCACGGACGTGACGACGGGTGCGGGGGTGGATGCGGGGGCGGGGCCGGCCGCGGGGGCGGGGGCGGGGGCGGGGGCGGCGGGGGCCACACACGTGACCGACGGACACACCACGCTCCCCGACCACGACAACATGCACGCGGGTACTGTCGACAGTGACACGACTCCCGACCGGCGAACCACTCCTACTGATGGTGAGCCGTCCTAGACTGATTGTTTGTAGACTAGTCTCTGACAGTGGTTTGGCTCAGTACGGGACTTGATTTTCGTATTGCTTTTGCAGCAAGCTCTTTTAAAGACAGATGTCAATAGTACAAAATGGTGCATTTAAGATGGCCGCCATACGTATTGCTTTGATCCTTGTGAAGTGAGGCCGTCAAATTTCGGTTTCATGGATCATTTCATTGTGTTTGGTCTAAATCTGATAACGAGTAGTCTACTTATCTTATGGAAAGTAGACTACAACACTGAAGTGGTCTACTCCAGCCGATGGTGAAGGGTACCTAAACCAGTCTACTATTGTTAGTGCTGCTGGCACTGGGGTTAACATTATCTATCCGTTATCATCTTACCATTTCCCCTCTCTAACTACGTGTAATAGCGAGTATACCACCAATTAAAGCATTCCAAAGAAAGTTTGTCGTCAGGCTGTTGGCTAGCGTATAAACCAAAGCCAAAACTTTTTACAATTACATCCCTTTTTTCTGTAAGTATGTCTAATAAGCTAAAATCTCATTTAAGAGAAGACATTACCTTTTTTGTATGGCATTGTGATGGAACAAGCACGAGACTCTAAGATCTATGCGGTAACCTTTGCCCATAACAGATGTATTTCGTCTTCGAACTGCACTGCGCCTGTCACCCTGACACATACAGTTTTTAGTCTCATGCGCCTGTAATTTTAGTAACTGTCAAAGACTGCTGTTAGGTGCTTGATGATAGATTTTCTACTTGATGGAGGTAGCTAGGCGAACATTCGCAACGTCATGCGCTGAAGTTTTAGCCAGCGGTGGGGGTCGAACCAGCTGCGGTACAGCAGTTTATAGCTATCTCTCGGTTATCATTGCTACAAAATTACTGTGTCTAACTCACATGGGGAAGACAAGAGTGCGATGTGATTGTATATCTTCTGTAATATTCCAGAGCACGCACACACGGGACAGTTCACACCCACCGGGACAGGGCGGCACGCGGAGGAGACGGGGCACACGACGGAGGAGGAGCACCACATCCCCGACTACGAGGACCGAGGACGTGAGAATGAGATAGAAGCACGCACTCCTACTTACGAGACTGACGAACGGATGCCTGGAAGGTATTTATTTGTTTCTTTATACTACACCCACTCAGAAAGTGTCTCATTGTTCGTTTAAAAACGTGTTTTAAACTTTGTAAATGACAAATTTCATCACACGTTTTTGTCTCCCTTATAAATGTGCGGCGGGAAAAGTTATATGGAATTTTGTTCCTTCCCTCCGTAGCAATGAATGAATGTTGAATCAAAAGCCATACCTGACCTGCTAGCGTTTTTTTGTTATTTTAGCTGCCAACAAAAAATATAATCGTCAAATCTCAAAAAGGTGGGATTTTTTCGTACTGGATTTTCAATGAAAGGAGGTTGGCAACCTTTCTCTACACTACGAAGCTTACAAAGCGCGGCAATTGATTAGTTTTGTTAAATTTTGTTTTTTACTAAATTGATAATATAACACTACGCTTTTAATTATTCTAAATAATCTTCCAAAATGTCATCTGATAGCGAAAGTGACGATTTTATAGTGCCGGCGCCACCAGAAAATAAAAATACAGCTCAAGTCATAAAGGACTTACTTCCAGAGACCTCTCGGACAAATATGAGAAAACCTATGACTAGGTTTGTGACCTATTGATTTTATTTTCCTCGTAGGTATTGTATAAAGCACAACGTATCACTTGGGAGAAAGTTCTATTTCTCCCCTCGATTTACAATGTACTATTTTATCCATTGGAAAAAACTCATTACATTCTTACATTTCTACATCATGTTTCACTATTTTACGACATAAATAATTATGAAGCAGCCGCTTAGAAATGATATCATCATTATTAACAGCCATAAAACTAACAGTGGACCCGTTGATCAAAAGCCTCACCCAACGAAGGAAGGATTTATCACAGACATTTGGCAAGCGTCTTGGGGATTGCAGTAGAAGATGGCAGTTCTTCAGAAGGCTCTTCTTCAGCTTCTGGTGTTTGGTTGGTCGTTGACTCTTACGACTCCGAATCCCCATAAACAATCTTTAGCGATTTTTCTCGACAATATTTATGGAGTTTTACTAAGCATTTTTCATTTCCAATAGAATTGGTAATGCCTATTAGCAGTTTGCGAAGAATTTTATTCAAACATTTTACATCTCTAAAACGGTAGGAGATGGACAGAGAAGTCTAAATCTCGTATCAATAAATACATCTCAAAGTTAAGAACAATCACACCTATCCATTGCAGCCATAGAGTCAAGGAAAAATACACTGAATGGTTAGTGTCTAAAAAAGTTGCCTAAGCAACTTTTGTTTCTTTTCTTTCTGTTCTTCAATAACATGGGAAAACGGCGGCTTTAGACATGAAAAAATTGAAAAATTGGAACATGCCTACATTCTTAGAAATTGGCTACGATTATATTTAGATGTCAAAATATGAATCATAAATATGAATTGTACATTTCTAGTGTAATTTATTTAAACCTAGAAGTTAAATTGGCTCAGTTTGGCATGCTTACATTAAACTTATTGCATTGTTAATTAACAGTAAATACATATGTATACTATAGTTATTTTAAATGACGCATGCATTATTATGCAAGCTTTAGAAATAGCATAACATTTAACTTGCCTTGAAACCTAAACAGATTTATACAGAAAAAAAACTTACCAACGATATAATTATATATTACTCAATTTGGCCTAATTGGCGTTTTAGTATACTCTTCTTTCCAGTGACTGTATACACTCACTTACTAACTTTAGTTTTTTAGAGTAGATAGGCACCTACAACCTATTGATTCGCTTTCTTTAATCATCAACACTATCAGTCAGTAGATGCACATTGTTAAACACAAATATACTCCCTTTGGCTCTTCAATGAATAGCCATAGCTGTTTTTGTCCTTCGACTGCAAATTACGCGATGTCGTCGGTCGTTTTTTTTTATTCTCATTAAAATTAAGTCGTACAAATATCAACACGGTATAAGACAAACTTAAATTTTTCAGGGTCCATCCAGACTACAATGGATACGAGCACGAGATCACTACAAAATGGTACCACCCGAAGACGACTGACAACAGAGTAGTCCCCCCTGAGTCAGAGTTCTTTGCTACTATCGTTGGTAAGCTATGACGTTATATTATATTTATTTTATAAACTTGCAAATTATAGTACACACAGCTTTTTACACGTGGTTTTGGTTGTATGATGATTTCGTTGTGGCATATATATTAGACCGCGTCTCATGGCAAAATTCTTATATAACATTTATTAACATCTTTGAACAGTTTAAAAAAAACAATCACGTTTATGCACTTGAGCTCAATTTTATGTGCCTTAAGTTTATGTGCCTTTCATGCACTAGAACGTTTCACCGTTAACATGCACTCTGCATAAACAAGAACTTTACAAATATTACATGTGAAAAATATATATTATTTCAGGGAGCCTACTACCTCTCAATTCAGTCATTTTTTAACCTTATATTTACAACTAGCGGCCCGCCCCGGCTTCGCACGGGTAATTACGACTATAAATTGAGATGTAAGCTATCCTATCTTTCAAGAAGGATCAAATTGCACACGGTGTGCAAATAAAATTGGTTCAGTAGTTTAGGCGTCCATCGCGGACAAACAACGTGAAACGTTATTTTTATATATTAAGATTTTATTTTACACCGTCAAATATCATTAAAAGTAATCTTACATGAGAACTTCTACAACTTCAACCTGAGAGTGGGTTGCACATATTGAATCAAGTCTTCAGTGCGATATGGTAATATTGCTGTGATTGCAATATAAAAACATTATTGTTTTATGACGGCCATGGTACAAATCTGCTTGAAATAGTGACGATTTAAAACCATAATCATTTTTAAGAGTTGGGACTCGGATCCCTTATTTAATCAGCTTAGCGAATGCGGAAACAAAAATATATTTTTTAACCAGAAAATGTGGGTTTTCATACTATTTTTTTCATACTATTTTTGTCTTCTAAGAAATGCTACATTATTTTCAACTGTTCCACATGGTGCAGATTATGGTAAATTTTAATATATTACTACTAATATTATTGCTAAACCTGTTTTGTACTATAGTTGTTGCTCCGTAATGTTTATTATTCCAAACCCTATCGTGTTACTGTTGGCATACTTTCTTAAAAATATATTGATTGCACTAAGATACCTGTAGCGTAACTGTTGTGGTTGATAAATCACTTTTAAAAGCAATGTGGAGTGAAATAACAAGATATGGTATTATTCGAGAAGGGAGATGCTTCATGTAGATGTGATGGACGAAAGAATAGGTACTGTCAAAGGCAATACGAGGGGAGTGAGAATGACGCAGACGAAAAGGCATAACTTCGGAAAAAAATCTTATTGTCCTAAATTAATTGTATTTTCACCTTACAAGCTCGAAAAGGTGTTGTTTATCATTCGTAATCTGCATGGAAAAGTGGTTTTTATCTGCCAGCGTGGAAAAGGTTCTTAAAATATTTACCGATCATATTAATTTGTATTCTTTTAATTATTATAATAATAATAATAATAATAATAATTTATTTCAGATTCATATCCATAATGTTGTTAGTTTACAAAAATACTTAAAATTATTGTTAGTTACATAAGAGATACATTCACAAAACATTACCTATTAGGTGTTGTGTGAAGATGTATCCAGTGTTGTAACACTGGACAATCCCACCTATCACTTAATGCGTTCAGGATACCGTTGGAGGTGGTACGAACGCGGTTTAGCAGCGAGGCACTTCTCTTGCGTATGATGGAGTAGAAGTCATCGACTCTTGCCTCCGCGAACATACCAGAAGCACTACAAAAGCGAGGTAATCCCAACAATATCCTGAAGGCATTGTTGTACTGTACCCTAACAGCATTGTACGCCTTTTTAGTATAGTTAACCCAGAGACTGCAAGTGTAAAAAGTCTGGCAAAATGCTTTAAAAAGCGTTATCTTGACTTCACTGGTACATCTTGCAAATCTCCGGGCCAACATGTTAGCGCGAATACATAACGCCCTCCGTTCTCTGTCCAGATCAGAGTCATCGCTCATATTATCAGTGAGCCAGTGACCCAGATACTTGAAACATGTAGTGAGATTAAGTGGCTTATTGTTTATTCGCACAGGTGGTACGTGAGAGTAAGTTTTACTTCCTGACTTAAATAACATTAGCTCACACTTATTTTCATTGTATCTGAGTCCATGGGTCAAAGCATATGTCTCACACACTGCGACTAGTTTTCGCATTGCACTGATCGCGGGAGTCAACAACACCATGTCATCAGCATAACTAAAGTTGTTGACACTTAATCCACCAATGGAACACCCGACCTTAGTGTTGTTGAGTTCCACGATCAGCTGGTTCACGTACAAGTTAAACAATCGAGGTGACGTTAGCCCACCCTGCCTAACACCACACTCCGACTTGTATGTATCAGAATACTGACCCCCCCAGCGTACACAATTCACCTGATTGCTATACCAGTACTGGAACATGAATATAAGCTCCCGGGGTAGTTTGGTTTCACTACGTAGCTTCTGCCATAGTATGTCATAAGATACTAAATCGAATGCTTTCGACAAGTCCATGAAACAGGC